>CM060961.1:32088804-33556304 GCA_030765045.1 Tenodera sinensis | reverse complement strand
GGTAAATAATTCCGTGGATTGATAATTTATTAGCTTCTCCGATAAACTTCGTTAAGTAAACTGAATTTATCACGTATAAATAATACCTAACTGCTGTCATATCAATTCGAAACTCAAACATCACCTACAAATAACATATGTAATATTTAAAGCGCAAGAAATATTTAAAAGAATCAGAAAACTGGGAATTGATTAATTCTTTGAAACACAACAACAAAGTTCTAGGTCACATAAACCTATATTTAAGGAAACACCAAACTAATATTCCAAAAAAAAATCGATTTTTAAACTTTCATTGTTAAAAATGCACCATACCTTTAATGTATCCCCGAAGTTTTAATTCCCTAGGGAGAGGGGAACGCATATTTTGGACGCCATTTTTTAAGTGAGCGCTTTGTCTTTAATTTCAACTTTAATTTTCCTTTGAAACGATTTTTTGCTACTTATATTCTAAATCTATCTTCTCCCACAAAAATGTAGATATATATCTAATTTTGTTTTCCAATTTAGCTCAGAGTATGAGTAATAAAATATCGTTTGGTATTTATTCAACATCTGTTGGAGGAGATAGATTTTCAGTATACCCAATAAAGTTGACATAAATTAATATATCAGGAATGTGATTATATATTGGAATGAAATTTGGTACACATTTATTTACTTGCTAGTAATATGTGTGCAAAAAATTAAGTATTTAACTTCAATACTTTATAAAATCACCTTTTTCCCTTCCGTGTACCCTTAAAATTATAATATCCAAGCGCCAGTTCAGATATTGTTGAAAGCAAATAAACTAAGTTATAAACTAAGTTATAAACATGTGAACATGTATATATTTATTGCTAAATATTGAAATAATCTTGTTGAAAGTATTGAAATTATTATTTCAGTGAATTTGCAGACAAGAAGAATTTGAAGTAGTATAGCAAGTTTCATTGTAAATATTCGTGAGATCTTTTTGCGTAATGTATATATACGAATAAATTCCAGTTTAATTGAAAAACATAACCACAGTCTTATTATTCGTATTTAATGCAGGAGTCGGCAAATCTGTACCGGCAGATGTGATGTAATACCACTGTAGTCCACCCCTGTAGTGTGGTGAAAGCACCTCACGTCCAAGAGGTCGCGAGTTCGGATAGGATTTTCCCGAGGTTTTCTCTTATTCTGGGAAGCTTATGTACTTTGGGTTCAGATGAACATTATTTCACTCATTCTGTTCATTCAACGTTCGATATGACATTAAGTTGGAGGAGGTTAATAGCAAAAATAGTAATTCCATTGTCAGAGGCAAAGCAAACCCTTCCCCTCTTTTAAACAACACGTGTACAAACTATTCAGGCAGTGGTGTACACTTCATCGGTACGAAATGGCTCTTTCAAAACCGTAAACACGCAAACGAACCTTACCAAGAGGAACGGGAAGAAAAATGTTTGTTCTATACTATGGGCGAAAATTTATACTGTGTTCGCAAATTTTCATTGGCGTTTGTAAGTCAAACATTAAACGACATTGTTAACTTTATCACAAAGACTACAAGCAAGTCAGAGATACGAAACATTAAAGATGTTTAAAACAATAGGTATTATGAAACAAATCTTCGTCCGTAAATGTAACAGTAATGCTTAAATATTCAACAAAGCTTCATAACCTAGTAAAGAAGTGGATTACAAACTACCTACACTAATTTTGTAAGACCTAAAACCCTAAAGATCATTGTGTAAAACCTCAATTACAAATTAAGATTGCGTATTTACAGACAGAACATTTAAATCACAATTACAAAATGGCACTGGTTTATATTTATTTATAGAACTTGATATGGCAATATTTCCGTCCTTCCGTTCATTTTCGGCGCATGTGTAAATATTTTTTTTCTAATCTGAAAATTGAAAAATCTAGAAGTCGATTGCGACTGAGAAATTAAAACCTACGTGTTCTGTTGTACGTGAATACTTCTAAATTAGCGTTTCTAAATTAGCATTAGGAAAATGCAAAACTGTAACGCTTCAGATGAACTAAAAATGAATTAATGGAACATTAATTTTAAAGCCTTCTCAATTTGTATGTATGTGTTAAGCATATGTAAAATGAAATTTGTGCTAGAGAATTCCTTTACACTGCCACCGCGGCTCTCAAATCTGCTTTTTTGAATCCTGCGTCATATGCATGCCGGGTTAAGTTCCCTGACGTCACCTTTCGTGGAATTGCGAAAACCAATTTGCGGACTCCTTCCTTGTTTTGTGGTGTTTTCTTTTCCTGATCATTTACTCCTGGTGCTTCTCTCCCATACAAACACCCATGTCGAGGAGGGCTCGAGCCCGCGACCCTCTGCGCGGCGACACGCAGAGACATGCGCTCCAGCTACCAGGCTTACGAGGAGCAGGTATTCACAGCCACCCCAGTACTTGCTACAACGTGGAAGGTTCTCACGTTCTAGCCGAACACAGACGCCGTCCTCTATAGGCAACTTCTCCGTCACCTGAGTCATACGCCTCTGCGGAAGAACTAGGCGAATTGAACTCTTTGGGCTCGGCAGATAGATACCAGGCCTAATCGTAAATATGCATGCTATCAAAGAACTTACTCGGCATAAACAAATACTTATTGCAGAAATGAGTTCCTAAAGTGGGGAAAACTAAAAATATTTACAAACCACGTAGAATCCTATTGTAGAAATGACATCCGACACTAGTTTTGACCTCTTGAACAACTGTAACAGTATGCGGATTATTCAGGAAGACACGCTATGCAGATTCTACGTTAACACCTGATGTCTAACCAAGAACTATTTCGACTATAATTCCGTTAACCATTTGGAGACATTAAAACATCATTATATTACTTTGCAAGTTTTAATGAGAATGCAAAAACATGCACAACGCCGAGATGCGAATTTTGCTACCAGTGTTCAGCGTGAATGTATTTAGCATAGAACCACGTTTCCAGTCAACTACCTCAACACTTGATTAAGAGCAAATTCTGGCTTTTCGATTTGCATACCAGTGCCACATCGCAACTTTTGTGTATCTTCATTGGACATTTTGACACTATTTAAATTTTATTAGCTATTATAAATGATATTTGCCATATTCGAGACGTATTTTGCACCAAGTTTTAAATAAACTTTATTCAATGACGGGTTTGTGTTGATTGTACAGTTACATTGCGAATATGGGCGTATCTCGTACACTCTCTTGGACTCACTCCAATCTCTCTTTCTGTGCAACTTATGTATAACAATGTTTTTGAAACTGGTACTCAAACTGTTTTTGTGGTATATTAATAAAAGTTAAGGTAATTATGTATAAATTTGAGCACATAATGATCCTGCCGAAACTTAGGCTAGAGTGATTTTCATCGCGGTCTAATGGACTCCGCTCGCCTCCTTCAAGTTCTAAGGGTTAAAAAAGCTGATATATGTACCATATTATTTTATCTACTCACTCATGTACAAACTATTCTTAAAAATATGTATTATTCTTTCTACTTCGTTAACTGAAATAGTATGATTTCTAAAGCCGTAAAAACTTGACGTTAAGGTAATAAATTCACGAAATTTGCTGAAGTATATACAACTTATTAGAAACAACTATATGTTTTTGCTGTGTGTTAAAATGCTAAATTTGTTGGTTGTTTAAATATTCATTTTTTCATTTATAAACTTCACTATTCTGATAAAAATTCTCCATATAATTATTTTTTAAAAGTATTCACATATAAACGTTAGATTCTAAAATAAATTGGTTTATAAAAATATAACGGCAGATGTTTTGTATGGATATAAACCTTTATTTAATGCTAAAGATTAATACCCATTGCATTGTGCAAAAGTCTTGATTATTTAAAAGTTAATAATTAATTTATTGCTTAAAAATTGGAATATTGTTTAAAAAATTATATAGTAATTTTCTTTAGCGCATTTTAGAGAAGTACAGAAATTGACAAAAAGTTCTATGTGTGTAGCATTTTGTATGGAAAATCCGAATAAAGCGTATGCAAAAAACCAAGGCTTATTAAAGTTCGAGATGTCTGTTGATAAGCATATGCCTCACATTTTATACTTCACTTGATTGGCAGCTAAAATTTTCAAAATACAAATAACGATATTCATTCAATTTTAATAAGAAAAAAACTTTTAAGTGCGCACAATTTGTGTATCAATTTTCACAAGTGTAAAACCCTGATAAATCCGGACTAATTTCTTCTCATTTATTAAAATCAATGTCAGCTATTATATAAAATATAGTACGAATTTGTGAACATTGCATACGAAAAAATTGCAAAATGAGAGTGAATGACTGGGTGAATGAGTGAGTGATTGAGTGAGCCAGTAGGTTTAAGGGCCCGTCGACAACTAGGTCGTTTGAGAACGTTGAAAAGTAAGAGAAATGTTGAAAATGTTGCAAAATAAACAAAATTAATAAAGACACAGAAGAATAGATGCAATTCTGTTTGATCTTTTTTCATATAGAAAGCTGGAAGTTATTTTCTTATTTAGTTGTTCGTACTTTTAAGGTGGAGGCAAACATTTCATAAAGTCAGTTACATCGTGTTACACAAACGCATTGAGATGTATTTGCAACACTGAACAAGTCTGTAACATTCTCCATCTTGTGCCTCATTAACGTGAACTACGAGGACACAGCCTGAACTCTGGCCTCGCTGCACCACAAGGTTCACTGACAATGTATTGTGCCGCTGTTTTCATGTAACTTTTTGTTTACAAATCACATGCGAGGCTGAATCCATTCTGGTCTGACATCATTCATTGATTTACCTTGTTTATTTTCTACCTGGACCAGGTAAGCAAATCTTTGCTGTGTGCGACCCAAATTCCCAACCAGCACTAAAAATATCCCCTGCAATGTTAAGTGTGTTCGCAACAGTGATTGCTAAAGTCCCTGCTGAAAGAATGCTATTATACATACGTATATATGTATATATCTGGTATCTAATAGTTGTATAGCAGAGTGGAAGGGTTTAAATACGATCGAGGGGAAGTGACACATTCTGTCAGTTCTCCCAGTCTATGATTTATGAGCTATGGGTTACTAGTTATAAACAAATATATATGTGGTCCATATGCATAATACGCAAGATATTACGTTATATTTATCACTGAATACCTTAAATGAGATCTATTTTATCCAATACCGTTAGGGGCATTTTTAAAAGAATCTAAAATGTCGAAAATTGTGTATAAAGAGTAATCTGAGATGTTGACCTTTGAAAGACGGAAATAAGTAGCACTTTTATTATCTACAGCAAATTTCGTTTTTGTGCTGTGCGTAAACACAACAGACACATGAACCCAAAATGTCTTTCTTTTTGGACACAGGGATTTCAAAATATTCCACAATCTGTGGAATGCTGTACCTTTTCTAACTACTAGATAAGTGGAAGAGAAAACAGAACGGATTAAAGGAATTGAAAAGGGATTTTCAGGGCTTCAAGAAGTCCTCAACAAATAAATTATAATTAAATATTATTAACTTGAGATTAAATAACATTAGAACCACTTGTCATTGTATACTTACCGAGTAGTAAGCTTAAATAATTAACTTAACTATTAATACTCAACAGCACAACTAAAACAATAACACTACGTTTATAAGTTAACTACACAGTCACTGTTATGAATAAATATCACTACAACCTTCACATGGAACTCTGAAGGCCCTCGAAGATACGTGCTCCAAAATCACTGTCGATTTCGGAGAAAACTTTCACTGTACGTTCCTGCAATAAAACAATAAAAAATCATTAGTTATGCACAACTCAGTAATACCATAAACCATTTGTAACTGTAAACCAAGTATTACAAACAAATTGATATGCTTTATTTTCTTTCTTCCATTTATATACAACTTCTAACATCTAAATCAAGGCTTTGACTAGTTGGAACAATTGCTCATCGGCAATGATTTCCACTCGTTTACTTTCCTGTTAATCTTTAGGTTTGTTTACTCTGGGTTTTCTATTAAAACGTTAATTTCAGACACCCATGTACAGACACCCTTACACTTTCAGACCCGAGGGTGAATATAGAATGATCCTGGATGAAGTAAAATTGCAACCTAGCTTGCATTTTGGAGGTCCCGGGGTTCTTCCACTCTACCAAGGTATTTTCGGTGGTTTTTCCCTGATCAGCAAGGCGAATACTGTAGTGGCGTATTCTACATTGCTCTCTAATCTCCATTTTCTCTCATTACATCTCCCTCTTGCATGTTACAGGACAACATGACTGTGTGTCGGTGGTGGACGGCGGACAGATGGCGCAGACGCTTGCGAATTCGAACTTCCTGTCAGCTCCGCCAGAGTGTGGCCATCCGAACCTCCACTGTCGACTGGAGTTTACCCCGCTGGAGGCGAACATCTGAGCCACCCCCCGGCTGCTTGGGTACGTTGCCACGAGCGCCTTTTAGCCGGACGATCAAACTCGCAAATGTTGGGGAACCTCTGGGACTCCGCCGCTTGTGTTGCCCACTCCTGCGGCCCATACATCTCCTTAATCTCATCCGTTCCTCTCGGGGGTGCAGGCGTCGAGGTGCTAGATGTTCCCTTCGTTACCTAACTTACCTCTAAAGAATAATTGCAAACCTCCAGCTGGGAATCGAACCCGGTACTTCTAAATTGGGAAGCTATCACACATAATTTACATATATAAATATTACCTACAAAGAATTACTTAATTCAATAATTATTGAAACAAGAGAATTTACTGTTGATGCTTGTAGAATATGTTTCTATCCTCAAAATCTTATTTGGTACTCATCAACTTTCTGCACATTGCTTTTCCGAATTCTGGTATTTGCTGCGTAAACACTATAGAGGCTCTTTTTCTACATTTCAGGAAAGATTATGAAACATTTCTGACTTATAACTACTCCCAAAATGAGGTGCCACAAGTTCCTATCTTAAAAGATCTTCTGCAACACCTGGATTTATGATAAACAATTTGTACCTCTTCTGCTTATTTTTTCTATAGTTTAATCATCCAATGCAAAAATATTATAATTATAATAATTAAAATCATCAACATTAAGGTTGAGCCTATTGACCCGTTCCGGTCCCGAGTGAAAATTTATGGTAGACCTCTCCAGCGTTGCTTAGGTCTTCCAATGCTTCTGCAGCCTAAAGTATATAGTTTAACATATTTTTTTGGAAATCTAACTTTGTTCATTCTTGTTACATGTTGAAACCAATTGTATTTATTTGTCTTTTCCTTATCATTTAGTCCATACATGGACAAAATGGGCTCAAAAATGGTACTGCAATCGTTTTACAAAATGTTAATTGTTTCCCTTGTTTTATTTCTTAAACATCTATTTATTGTGCCAAGATATGTTGAATTTTTGTAATTTCCTTTTTAATTTCCATATTATGCCTGTATGTGATCATACTTACCAAGTGTTTAAAACGGTTCACTTGTTGAATAATTTCTATTCCAATTACAATTTTGTTCTCTTGTGATAAGGTCCAACAAAAACCAGAGATTTTGTTTTCTGACTTGATATTTTTGTTGCATTCTTTTTATATTTTACACAACTATAACTTGGTTGTCTATAAATAATATAAAATATATTTTAATTTCCGCTATCCGAAAATTTTCATCTGAAACATTTTCGCATTTTCTTGTGGCTTCGTGAGAGCAAGCAAGCTTGTCGGACTCCATTATTAATATCCATAAACATTTCTCCAATGTATTTTCCTTTATTCTTGTATTCTGGAAATAATTAAAATCACGAGATAAAACGCCAAGAAAAGGAAGAAAACCTTTATTTTTGTAAACAGTTCAGAAAACTGCACTCTTTTGATAATAGAAGCTATAGTATGAGTTCGGAATTCATCATTCATAAAGTAAAGGAACACTGATAACTACATCCAACGTAACACTTCCTTATTGGAAAAGGAGCTCGGATTGCTTGGAAACAAAACAGTCTTTACAGTGAATGGGATCATGTATTGAATCAAATGTTGCTTGTTTCCCAGCTTTAATGTTTTCTTTTCGTTGCGATGGAAAACAGAATGGGATCGAACTCTGATGAATTGTTGAATAGTTTGCTTGCGGTGCCAAACACAAGCGAGTTTCCGGGCTGTTCTCATAGTCTAAACGCTGTTGACTGGTGATGCGAGTTGGTCAGGAATGGTTGTAGCATTTCTGCCAACCACTGCTAGCGAAACCTCCTATATTTCATCATTAATGCATTAAATTAAATGTTCAGATGTTTCCCTCAGTGTTGCACCTGCAAGGATTGGAAGGGGAAACAAAAGCTAGTGAGTCTAACTCTAACTCACTTTCTCTGCCGACCGTTCTGTGAGGCATATGCTTGGTCGCCCTGCGGATAATGCCAGTGTCATTATGAGTGACAGAATCAGCCTTTTCACTCGTGAAAGTAACAAAGCCTGTTATCATTGCATAAAATATACACTAATTATTTTGAGAGATTTCAAAGCTGTAGAGAAAAAAAGAATAATAACTAGAGAGATGTTAATGGAGCGCCATGTTCAGTTGATGCCAAGAAAAACAAATAGGTAACTCTCCTCTTTCCTACTGACTCAGAAATACAGTGAGGGAGTGATTAATTCGTGGTATAAAACAGCAAGAACTGACGCAAAATGTTTTTAAATAACTAAATGCATATTATATTCGATTGCTGAACATTATCATTGTGGTTAGCGTTTTGATAGAGCACTCGCCTGATGTGTGAGGTGTCGCGGGTTCAATTCCCGGCTGAGGACTGGGAATTTTTCTCCAGCCAAGATTATTCCCTAGCCTCCTCAAAGTCTGGAAATACGAATGAGAGTGTCAATGTGTGTGTGTGTGTGTGTGAGTTAATGTACAAAAAATAAAAAGGAGAGAAAAAAGAAAAACCCAAAGATCCAAAACCCACTGTGTATGAGTTATAACACCACTGCTTGTAGACAAAATGTTCCAACGAAAAGGCCACCGGTATATAGCTAGGAGTTATTTCTGGGCTGTTATGCCGTAGGCTGCTGGAGTTAGAGTACCCAGACGTTTCGTCCACAGCTGCGGCGAACATCTTCAGTGGCGCAGACGTAGTCTCCTCGGAGAAATTAACGTATAGTCTAAGGTGTGGACTGTCTGAATTGCTGTGTGTAACATTATTCCTCCAAGTTGTTGATGGTCATCGTCTCTTGCAATTTTTTTTGTTGGTATCCATTCCAATGCATTTTCTGTATTTTGTCTTCAGGTATTCCTCTTACATGTCCGTTATATTTCAGTTGTTTGAATGAAATCTCATCCAGAATCGCTGGTTTTACTTCAAATTCCTAACGACGTTTCTTATTTTTTCTTCTCGAAATTTTCGCTGGTGATAACTTTGCACTTAAGTATTATATCCTTATGTTATTGTGAACGGACCCTAACCTTCTGTTACTTTGTTTTCCAGTTAAAACTTATTATAACTTACCTGTACAGGATCAGCAGCAAACTTCAAATGATTGACAATGTTATCTACCAGTCTGTCTCTTTCATCAGGCTTCAGTACATTCCTCCAGAACAGTCTTGGTTGGCTGTAGTTGTCTTCATCTTTCGAGTTGTACCTGAAAAGAAATTAATATTATGTTAAATGTATATAAGGCTTTGAATCAGCAATTAAGTATTTGGTTACATGCAAGAGTAAGGAAACAATACGCAGTTTATTCACACATGGCTTGTGTGGATTAGAAAAATCAATTATTCATTAATTAACCTTATAAGTTAATTATTATCAATTTTAGTTATTCAATGAAATACCCAGACTTTAAGGTATTTGTATGTAAGTTACCTTTGGGGTATGTAATTTCATATTTAAGATTATCTTGTGGTATACCGGCAAAACACGAATCAATAGGGAGTTTGGTATCGTTCGGCATGTTACAATAGTAGCTCAGTGGTTAGAGTATGCTTCAAATCGCTGCTATGGCATTGGATTTTTCAGTTCTGATTCTATCTCTCAAACCACAATATTTAGGCACAAGCTGATTTTTGTTGGCAAGTAACTCGCAAGAAAAAAATTTAGGATCAAATATCCTTCACTGCTGAAGCAACAAGCATCGTAATGGGAACAATTAGTGACTATGACATATAATAAAATTATTATTGTGGTTCAGAAAGTTCAACTATGTAATGTACATATATACTGAAAATGTCCTCTCATACTTTCTGAGAAAAGGTACATGAATTCACATGTTTTAAACGACGTAAGCTGTCAATGCAAGTAATTATTTGAAATACTTGTCGTGGTTTACAAAATAATTTACAAACATCTCAGGAAAACCCACTGAGAGCTTTAATTTCATGTAACTCACTAAGGTATAATTTTTGGATTTTTAGACCACATTAAGTTTAACCATTGAACTACCACAGATGAAAACATTAGTTGCTGACACTGCAATCGTAGTCATTATGTAAAACATAGGCCCATACTGGTGAATAATACTATCATTGCGGCCGCGAAGATAGTTGCAGACGGTAGGGAGTGGAGATGCTTCTGGCATGCTACCTACGGGCCGAGTCGGTCCTCTTAACGGACAATAGTCCAGTAAAACAATAGCAGTTGTGTGCGGTATAGCTACTCCAGAGAATTCCTTCCGGTAGGGTGCAGAACCTTCGTCTTCGAGAGGGTTCTGCCTTGGCAAGGGGCTGGTTTGTGCGCATAGGACAGAGAACAGTTAAAAGTTTACGAAGCTTCAGTAGACAGCAACAGTTAATCGTGTGGAGTGCAGTTTTGGTATGAGTTTTGAGTATAAATTGTT
Organism: Tenodera sinensis; assembly: GCA_030765045.1. NCBI lineage: Eukaryota > Metazoa > Arthropoda > Insecta > Mantodea > Mantidae > Tenodera > Tenodera sinensis. Next base: position 33,545,540 of record CM060961.1, on the reverse strand, counting down.
GTTCTGATTTTATGCAACAATGACTAAGGGGTAACTGGTGTTCCCGTTTGTTACAACACCAAGTTATGAGAGAAGTAAACATTACCTTGCAACATCTCCTGTGGTATTGAATCTCTTGGAGTATCCGGGGTTCTCCTTGTTGACGGGCCCACCAAAGCTGTTGGGGAAGTAGTTAGGGGCTCCTCCTTGACTGTGGAAAAGCATGAGCCCGTCTCGATGGTAGTTGGACAGTTTCTGTAACGGACAGTTGACTGGCAACTGTTTGTAGTTAGGTCCCAGCCTATGTCGCTGGGTGTCCGTGTAACTGAACAGCCTTGCCTGTAATTCAAACATTCACCTGTGTAACTAGGTGTGGCACTCTTTGATCTATCGATTGATAGGAAAGTGACGCGGTCCCTGAAATAGGCACTTATAGGTGCATTGGATATGTATAGAACAGTGATATCATTTAAGGAGAAAAAGAGGAAAATGGCCTGCGGAGTTACTTTTTATATTTTCGCCCACAGAATAAAAGAAAATGGCGCTTGAACTCATAACACAATGTGGCCAGCACCCACTGAATCATATTGGCTATGCATTCACTGAGAGAACTGCCTAAAAGTTCACATTCGAAATAAAAAATTGCAGTAAAGGAGTTGGTCGAAAAGGTTAATAAACTAGATAGCGCAACAAAACAACTACGCAACTAAGGTCATTGCGTGGCACACGCTAAAGTATTTTGTCAAAAATACAGCAGAAAAGTCTTCGCTTGCAGAGAGACTTTAAATAAGAACACGTTCTTGAGTGCTTGGCACAGTTTCATGAAACGTAAGATTTTCCTTTAGCCGGGTTCTGTAAAATATACTTCCATGTCTTAGTGAGAATACAAATCTTATCTCTATATCTTCTTCGTGGTGTTAGTTGAGATAAACATTTGTACAAATTATCTTATTGCTTATTTCCTTGTAGGTGCAAGGGGAATATTAGAATACAGTAGACTTTGTGCGACAGTAGAATGTTTTAAAGCTTTCAGATCCCGTTCTCTTTACACTCTTAACCTATAAAAATGAGCAACGGTGTGGCATTTCACGAAAGTTTTAAGTTTCCCGAAAATGACACAAATAACAAGGAATATCTCTGAAATGGTTCACTCTACAAAAAAGTATTTGGACATAAATTGTGTGTTTTAGCAAGATCTAAATTTTTGTATAGTAAGATTTTATATGATATCTTACGGTTTACGAGTTCTTCAAAAAGTCATCAAGAGTAAACAGGACTACATAGGTTATAACCATAAAAATGAACATATACATTTCATTTGCCACAAAAATATTTTAAACATACGTCATTTTAATCAAAATCGTTAGAGCCATTTTCAAGAAAATCAAAATTTTCGAAAAATTTTCCATGTAAAGGGTAGTTTAGGGTGGAGTAACTTTGTTCCAAATCGTGTCGCATCCTTGAAGGACATTAAACTAAAATACCAACTTTGGTTTTTAACCAACTTTTCGTTTTTGAGTTATGATGTCTGCAGACTGCCAGGCAGACACACACACGCACACTCACACACACACACACACACACACACGCACACACACACGCACACACACACATGCGCGCGCACCTTCTTCTAGAAGTGACTTTTTTGGATTCCGGGGGCCTTAAAACATACTTCCGGTGAAACCTCGACATAGAATTTTTGGGTGGAATATAATACTTCCTCTGCTTATTAGTAGAGAAAGTAAAAAAGGCCGCGCCGTGGCCCATCGATTAGACCGTTGGGCTCTCAAACAAACCGGACTCGATCCCAAGCTACCTTACGTTAGACGAAGCGGCCTATGGACGGAGTTTCTTCGGAATTTTCCATCAACTGCTGCATCATCACATTTCCTTTCATCAATTTCGCCTTCATTTCATATCAATATGTTTATCACTCTCATAGCAGGGAACGGGTCGTTTCCCTCTTTTCTGGTTTTCTGCTCACCACTCCATCTGCCGGTTGCAATGACCACAACCATCGGTCGGGAGGGACTTGGGCGGCTAAAGAAATCCCACCATCCACTACTGCACCCCAACAATGACGTCCGTTATGGGGGCGTGGCAGTATTGTGATAGCCCCTTCAGCAGGGTGATATGCCGCGGAGTTTGGCTTTGTTGTATGCAAATAACTAGATCACATTTGATGTTTGTGTTTCATTGCGAAGGGTGTTTAGTGTTTTACGAGTCTTGAGTAAATATGCCCATTTTTGTGAGAGAACAGAACAATCAATCCTAATAAATCTATAAACATATTTTCCTAATGCACTATGCACTTATTCCCAGGGAAGATTTTACAGTTTTATAACAAAAACGGGAAAGGAAACGTTAAAACTCCGAAGTTATTTTTTGCAATATTTAGTGACAGTTAGTGTACATTTTGCTAAAGTGCAAACCGCAGGCGTATGTACGTACGGAAACAAAGAGAACAAGAACAATAGTTTTAAACATTGAGAGAGAAAAGCAGTTACAAGCAGCTGTTGTATGTATCTTCCGACACATTCTTTGAAAATGCTCCTCTTCCAGTAGTGCTCTGTGTTTCCTGCTTTTGTTAGAGTGAGAAAGGTCAGCTCATAAAAACTGTAACTTAGCTGCTACTCTCAAGCCGCAATTTTCCAAAAAGGTTTCGCTTCGTCATAAACAAGTCTGCACAACCTCTGAAATGCATCCATTATTTTGTTCTTTGCCAAGTTCAATATCGATGCCTCGTAAATTTTCTTGCACCGTCACTTCCCAGAAACGAACACGTTCTTGCTCTTATCACGTAAATAGTTACCTTTTCAAATTAGCTTTAGTCACCGTTTGCTACTGTCACCGGTAGAACTGTATCTGACTATATTACGATCACATGACCTTCTCAATTAGCTATTTTTATTACTTTCCTACTGCTTACAGTAAACATAAGAATTATTGTATTCCATCCAAAAATTTGATGTCGTTTCTCACTGGAAATATATGTTTTGAGGCCTTCTGAATCCAAAAAAGCATTTTTGGAAAAAGATTTGTGTGTGTGTTTATGTTTGTGAACATTATTACTCTAAAAGGAAAAGTGTTAGAAACTAAAGTTCGTATTTAAGCCTGATATCACTCAAGCATGTGGCACAAACATTTTAAAAAGATTGCTCTGCCCTTATCAATTATTTTTCGAAAATTTTTATTTTCTCCAAAACGGTTGTAACGATTTTGATTAAGATGTCATATTCTTAAGATATTGTTGTGACAAATGAAATGTATATTTTGAATTTTCTGAGCATAGCCTATGTAGTCTATTTACTCTTGATAACTTTTGCGTAACTCGTAAACCGTAAGAGATGCACCAAATCTTACTATACAAAAATAAAGGTCTCGTTAAAACACAATTGAATTGTTTTGAGGAGTGAATAATTTCGAAGACATTCCTTGTTATTTATGTGAGGTTTCAGATACTAATACTTTCCACAAATGGAAGAGCGTCCTTCATTTTTTATATCTTAGTTGTGCATTGAGAACGGGGTTTCAAATCTGTAAAAGATACGACTATCGCTCAAAGCCTACTGTATTCCCTTTGCTCCTTCGAAGAAATAAGCAATAAAATAATTTCCGCAAATGTTTATCTCAACTAACATGAAGAAGGTGTAGTAATAAGAATTTCTAAGAATGCTTGGTATAAGAGTAGAGAAAGTCATGTGAGTGCAACATATGAGATTTTTATATAGCTTCTATAAACTACACTGTGTTCTAAATTCAGTATACACATTTTGGAGCATTATTTCTCAGCAACAAAATTAAAGATTTAATTTTTGTTGTGTTGTGTCCCTTAAATCCGTATATGTTCAAAATGCCCAACTTCTTCCACAGTACACTCCCAAAAATAATGTCGAACAACCCAACATATAGCCTGTCTTGTTGCTAACGGAATATCATTGATGTTAAGTTTAATCTGGTGTGATATGTCCTCCAGTGATTGTGATTTTGTGACGTAAACCTTATTCTTTAAAGTTCACCAAAGGTAGGAGACTAGAGGGGTTAAACCGGGAGATTGATGCGAGAACTCTGTAGCACTTCCTGCTCGTCTTATGCAGGAATCTGCAATTTGGTCATCGCGATTTCATGAATTGCGACGTCAGTGAAGGCAACCCGGCATGCACATGATGCACGGTTCGGAGGAGGTTTGAAAACTACAGTGGCGCTGTAAACGAATTTCTCTAACACACGTTTGATTTTGTAATGCTTAATGAATATACACAGACTCATAGGCTTTAAAATTACTTTTTCATTAATGTATTCTTTACTTTATCTTGAGCTTACGGTTTCGCATACATCTAACGTTAATTCATAAGTATTTATGTACAACAGAGCACTTAGGTTAGCATTCAAAATACTGCATGCGCATAAGAAACCAAAATATCAGAACAGTTTTATTATTTTATAAACTCTAACTATGCAACAGACACTGTCAATCTCTGGCAGAAGGAAAACATAATTACTTTTAAAGTAATTAATTTATTTGCTTTGATGGACATTTGAGAATATTTTAACCCTTTTTTGGGTATTTCATTTTTTAAAGCTAAACAAGCTTTCAGATTTTAAAACCAAAAACATAAATAGAGTATATGCTGGAAAAATTCTATGAGCATAGACCAAAATGTAATCCGCTTAGACGCGCTTTTATTGTGTTTCTTCCGATCAGTTGTCTGGATTTTCCACCAGGGTATGTTTTCGAGGCGTTTTTGCTACCCGCCACCAGGTTAGCGAGAGCCTCCACGGGTGGCGCTTTAGAGTAAGGGAATGTGGTCCTTGTCTCGACCCTGTGCGAATGTCTGGTAACGGTGAGTAAATTGAGTGGGCATAAGTTCGAATAACGTTTGGTAATGGAGTTTTTCCTTTTGCTGAGCGTGAGTTGCCTGGGCTGCGCCTTCAGCGTTAAATATTGTTTCATTTGGCAATACTTTGGTGTATTTAATCATGTATATGACCAGGCGGACTTCATTGGGGCATTCCTCTCCCCGAATTGGTTTTCTTCGACATTAGCGTCCACGTCCTTGGTTTCCTTCTTTCCATTTTGTGTAAGTGCACCACGCCCACGATGTATTTCACTGGTAGCAGAGTGTGGTTACGATCCACGGACCTCTGGGTTACTGGCCCAGCACGCTTCCACGCTCAATTTAATAGTTCTTAGGTCATTTTTCATTCCCAAGATCCCTTAACTTGATATGTAGTCTTATAGCAATAATATTGGTTATCGTTTTCCTTAAAAAGCTAAATATCGCATAACTCGAGTCTAATTTTAGCACAATTACATCAATTTAATTTACTCTTCTACATTAGTTACAGTTTGAAAGGCAAATAATGGGGATTCATTAAATTGGGATGACTTTTATATTTTGTTTGTCAATGATACTTTAATTACTATGTTCATATCATCCCGGCCGATGTGCCGGAATTTTGTCCCGCAGTTCTTTTATATGCCACTATTGAGATAGGGCTTGCATTTTAAACCACACTTAAAACCCGTTGGACTGGGCATGACTTCAATCTGCCACCTTAGACTCTGTAGACAGCGCCTAACCAGACCCAGATCGACCCGAATGAATTTCTGTACAGGTCAGTAATGGAGAGAATATTCGTTGTGTTGAGTGCAGTACTTTCAGTGACAGGTAATTTACCGAGTGTAAAACCCACTCCTCTCACAAGAGAGAAAATAGAACTGGCATATGAGAGACGGCTGATATGCCTGCAGAGATAATTACAATACGCAATATTTGCACTTTTATATTTAACGGTGTGAAGTGGGAAATGGCCTGAATACTTTAAAAAGTAAGCGAAGACAAGAGAAATGAATGTACCCAAAAGGGATTGCATAGAGTGAAAAAAATAAAATAAAATTAAGTGATGTGATGACGCAGAGAATTCTGGTAAAGTAAGAAAATACCTGTGTACCTTGGAATATATTCAGAATTAATAAAAAGGGAAAACTGAATTTTGTAAAAATGTTGCCAAAGATGTAAAACTATAAGTTGACACGTAAGCTAAGCTAACCGGAGCCAACTGTTGTAAAATACCTGCGTATAATACGAGCAACCGAGAAACCAAGGAATTACAGCCCAGCAATATATGCCTTAAGCACACTAGTACAGAAAAGTATAGATTTGTAAAACCATACGATAATGTTGGCACGCCAACTTAAAGAACAGATATAGGGAATGGAAATCAGATCGTGTTTTTTATTTAAAGGCGACTGGCTTTGATCCCAGGGACCCGCATATGGTATTCCTCGTGGAAGAAGCGGCACCTGAGCGGGTTAACTGCGGGTTCTCTGGTTTCCCCCGCCACTCATTCCAACAATTGCTCCATCATCAACCTTCCATTCATCGATTTCGCCTGCGTTTCATATCATCCTCTTACTCTCATACCTGGTGCTGGGCTAATCATCCGCTTCCAGGTCTTCACTCTGTACAGTCCGTAGATTCCCTCTGCTCCGCGACAGGCGTCTGACCCTAGGCACAGGCTTATAAGTCCCAAGGGTGTAAGTGCAACATAAGGGAGGGTAATCAGGTAAAGAAGAAGTTAACTTAGATAAACGTAACATATTCACAAGAGTGAAGCTACGCAACTCATATACGGAAGAGTTCTGAGTAAGCAAATGGTTGTAACAACGTTCTGTTATTCCGGATAAAAAAAAAAAAAAAAAAAAAAAAAAAAAAAAAAAAAAAAACCATCTGGTGTGTTGCACTCACACGACTTTCTCTACGCTTGCACTATTCTTATAAACGCTTATTTCTCTATCTACTTCATGTTAATCGAGGTAAACATATGTAGAAATTATCCTATTACTAATTTTCTTGTAGGTACAAGGGCAACATAATAGGTTTTAAGCGAATTCAAATGTTTAAGGGTAGCTATATGATGACTTTGACATTCCGTTCTCTTTTAATGACCAAAGGATAAAAAAATAAGCACTTCCCATTTGAGAATGGACTCTTAAGTATCGCAAAATGTTGACATGACAAGGAATATCTGCGAAATAATTAATTTACAGAAAAGATCATTTTATGCAATTTGTGCTTTAATTAAATCTACGTTTTTGTATGCCATGATTTTCTCTATCTTATGGCTTACCAGTTATGCAAAAGTAATCGAGAGTAAACAGGATTACATGGGCTATAGCCAGAAAATTCAAACTTTACATTTCAAGTGCCATAGAAATATCTTAAATATATGGCATTTTAATCAAAATCGTTAGTCACTTTAGAGAAAATGAAAATTTTCGAAAAATTTTCAATGTAAAGGGCAGTTAAGGGTGGAGGAATTTTCTTCAAAATGTTGGCGTCGCATCCTTGAAGGATACTAAACTTAAATAGCAACTTTGGCGTTTAAGGAACTTTTAGTTTTTGTTATATTCACACACACGCGCGCGCGTGCGCAGATCTTTTTCTAAAAATGATGTTTCTATTCAGACGGCCACAAAACATATACTTCCGTCGAAATCGAAACAGAATTTTTGGGTCGAATACGATACTTCCCTTACTTGTCATACGTAGAAAAGAAAGTAAAAATCCGAAGCGACAAGTCACAAGGGATTTCGTCTAAGGAATAGAATAACTTCGCGTTAGAATTGGTATAATTATTTTAGCAATTACTACAACTGCAGAAGCTAAAAATAAATCTAAAAACTACTTAATCTAAACAGTAGATTTGTCTTCCTCAAATGAAGAATGTTATTTTGCCGTTGAAACTCGTAAAGTTATTTCCACCACTGCTATAAGCAGCAGGACAAGTTGGTTAGGTTACTGTTGAAAGCAGCCCTTGCACTTATACCAGAAGCTATTCTCCGGTTGGAAAGTGCAAACCTGCCACTCAATGATGTTCTAGATATCATTGGCGATGTTTTCAGAAAACTATCTCCATACTCTCTAATGACACCATATTTCACAAAAAGACCTTTCTCGTCATACAAAAGTTAGTTACCCACGTGATAATAGGAAATAATTTACAACAGAAAATTTATGTGCGCATTTGCTGCAATGCCAAAAATGAACCTACAAAAAGAAACACTAATACTTTAGTTCAACTCCACAAATCAACCAACCATTGCTTAGCGGCACTCCGCTAGTGAGAACATGGACAACTATACTATGCACATGAAGTGAATAGTGGACATAAACAAATCCTTGGTTCGTATCACTCCGCGACCATGTGCATTCACAATGACAGAACTCAGTTACCGCTACGCCTAAGTATAGTATGTGTTTTACATCACTAAAAGGGTTTATTTACTCGTCTAACTAACATGCAGCACATGGAAGTTAACTGCTACTTACGTCATCTCTGTGCACAATAACACTTTTTCGTTTTCTGCAAACTCGAACCCAATCTCCAGAAGTAGCTTATGGAGGGAAGTTCGTTTTAAATCTGGAAGGTCGGGATCAGAGTTAACTGCCAGCAGCATTTGTTAACAAAGAACCGGTCAACTCTTCGAAGGATTGCAGGTCTCACAAATTCGTCACATCTAGCACTTGCCTGGCGCGCGGTCTCTTCTTGCCGGGAGTTACGACTTCACCAACTGAGGATTTTCTTTGCGTATGCTGTAAGTACTTGAAACTGACACACCGGTAAACTCGGATGTTAATTCTACCATCTCATTATAGCAAGTTCGGTATATTTTACGAAGAAGTTGAATAAACATGTTCAGTTATTATGCTTTTTTTCACAGCTTCGTAAACGGGTTTCCGGGCTCATGTTTCACAACACTCACTTGTTTCGCTATGTTACTTTCATATTGGATGATGCGCGCGCCGCATGAATTTGGTTGGTTACAGATTCACTTAACTGCGTATCCTTACATTTCAACTATGCGTGGTAATCCATAGTTTGTGCTTTAGCAAACATTAACTGAGATTTCAGACTTCAGTAGTAGTATTTTTCCAAGGGAATATTTAGACCGCGAAAGCATCATGAAGGCGCGCTGCGGTCAAAACGCACGTGGTTTTGTTTATGTCTACTCTATGTGCTATACATTATATCTTATAATCTTACATTTTGGAAGTTTTGGGGAGGTAAAACTAGTCCAGCAGCTACGATGTTGTTTGAGGAACAAATGCAGAGGGCAGGGGCTAGATTTGTCATTACCAAAATAAACAGCTCCATTCCATTATAGGCCCCTTTCAATTCCCACCAGTATAGAGTATGAAGAAAGTATTGCTTTCACCCAAAAATCTGCTGTCCAGATTTCACAGTGAAATATACATTTTTGAGGCCCCTCAATACAAAACCGCACTTTAAGTAAAAGTTTTGCGTGTACGTGTGTGTAGCCAAACTTTCTTTTTAGATTCAGCGTCCTTCAAAGAAATTACACGCAGGTTTTCAAGGAAATCTTGCAATCCGAAACTACCCTTTACACGGGAAAATATACGATAATTTTTAGTTTTTTAAAAATGTCTAATATTTTGATAAAATATTATATTAATCATATTTACAAGTATTACAAATAAAAGTATACTTGGTATTTACTAGAAATACCCTATGAACTCCTCGTCATTCGGAAGAAATTTTACTTAACTGGTAAACATTAAAAGATGAACAAAAACGTATTACACAAGAAATCTAGATACGTTTAAAATAATTTATTTTTAATAACTTTTATGGCGTTACCAATTTCCGAGATACCTGTACTATTGGGTTGAACGTTTTAATATGTTTATAATTGTTAAAAGTGCTGTCGCTATTCACTTCTTTCGCTTGATGTCATGGGAAGAGTATGAAAGACCGAGGCAAACATATAGCGACCCGCTTCTAAATATTGCATTACTTTGGTTCTATCTCCTTTTTATTTACAAATAAATGTGTAATGAAACTTTAAGACAAAGGTTTATCCCAATTAAAATGAAATACAAGCTTTCGTAGGAAAGTTTGTAGTAACTATAGGAGTCTAGACACGATTATAGTGGTTAAAGCAAATCGTGTGAATGTAATACAACTTTTCATCCTTCCCTCCCATGGTTTCTTGTTTTCACATCCTAATTCACGTAGAAAACCTTGAAATGCTGTGCTGCTAGGAGGGAATTGACACCTTCTGCCTGAGTCAGTTTGACGTATGTGTGCCTCGTTGTGAGCGTCCAAGAGGACTCATATTTCATATTAGTAATTAGCCTGATTAAAAAGTGCATGCTTATGAAACTGTAAATTAATAAAGTTAAATATAATTACTTTGTTTCATTAATAAACAAACCTTGTTATATAAACACTTGTGCATAATCAACATACCTGTAACATCTTGTCGGGGCTGGGCTCAATTCCAGGAATCATATGAGCTGGGTTGAAGGCAATTTGTTCAACTTCCGCAAAGTAGTTGGTGGGATTCTTATTGAGAATGAGTTTACCCACAGGTATGAGGGGAAACTCTCCATGTGGCCACACCTGCAAGTGAACTTGTTCAATCAATACGCAATTCAAATACTAGGCTTCGTGAGTTTAACGAAAGAAAGAAATTATTGATTTAAAATATATTGTCTTCATACCTTAGTAAGATCAAAGGGATTCCAGCGGAAGTTCTCCGCCTGCTCGAAGGTCATGACCTGGATGTAGAGGGTCCAGGATGGGTAGTTCTTGTTAGCAATGGCATTGTAGAGGTCACGAATACCATAATCAGGGTCAGTAGCAGTCAAGTTGGCTGCCAGATCCACAGGAAGATTCTTAATACCCTGATTGGTCTGTAAACAAAATCAGTCTCATAGAAGCAAATATTTTGGGCTTTTGACATTGACGTACAGGGAAAAACTGAAACTATTGCTGTGTTAGCAGGACGTTTGGCACATAGCTGTACTTCTTTTTCAACCTCTTTCTCAGCTGATGTTTAAGTAGGAAGGTACTTAATGACTGTCAGTTGTTGGCTAGAGAGTGTGGCAGGATGAACATAGTTTACCTTGAAGTGGAACTTGACGTAGACTGCCTCGTCTTTACTGTTGACCATCTTGTACGTGTGGGACCCGTAGCCGTTCATGTGCCGATGTCCATCAGGTATTCCTCTGTCACTGAACATGAACACGATCTGATGAAGTGTCTCTGGTCGGAGAGAAATAAAGTCCCAATATGTTGTGGGGTCCTGCATAACAATATAGACAAAATAAATATCCAATAATATTGCCCATTGTTTGATAAATACATACTAGAAACCAGCTAAATTGTTATAGTAGTACAAATGAATCGTTACTTAAGGATTTCTAGAAAAATCATCCTTCTTTTTAGTTTTCATATATTATAGAGCTACGGTTAAGTTGAGGTTTTCTCTGGTTGTTTAAGTGTACAAACACAACATTTAAATTAACCATATAAGTGATATTTTAAAACTATTTTCTAGTCTTGCACTTCTTTCACTTTAAAGAGAGGTTATTTCATGTTAAAAAAGATAAAATTTATAGCAATGGTTTTATTAGCTATTGCCTTGTAAGAACAATGAGAAAGGCGAATACTGTAGGCTTAGGTGGTAGTCAAATCTTTTAAGAGCTAATCATTATGTGATGGGTTTGCAATTCCGTTTTCTTTGCAGGCTCTTGATAAAACATAACGACTTTCCATTTGAGAAAAGTAGAAATACTGTAGAATCAAAACCAATGACATGAATATTTTCGTTATGAACTCCTCAAAAAGGATTATTTGATATAAATAGCGTGCTTTCACGAGATTCGCATTTTTTACATAGTAAGATTTTGTTTATTTTCGACGGACAGACGGACAGAGAGACAGCAGAGAGACTGAGAGACAGACAGATGTATGTATTGTATATAAAACATCCCTTAGTTCCCATTTAGAAAACGGGGCCGTAACAGGGTTTACGTGAAATCAAGCCAACCTAAACTGTCACTTATTATTCAGAAGAATTTAAACAATGATACATAACAAACTTCAAGCTTGACTAGTTACTTACTAACGTGAACCGACTTCTAGTTTTATTAGCGATTTGGGGAGGGAGGGAGGGGGAAGGTAGTGATGTCTGCATGATCTGAGACAGTCTTCCTAATTCAAAGGTGCTTTTTAGTGCAGCGTGCAGTTGAAGACATAGATATTTGCGATAAAGAGTGAATATAGTGAATTTGTGAGACATTGATCATAGCGTAAATCAATTATGCCACCTGTACGTTCTAAATTAGGGATGAAAACATTACACAGTCAGAGTAGAGAAATTATTTCAAATGTATGGACGTACATGAAGGAAGAAGCTAAAAGCAAACAACTGCTTACATCAGAAGATTTTTTCAAAATAATTCAAAAGTTCAAAAGCACGTATCAGATGCCACAGGAGTATCATAAATAAGGAGACATTTTTCTGCACGGACTGTACTGCCTTAGTAAGAAGTTATCTGACTAGCATAGCTGACGCGGCAATTCGCAGGCTGTCTGCAGTCACCTGGCTTGTTACTCGTCCGTGTGCGCTTGCAGGCCTCCAGAAAAAAAAATTGTAGCAAATGCACTAATGCAAGCTCCATAGTTTTCAACACCTTATTTTATAGATAAAATGTCAGGGAATACGTGTGCATTTTTTTTTAGATTTTTAACACATCGATTTAAATTCTATTTTTGGTTTTACAAAATATACCATCAAACAACAGTCCAAAATTTATGTGTAATAATGACTGATCGAAAGTTGTTAAAAGTGTTGTATTTAACCTTTCCAGTGCGCCAAACCCCAACTCTCAACTCTGTATGGCCTTAGAGTAACAAGTGATTTTATATTACGGTGCGCGTAGAAATTGCTTAATTTCTAATAGCCATAACTAAGCAGTAATTTAAAAATATGGAAATAAAAAAATACGGGTCTCCTTATTTGATGCCTATTATTCATAAAAAAAATTTGAACCTCCTACGAAACAGTCGTGTTTTACGGGTGTTCGATTTGACGTGGATTGACCCAGCTGCTGGTTTTGCTACACATGTTATAATTTCTTTAAACACCAATAAAGCTTCACTGGCTTAAGAAATCCAATTTAAAAGTAGGAAAAGCTTGCTAAAAGTCTGTGCAGTTGCTGAAAGAGATCGGGAGCATACGAACCGAGGGTCGAAGTCCTTAATTGTTTTAATGTCTTCAGGAGCGGCGTTCCGTTAGTTTTACGGCGACTTTATGCAGAGTGCGACGAATGAAGGTCGTAATTAATTTCTGGGCTTATATTCTATGTGCTCTGGAAGCCAAGAAGTAGCTGTCGACAAAATCTTAATGCGCTCAATGCCCTCGTATATTAGTGACACCTGGTGGTTGACGTGACCTTATTAACGTGCACGGTGCAGCTGGTGCTGACATCTGTAGGCGCGTCACATCGTAAACTGCAGCGGCTACACTATTAGTAAGAAAATATACACAGTAAAGAGAGAAATAAAATAATTATTTATATACAAAATCAAAATTTTTACACAATTTCTGTTCCGAAACATTAACACCCAAATTATATAATTAAAAAATTAAATACATAAGTACAATTTAAAAAATAATTATAAGAAATAATAATCAGAAGAATAATTTAAAAAATATATAATGTATTGCACTCGCATGACTTTCTCTACTTCTGTACTAACCATTCTTACAAGCTCTTATTCCTCTATCCTCATATCTTATTGCTAATTTCCTTATAGGCATTAGGGGAATAAGGGAATACAGTAGACTTAAAGCTTTAAAATTCTGTTCACTTTGCACGGCTAAGATATAAAAAATTAATAACGATGTTCCATGTATATATGACGCGCGAAAAGCGGACGTATAGATACGTTCCTGTGTCCCTGTGTTAATCAGCAGATATTCAGCAGTAGGAAGTTTTAACAATGCTATTAAAAGACATAATGTCAGACTGTTGCTTCATCTCATTTGGAAACAACTGCACGTGATTGGCACACTAGGTAACGGCTGGTGCGGTCAAAGTGGGCGAAATTGCATGTATAGCCAGATATGATTCTGCCTATTACGCTATCTGGCTGTTTGTGGAAACTGTTTGTATCCAGACACGCAGGAACAAAAAATGAACGCTTGATCACACGTGGAAGATATAAACTGACATAGTTTGTTATGGGAATACAAGCTTAGCTAATGCGTCGCTCGTCGGGTTTAACACCTTAATGGAATTTGCAAATGTGGACAAAATGAAACCTCTGCTACGCTGGTCTCGTCCATAGTCAACTCTAAGCTTTGAATTTTCGCACAAAGCCTACTGTATTCTAATATTTCCCTTGTACCTACAAGGAAATAAGCAATAAGATAATTTGTACAAATGTTTATTTCAACTAACACGAAGAAGATGTAGGAATAAGTTTGTAAGAATGGTTAGTATAAGAGTAGAGAAAGTCATGTGAGTGCAACACGTCAGATTTTTTAAACACGTGGTACTTGAATAAAAATCCTATTAGTCATTTTTGGGGGAATCAAAACTAACGAAAATATTTCCATTTAAAGAGTAGGTACTTTGGTGTGGGGGATTTGTATAAATGTTATTGTCACATCCTTGGAATATACTGAGATTGAATAGTACGTTTGGTATTTAATTCACCGTGACCTTGTTCTTAGTGTGGTGCTTTTTGATCCAGGGGTGTGTGTTGCAGTGAAATCTCGGTATTCGATTTTGACATGGGGTGCAATATTTCCTCCAATACCGTAGTAGGCAGCAGAGAAAGTAAAAACATGAGATGGCACTGGCTCGCTGTTTCTCAATTGCTTTATGGTTTCTGAACTGCCTGCTACTTCATGTTAGAAGCACTCACCTTGAGATGAGTGGCAGGATTCCTTTTCTGTGAGTGGATGAACACTGTGAAGAGCAAGGGATCTCTCACAAAAAAGATGGGGGTGTTGTTCCCCACTAGATCCCATGTACCATCATCTGAATAGAACTTTATTGCAAAACCTCGTGGATCCCTGGAACAAAAACAATGCGAATACCAAATCACTCAGACTTATCTATTGCTGCATAGGAAAACTTGCAATGACGTCAATCAATGAACGTTTTGCTGTTATTTATTACATAATATGACACATACTGCCTTATTCAGAGGAAAATCTCAAAGATTGTATTAGGTTTAGAACGTAAACTGCCTAATTTTAACCAATTAGTTTAATGAGAAGGTAAATTAATGGTAACATTTGCATTTATAAAATATTATGTAGAGTTGTATACCCGCGTAGAGTCCTGGGCACATAGATGTACAAATTACAAATTTCTTAAACAAATTAGCAAAGTATGCTTAATAACTTGTTCACTCTGCTGCAAATAGACAATTTACAGCGTAATATTTACAAACATTTCGTCATTCAGGCACATCCTGACCTGACAAGCTGACATCAAGGTCAGCAATGAAGGAGGTAAACAACTCGGTCGTTAACCTCGTACATGAAAGTGGGCGTGAATTAGGTATATACACGGTGCCCAAAACACCGATAACGCATAGTATGTTGTACAGGATGGCAAACTGATCGGTTTTCAAGAAGGAATCCCTGTCAGAAAATGCACGGTTTGAGAGCGTCGAAGTTTGAGAGAACGAACGGTTGACAGTTTGTTCCGATTCGTTTTGGTGTGTTGATACAGTAGGTATGCAACCCTTTAGCCATCTGTGTACTGCAGGTGAACAGCGTGAGCATAACTTTCTTGCACATGCGCCACATTCCTCCATAGAGTCCTTGGTGCGCAGCCAGGCTCAGCACCACTTATATAGGCTCTGCAGTGACGTAGGAGGTACATATAAAGATTGAACACAGATACTCTCAAATGAGAGGCAGACACGATACCCTCATGCCATTCATCATCCGATATTACCTATCTAGTTAAAGGACATTAATGTTTTTTTAACAACTGACTCTTTCTGAGTTACTCAGGCGAGGCAGCCCTGTTCAGCCTATGACGTATTTTTGGCGCCCTTCATAAGCAAAATTTTACTCAAATTGCCAATATTAACTCAAATTTCAAGACAAAACTATTGTTTCCGAGTATATTCACAGTACTTACACAAGACGTATGTTTTGTGCACCTAAAGCTGTATTCATTACTCCTTCCATAGACAGTGCTTTCCCTCTTTACTCTAAAAAGAAGGGCACTTAGCCTAACGGTGGTTGTGTTGGCACCGGTGCCTCTTTAAGCAAGAGTTAAACTTACTCGTGCAATAAGAAAATTGGACAGAACAGTACTGAGGTAATAAATTCAATGTTAAACTTCCATTAATTTCCAGAGGAAAAGTAAAACTCCAAAATTATTCAGTCTTATATGGCCCCGCACTGTACGAGTTATTGTCATAATTAGGGTTAGGAAGTTCATGCATTTGCATGTTTTTTCATAGGGGTTAAAAATGTATACTTTTACTCATAAAAATATGGTGCTCTCTAAAAAGCGGTTACTATTACTGCTATTGCTCTCTTCAATATCATGAGTGAAAAATGTTGGAGAGCAAGAGGATTAATGACTTCATTGTCAGAAATCCAGCATTAGCTAACAACAACATTATGTGCACGAATTATGGAATTTTCAGTTGTTTGGACATGATTTTATGGTGCATATAACTGCATATTTTCTTGATTTTTGATAAATGCATATTATTTCAATGTTATAGCCCCTATATTGCATATTTTAATTATTTTTATGGTTTTTTATTATTTTTTTCTATATGGATAATATTTTTCATATTGGTAGTATTGCACATGATGATGCAACTCACGAAGACTTCAATATCACAGCCCCTATATTCCATATTTTAATGATTTTTATGTTTTTTTAAACTTTTTCCATCTGTATAATATTTCTCATATTGGTAGCATTTCTGAGACAATGATTTTCCCACTGGTAGATAGATTTGTGTCCAGTACAAAGAGAATTTTTGTTAAATCTCCTAAAGGAGTTCAGTTGTTTAGATCAACAGCACCTAATATCTGACTTCCTCCTGCACCAGTGTTAACTCGATGGGGAACATGGATCGATGCAGTTTTATATTATGCTGAGCACATAGAAATAGTCGAAGAGGTTTTTAATTCATTGGACTCGAAAGATGCTTCATCAATAGAAACTGTGCAAAATATTCTGTGAGGCACTGGGTTAAAAGAGGATCTTAGTTTCATATCTGCTCATTTTTCGTTCTTACCAACAGCCATAACGGCATTGGAAGCTGTAGGACCTCCTTTGCATGAATCACTTACTGTCTTTGAAAAAACAATGTGATCTAAGTTCGATTCCTGGTAGCATAGGACAAAAAGTGAAAGAGAAAGTGAATTATATAATTTCCAAAAATTCTGGTTATAAACAGATGTGCGATATCCGAGACATCCTCGAAAGAAAACCATCTGTCACACCAAGAGACTTGACTCTCTCTGTGAAACAGTTAACATCATTTAAATATGTCCCGATAACATCTTATGACGTGGAGAGAAGTTTTTCACATTACAAAAGTGTTTTGCGAGACAGCAGACGATGTTTTACAGTTGAAAATTTGTGTAAAATGTTGAATTGTGAACTGCAATTTAACAGTTAATACTAGCAGCGGGACCACTTCTGCTTCAACCTCTAAGGAATAAGATAACTTTATTTATTATTTATACAAACTCGTCTTGTCTACTGCAAAGGGGCATTAATTGTTTTAATTAAATAGTGCATATTTCTTGGCATATTTTCAAGTTTTTAAGAGCATATTTGCATGCATATTTCAGTGTTTTTAGGGCATGAACTTCCGAGCCCTAGTCATAATACTTCGCTAAAATGAGAACACTGAACTTCCAGTAAGCTCTTCAATCAAGAGATTTGTTCCAAGGAAGTGCTTAGATTTTTTCTGTCTTAAATCTTCTATGATTTTAAGACAATTTCCGGAGAGGGACTTAGTACCTCAATCGAAAGGCGATCTTAGGTGCCTACACCGCTTACGGGGTACCCCCGGGAGGAGGGATGAGGTGAATTGATCCTAAGGGCCGCCGGCACGTTTCTATGACATAGCAGGTGGCAGGGTCCCTATATTTTCCCAGTTAGAAGCACCGTGGCGTAGGCTGACTCAGCACGGTCCCTCTCTCACCCCTTCGGGTTTGTACTCTGAAGGTGGAGGGGGGCTGGGACTCGGAAACCGGCTTCCTTCCCTCTCGGGGCTGTAGCATCCTATGGGGAGCGGAAACCAGTACCATGGACGTACTGGTGAACTTCTCTCTTGAAAGCATACGTTCCTAAACCATCTCAAAGCCGAAGATCAGCCTCGCAGATCCGTGGCGGATAGCAGAACGTTGACTGTACGTTTGTTTTCGATGGAGCTGAAGGTGCGGCAGGGAGAAAAGATTCTTTATATAATGATAGACACGTACGAGTAGCTCTGCGTGACAAAAGCAGTCTGGAACTGGTTTAGGCTCCCAAACAAGATAACATCGTGACTAATTATCGTGTCCGTGAATTTCTCCCAAGTTTGGCCATGGTCAAGGCTCTCTCTCTCTCTCACTCACTGACCCTGACACCGATGAACGTATTATGCGAAACACGCAGCACTAAAAGAACAAGTCAGTGTTGCTTCTTCTTCTTCCTTTCCTGGTTATACAACCTGTTTCAACTTCCATGTCAGTCTTAAACATTCGTGATCTCTTTTAGCTTAGCTATTATGTAACAGTGATGACGATATTGCGGAAGTCTTGCAGGTATTATTTATCCATGTTCAGTTTTATCAAGTCCTATATATATCCTAGACATTCTGAGAAACTCAATTTCAGTAGCTCGCAACAGGTTAATTATTTTATAACATTTTAATTTTTCTTCTATGTTGTATTCTTAAGATGTTTCCAACTGCTCCACAATTTAATGTACTTTCAAACTGTATATAAAATAGTAATTTCTATACGCTCAGCATTCTTAACTTTTACTTCTGAAACTATGGTTGCCATTAAACTAGATTATTCCCTATAAATGTTATAGGTCTGAATAATGTGGAAGATATTTTAAAATTATAGTTATCCAATTTGAGGAGACTTCCAACAATTGGCTGTGATTTTATTTCGCCATAAATAAAAACAGGTATTTCCGCCAAAATTATAAGCAAACAGGATTGGCGAAATTAGTTCTAAGTAATCTAAGTGATGTGGAAGGTGAAGTGGGCAAACTTTTCTTGCTAAAACATATGTGTTGAGCAAGAGTAGGGATATTATACACTTGTAAAATTATTGATAGACCGTCAGGAATAAGAAGCATTTCCTCAATAAAGATGAGCTGAAATCGAGAATATTTGTTGCTTAATCATACCCCAGTACCTTCTGTCAATGTAAAACAAAGGAGAAAAGAAGCTTTATGTGTAAAATTTGAAAAATTACACAAGATTTTTTAACTATTGCCATTTACTATTCACTGTTAAAGTATCAGTGAAATTTGAAAGGAGATCAACAAATGAATCAAATTTTTAAGTAATTATTTCTTCTTTTACTTCATATAGATATATAAACATTAATTGGCGTGCTTTAGTCTTTCAAAGAGTCGAAAATGGCTTGACCGATTTGAATAACTTACTTTTTGTTTTGTTCAAAACACAGTAAATTTTGAAAATACATTTGGATAAATCGAATTTAATTATATTTTGGGAACATTCAGTTTTGATCATTCCATTAAGGTAAATTGATTTTGTAGACATAGAAATAAACAAAAGAGCATTCACTTTTGTTTTAGTGAAACTCGAGAAATTAGGGCAGGCTTAGACATAACCACAAAATGCCGAAGAATCGGTTTGAGAATTTCAATATTGTAAATTTCTCAAGCTAAGTTCAACAAATTTGAATGACTGAAAACAATTGTGTCGTTTTACAGTGTTCATTACAATGCCAAAGAGAGGACGAAATGAAATTACTTTCAATATATCGCGTTTGTAGCGAAGCTATCCTTTGATAGCACCTATCACGCTTAAAATAGTTTTTTCCTAAAAAAGGTAGTGGAATTTGAGAATAGATTTGGCTAAATCGAATTTAATTACATTTCGCGAATGAAAATGACTTTGGCTATGACTACCTAGACAGGGAAAGAAAACAAGAAACATAGTCTACCAGAAAGCTTTTAGTTAAATATTAACTGCATTTATCTTTCATGTAAATAAAATATTAAATTCATTTTAATTACAAACGAGTTTCATTTAATAATCAGACCGTACACGACGCGTCTAATATTATCGATCTTAATCAATTGGATTTGGAAGGTTGATTAGGACTGATAATCGCTTATGAACAGTTACAATCAAATCAGTTTTAGGTGGTTCGAAGTTTACAGGGTCATCTAATTCCTAGTAAATTTTAAGGTCACAAAGTCATCATTTAAAAGTGTTTTTATTATTGTTTATCCGATCACTAGTAATTGAAACGCGATATTGCTTGAGAAGGGAAATATTAATGCTCAAATTCACATTGTTATAAAACATTATAGAAGTTAAAAATAAGCTCAATTGGCTATATGTAGCATAGTGGATAATTAGTATGCATTTTTCTCGCCAGAGTAAATGATAAATGCGTAACAAGGAGAGTTCACTAGTTAGCAACAAGCGATACCAGTGAGACTCGGTAACATCATTACTTCAGTAACTGTTAACGAGATAACTAATAGTTACTGTTGTCGTTACTTTGATAATTGCTACTGGATAACTAGTTACTAAGAGTTCGATAAGTTTGTGTCCGTTGTTAGTTAAGCAGGTGTACTGTCTGACTCCATTACTCCTGTAACAGTTATAACGTAACCGTTACGCTATTTTCTGCTCGTGCCGAATAAGTAGAAGTCTACTCCCGCATCAGTTAGTGAAGAAACTCGTTGCATCTTGTGAAGACATTCTTTGCATGTTCTGTGTGGGTATGAAGGTATTTCTCTTCACCTTTACAATGAAGTCCAAAATATATTTTGCGAAAAAGTTTTCGAGAGGTGGATTTGAAGAAATGATCCATTTTGTTAGCCAACAGGTTGATATGTTTGGTTTGTGATCATTTCAGAAGCCTGTATTAGCAAAAGGGAGTCCAATGAAATAACGTAGTTGCAAGCGATAGTTGTGCGTCAGGTCGTCAGGAAACTGCCAGAAAACTTAGCTCAGTCTGCATCTAGAGACCGTACTGAGATTGAATGAGTGATAAAAGAAAGCTTTGAATTTTTGCTCTGCAGTTCTCTTGAAGTCTGAGTGGGTTTTCTGTTTAATTACGAACCAAATTACCTAACAAATCCTTTGTCAAATAACCTCCACATCATCCCTAATGCCAAAAGTGTATTATTTTAGTATCATAAATGACCCGGTGAACTGCGTACAGCCGGCTTCAAATGTTTTCCGAGTCACGTGCTCCTAGCCGCAGGGATGGCTTATCTATTAGTTATGCCAGATGGTATCAAAGGTCGACTTGCCAGCTCATAGCTGCCTACAAGAGTGAGGGACGTGGTGGGTTTGTAAGCCCAAAGAAACTATCATTCCAACATTTCTCTTACACTTGGTCGCAAGAAAGTAATCTCACTGTAAAGAACAAAACATTAACGTTGTAAATCCAGAACGAACTCGCAGCGAGGTTGGAAACTAAATATTTAGCTTTAGAGGCGTCATATCACTCTATAATGAAATTAAATTTAAAACGTTTAAATAATTTGAATATACCACGTTTTTTATTTTTTATTTCTTTAACCTATTCATTGAGATATAGGTATGCGCGTTGTAAAATTTGCAAATTGTATTATTCAGCGAAGCTGAAATCGTGTATTTGGTCTGAAATTTCACATCGAAGTTTAAAACATTGAATGGCTGTTTGTCGGGAATAGCAAGAAAACAGAACTTCAAAGGAAAATGAAAATTTAGCGTAACACAAGTAATAGAACTACTGCAAATCACATGTTTCAAAAAGCTATGAGGTTACGACTTAGCTTCTACCCCTCAGCTTTCTTGCCTATCACCCTTTAAATCTGAACCGGTTTATCTGTTATTATTACTACTACTGTTATTTATTATTATTATTATTATTATTATTATTATTATTATTATTATTATTATTATTATTATTATTATTATTATTATTATTATTAGCAAGGGATACATCATCAGAAAATTTTTCGTCGCTTTCCCCTATGAGCTCTCGTCCATCGGAAAACATTTGGAGCCGGTTATGCCACCATAAATTGATTTGATTGCAACTCTTCATAAGTGATTATAAATCTTAATCAACCTCCCAACTCCAATTCACTGAGAACGATAATAAATGCATCGTGCCCGCTTTGATTATTAAATGAAGCTCGTTTGTAATTCAAATGAATGTAATATGCTTTATTTACATGAAAGGTAAATGCTGTTAATATTCAATGCAAAGCTTTCTGCTTTTTTTTTTTTTTTTTTTTTTTTTTTTTTTTTTTTTTTTTTCCTTCCTTTCCTGTTTAGGTAGTCATTAGTCAAAGTAACATGGGGATCTTTTTCATTCACAAAATGTAATTAAATTCGATTTAACCAAATCTACTCTCAAAATCCACTCTCTTTTTTACGAAAAAACGATTGTAAGTGCAGGTGATGAGCTGTCAAAGGATAAGTGCGTCACAAACGCCATATATCGAAAGTAATTTTCAGCTCGTCCTCTCCTTGGAATTGTAATGAGCAGTGTAAAACGACGTCACACTTTCATGAAAGAGGCCTTTAATTTTTTAAACTATATTTACTTAGTTACTTAATATTAGTCTACTTATTCTCCTCGATGTAGAATTTACATGGCCCAGGAATTACAGGTGAGTGCCTGGGGTCAGAGGCTTATGAAGGAGCAGACGGATATTGAATCAGAGAACCAGGAACGTGGATCGGTCGGAGATGAAACCGTATGTACACTCCTATAAAATATTTTACACTTAAATGCCATTTTCTCTGGAATCAGACCTAGGACTCCCTTCTTTATGGAGCATTATATTTGATTGAAGATGCCATTATTTTAGACAATTTTGATCACGTTCGTAATCTGTGGCAAGTGATCCAAATGTAAGAATTTTCCCACTAATCAATGTGTAAATAAATGGCTTTTTCTACATTTCAGTTATTCATGAAGGTATTTATAAAAGAGTTTATAAAACTTTTCGTCTTTCTATAATTTACAATACCCGAGAGAAATGCGTTTTTGCAATGATGAAATTGACTTCCAAAGAACAGCATGCAAATGTACAGTTGTCTAAAGAGCTAAACGCCCAGACGAATGTGTCAATTTTAGGCCACCTAGAAAACATCTATGTCAATAATGTTGATGTTTACTTATAAAGAAACATTAGGTATTAAAAACAGTAAAATGCATATACTGCAGTGTGTTTCCCTCCAGGGATTGCTGATAAATCTGCAGTGCCCTGAGAAACAATTGCTACTTACCTGACAGTATCCGCAGATCCAACTTCCCCAGCCACTGTAGAGAAACGCATGGCTACCGGTGTTCTCTTGCCGATGCGCTCAAACACCTTGGCTCTGGTATACTTTGTAATATCATGGGTCACCTCGAAGTAGCCAAAAGCACCTACAAAATTACACAAGATTTTAAACAGATTCAGCTTGGTCCAATGTTTTACAAGGATAGACATTTAAAACACATCATCTCTAGGCTGGCCCTCCAGGGGCACGAACCCTAACAATCACCGATCTCTCTCTGCATCCATCTACAATGTGCATGAAGTCTGTTTAATAACAAGAGATAGTTATACGACATTGGATTAGTACTCGAATGTGTTGCGTAACAAGGTATTCGCAGCATCAGCGATATACCTCTTTAAGATCTACATAAACAAAAATAAGACCAGATGAACAACATTTTAAGGAAAGATTAAACTCCCAACAATGGAAAAGCTGTTACATTTATCTTAAAAACTATTTAATCTTCTCTTTCTTCGGAATACTCTCCTCTTTATAGGATTTACACCCCAAGGACTTTTAGGATCATACCATATCCAGGATGCTTATTCAGTCCATGGGCAGGGAAGAAGAAGCGAATGAAATGTACTGATGAAAGAGAAGATTATTATCCAACCCCGGATTCGCCTAACGGCCAGGAAAACGGCGAAAAAACTTTTGGTCATGTTGGTCGATCCCGGGACCTGCCGAATACTTGTGCAACACAAGTCACTTGTGTTGCAAGCTAATATAAGCCTAAAATATTTACATAATGTAGACGCTTGCGTTTAAGTTCACTGGCATATTCTAATCCAAAAAGTTCATCTATTAAGGAACATAGGATTGTGTCCAAATTATACTAGATGTCGGCAAAAATATAAGTTACTTTTAAAGGAAGATGATATTTATCTGGACCATTTTATAAATAAAACATTAATTTTAATACTACATCGCAAAGATTTCACCAGAGATTGCCAAATTCCATAAAAACAACCTCAAATATGTTCCATTTCTCATAGTGTAGTTCAACTTAAGCACTGTCAACCGAGGAAAACAAAAAAGCAAAAGAACAAGGAAAACAAAACCCAAGAATTACATGTACTTCGATCTTCTCGTGCTGCTATAACACGAAATCCATTTATAACCTGAAATAAGTCTCACTTTAGTTTTAGCATTAACAAATAACCTTTCTTCTGGAAAAATACGTTAATTATTAAACGAACAATAGTTAAAAACACAAATTGAAATGTGTAATAAATTGTTGTTCAGCGATTTATGGGATACAGTTGGTAACTCTGGCTAACCCAAAAAATTCCCAGTGCTAATTTATACAAAACAAAAGAATAACCAAGTGATAATCCGTTTATGATAATTTAACGCCTCTAACAATGAAATAGTCACCCTCAAACTTAATTTAGATGTGTTTAATAATTGTACACCAAAAATGGAGAAATAAAACACTCGACATTTGCAAATAAAACTACATCAATAGTTGAGCACACAGAATCTGGCGTACTTGAAAGTCGTACCAATTTGCAGAACAACAATCCTCTAAAATATGGGTTAAAGCTTACCTCTACTTCAAAGTGTGTAAAAGTTATATTTGTCTCTGAAAATTGGTATTAATCAGAGCATAAAATGGCAGTAGCAGTATTATTTTTTAAAAAACGTTTAAAATTTAAGTTTGTCGTTTACAATGAAAATGTAATATATAAAATAAAAGAGGAAGTTCTAATTAATCTGGCTTTGTAAATAAATTAGAATGCCACATTTTGGTAGCGTTTATGCAGTCTCGCATTAAGATATTTAGATGTGTGTGGCCCTAATGAGACCATAAGGTCAATCTTACACTCCTCAGGTATGTCTGAATTGCGAGCTTGCATGCTGTATAATGCAGGCGATTGGCGATTGTTTTAATGTATGGCACGAGTGAACGCGGAACGCGTGAGTGATAGCGAATGGCATAACAAAGCTTTTATACAAGATATATAAAATGGTTTATCTAATCCCAGCGTTAAAAACATTAATGTGTTACAGATAGAATGTGCTAGTCTCTTTCAAGTGACCTTTTCTAGGCACTATTGCTTGTTTTTATATAGCTTCTAAAAACTACTCCTAAAAACTTATAATCTTTCTACCTATTAATCCAGTAAAACTTTACAGCAATAATTTAAGAGGTAGAACCGGAACTTAAAAATTCAATGCCACAACTGGGATTTGAACCACAGACCTTCTTAAACTTAGCCCACACACGGCTTGTGTGTTTAAAAACACCAACAGTAAGTTTGTTGGCATAAATAAATAATCTTTACAGCAATATTTTCAATAAACATTTCATTGTGGGTATAAGAGTATACAGCAAATAGAATCGATAGACAGATATTTAAAATCGGATCGCTGTATGCTAGCTTTGAAATTCCATACTCTTTTGTTCTCACGAGAAGCACTGAATAAGACCCACATCAAAAATGACAAAAGTATTGTAAAATATAAAGCAGTTATAACATCGGATATTTCGTGCTCCTATGAAATGAAATGAAATGAAAAATGTTTATTTGGGCATGTTTTACAACATGCCCGGGCTGTTTAGGGAAATCCCTCTTCAGCCTAGTGTGGTATTTGTTTTTGATACGGATTGGGAGTTCCCTCGGCGTTGGTGCATATTTATGTTTATTGTGTTTTTGTTGACATTGTGTAGTGTAATGTGTTGTAATTTGTGTATTATGTGTATCTGTGTCAGTTCCTGTGTTCCACATCCATGGCTCCATTATGTGATTCTGCCCAAAAGACCTTAAGTTTTTCTGCTGGTTTTTGTTTTTTATTTTGTGCTGCTGCAAGGCTCATTGTTAGTTTTTATATGTGTGGTGTGTTTTTGAATGTTTTGGGGTTTTTGTGTGTGTTTTTTGTTTTGTGTCTAAATGTTTTGAAAGTGTTGTAGATGGTCTCGTAGTTTCTGTTCTTCTTGTTCTTGGTACTTGTCGTAGACTTTTATTAGTGTAATGAGGGGAGGGTTTTTGTCTGTTGGTGTTTCTTGTATGGTCTTCATCTTTTGTGCTGTGTTTATAAGTGTTCTTCTGTAGCTTCTTGTGTATCCATTATGTATGTATTTTATGAATTGTTGTGCTATGTGTGAGTCTATGGGTTGTGTGTTTGTATATTGATAAATGACGTTAGATTTGAATGATGGTAATAGTTTGTGTGCAGTCCGTAGGCATCTTCTTTCAAATGCTTTTATTTTATTCATCATGGTTGTTGTGATAAGGGGCATTGTGGCTACTGCTGCATATGTAAGTTGTGGTCTGACTAGTGTGATGTAGAGTTTGTGTAAAATTTGTGGTGTGAGTCCTCTTTTGTTGAGTCTGGCCAGATAGTTTAGTGTTGAGTGTATGGGACGTGCTTTTTTGAGTAGTTGTGTATAGTGTGATTTTATCCTTAGTTTATTGTTGATGTGTATTCCTAAATATTTGACTGTGTCTTTACATGGGATTTTTTGTTTGTTGAAAGTGAGTGTGGCTGTTTTGTATGTGTGTTTACGTATCTTTCTAATTACAATGGCTTGTGTTTTTTGTATGTTTATGGTTATTCTCCATTTTTGTGTCCATTGTAAAAAAGTGTTTAGTTGTTTTTCTAGTTTGCCTCTGGCTCCTAGAAGTGTGGCGTGTGTACTCCAATATGCAGTATCATCTGCATATTGGGCTAGGTGTATGTTTTTGTGTATCGGTTGTGGTGTGTCGGCAGTGTAAAGTATGTACAGGAGGCCTGAGATAGCACTCCCTTGTGGTGTTCCTGCATTTAGGTGTATGGTATTAGATAGTTGTTGACTGATTCGTATTTGTCCTGTCCTGTCAGTTAAGAAGCTGGCTATCCAACGTACAATCCGTGGTGGAATTTTGAAGTCCGTAAGTTTGTAGAGTAGTCCATTTGTCCAACATTTATCAAAAGCGGATTGTACGTCGAGGAATGTCGCTACTGTGACAAATCCTCTGTTATATGAGTCCTGTAAGTTAGAGAGTACACGTACAAGTTGGTCCTGTATAGTAATGTCGCTTCTGTAGCCAGCTTGTGTCGATGGTATGAGTTTTTTTTGTGTGGTTATATTTGTCAGTCTGTACGCTACAATCTTTTCGAAAGCTTTGGAGAGGGTGGAGATAAGGGATATCGGTCTGTAGTTTCTATGGTCCGTTTTGTCTTTTCCTGGTTTTTCGAAGAGTAGTATGTGTGCGCACTTCCATTGTCGTGGGTGATAACCATGTCTGTACATGTGACTGTATGTTGTGGCGAGTAGTTCCATTGTGTTGTCGGGTAATTGTTTTATCATTTCGTACGTAATGTTGTCTGGTCCTGGTGCTGTGTTTTTTGTTTTATGTATAATGGTTTTGATGTCTTGTACTGTTATTGGTCTGTCAGTGTCATCATTTTCGTCTAGTTCTGTTATGTCCATTTGAGGTGTGTAAAGGTGTTGGTTGTGTTGTATGTGTGTATTTACTGTTTCAAAATGTGTATTATTAAATTTTGGGTCGTCTGGGGTTTGGAAAACATTTGTGTAGTGTTGTCTGAAAACTTCTAGTTTTTGTGTGATGTCGTGTATAGTTTGTCCATTTTGTTTAATTGGGTATTGTGGATATGTTTTTTGTCTTGTGCTTTTTACTAATCTCCAGAATTTGGCTGGATCTCTGTGATGTGTGTCTGTCATTTTATCGAGTAAAGTATTCCATTTGTCTATGTTGAAATTTGATATAGCATCTTTTACGTCTTGTTGTAGTTTGTTTAGTATGCGTTTGTCTTCTGGAGAGTGTGTTTTTATGTACTGTCTGTGTGCTTTCCTTTTGTTTTTTATGATTTGTATAATGTGTTGTGGTAGTGGTCTGCTGTAAGGGTTTATGTTAATTGTTTTTTCTGGTGCTGAAGCTTTCCGTGCTTGTGTGATTATGTCTGTGAGTGTTGTGGCATACATATCAATGTCATGCCATGTTGTAGGTGGTGTGAGTGTTGTGTTCTGTGTGAGTCGTTCTGCTGTTTGTTTATAAATGTTCCAGTCCGCGTTTTTATAGTCATTTATGATTATTGTCCTGTTTGCTTGTGTGTACCATGGGTGTGTTCTAAGTGTTAATATGAGTGGAATGTGATCTGTATCTGGAGGTGCGTCTGTGATAATGTCTTCGACTTGTGTAAAAGTCCGTTTGGAAGTTAATATTTTGTCTGGTGAAGTCGGTTGTTGGTTTCCTGTCCCTATTCTCGTCGGTCCTGGTGTCATTACGAGTCTTAAGTCTGTTTGTCTAAGTACCTTAGTCAGTTCGCGTCCATGTGCGTTCGTGGTTTCGTCGAGTAAATGTTCACTGTTGGCGTTAAGGTCTCCTGCTAGTATTAGGTCGGGGAAATTGTCGTTTAAGTATCGTAATAGTGTGGAAGGGAAAGGGTCTTTGGGAGGGACGTATAATGTGGCTATTACGATTTTCTTTCTTTGGATTTTGATTTGGACCAATAGGAGCTGTAGCTCTTTGAAAACCAGTGGCGTGGCCATGAGGATGGGATTTAGCTCAGGCTTCACCAAAATCATGACCCCGCCACTGATGCTCTGTGATTGGTCGTTTCGAAAAGTGTGTAGCGGTTGGAAGTTAACGTTTGCATTTCCGTTGAGTTTCGTTTCGTTGATTGTTGCTATGTCTATTTTATGTTGTGTCATGAGATGTAGTAATTGTTGTCGCTTATTTCTAATACCATTTATGTTTATATGTAGTAATTTTAAATTGAAATGTGTGTCTGTTTGTGCTGTAGTGATTGCCATTGTAATTTATATGTAATAATGTGGGTTTCCATTGTGTGTGTTTATCTTGTGTTTTCGTGTATGAAAATGGCGAGTTGGTTGCCTACCCTGGCTGTGTTAACTGCCATTTTCATTGTTTTGTGTGCTGTTTGTGTGATGTTGTGTAAGAATCTGGCTCTGTGTGCTGGTGGTATGATGTCGTATATGGGGGGGATAAGTGTGCTAAGGATTTGTGTGATTGTGTTGTTTGCTATTTCACGTACATATGTTGTGATGTTTTCTTGTATGTGTGTGATCTGTTGTTGGAGTGATTTAATCTGCTGTTCAGATTGTGTGATTACATGTTTAAATGTTCCTACTGTTTCCTTTGTTGTCATGTCTTTCTTTGTGTTTGGAATTTGTGGGTATTTGATTTCTGGCCATTGTGTTATGTGTTGTGGTTTTGGGGGTGAGGGTATGTTGTGTGGGAAGATGTGTGTTTTTGCAGTTTGTTCTGGGAGTGTTGGGGGTTCTCTGGGGTACATCGGACATCTCACTTGTCCGGTGTAGTGCCCAGAGTTTCTGCATGTGGCACAGAAGGGGGTGGTGTGTCTGATGGGGTGTGTACAACGTCTTGTGTCTGTGTTATTGCCGCAATGGAAGCAAATTGCTTGCTCAGTGCAGCGGTCGTGTTGGTGTCCGTATTGGTGGCAGTTTCTACAGGGGATATGTCTTTCAATATGTCGTGATGGTTCTGCTCGGAAGATCTGTCGTTCTATTATCGCTCCTTCCTTGAGGATTGAATTGATGGTAATGACACATTTGGAGAAGATCCTCACGAGCGGTGTCTGTCTGTTTCTGCAGATGATTCGGGATACTCTTGTTATTTCGGGGTAAGACGCCAGACGCCAGACGCCAGTTCGAGTCGAACGGAGGTGAGGTGAATGTTCCTCCGGTCGAGTGTCTTTACCGCAGTACCTAGCCGTCATACGGCTTTACCTGCGCGATGGTTTTGACGGTGTCACTACAGGGATGTTTTCACTGGGAAATTTGTTGGGACAGGGGTTTTTATAGTAATTGTAGGTAGGGATTGGTTCGCAAGTGAGCTGTGCGCGAATTTTACGCGCTAATTCCTACCAGGGTTCTGGCCGTCAGTCACTCGCTGAGAGGTGACTGAACTGGTGATTCGCTCTGTTTTGAGTACAGATTGCATTTTCGCCTTTCCCATCTTGGATTAGATCGCCGGACTTAAGATGTCCTTCGGCAATCTTTTGGATGGTAGTCGGCGCGGCTGTCTCTGGTCGTATTGGCCCAGGGTATTCACCAGAGGGTTGGGGTGGTTCTGGAGTTTATTGTACATTGTTCGAGCGCGAGTTTTGATCACGTCGACAATGTACGGGATGCCGGAATGTTCGTGTAGGATATGGGCAGGAAATCTTCGGCCTGTATCATAGATCATCCTTAATGCCCGGTTCTGCAACGTCTGGAGTCTGATGAAGGTGGACCTTGCCACCACTCCCCAGATCTCGCATCCGTACAGGACCAGAGGCGGGACGATCGCTCGATACAGCCGAAGCTTCAGGCGTAGGGGCATGGTTTGGGAACTGAGGATGGGGTACAACTGCCGCAGGACAGCGTGGCCTTGAAGTACTTTGCCCCTGACGTGATGTCTATACGTCAGCCGCCGGTCCAGCGTGACCCCGAGATACTTCGCCGTAGTGACCCAGGGGATCCGACGGCGCCGAAGCACGAGGTCCAGCGGGAGCCGGTTGGCTATCGTATTAGCCAGGAGAATCGCAGAGCTTTTCTCCGGGTTAATAGACATACGCCAGTTCTCGCACCATCTATTGATGGCACAGAGGTGGGCTTGTACTTGTCGGTAACTGTAGCGCGGGTTCTTGTTAGTAGCGAAGATCATGAGATCGTCCGCATACTGACAGGTGTGTGTGTTGGGGTGCGTCGGGAGATCGGCCATGTAAGCTGCGAAGAGTGCCGGTGACAGTACACTGCCCTCGGGGACTCCTGCGCCAATGGGCCTCTCTCTGGAGAATGATCCCTCCACCTTCACCCGGAAGCTACGTTCCTGTAGGAAACTAGCCACCAAGTAAATGTATGGAGGGGGGATTTCCTGCTGTATGAGCTTGTAGACAAGCCCCTCATGCCAAGTGGTAGAAAATGCCTTTTCCACGTCGAGCAACACTGCCACCGTTTTAGCTCTCTCCTGGTAAGCCAGGGAAGCTTTCTCGGCTACACGCAGTAGTTGTTCAGTCGTGGAATGACCAGAACGAAAACCAAACTGGTGTTCCGGTAGGAGACCTTTTTCCTCCAAAAGAGGTCCGAGGCGGGACAGGAACAGTTTCTCGAACACTTTCGAGACAACTGGTAGGAGGCTGATGGAACGGTAACTGGATGGAAAAACCGGATTCTTTCCCTGCTTCAAAACGCATACCACACGCGCCTGTTTCCAGACAGCTGGAAAGTGGCACATGCTGAGGCATGCGTTGTAAATGCGGGTCAAGTGCATCACGGCTCTATGGGGTAGGTGCTGGAGCATTTCCGCTGTTACACGGTCCTGCCCAGGGGCTTTACTAGGTTTTAGGTGCCGGATGGTGTTAGTTACCTCGCGAGGGGTAACTACCGGGATGTGGAACTCCTCGTGGCCCGCGGGTCGGACTTCTAGGAAGTCTTCTACCGCTTGTTCCACGAGGTCAGTATGGTCATCGTTCTGAGGATCTAACCTAGGCTGGAACTGAGTCTCCAGATAGTCTGCTAGTGCCTCTGCTTTTTCCCTCGGTTCAAAGACAAGTCTTCCCCGAGGGCTGTGCACTGGATGCTGGTGTGCAGATTTGTCTTTCCTCAAGGCTCGGACGATGCGCCACGGTTTCCTCTCTTGGAGGTTTACGCGACGCATTGTTTCGTCCCAAGCTGCTTGCCTGTGTTTTCTTAGGAGTCGTCTCACCAGGGATTTGAACCTCTGGTGTATTACTCCTATCCTAGGATGTCGGAATCTCTGCCATAGCCGTCTGACAGCATTCTTTGCTTGAATGAGGCGTTTTAGTGGGACAGGGATAGATGTCGGGTTTGGTACTTCGGTAGGAATGCGATGCGTGTGAGCACGCACCGCGTTTAGGACAGAGGTAGAAAACCCCGTGGCTGCCTCCTCGAGAGCCTCTATCGAGTCTATTCGAGGATTTGCTTCCACAGAGCTTTGAAGGGCTAGGACGGCTGCATCCCAGTCGACTTCATCCACCCAGTCCGGCACTCCCAGGGCAGTAAGATTAACGTCTGCATCCACCACAACAGGGTTGTGGTCGGAGTCCAGATCGTTAATCACAGAGAGGTCCAAGTGAAATGGTATGTTTTCGGTGACCATGAAATCGATGATATCCGCGGCGCCGCGTGCCGGGTAGTAGGTTGGACCTCTCGGCCCGTGCGCGTGAAGGGCGGGGTTCCCGCTAATGAGACGGTACAATCCCCGGCCCTTAACGTTCTGGGTGCGGCTGTGCCAGCTTGGGTGTTTTGCGTTGAAGTCGCTATTTCGGGGTAAGCGGATATCATATTTCGTTAAATTGAGTTCATGGTTTTTATTCGGTTCAGAATGCAACAGTTTAAGTCTCTCACAAATATCTTCTACGGCTTTTGTTTTAAGCTTATTGTAAGCACTAGTTTGTTCAATATTTTTGCACCATTGCATCATGATTATGCAATTCATATCCTTCAGCAATATTATGCTTATCGTTAATGTTGATAAAACCTTTGCAGGATCGTATACAACGCCATCTGTGAAAGTTCCTTGCTAAATGTTTATGGAAGGTAAACTTAAAAACACATATACCTTGGGTTTCGCCATAGTTGAATGTTTACTAGTGACTGAAATGCAAACAATGAAAACAAATTGGAATCGGCATCACTGCCAACATGCAAATTTACGTATATCTACGTCACTGCCATCATGAAAATGTATGTATACCTACATAGCTCATACCGAATTAGTGTTGTAGGTGTCCTTCTGGACCCCGCACCGAATTACTACTGTTTATTTCAGTTACTCATCTGATGGAACCGAACTAGTATATGGCTCTTACACAAAGCAATGTCACTTGGATTATATCTTTTGTTTCAAAGGGTTCTATATTTTTTGTGCAGAATGTTTTGGTATATCTCTTAACTGTATCAATTATGCAACATTTAACAAATAGGTATTTACAGGATATTCCTAGGAAATTCAACATGTACCTTTTATTTTTGTAGTATCTTAAATATATGGTCGTATCTTAATGACATCTTTATATTAAATAAAATAAAAAATAACAACAACAAAAAAAGTTCTAATGTCCTGTGTAATGAATAGTATTGTGACTTTTGTAGGGTGTTAAGTAAAGACGACAGATGTAGTCTAGATAAAGAAACACTTTTATTTCCGTAAACAGTAACTTTTTACACTCGTTGCAACAGCAAGAAAGTCTTTACCGATTCACCAACAGCACGGCTCCGAATTCGTAACACAAGAACTGTCCCTTCTCCGTCGGCACGACTCCTCAACGCTTCACATACGTCTCCTTTTCGTCGGCACGACTACTCAACGCTTCACACATGTCTGTCCCCTCCGTCGGCACGACTACTCAACCTTCACATACGTCTGTCTACTGTCTGTCGCACTTTACCGCTATTTATATCTCCCAGGCACTATTCTGGAAAGTCCAGTTATTGCGGTGAAATACAAAGCAGAATATTCCAGAAGCCTCTATCCTTTTCTCTCTTTCGGCAAGCGCCCCAACAATGCGGCCATTCTCTGTCTCTTTCCTTCGACTCCTTTGCGGTAGTGCCGACAATAATGCGATGGATGACAGTATGGAGTGAACTCTGTATTATAGAGGCTAATATTGTCTATTTGTCCATAAATTGACACTAAACAGAATAATATTACATTACTATCTTACTAACTTACTACCAGATTACAAGGGAAATCATTAAACCTAAGTCTAAACGAATCTAAATGGTATCATTTATAGGTATAGGTTACCTCGCCCACCGGTTTAACCCCATAATAATCTGTTTATAACTTTAGAATTGAATTAGGAATGTATTTTATATAATGTATTCTATTAATTTTGTTTGTGAGTCTGTTAAAACAGGACAGACAAAATGTAAACAACTGACGATCAAAGTGAAGGGGATTTAATATTGGGAGCGAGCCAAGCTAATTTTTGAAAGCATCTTGAAGGACATTCGTCAAGGGCAGCCAGCGAATCAAAATTCCGTAGTAATATTTGTTTTTGCGTTTTAGACGCAATTAAGTATTCTTTGTTCTTTAATCCGTTTATCGTGCCCGTAAATATACAGTCAATTTAAAAACTTAGTTAACAATAATTATAGGTTATGTTGATGTCCTCCATCTAGATGCAGCTCGCTTGGGCAAAAAATACAAATAAGACCTTTAAAAAATCAAAACAAATATCTCGCATCATTTACTCTACCTATGTCAAATTCAAAACACAAATGTTATATATTAACAGAAAATGATCCTCTTAGACATACAAGTAACGTTATTCATGACAGGATTTGGCAAGAAATTATTTCAAATTGTACAAAACTGGCCCAGATAAACGCAGCATGGCAAATATTCGACCTTATATATCACAAGTCACAATAACGAACTCATACGACGGAGGAAAAAATACAATTACCAGTTTCCACAAAACATGTACCAGAAAGTATTGTAACTTTTTGGTTGGGTGTGAAGTAAAGAAGACAGATGTAGTCGAGATAAAGAAACACTTTTATTTCCGTAAACAGTAACTTGTACACTCGTTGCAACAGCAAGAAAGTCTTTTCCGATTCTCCAACAGCACGACTCCGAATTCGTAACACAAAGAACTGTCCCTTCTCCGTCGGCACAACGCTTCACATCGTCTGTCCGTCTCCGTCGGCACGACTACTCAACCTTCACATACTGACTGACTCTCCTGTCGCACTTTACCGCTATTTATATCTCCCAGGCACTATTCTGGAAAGTTCAGTTATTCGGTCGAAAACAAAGAGGAAGATTCCAGAAGCTTCTATCCTTTTCTCTCTTTCGGCAAGCGCCCCAACAATGCGGCCATTCTCTGTCTCTTTCCTTCGGCTCCTTTGCGGTAGTGCCGACAATAATGCGATGGGTGACACTGCTGCTGTCGGCAATTAGATGCGGCGGGCGCGGTGACACTGCTCCCTCCTCAGAGCTGGTCGTCCCGACCAGCACTATCACTGCGGCAACTCCCTTGCGCCCTGGTGGACTAACCCATCGAACCTCTTCTCCAGGAGGCACGATCCTAGGTATCGCTGTTGGATAGTGTCCCTTGGTCCGGGTAGGACGATGTATGCCATCCTGCTTCGAAATTCTGCAACAGTACCGTCGGTCTTGACGGTCTCTCGTCCAGTTGCCCTTCTTCCTGGTGTGTTGGCGGGCCATCCTGCGCACTTGGAAACGGCTCGCTGGGTACCATGTCCGCCGACCTCTCTGGCGCACCTTCGCAGCCACCTTGCTTCCGATGGGTCCGGCAACAAACCCCACCACATCCGCGCGAGTCGCGTCCACCGCTGCACTCGTGTTCACTCGTGCTCGGCACGACCTCTCCTGTATCCTGCCGTCCACGATGATGTCCACCATTCTTCCGTTCACGGCACTATGCGTCAGGTGATTGGATGGCTCCGACGGTCCCCCCATGTCACACGCCAAGTCGGTTCTCGCGTGATGCTCGTTTGCTTGTGCGCTTCCCTGCTGATCGTCCTGCACGTCGTATCCTGGTTGGTTACGTACCCGACACACTCCTCCAGAGGATCCTCGACGACGTCTCTGAACTGCCCCTTTGTCTTCCCCGAGACGTACACTTTCGTTATCTGAAACGGGCGCAACTGTCGCCTCGGCCACTAGGTGCTCCCTCCCCGGGTCTGTGCTATTCCGTCTGCCCCTGGCATCCAGTACTTTGACGCTCTCGTCAACTCTTACTACCAGGGCGCCAAGACGTTCCCCGTCGTCCTCCACGACGTCCACATGCTGGCAGAGGTCTTCCACCTTTTCGCCGAGTTCTTCCACGCCTTCCGTCACGCCAATCAGTTCGCCGAGTTGTTCCACGTCTTCCGTCATGCCAATCAGTTCGCCGAGTTGTTCCACGTCTTCCGTCACGCCAATCAGTTCGCCGAGTTGTTCCACGTCTTCCGTCACGCCAATCAGTTCGCCGAGTTGTTCCACGTCTTCCGTCACGCCAATCAGTTCGCCGAGTTGTTCCACGTCTTCCGTCACGCCAATCAGTTCGCCGAGTTGTTCCACGTCTTCCGTCACGCCAATCAGTTCGCCGAGTTGTTCCACGTCTTCCCTCATATCATCCGAAACGGGCGCAACTGTCGCCTCGGCCACTAGGTGCTCCCTCCCCGGCTCCGCGCTATTCCGCCTGCCCCTGGCATCCAGTACTTTGACGCTCTCGTCAACTCTTACTACCAGGGCGCCAAGACGTTCCCCGTCGTCCTCCACGACGTCCACGTGCTGGCAGAGGTCTTCCACCTTTTCGCCGAGTTCTTTCACGTCTTCCGTCACGCCAATCAGTTCGCCGTCAATTTTCGCCGATAGCTCCGTCTTCATCTCTTTCAGCTCGGCAGCGAGGTTGTCGTTTCTCGTCTTCATTTTGGCAACGAGGTTGACGTTTGCCGTCTTCATCTCTTTCAGCTCGGCAGCGAGGTTGTGTCTCGTCTTTATTTCTTCTTTCAGCTCGGCAAAGAGGTTGTCGTTTGCCGTCTTCACTTTGGCAACGAGGTTGTCGTATGACGTTTCCATTTTGGCAAATAATTCTTTCATCATTGCCATCATCCTGGTTTCCGAATCTCCCTCCATCTTGGTTCTAACGTTGCAACTTCTGACGATGTAATGAAACTAGAATCAA
This sequence comes from Tenodera sinensis, assembly GCA_030765045.1. Lineage (NCBI taxonomy): Eukaryota > Metazoa > Arthropoda > Insecta > Mantodea > Mantidae > Tenodera > Tenodera sinensis. The sequence continues at coordinate 33,508,571 of CM060961.1, read as the reverse complement.
TTCGACGGATCCCACTTCTGACACCAGTGTAACTTTTTGGTTGGGTGTGAAGTAAAGAAGACAGATGTAGTCGAGATAAAGAAACACTTTTATTTCCGTAAACAGTAACTTGTACACTCGTTGCAACAGCAAGAAAGTCTTTTCCGATTCTCCAACAGCACGACTCCGAATTCGTAACACAAAGAACTGTCCCTTCTCCGTCGGCACAACGCTTCACATCGGCTGTCCGTCTCCGTCGGCACGACTACTCAACCTTCACATACTGACTGACTCTCCTGTCGCACTTTACCGCTATTTATATCTCCCAGGCACTATTCTGGAAAGTTCAGTTATTCGGTCGAAAACAAAGAGGAAGATTCCAGAAGCTTCTATCCTTTTCTCTCTTTCGGCAAGCGCCCCAACAATGCGGCCATTCTCTGTCTCTTTCCTTCGGCTCCTTTGCGGTAGTGCCGACAATAATGCGATGGGTGACACTGCTGCTGTCGGCAATTAGATGCGGCGGGCGCGGTGACAGTATTAATATTAAACCAAGTATATTTTGGAAACGTTAACGCTACGAAAAACATTTGAGATTAATTGCATATTTTGCTAGAAATTCAACACAGATTCCTCCGGAAGTGCATACTCTGAAACTCCTGGAAGTTTTATGAAAGAATCTATGTACAAAAACTCGGATGTCCAGCATCTTGTAAGAAAGAAACGACAGGAAGAGTTTCTGGAAAATTCCCGAACTCAAACTACCCTTTACATGAATTTTTTTTAATGTTTATTTTCTCAAAAACCATATGTTTTTACTATTTCCGTGACTAATGTAATGTATCTGTTGTACTCTCTTCATACTGAATGCCTTTCACATAACTAATATGTGTGTCTGTGTTTGTGACGGAGGGGGTACACCTCGTCCACTGCAACCCCGATGTGGATCTATGTGGGCTACCACTCCCCCCTCCCTCTCAGGGGGAAGGGATGAAGCGAAGTGAGACCGGAAGGCACGTTGGAGAGCGGAGCCAGCGAAGCCACCAGAGATGCATGGAAGTCCTAACAGTTCCAGATTTTGACACCCCGCGCACACCCGCGTACATACCATCCACCCAGGGAGAGGGCGACAAGGTGACCCTAGCGGCCCGGACAGCGACTTCCAAGGAGGGCCAGGCAGAGAGAGTTTCCAATGAACAAGCAACTATGCCATCTGCCCGCTAACGCTGGAACCAACTGCACTACTAACCGAACCTGAAAGATGACAATCAAATGAAATGAGAATGGAAGCCGTGGAGAAGAGATGAAAGCACCCCGGCATTCGCCTAGGTGACAAGGCGAAACAACGGAAAAACCCACGTCAGAGTGCGCGACCACGGGAATCGAACCCGTGACCTCCCGAATGTGGCCCACAGACACAGAATGCGCCATCCCGCTCGGTTTACATGAATAGTAAACCGTGAGAGATAGACAAAATGCTACTACATAAAAAAATGGATTTCGTTAAAACGCATACTGTATATCAAATAACATTTATTTTTTGTGGAGCCAACAATGTCCAAGATATTCATTATTGGTTTCAATTTACAAACACTTTACTTTTCTCAAATAGACGTTGTTATTTAGTTATTTTTTCTTATCTCTTGGTTATGTAAAGAGAACGGAGTTTGAAAGCCATTACTTTACAGCGCACTGCCCTTATTGCCCTTGTATCTACATGTGCAATAGAACAACTTGTGCAAGATAGAAGGATAATATCGACGCCGTGGCCAAGTGATCACACCAAGGCGACTCAGGTTCGATCCCAGGAAACACGAAGGGCAATCACACGAAGAAGAAGAAGAAGAAGATCAAGAAGAAGAAGATGAAGAAGAAGAAGATGAAGAAGAACATGATGATGAAGAAGATGAAGAAGAAGATGAAGAAGAAGATGATGAAGAAGAAGATGATGATGAAGACGAAGATGAAGAAGAAGAACAATAAGAAGATGAAGAAGAAGATGAAGATGATGATGATGATGATGATGATGAAGAAGAAGAAGATGAAGAAGAAGATGAAGAAGATGAAGAAGAAGATGATGATGAAGAAGAAGAAGATGATGATGAAGAAGAAGAAGATGAAAAAGAAGATCAAGAAGAAGATGATGATGAGAAGAAGATGATGAAGAAGAAGATCAAGAAGAAGATGATGATGAAGAAGAAGAAGATGAAGAAGAAGAGCTTGTATGAGTGTGAGCAAAGGTCATGTGAGTGCAACACATCAGATTTTTGCTGTTCTAAGTTCTGGAATATCTCCTGTGATTAATAAACTCATTAAGATAAAGAGATCTTCAAGAACAACGTAATGAAAATAAAGCTACTCTAAGAAGGCTCTAAATGTACACTTAATTACCATGGGAGGGACTGAAAATGCTATAAAGTAGGGTTTGACATAAAATTCCTGAATGCGAGTCTAACATATTAACAGAGTGCTATTACGCCCTAGGTATTACTAAAGTTTTTATTGAACTATATTTAAGCTTGCGCCTATACGACTTCATAACCATATCGCTCCATGTGTTTAATTGCCAGTGATCACATAAAACTGCTGTACTAAATGCATATGAAGTAATTTCGCAAATACTAACATGAAATTACACAACCAATAACTTCAGCGTGTAAAAGCACCATAAAGCTGTTTATTCTTCCTGAATATTAACAATGAGAATTTTCTCGGTGTTAATTTGGCTTTTAAAATTTATTAAAGTCGAACCGAATACTTTTTTGAGCCACTAATGTAATAAGTATTTACAACAAAAATAATCGGGTACCTAGTCCTAGTTTATATTTTTATTTTCATAATCATACAAAATAAATATACTTAGAGATATTATAAATACTTCACCTTAAACATAATCTCAATTCCTATTTAATAAGTATATTAATCACTTCAAAACCAAAAATGTTCATTAACACTTATTTTACAAGTAAAAATACACATATGCTTTCTCTTATTCAGTACGAGAAAACTTTAAGGGAGGATGTAGGTTTAAAAAAAGGATCACCTCATAAACCTGTTTATAAATCCTACATTTTCTAACTTAGAAAACTTAAATTTGATGGGCTAGTTGCTATTACCTGCTTACATATTTTGTAATTTTTTCAGAATTTTTTTGTGTTTGAGTTATTTTCATTTTTTTGCCATATGCAAAACATGAGGTTCATTTTCTCAATACTTGCTTGAAATATTTCATTGAATATTCCTATGATTTAGCTTAAATATACAGCACATAATATTGTGGAAGAACATTTTATATGCGTTTTGTTTTTAGATAAAAATAATACACTGACAAAATTCTTGAAAATCCATTGGAGTAAAATTTCACCAAAATTTAACTAAAATTGTATTGAAATTCTGTTCCACTACCAAATATAATTGCAATATTGTATAAAATGCACATTTAAAATGAGAAAACCTAAACTGTAGAAAAGTTAGGATTTATTTTGATTTCCATTGTTAGAAAGCTATTTCAAAAGTAAACAATTTCAAAACAAAGAAACCTCAATAAACAGATTTCACCACCACCACATTTCTTGTTCACAGAATTCAATACTTCCAGGAAAAACAGCAAGAAATACAAAAATGGCAAACTCTTGTAAAGAGGAGCAAAAAAGGGTATGAAATAACAACTGTTGCGGAGTAGAATATAAAAAGAAAGTGGCTTCATGTTTTTATAACTCTGTTTTGTATCATGTTTTCCTTTGTTTTCACTGGTTTATATACAATACTGTTGTAAACACGAAAGAATAATAAACATGGTGACGAGAAAAGGTTTACTTAACTTTCTTTACGCGTACCAATACGCTATTGATCATGCAACAACACATAACATGCATTGATATTTGAACTATCTTTTAATAGTGATGAGTGATAAAGAAGCGTGAAACCTCAGGATTACAATTGCAATACTACAAACTATTTTTGATGAAAATAAAGTGTGATGTGTTGCACTCACATGACTTTCTATGCTTGTACTAACCATTCTTATATCTTTTTCGTCTTACTTGTTGCTTATTACTTATTTCCTTGTAGGTGTAAGGGGAATATGGGAATGGAGTAGGCTTTGAGCTATAGTCAAATATTTTAAAGCTTTCAAATTCCGTTCTCTTTGCGCGGCGAACATAAACAAATGAATAACGATGTTCCATTTGACTTAAGTTTGTTTTCCAAAACTCACACAAATAACAAGGAATATCTCCGAAATGGTTCACTCTACAATAAAAATTATTTGGACACAAAGCGTGTGTTATATCAAGATCTATATTTTTTGTACAGTAAGATTTGGTCCATCTGTTACAGTTTACCAGTCATACAGAGTAAACAGGACTACGGACTCGAAATATATATTTCGTTTGTCATAAAAATATCTCAAACATATGGCATTTTAATCAAAATCGTTAGGCATTTTCGCCAAAATCAAAAGCTTCGAAAAATGTTCCATGTGAAGCGCAGTTTAGGGTGGAAGAGTTTTCTTCAAAATCTTGGTGTCGCATCCTTGATATACATTAAAATTAAATACCAACTTTAGTTTTTAACCCACTTTTCGTTTTAGGAAAAAAAATTACTAACATCTACCCTTAAAGTTGTTGTTTTGAGGAAATGTGGATCAAATAATTTACTTTCTATTGTACGTTCCAATTCAGAAAATGTGTAACCGGAATGATAGGTGGAATAAAATCTACCAGTCCATATTATTTGTAAAATTGGATAAGTGCATCGAAGCCACATTTTGCAAATATTTTGCATAAAAACGAATGAGCAGCTGTGAACTCAAGGGAACGTGTTTGTAGCCAGTGATTCCTGACTTCAGAGCGAGTTTAAGCCTAAAGCTCTCACAGAACACTCACCAGCGCCCTTGGCGTGTACCACACGTTCAGGTATACGCTCATGATCGAAGTTACCAATCACTTCCAGCAGAAGTGTGTCCTGGAGCAGCACAGGACCTCTGGGGCCTACGGTCAGGGTAGACGTGGCGTCATCTGCAGGACTGCCGAAGTCTGTTGTAATGTAAGCAGGTTCTGGCTGCGGGAGAAAATATAGACTAAATTAGTGTACCCTTGAATTTGTGTAATAGGACCAGACATCTGATACTGTTCATCCAAGACTATTTAGTAATTCCTAGTTATCCATTATTATATGAACATGGAAATGATAGTAACATGCTCCAGATAGAAAGGTGTGTAAGACTGACAAAAGCTTGAAATATGAAACCAAAGCTTTCTTATCTTCGCACCATTACACATAGTGTTCATGTGAGTTCTTGCTTTCATATTGGACGATGAATGAGTGGGTGAAATGATGCTCAAATGAGCCTAGAATCCATACAACATAAAGTATCCCTGCATTTGTCTTCTCAGAATAAGGGAAAACTCATCCTAATCGATATTCGAACTCCGGGCCTCTTAAATGTGAGGCTACCTGCACACTACAATCATGGGCTACCAGGTGCAACAACTGTCGAAGCCACTGCTTCAATTTTTGAATGGATACTTTATTCAGGATTACTCATTATTCAAAATAAATTAGTTCATTTTCCTTAATTCTAGATCCTCTCCATCATTCTATTGTTATAATAAACAAATATTTTCACGACAACACACCGGCCCGGCTACCTGGTCTTAGATCAATTTACGTTCCTCCTTCCGGAGAACAATAGCCCGTGCAAAACAATAGTTACTGTAGCCGCCTTCCGGATCCCGAGGATTCGTGTTGGACACTTCAATTTGGGATCCTTTCTAGAGTGTTCCCTTTTCATTCGATGCCTATATAAGGAGCTACCAGCATCAGCCATACAGTTTGGTCAACCGAATAGAGTTGAGAGGACTCGAATTTGACAATGTAGTGGAGAAGTACCTTTGCAGTAGACAGTTGACAAAGGAATTCAGTTGAGTGCATGAACGGTGCCAAGCGTAGTGCAGTTGTGAACATTGATTCAGTAGTTCAGTTGTGATTGGATTCGACGGTTGTGTGTGTGCAACAATGATGTCTCAAGCAAACTTTTGCGCTACGCTAAGCGGCTATAACTTAAAAAAAAACAAAAAAAAAACTTGCTAATACAAATGTTAAAATGAAACGGAAATAAATCGATTAATCCTAGCATCTCCTATTATATAATCCTCACTGTATAAAATTGCTAAGAACGAAGTATTCATACCATCGTATACATGCAGCTGTGTGTGTGTGTGTGTGTGTGTGTGTCTGTGTGTGTGCGTGCGCGCGCGTGTGGTACATCGCCTTGAAGTGAAAGAAGATTTAATGAGCATCGAATGATTGTATCGTTGGAGTTAGTGTACGAAATAGAAAGTGAAGAGCGACAGTGAAAGGACTGAGTCAAGGTTACTAGTAGTAAACAGTTTTGTTCTGTAATATTACGAAAGGCTGTAGGCTTTGTTAACGTCAGTAGAAGAGAACTGTGTTTTGTGCCAAAGTGTATTGGACTGATTTTGTTATTTTTATCACACTGGTGTCAGAAGTGGAATCCGTCGAATTGTCATATTGTTACAGTATTAAAGCTTCGAGTGAATACACCATTTTGAGATCAACTCGTTTGAAGAAAATTGCTGATGTAATATTAGGGGCAGAAACTTCAATTACATGCAAAGTTGTGAATGTAGAGAATATTTGCCTCCAACAAGTATTGAAAATTGCAGTGGTTACAATATTACGGCCCAAATGACCTCGTGTTGACGGGCCCTTAAACTCCACCCACTCACTCACCCACTCACCCACTCACTCACCCACTCACTCACAATATTGCAGTGGCTGTCAATTAGGGAAGAAAGTTTTTGTTGGAATGCATGTACTAAGAACTGTAAGTGGTACTTGCCAGGTGGAGAATGCATTTTGGGAATACGAGGCCCGCAGGGACAAGTTTTCCCAAGCATTCGAGGTCCGATAAGTAACTTAAGAGTTCGTGGTTAGCTAATTACTTTCTGAAATACTTGAAAAACCCGTAAAAAGCAATAATAAATCAAAATTGCTTTTTCATATTTTATTGGGCATTAAGAAAAAAAACGAATTCTCAATGTGAAAAAATTAAAATCTACATCTAAAAGCCTTCTTATCCACTCTTTTGTTAATGAGTTTTGCAATACATTCTTTACTTTACACCTCAATATCTACTGAAGAAATAGAAAGAATTGAATCGCTTTCTTAATGTTAATAACATGCTAAATTGCATATTTAACATTTCAAACAATAAATAATTCATACGTTTGTATATTATGCTAAGGATTCACTAACAACTTATTTTTAGGTTAGTATGCCGTTGCGTGTTACGTCATTTCCTACTGGAGCCATAAGTGTTAATTACCAGTTTTAGCCTTTTTGCCATAGGAATTGACAAATGAACTGTAAATTTAACTTACGCTACCAAATATGTGTTAACAACGATTAACTTACACACCAAGTATTGTAACTGACTACCAATTACTCCTCTCGCGTCTCGTGTCCTTATATACCGAGGATGACATAACCTGGACCTTTCTCGAACTACTACAAATACGCCGGCTACCGGACACCTCTCGAATAATCTGTGAAAACATATTTTTGTTCTGCCGCTCTGATTGTTGTCAGGTGTTCTTTATTGAACGCAACGCCAGTGCTGTGAGGCAAACCTTTGCTGTTGCCGCTGCCCTCTGCTGGTGTCGCAATATTGTATGCAACTCATGGGATATGGCCATCATACCGCTCCCATTTAGTTATGGGAGTCGCCTTACGCCTCTCTTGCAAAAGACTTTCGAGTAGTAATGATGCACATATCCCACCAGTTGTAACTATTATCTGTTACTGGAACAAAAGTACACGTTCAGTGTTCGAGTTTAGGTAACAAAAACTCATTATATAGTTTGTCATGTAAGCGTGTTTTACGTGTTTACCGAGCGGGATGGCTCAGGCGGAAAAGTCTGTGGCCCGTATTCGGGAGGTCGCGGGTTCGAAACCCGTGGCCGCACACTCTGACACTGGTTTTTCCGTGGTTTCCCCGTGTCACTTAGACGAATGCTGGGGTGCTTTCATCTTCTCCACGGCTTCCTTTCCCTTCCTTTCTTATTTCCTTTCATCCGTTTCTCTCATCTTTCCAAGTGCGGTTCGTAGAGCGGTTGATTCCGGCTTTGGTGGGCAGTTGCATGCTCACTGGAAACATGCTTCCCTGGTTGTCTAGCAAGTTGCCGCTTGGGCCGCAAAGGTCGCTTCACCGAGGATATGCTTCGGGCGCCAGGTGTCCATATCTAGAACTATTAGGGACTACTGTGCGTCTCTGGGGGCTAAGTCAGGCTCCATTCTCGTCCGTGCTATGGTTCACTGAACTAACAAGATCATTTCACATAAATTGTCCTTTAACAAGATCTCCATTTTTGTACAGTAAGATATGGTCTATCTCTTATGGTTTACCATTTATGTGAAAGCCATCAAAAGTAAACAGGACTATGTGAGCTATACCCAGAAAATTCAAAATATACCTTTCATTTGCCCCATGTAAAGGGTAGCTTAGAATGGAGGAATTTTGTTCATAATCGCCGTGTTCATTTTTAACCAACTTTTCGTTTTCGAGTTATGCTGTTCAGAGACATAAACACGCACACACACGCACACACACATACATACGCCCGCACGCGGACCTTTTTTTTTAATACTTTTTTTTATTATTCCTCAAAACATATTTCCGGTGATACCTCGACATCGACATTTTGGATCGAATGTAATATTTCCCCTGCTTGCTATACGTACTATAGTATAGCAGTAGAGAAAGTAAAAAGATGCAAAACTTCAAATAATCAGACCAAAACCACTCATTGCGTTAATACTCGTTTGGTACTTAGACTACCGTTCTCTATTGGTAAGTAGAAGGAAGTATTGTATTCCACCCAAAAATTCGATGTCGATATTTCACCAGAAATATGTTTTGAGACACCCTGAATCCAAACAAAACATTTTTAGAAAAAGGTCCGTGTGTGTGTGTGTGTGTGTGTGTGTGTGTGTGTGTGTGTGTGTGTATGTGTGTGTGTGTCCGTCAATGCGCGCGTGTGTGTCCGTCTGTGGTCCCCATAAGTCAAAAACGAAAAATCGGTTAAAAACCACAGTTCGTGTTTAAGTTTAATGTCTTTCAAGGATGCAACACGAAGATTTTGAAGAAAATAGCCCTGCCCTAAACTATCCTTTACATGGAAAAGTTTTCGAAAATTTTGATTTACTTGAAAATGGCCCTAACGATTTTGATTAAAATGTAATATGTTTGAGACATTTGTATGACAAATGAAATGTATATCCTGAATTTTCTGGCTATAGTCCCTGAAGTCGTATTTACTCTGGACGACTTTTGCATAACTGGTAAACCGTTAGAGATAGAACAAATCATACTATACAAAAAATGTAGTTCTTGCTAAAATACACAATTTATTTCTGAATAAATTTTCTTGTACAGTGAACCATTTCGGAGATATTCCTTATGTGTGTGAGTTTCGGGAAACTTAAAAGTTTCGTAAAATGGATCATCGTTGTTTATTTTTTTATGTTAAGTGTGCAAACAGAACAGAATCTCAAAGCTTTAATAGATTTGACTCTCGCACAAAGCCTACAATATTCTAATATTCCCGTTGCACCTACTAGGAAATAAGCAATAAGATAATTTGTACAAATATTTACCTTAAATAACACGAAGATATACGAATAAGAATTTTTAAGAATTGTTAGTACAAGAGTACAGAAAGTTATGTGAGTGCAACATATCAGATTTTTTTCTTAAGTGTTTAATTTAATCCAATAGAAACCAGTTGCCGGGCTTGTAGGCCGTCTTCCAGTCGATAAATAAATATCTGACGTTTCACCCAAGACTGCGTTGACCATCTTCAGAGAGTGACCCCTGGCTAGTTAACAACTATAGTTAACAAAGCAGTCTTGGACGAAACGTCAGATATTTATTCATCACTTAACCACGGCCTACAAGCCCGGAAACTACTTTCTATTGTATTAATGTCGGCCATGAAAGCCTAAGTATGTTTTATTTAACATTCTGCATAATTTGTTGTAAATACGTTTGAAGGCTAATTTAGGTTATCTAAGTGTTGCTATATTTTTGGTAGTACTTGACGCAATAGGTGATAACGCTATTTTGCACGTTTTCCTTGGACCCCTCTCATAGATAATACAGAATAAAATTTGAGACCACCTGCCAGTACGATATCAAGAAATATAGCAGTAGAAGATAGTAGCTTGTGGTGAATGTGATTAAAGCATAGCCATTGGCTGCTATTTCCTGGTATAACCTTGTGCCGGTATGTTGCCATGGTAGTTCAGCGGTTAAGAACTGTGGAGCTTAAGATCCGTGGTTCTAACCCCGACTTTTCATTTCTGATTCTACCTTTCGAAATATTGCTACACCCCAGCAAGGAAAACGTGTCCAAAAGTAGGTTTATCACATATTGCGTCAAGTACCTCCAAATATAGTGACACATAGATAACCTAAATTAGCCTTCAAATGTATTTGTGGCACAGTCTGCTAGACGTGTCCATGCATCTTGTTTACCTCATCTCTTAGTGCCAAAGGCTTTTTAAGAATTACAATAACTTACCATACTGTCCCTAAAATTATGCTTAATAGTTAAAAATTACTAATAGTTTTCATATTTTCTGGTGTGTAGATATCTGAGTTCCGTCCTGCGATAATGCCAAGGGAATAAATACGTTAAACTATCAATTAATTTATTTTTTGCTTTTCCCCTACGTACTTACAAGAAGTATAAAGTTCGATAGCGAGATTTCTCCAAAAATACATGTTGTGAGATCCTTGAATAAAAAAAATCTCTTGTGTCGCACTCACATAACTTTAACTCTTGTACTAACCATTCATACAGACTCTTGTTCCATATCTTCTTCGTGTTAATTGAGATAAACATTTGCAGAAATTATCTTAAATGTCGTTATATTTGCACTGCTAACATAAAAAAGTGAATAACGATGTTCCATTAGACAAAAGGTTTAAGTTTTCCGAAACTGATACAAATAACAAAGAATATCTCCGAAATGGTTTACTCTACAAAAAATATTTGGGCATAGATTGTGTTTTAGCAAGATTTACATTTTTCGTAGAGTGAGATTTGGTCTATCGCTTACGGTTTACGAGTTATTCAAAAGTCATCCAGAGTAAACAGGGCCCGCCTCGGTAGCGTGATGGTTAGCGTGTCTGCCTCACGTTCAAGAGGTCGCGAGTTCGAATCTCGCTTAGGGTAAGTTATCCGGGTAAGATTTTTTTCCGAGGTTTTCCCTACCCTGAGAAGACGAATGTCGGGTAACTTAAAGCTCCGTGGACCTCGGGCTCATTTGAGCATCATTTCACCCATTTCATTCATTCGTCCGATATGACACAATGTTGGAGGACATTAATTTAAAAAAAAAAAAAAAAAAGTAAACAGGACTGCATGGACTATACCAGAAAATTCAAAATATACATTTCATTTGTCATAAAAATACCATACCATTTTACTCAAAATCGTTAGAGCCATTTTCAAAAAATTGAAAATTTTCAAAAACTTTTCCAAGTAAACTTTAGTTTAGTGTGGAGCAATTATCTTCAAAATCTTCGTGTCGTATCCTTGAAAGATATTAAACGGAGCGGAATTTGGAAGCTTTAAAAGATTTGACCATCGCTCAAAGTATTCCCATATTCCCCTTGCAGCCACAAGGAAATAAGGAATAAGATAATTTGTACAAATGTTTATCTCAACTAGAGAAAGTCATGTGAGTGCAACACAACAGATTTTTACTTTCTCTACCACGTAGAGGAAGTATTGTGTTTCATCCAAAAATTCGATGTCGAGATTTCACAGGAAATATGTTTTGATGTCCCCGGAATAAAAAAAAGGGCATTTTAGACAAATGTCCCTGTGTGTATGTGTGTGTGTGTGTGTGTGAACAGTAACTCACAAACGAAAAAGTGGTTAAAAACCACTTTTTCGTATTTCAGTTTAATGTCTTTCAAGAATGCGACCCGAGGATTTTGTAGAAAATTCCTCCACCCTAAACTACGCTTTACATAGAACATTTTTCGAAAATTAAAATGCCACATGCTTAAGTTATTGTTATGACAAATTAATGTGTATCTTAAATTTTCTAGCCATAGCCAATGTGGTCCTATTTACCCTGGAAGGTTTCTGCATAACTGGTAAACCATCAGAGATAGATCAAATCTTACTATACGAAAAATGTAGATCTTTCCAAAACACACAACTTTTTTTTTTTTTTTTTTTTTTTTTTTTTTTTTTTTTTTTTTTTTTTTGAGCAAACTATTTCGTAGATATATGTTGCAGGATAGTAACTAAATTCTACTTTTATGTCCTTGGGAAACAGAACTGAAAATGTGATTTTATAAGGTTTTCTACCAATCTAGCTATAATTTTATTTTTAATGTTATCTTATATCAGCATTAGGGAGTCTTAAATTTCAGAGAGCTATCTGATTTGGTTTCCAAGCTATAAAATGTTAAATGTGGATTTTATTATGCTATGCCAAATGCTGCACTCCATGCAATTTTTAAAAATCATTGTTTTTAAAAATTTTATTATAGGTACTTATCTAATTGTAACCTGCAAATCTGTCATATACTTTTATTTTAGTGGCCTTTGTTCTAAAGAAAACTTTTTAAATCCTGTCATTTGAAAGTTCTGGTATTGTTTAAGTTTTACACACCTTTCAAAAGTAATAACTCAGAAAACCGTTCAAAAGAAAAAAAGTATTTGATTAACTGTGTTTTGGGAATCTACATGACAAATTTAAGAAGAATTGGATAAAATCTGTATCGTGGGGAATATTTTCAAAAAGTAAATATGACGAAAAGTGATTTTCAAAAATCATAAATTTCAAAATAAAAGCATTTTATTCTGTATTTGTAATATACATTATGTAAATAAATCATTTTCAGTATGAAAAGTTGAGAAAAAATTTTGAATTTAGTCTCTGAGAATTTGTAAAGTCATGGAATACAAATGCCAATTTTTGCGAGATTTCTACTAAATTTTGTACTCCCTTATGTGCCTTGTTTCACTACAATTTATCTTATATTCTAGGTACAATTTTTCACCATTATTTAGTATGTTTATATTGCTGTAAAATTGCGACTCAGCAACAGGTACTAAATAACCGACCACACATCCGCCTCAGTATATTATCAGCATTTCCGAATGTTTACTTATCACTAGATTGTAGTTCGGTATGAACATCGTTACTAAAATTTACGTCGCTTTAATTTTCTGCTTTTGTAATGATTAAATATACCTAAACAAAATACTTTGGCAGATAGTCTCCTCTTTTAAGTGCTTAAATAAGTCATGCTTTTTAGCTTTGCATTTCCTTAAACTAATGAATAAAATGCCCATCTTGTTCTCTTTAGTATCAATAAATGCTTTAATAGCCACCTGAACTGTTTGTATCTGATGACTGTGTCTATTTCATTTTTACACCAAGTGTGTAAGAAGTAAATATCTAAGCTAAAACAATAATTACTTTCCTCTATAATTTCAACTTTGATTCTAGTTGATTTCTTTAAACACTAAGCAATTAATTGAAAATATACAAAATATCTGTGTGAGAATTTAAACCCTTGTGGCATAGTTGATATTACCCCTTTATTGCAGCAACAACTTCGCATCGGCAATGGCATGCTTTCTGCACTGTAACGGTTCTTACCCGTTGCACATCCCGTTTCTTTCACTTTACAATAACAGTCAGTCATGTCAATATTCATGTAAAAGTAGCAAAGTTCGTTGATAAATAATAGAAGCCAGAAACTGAGATAAAAGTCAAACATATCATTAGTGAACGAAAAGTACATTCCAAAGATGATCTAACACGGGAAAAAGATATTACACTTAACAGCAGATAAGAACTGCGACAAGGTTTCGACTAAAATACACCTCATTAGCAGGCTACTGCGAGTGTAGAAACATTTTAATGTTCAGATAGTAATGAGATAATGGCCTCTTACAGCATTTTAGAACAGCGTAACAATTTTGCTACAACTCTGAATTAACGCTTCGTTTATGCAATTAGAAGTTTCACTCTACTAAATTTTAAATGGAATACAGGCTAATTATAACCTTTGGATTGCTCTAATTTATCCTGGGATAAGTCGTTGGGAAGAAAGAATGATATCTTAACGCTCATAAAAGTGACTTTATTACGTATTTCCTTATAGATACAATAGACATAAGGGAACAGATATTTTAAGAGCTCGTAGCTATGTGCTGGCTTTGGAATTCCATTATCTTTGCGTTACCAAGAGGATACAAATGAATGACTACTTCCCATTTGAACCAACTATAAGTATTAACAATTTGAAACAAGTGACAAGGAATATTTCAAAATGAAAATGTATTTTACATAAACAGTGTGCTGCAGCAGGATTTTGTCTTTGTCTTACGGTTTACCAGTATACAAGGTTATTCAGGGGCTATTCCCATAAAATTCAAAATACCTATACATTTCATTTGTCATAAAAATTCATTTAAAATGTCGTAATTCAATCAGCATTGTTACAGACGTTTTAAGGAAAAGGAAAATGTTCGAAAACGTTTACATGTAAAGTGTAGTTTAAGATGGGGAAGTTTTGTTCAATAACACACACAGACACATACAGATACACAGAGAGAGAGAGAGAGGGAGGCGGAACAGGTTTTTATTTTCGATGTTATTTTGGATCTAGTAGACAAGGTAAAAAACAAATGACATTTGATGTCGATTTAACAAATTCATCCTAGACTGGTTCAATATTACCACTTTGTATAGAATTTTAAGTATTCTTACCCAGATGTTGTTATTTAAATCTCATTTGGAGTTAGTAAACGATGTCTGAAAAGGTAGCGGTTTGCGATGTAACAGAGTTTACAGTAATGGTCATTAATGTTCTTTTAAGTAGAACTGGAGGAAGCGACCATTCTTTGTACATATTTAGGAAACGCCAGGTATGTTAGATCAAGGACGTTCGCAGTCGATTTTGGCTACAAGTTCTGGTTTCTGGTTTTGTGAATAAATTGAAAATCAACAGCTTATATAACATGCCGAAATAGAGCGCATATAATGGCGTCAGAAGCCGATGTATTCCTATGCTATAGCATACGAAAGCATATTTTTGCACGTATTTTCTTCTTACTGTAAGTAGAGAAAATATTGTATTCGATATCAAGATTTTACTGGAAGAAGCTTTTTGAAGTTTCCTCAACACAAAAAATAAATTAATAAAAAGGTGGATGTAATATATTTGCGTGTATGCGAACAAATATCATAACACAAATACAAAACACTGGGTATTTCAAGATCCCCAAGTATCTGACAAGTATTTTAAAGAAAATTATGCTTGTTATGTGAAAAAATCGTTCCTGCCTAACAGCTTTGACTATAATACATACTTAAGGGTACAAGGTAGTCTGACCATACAGAAATTACCCCTTATTGAGTTAAATTAAGTGAAATTGCCGCTACCCTTAAAGTAGTCAGCGGTTTTTCCTGACATTCTATAAATCAAGAGAATTATTTCAAGTGGCATTGGTAGCTTATGTATTTGAGTCTATAAATATTTTTATCCAAAAATTACCATGTTTATACGCATTACTAATACGAAGCCCTTTCTTGGTGAAACGATGCACAAATAACATTATTTCTTGCAAATATATTGATAAATAATTAAATATCTGCACTAGTGTTATTATAGAACAAAAGTGTTTTAACTTTACACCTCCAATAAACTGTTATTCTTTCTTTCGTTACAAATTAGCTTATACATATATCAGGAGGCAGATACACAGATTTACATTTACAGTCCTGAATTTTCATAATCTTGCACACATTTATGCATACGAATACGAAATATTAATGCATTTTAACAAACTAATTTTCCGCCAAGGTTAGTTTTTCTAGCGGTTTTTCTGCAAAAAAAAAAAAAAAAAAAAAAATTGTTGTTTAACGACGCTGTCAATTGCCAGGACCACATCAGCGTCGCCGGTGTGCCGGAATTTCGTCCCGCAGGAGTTCTTTTACATGCCAGTAAATCTACTGACATGGAGCTGTCGTTTTTAAGCACACTTAAAAACCATCGGCCTGGGCCGGGTTTGAACCCGCGACCTTGGGATCAGTAGGCCAGCGTCTAACCAACTGAGCCACCCAGACCGACGTTTTTCTGCAAACCCTGACTTTTCGAACAAAAGTATGGTTGAACTACATGATGTAATGTGTTTTTCATAAAAACTTTAACATATTTTTGAGGTGCTACTCCTTGTGAGCTGTAATGCCAAGAATATACAACAAATTTGAAGTTGTAATATTTCCTATAAATTTAACTTTTTTACATGTAGATACCTAGCGGTTACAGGAGGTATTGCATATGTGAACAAAATTCAAGAAAATCTCGATATCCAACAGTGGAAGATTTTTCGACATTTTCGATTTTCTCAGGAAGGCCGTAAAGATTTTGATTGACGAACCATGTGTATAAGAAATTTACGTAACAAATAGATTAGACAACAAATCGTTTATATAACAATAAAACTAGGTATATCTTTAATTTTCTGGAAATAATCTATTAAGTTCTCTTCATTCTAAATGACTGGGACAAGTGTAAACCGTAAGAGAGAAATAAAAATGTTACTGCATAAAAAGTGTCGATCTCTTTAACGCTAGAAGTTTATGTCAAATTATTTTTTGAGTTAAACATTTTCGAAATATTTATGCTATTGGTTTGAATTTTGACATGATCCTTGATTTTCTTAGTTCTTAAGTAGCTATTCTTTCTGTTTTTTCGTGGCCAAACAAAATCACACAGCGATGATACAAATCTGACCATTGCTTCTCTGCATTGCACAATTAAATGTGCAAATGTTAATTGAAATTTGATCCGAATTAACCAGAAATAGGTAAAATAGACTTTTGTAAGGGTAGTCTGTAGAAGAGTGAGTAGAGAAGGTTATGTGAAAGCAATAATGAGAAGTTTTGGTAGAACCAACAGTGAACGACAGGTATAGTGGTGATGAGATACATACGTGGGCGTAGCTGAAGTCGAGGATCTGCGAGGACGCCGCGTCAGGTACCTTGGTAAGGACACAGCGGAAGGCTAGCAGCAGTAGACCTAGCAGACAGCGTGTTTGGTCCGCCATCCTGCACTCGAATGATGAATCCACTTTGTTGTGGTGAGTTTAAACACCCGGTCGGTCGCTCGCACTCGTGGCCTTGGAGCCTTGTCGGAAGCTCCCAGTTCGATACAAACCTGTACTTTATCTCACACCCACTATGTTGCGATAGGATCATTAACATCTGGCAATGTGGGGATTGTTACGTGAATGTGCGGGCGCGTGCGCACCTTCTGCCACAATTACTTAAATCATATTGATAATTCTTTCACACACGGCTGTAACACATTTCTGATTTGAGTGTTTTAAATATATGTAAACAGTGTCCTTCCAGTATTATTAAATACAACATCAGTGGCATTTTGTCCCTTTAGTGCTTTAAAATGTTTGTAGTCTGTCTTGCTTTGTCATTCCAAAGATTCTCATTTCATTCTATGGGAAGTTAAAAAAGTAATCTATATTTTGAGACGTGATAGAATGGACCAAAACAAGAACAAAATGTTCACTAAACATGGGGTTTAAAATATATACGTTATGGAAATTCTGAAGTGATATGTTAGCCTCTTTGGTAAAAGAAATCGATTTTTAGATTTTCACTTTTCTACGAAGTTAAATTCCCCTCACACCTCCCATTTTAACTCCAAACTCATTTTTATCGGAAACATTTTTTATTACTTTCTCATATTCAAAATCTTTCTTCTGCCAAAAAAAAATATAGCTACAGATCTAAAACTTTAGCAATATAGTTCAGTTTTGAATTTTTATACTGGTTATAATTTTTTAAAAAAAAATAATATAATAATGTGCTGCCTTATGAGTGACATTTTTACTTTGCAGTATTCTTGTATTAAAAATGTTTTTATGAGAAACTATTCATTATATGAAAATTTCCATCTTTTAATTTCTTACAAAGATAATTAAGAGAAATTATAGCTCCTACAACTTTAAAACCCTTTTAATTTTTAGTGAGCGAGATGCCACAGTAACCTGAGAGACTACTACTTTTACTACTGCGGCACCACAGGCGGTGACACTGATGACACATGGAATGAAGATGGAGCACCGGTGGAATGAGATGGCGGGGGAAACCGAAGTACCCGGAGAAAACCCGCCCTGACGCCGCTTCGTCCACCACGAATACCACATGCGGGTCCCTGGGATCGAACCCGGGTCACCTAGGTGGTAGGCGAGCGCGCTAACCGCTCGGCCACGGCGCCGCCACAAATGCTTGGAGGTTTTTCTTTTATCGGTTCTTCACTTCCTGTATACATAATTTCCTATATTGTCATCTGTTTCAGAGCTGCATTTTTGGGCATGTTATGGCTGACATCGGATGTGTACGTATTTAGAAAGGCAGGGACTCGTCCATGTTTGCACACGTTGTCACTGGATCTTGTCGCCCTTGGATTTGTCTCCTCCTCCCAGGGGTGACAGTAGAAGCACAAAGGTGTGCCCCAGTTGTGAGGGCCTCTCCATTCCTCCTTACCTTTACATTTTACTGCCTTTTATCACCCCCTTATATATAAATCACACACACACACACACGCACACACACAC
Organism: Tenodera sinensis; assembly: GCA_030765045.1. Classification (NCBI taxonomy): domain Eukaryota; kingdom Metazoa; phylum Arthropoda; class Insecta; order Mantodea; family Mantidae; genus Tenodera; species Tenodera sinensis. Next base: position 33,489,891 of record CM060961.1, on the reverse strand, counting down.
ACACACACACACACACACACACACACACACACACACACACACAATAGAGTCTCAAGAATCCGAGGCTCTGTATAAACCAAGCCACTTGAAGACGCGATCTTTTTAAAATTTTTCAATTTATTTTCTTTTTTAAACGTATTTTTTTCATTCCGCCGCCAGTCTCCATCTTCATCTAATTTACATCTATTTTACATATGATACGTGCCTTACTTTTGTTAATGTAAGAGATAACCTATATTGCTTTTATTTAAATATAGAATAAAAAACAATAGGGAGACGACATAGAATGTTAGTCACGCGTGCTATATCATAACAAATTGGATTGCGTGCTAGCTCATGTCCTAATTGCTCACTCGCTGAAGTGTAAACTGTTATTTACCAAGATGTATATAAATAATGCTTAACTTGACAAAATTAGGGCCCTACAAAGAAATTGAGGTTAATGCCGTTGTTTCATGCGTATCAGTGTTTATTTTAATCGTCGAGTTCGAAACAGAATGACATGAGTGTTAGTAAAGCTTTTCATGCTAAACTACACGCTCAGGGACTAAATCTGATTGCATGTACAAGTTATGTAACCTTTCTTGCATTTACGGAGTCTAATGCATTCCTGTCTGCAATGATACGGGCATGTGGTGGGCCTAAATTCCTATTCACAACAATCTTCTATTTTAAGAGAACGGCAGATGTGCAGAAACAGTCCCAGATTGTGGCTAAATGATGTGAAAAATACACACACTTGCCTTGGATTTACACAGCTGGATATCGGCTATGCATTGTAAATATTGTCGTAAATATGTTTCTTGATTTGTGTGTTGTTACACTCCTGAAGGCTCTAATTACTTGCCGTTGAGTTTTTACTCCCATGTAGGCAGCTAAGGAAAGAATTTTTTTTTTTCCTTTCTGTACTAACCTTATATGATGCATATAAGAGTTTTAACGGTATGTTAATTGATTATTTCTGCAAAGAATCATGGTTTGGTTAGCAGACTATACTTGCGCACTTATTCAAAATGAATTATTTTCACACACTGTGCATCCTACTCATCGGGGTAGACGGCGGTGATAGAAACTGCAGAGGAACACATACACCATGGGAAACAGATTCAAATAATTGGCATCGATGAATGTTCCAAGAGTAAGCTTGTGTGACGTCATCACTGGCGGAATCGCGCTTCAATAGTGACTCGGTTATACTTCTAACACAAAGATATGGTAATCGTATAATAGTATATTAAGATACCATTATCATAGCCACAATTATCTTGTCCCATACACAATGTTTACGAGTTGATAACTTGTACGCAAAACGTGATTCAATGCTTCGTTATTGGTTGAAGTATATCTTACATTTCCAGGTTTAGAGCAACAATGTTCAAGTGTACTTTTTACTTTCTCTACTGTGTAGTAAGTAGAGAAGTAGAGAAAGTATTGTATTCCAGCCAAAAATTAAGGTTGAGATTTCACCGAAAATAAATGTTTTAAGACTCCCCGAATTATATTAAAAAAAAAAAAAACATGTTTAGAAAAAGGTCCTTGTGTGTGTGTGCGTGCGTGTGCGTGTGTGTGTACGTGCGTGTGCGCACGCGCGTATGTATCTGTGACATAATTAAATATGTTGATTATAGTTTCACTTCAGCCGTTGACTAACCTAGAAAAGGAATGGCAGAAACTATAACCCACGGCGTTCTATAATATAATTCAAAGTACGAATGCGTAAAAGATACTATTTTTAGTATCTTTTACGCATTCGTACTTTGAATTATATTATAGAACGCCTGTTACCACCTAAGGCATCATCATCCGAGAGCTCAAGAAAAAGTGTACGAGTTGTAGGTTTAAGACTGGCAGGATGTGATCTTGTGTCTCACCTTAACACAGAGATAACTGCGCATCTACTAATTACATATCGTGAAGAGGAAAGAGCGGGCGATGAAAAATACCATCTGCAAAAAAAAGCGGTCAGCCTTCTAGATCAGGTACACGGACAAGGATCTGGAGGGAAGCGTTAAAAATTCCAATATGTGAAATAAACGGTCAATCTCATCTTCTTTGGCTTACGTGAACAATAATTATAATTTATAGTGAAAGATAAGCTTGACTTTAAATGCAATCATTTTGAAAAGTGCCTCGATTAAAAACACCGATTCCCATCACATTCTCCTAGGATTACGACTGGTAAATTTATTTATTACCAATCACATTGACCTGTTTAAACCACTTCTTCCAGAGTCACATAATTGGTATAGTCATTTATGGCTCCAACTTACTTTTCCTTTTTAAAAATGGATATACGTTAACAATTAGTAAACGTTAAAATGTTTAAGCTTTTTTATTTTACTGTTATAAACAATAATACACAAAAAGAAACCAAAGCAATAAAAATTATAATAATTATAATAATAATATAATTATAATAATATATATGATCGATTACATTTATTACAGTGTTTTACCTTTTTTCCATGTTTATTTCTTTCTTCGTTTCTTTCCTTTTCTTTTCTTTCTTCCTTTTTACTTTATCTACTGGTAAGTAGAGGAAGTATTGTATTCCACTCAAAAATTGGATTTCACTGGAAATATATGTTTTGACACCCCCTGAATTCAAAAAGTGTATTAGAAAAAGATCCATGTGTGTTTGTCTGTCAGTCTTTGTGTGTCAGTCTGTCAGTCTGTGGACAGCCTAACTCAAAAACGAAAAGTCGGTTAAAAACCAAAGTTGGTATTTAAGTTTAATGTCACTCAAGGACGCGACACCAAGCTTTTGCAGAAAATACCATATGTTTAAGATATTTGTATGACAAATGAAATGTACGAGAAAGTCATGTGTGTGCAACACAGCAGATTTTTATATGTTAAGTGTGCAAAGAGAACGGAATCTTAAAATTTTAGAAGTTTTGACTATCGCTGAAAGTCTGCTGTACTCCATCACATTTTTTTTCCCTGTCTTTCTCTCGTGGACATGAGGCACATCTGGATCTCTCCATTCCCTTCTTTATCACCATTCCTCTCACAGTTCCCATCGGGTGTTTAAATCCAATTGCATTTACTGCATCTCTTATGGTTTTGATTCTTTTCGGGAGAGTTTGAAGTCTTATTTCGTGCCATTCAATTACTCCGACATTGCAGAACATCAACAATGTTCTACTGACTGCACAGGAGTCTCCAGTGTTGAAATATGAAAGTAGCAGTGTTGCCACCTGGATAAATACAAAAAAACAGAACGCCTACATTAATGTAGCTTAAGAATTAAAAGCATCGTAAATCCTTTGCTTATTATAAGGACATCATTGTTTAAAATGTAATTATTTATTTAAAGGTCATAAAAAGGATTCAGAAAGGCATATCTATACCGTCAAGATTCTGCAAATAGAACAGTGCATATTGTGACGTCGGGCTCGGCACACAATGGATGGGCGGGGCCAAGCTACTTCACGTGCCGGCAAGCAGGGAAATACGTGTAGGGCTGGACTGCTGTGCTATGTCTGCAATCGAGGCGGCAGAAACAAACGGGTGTCAAGAACGTTCACGAGACTTCTAGTTGCATTATTTCCGGTACGTGAGTGTGTGGAACTTCAGAGAGGTCTATGTGACGTCATTCCCAGTATATAAGGACGCCAAAGAAGAACAGAGTGAGTTTTAGAGTTGAGATACGGACCTGAGTTGGTCAGTGGTCACTGGGTATGAGACAGCTGTGTGTGTTTGCGTTTTTTCTTTTTTTAATTAACGTTCTCCAACATAGTGTCATATCGGACGGTGACATTCGTCTTCTCAGGACAATAGAAAAGCTCAGTAAAAAGCCTTATCCGGATAACTCACCTTAAGCGACATTGGAACTTGCGACCGCTTGGACGTGAGGCAGACACGCTGCCACTATGCTACAGAAGCAGGCTCTCTTGTATGTGTGTATGTGTGTGTGTGTGTGTGTGTGTGTGTGTGTGTGTGTGTGTGTGTGTGTGTGTGTGCCGTTATAGATTGGTCGGTCGTTGTAAGAAGATTCAACAGGCGTCCCGAATTTTGGTAACGCCGTAATTAGGGTGTCACAGACAGAGTAAGTGAAGAAAGACACTAAAAGGACTGAGCAGGACTATGAGAAGTAAAAATTGTGAGTTGTGATAGCCCGAAAGAATGCAGACTGTTTACAACGAGAAGAAAACTGTATTGGTGGTAAAATTGTGAAAGATAATAAGCTGATAGAAAAGTAACCGGACTGGATTTTGTTGTTTTGTTACCCTGGTGTCAGGAATTGGAATTCGTCGAATTGCGATACTGGTAATTAACTTCATAGATCAATAGGGTTCAGGAATGATCCCAAAGTGGGTATGAGCTAAATAAACTTCTTTATCATTACTTTAAGAATTTTTACCTCGAGCTCTCTTCACCTCGTAAGTGTGCTTTTTCACCCCTAAGAGGCTTCATCAGGTGCTCCGTACTGATTATTCTTAAAATATAATTCATGTTAGTCTTACGCTACTTTTATTGGACCTTTCTTGACTGAGATCCATTTTGTAGCACCGTCTGTTATCTTATACTCAAAAATACACTATTTTCTCGTTTTAGTCTACGAGATAAGCCACAAACTTTTAGCAGTTCCCGCATTCCCATACAGCAAAAACATAATTCTTCATTCATCAGATGATCTTCGTGGAGTTAGAAGCACACAGCATGGAAAAAATATAATCCAGAAATCAAATTCCAATCCCAGAGTCTGTCGACAGTTTATTTAATAAGAAAATACTGAATCGTATAACCAAGTCCCTGAATAAACCTGCAGAGATGGTTTCCAATCGCTATGAAGTTTTAATAAATTTGTCCCGTATTCAGTGTGCAGGGATTTGCTCCGATATTCTTTTTATATTTTTCTTCTCTTCCTTTATTTTATCTCCAACATAACTCTAGAGGCAATGGAAAAATCATCGTTCAGGTAGGAGGGAAGATAAATTCGCCGAGTATGCTGCCAGCTAAAATGCACCGCGAGCAATGCTCTTACAGAATAGAATGGCACAAGTTCAAACAGCTTCGCCTAATTACCGTCCCTGCATTATACAACAATGCAAGCTGACTGAATGGAAACAAAAACTTACTGTACATATGGGGAAACACTAAAAACCATCAACAAATTAGTTCATATTCATAAAAGGCCAGCTTTATGGACAAAATTTAACAACGTTTAATTATATTTTGAGAAGTATTTAAGATAGTAGTGAAAATTTTGGTGCTGCATTCATATAATTCTCTTTATTCACTCATCCATAAACTTTTTTACAAGTGCTTATTCATTTGTTTACTTCTTGTTGATTGAGATAAATCTTCATTTCACACGTAGGCACAAGAAGGATACGGTATGTTAAACGGATAGAGCTTTAAAATTGTGATGTTACATTCACATGAATTTCTTTACCCATTCTTCAACAAACAATTTTGTTTTTACAGAAAGTTTTTACTCTATCCACATATTTGAGACAAACATTTCTAAAAATATTTTCACTGCATATTTCCCTCTAGATAGATCCTAAATAGGGGCATACAATAGACTTTAAACGATAAACAACTATTATAAGAGCTGGTCGTCATGTGATAGCTTTGTAATTTTCTTTTCTTTGCACGACTAGGAGGGGAAAATATAAAAACTTCCCTTTTGGAAATATATTTGAAAATTAAACCAATAATAATAAATAACTCGGAATTGGTTAAATACTCAAAAATACATACATCGTGTACTTTAAGCAGATATAGGTAATATTTATGGTACGAATAACTTTTTCTAACTCTTACAAGCTTTGTGCCAACTTCATTCAGAATGAGGAGGGTCTTACAGGATATTCCCAGAAAATTCAAGTTATACATTGTATTTCTCATTAGAATATCTTAAAATGTTTTAATCAAAATTGGCAGAACCATTGAGAAAATTAACATTTTCGAAATTTTTTTCAGTAGTAGGGTGTAGAAACTTTCTTGAAAACTTTCGGGTCGCTTCTTTCAAGAATGCTGAACATAAACACTGAATTTAGTATTTTAGCAACTTTTCATTTATGAGTTGTGCTGTTCACAGGAACACGGGCAGACAAAAGACACACATGCACACACAAACATACAGACTTTTTCTGTAAAGGCTTTTGGGAGGAGCTTTAGGAAGTCTAAATATATATCACAACGCTCATGTCAACAACTCGCCTCTGCAAGGGGTTAAAGAGAGACAAAGTCCGCGTATGTTGGAAAGAGGTAAACCCACACTTCCCTCTTTCGCAAAGGTTGGACTCGCTGTATTAAACACCAATTTTGGTTTTTAACCGAGTTTTCATTTTTGAATTATGCTGTTCACAGATATACACACACGGCACTACACGCGCAGATTTCTAAAAATGATTATATTATGAGTTTTTATTCAGGGGGCTCAAAACATTTCCTGTGAAATCTCGACATCGAATTTTGGGACCGAATAAATATTTCCCCTCGTTACTAAATGTAGTGGAGAAAGTAAAAACGAACAGGGACCAGTTGAACACTTTTCGGAATATCGCAAGGTATGGGTAGTGTACAGAAAGAGCGAGTGGTTGACGGGAAACGAGCCCCCGACCTTCCGAATGCGATCATCACACGTTAACCTGGAGCCATTTCGCCCTCTACTTTCTGCAAGTATGAACAGTAGACAAAGAAAATACAGTAGTGCATAGCTAAATCGTGCTATTGGTAACCTTTATATCTAATACACTGTGTTGAATTGTCATGTTTTATGCCTCATTCTGTCGCAGAGGATTTGCATACTTTTTTCGCTGCTTTGATGTGAACAAAGTAGAACAAACGAAAATACGGACAGGCGGCTAAGCTGGAAACTCCTGTCTACTGAGAGAGACACTTCGTGATTAACATACAAGAAGATCACTGCCGGACATGTAGCGAGCAAAACAAACTGCATTATACTGCTTGCATGTTAAATGTAACGCCCGTGGAAACTGTGTGTCGAATATACGCTGAATTTCTAAAATTAAATGCTACGTGAGATACCAGTTGCTTCTCGGTAATTAAATATGCACAAAGAAAAACCTGCTCTCACATTTTCACACTCAATGTGGTGCTTTAACAATATACGTGAGATACCGTCAATTCATAGTAAACTGCGACACGAGTGTGGGAGGTGCATTATTGCAGGATTGAGGAATACCTATCCTGAAAAGGTGAAACAAAGTTAAGGTTTAGTTATATAAGGTAATAACGAAAACGACGACAACACAGATGACAACGACGATGACGGTAATAATAACAACAACAATAGGTAATCTAATAAGACACAAACAAATAAAATAAAAATAAAAAAATTGAATGGCTATAGTCCTGGCATTGAGAGTCTACATCATGACATAGTATACAGCGATTTTATTTCTATTCAATTTATTTTCAATTTTATACGTATGAGTACATTTGCAGATCAAATAAGCATTAGATTAGGAAAACAATTAAACAAATCAAAAACAAAATTAAATGTAGATAATTATTGTTAATTTATATCAAGCTATGGTGATTTTTTAAATCAAACTCGAGCCTCACTTCTTCTTGCTGCATCTAATCTTCCCATTGAAAACCAGTATTTTCTTCTGTTTACTGTAGATGTTCCATCTTCTTCTCGGGTACCATTAATTGTTGTCCGACTTCTAGCTATCTCACTTCTTGGTGTTGAACATCTGTCGAAGGGTCGATGGTTCTACTTGATCTTCGAGGTATCGTTTCTTCAGGTTCAATTCTTATTTCTTCTACTTCTCTTATTCCTTGGAGTTGTCCATATTCCTCTATAGCTGCAGTAGAAACGACCCTGGTCATCTCTTCTAGCACCAAGAAGTCTTCCTTTGTCCTCAGTATATATCAGACTTTTTCCTGCCAATGATTTTCTGCCATCCTGTAATAAAGTGCTATATTTTGGACATTCAAATACCACGAGCTCTGGCATTATAGGTCGAACAATAGTCCATACTTTTGTCTAATAAGAGACACGGGTATCTCCCGTTAACGACGTGTTATCTCTTGGAAATAGTTGTAACTTAATGCTTTTGTTTGGATAGTTGTTACAAGCGGATTTAGTAATGTCTGGGATAATGTCTTTCAATATCAGCAGCCACGAAATGTCTGGGTAAGAGACTGAACAGGGTTTAACGGCCCTTCGACTGCTAGGTCATTAGGGCCCGAAGTCAAAAAAAAAATAAAAACCAGGAAACTTACCACCGATTAACATTCAAAGTAAAAACGTTATAATGAGAAATTTAAGACAGATAAAAGTTAATACAGTTAAAAGGTAAAAATGGATCGAAGCAGGTAAACTGTTAAAACATTAAAACGATATAATTCACCCAAGTATTCCAAAACAAAATTACGAAATAAAATACAAGTTACACTTGCTTACCGAAGGCAATACTGACGACAAACTAGCCTAAAATTGACTGCAAAGTAGAACCCAGGCCAAGCAACGCGCTCACGAGCGTATCGCGGACAATCAAGTAGGACATGTGTTACACAAAGCTGGACAATGCAGGTGGAACAGACAGGCGCCGCGGCGGGTCACCACGGAAAACGTGTCCATGTGTGGCGGGTGTGCGATCTATTCCCAAGGGGCTAAACTGACTTCTTCTCGCCTAGAATCCCTCAAAGAGGTCATCCAGGGTTGTGTACTGGTCGTGCCTTGTGACTCTTTCCACGATTGCTGCCAGACTGATAAGATATCGCGTCGGAAACACCGTTGTACATTTGTGTAAGGCAGACTGTGTGGAAAGCTCCGCCACACGACGTGCAGCCGTAGCAGCCGCATCCGCCTCCTCATACTCACATGGCCTGGTATGCAAGTAAAAACAAATCGGTATCCTCGAGAGAGCAACTGCAAGACAAGTGTCAGAATTTTAAGGTTAAATGCTGACGTGCCGAGAAACTGTTGCAGGGTCTTAAAACCGCTCACAGAGCCGCAGCATATGATAAAACATTCAGTAACGGAGCTGGAGATAAAAAGTAAACAATAAAAGATGGCATATAGCATGGCAGTAAAAACTCAACTCTAGTCCGGAAGTGGGTACTGGTGACCCTTACACCCCTCATCTGGGATCCGTCGGCAAATCCTGGAGTGTAATTCCGATAATGGGCCAAAAGTGCGGTGAAAAGTTGGTGAAATAGCAAGGGACGAGTAGCCACCTTCAGACAGCTCGAAAGCTCCAGGTGGAAGCGCGCGCTGGAGTTGCCAGGGAGGATAGCGGCCAAAAGAATATCACTCTACGATAGGCATTCGGAGGGCATGTGCGGAGATTAGCTCGAAACCTTACACCACTCGGACGGGTATAGTTTTAGTATTCCGGAAATAACGGTGTGCGACGTCTGGGCGCAATATGGATTGAAAAGAAGGATGACCTGGATGAGCGGCCAACCTCGTCACGTAGGAGGAAAGCAGCAACCAACGTCAGACAGACAAACACCAGAAGTTCGCGAGAATTAGTATATGAACACTCGACTCTACTGCTGCGGAAAGCCCAAGTAGCCAGATGGGTAGTGTTAATCCGGACCAGTGAGTGATACAACCTCAACATGACTGTGCGATTGCCGCTCAAGATGCTCGAGATAAAACTCTGAGCACCCGAAGCGCGCAATCGCAGGAAGCACGAAGATGAACGTGGTGCTCCCAGGGGAGCTTGCTATCGAGGTGAAGGGCCAAGAACTTGAGGTGCGGAACTAACAGCAGAGGGATCCACGCAAATGAAGATCAGGAGGAGGATGTACACCACGAAGTAGAGTGTTTTCGTAGGAAAGAACTAAAAGCCTGTGCGAAGCGCCCACTTGGCGATGTATGTTATAGTCAGCTGCAATATAAAACCCGTGAAACCAAAAGACTCCGTATAAGTCGTCGCCGAGACTAGCCGAGTGAAGATGTTCGACGCAGCTTTGATCAAAACATATTTTCCACTAGACCACGGCCCACAGGCCCGGATAATCATTTTCTATTTAATAGTTCAGCAGGTTGTTCGTCTCTAGCCACTACACTCAGCGAGTGCTAATCATGCGTTCGAAGGTCCTACAAACGACACTCGTTAAGCAAATAGAGCGATAGCTAGAGGGAAGTGTCCGGTCCTTTCCAGGCCGAGGGATAGGGATGACAACACTCTCGCGCCAGGCGGTAAGCCTTGTCTGAAAATAGTACTAGAGACGATCACCCCCCCCCCCCAAAAAAAAAAAAAAAAAATCTCGATTGTGATGACGCAGTTGTTCGGGAGACATGGAAAATTGATTGCGCGTTATTGATTTGAAAAATCTAGAAATGGGTATGAAAATACGTATACACATTTTAGAAAATGGCTATACTAGAAGGGGACTATAAATGAGAAAAGCCTATTGGCATATTTCCTGCAGTAATGTTTGAAATAAGATAAGTTATTTTGTTTTAAGTGTAGTATTTTCAATAATTTCTTTTTACTGATTATCAAAAGGATGTAAATTAAGCTTCTAAGTATATTTTATATCTTGTGTATATTGTAAACCGTAGACCAGTAGTAACGCCGGTTTTCAACTACTGAATAAAATACTTTATTTACATGAAATGTGGCATATTTCAATATCAAAACAAAATATGTATGTTGCCATTACGTATAAAAATATCACGTATAAAAATTTACATTTGAAATATGTCCCCCACGATTTGCTTTGCATGTATCAATATATGAATAAAATATATCATCTACAGACAGATGGCTCTCGTTTGCGCGATGACATTTCGAATCTGTTCCTTCAGTTCTGGTGTTATTCAGGAATACTTTTATAAACTTGCAATTTTAAGAATTCACTGCCCAACTGTTGTGAATGACAACAAATTGATTTTTGTGGACTCACGGTAACACTATCACGCACGATTGCGTTGTACATAACAGGCTCACTGGAGTTTTGATCTCTACAGTCGAGTCTGTCGTCTCAAATTTTGACATTAACCTACGAACTGTTGCCTCATTAGATGCATTATGGCGAATGAGAGCCGCACGGTTTCTGCCGCGTTCTGTGATAACGAAATATTGAATACTAAACACATAAAACAAATTGTTCCTATGAAACATAAAATGATAGCGGGAAATTAAAAACTGGCGTTCTTATTGGTCCACCCATTATTCAACTATAACCGATTTATGTTGATATAGGTATATAGGTTTCCTTGGAATCTAAGCAATGTTTGGGAATTCTAATTGTTTCTTCTTATATATAAACGGAAAGACGTAGAAAACTCAGGATACAGTAAAAGCTGTAATTTAATCATTTAAAACGACAAAAGTGTCTCTATGATAAGTATTAAATTAATGTATTAAATTAGGATGAATACTGATGTGACAAATGCACAAGAAGGCAGCACTGGAACTATAGAGTCAACACAGAATAAAATAAACAACTGAAGTAGCTGAAAAGGAATGGCCACTTGTGTTTAATGTTCAAAATGGCCCCTTGCAGCATTCCGTAGCGCGTCACTTTTTAACTCAACTCTATATTTCTTTCTCTGCGGCAGTCCTCTATTCGGAAACCTGTTCCTGAAATTTTGGCATGTTTCCCTAACGAACCTGTTTTCGCATCCTTTTCCATAATTTCCACTCTTTCTTTTATCTAGCAGTGGTTCTGACGATGCGATCAAGAACTGGGGGTAGTGTAAGCACGAGTATTGCATAAAGTTGTACATTGTTCTAGAAGTTTACTAGTTTTATACGATAAAATGCGATAATGGAATTTAAATCGGTCAAAATATCACATGTATCATTATCTGCGCCAGCCTCTGGTTTGTATCAAGGTGAACGAAGGACGGGGTTACTCCGCTAGTGGGACTATTTCCCACCTGGAAGTAGACCTCTAAAGTCCCGGGTTAGACGCCCCGATGCTCTTTGCTTCCTCTGCTCCGTCTAGCTGTGGTTTACTGCAAATGTATCTCATTCTCGGTAAAGGAAACCGCCGATCTAGGGAATGATTGCGTGACTTAGAAGCAATATGTTCTTCACTTCGGTTTGAAAAAGATTGCACACCTGTTTATTTTTCAACACACACACACACACACACACACACACACACACACACACACACACACACACACACACACACACACACACACACACACACACACACACACGCGCGCGCGCGCGCGCACATACACACACTTATAAACACAGGTTTTCGTAGCTCGACCCTTAAGCGAAGTTTGTCGATGTTGAATACTTTAAAGACCATTACCGGTTACTTATTCATGACGTATCTTCGGCACTGAGCTTCCTTCGTCTCGCTAATTCGGCGCGTACTTGTCTGGCGATTTCGGCGTGCGCACACATCTAAGGTTTTTCAAGAAGTCCAGGTTTTCATCTTTACTCCTTCATTACGCCTTCCCAATGAGATGCAATTTCGTTGGTCGGCTAGCACACGCTGCGGAAGAAATGTTGAATTTTATGCTAATATATTTGCCATCATTCATCATCATTATCATCATCACAAACCCCAAAGATAGGCCAGGTAGATCTGTTTCGAATCAGAAGGGACCTTTCCAGCCTCTCCTTGGTCTTCCAACTTCACTCGTATCAACTAGTTTGTACTGCAAGGCCTGTTCGGTAAGTCTTGCTTCTGGCATTACGGAGATATGCTCTTGCCACTTCATTTTGTGCTCCCTGATTTTTTGGTTTAAATTAAATATTAAATTATTATTTATTTATGCCAACAAACTTACTGTTGTTTTTAAACACACAAGCCGTGTGTGGGCAAAGTTTAATTTGTCTCTGATGTGAGACTGCCTTTGTAGTTTACCAGGAGAAATACGAACTAGTTTGAGGATTTAATGCCCTTCTGGCAGTTTGTCACAATAGCTCAGTGGTAGAGCAGCCGCCCGGTAAGCGAAAGGTCTGTGGTTCAAATCCCAGTTGTGGCACTGAATTTTTAAGTTCCAGTTCTACCTCATAAATATTAAATATTTGTCCTCATTGGGTGTGCCAAATCCCTGTTATCAATTTGTATCTTATAAGTCAACCTCGTTTTGGGCTAATGACGGGACATTTCTGTCTCACTCTCCCACCATAAGCACTCTCATTCGTTTTCCAGCTGTTATTTCATAATTTTGCACCCTTTTAAATGGAAGCCATATGTCGCGAATCTGTTCACTGTGTCGTAGGTCGTAAAGGGTTTAAGTCCAGTCTTTGTAAATCATCGCACCCATACAGTAAAAGTCCCATATTTCTTTCCGTTTCATTTGCATGTCTCGCAACAATTTCTCATAGCTGCGGGTTAAAGGGACAAAGACTTGAAATCTCAGGTACTGTACAAACGGCAGCTCTCCAGGCATTACATATGTAAGCAGGTAGGGGGTGATCCTAGGGCTCTTTTCAGGCATGTACTCTTGATCTTTTCTAGGACTGCCATATTTTTGTAACTTAGATGAGTCCATATGTTCTCCAGCCCCAATATGTGAAACAAACGGCCGGGGAAATAAGCGGCCATATAGTATATAATTGTCATATAATTGTCTGTTCTTGTTTCGCTGATACTGACTGAGCAGTTGTGATGGAAGTGACAGTGACAGACGCCAACAGTACAGAAAAACATTAATGGTGTTATAAAATGGTTCCGAGTGAAGGAAAGTCTCAATAAACGTGGCAGAACATTAACAAGTAAGACAGCGATATTTTGAGTACTGGGGCATCCGTGTGGAGCATTGATAAAGCCTAGACGTGAAAAAGCGCACTTAACAGGCGAAGAAGAGAGCTCGGGAACAGAGTTCTTAAAAAATGGTGACAAAGTTTATGGAGTGGGTTTAAAATAAACGAAGCTTGTCAGTAATAAATCATTTTACCAGTCTAAAGCTTGGGAAAATGTGATGGTAATTGGGGTTAATCAAGGAAGTTTTCGAAAGTGTTACACTTACGATCAAGGCGATCTTTCAGTAGTATTACTTATAGTTATAGCGATAAGCCTAAAACAAACGAGACAGACTGCTTATTTTACATACTGGAATTCCTAAGCCCTTATATGCTTCTTCGGGTGTCTTCTGTAGCATGTTGACGGCAGTTTTCACCGACCGATTTTTCGCGACACGCTTCAGCCCATAAGTACAGTTTTCGCTTGAAAGAGTTCCATTGCTATCTGAAGTGACATCTGTTGAAAGTACCTTATGCCGCTAATTGCTCTCAGTACGTGTCCAGTCTGTCCTTGATAAATGTAGTCTCTGTCGTCTGCAGTGTTACTCCTATATATTTGAACTTCTTCACTGACGTCAGATTTTCCCCCTTTGTAGATTAGGCATGCCTCTTTTCCTCCTCTTCTGATGGTGTTTGTGACCGTCCTTGTCTTGTTGAGGCTTAGGTCAGTTCTGTTTATTTATGCTACTGCACTAGGGTTACATGACGTCCGGAAATTCCCGGATATGCCTACATTTTAACCATTTGTCCGGTGTCCGGTGGGGGGGGGGGGGCTTTTCAAAAGTGTCTAATGTCCTACATCTTCAGGAACCAGCAGTAGACGTGGAAACTGGGAAAATAGAAATGCCTAATTGGTTATTAGCCCCAAATTCAACTCCCTATGGCGACATGGCTGTACCAGCTACAGAGAAAGACCATACTCATGCATTAATAACATTCAATGAGAGATTTTAATTTATTGTTGTTGTTCAATTGCCAGCATCATATCCGTGTCACCAGTGTATTGGAATTTCAACCTGGAGGAGTTATTTTACATGCCAGTTAATTTACTGACATGGAGCTGTCGTTTTTAAGCAAACTTAAATAGCATCGGATTTGAACTCACGACCTTGGGATCAGTACGCCAGCATCTAACCAACAAGCCACCCAGACCGACTGAGTGACAACGCGGCATTTCCACTGCAAGACGAAAGCCTACTGTATTCTAATATTCCTCTTGCACCGACAAGAAAATAAACAATGAGATAATTTCTGCAAATGTTTATCTCAACTAACACGAAGAAGATATAGGAATAAGAATTTGTAAGAATGGTTAGTACAAGAGTAGAGAAAGTCATGTGAGTGCAACACATCAGAGTTTTAACTATTGTGTGCTACATTTCCATAAAATAATCCGGTGGCCCTATGCTACACTTAATATTGGCTTCTGGTTGAAAGTGTAGAGAAGTTTTTACGAAGTAGATATGGAAGGGATGTGAAGAACAGAAAGTATTGGCAATGTACGAATAAAGCAACTAAACAGAAAAATCAGTCGATGTTGTTCGTGGATATAATAAAACTGAAACAAATAAGTGAGCAAATACCTTTCAATTTTCACCAATCGTTGGTGAAAGTACATAGAGATTAAAGCTACCCACAAATTAATTTTAAAACAATAGATGAGACGGTCCGAATACAGGCTACCATTTCTGTTTGGGCATATATTTTGAGAAGTTCTCTTCTTACCACTATTACTTTAACAGAAAAAGTAGTATGGTTATTTAAAAGCATGCTGAAGTCATCCGGTGAAATTATCAGCAATGCATGCGAACTATTCACTATTTTGAGTAATATGTACATAAAATGGAATTTAAACGACAGGATCCAAATACGGGCTATCTATATTTGTATTATGAATATAAATCTACGATATAGTAGAATTTGGCCTTATTGCAAGTTTAAACACGTTTCTTTTGTACCTTTTGAAGTATATTATTTGCAGAAATCACACACATATTCACTTTTTTCTGCATCTGTACATTCAGTAAATGTAACAGTTCTCCTGTAGTATTTTCTGAAAAGCGTTCAACGCAAAATAAACAGCAACAATCATCGTCATCTGGGTTTACTTTTCCTACAGGAGTATCAAGGTCACTATATCCAGAATTAATTTCAATTTCATTAGATTCTGAGTCGCAGCTTTCCATTTTGTTCTTGGATGTTTCAGCCTGTTTAAAATTTAATTTCTTCTTTGCATCTTTTACTTTTGTGGTCTGTTTCTTCCCTTTCAAGGACTCAGTGAACTTATTCTTATAGGGTGATGCTGTAATGATTTTTTATTGGCGGTTTCCATTGCCGACCTCCTCTCTTTTTAGTGATGGGGATTGGGATACTTTATGTGGTGTGCAGATTCAGTACTTCCATACTTAATCAGATACTTAGTTTTAGATGTCGTGGTCTAGCCCGTATTTGCACCACACACCATATTCATATTCGATACAAAGCACTAAAAAGATAAAACTTATTTACCTCGTTAGCTTTGTTGTTTACCTCGTGTTTAATAATGGATGGAAACAGTGCAACTATTTCACACAAAAGCGAAATGAACGTATAACACAACAAACTTAACTTGGATAAGGTAGAAAAATAAAACTTCATACCTTTCAAAAGTTTTCTAGTGATTCAGAAAAGCCAAGTTCATACTCGCGTCAAGATGGCTAATGGCGCGAAACCACGTGTCTTGCATTACTACAGGAAGATGATATAGTATAAGCTATTTCCAACAGTCCGCAGCACCCTACAGTCGAAATACCCTAGCCCATAATTGGACTTTCTCCTCTAATAAAAATCGGATTTCTTTTCTCGCCATCATTTGCAGGATGCCAATAATTTGGAGCACGAGTATATTCATTGGTTTGCCCCATGAATATTTCACTCAATCGAAAAGCTCAGGACAGATGAGATCCTTACAGAGCCAATGAAAGTGCCAGTTGGGAAAGGACGTAGGCCGATTCTGCTTTACGCTGCTGGTGTATGCGGTTTTGTTGCAAGGGCTATGAAATTAATAATCCTCAAACAAAAGAAGGTTATAATAATCATTTTCAACACTCATAGCAGATGCTCACGTAAAGATTTTTTTTTTGGAAGACTGAATATATTAACCTTACTCTGCACGTATATATTCTCTATTCTAAAATCGTTTATATGCTATCAAGCAACAATTATAACAATGAAAATCATGAGATAAACACTAGACAAAAGAGCAACAGTCAACATCCCAGTGCTAAATTTTCTTGCTATAAAAATATTTATGGTATAATTTGATGATATTAAGGAAAAGGTTGTCAATTTCAAAGCTTTTAAAATTGCTGCTATGCTCAAAATAATGTTATTCTCTACAAGATTAGCCGAGTGACAAATTATCCTATTAATGTTTATGTAGTTTTGTAAGTAATTTCTACCTGCTTTTGTGACAGATCATTGTCAATTACATTTGATACCTGCTCAAAAGCTACATAAGTTTATATGTATTGAACAACTGACAAAAGATGCCATTCATTACTAATTATTTAATTGAATAATGGAACGTGGCAGGAAAAGGTTAGTAAAACTTTAAAATTCAGATTTCACTTGTTTCTTAACTATTCTTGCTTTGTTCATTATATTTTCATTGACATGTTCAGTGTTCACGAGCCTATATGGCTACTTGTGAACTCGCTTAACACAATCCAATCTAATCTAATGGAAACAAATTTAAGAGCTGGTTCCAAATATCCCTTCTGCCAAGCATCCGTGCAAATTCTATTATGGTTATGGATAATGCGCTGAGCAATTCGGTGCAATCAAAGCACCGACAATGGTGGACAAAAAAAAAAGGTTATTCTGCAGTTGTTGGAGAAGAACAACATTCCTGGGATGCCGTAGAAGTTGATATTTACTAGGATTCCGCGTCTTCCCATTGAACTAATATTTAAATTGTTTAATAGCAAATTTCAATTAATAATACAACTGAAGCCGTATTCGACAGTAGTCGATGCAACTATTTTGAAGCCCAGCTAACGTTAGGTCACACGTTGATTAGACAGTCTGAAGCAACCATGCTTTACGCCGCTTGACAATGTCTCCCAATGCCTCTAGTTTACGCTTGCCGCCTGTTGAGCATTGAGATCTCCCCATGGATGTGAATGGGTTTGTTTAGAAAGAATGACACTAATGACGATAACATGTTTCCAATATTTTCACCATTTGCACTGATATGTTACCCACCAGTGTTGATTGTAAAACAATTCACCAGTCAAATAGAACTGTGATGTATTTACACATGCTTCTCTATAATATATCTTGGTGTTCGTTGGTTTCTGTATTCCACGCCAAAGGAATACGATGCGTTCACTTCGACTGACTGTGGGTTGCTCTGAACTAAACAGCGATGCTACCAAAACCTTTACAACTATGCTCAGCTTTTTAGATTCGCGATTATAATCATTTTGTGTTCGTTTTCTCTATTAATTTTAAGTGAAGATCATTATTCTACTTATTGTAATTTTTAATTCTGTCATAACTCATTAATTTTATGAGTATACTCACACAATCAATAAGGAATATCTCCAAAATGGTTCACTATACACAAAAAAAAAAAAAAAAAAAAAAAAATAATAATAATAATAATAATAATAATAATAATAATAATAATAATAATAATAATAATAATAATAATAATAATAATAATAATGATAATAATAATAATAATAATAATAATAATAATAATAATAATAATAATAATAAAATAAATAAATAAACAAAATAAAAAAACTTGGGAAATAAATTGTGTATTTTAATGATATCTACAGTTTTTGTACAGTAAGATTTGGTCTATTTCTTACGGTTTACGAGTTATCCAAAAGTCATCAACAGGAAACAGAACTATATAGACTATGGCCACAAATTCAAAATATACGTTTCATTTGTCATAAAAATATCTTAAACATATAGCATTTTAATCAAAATCGTTAGAGCCATTTTCGAGTAAAATCAAAATTTTCGAAAAATGTTTCACGTAGGTGGAGTAATTTTCTTCAAAATCTTCGTGTCGCTTTCTTAAAACATATTTAGGTTAAATAACAACTTGGGTTTTTAACCAACTCTAACGTTTTTGAGTAATGCTGTCCACAGACTGACATACACACACACACGCGCGCGCGCGTACCTTTTTCTAAAAATGCTTTCTTTGGCTTCAGAGGGCCTCAAAACATATTTCCGGTGAGATCTCGACATCGAATTTTTTGGTGGAATACAATACTTCCTCTACTTTACTATAGTAGTAGAGAAAGTAAAATTGAGAGAGTGAGTCCTATAGAACCAATGGTACAGGAGCTGTTGAAATTTTGAATTTCATGTTTTCTGTATTTTTAATATTGATATAAACCAAAACATTGGTCATGTGATATGAAACTGTAAATTTTTAATTTATATATAATTATGAGTTGAAACCAAATAATTTAAACCTAAGACGTCAATGCTCACGTCCTTAGGGATTTGACTACGAATCACCTTAGTGCAGAAAACATTTTTTATTCAAACAGCAGGTGAAATTGCAAACTGTTATTGCGAGATGTAATTTTCCTCTGCTATCTTATGAAGCCAGACATGCAGGTGACTTTGAAAGAGTTCAGCACAACATTGGGTGTACGTTATATAACGAAGTCAATGGCCGAACAACTTCTGTGACGTTGTACACATAAACCAGTCCCTTCTTTGTAATATAAGTGCAACTGCGAGTACTATGCTGGCCTCGTTTTGAAGTGGGTTTACTTATACATGGCACACATAAACATGAACTTGAATGAGCATAAAAGTCCTCACAGGCCATTGAATACAGGGAATTAAGATACTGTTATTTAGGAGTATGAGGAAATTGTATCAGCACCTTTTAAGGCTGACATTAGTTTATAATTGATTTACATTTCGCGATTTCTTAGGTTTCAGTTCGCTGCTAGTCACAAACCTTGGGATTGTGTGTAAGGAAGCCTCATATAGATAAATGTTAGAGTTATAATATAACGTAACCCCGTGCTACAACAGCCCATCCTACCGCCCGACCACAATCGTCGTGAATGGGGTGCAGTACTGGAGGTGGGATGTGGTCAGAATGTAGAGCTCCTCACCGGCTCTTCTCAGAAAGTTCAAGATATGCGTTTTATATGCAATCTACATCTTAAATATATGACATTTTATTCAACATCAATATAAATATTTTGATAAAATAAAAAATTAATGTTTTATTTTCTTGAGGGGTAGTTTGGAATGAAGATCACTAAACACTAAACGTAAGCACTAAGATTGTATTTAACCGACGATTAGTTTTTGGACACACACACACACACACACACACACACACACACACACACACACACACACACACACACACACACATACACACACACTTCTTTAAAAATGTGCTTTATTTTGCTTCAGGTGATTCAAAACGTATATTTCCGCTGAAATGTATAGAATTTTTTGATTTACTGTTATACTTCCTCTGCTTGCTATAGTTAAATAGTATAGAAAGTAAAACCTTAGAGAGATTAAGAAGTACTTTTTAACTGAAGTTTTGGGCACCCCTGATGCAGAGGCTAGTTGAGGGAACGAGTCTAAGAAACTCCCAATTCCGATCTACCAGGACTGACCTAGAGATGGTCATGTGAATAGTGTTTACACGTTCAACTGTTACGTTCTTAGGTTATGGACACCGCCGAACCTGCCACAGGCGTTCATTTGTGCAGCAGTTTACATTCACAACTCCCATGATATGTCCTGATTGAATTTAGTAGAGGAGTTCAAGAACTTGGGTTGCAGTACTACAAAATGGTGTTTAATCATGATTAGGGAGTACCAATCTAAAAAACTCACCTGCGTGGTATAAAAGGCAACATCCAAGTTAGAAACTGGGTAATTATCTTTCTGTCCATATCACATTAAATGACACAAGTGGTTAAAGGAAATTGAATTGAAAGACAGATGTTTAAAAGCTGGTCGCTATATACCGGGCTTGAAACTTCATTCTCTTTCCATAACATTACGAGAAACAAATGAATACCGGCAGCCCTATAAAAGCATGAGAAAGTATTGAAAATGTTATACCAATAATGGCCTGGCTAATTATACAAAATAAGTTAAATGAAATTAGTTCTCTACTTACATTAACCAAAATCGTTAGAACCATTTTTCAGAAAATCAATATTTTGAAAAACGTTCGAAGTAAAAAGTACTTTGAGGGAGGGGAAATTTTTTGAAAATGTCGCATTGTAGAAGTTAATGAACTTAAATGCAAACTTTGGTGTTCATCCGACATTTATTATTGGGTTATACCACTGTTCACAGGCACACATACACGTGGCTCTTTTTCGAAAACAACTCTTAATTTACGGGGCCTCAAAAGGGGTATTTCCGGCGAAATCTTGATGTGCTATGTTTTATTGAAAAAATTCTTCCTCTGCCTTTTAGGTAATGGTTGAGACGGTAAAACTACCCATTTAAGCCAAAATATTAATTGTCCATAGATTCGAAGATAGAAATAGATCGATATGAAATGGCTGCTGTCAATACAAAACATACTGAGCGCTGAATCAGCGCTTCCATGGACATATTCTCCCACGTCCTGATTTTGCTTTATATAATGTTTCTGTAGAATAAAAAACCTTAACCTTGTGGAATGTTTATGTTTTCTGTCTTTACATAACCTGTAATTGGTAGCTGAGTAGTGTGTAAATGACGATGAAAATGCAGATTCCAGAGCGAGAGTGGTCAACA
The DNA here is from genome assembly GCA_030765045.1 of Tenodera sinensis. Taxonomy (NCBI): domain Eukaryota; kingdom Metazoa; phylum Arthropoda; class Insecta; order Mantodea; family Mantidae; genus Tenodera; species Tenodera sinensis. The sequence continues at coordinate 33,468,439 of CM060961.1, read as the reverse complement.
AAGGATGAAGCATACATAGTTTCATGTCCATGGTCAGGTCATCCTTTCTGCAGGGTGGTTACGTAAGACAAGGTGCTCTTGGAAGGACCGTGGCCTCAACTTGCACTGAACCACATCCTCTACCTGAACTGCGCATTGTTTCTAAGAAGTTGGCCTTCATACGTGCCACGTTTAATAACCATTTAATGCAGCTAATCAGTTAATGGTTATTTGAGTCCATTTAGATGCTGAACTTATATTATTTTGAAGCTTGCAAAAGACGCTACAAGGAAACAATATTAAATATAAATAAAACACCGTGATAGTTGAGTTCACATGACTGTTTTCTTCTCACTCTTTTACATATCTACTATTATATAAAAATCGTATTTTTCTATTTACTTGCTGCTAATCTACATAAACATCCCCTATTCCTTTAAATATTCATTGCAGGCACAATACAATTTATTTATTTTTCCATTTGCTGCAATAAAGCTGCCCCAATTATAACAGCGTAAGTTATTTATGCATTTAAAATCAAAAGAGTGATACAAAAAATAAACATATATTAATTGGTTATAGTAATATCCAGATTTTCGAAACATGGTTAGCTCTGTAATAACTTTGAAAGTCTGTGCTCATTCTTCTATAAATTATTCATACAGAACGCATTCTTCCTGTTAATAGAGTTAAATATCCATTACACACAGTAAAAGAATAGGTATAGTAAAGTAAACCAATGATAAAATACGTTATAAGATGGCTCTAAAATTCTATTCTATTTGCATAAAAAACATGGTGTTTTCACATGACTTTCTCTATGCACTGTTAAATTATTCTTTAAAATTTTTCTTGCAATTTTCTGTCTCGCTATGATCGCTTATAATTCAAAATTATTTATCACTGCCACTGCTGGTTATTTTTACGACATAAATTATATTATCCTGAAGCCAAACTTCATCACACAGAAGTAAGAGGACTTTGCACAATATCATTATAATTTGAAACTGATTTGAAGTGCAAATCATTGCCTAAATGAAGAATTTTATCAACTGCCTGCGAACTCCAAGCTTTAAAACTTATAACAGTTGATAAAAATAACGTCATCACTGATTTACTTGTACACTGTTTATTTTGAATATCACCAAATACATCCTGATTTTGGCTAAGAGAACCCGCAATCACTTTAATCTTAGGAAATCCTTTGCAGTGAAAGCGGTTAAAGTTAAAGCCAGTTCGTTTTTACAACACATTATGAAAATTCTGGAACATAAAAGTAAACAAATAGCAGGAACAGCTGAAAACAATATTACAATAAATAATAAATACAAATTAAATTTATTATAAAAGTCGTACTTATTTGGTTTAATAGCAATTCCTCGAAGTTCAATCAGCTGAGTCCCATAATATAGTTTTAATTGCCTTACTAGACAATGTTACATTCGTAATTCAATGTAACCAAAAATTTCATACTTGTGCATATCTTACGAAAACCTCTATACAAGCGCTTGCTACAAAACGAAGGAAAGGGGAGCCGAAAAAAAGAATGATTCCAATTAAAGAACAGTGCAAGAACTTAAAACTTGAAGGCAATAATAAGCAGTCACAGAAATAATGAGCACCATAATCAAAATAACTGTGAAAAAAAATTTAGTGTTTAGAGGAGGCCTACATATTTTGTATAGTAAGATTTGGTCTACCTCTTACATTTTTCCATTTATGTAAAAATCATAAGGAGTAAACAGCACTACATGGGTTATAGCCAGAAAATTCAAAACATACATCTCATATGCCATAAATTATCTTAAACATATGGCATTTTAATCAGAATCGTTAAGAGACACTTTTGAAAAAATAAAAATTTTCGAAAAGTTTTTCACGTAAGTAGTTTAAGTTTTTGGCCGACTTTTCGTTTTTGAGTTATGCAGCCCAATGACGACTAATAGACTGACAGACACACGCGGACCATTCTCCTAAAATGCTTTTTTGGGGAGATTCAGGGGCTTCAAAACACATATTTCTGGTGAAATCTCGACATCGAATTTTTGAGTGGAATACAATACTTCCTCTGCTTAATATAGGCAGAAGAGAAAGTAAAAAATTTGCGACTGTATGGTATGTGAACAGCCTAACTCTAACTTAATCTTTCAAGGATGTGACTAACCTCTGGATGCAAGTACTTTCAATATGTTACCTTTGTTAATGTTTGTGTAAGTCTGTTCCGCAATTGGGAATTTCAATATGGCGTTTTGAGCCTTCTGATGGGTCAAAGTTTGATAGAAGACCATATTAATTTCAACCAAAAATATGGAATAGAAATCGAGGTCCTATGAACGCATAAAAACCTTAGAGAAATAAGAGCTCAAAAATGGAAATCAGCATAAATACCATATTTCAAACTTACGCATGAGTATTTTCAAGGAATTCTTCCCATTAATAATGTGAAACAATTCAGAACTTAGTGAAAGAGGAAGCTACACCACTTGGAGGAATGAAAATAAAATTACTCTTTTTCACATCGAATGTTACTTAAACCCGGGATATAAAGTACTTACAATTGTAAGTCGCCCTTAGGGTATTTTATCTCTGATGTGAGTTTTCCTTGTGATCTAACCGGGAAAAAGTACGAATCGGCTGGGGAATTTAATGTCGTACTGGCAAATTGGCCAAGGTAGCTTAGTGATAGAAGCAGCGGTTCGATAAGCGGAAGATCCGCGGTTCAAATCCGGGCTATGGCATTGAATTTTTCTGCCCTGATTCCACCTCTTAAACAATTTAGTTAGTTTTCCGCTTCCAAGTTTATTTTCAAATTGAAGTATCTCAGTAGTGCAACAGTGGTTTTGTTTGTTAATTCTGAATTTTTATTTATTATACTAAATTGCAAATTCTGTTAAATGGTGCAAACGGTTTATTACAAGTGAACTCAAAAATCACTGTTTGGAATACAATATTAGCTAAAAGAGTGGGTATAGTAATATACTTAAAACCGTCATCATCCATACATGCCTACCACCGATTGTTTAACTTGGGCGCATCCCATCCTAACTCATTAGAAAGATAAATCTCCGTATCTAGCCACACTCCACAGTCTAAGAGTTTCTATTTATATCAGATGCGAAGATTTTTGCATTTTGAATGTTAAAACTTGGTGCAAAACAGTTGAATGATATATTTCCACTTTTGCAGATATAAATGGGAGTTTTATTCCACTTTTGGTGATGTAAATGAGCTGATCGATGGAATTAAAACCAATATGCATTGATAGTAATGTAACATCAAATAGATGCATGAGATAAAACTGCAGTAGAGTATTCACTTTCAAATATTTCGGATAGGTTTGGAAAAATTAAGCATTGATATTCAAATAGTATGGTTAGTGATTGAATACAATAACATATTGAGATAGACATTGATGGTTATTAATTAAACATCAGTGAAATGCAATCACCCGTAAAACGCGATAATTAATACCCCCTCTAAAAGTCACGAGGAGAATAATAAATATTAAAACCGCCTATCAATTTAACATATCTGAACGATTTAATCCATATTTACCCATGGAGTAAAATTAAATTTGAGGATCTTGTGCACTAAAAGGTAGAAACTTAATTGGATGCGTTCTAGATGGCAGTGAAATAAGTTAGGCGTTACTTGAGTTCCTTTAAAATATCACAAACCTTTAAGGCGTAGAATTTAAATTAACTTCAAGTACTATACATGCTAAACACATATAATCACAGAAAACGTTCAATTCATTTCTAAGGATATTAAATGACGAATAACTTTTAACACAGTTAAAATCGATTGTTCATAATATAAATAAATACAAAAATAAATAAAAATGTTATTAATCTGAATATTAATATCAATGCTGGTGATTTTAGAAGCAAAGCACTTGTTATCAAGTTTATTTTTGCACACAAAACTTATAAATACAGATTTCAAAGGAAATAGGCGTCTGTGATCCGCTAAATCCCAAAGGGACATTTTATAAGTTGATCCTTGTGTGTCTGTTGGCCGTATAGGTCAAAATAGAAATTCGAATAGTGGCAAAGTTTTTTAATCAGAGACAATTTGAGCATGTTAAGTGATGATTTTCAAGATCCCTCCAATTCCAGACTACCTTTTCAACGAAACCATCGCAGGCGGTAATGTCTGTGACCCATATTCGAGAGGTCCTGGGTTCGATTACCACCACTGACCTTCGTGACCTTGGATTTTTTGGGCTTTTTCTCAGTCACCCAGGCGAATGCTAAAAGGGATATTACCTTGCATCCCTTGTTTCACTTACTTTCATTTCTTTATCTCTATCCGGTCTTTATGTAACTTGTAAGAGTCAGAGGATTTACCGGCGGGTTGTGTTGTGGTGGTGCTTGTCCTCTGGAAATGCGATGCTCGACTGAGAGGAGGCGCTGTGTTCGACCGGCCGCCATCCCAGGGGTCTGATTGCTCATCCGAAATTGGCTGGTGGCGGGCTCTTTGTGGCGATATGCTACTCCGTTGGGTAGAAGAACTTTCCTGCATCTGTTAGGGACCCACCGTAGTTGTACTTCAGTCTGTGATGAGTTCTGGCGGCCTGTACGGTACTCTCATATCATTCAGCGTGTACTTATATAAACCTCTTGTTTGCTTTTGTGTATTAACTATTAAATCTATGTTGAAACCAAGTTACCAACATTTACCATAATTAACGCTAATTACACAGAAAAATACTCTGGTGCAAATAATTTATACAATAGATAGTAGATAGACAAAATTTTGTGGTTGCTATATATTACATGTTTTCTAATTTAGTATTTCTCTAAGCATTTTGAAAAAAAATTAATAAGTATGTATAGCATAAATTCCGAAGTGCCTTGTTCGCAACGACATTTAAAACTGTATATACATGACGCTAATTCCACTGTTAGTAATACGTATTTTGAAACCAAAGCCAAATACTTTGTTACGAGAACATAAGTTAAATGTATTTTGTCAATGGCAACCTGTAATACAAGTTTCCTGTTATATTAAATTTCGAAATCGCATTTGATGTTTAATCTTTATGTTGGTGCGCTTAACAGACGAAAATCAGTTATACAAATAATAGTTTAAACCAAATAACAGTTAATAATTAATAACAACAATAAAAAGTGTTTATGGTAGCATTAGCTCGTACGGGCTGTTGTGCTAGGGGTTTACTGTGTGTATCTATAACTGTCAATAAATTACATTTAGAACAGACTTTAGGACCAGATTTGCAGCTGTTTTTTTCCCAGACATCCAGGCTATGTAAGTATGCTGTTAGTATTGATTGTTGATTAAATAAAACAAGAAACTACTTAGTGGCGAATAGGAACAGCCTTCGATGGGAATTGGTGCAGAACTAAAACTTAAGTTGAGAATTAGAAACTGCGAGTTCACTGTGGTTCTGTCCAGGCTGGAATTGATCCGATGTCCTCATAGCCATTTATCCAATTGTCTCGCAGTTAAAGTTCCGAAGTTCCCTGCCAAGCGTGCCAACTGAAGTTTTCTACGACTTTGTTGGAAAATGAGTGTAGTACGAAAGAGAGCTTCTCAAAGATTGCTTGTGGGAAGTAAAAGTGCAATACACGTGTGTAATGTTGCTTCACAGATGGCACTTCTTGAAGTGCATTTAGTCTCTCATATGGTAGTACGTGCTAAAGCGATACGAAGAGTGCAAGGAAAGGTTCGCCTTTCACAATCCTCGTACACGTGACATCTATGTTGTGTACCACAAGCAAATGGCGAATTACTAGTTCTCAGGATAGCGTTAATGGCTGTGCAGTAAAGTCTGAAGCTTCAATTGCCATCGACTGCCCACTCTGACCTTGGGTTTTTCGTGGTTTCTCTACTGATAGGTAAATGCTGGGATGACTTCTCATGTATCATGACCTGCCTTCTCACACTTATCTTTTATGTTTCATGTTTCAGGTGTTCTTCTATCTTTCGTTGTGTGTGGTGGTGCCCAACAAATGGCGCATAGTGTATTCCAAAGAAAGAGTGTTGCCCGTGGATAGTAGAGTAGGCACGGGGAAGAGGGTTGACAGGAATGCAATCGATTATATACCCTCTCCACTTGCACATCAACAAATGTAGGCCATCTGTATTTTCCGGTTCTGTTTATCGATACATACGTGTTTACGCACAAGGTAAGTTTCAAGGCGTGCAGTGGCAAGACCGAATAGAAACAAAAATACTTATGTTCCTATTGGGCTCTGAAGCATTTTTGTTACCTTGTTATGCGACACGATTCCACCACTGAGAGAATCTGAGGGACTGACAGGTTCTCTGAGGTAGATAGATCACAGCGGGGGCGTGGCCTGGTAGCTAGCCGTGTGTAGCAGAGCGGACGGGGTTAAAACTACGATGTATGGAAAATAACACGTCGTCTCAGTTCTTTGCTGGATGGGTCGTCTTCGAGCCACGAACTGTTAGGTACTATCCTGGGTCTTGATAGCCTGTAATCTCTTGTGATATATATATATAGAATAGATTTCACATAGGTCGCAGTGCGCGACAGGTCCCGTTCCCAGGCTTACTTGAACATTACGTTTTCAGTTATTTGCCTGGTATGACCTGAAAGTACGTTAAAACATCATACAAACACAAACTTATTTTGATTTCTCTTGGGATTTTAGCATAGTGAAGGGTCAGTTAGATGTAGTGATGTTGAAAAACGTTTTACCTATATTAAAATCGTTTATCTACTTTCACATAGTTAACTATCTGAACTAGAGAAAGTATTGTATTCCATCGAATAGCACTATATCAAAATATCACCTGAAATAGACATTTTGAGCTATTTGCCCAACTCTATAATATGAGGGTAGCGTGTCTACCTCGCATTCTCGAATTATAATCTAGATTAGTGCGAGTAAGCTGAATGAGTCTTTTTACGAGGTTCTTCCTTATACTAAGAAGACGAGTGTCGAATAACTTACTCTAGTTAGCTTGGAGCATTTGTACATTATTGGTCATTGCCAACCAAAGTCCTTACCGAAAAAAAAAAGAAAAGAACTTGCATGTTTTCATATTTAAGTTAAACACTAAGCATGCTAGGTGAAGATTTGCAAGGAAATGATCTAACACGAAGTATAAAATTGTTCACTATTTTTAATTTTGTGACTAACTACGTTGCTTAAACACCACAAGCTTTAAGATACCTATTTGTATACCAATAAAATTTATATTCTGAATTTCCTCTGAATAGATTGTGAAGCGCTCTTCATTTTTTATAAACTTTGCATTATTATTTATGTAACTATCAAAATTCAAGAGATAGATAAAACGTATTTAAAGAAAAGCAAAGAGCTCATTAAAATGTGCAACTTGTGTCAATTTTACTCTCTTCTACTTGCCTATAGTATGTAGAAGAGGTACTGTATTCCACCCAAAAGTTATTCCATAGAGAGATTTCACTGGGAAGGCCCTTTGGAACGAAAAAGAAGCATCTTACAAAAATACTCTGCATACAGGCGTGCTCTGTAAACAACATTCGAATATCAGTTAAATACCACACTTGGTATATAAGTTCACTTTTCTTGTAAGCACGCGAGAGGAGGTAAACCCTCCCAACTCAAACTGCCCTTTGATGGAACATTTTTACTTTCTCTATTACGCCATCAGATTTTCTATTTTCTCAAATATTGCTCTAATAGATTTCATCAAAATACTATACGTTTAAGATATATGCATATCTTAAATATGGGAATTTCTGGGAATAGCTCGTGAAGACATCTTTATTCTAAATGAGTTATGTATTACTGATAAACCGTAAGATAAATATATAAAAATCATTCAAGCATCTATATCGTTGAAGCACATAATTTACGCCAAATCAAAAATATTGCCTCACAATTTTCTAGATCTTTGTTATTTATTTGAATGGTCAATTGTTTTCATTTTTTGGTCGTCATATATAGAGTCTGAATTCCAAAACTATCAAAGAACGACCCAATTTAGCTTACTGAATGTTATTACCCTGAAACCAAATAGGTAAATATGTCATGAAAGTTTATCTTTCTAGATCACCAAGAAGTAGACAAAAGAATAAGCTTTTGTAAGTATATTTTCATAAGAATGTGTAGTTATGTGAATGTAATGTATCTGACTTCTTTGTAGAATTGTGTACTTGAAATATTTCATGCTGTATGTTTCAAATGTAATGGGGTCATCTGAAGGAAGATGTTTACAAGCTTCCTATTGTTCTTTTATCTTTTCCTTGGCAAGAGTTTGTTACAATTTATTCTTCCGCGCTTCCGATAAACATTTGACGGTTATTTACACATGTTATACAACAAATGTTTACTGCTATAAATAATTTAGACACGTGAATGATGTAAATGTGGATATAAGGATCACTTCTATTTATAGATATATTATTATATAATATATAAGTAGGTCTGCGAGTTTACAGAGAGGTTATATAATATCCGTATCATTTTTCTTTAAGTAAGGAATTTAAACACAACAAAACTAATCGAAGGGACATCACTGCCAATAACACATGTTGTGCATTCGTCTTTTTATTTTAGTATTAGATTATTAACTTTAGCAACGAGATAGAATGTGAAGGCAGTCGCATCTTCCTTTCGTTATTAGTCTATGAATTGCTCTTAATGACTTACTGTACAGAGTGACTTATGAAGAGCCAATACATTTCTTTCTTTAATTATTCTGTTCGAAATTCACTCAATTTTAGCACCAAATTCAGCAGAATGTTTCGATTGCCTGTTATTGGATGTGCAGATGTTCATGTGTTATTCTTAATTGTTAGTTTTAGTATCGGCAACTGTTTTTGAGATTTTGTTCTGGTCAACGTGAAAATGGAGTACACATTAAACGAACAACTCCTTGTAAAGCAATACTGGATTACGAATTCAATTACAGCTGCTTAAAGGACACACCAGAGAACATTTGGTGTTCAGATTCCTATGTAAACTCAACTCACGCTATTGGGATAGCGAAAATCCATGTTATTCATTAGGCAATTATGCATCCGGTTAAAATCGGAGTTTGGTTAGCAATAGTGGAACCAACTTTTGTAAAACATTGTGAACACTGCAGAGTACCAACGAATTTTGATGGAGTTTTCTGAGTAACTAGACGATGGAGAGCTGAGTCAAGGATATTTTCAGCAGGACGGTGCTACATACCATACATCAAATGAATCCATGGCACTAATTGCATGAAGTCCTATTTACTCTGGGTGACTTTTGCATAACTGGTAAACCCTAAGAGATAGACCAAATCTTACTATACACAAAATGTAGATCTTGCTAAAAGACATAATTTATATCTAAATTAATTTTTTATTGAGTGAACCTTTTCGGAGATATTCCTCGTTATTTAAGTTTTTGGAGAACTTATAGTTTTGTCAAATGGAACATCGCTATTCATTTTGTATATGTTAAAAGTGCAAAGAGAACGGAATTTGAAAGCTTTAAAAGATTTGACTGTTGCTCAAAGCCTACTGTATTTCCATATTCTCCTTGCTCCTATAAAGGAAATAAACAAGATAATTTGTACAAATGTTTATCTCAACACGAAGAAGATACAGGAATAGGAGTTTGTAAGAATCGTTAGTGCAAGAGTAGAGAAAGTCATATGAGTGCAGCACATCAGAATTTTGTTTTAAGCCACTTCCAGGATAGCTCTGGTACTGTGTAGACAAATTTTCATCATATTGCTTTATTCGTTTAGTAGTAACCCATTGACACAATTTAATGGACGTTTTTCGTGAAACAGTCTCATTAAATTCCTCTCTATTTTTATTCTCTGTAGATAAATCTATCAATAAAATTCTACCCTCGGGTAAAATTATTGGATATAATTATATAAATAAAAATTGACAGAATGGATAAGTGAATCAGCATCTTCCTACACGAAACTGCAGAACCGTTGGTTGCTGCCAGGTGTTGGAGAGGTCAGGTTCAGTGACCTAGAGCGGCCCAGTCACCACGTCATTAGACAACTTGCCTCCCAATAGAGCAATGAACCTCCTCGCGAAACCTTCCATTCAATTACGTAACTGTGTTTCATCCTGCCTCAAACATTACAACTTATCACTTCTGGCAAAACCACGCGTTCTTCATATGCACCTTGTAAATCTAAAAGCATTGCATAGAAATTGATATACGTATGCAAAAGAATTGCTTGTCTGCAATGTAACTTTTCAAACTGATCTCAGCTCTTTCCGAGGCAATTCATTGAATTTTAAACCATTTAGCATGTGTTCTATAAAATGTATTAGTGTACCTTAATACATATTTTGAAAAACATATGATGTGTTATTTAGGTCTCTTCCTCTGTCTATTCATTATTGCTTATTTGTAAGGCTCGAAGTTTTAGGTGCTAAAAACTTGGAAAATATTTTTAGTGTCAAAAATACGTCCTAAAACAGTAATAGTTATTTATGATACAAGGGTTAAAAGGAAGATTTAATTTTGGGAGAAGGTGTGATTCCGAAACGAGGAGCAGGCCGAGGAGTTGCGGAAACCTACGAATCAAATAAAATCCTTTTAACCCGTGCATCATACACTATTTCTAAACAGTTTTGAATATTTATAGATATATTATAGATTATATATAAATACATATATTATATTGTTTTACCTTTCTCATGGTCATAATAGGTTGCGATGTTCATTTGTCTTGCGTAGCATCAGTGTTGGCAACATGACTTCTACAAAACCATAATATTCTACATAAGGGAGGCAGTGGAAATAATAAAACGATGAAAATAACATAACGTAACGAAATTTAATTAATATTATTGCTGCTTGTAAAATTTCAACGGGTTCAGCGCAGTGTATATTCATATTCAAATGACCCGCCATTTTAAACAAGCATTGTGTAATTCAGATTCACGGTCTACTGGAATGAGGCGATGGTCATATTCCACAAGAAAACAAAGTTGGCATTATCGGCGTGTTAAAAGCTTTTGAGCACTGAACGAAAGAATTTTCTACTTTTAACACAGTCGTGAACTACTAAAAGGCCCACTTTCACTATCAACTGTCTCAAAATATTTTTTTAAAGATCTGAATGACTGAGGCTATGTAAATATACGTGGTACTCACCAGACATTATTCCTAGAAAAGACCACAAGTACTAAGTTACAGTATACGATCACATACTTCCTTCTAAAGGATTGACAATTTTTATATAGAATTAACATTGAATTTCGAATGTTTGTTACCACTTAAATTTTGTGCTACTGGAGAATGCTGGTGTGACTTATTGGCTCTCCCACAAGGCTGACACTACAGGATTTACTATCACAACAGAAAATACCCTTAAATTCCGTTGCATACTGTTGCACACGGTAACTTGCAGTTCTTTTCAGTTTGGGCATGTTTAATCCACTCTGAATTCAAAACTGTCGATATGTCACTTTCCAATACCAGAACACTACTGGAATGTTCTATAAACTTTGCGGATTCACAAATGACTAATTTACTATACACTTTGATAAGTACCGGTGTATAGACTAGCGGGCTGTAAAGCCATAGCAGATGCTTAATCAAGCACATGGCAGTGGAGGAGTTCCCCGTTCTCAACTTGCGGCCCATGTAGCTTGAGAAAGCAGGGTGTTTATATTTTCTTCCAACCGAGGGGATGCTTTAGCTGACATATCAGTTCGTCCAACAATGAATAACAAATTGCGAGATCTGGACTGTGTAATTGAGCATTAAGTGCCGAAGAGATACAAAAATGCACGACAGTGATTGTACCACATCCGCTTATTAAAATTAACCTATACGTGTGCTTTTGTGTGTAATTCCTGAATGTCAGAAATTTCATTAAGCAGATGCTACTCTGAAAATGAGATATTTCTAAAGTTTTCAGCAAATCTAGCTGAATGTTATTTTCAATATTGTCTTATATAAACATTAGATACTTTTAAAGTTCAGTGTGATATATTTTCGAGTTTCGGAGTTATGAAACTTTAAAGCTGTGTTTTATTATAACGAGCAAATATTATAACCTCGCTTCACTGATCTAATTTTAAAATGCTATAATTTTTAAACTCTGTTATTTATATTTTCAAGTTTTTTTAGGTTCTATATAGCTTTAGAAATTAATTACGAATACTTAACAAACGTTCAAAAGAAAAGACTGTATGACAGATTTAACTGATTTTGTTTTGGAAATTTACATAAATTTCCGAAGAAATGGGAGAAAACCATATCTTTTGTGACATTTTAAAACCTGAATGTGCTAAAAAGGTCAAGAATCCTCAAAGTTCAAAATGAAAAGCGTTTTCTCTGAATTTTAACCTGTACTATATAAATATAGATATTTTAATAAAAATACATTTTGGTTTATGCTCTTAAGTCTATTGTGTATGACGTAGCAGAAGGAATGAATGACTAATTTCGAAATAAATTTGTATGTAGAGAAAAAGGGAAGATCGAATAGGTTATGTCTTCCAGTAAACTAATGTGTTGTTTATTAACGCTGTCAATTGCCGGAATCATATCATCGCTGCCGGTGTGCTGGAATTTCCTCCTCTAGGAGTTATTTTACATACTAGTAAATCTACTGGCAGTGCTGTCGCTTTTACAATCACACAAAAATCATCGGTCAGGACAGGTTTAGAACCCACGACCTTGGGATCATAGGCTAGCGTGTAACCAACAGAGCCACCCAAACCGACATGTCTTCCAGGGTCACAGTTACACGACGTTAGAAGGCCAACACAAAGTTATGGAAACATAATTTGAACTGGTATGAGGTGAACGAACAGAGCTTGTGAAAGTTTCGGAGTTTATCAGTAGATATTAGTTGAGACCGCCCGCGTGTGTTATTAGAATGACGAGGTCACTGTGGAAATCATGTTCACTGCCTCCCAATACGGGAGCCCATATCCCAGGCGTAAATCCCAAAGCCAACGACATCAGCCGCACTGGCACATGGAAAATTCCATTCACTGTATTCGTACTTACAATAAGGGTGCCATATTATGTACCTTAATATAGATAACCCCTTTATAGCACAAACTCCAGAGGGACTGTTTCTTGCGACTTATCTCAAGCGAGCAATAATCTACATAGGGGCAGCCACAAGGTGATTCGAGAGATATTTCAATCCTTACGTCGCTTCTCCTTAGAATTACTCTCTCTCTTTAATTATAATTTGCGTGGTAATCTGTGTAATACTATATAAAGGACATAGACGCGTACCTATCTGGCTTTTACCATTATTACTTGTGTATATTTATTCAAATTTGTGGCTTTTCCTAGGATTGTATTAATATTTATCTCTAGCTTTTGCCATGAATACATTTTATAATGGCGCCAGTGACGCTAGTAGTTCAACGACCTTAAGTATACATAATTATTAGTATTATCAGCATAATATGTTGTCTATCACTCGCACAAAGACTGGGGGTCTTTCTTTCAGACGTTGCAAAGAGAACGAGACTTTAAAAAACCTGATGTGTTGCACGTACTCTACTCTTGAACTATTTTTTCTTACAAACTGTTATTCCTCAATTTTCAAGTTAGTTCAGATAAACATTTTAGAAATTATTTTGTTGCTAATTTTCTTGTATGCACAAAAAAGAATATGGCAATACAGTACTATACGTGATAGTTAAATCTTTTAAAGCTTCAAAAGTCTGTTCTCTTTGTACGACAAGCGACAAAAAATGTGAATAAGAACCTTCCATTTGAGAAAGTTTCAGTATTGCAAAACTAAAACAAATAATAACAAATATCGCCGAAATGGTTCACTCCATAACAAATAGATTTAGACGTCACTTGTGTGTCAAAGAGATGTACATTTTTGTATAGTAAGATTTGGTCTATCTCTTACAGTTATACAAAATTCATCGAGAGTAAGCAGGACTATATGGGCTATAGGCAAAAAAAGTCGAAATGTACGTTTCATTTACCATAAATACATTTTAAAATATGGCATAGCCGTTTTTTGAACATCAAAATTTTCCATATAAAAGGTAGTTTAGCGTAGAGGCATTTTCTTCAAAATCCTTGTGTCGCATCCTTGAAAGACATTTAACTTAAATATCAACGTTGGTTTTTTAATCGAGTTTTCGCTTTAGAGCAGGCGTGTCAAACAGCACTCGCCAAGTGTGAAAATATCCCTCTATTTTCCCTCCCTTCAAATCGGGGAACGAGAAAAACAAAGCGAAAACCGGTTCTACTAGCGCGTGCTACTGCTACTCTTCACACCCTGGGAGTGATGTTTGACAGGCCTGCTTTAGTTATGCTGTTTATAGACACACACATACACAGTTACACACGCAAACCTTTTTCCTTAAAATGCTTTTTTTTTTTTTTTTTTTTTTTTTTTTTTTTAATATATATATATATATAAATTCAGGAAGCCTGAAAACATTTAGGTGAAATCTCAACATCGATGTTTTGGGTAGAATACAATATCTTCGACTTACTATCAGGGTAGCCAGGTCTCCTGTATTTCCCCGGTTGTCCAGTATTTGAGCCTTATTTTACTGAGTCTCCCGGCTCCCGTATTTTCAATTACTTCTCCCGTATTTCATACAATGCCATGAATTCTGAGTTTTAGAAGGATATTTGGAATATATTGATGTGTTAGTTCCATTTTTAAAATTTTGGCAGCAAAATTTTAATTACCTATTAGTAGCAGCGTGCATTCTTTTCTTATTGGCTGGTAGAGTGTAGCCAATCCTTATTTGTGCCCGTGGTCATGTGATGCGTGACGTGAGCTTGTAAACCTAGCAACCCTAGTTACTATACGTAGTAGAGAAAGTAAAATTCAATGCCATAAGACATTTCAACCATGGATCATCAACAATACTGGTGCCGCAATTGTAACTGAGCTTCCGTGGCAACATGCAGGCATGAAATAAGCACACATGAGAAGAAACAGTTTTTATATACGATTCATACATATTACATTACCATGTAGGGAAATCAGAAAGGTAATTTTAATATAATTACTAGCTGTGCGTGCTCCAGGCAGAGACGTCTTGCGAAAACATGTAAATATAGGGAAGTGGTACAATTCTCCATGAATAAAGTGGGGGCGAGTTTACAGAGGAGAAATGAGAGGCTGGGCAAGGAGTAGATCATCCTTCTAAAAATATCTGTGACAGCTTGCACAGGAAACAGCAATTTTAATGAATGATTTGCTACCAAACTCTTCAGTGTGAAGATGACAGCGGGGTAAACTATAACTGGAGTTTTGAGTAATGTTAATAATTTGGATAATTAGGTCTAAAATAATAATCTTCTCTGACAAGATAAAGCTCTATTTTCATGGCCATGTTTCGAAGCAGAATAGCCGATACTGGAGCTAAGATAAACTCGACTTGATGCAGGAAACATCATTAGCTGATAAGAACATCGCGGTAATGAGTACGGTAAATGCGTAGAGAATAATACAGCCTATAACATTTGCCAATGCAGTATTTTGCATGAATGGCAAACCATTCTTTGAATATATGATCGATATTAAAATATAAATATATTAAATTAGAGTATAGCACGCCAAACCTTTTAATATAATTTAAAATGTTTAGTCGTATTTCTTGTGTGACAATGTTAAATGTCTTACTATTGTTATAACATTTATTTATTATATTCAATTTACTTCAGTTTAACAACGGATGAGCAGTAGTTTTGATTTTCTTGCTAAACGTGTTTATATTTATTTACAATGCGCAGATGATGCAAACTACAAGAACTCGTAACAATCATGATCAAAATTGACCACTACTATTAGTTCTTACTTAATTTATATACTCTGGGTTACTCTGATTTCTTTAATATGTCCTTTATTATCTTTGAGAAAAATCTCTGTATGAGCATTTGCTTCTGGAATACTTAAAAGCGTAAAATAGTACCAATATCTCAAATAATGACTTCCTTGTTATTTAATTTTATAAATATACTCACTCAGGGTATCAAAAAAGACAAAAAAACGTAATACAGAAATAAGGCAACAGTTAACGTAGAGGAACTAAATATAACAATAATGAAATACATAAGAAACTGGAAACAACAGTCAATAAGAATGACTGCAAACAGAATACCAAAAGCAACATGCAACTATTCACCACGAGGTAGAAGAAACTTAGCAAGACCTAGGAAAATATGGAAGCAGCAGCAATTTGGAGCCGAAACAGACTGGCAAAACATCTAAACGTAAGAACGAAAAAAAAAATATATATTCATCCACTTTTGTTCGCTACTTCCTGACTTAACCATAGTCAGATTGCAAGATCAACAGGGCAGTGTTGAAAATGGATTGAAAACGTCTCAAAGTTCGCTGTAGAATTTCAGGTGCAGACGACAGTAAATGGGACTTCCATTGGACAAATCATTATTCTTGGAAATATATTTGTACAAGGCAAGTGAAAACCAACAAAATCGTCTTTTAGTAGTTTCTGAAATGCTGGAGACATACGATTTAAAATATTTCAGTATCAGTATCCTAAAAACTTATTCTATTGTGAATTTTCCTTCCCACACACTGCATTATACTGTAGCATTGAATACATATTGATTAGTCAATTTGGTCCACATCTTGCATGCTTACATTTGAATATGATAGGTTATGAAGATGAAAGGAAGCCTAAGAAAAGGCGACAATTATACCGCTCCTTATTTTTTTGGAAGCTAGACCACCCATTAAATGGCATGAGCGCTTCAGTCCAGTTTTGCGCTTACTAAAACGTATTGCTTCACGTTCTTAGAGAGGGGAATGTGCAACATTTAGAGGAATAGCGGTTTCAGGGACAGAACGTTTACTGAGATTGAATTCCGGTTTCCAGCCGATTTTACAAGCTTTTTATTAGAGTATACATAGCAACGCAATTCTGTAAACGCCTCTGATAAAATGGACCTATCATATGAGTACACTAACATAACTAAATAAAAAGAAAATGGCGAATTCTCGTAGTTAGAACAGGAGTTGGTTAAAAAAAAAAATTGTAATACGCCTCATTCACCCGTACAGTCAAAACGCACATAATATTAAATAACGGCTTATTTAAATGTTTGCTTAAACTACGTCTTGTACATATCAAATATCATGCATAATAGGTTTTTCCATTTAAACTATTATATTAAAACTGCCATCAATAGATTAAAACTGTCTTAAAAGGCTAAATTAAGCACGAAAACACGCGAAGTGGCAATGATATAGCACCTGGCATACAAGTCGTATTACTGAATTCGGAATGTGATTTCAGTCACGTCTCGAAATAGCTAAAGAGAAGTATGATATGACTGTGTCCTGTGCGCTAACCCATGGGACATGGTTTCGCGTCTTGACATTGTACAATTATTGTATGCCCATCAGAACTTGGAAACCAAATTCACAATAATATAACTACAAAGTCTCCGAGGGTTTAGGACATTATAACTTAAATCGTTTTTGCTTGTCTGCATTTCTTAATACAACAGGTATAATAACTTCTGCCACATTGAACTGGCATGGTGCAGTATGTTATTATGAATGCCGACTCACTTCATTCTCCACGCGTAAGCTGTTGCATGATATTTTGTGCTATTCCTTCACCACGTATTCTACAGACGAGTACATTGATATACTTTTGACCTACGGAGAAGCAAGAGCCAATGTACAAAGCAACTCAGCATCTATACCGGAAGAGATATCCTAATAGACAACAACAATGCCATAAAATGGAAATAAAATAATTACAAATTAAAATAAAGCAGCTCTTAAGATAATAATCGTCCAGCCAATGTTAGCACATGTAAGGGAGTCGAACCACATCCACACCACACAGATTACTTACGAATCGTGTACTCGTCCCAACTGAGCTATCTAGTCACGTGAGAGGTAAACATTCCGTTTAACTTGTAGTATTCGCTCGTCCCAGTGAACATTTGCAGAGGTGCAAACGTCAGCTGCCTAATTACGAGTATACTAAAAGACGATGTTCAAACGTCTATATTAGTAGCTAATATTTTCATCGAGTGTGTAAACCAAAGACATCCATGTTGAACACTTGGATAGAACCAAGCATAGGAGCCGATGTTTTCATGTTAGAGTATAAAATGCAGATTGCATAAAACTGGAAAACAGGGGCAGCTGACTCACCTGGTATATATAGGTGCCTAATACTTATGAAAGCTATTGTTTGAAAAAAAGAAAGCACTGCCTATAGATATATTCCTTGAATGATAACTTAATTTTTTTGTTTTTTGTTTCTTAAAATATACGAAGGGGTGATATTATTACGTGATTTTTCATTTGATTTAAATTCTAGGGTAATCTGTTCTAATTCTGAGTCCTTCGTGTAAATGTAAGCCATATCACGCCTCAGGAGACCATAGCCTGGCATTCAGTTTTGCATGCGAAAAGAACGCGTGAAAAATGAGAATGCAGGAAATCATAGTCACATAGTCTGTTCGCAGGAAAGCTATAATTTCCCAATTTCGTAGAAAAAATTAATTACGCAATTGCTAAGGAATAATATTTTTGCCGGGATGAAGCTGCGACTCATCTGGTAGCACATATTCCACTTATATAAAGCGTCATTCCCTTAGGAGGTTCCTGAATGACCTATTTTACGAAATGCAATATGTTGCTGCAATGGAAGGAGTTAATACTGAGAATCAGTAACAGGAAAGAGTCAGTTAATCATTTCAGAAGTGCACTGTGCTACAGGTGAACACAATTTAGTTGTGATCAAATTGTGTAAGGTTTCACGGCCGGTGTTACAAAATACAGAATGAATATTAGGGCTTGTGGGTCGTGGTCTAGTGGAAATTCTTCCATACGTTTCGCTCAAAACTGCGTGGAACATCATCAGTGGTGTGACCGCAGTACTCTGCTGCTGTTGGCGAACTGGTCGGAGCCGTTTGATTTCACAGGTTTAATATGCTCCGCATGACGGTTGGTCTGGTCTTTGTTTAATGGCTTGGCTGTTGCGTGGGCTGGTTTAAAGTGGGGACTTCCATTTTTACAATTTAGTTGTGTTGCTTTGGGGCATCAGATTTCCTGTCTAAGCCCACGAGTTAACAATTTTCCTACTTTAAACTGGATGGAGGACTCCATGGATATCCCTTCTGGTATCAGTATGTAGTTTTCATCTTCAGTGGAAGACAGTGTCATACTGCATAGCTAGAGCAGGAATTACACTAAAGATCTAAATATTTCTTCAAACAACACACATGTCAAAGTATACATTTCATTTCTCATAAAAATATCTCAAACATATGACATTTTAATCAAAATCGTTAGAGTCATTTTCAAGAAAATCAAAATTTTCGAAAAATTTTCCATTTAAAGGGTAGTTTAGCGTGGGGCTATTTTCTTCAAAATCTTCGTGTCGCATCCTTGAAAGACATTAAACTTAAATACCAACTTTGGTTTTTAACCGAGTTTTCGTTTTTGAGTTATGCTGTCCACAGACACATACACTGACACATAGACCTTTTTCTAAAAATTCTCAAAACATATATTTCTGGTGAGATCTCGACATCGAATTTTTGGGTGAAATACAATACTTCCCCTACTTACCAAAGTAATAAAATGAGATTGCATCTTGCTCTAAAACAACGCCTGTTCTTAACATTTTGGGAGAAACTACCTTTTCTTATACGTTTATGGATGCACAGCGGCGCCATCTCCGAATGATCGCACCTACATGTAGCGGTCAGACAATGCCGCTAGGGAAGCATACTTTTATGTTTATAGTTTTTATAGTTATGCGCGGGCCAAATCTCGCGGAAGACATTCTGAAGGTTCGACGCCTCAGGCACCACGCGGTCGCTCGCTTGTTGTGCGAAGTGCGCATCACCTCCTCAAGTGATGAACAAGTGAATACAAGACACTTGCTCAGCAGCGGTGTGATGTTAGCACACTGTTTCAGTGACTTAACACAAGTAGCACTTGGGTTTCCCGTGGCTTAATTGGTCACGGATGCCAATTATGGTGCTGCAAGTTGCAACTAACAAAGCCTTTAAGATTTCCGGCTACTTAGCCGCTAAGGAGTATCGCAAATTAACTTGTTTTTCTCTTCCATGGTCAAGGCCTTTCCTTGATCCTCAAATTGTTTCTGCGCTGAAACCTACAGTGAGCATAAACTTATGGGAAAACTGAAAGCCTTAACTCCAGTATTAAGACCAATAAATTCATGGCCCATATGTAAAACTGTTTATGACATAGGACAAACTTTTTTCGGATGTAAATGCATACCTTATTAACTTAATCTACTTTCATCTAATTATTTTGTTTATTAAGTAAAATATAATTATTTACCTAATTACACCATCTTTTGATCAAAATGTATCAGCAGTTATTTAGTTAAAATGACTAAACATATTAGTAGTAGCAAATAAGATCTACAACATCAATTATGGTTTATTTTTGTCATTCAAAAACTCAATTTAGCTATCTCCAAACATTCCTGAGAAAACGAGTCACTGTTCAAACCAAAAATGGACAAAACAAACACGCAGATATTTGCAAAAAATAAACACATAAACTCGGACAATTAGAAGCTAATTTGTAGAGAAAGTGTTCCCTGCAAATATGGATTAAAGTTTGCTTCTCTACTCCACGTTGGAACACAGAGAAAGTGATAAAATATATATCAAGCTATCGAGAAAATTTCAATTGATAGTGAAAGCCCATAATTTCACTTATCTATTTCTTTGCTCTTGTACAAACTAAGTTTACAAACGCTTATTCTGCTATCTGCTTCATATTAATTTAGACATACGTTTGTACAAATGGTTTTACTATTGTATTCTTGTAAGCTCAATGACAATAAGTGAATACAGTAAGCTTAAGTGGTAAGTCAAATGTTTTAATAACTGGCCGTTATGTGATGGCAGTAGCAAAAAATCTTATGTACAGCATTCACATGACTTTCTCTACTCTTGTACCAACCATTCTTACAAACTCTTATTCCAATATCTTCTTCCTGTTAGTTGAGATAAACATTTGCAGAAATTATCTTATTGCTTATTTCCTTGTAGGTGCAAGGGGAATATTAGAATACAGTAGGCGTTGAGCGATAGTCACATCTTTTAAAGCTTTGAGATCCCGTTCCCTTTGCAGCTTAACGTACAAAAATATGAACAACGATGTTCCATTTCACAAAAGTTTTGTTTTCCGAAACTGATACAAATAACAAGGAATATCTCCGAAATGGTTCACTCTAAAAACAAATTTATTTGGACATAAATTGTGTGTTAGCTATAGCCAGAAAATTCAAAATATACATTTCATTTGCCATAAAAATATCTCAAACATATGACATTTTAATCAAAATCGTTAGAGCCATTTTCAAGAAAATCAAAATTTTCGAAAAATTTTCCATGTAAAGGGTAGTTTAAGGTGGGGCTATTTTCTTCAAAATCTTCGTGTCGCATCCTTGAAAGTCATTAAACTTCAATACCAACTTTGGTTTTTAGCCGACTTTTCGTTTTTGAGTTATGCTGTCCATAGACTGACTGACACAGACACACACACACGGACATTTTTCTAAAAATGCTTTTTTTTTTTTTTTTTTTTGGATTCAGGGGGTCTCAAAACATATATTTCCGGTGAAATCTCGACATCGAATTTTTGGGTGGAATACAATACTTCCCCTACTTATCAGGAGAGAAGGTAAAAAGGACACACATGCACACAAAAACACACACAAAAACAACAAAAACAACACACACAGACACACTTAAAGAAGGAGCCTCCTTTTGAAAAGGTCTTTTGGATTCATGGTACCTCGGTATTGTTCCTGTAAAATCTAGATAATGAAACTTTTGGTAGAAAGCATTACTTCCTCTACCTTACGGAAACGTTAGGGAGAATTATTATATGTTAGAATGTCGGTGGAATTCTAGAAAGTGTTGAACAGAGTTTGATAATGCTTTTCGTTTCAAAAGCTTTGGCGTTTTCAGGTCCTTCCATTATCGCTTAACTTATTTCTTTCCGGGGACGGATGCTTTGGCGTTCTAAAATGGGGAAAGTTTACACAACTCAGAATGTTTCGTAATCATTTTTACTTTCTCTACTGCGTACCTACAGTAAATAAAGGAGATGCTGTATTTCAAACAAAAATTCGATGCCGACATATCACCGTCAGCGCATGTCTTGAGGTCCTTTGAACACGCCCTAAAAAGGAATTTGCTGAAAAAGTGCGTGCCAAAGCAAGACCCTCCACCCTGTATAACAGACCTGATATTTAAGTTCAGCATCTTCCATGGATGCAAGAAGAAGAACTCGAAGAAGACCGTCCATTCCAAACTAGGAGAATGTCCCGTTATTGTTTAACTTCTCTAAAAAGACAAACAAGTTTTATTATTATGCCATGTGTTTATGTAATTTTCACGAGAAATAAAATGTAGGTTTCAGCTCTTGAATTTTCTGGAACTACCTTTTAACCTCTTCATTTGAACCAGTTTTGTACAATTGCTAAACCGTACAAGATAGGTAAAATCTTACTACAAAATAAACTTGTCATCATCATCATCATCATCATCATCATCATCACGGTATAAGCCTTATGGCTCGTTCCGACTTCAAGGGAATTGACCGGACCATCTCATTCGTGGCCTGCCAACATTTCTTCTACCTACAGGTTTATACTTGTACACTATTTGTGGTGTACGGGCTTCGGTCATTCTCTGCACATGATGTTGCCATTTTTGCCTGTATGCAATGATTGTTTCATTTAGACTCTGAATTTCCAATTCTCTTCTAATATCCTCGTTTCTTTTCTTGTCTATGAGTCTATAACCTGCCACCTGTCTCAGAAATTTCATCTCAGCAGCCTCCACTTTCTTCTGTTGTGAGATAGTCAAGACCCAGTTTTCACACCCATAAAGCAGGGTTGGGATCGCCATAATTTTATACAGTTTTAACAAAGTTTGACGATTACAATTTTTAAAAGTTCTTTTTATTGTGCCACATATTGTTTGGAATTTGTTTATTTTGTTTTGTATATCTCTATTGCTGGTATATGACACAATATAGAAAAGATAATTAAAATCATTTTGTTGTTGGATGGGTTTATCATTTATGCAAATTTTTGCTCTTAAATGGTTTGTTCCTATGAAAGCCATTATTTTTGTTTTTTCATATGAAATTTGATGATTATATTCCCTTGTAATATTATTTAATACTTGTAAAGTAGATAATTTGTCAAAATTCGTTTTCACGTTTACCATTTCCAAGAGATTCTTTATTAAGGTTTCAATCTTCAATTGCTTAATGTTTTATTACAGGTGTGACCGTGACATTTGGCACTGCAATCGTGATATCTAAAACAGCAGTAGTAATTCATTACATGACTGAAAGAATCGTAATGCAGATCAGCACTATTAGGTTTCCGTGAAGTAGAATGTGTAGATAGAATCATATGAAGTACTTCAGTAAATGGAACCTGACGATTTGATAAATTCTCCTAATGAGATTTCAAACCCAGCCAGACCTGGTGCTGCAACCTTTTGCAGGGTACTGGAACTACAAACGGCTGGCTGCTAGTTACGGCGGCGTGTCACAGATGGCACGGTATTGCTTTATGTAAGAGCCGCTTGCATGCGCTTCCAATGACTTCAAATAATAAACAGCAGCCACATTCTAGGCTGCATTTATTTAATATAATTATAATCAGGACTTTAGTTGGGCCGCAATATAAATGTGGTACAACTGGTGCAGATGAAAGCAATATTACACAAATTTCGAATAAAGATGGTGATAGTAAAAAGACCCACCACAGTGGAAAGTGTAGTAATTTTTGGGAATCCATAACTATTAATTAAGGTAACTTAGAATGTAAGATACGTTGAGAAGCGAATTTTATTTCTAATAATCTCAGGGACTTCACGTTTCCCAGCAATGGGTGCAGGGAAAAATAAATTGCTATGGAAGTGATAAAGAAGTTCACGAACAGAGTTTGAGGAAGAAATTGTGGACACAAATTAAGCAAATGACACCTATCTGCGTCAGAAATTGCAGAAGCAATAGGGATTATAACAATACAGAAAGAAGCTGACAACACTGCTCGTGATTTTAGAGCAGCTAACAAAATTGTAAAACATCAGAGACCTTATATTGATATGCCAGTTGATATACGTCTCCAATCTCTTAACATGGGAAGAATCATTCACACAGATATCTCTTGCATAATAGCTCATCAAGGTATGCGTGAAAGAATCGTAAAACATGTTTATAAAACAAACGGAAAATAAGTACAATTAACAGATGAATCTACCACACTCAGCAAAGAGCAGATACTCGTGTGTGTATAATGTTCTATGCAGGACACTGGCAATTGTTAATGTTTTCAGATCTGATTGAACTACAGTGGAACAGCTTCTAGTATTACTACTGCCCTCAACATCTTTGGAATAAGTGCAGAATGCTTAAAAGAATGTCACATATTTTTCATGTGATGGTGCCTCAACAATGATTGACAGAAAGAGTGGTGGAGCAGCAGAACTTAAAATGTTTTGTTTCCTCTATCATAATCTGGCATTGCAGCAACCATAGACTAGAGTTAGAAGTTAGTGATTACATAGAAGTCCATGGAATAAATTACTTCCAGATATTTGTAGAAAAACTGTATGATCTCTACAGCCAGTCTACTAAGAACCAAAGGGAACTATACACCTGCGCAAAAGCTTTGAGGAAACGCAGTTTGCATATTGGTAACATTTTCACAGTTCGATGGGTTTCATCAACTAAGAGAACTTTGCAAGCTATATGGGAAAACTTTGAGAGCTTATATTGCCATTTTGACATGGCTGAGAATATTACAAGAAATTAGAAAGAAAGAGCCAGCTATTCTGGTCTACGGAAATATTTAGAAAATGCGGAGTTTCTAGAAAATTTACCAATAACGATGGAACCCTTGACAGAATTAGTTGATCTTTCATGTGATCTTCAAAAAAGGTAAATGACACTCCCAACACAGATAAACTGATAAAACCAACTGTTGGAGTATTTGAGTCGTCGTCATCATCATCATCATAATCACCATCATCATGTGACCTATAACGATAAACCTAGTGAAGATGGTCTTGGTGTTTCCACTGTTGTTTTGGTCTTCCTTGTTCGCTGTGACCAGTTGGAGCATACTGGAATGCCAATTTTGGCAGTCTAGTTCATTTCATTCGTATCAAATGATTTTTCCATTTCCATTGGTATTTTTCTATGTCCTCAGTCAAACTTGGTAGTCCAAGATTTTCCCTGATGTCCGTGTTCGTTTGGTGATCTAATCTAGTAGCTAGTAGCGCAAGAAACGCATTTGGGCTACTTCTTATTTTTGTATCAGTCAACATCTGTTCGCCAAAATGTCTGCTTATTACCCCGTTCAATTTATTATATTTTTGTAATTTTGTATCAATATCACTCTTGTGATCTGCAAACACAGTTTCTAGGCATAGCAAATGAGAGACTTGTTCTATAATTTTTTCATAAGTCTCTATTTTCACACGTTGTACATTCTTTCCGCCCATTGCCATTGTTTTAGATTTTGAAGTAGAAATTTTCATATGGCGATTTTGAATAGTTGGTACGCTGCTATTTGCAAGCTGGCTTCAGAATTTTAGAGTAAAGCTTGATCATCTGCAGTAAATGAGGAAAATCCTGACTATTGTGCCAAAGCAGCTAACAGCATGACTAAATTAAGTAAATTCAAATCTGTGCCTCTGTCAAGGTCCAATAAAGTACTTATCATTTATGCAGGACAGTTTTAAACGAGCCTTGCTGTCAATTTAGAATCAAGAGTGTTAATTACCGAGTCTTCTTACAGTGGAATGAATCTAGATTTGCAAAATAGTAGTAGCTACAGTGATATCCTCGAACAGTGTTAAGTCCATCTGAATGGCCCGATAATCTATGTAATATAAGAAAGTATACTTCATCTCGGCAATCAGTTTAGAATGTCAAATAATAGTAAGATTATAAGAACTTTTAGGGAGTACAAGGAATACTGAAATATTGATCTACTGCCACTGAACAAATTAGTGAAAAATTACAGAGAGAAATTATAAAATTGAGGAAGGAAATAGGTAGCAAAGAAGTTAGACAGAAATGGAAATAAATAGAAAAGAATCGAGGAATCAGTAGTATGTAGAAATAGCCTTGAGAAAGAAGAAATGGAAGGTATGAGACAGCCTAGAAACGTAAAATGAACGCAGAATATTTGAACAATAAAGACAAAGATCTAATAAATATTGTCACACACCCTTTTGTCCCAAACCATTCATCACTGTTTAATCACAGAAAAACCAACTAACCTTGCTTTGTGTAACACAGTGAGGTGACTTCAGTGGGGTCCAAGCACGTTTTCCAAACGACAGCGGAAAGAGGAGAAAGACAACGGTGATGGTGACAGCACTTCTGGTGATACGGGACCATCCCTTATCATCATTTGTCAGGTTTACAACATCTGTAAATGTTGTGATCGCAAAAATATTTCAGAACTTTCTAAACGTTTGCTGAAATGTATTCCTACCGATAGACCCATCAATATTGGTTGCTTCTCTTACCAGTCGCGAGGTAGCTGATGCAACCAAGTTTGAGAAGAATCGAATCACCTTTCAAAAGTTTCCGATTCACACTATGCACCCATGAGTATCTACGGTCCAATGAAGACATTTCGGCGTTGGGTCCTTGACTACCTAAAGTTGGATGCAAACACGGGAGAGCGGATTTTCTTCCAATGTTGAAGGATGCCTTGATGGAAACGAACATTACAAATGCCATACAAAGACCTGGAATCTTTCCATTTGAGAGACGAGCCATCAAAGGTGAGGCCCTGAAGCTTTTAGAGATTTATGCTTCAATTTCGAAACAAAGATTCCGAAAAAAATGTTAACGCTGAGAATATCGCAAGGCATCCTCCGATGCCACATAAATATGTTTGGGAATAGAACAGCAGCAAATCGTGCTCAGGCATCTCTTCCTACCAGCCGTAACGCTTCAGGATTGGAAGAGACTACCACTCAGAATGTTTTACTGAAGAAGATCAAGAGATCGATGAGTCAGTGACAGAAATACTTCAACTGGTGGAAGCCTTGGGAACAAAGTGATCTATGGTAGCCGCAAAATTTAAAGACGGCTGACTCCAGACTAAATCAAAACAGATGTGCCACACTTTGCAATATGGTGTAGTCAAACTCAAGGTGAAATCAGGCTGTACAGCCGTTGATATACCATTTACACCGACGAAATGTATTTTTACAACAGCCGCCTTTAAATTTTGCTGATAGAATAAATCATGAGTGTGTTTTCATCGAGCTCTGGTCAGTATAATGAATAAAACAGGCAAAACGTGGAGTCAATGTTCAGAATTATATGACCGGATTCACGATAGGTGCCAGGAACTTTCTACTTATAAATTTTAAACACCTTGAACTTAGAACTCAAAATAGCAAATATTGTTACAAAATTAGAAGTAGTGTGCCACGTAATCGCCATTAGTGATTCTGAGCAAACAAGTTGGTGAATTTAATTACTGTCAACTTTATGGCCATTTAAAATGAGTTCTAATAAACGTGTTTAACCTTTGTAGTTAAAATGCTAAACAATGGCAGAGATTTCCACATCATACTCTTTTTTCAAAACCTTTCAAGTGGTGATAAACTTACCACCACCTAATTCGCCAAGTTTACCTTATAAAGTATATGTGGTTGGCACGAATTCGTGCACAAGTATCTCTTTTACCATGTTGGTGAACTGACTCCGATAACTTGAATACGGTAGTCGTAAAACGTCAGACGGGGCACATACAAAACAAGCAAGAAAGGGGAATCGTTGTAAGTTGTGTACTTATTCTCTAGTTCATTTCAAAATGCATTTTAATAAAATGTAATGGAATAATTGACTTCGACATTAGTGATTTTAAAACTTATCATTTTTGGTAAATTATTGCATGTGTGTGGGAAATATAAGAACCTATAAGGAGAATTTTCTATGTGATCTAAAATATGGTTAGCATAGAATATTTCTAGGAAGCTCCTAAAACAGCAGTTTATCAGTCATTTTAATATATCTGAGCTGCATAAGTTACCATTTCATGGTCTTCAAATTGGCATTTCCCCCCTTTAAGTTGTTCTACATTTTCTTGCACTCTAAACCTCTGAGCTAATACAAAATTATAGTAATATAAAATTCTTGAAATATTCTGAAGTTTTATATTATACACATAGTATCATATAGTTCTTCATTTCTATAGCATTTATATTTGCTTTATCCTTTTCTGTTGAGTTCAAACTTACGATAAACTTATATACTTTATCTTGGCGTCCATGTAGGTTACACACATTATCAGTGATATACTTATCCCAATGTTCTCTATTGAGTTCTCTTCTATATCTCTTCACTTGTGTTCTTGTCTTATTATAAGTAATTCGATTTTGATGTCATTCGTTATTAAAATACTTCATATATGCTTTTTTATTTGTTTTGGTATTTCGTATCCCATATCCTCAAGCATTCGTTTCCCTGCCTTCTTAACACCCACAGTTTCAAGCGCTGTCTTTTGCAGAATGGTTTGATACTCGTCATTCCTCCTCAACACTGTCCTAGATAACCCAGTATTCTTCGTTGATATAAATCCTTCAGTCATCTTCTAGACGTTGTACTTCGTAACACTCTACTTCGTTTTGTGTCCGTGTTTGCTTCTTCCACTGACCATAGCATTTTACTTCAATTTTATTTTGCTAATTAGCAGAAAATGGCCGCTATGAACATCGTAGTAGGGCTCCTTAAGTGAAAAATGAATCATTAGTGTGCCGAAAGATACAGAACACTACAAGGCTTTTACATAATCTGTTGTAATTTGTGACAGGTGGAACTCCCCATCTTTATTCAGAAGCGAGGGAGTGAATTGTTTGTGATCAGTGTCAGAAGATGGTCGCACGCTGGACGATCCTCATTTTAGCTGGTCTGTGTCAGCTAGCAGCGTCCCAAAATGATCCGGTATCCAATCAACTGCATGAATACCTCGGAAACCATACCGTAAGTTCTGAGTTTGCAGTATCTATGATGTCGGTATCCAAACAAAACTCACAATATTGACCCCGCTTTCAAGTAACATTTGCTAACTTTCAGAAATTTTGCCACCATATCTCAGCAGTATAATTCAAAATCTACAGTATTAACTCCTGGATTCAACAGTAAACAGTTGTTCTAATGCGTTAGGCAAAACCCGTTCAGCTCTTGACAACTACGAGTGAGTCAGGTGGTATTAAAAGGTTCAGTGAACTGCAAGATAAAATCAAGAAGGAAACAATAAAAGGATGGAGGATTTTAACCGTAGCACGTTAGATATAGCTTTTTTTTTTTTTTTTTTTTTTTTTTTTGTAAGTTCTTTTAAATTAAACAGAACAAACATGAGTATCGCAATGTTAAGTGTGAGTATGAGTTGCTTTTATTAACGACAAGCAATTGAAGCTGAAATTGCTAAAACATATAATAGTTGGCTACACGTTCTCGTTGATAGTCATTTGCAAATAGAGTCTTTCAGATTCGTGTCCACACATGAGCAAGAATTGATTCTCAATGCGTGTTAATTTACAGGCATCATTGATGTTATAAACTTAAAATATGATATAGCTAATGGGTATTAGGTATTATTGTTAATAATATGAACTTTAATCAGATCCCCCACTTTGATGTTGCTTTGCAATTTGAAGATCAAAAAGGAATCTTGTTTGCAATTAATCGGTACTTTATCTTTTTTGCGGTTTCCATCACGGCTCAAATAATTTATTTCAAGCACTCGTAATCAATTATTCATCTTGTTAGACCTGGGTTATTACTAGATATACTTAGTAATAAAACAGAGAATCATTGGTATTATTGTATACAATACGATTATTGCATTATTGACTTCGATAAAGCCTTCAACAGGAATAAATTATGGGAAATAATGTATAAAATTGGCTATCCTAATCATCTTATTTAAACCATTAAATGACTACATAGAAATACAAAAATAATAATAAATATGGACGTTAAAATCAGAACCCATAAAAAATCATGGAGTAAGACAGAGTTGTAGTCTATCACCTACACTATTTTGTTTTTGCGCGTGCGCGTGTGTGGTGTTCTTTGGCCATCTGTGTACTGGGCTGAACTACCTGAGCATAACAACATTCCAGCACATGCGCTAAATGCCTCCACAGGGTCATTGGTGCACATCCTACTTGTGGAATTATCAGTACGGTAACGCTTTTTAACAGCAGTGAGACGTACCAGCACACATTTGCGGAAATGGCCGACATGAGCTAAATCACACTTTGATGTACATGTGCAGAATCACATCAACATCGCATATTCAAATCGATGGATTGGTAAAGGTGGACCAATTCCATGGCCAGCACAGTCGCCAGATCTGACACCTCGCGACTATTTTCTGTGGAGTTATATGAAGAGTATGATGTATGGCACTCCTGTAACGTCCGGCGGAGGACCTTATAGATCGGGCCCATGGAGCGATTGAAAATCCTCAGGCAGCCGCACGTATTGAGTCATGTGCATGAAACTCACCATTCACCACTCTGCAGTGACGTAGCAGGTACACAGTTTGAAACCCGTTTGTAATGTAGACACCTCGATGTTAGATTTATTCACGAAATGTGAACGTACATCCATCGCACACTTCGATGCGCTACGGCGTTCAAATCGTGCATTTTCCGACAGAGGTTCCTGTTTGAAAACTGATCAGTTTGCCGTCCAGCACAACTACTAAGCGCTGTCAGCGTTTTTGGGACACCCTGTATATAGCATAAATGAAAAAATAGAAGAGTATAAAGATGATTGGAGAGCACATTTCAGTCGCATGAACAATAAAGGAATTCCAGTGCTGGTTAATAATTTTATCAGCATCCAGGTAGAAGAGATATCGGAAGTCCGAGGAAAGGATGGTCTTAGCATTGCGAAAACGGAGTAGACAAGAGGTTGAAGAAGAAGAATAT
This sequence comes from Tenodera sinensis, assembly GCA_030765045.1. Taxonomy (NCBI): domain Eukaryota; kingdom Metazoa; phylum Arthropoda; class Insecta; order Mantodea; family Mantidae; genus Tenodera; species Tenodera sinensis. Next base: position 33,437,537 of record CM060961.1, on the reverse strand, counting down.
ATACAATAGGTAGGTAAGCGAAAAAATTAAGGGTATATTCTAGTCTGCAACCGTGTTTTGTAAATGCGAGTGATAAACCATGAACATTCCAGCACCAAGGTAATCGAACTCATTTTAACTGTTAATATTTAGGTTGGCCTAAAATTGAAGGATAATTTGCAAAATGGCAGAACACCCCCGTTAAGACAACTTCCTCTAACATCTAGGAATTTTAAGTAACATGAAATCAAAGCCTTGATTGATGCTCCTTCTTTACATTATGTTATTAAACAAAAGATTGTGCTGTGATAATCACTTTGTTTACACAGAATACCAAAACATTAGGCACTTACATGAAGGTTTTTTTTTTTTTTTTTTTTTTGTGGTGAATTAACGTCCTCCAACATTGTGTCATATCGGACGAATGAATGAATGAAATGGGTGAAATGATGCTCAAATGATCCCGAGGTCCATGGAGCTTTAAGTTACCCGACATTCGTCTTCTCAGGTTAGGGAAAACCTCGGGAAAAAAAACCTTACCCGGATAACTTACCCTAAGCGAGATTCGAACTCGCGACCTCTTGAACGTGAGGCAGACACGCTAACCATTACGCTACAGAGGCGGGCACTTACATGAAGAGCACCTTTATACACAAGGGATTAAAATAAATTAATCAAATATTTCAAAAAAAAAAAAAAAAAACTTTCCTTAAACGACGTATGTTTTAGGCAGGTATTAAATATAACTTAATTATTGATATTGTTTCGAACATGCAAAGATTGGAGAGAACTGTGGGATTTAATACTTGAAAACAAAATTGTTTGTTTGGAACGGAAGCCATATAAGAATAACTGCAAATGAACAATTAACGCATGCGCTACATACGATATTCTTCAGTATTTGAAGAAGAAATATAAAACCATCTATACCTTAAATTAATGTCTATATATACAGAAAGCAAAGCCCGAACCTTATCTTGGTAGTTCTTGACTCATAACCTCTTCAGCTTGATGTCAGTGTGGCTACACATTTCTTGGCCGTTTAAACGTTAAGCGAAAGTTTCCAGACATCTATGAAACACTCTGGCCCCGTGCATTTGAGAATAAAATTTCAACCACAATGCCATTGAATTTCTAAGAGTTTACACGCTGATGGAATTTAATTGGACAAATGAGTGTACCTATATCAAGTCAATTTACGACTGTATAGATATAATTTCTTTAGTCGCCGTCATAAGAAAGTATCCTGAAAAACATATGATTTTACGAGGACATTCTTTAAATAATATAAAATTGTTAAAACAGCTCCATTTTAATCAATAAGAACACACCTTTGCGAAAATAAAATAATTGTGTATATCTTTCAAATGGAATATCTTGCACTTTTTTCAACAATTTTGGTGCACCATATTCTAATTTGGGAGCATTACACTTGTCGTGTAAGCATACAGTAATGGAACAAAACTCAGTCTTATCACAGAATCTACCCCTTCTTAATGAGGTTCTACTTGCTGTTTTCTTGTATGATTTTCAGAAGGCGCCACCTCTAACTACAGCTACAGGAAATCCAACGGATACCGCGATGTGGGTTTTATCGGCTGACAAGTATGGCCCTATGGTTATGGATTCAATGTTTCTTGAGAACATGGGTTACTTAAATAGAGAGAGGATTCCAGAAAGAGTAGTGCACGCCAGGGGTTCAGGTTGGTCTATGTTTGTTGATAGCTGTAACTTGCCTTATAATCTTCGGAACCGATGAAGTAGAATGCAGAGCTTTAAGGTTGTCTGTCACTTGTCAGCACGCCGTAGTAAGCTGGCTTTATACACTGTACTGTGGGCAGTTTTTATTTCCTCTACTACGTTTAGTGAAGCAGAGGAAGTATTGTATTCCACCCAAAAATTCCATGTTGTGATTTCACAGAAAATATGCTTTTAGCTTCGCTGAATCCAAAAAAACATTTTTAGGAAAAAGTCCGTGTGTGTCTGTGTGTCTGTGGACAGCATAATTCAAAAACGAAAACTCGGTTAAAAACCTAAATTGGTATTTAAGTTTAATGTCCTTCAAGGATACAAGACGAAGATTTTGAAGAAAATAGCCCCACCCTAAACTACCCTTTGCATGGAAACATTTTCGAAAATTTTGATTTTCTTGAAAATGGCTCTAACGATTTTGATTAAAATGCCATGTGTTTGAAATATTTTTATAACAAATGAAATGTACATCTTGAATTTTCTGGCTATAGCAAATGAAGTCATATTTACTCTGGATGACTTTTACATAGCTGGTAAACCGCAAGACATAGACGAAATTTTACTATACAAAAACTGTAGATCTTGCCAAAACACAATTTATGTCTAAATAAATGTTGCTTTAGAGTGGACCATTTCGGAGATATTCTTCATTATTTGTGTAAGTTTTGGAGAACTTATACTTCTATTAAATGGAATATCGCTATTCATTTTTATATGTTAACCGTGCAAAGAGAATGTAGTTTGAAAGCTTTAAAAGATTTGATTATCGCTCAAAACCTACTGCATTCCCATATTACCACTGCACGTGCAAGAAAACGAGCAATAAGATGATTTCTGCAAATGTTTTATCTTAATTAACACGAAAAGGATAGAAAACTAGGAGTTTGTAAGAATGGTTAGTACCAGAGTAGAAAAAGTCATGTGAGTAGCGTCATTGCCTTAGTGTCCACATTGTTAGCCTCTTCCTTTTCCTTGCAATATTTTGTTTTCGGGGTAGTCAGAATTCATGATAACACTGTGCAAAATAGAAGCACCTTAGACAGTGGGAAAACTTAAAAATAAGCACATGGTGGCAAACCTGGAATACATAATCACCAGGCCACGGCCACGCTTGGTGTTATGAGCGCAAGAACGACTGTGTTGTGTACTTGAGGGACGATGGGAGATGGCGCCAGTAGTTAGCCTTGCCTCAACATGTAAACATCCAGTCACAATAGGAGACAAAATGAATATTTCCGTCTTCTAGTGCATGTCTACCACGCGAAATAATTGTCTAACATGACACCTTTAAGGTAAATTATCATGTATACAGGTTTCAACGTTCTGAAATAACCATTTTCCATGTGTGATAAAGTGCAAACAATATAATTTATTCACAAATGGTATCATTAACATAAATACGCACCAACATGGGTTTGGCGGGATCATTGTCGAGGATACAACTGCCATAATTTTGTCGGGAAAAGCGTGTTCAAATAAGTGACTGAGTAGAGTGCTTCAGAGGACAAATAAGGAGTAACTGTAAGTAAAGTGCTCCAGATACCCTTTTTTTTTAGAGGTGTTGTGACCGTTGTGAGAAGAGGAGTTTGTTGGTGCGCGCGAGAAACGGTCACGTGAAACGGTTTGGCGGGATCATTGTCAACTGCCATAATTTTGGCGGGAAAGACGTATCAAGTGGCTGTGGCGCTCTCCACACACATTTGATTAGGGATATTGAGTACAGAGTGTAGTTATATAAGCGTTGTTATATAGTGTTTTGTTTAGTGTGTCCGTGTACACCTGGACGTATATTTTGAGTGAAGTGCAATAACTAATATGTGAATGAGTATCAATAGTACTCCGTCCCCTGTGTAAATAATTCTACGTATAATTATAGTGTAAATATAGTGTGTAAGTGACAGTATAAAAAGCGCGCGAAATATAGTGTACCCACGCTAAGTGGAGGCTCCCAGAAGCACTTGCGAGCGGGAGCGGGAACAAGAAGGGGATGGAGAATGCCCCTGATCCGCCGGCCGCCGAGAGCGGAGTCAGGGAAGTGATGGCATCCAGCGCAGCAGCCGTGACTGCCACCGCACTCACCCCGCCCACTACAGCCCCATTGACTACAGCTCCCAACGGCCAACGAACCACGGACCAACCAACCAAGAAGACGCAGATGACAGAGGAAGAGCGTGAGGCAATGGAAATAGAGAAACTTCAGAAAGAAGTAGATGAACTAAAGGGAAAGATCATCTACTACCAGAATGTGCTGGCAAATATGGATGGGGAATCCCAACAATTTTCAAAATTCGCACAGGACCTCGGGTTCTGCTACAAAGAGCATGCCCTCAAGAAGCGGCGATTAGTCATCCTCAGCGAGGGGTGGCAACAAGTGCCTGCAAGAAATAAGAGGAATAGAAGAAGCGGCCGGGAAAGCGATTCAGATAGTGAACGTCCCAACCAGCAGCGCCCCAAGCGCGTCTCAAAACAAAAAACGCCGCCATATCCCCTCACCACGAGAAACACCTACGCGCCGCTGAGGGTACAAATTGATGCAGAATCCGACGACGAGACGTCAGAGGATCCACCACCACAACCCGCAATAGCCTCCACCTCTAGAGACCCCTTCCCCAAGCTACCCCCCACCAAAGCCCCCATTCAAACACAGACACAGAAGAAACACACCACCCAGCCCACCATTCCCACCCCCACTCCCGCCCCAAGCACATCCAACAACGCAGCAAAAACATCAGACAACCAGAAACCACCAAGAATAATAATCCCTGACGTCCAACACACGGTAAAGGTCCTCCGCATCCTGCGTGGCTCCCTTCCTGCCGGCACATATAAATTGCAGACGACGAGGGACTGCCTTAAGCTCTTCCTCCAACGGAAGCAGGACGCGAACCCGACAATGCAGCTCCTGAAGGACGCCGGAGTAGAAAACTACAGTTTTACTCCACGTGGGGATCAACCTCTTCGCTACGTAATCAAACGTCTTCCAGCTGACTTAGAGGAAGATTACGTGAAAGAGGACCTGGTCCTAAAAGGCTACACCGGCGTCCAAGTACGACAGATGATTTCACGTGGGAGGCCTCTGCCAAATTTTCAGGTTAGTCTTGACAGGACCACCGAAAACCAAAAACTTCTACAGGAACGAGAGGTGTGGCATATGATGGTCACCGTGGAGGTCCTGAAAACAAACCAAAACATAACGCAATGTTACAACTGCCAGCAGTTGGGGCACACTTTTAGGAACTGCAATATGACCTCCCGGTGTGTCCTTTGCGGTGACCTCCACCGCCTGGCTGATTGCCCGAAAAAGGCCAAGCAGGGCGTTGTACCCCACTGTGCTAATTGTGGGGAAACGCATCCTGCCAGCTACAGGGGGTGCGAGACGTTTCGCAACGAACGTCACCGCCGTCAACTGGCATCCATAGCCAGGAGCTCTCCCAGTGCTCAGCCAGGGCCAAAACCCATCATACACCCGGCCCTGGTTCAAACAGGTATCTCCTATGCGGGAACTACCGGAGGGCAAAACGCACCAGTGCCACCACAGAATGGTCCCCCTCCACTACCCCAACAGGCGCCCACGGGTGACCTGAGTGGGATAAAAGATATATTAAACATGTTCAGAGACCTAAATTTACCATCACTATTGATGAAGGCGCAGCCTTTCCTGGACAAATTCAAAAGCTGCAGCAACACTTGGGAGAAAATAGAGACCATCATATGTCTCCTCTCAGCCCTTTTAGAATAAATGGCCCACGTAAGGGGAGGCACAACTTTAACTCGCGCACTACTGTGGAATGCAGATGGCATCCACAGGAAGCAACACGAACTTGAAAACTACCTACGGCGTAACAAAATTGACGTCGCATTCATCTGCGAAACAAAATTAAAGCACGAGCACACTTTTAAGCTCCAGGGGTATCAAATCTTTCGGAACGACAGAATTGGCAGACAAGGGGGAGGGACTGCTATTTTGCTTAGAAATACTATTGCTCATGCTTCTGTTACGTTGCCTGTAATGGCAGCGTTAGAGTGCACAGCACTTAAAACACGTGTAAATAGTAAAACGGTTATGCTGGTAGCACTTTATCGGCCCCCTAACTCCCCAGACTTTACACAAGACCTCGAGCAGATCCTCGCTTTAGAGGAGCACGTTATAATTGCAGGAGATTTCAATGCCCGGCACCCCTGGTGGTTTTCACGCCTGGCAAACGCGGCGGGAAATCTCCTGGTTGAATTTATAACTGATAATGATGACATTGAGGTACATCTTCCCCCAGAACCCACTTTTTGGCATCGATCAGGGCACTTTGACGCTGAGATTTTGGACATCGTACTAACAAAAAATGCGACACTGTTAAATAACTTTACTGTTTATCACAGCCTGGACTCCGACCATCTTCCTGTGCATTTCGACATACAGGGTGGCATTTCAGCCAGTACCTCTGGCCCTCAAAGTAGAGCTGAGACCGACTGGAATAAGTTCACCACTGAAATGCACGGGATGGCGCAACCCAGACTGTCATACTATAGCGAGGCAGACATAGATGTCGCCATTGAAAACTTTACTGCCTCGCTACACACAGCCAAGAGAAATGCTACCACATACACCACAAGACCACCCGGTTTTTGCACGTACCCCGAGGTAGAGCAACTCATTGCGCGGAGACGACGCTTGACAAAACTGTGGCGATACACCCGTCAGCCTGAATATAAAGTGCTAGCAAAATGGCTACGCAACATCATTCGGCAACAAATTAAAATCAATAAAACTGAACAATGGGAAAACAAAATGCTGAGTACCACACATTCGGACTCTTCTTTGTGGAAATTACTCAAGGCTTTCAAAGTTTCCACGAGCGTCAACTCCGCAACTGAGGCGCTGCACACTCAAAGCGGCTTGCACTTCTCCGCAGAGGAGAAAGCCGAGGTCTTCGCTGACTGTCTCCAAGACAGATTCACCGAAAACCCAGTGACCAACTGTGAAATAGAACGGGAGGTCCAGACATGGGTACAAACCTGGGTGGCGCAGAAGCAAGAGCAACAACTACCCACCATAACACCGCAGGAAATTTACAAGCTCATTAGGAAATTGCCTAATGGGAAAGCTGCCGGTCCAGACAAAGTGACTAATGAGGAACTTAAGCATCTCCCGAGAAAAGCTCTGGTGCAACTAACAAAGATATTTAACGCCTGTTTGCAGCAAGGCTATTTCCCCTCTACTTGGAAACGAGCTAAGGTTATCATGCTCCCAAAGCAAGGGAAAAGCACCAGACAACCGCAAAACTACCGTCCCATTAGTCTTTTGTCTACTATTGGTAAACTGCTCGAAAAATGTATCCTTTCTCGGCTTCAAAAACAAGTCTCCGCAACACATGAACTCTCAAATTCACAGTTTGGCTTTAGAAAAGGACATTCCACTGAACTTCAGCTCCTCAGACTAACTGATGACGTAACAGAGCAATTTAACAATGGGGCTTCAACGTTGGCGCTATTTCTGGACGTAGAAGCTGCATTTGACCGGTGCTGGCACAATGGCCTTATTTATAAACTGCACCACAATTTCCCGGCTCTTCAAAATTATCTATACTTGCTGCACAATTTTCTAGAAAATCGGCAGTTTTACGTCCAAGTGGGCCGCTCCTCCTCACGGGAGCGAGTGATGCGGGCTGGCGTCCCACAAGGGGCAATAATGTCCCCTTTTCTGTATATATTGTTCACCAATGATTTCCCAGTGGACGCCAGATGCAAGGCCGCCATGTATGCTGACGACACTGCAATATACAACCACCATAGAAATCCACGTTTCGGCCTTGCAGAAATGCAACGTTATGTGAACAATTTCCTCTCATGGCAACATGACTGGAAAATCAAAATTAATCCCGACAAATGCCAGCTGATTCATTTTTCTAAGCGGCGTCACACTTTGGCAACGGACCTAACGGTCGATGGTCAAATATTGCACTGCCGTCAGCAAGTTAAATACTTAGGTGTCACCTTGGACCGCACAATGTGTTGGTCCACCCACATAAAAAATAGCGCCAATAAAGGCAGACAGCGGCTAAAGCTGTGCGCCCCCATCTTCCGTAGTAAACAGTTGCGACTAAAGTCAAAACTTATACTATATAGGTCATTTATTCTCTCGGTGGTCCTGTATGCATGTGTGGCCTGGGCTAATGCCTCCAAAACTGCCCTCAAACAACTCCAAACCCTCCAAAACCTCTCCCTCAGAAAAATCCTCTCTGCTCCACTCCTCACCACCACCCAAACTCTTCACCTCGAAACTCATATCCCGTTCATCCCGGAGGCAATAGACAAAAGAGCAATGGCGGCATGGACGCGCATTAGGAACCACGAAAATGACGTGATCGCTAACATCGGCAAAGGCGAGCCGAAGCACCGCAAACATACTAGGATAAAAATGTTCTAGAAGCGGCTCGGCTCGCCGACTAATGCGCGTCCACGCAACCTCGTCCCTAAGCCACATACATGTTCCGGCAGAGGCCCTCGCCTCGGAAAATATTCAGGAGCTGCCACCGCGGGACAGTGTATATAGTGTCAAAACTGTAAATAGTGTAGTGCGCTGGGACGCATATTTCTGGTGTGCCCAGTGAAGATGTGTGTGTATGTGTGTACGAGTGTGTGTGTGGGTGAATGCGTGCGTGTATGTGTCTGTATATAATTTGTAAATATGTACATATGTATATATAACCCAAAGACGAAACAGACAAAAGACAAAAGAAAACTATTCTCGGTGACCTACAGATGGTCACCGTATGGGTTTTTGTATATAGCGAAAACTGTAAATATGAACAAAGTCAACTGTAAATCAATGTAAATATAGCCTGTAAGCCGGGCCCATTGTACCGGCACCAGGCCAATACTTTTAAAATAAACTAAGAACTAAGAACTACGCACCAAAAATAAAAGAATATAAAAAACAATTTTCAGTGCAAATAATTTAAATTAATACAATATAGTTGTTTGCAAATCATTGCATTCACAATGTATTAAAAGAAAAACACCTCCTACTTTCAGTTAGAGTAAATTGAAACTAGGGAGGCTTCGTTCTAGTTTACATGACGTGACATTAACAGACGAATCAGCTTTCATAGATTCGTATTTTGTTACAATTCCGTAAAAAAGCCCTTTATGATGCACATGTCTGAAAAGTTCGAGATTTCTTTCAGGCTTTCAACCATGTAAATAGAGATTCTGAGTCTCATTCGTCTACTTCTTGCAGTTTTTCAATTACGAATTGAACAGCCTGAGGCATTTCTAAATCTAACACTTGCAAATCGGATATGATTTTAAAGGAATATTTAAAAATGTGCTTTGATGAACAGAGAAGACTCCAGTATTGTTCTGAAATCAGGGAACTTGTCATAGTCTCTGCGCTACATTCCTTTGAATCAAATGCACTTTTTAAGGGCGCCTACCTCTGGCGCGGAGGACCCCGGTTCGACCCCCGGTACCGGCGCGGGGATGTTTTTCCCAGCTGAGAGGTTTGGCACGGGGTGCACTCAGCCTCGGTAGGTTCTGAAAAGGCCAATTGAGGAGCTACTTAATAAAGAAGTAGCGACCCCAGGTTAGGAAGGCCGCATAACCGGCCGGGAGGGATCGGGGTGCTGAACCACGTCCCACCTTCCAGTACTGCATCCACTCATGACGCCTGTAATGGGCGTAAGAGATAGACCAAATCTTACTAAAAATATGTGGATCCCCTTAAAACTGACAATTTATGTCCAAATGAATTTTGTTGTGAAGTGAACCATTTCGGAGATATGTCTAGTTATTTGTGCGAGATTACCAAATAATTTCCACAAAGGGAAGATAGTTATTAATTTTTTATATCTCAGCCGTGCAAAGAGAACGGGATTGACTATCACTCAAAGCCTACTGTATTCCCGCATTTCCCTTGCTCCTACAAGAAAATGACCAGTAACATCATTTCTGCAAATGCTCGACTAATATGAAGAAGCTAAAGGAATAAGAGTTTGTAAGAACGGTTAGTAGAAGAGTAGAGAAAGTCATGTGTGTGCAGCACGTCAGATTTTTATATATAAAGATTATCTTGGCTTATTTCTCCATTTCTAAGTTACCTAATTTAAGTATGTTTCCAACATTTGTAAATACCAAGAAGTAGCTTTTATTGGTCATGTAAATGCATATTTGACCATATTTTAGTGTTAGGTCATATTTTGGCCAAATATACGAATAAGAGCGTAGTTTCAGTCATATTTTATGTAGTATTTAGCACTTCAAATATGTTTTAAACATCATTTCATACCTTTCCCTTTCCCCCTCAGCCCATTGTAACATGTTGGGGATTTGAAAATTACTACTGCATAAACTACAGTGAGATTGAAAGGATGAATCACTGACCAATCTTCAATCAAAAATGTACACGAATTGTTTTCATTCAACGTGTCAATAAACCTAGCCTACATTAAATCAAGTATCCTTTGTAATATTTAAGTCCACCATTCACCTTACAACCGTGGGCATAAAACTGTCTAGCGCAGCGGAGCTCAACCGCAGGCAAGTTAAGGGACGTTGAACTCGCCTCCTTCCACCCGCAGAGACAGAACGATGTATTTATCCGCGGTTACTGAGTTCTAGAGCGCCACATTCTTACGTACAAGAAATCAAAGGCGCACACATTGACACGATTTACGTTTCAGGAAATCTTCAATACTTGGTGCAAAACATAAAGTGCACAGTTTCAAAAGATAAGCAAGGTGATTTTCACTTACCTTGCTGCAATAATTGCATTTAATTTAGTTGATTATTGAAAATGTTTGTTCGCAGATATAAGTGGAGCCAAAGACTGTCATTTACCTAACTACAAACAAACTAATCTCGGATAGTCGTAGCAGGGCAGAGACCTAAATAATTTCCAAGCTCCTTTATCAGGACATGTTACGGTCGTGGAATTGTGCAATGTAAGTAGTTTCATATTTTGTAGCTCGTGTGAAGCCTCACTACATGGAAATTTCAAAAGTACAAAATAATTTAATTTTGGTTTCATGTTTTAAGTCTTCAAATTGTGAAGAGAATGTTTCCTACAATTGCTTCAAAAGTGTTGCATTTTTGCAGTAGAATAACGTTTATCGTGAATACGGAACGTAAGCAAGGAAAATGATATAAATCTGCAATTGCCAGTCTTGCAAATCAAGCACTTAACTTTATCGTCTTTATGTGGAAAACAAAAACACTCGTTCTCGCATTAAATTGTATGTACTATGATACTCAGGGCCGTCCGCCTCTGATTAGCAGGTCTGGTTCTCCTTGCCTTGGTCAGTGGTGTGGGGAAAATAACATGTGCAGGGGAAGCGGGCATGTGCTTGCCTTTTGAGCACTCCTGGTGTAAACCGAAGATCCTTCTAGTTGACCCTTTGAAACTGCATGTCATTATCCAGTGCAATTCTGCTGAAGATGAAGGTTAAGGGAGGAATGAACAAGTTCATCTGTAACTTTTAAAAGTTAATGCACTTTTCGTGTTGTGTTTTAAGTTTCAGGTCATATTTTCAGGACTTTACGTCATATTTTGTTAATTTTTATAGCATAAATGTATGCATATTTCAGGAGTTTTTAGGTCATAAAAATCCGAGCCCTAGTCATCATGAATTGTGTTTGTAATAAATGTTCTGTATGTTTGTAAAACATCCACTGAGAGAGTATATATACACGTAGAAAAGGCTGTGCGGTGTTTTACCTGTCCGCGTCCTCGGCACTCATTGCGTCTAACCTATCATAGAAAGGCGCTGATGAAAGCATACAACATTTTAAAACTACTTTTAAAGGCTTTACTTACAACTTTATGAAAGGAGATGCTAAAGCTGGTCACCGTGCTTGTCCATAAATACACTTTTAGCAGTTCTTTAGAAAACTATCCATCATTCGTCGTAGTTCACGTTGAGAAGTGCTAGCAATTTCTTGGTGGATATTTTGTTTTAATTATTCAAGGGTGTGTGTGTTTATCTAGTACACTTTGCGTTTCAAGTTACTCCAGGTAAAACATAGTTCAGTTGGTTGGCATTTTTTTGCTCCCTCTCTATAAAGCTTAAGACTAATAAATAATAATTTTATTTTTTTTATTAATGTTTAATGTTTGCATTGTATTAGGAGCATTTGGCTACTTTGAGGTAACTCATGATGTTACAAAATACACCAAACTCAAGCCTTTTGAAAAAGTTGGGAAGAAAACGCCCATCGCAATTCGCTTTTCCTTGGCTGTTGCAGAACGTGGTAGTGCAGAAACTGTCAGGTAAATAACAAACGTAAATATTTTATTACTAACATATATTTAGTCACATTTTAGATTAATTTCCGTTTAAGATAACAGAATATATAATTTACCAGGCAAATTACAATTTCTGTTGCACCAGCCTCGGCTTCGACGGGGAGGTATTTGTGAAAATTACTAAAATCCACAATTTTTACCACAATGTTGTGAAAATTTGTATGCATGTGTGCCAAAGCATATCTAGTACATCTGCCAAATTCCACTTTTCTACAAAAGATATCTTAGGCAAAAAAAAGTTTCTTGGGTTTTGTGCTGTTATTTTAGTGCAATATAAGAAATGCTTCATATAAAATATTATTTATTATAAATAAACTTTGGGTGTCTGTTTCTTTTGATTATGTCTACAAAACCTGGTATTTTTATGTAGCTATGTAAAATACTTTTGGAGAACAAAATTATTGAACACATTGATGGTGATTTTTTCTTAAATTATTAATAATTTTCAAAATCAAAATTCAGTAACAATTAAACTGCTCTATCTAGAGCATTTAAAATACCAGGTTTTATGAAGAAAGTACTTAAGAATATGTGCGCAACATTTCAAAGAAATCTATTCAGAACCTCGCTATAAGTATTTTGAAGTCTTAAAACATGTAAAAAAAGTAGAAAGCGAAGAAAAATGACTTTAAAGCTTCAAGTGTATGACAACATATATTTACTGCTTTAGGATGCCCTTGGAGTATAAGCAGGTCTTTAGATAAATGTTTAGCTTCTTATTCGTTAAGTTTTACTATTCTTATTTGCTTTTTTCCCTGATTTGAATGTATTTAATGCATTTAGTGCACTCAGCTTTAATCCTCGCTCGTCCCTAACGTTACTAATTACTTTACGGATTGGATTTCTTTTACTAGCTGTGACATTTTCCTTTACATAGAATAGCCTCACAACCCATATTGAATGCCATAATAGCTGAAGATCTTGTAATTTGCAATTTAATTTTAGAAACAAAAATGATTGTATAAAGTTCAGAGAAACACGACCACGTGTATAACACATGCACACAGACAACAATTCCACCATACTTTAACACTGTTTTACATACATTCACTATCCAGGAATCCGACCACCTGATTTAAACCTCAAATTTGTACACGACTTTGCTGCAATAGAGTAATTAATGCATTTCAGGAGCCACGCCCAGCCGTACACATGATGTAGCGGCTCTTTAAATGGCGATACGGCGTACGCGGCAGTAGATTTCAAAAGTGCAAAGCACAGACATAATTTTAAGACATAAGAGTTTGTAGGAATGGTTAGTACAAGAGTAGAGAAAGTCATGTGAGTGCAACACATCAGATTTTTTTTTACATGCAATATTTAGAAGAGTGGGTTCATTTTCACAATCATATATCTAATATCAACCACAAAAAATTTTCTCTGGTAGTTCCGAAAATAGGTGCACTTTATAAAGTAAAAATGTAATTAGGGGGAACCTAAGTATAAAGAATTTGGTGTAAGTGTGACAGTTTCCTCCATTGTCGCACTGAAACTTCCCATATCCATAATCAGCTTACCATTTTCTTTCTCTGCATCCAGTTTTGTTATCCTGTTACCTCTTTTCCTCTACCTTCTTATCTTGCATGCTTCACCGCACCTCACATTACTCTTTTTAATCCTTTCCATGTCCAACATTCGTTATAAAACTAAAACACTTTCCTGGGATAGTCCAGAAACTAAATGTATTCGAGCCGACAGTGTAATCATTGCAGCGACAGGATTCACATCAAACATTCCATTGTCTTTCACTTTTACAGAACTCCAGAAGTTCAGCAAATTCAAAATTGTAACATTTTATACAGTTTTGAGGTCCAATTGGTTCTAATTGCTTCTCTATGTAGAAATTACCAGATTTGCATTCTACACATAAACAGCAACTTTGTAAAACAGAATTCAAGACACTAAGAGAAATAAGTCTGTAGCTTTCAGTATCTAAATTATTCATAGTGCATCGTGATTATTTTCACCAATATTTTTTAGCACTAGATGATATCCTAGAGAGGTTAGGTATACATGTGTCATCGCATTTAGGAATTTCTTCTTCAGACACAGCTTTTGCGAATTGGTTACCACGAAACTCATGTTCCTTCACACATTTCAAATTATTTTTATCCATTTTCTTGCGTAACACAACCACAAACAACAAAAATGGCGTATATGGGCTTAAATAAAGCATTAAAACAAGAGACTGCGCTCTGCAGCAGGGTTTACAAACCTCTGAAAAAACATAGCAATCAGCTAACGCCATTTAGTATATATTTTGAGCTAAGTTTAGGAGCCAAAATTGGATGTTGTTTCATGAAGAAGAATTATAATATTGAAGTGCAGTAAAGCGAAATTTTAATCGCCATATTACTCACAGAGAAATAAATGTTTGCTTTTATAGAGTTGTTTGTGTTAATATTCCTTTCTTTGAGTGCATGAATAAAGCAATCATAGCTAGATTATGTACTAAACTGGAGCTGTGCATACATTATGTAAAAACTAACATATTGTTTACAGAGATACACGAGGAATGGCGATTAAATTCTACTCAGAACACGGCATTTGGGATATAGTGGGAAGTGGTTTCCCTGTGTTCTTCTTCAGGGACCCATCTACGATAACACATTTTGCACATTCTACCAAGAGGAATCCTCGAACAAATATCAGGGTAAGATAACTGTCTAAGTGAAAGCGCGTTGGGGAAGCAATTTAGTGGCAGTTCCCAGGTAACGTTACACTAAACTGTAGTACTGCCAACTTTACAGTGGGAATTGCTAGTTTCAAATCAGTCAGTAAATACTGTAATATTGAGCGCCGAGAAATGATTTAATCCAGAGGTGTTTAAGTGTTCATGTGTTCTTGCTCTCGTACATACGAACTACCCATGGACAGCTTTTGTAAGCAAGAATGCAAAATAGTGTTGTTTTGAAACAACCCTTCTAGATTAATAATTTCCCAGTGTTGAATATGCATATTTGCTGTCAAATTTTGTTGTATAAAATACAGTTACAAGATATGGTACAGTTATGTAAGCACTAACAGTGTCCCAAATGACATCTACGCAACCAAGGACAATTAAATAAAACCTGCAACATAATGCCTATTTCGCCAACCTAACAGATTTAATTAATATCAACTATGGCCATACCGTCACCATGGTGAGACTTATCAACAGTTGGTAGTATTGACTCGTCTGAACAGATGGAATGTCAGCAAACATAACATAGAGAACTATAATAGGGGAAATGCGTATGTCAGGGTTGGGCACTTTCTATACAACCGTCCAGGGGACGAGTTTTGGTGATGCCCTCTGGAATTTACAACCGGAGATGTTCATAGATCCGCCAACATTATACTAGATATACGCAGCTATAGACTGTGCATGCTTACATACACATGTACCTTTTTGGCCATGGCATCTGAAAAAATAAAAAATAAAACAGAATCCACAGTTTTCTTCTCATTGATTACACTTTTTTCTTTATCATAGGGGTAGAGCAGGAGTTGCCTTTCACCAAAACTTCAACAGATACATTTCACCGGAAATAAACATTTTGAGACTCCCTAAATCTAGATAAACATTTGTATATGTGTGTTCCTTTCTGTGTGAACAGTAAACTACGAAAAGTCGGTTAAATACCAAATTTGGTATTATAATTTCAGCGCCCTTCAAGGCTGCGACACCAAGATTTGTAAGAAAATCCCCCACGCCAACTACTTCTTACATGGAACAGTTTTCGAAAACTTGGTTTTTCTTAAATATGGCTAAGGATTTTGATTTAAATGCCAGATATTTAGTATATTTTCATACCAAATGAAATGTACATACGGCATTTTTTGTGAATAGCCTCTGAAGTCATCTTCAGTCTGCATGACTGTAAACCGTAAGACACAAAATCTTATTACATAAAAATGTAGAGCTCGTATGTTAAATACATCTTTTTAAATTAACAATTTTCCAGATATTCCTTGTTATTCATTTGTGCGTTTAGAATACGCTTTTCTCAAATAGGAAGCTTGTTTCATACTGTTAGTTTCTTTTTTGTGGGAGGTCTCTTAGCCGAGCGAAGAAAACGGACAAACAACATCACAAAGTGAATGGCTTTATCTTATTCTATTTTTCTTAATATACATATATACATAAAATATAAAGAATTATAGAAATATCACCAATTTGAACCTATATAAATCCATAAAAATCCAACGCGTAAAAAGGGACCAAGAGAGTGCACTACCTATAACCAGTGGCTTGGCTCCATTCAATCCTGTTAATACATGAATATTATACTTAGATAAACATCGAGCACGCCCACGAAGGAGTCAAAAAGCCTGACCAAGAAGAAACAAAATGGTTAGTTATTTCTGAGAAAATCAAACTTTTTGAGAAATGTTCCATGTAAAGGGTAGTTTGGGGTGTGTGGATTTTCTTGAAAATCATGTCACATTCTTGGAAGATACTAGACTTAATACCTTCTTTTTTTTATATACGCTAATGCGTTTAGTTCTTCGCGCAGATTCCGATGGAAACACCAGAATATATTTCCATGTTGTGAATGTGAATATCCTGTTAGATCCCTACTATTCAGTA
This sequence comes from Tenodera sinensis, assembly GCA_030765045.1. Classification (NCBI taxonomy): domain Eukaryota; kingdom Metazoa; phylum Arthropoda; class Insecta; order Mantodea; family Mantidae; genus Tenodera; species Tenodera sinensis. The sequence continues at coordinate 33,420,936 of CM060961.1, read as the reverse complement.
AATAAAGGGAATAAAGCAACTCGCTTTTGCTCAGCATGCATGCCCAGTAAGTGGACATGGACTTAGCGTGTATTCGTTTCATTTGAATTTATATATTTCTGACTGATTAAAGCATAATTAAAGTTTATTTTTCTTTTAGATTTCTATCATATTTCTGACTTCCTAATGAATGTAATGCTGTAATTGGTGTCGGAAGTTAGAAGAAGAATCTGATTCCAAGAGAGGTCGTTATCTTACCATGGCATAACCTCTCAAATAGAACAGACCTTTAAACATGCCAATTAAAATATTTGTAATTACCTGTAAATATAAGATTTGAGGTAATGTTTTCATACGAGGTAATCAGCCATAACCTTACTTTTTCACATAATTTTCCTAAATGATTTTAATAGAGAATTAGAATAGTTCATTGGTCCTCCGGTAGAAGCTGAGTACCCGATCAACAGGTAGTGCCACGTTGCCACACACGCTCACCTTTAAACGCGATTATCTATTTAAGATTTAAAAAAACTTATTGACTGTTTTATCAGTTTACATCCACTCGCTCACCTCCTTTAGACTTGGCATTTCAAATCAAGAACACTAGCAAAATTAAACTCTACAGAAATAGATTTTTGGCGACGATCTGCAAGGATCTCAATGTTTGACATTATTCGAAGGCGTACATTACCCAATTATGGGAAATGGGAAGAAAATTCAACGTAGAAATGTACATGTAAGCGGGTCAAGGTTAAGTTAAAAGAAACAGGGTTTAGAGACCAGTGTGTTGCCTTTGGACCACTAAGGATGCTGTGTGCCTGTCAGAAAGAGAGAGAGAGGGGGGGGAGACTCCTTCTAGTATGTTGATGATAGTAATCAATAATATGTAGAACAAAAGTGTACAACAATAAACGTTTTGATTGCAGGACTACACAGCTTTCTGGGACTTTTTCACTTCAAAACCTGAAACAGTGCATTCGCTGACGTATTTCTTTAGTGACCGAGGTATTCCTGACGGATACCGTTACATGGATGGCTTTGGTGCGAATACTTTCACGCTGGTGAACGATAAAAATGAAATCTGTTACGCCAAGTTTTATTTTAAGGTAAGTACAATACACTCACAACATGAATAAAGTTGGTAACAGAGTTCTGTTACTCAGGAAGAGTACTCCGAAGGTGTGAACAGAGTGTCCCTTCCCTCTTTACCTGCATATACCGAGTGGAAGCTACTACTTCGACCATGCCTTTCTAGGTGATGAGTGTAACAAATATGTCCAATAAAATTTTATTATTGTCAATAAAGAACCGTTTCACAGAAAAAAATTATTTCTTTCAAATATTTAGAACCAACTGTAGCGCAAACATGTGAACATTGCTGTAATATCTTTTGTATTTCAAATCGAATTAATTTAGTTACAATTTAATGTTAACGTGACGTTGCCAAATCTCTCTTAGAAATTAAACTTTGCAGGAGATTTTAACATTACAAATTCCGACTAAATGTATTTGAATGAAGGTAAAAAGGTATTGCAGCTCATACGGCGACAGTTAGTCAAATAATAAACCATTTAAATCCATCCATTCGTCAAGAAGCTAGGTTGCAACAAATTGTTGATATATATATTATATTTTTTTTCGGCAAAACGGTTCTTTATTGGCAGTAATTTTATAGGACATATTTGTTACACTCATCATGTAGAATCTTTGGTTAGGGGTGTGGTCGAAGCTGTACCTTCCACACGGTATACCTGTATGCATGTATTAGGAGGGACCAGTTTTCCACTTAGGTGGTCATGAAGGCTTGACAACTTGGGAGTACTGTTCCCCAGGCAGGCTATGTACAATCTACATAGATATCTGTCCCTTTCCCTCTATCACAATATCACCACTCCCTTATTCTTCTTGTTAACAAATAAACTTTCATTACTTATTTACACATTTCCTTGTAGGTGTAAGAAGAGCACATGCATACAGCAGGCTAAAGTAACATTCTAACATGATCGCTGTGTGAGGCCTTTAAAATTCCATTCCCTTTCCACCCGAACAGAAAAGCCCATCTTTATCCATTCTGTGAACGTGATCTTTGCATTTTGTCTCCTTCGTTTAATCCATCTGTAACCTCACAATGTCTGTAATCCTTTTATCTTAATTATGGCAGACACAAACTTTAATCGCTGCTGACGGCTGACCTCTTCATGATCAGATTATTCTCTTTCCTCTTGGGGAAACACAAATGATCCTTATATTACCGGCTTTACGGCGTGATTTCCCAGCAACGCAAGGCGAGGCAAGTCTTTGATTGGATGTTGTGTTGACCAGCTGCTCATACCACCCGCCATTAAATTTTGAGTCCGTTTTAATGTTTATCACACATGTATACCATGTTACTGATATTAATTTTTGTTTAACTTGCTCTAATAAGCGGTTGAGTTTTCTTTGTGTCTAATGGCATTCAGAAATAAAAATCAAGGCCTTCTTCACAAACATGTTTTTGTATAATTCCAGTATGTTGGTTTTGCCGCACAAAAACTTTTTAACTTCTTTTTAAGAGAAAATGTTAATTAAAATGATGAAAATAGTCATTTCGTTTTTATTTTCGATTCATTTTGTTTCATTAACAAGTCCCCGAAGTTTTATTTCAAAATTCCTGCAGAAAATGCCTAAAACTTAATCAATGTCTAGGTTGACGTATCTTCTTAACCAGTGCTTTAGTTGGAACAAAATATTTACAGAAACTCACCTTATTAGTTCAGCAATTTCCAAGTGGACTCGTATTGGGTGTCAAAGTCAGAGGCCTCATGTTTCCGACAAGTTGTTTCATCAGCTGAACACTCCACTTTCGTAGCCATGACTTGACATACATTATATACATATGCACAGGAGATGCAACGCTGCTTATGAAAATAAGTCCGCTTGATCTTGCAACCAGCGGCCTCGTGTGGATCTCATTCATGGTACTGAAAGCTCTTTCACTTTCTCCTGTAGAGATACGAATGGTCGGTACAGTGTTGAATAAAGGTATCAGCTCCACTGGAATTTCCTTGGTCTCGACATACATTCTAAAACAATTCTTGTCTGACATGTGGAAAAAGTCACAAAGGTTGCCAACATTCTCATGAGCAAAGCAGATACCCAAAGAAGAAGTGGAGGGCCAGAGCTGGAACTAAGATGAGATGACGTGGACACATTTTCCATGAGCCTGACACTTAAATTGTTCACAAGACTTCTGAAAAACTGATTTCTGTCAATTTTTACAACATTTTTTTTTTAGAAACATGTAATCCTATGTTTCTAGACTTTTTGTTTTCTGATTCTTTAAGAACTGTTCTGTACTATTCTCCAGAAGCTGAGTTACACATAGATTCAAACACTTTTATAGTGCGCTTGATTGCATTTTGAGCCTCTGTCAGACTTGTCTCTGTTCTGCAACTCTAATGACAAATCAGGTAACTCATTCATAATTGCAATATTTTCTACAAATTCTACACATGTTAACATATTTCCTAGAACTTGGAACTTTGCCCTTTCTTTGGAGTCTCTCTGGTAGTCATTTTTGGCCTCACTAAAATGTTTTACTGGTGCACTGTAGTTTTCTCATACAGCTTTTACAGTTCTTTGGCTTGATGCTACCCACCTTATTGTAAATACTTTCCCAATCTTCTTAACTCTTTCTTCCAATGAAGCAGCACAAATGTTGTGTTCCCTTTAATTTTTGGGAGACATACTATATAAAGAATACAATTTGTCGAAGAAAGAATGGAAATGGTTAGTACCCGCAACTTCATTTCTTGTATCAGTAACGGCCAATTCCAAGCGATGGTTTAAACAGTGCCAGATTAATACACCTGTAAATAACTTAAAAACTATGTTCCAACTCCATTTTTTCTGCCTAACATTACAGAGGCCCCATCCCATGCTAGACCAACTAAATGTTCTGCCAGAAAGTTTTTATTCATCCTATATGAAGAAATATACTTCAGTATCTCTTGAGCAATAACACCTGCTGTAGTTGATTCAAGTTCTCTCAAGTTCCACAAAAAGGAAACAGTTTCAGAATTACCTGAAAGAGGACATCTCAAACATAATACTAAAACAGATTTTACACTAACTGTTGTTGATTCGTCAATCATAATACTGATTTTAATCTGATTTTCTGTTATAGATTTTGATATTTTATTTCTGATTTTCTGTGAAATGTGTTCAATAATATTAGCACAACTAAAATTTGTATGCAGAACTCCTCCCATGTCTAAACCATTTAATTGTTGAAGCTCAACATAAGCCTGCAGGTCTACGAAGGGTCTATTTCTTTACGCAATTGAGTAGTAAACGGTGGTTTCTGGGTGTTTCACATTCATAGTGTCCAAGTAACTTTCAAATATCTTTTTATTAGATTCTGATTTTAGCAACATAGCTTTTTTGTGAGATTCTGAATTTTTGTGCAAACAACCACTTGTTCTCTGACAATTGACACTCGTTCCAACAGTCTGGAAAAATCTTGTTCTCGGTAGCTGAGTCCTTGAATTGCACAGTCGATGGTAGGTGCAGAACCATAATCTAGATTCTCCCTTGAATCTGCATCACACGTTTTAGCAACATTTAACCCAGGCTCTGTCGTTATACTCACGTCTTTAATGAAACTAATGTTCTCGGAACTCCATTCAGTTTCGTTTTTACTTGAGCCATCACACACCTTTTTAGTATTCCTTGATTCTTCATCCTCATCCTCAACACGCTTTTTTTAACCCAGCCACTTAAGTAAATCCGTGGTCACAACCACAAATACAATAACTTTGTTCCACTCGTTATGTTTGTGTGAATCCAAGTTTTATTTTATGATTTACTCTGTGTTGCTGTGAGGCAGATTTGAATTTTCTCTGCAGTTAATGAACATCAGTAGCCCCGTGATACAACATTTCAAGTTTTCCAATACTTTTCGCTCTCCGAACCCAATCGCAGTGTAGCCAACCTTAGAGAACCAGAAAACCGCCCAGGAGTGTAAAAGCGACCATATATTACGAACATAACATCGTAAGGTTCGATGTTAGTCCACTAGAGTACACCCATAACGTTTCAGCGCTATGTATACATTATAAACGATTTTCTTACTGAATGTAAAAATGTCTCGCCATTCAAAAGTGGAAAAATATTTTTGGAAACGGCGTTCTGACCCGTTCCTTCCAACTAAACCACTGTTCTTTACCACAGACATTAGCATCATGAAAATTCTCAACATGGCCTTTGTTCAGAAAATTGGTGTAAGTATAATAAGAGAGAACCAGGAACAAAACATGACCACACAAATGGGGAAACTCAAGAAATCTTATAGTATAGTGGGTGTTTCAGCAACATCATTAAGGTTTTCTGTTTGATGGGCGTAGAATCAACGATGAGGAGACACCTAAATAACTGCAAATGCAAAATGGTTACGTTATAGAAGTTTACCAGGAGCAGGCAGGTTGGTTTGTGAAATGTAATTCAAAGTGTACACTGAAGAAGTATTTTATAATCCCATTCATTCACATGTTTAAAAGGACATTACATTAGATATGAAGGACTATCCCCACCTCATTTATGTTAATGTGTAACATTCCTTTTTCATTTAATGCATGCATATTGATGAAAGCAGAGCATCGTTAAGACTCAAAGTACTGTACACAAACAAAATCAACCGCTTTTTCTGATATACTGTGTTGAAATGGTTGGTGTCAATGTAGAAGGGAAAAAAGTTTTGTCTGATTATTGCAGCATATGCAACTTGACGTTTCTGTTTTGGAAATAAAATACTGGAAGAAAATTGTGATTTTTAGAACGATGTTTTTTTTTTTTTTGGGGGGGGGGTGGGGGAAAGGTGTACTTGTATTAATGCCAAATGCATATTTGTTTTAGTTATTGGTAGAAATGTTGGAAAAATAACTTCTGGTTTATTTTCCAATTTTGAACAACCAGTATAACTCTAAATAAGTAAGCATAGTGTTTGGCAGAAAATTCTGTATTGGTTTTGTTTTGTTTTCTGTATTTTTTTTCCTTCCTTTTTCCATTTTCTATTCAATTTTTCTCTATAATTGGTCATTGTAATAAAGATCTTTAACTTTAAAAAAGACTATAAAGGCACACGCAGTCTCAATATGGGAGAGTCTCCGAATGGGAGTCTCAATAGAAGCGATGCCCTCATCGGTGGTTACCTTTGCATAACTAAAAGTTGTGAAAACTGCTGCATTTAAAGATGCACTTACTTATTATATTTTATTATGGAAACCTAGGTATATTTGCAGTTATGGAGAAGTTGGATACACTGTATATGAGACAGACTAAAATGCATTGATGAAAATAGGAACACTGCTGCCGACAAAGCCATTGAAAATATGTCTTAATTTGCCCAGAGAAGGCAGAGAACTACAGGAGCTTCTGATCATACCCAGGATGACTCTCAATATTCATATCGCGGGTTTTAAAGTTAGGAACAAGAAAACTTCTTTATTGTCATATAAACCTAAATTTTGTGCTTCGTTTTCTGAAACTTCCATTTTTCAAAAATGCATGTACCATTTTCTCACAAACTATGAGATAGATTTTGAAGAAACTTATATATATATATAATCACATATAAGCTTCAATTCAAGGTAAGCATTTCTTTATATATGTTATACATCATATCGTATAACAGTGCAAACTTTAGAAAGTAGCATCCATTTTGTAATATTATATTTAAAAGATCGTATAAAATACACCAAACGTCATAAAAACAAAATCCTTACAATGAATTGTTTTACCTACTAGTATTAAAAAGCAGTGAGCAAAATTATAAGTAGTTATAATTGAGGATTACTTTTAAAACGGTACATTTTAATTTTTAGAAAAATACCTATTTGGTTTTGTAAAACAAATTCGTTCAATGTTATTGAACTTTACCACATATATGTATCATATAAAGGAGTAAAACATATCCAACTTTCATAAAGGTGTAACTAAAAACAAGGTAGTTACGATTGTTTATCTAATATCCTACATTTAATTGACATCTCTCCATTACCATTTAATTTATGACATGAAAATGAGTTTCACAAACCATTTCCACAACAATGATTAGAGCTTTCCAGTGAAAAAAAAAAAAAAAAAACTATCAAAATTGATTGAGTGGTTTCTCATATTGCCCTATATATGTACATATGCAGACAAATTTCCTCTCTTTTTAATACTAGCCAAATGGTTTACACAATGTTGCTGCTAATTTCACTTATCTACCCTTCTTTCTGTAATGATTGCACAGTGATCTATTGAATTCACCCTTGTACCTCTTACAACTGAAATGTCATATAGATCCGGCTATTCCTAATAACGAACAAACCCTTTACATTTACACAAAGGGCCCAAATTTTATTTTACTGTTGGTGTTGGTCAGTGTGGTATATATGAGTTTGAGGAAGCAGATCGTAATAAAAATTGAACACTAGCTCAGTGAACTGCAAGCGAACTGCTTTGCTGTTTCAAAGTATTAGAGGTAAGAATGATTACAAATTCGTACTCAAATCTTAACTGCAAACATTCAGTTACGACCCTATCAATAACAGCACTTTTTATTTTTAGATTGGTTTGAGGTTTGACCAACAAACTAGTTGATCAGGACTAACAAATATAATGCTTAAACGGTAGGTGATATAACTGCTCGCAAGCATTGTCAGAAGAAAATGCAGAAAAAAAGCTACTGGTTTTAAGAAAGAGTATTACTGTTATGTATATTACAATACTGTTCATAGTCGTAGTTTTTTATTAAACCATACTGCAAGCATTTAGAATAAAATTATTTTCCTCCTTTCGCTGTTTAAGTTCATTAACATCGATATTCAAAAAGAAAAGTCTGATGTGTTCCACCCGCATGACTTTCTCTACTCTAGTACTCACCATTCTTACAAACACTTATTTCTATATCTTCTTCTTCGCAAAAAAGTGCTTGAAAAACCTGCGGTACAAACAAACAAGTCACTGTTTATATTCTGCTGCAATTTTCTCGAAACAACTATTTGTGAGCACGGACATTTCTTTTCCCTGTCCTTTCGATTTAAATAGTTTGCATTGGGTATGTAAAGGTTGTATTTCGGTGGCAGTGGCACTATAGTATCACCTATGTTTTCTGCCTTTCGTACTTTGCTGCATCCTGCATGCCTCAAACCATTTCTTCCCCTGCGGCAGCAGTACAGAGTGTGGTGACGTCACACGCTGAACTAGTCTTCAATACGAGCATGTTCAGCGGTGTGAGCTGACGTCACACCGGTACTACCTCTCCTCCCCTATCCTATGACATACACTGATTCAACAATATCGACCATGATATGCCTGGCATGAAAATTTGCTTTGTTTCACAGTCAAACCAAGGAATAAAGAACCTTTTTAGTGACAAAGCACTTAACCTTACTGCGGTAGATCCAGACTATTCTACCAGAGATCTGTATAATGCTATTGAGAACGGCCAATACCCCTCCTGGACATTTTACATGCAAGTGATGACACCTGAAGAGGCTACAAAATACCGCTGGAATCCATTTGATCCCACCAAGGTAAGCGGGAAATTCTACTTGGTATGTAGTGTTTTTCAATTCTATTTATTAATGTCTACATTGTTGACTTAAGATATACCTAGGAGATGAAATATTTTAACAAACATCTGACGTGTTGTATTCACAATAGTTCTTATACTAACCCTGTACAAAATATTATTATTCAGTTTGGTTATATGTTACTCGATATAGGCATTTGTAGAAATGGTTTCATTACGTATTTCCTTGTACACAGGCAGAATGTGAATAAGGGAATACATTAGACTTAATCTATTATCAAATCCCTTAGGAACTAGTTGCAATGAATAGAAGAAAACATACTTTCCATTTCAGATAAGAATAAATCTTGAAAACCCAAACTAACTACAAGGAATAACTCAGAAATCGTTAACTCTGGAATTACAATAAATTGTATGCTTTAACAAGATCTGAACTTTTTGAGTTTCTGCTCTTGCGTCTGCTCTTTTGTAGTGTCTTTCAACAGATGATTTTCTTACACATTATTGTACCGCAGATTGAGCCGAGCTTATCTGAGTCCTCCGGATGCATTGCACTCGGTGCATTTTTAAGCTTTTAGAGGCCCGGACTCAGAGTCACAATGCTGCTCGAAGTGAAATAATGCATAAAGATCATTTATCCACACTAGATGAAACGCGTAACATAGAAAAACCAGTGACTGGAGTGCAATGCAATGTGACGAGTTCTTCAGAAGTGCTGTGATGATTGGTGAAGTTTTTGTAAACTGGTTAAAACGCGTGTCCTGTTGCTAATATATAACGCATCCTACCCTGATGTGAAGTTAGACCACGTTCCCCCAAAACAGCAGCTGAAAAAGAGTACAAAGAGTACAAAGCGATCGCATTCACGAAGAACATTGTAACAGATGCACTGATATTTCAAGTGAAGGCAGCAAACATAGCCAAAAAGAAGAATAAGTAAGTATCGAGCCTTGTGAAAGGTCACAGGCTGAGGTGCTTGCACCTTAGATCGTAAAGGCCTCACAGCATGGGCAGAAACACTAAATAGAGCATTTATTGCCACAAGAACCCGTATCTGTTCCGGCTGATGCACGCAACCTACCATCTGTTCACCAGCTGATGGTCCCTGGCAGGAATGTGGCCAGCCAATACGTCAGTAAACAATTCCAGATATGTGCACAGCGATATCTGAAGCTGAACTTCTGCTTCTAGTCGCGCTTACCATAGCACTGCCAACCTTGGAATGTGCATTCACACTAGGTCAAACAAAAGAACTCGCTCAAAATAGCGGAACACTCAGTTCATGGAGTATATTTAGCTCATAAGACATAAACAATGTTGGCGACTACTCCGTTGGTGAAAAAATTATAGGTGGCTGCTCTGTTACTGAGCTACTACACCCCTGTAGCACCAGTATTTCCCGGGTAGTTTCAATACTTATAACAATCTTGAGGTGAAACTTAAAATGCGCCTCCCTCATAGCTATCCATGCATCTGCTGTGTATTTTATATTTTGTATTTGACTTTTAGATGTGGTTAAATGAAGATTATCCACCAATCCCAGTTGGAAAGTTAGTTTTGAACCGAAATCCAAGAAACTACTTCGCAGAAGTGGAACAGCTTGCTTTCTGTCCTGCACATTTCATACCCGGCATTGGACCCAGTATGGACAAAGTGCTTCAGGTAAATAGACAATAACTGTTTCTTTATTCTAGTTTACCTGTCATCATGAAAATTCTACATCAAATTTAGAAAGTTAAGTATTTACATATTAAAGAACAGCACTATAGAAGCTTGTAAGCTGTACAATCGAATAAACTAAATTGTGCTCTTTAGTATTTTGTTTATTTACGTGAGATGTAACAAAAATAGTGGCAACATTGCCATGGAAGCGAAGCAAGAGGAAATTAGTTGTGGTTACTTTTGCCACAAGTTAGTCCATCTCCAATCTCCCCTGCAGTAAATGGACCCTTCCATCAGACTTATAGCACATGCGCTGTGGAGCGAGAAAGTTAGTTGAAATTTTGTGAGAAAAGAGACACCTCATCAGCAAAATTTACATACCCTAATTGGTATGTAATGCTCCAATTTATTCCTCTTCTTTTTCCCTCGTTTGCTTTTCTCGTCACTTCATCCATCACAACCAGGAAGACAGATAGTGAGAGAATACATCCCTAACTTACACCTGAAATCTTCACTCTTAACGTTATCTCATGAAAGTTGCTCAAATTTTCATCTCTCTTGTATCGGGAAAACGTATTCAGAACAATCTCTTTAATTGTGGCCTGTGTAACACATCCGATTTTATTTATACTTCCCTTTAGATTCTGCAATGTACATGGTCTGTTTTTCAAAAGCATCCAGATACATAAAAGTGACACATTGTTAAACCTGGTGACAGACAAGCCCACTCAACAGCACTAATCACTCTATCCTAAATCCGTCCTTAATTTTGTATACATGGACTCCGTTGCTGAATAATACTTGGAGAATCCTCGGACTCATTTGCGCATAATTTCACCCATTTCATTCAATCGTCGTCCGGTATCACATGCGTTGGAGGTCGTCAATATACACGAAAGAAAAAAGCTTTTAAGAGTGATCACTGTCACCAAATTTTAATTGGAGTAGAAGCAATAAATGAGGAGCATAAAATAAACAAACGTAAGGGTATTTACTTCTCATGAACGTTAATGTTTGTAATATTACTAAACAGCATCGTGTAACATATTTGTTCTCTAACAATTTCAGGGGCGTATATTCGCTTACGCTGACACACTGAGATACAGACTCGGTCCGAATTTTTTTCAACTTCCAGTGAACAGACCAAAACAAGGGATGAAAGTACATAGTGTCAACAGGGATGGCCCAATGGTATACTTCAACCAAGAGGATGAACCTGGTTACTACCCAAATAGTTACATTCAACTAATTCCAGACCCAGCTGCAGCCCAGCCACCTATTAACGTTACCGGTACTGTGAAGAGGTAGGTATGTTCAGAAATTAATGTGGAAGAACTGCTTGAAAAGTGACAGAGGACCAACACAGGTCACAAATCATGGGCAATAATAGTGCTTGAGCGATATGTTATATTGGTGTTTACCTCGGTTATCACTCTTATCTCGTGGCTTATACAACATTGGTGAAATAATGAACTCTGAATTTATTTCTCCTGCGAACTTTTATTTCCACGTCACATATATTATTGTTAAATACAGATTAGTTTTCTCTCTTGCAAACATATACCCTCTCGAATATTGTTCATTCGCGAAACTGACTTTCCCGATTATTTTAGGAATCGTGTTTCCTAAATGTTATGAATGTTATGCGTTCTTGTGAATTTCCGAGACTGCTGACTTTGTAATGTTCTGTCGGAGAGAGACACGTAAAGTTTCTGTCCACGTGAGTCTTACAATGAATGTTGCCGAGCGCGCGCTTTCTGAGTCGTGCCTTCAAGTTTTATTACCGACAATTGCCCCTAGATTTTCTCTACTTTTGTTTGTGTTATTTAATGACCGCATTTTAATGGCCGTTTTCCTACATTTCAGATGCATGACTTCTCAATAGTATTGCTACCACGTTCCTTATAATTTTCCGTAGTTTATTATTTTCTTTTTTTTTTCTTCTTCTTTTTCTTTTTCTCTGTTTTACAGTATACATTCTACACACACCGTCCCAAAGCTCCTGACGAACGAGAACCTACCGTAATAGATTTCAAAATGAGTTAAAGCAAGTTATAGGTTATGAATGACCAATTAAAGACACGCCTATATTCATAATGAAGTTGTACAGTCATATCAACATATGCTAAAGCAATTGAACGATAAAATGTGGGCATAAATCACAGCATTTACTAGGTTGTATTGCAAGCGCAATAGTTTGAGCCATGTTTAGTAATAAAGATAAAAACACAAATGTAATCTTAAACTTGCACTAATAGGTGCTAACATAGTAGTAAAGCTATGAAGCGTTGGATAATTACCACATACCTCAACTAACATTGGAGCTGAAGTTAAAAAATCTGATGTGTTGCACTCACATGACTTTCTCTACTCTTGTACTAACCATTCTTACAGACTCTTATTCCTATATCTTCTTCGTGTTAGTTAAGATAAACATTTGTGCAACTTATCTTATTGCTTATTTCCTTGTAGGTACAGGGGGAATATTAGAATACAGTAGGCTTTGTGCGATAGTCTCATGTTTTAAAGCTTTGGGATTCTGTTGTCTGCACACTTAACATATAATAAAATGAACAACGATGATCCATTTCACGAAAGTTGTAAGTTTTCCGAAACTCACACACATAACAAGGAATATCTCCGAAATGGTTCACCCTTCAAGAAAATTTATCCGGACATAAATTGTGTATTTTAGCAAGATTTACATTTTTTGTATAGTATGATTTGGTATAGGTATCTCTAACGGTTTACCAGTTATGCAAAAGTCGTCCAGAGTAAATACGACTACACGGGCTATAGCCAGAAAATTCAAGATATACATTTCATTTGTCATCAAAATATCTCAAACATATGACATTTTAATCAAAATCGTTAGAGCCATTTTCAAGAAAATCAAAATTTTCGAAAATTTTTCCATGTAAAGGGTAGTTTAGGGTGGGGCTATTTACTTCAAAATCTTCGTGCCGCATCCTTGAAGGCTATTAAACAATACCAGCTTTCGTTATTAACCGACTTTTCGCTTTTGAGTTATGTTGTTCACAGACAGACGTAGACACTGATATTTTTCTAAAATAGCTTTTTTTGGACTCAGAGGCCTTCAAAACGTATATTTCCAGTGAAATCTCGATATCAAGCTTCTGGGTGGAATACAATACTAACGCTACTTAGTATATGTAGTAGAGAAAGTAAAAAGGCTTTCCTAACTTAATAAACTTTAAATTTTATATCCTAATTTTCTGTCTGATAAAAATCAATTTGTGCTTGGTAGTTCGCTATGTTTTTACTTTCTCTACTGGTAAGTAGGGGAAGTATTGTATTCCACCCAAAAATTTGATGTCGAGATTTCACCGGAAATATATGTTTTGAGGCCCTCTGAATCCAAAAAAAAGCATTTTTAGAAAAGCGTCTGTGTGTGTGTGTGTGTGTGTGTGTGTCTGTGAGTCTGTGTGTCAGTGTGTCTGTGGAGAGCATAACTCAAAAACGAAAATTCGGTTAAAAACCAAAGTTCGTATTTAAGTTTAATGTCTTTCAAGGATGCAATACGAAGATTTTGAAGAAAATAGTCCCACCCTAAACTACCGTTTACATGGAAGATTTTTCGAAAATTTTGATTTTCTTGAAAATGGCTCTCAAGATTTTGATAAAAATGTCATATGTTTGAGATATTTTTATGACAAATGAAATGTATATCTTGAATTTTCTGCTATAGCCCCTGTAGTCGTATTTACTCTGGACGACTTTTGCATAACTGGTAAAACCGTTAGAGATAGACCAACTTATACTGTACAAAAAATGTCGATCTTACTAAAGTACACAATTTATGTCCCAATAAATTTTCTTGTAGAGTGAACCATTTCGGAGATATTCCTTTGTTATGTGTGTGAATTTCGCAAAACTTAAAACTTTCGTGAAATGAAACATCGTTGTTCATTTTTTTATATGTTACGTGTGCAAAGAGAACGAAATCTCAAAGTTTTAAAAGATTTGACTAGCTCACAAAGCCTACTGTATTCTAATATTCCCCTTGCACCTACAAGGAAATAAGCAATAAGATAATTTGTACGAATGTTAATCTTTACTAACAAGAAGAGATAATTATACTCGTAGGAGTTTGTAAGAATGGTATGTGCAAGAGTAGAAAAAGTCATGTGAGTGCAACACATTAATTTTTTTAAATGTTGTAGTAGCTCCTTCAATCGGGGAGTCTGGCAATCCCTGCGTGTAGTATATAGTATAAGTATTGCATTCGACATAGAAAAATCTGATGTGTTACAATCACATGACTTTCTCTACTCTTGTTCTAACCATTCTTACAGACGCTTATTACTATATTTTCGTCCTATTAGTTGAGATAAACATTTGTACAAATTATATTATTGCTTGTTTCCTTATAGGTGCAAGGGGAATATGGGAATGCAGCAGGCGTTAAGCGATAATTCTTTTAAAGCTTTGAGATTTCGTTCTCTTTGCACGCTTAAAACATAAAAATGAATAATGATGTTCCATTTAACGAAAGATTAAGTATTCCAAAACTCACACAAACAAGGAATGTCTCCAAAATTGATCACAAATAGTCATACATTGTGTGTTTTAGTAAGATCTACATTTTTATAGTAAGATTTGGTTTATTTCTTACGCTTTATCAGTTATGCAAAAGTCGTCTAGAGTAAACAGGACCACATAGGCTATAGCCAGAAAATTCAAAATATACATTTCGTTTGCCATAAAAATATCTTCAACATAGAGCAGTTTAGTGAAAATAGTCACTTTCGAGACAAAAATTTTCCATAAGTTTTCCATGTAAAGGGTAATTTATGGTGGAGGATTTATCTTCAAAATCTTCGTACCGCATCCTTAAAAGACATTAAACTTAAATACCAACTCTGATTTTTAACTTGTTTTTCGTTTTTGAGCTATGCTGTTTACAGACTGACCTACCTACGCACGCACGGACGCGCACACACACAGACCTTTTTCCAGAAATACTTTTTTTAGATTCAGGGGGCCTCGAAACATACTTGCGGTGAAGTCTAGACATGGATTTTTTGGATGGAATACAATACTTCTTCTACTTACTAAATGCAGTAATGTAAAAATAACCTGATGCCTTTAACCAAAAGACTTTTTTTTTAATTAACGTCCTCCAACATTGTGTCATATCGGACGAATGAATGAAATGATGCTCAAATGAGCCCGAGGTCCATGGAGCTGTAAGTTACCCAACATTCGTCTTCTCAGGGTAGGGAAAACCTCGGAAAAAACCCTTACCCACATAACTTACCCTAAGCGAGATTCGAACTCGCGACCTCTTGAACGTGAGGCAGACACGCTAACCATCACGCTACAGAGGCGGGCAACCAAAATACTGTCCACTCACTGTTGTCTATTTTTACTTTCTCTACTACTAGATATAGCAAGCGGAGAAAGTCATGTGAGTACAACACGTCAGATTTTTATGTACCTTCTACAACTATTTCCTTAAAGCGCATTTGTCTGATTGTACACGTTTGAAATATATTTTTCCATAATTAGTTTCATTACAAATTTCCCGTAGGAAAAAAAGTGGTCAGGTGGCGAAGCTCGCAGAACTGTTCGGGAGGGATCGTGGCGTTGACCACGTCCCACCCTCCAATACTGCAAATGCTTATTTGCCCGTCGCTTTCCATAACATTGCGCATGAGAGCTGAATGGCGCCTTAAGAAAATAAGAAAATATATAGCATTCAAATCAATAACAGCGAATATCTCGGAAATGGCTGATACCAGAATAATTGTTTTTTAAAATAAATTGTGTATTTTGAAGAGACTTTTTAAGCCATCTTGTGGTTTATCAGATATACAAGTCAAATACAAAATTCCGAACGAAGAGGGCTCTGAGAAAATTCAAGAGATACATTTGGTCACATATAATGTCTTAAATATATTTTAATCAAAATCATTAGAGACATTTTGAGAAAGTCAAAAAGTTTCTAGCAATGTTCAATGTAAAGGGTAGTTAGAAATGTGAGAGATTCTTTGGAAAGTGCAAGTATCCCGCCAATGGAAGGTATTAGGTTTAAATACCAAGTATGGTATTTACTGCAGTTTTCAGTTTTGAGTTATACTTTGTAGGATAGGCAGGCACACATCGGTTGTTTCTCTGAAAATATCCTTTTGGAAGGCTTTTTCCTGAATAATCTGAATATCGAATGTTTATATGGAGGTTAACACCTATGCATACTAGGTATGAAGTAGGGAAAGTAATTAAGGAGGCGACAGGAAGATTTTGGAAATAATTCCTCCACTCTAAGCCACCCTTTACATGAAAAATGTTTCGGAAAGTTTGATTTTCTCAAAAATGGCTCTAACGATTTTGATTAAAATGCCATATATTTAAGATATTGTGACTTTGGTTGGGTGTGAAGTAAAGAAGACAGATGTAGTCGGAATAAATATACACTTTTATTTCCGTAAACAGTCACTTTGTACACTCGTTGCAACAGCAAGAAAGTCTTTTCCGATTCTCCAACAGCACGGCTCCCAATTCGTAACACAAAGAACTGTCCCTTCTCCGTCGGCACGACTCCTCGACGCTTCGCATACGTCTCTTCTCTCCGTCAGCACGACTACTCAACGCTTCACATACGTCTGACTGCCTCTTCTGTCGCACTTTTCCGCTATTTATATCTCCCAGGCACTATTCTGGAAAGTTCAGTTATTGCGGTGAAATACAAAGCAGAATATTCCAGAAGCCTCTATCCTTTTCTCTCTTTCGGCAAGCGCCCCAACAATGCGGCCATTCTCTGTCTCTTTCCTTGGGCTCCTTTGCGGTAGTGCCGACAATAATGCGATGGGTGGCACTGCTGTTGTCGGCAATTAGATGCGGCGGGCGCGGTGACAATATCTTTATGACAAATGAAATGTATATTTTGAATTTTGTGGCTATAGCCTATGTAGTCCTGTTTACTCTGACTAACTTTTGAATAAGTGGTAAACTCTAAGTGATAGACCAAATCGTACTATACACAAACGTAGATGTCGCTAAAATACACAAGTTACGTCCAAATGCAGTTTTTTTGTGAACTGAACAATTTCAGAGACATTCCTTGTTATTTGTGTGGCTTTTGCAATTCTTAAAATTTCCTCAGTGGAAAGTTGCTGAGCACTTTTTTATCTCTTAGCCGTGAAAACAGAATAGAGTTTTAAGGGTTTAAACGCTTTTTGTATCGCCCAAGGCCTACTGTATTCCCATATTCTTCTTGCACCTTCAAGAAAATGAGTAAGAAGTTAATTTCTACAAATATTTATCTCGACTAACATGAAGAAGATACGTATAGGAATAAGAGTCTGTAAAAGTGGTTAGTATAGGAGTAGAGAAAGTCATGTGAATGCAACATAAAATATTTTGCTTACACAAGTCAATATGAGTAGATACCTTCCTTAGAAATGAGCGATTGTCGTTCTCAATATTAGCATATTGTTAGTTTACATAATGTATGATTATCTCCTTAGGTGGAATCTGGGAGATGACGACAACTTCTCGCAGCCCCGATTATACTGGACTAAGGAGGTGAAGCCAGACGAGAAAGTGAGGATAGTAGAGAACATTGTTGCATCCATGAAGACAATAAAACCTTCAATGCAGGTAGGGTCTTCATGACTTTCTCTGTATGTTTATCTTTTAATTACGAGTTAACCTCTTCTCCCACGTGGCGTCAAATGATGCTTATAATTGTTGGTAGAAATATTTAAAACGGGCTTCTTAGAGACATCAAACAATGAAAGAAGGATTTGTACCTGACTATTTGCACGTTCAGCCAAGGGAACCACTATTACATCGACACCGGAGACGCCAACCTATTCGGTTATACGTGGTCCTGTGGCAAAGCAAGCAGAAGTACGGGCATCCTGCATGTTTGCAGATTCTAAGTCTGTTGCACTAACTTTGTCAAAATAGTTCGGCACTGCAATAATTATAGTTGCTTTTGTAAAGTAGGCTCATGTATACCTACTGTAAATCTGAGGGGATCAGCGAAGAGTGTGTTTCCTATAGTCCTGATGAAGAAGACCAGCGGCGAATTCTCTTCTGCGTGGAATAATAGAAGCTGAACGCTGTCATCAGAATGGACTGTTTTCCGTTACTCCAATTGAGGACATTCTGGACGCCCTTATTGGCGCCCAGTGGTTTTCGAGCTTAGACTTGAAATCGGGTTGCTGGTGTGTGGGTCTAGATCCCAGGGACAAGGAGAAGTCCGCATTCTGACTGGCCAAGGGCTTTGGCAGTTCTCAGTTATACCATTTGGTCTTTGCAACTCTTCAGCTGTCTTCCAGCGCCTAATGGACCCGGTGATGAGGGGCCTGACTTACGACGCCTACCTGCTATAGTGGTATAGCATCAGGTGATGGGCAGCATCTTCGAAGGTGATCCAGAGAACATCAATAAGGTATCACGAAGAATACAGTCAGTCAATCTGAAATGGAGCTCTTCAGCAACAAGGTTTACTACTTTGATGCAGAAATAGTAAACAAACTACCGCTGCAACAATAAATGGTATTACCAAATGAAATAAGAAAAATCGATTTAATGTGGCATTATCTATTGCAAATCCTACTCAAACTAACTGAACACATCCATTTGGGCCACATTCTCACCAACGGGATTGGTCACGGATTCGGAGAAGGCTCAGGCTGAGGATGTTTCCTCGCCCGAAAATTAAACGACAGTTGGCATTTTGCAGCTACTAGAACACATCGAAGCCTCTTACTCGTCTGACAGAAGAACATCATCCTTACGTGTGGACGGAAGAGAGCAAAGTTAGCACTTTACAGTGCCCCAGTTTTAGTTTCCCAGAACCGGACTGCGATTTCACAATGAACACTGACGTCATCGACACAGAGAATGGAGGAGAAGCAACATGCCGCCCTTTCCTTGTGGTTTCGGCGGTCTCTGCTAATGGATGGGATAGTGCAAATTCATAGGGAGTACCTGGTAGGCTCCCACTTAGGGCGCTCTTCCGAGGAGAAAAAGAAGCAGGAGTTAGGCCAAGCTGGGAGGATATCACACCCAGGATTAGCGAGTATGTGCCCCACTGTACACAATGACACTCCCTGAAGATCAAGGACGGTGTGTCGTGCCGGATCTGGAACTCGGCTGATGGGAAGATCCAGGAGGCACCAACTCCCTTTGGGAGTCCGGTTATGGAAAATGTGCATTCGAGGTTATCGAGAGGACATCTTGGATCTAACCATATGATCGAAACGCTGTGACAGAGGTATTATGGCTGAAGCTAGGGGCATATCCTGGCAGGTGCTGCCGCTAATAGCAAGTGTGCGCGGCAGGTCGGCCCACATGTAGCAGTAAAACGTGGAGGGCATCGCCCGCCATCTACTTAACTGGACTGAGCTCTGTCCCTGATAGCGGCAAGAAATATCCGCTGATGGTCATGGACAGCCTCATTATGCGGCCGGAGATGTACGACGGGAGACCAAGACCATGACTGATTACCTCTTGGAAGAACTGCTCTGCCGCTTTGGGACACTGCTGGAACTACACAGCGATCATGGCAGACTGAACTATCCAAATACAATATTAATAATGAAAAAGGCGTCGAATAGTTTACAGAAGTATTCATTGTGAAAGTTTTATATTCGAAACGCTATCCTTTTCAAGTGACTCTCACTAAGAAATGCGAGTATGTTTAGTTCCTAATGTAACTAACTTCATTAAGTGAGTTAAGAAGTATTTTTAATGCATTATGCTCAGTTTATACAGTTTTATATTATGTATAACAATAGAAAAGTGCTTTTAAGATGTTTTATAAATTCATTTCCTTCTGCTGCCTCGAGAATAGCTGCAAACAAAATGTATTACAATATAAGAAAAAAAGAAATGAAGCAACACTTTCCTATTTCTCAATGCATACCGGTTTCCACTTTAATCAGAGTTCAACTGTGTTAATGTATAGTCATCCTGTGTATTTATATTTGCTTTAAACTAACGCTAATTTCATTATTTACAGATGAAAGTCGTACGACTTTATGAGCAAGTTCATGAAACTTTTGGACAAGCGATTGCTGAGAAGTTAAAACTGGATTCTGCAGCTCTAAAGTCTAAATAAAATGGAAGCCTAATATACGCTGAAGCTTCCGCACAAACGTTGGTAGGCCTGCATGATTCCAAAACACATCGTCTGAATACCAGTAATGAAAATAAAGTAATATATTATTGTAAAACTTTCCTGAGTGTTAACAATTATCTATCCATGCTCTTTTCATGGCTGTTGTGGAGAATTTGGAAATGAAGCTCCAATCCAAATAAACTGTATTTTATAGTTTCTTAAGTTATTAAAATTAGCATACACGTGACATATACGTACTACTTGCCTCCAACGGAGAATTTCTGTACAACAATTCTGAATGTGTAAAATTGATTAGGATAGAAATAAATTAATAATACTAATATAAAACTCACTGCTACATGTGATACAAAAATTGACTCACATGTATGGAGGTTCCATGTCCTGCAAAACCACTAATTAGCTGGTTGCAGCTAATGAGTGCAGCTTGAAGGTCGAACGTCAAGTGGAAGAGGATGATCTAAAAATATGAGTGCAACAATCAAACACCTTTGCGAGCAAATAAAGTCTTAATAATTTGTTTAACATGTTGTTCTAGGTTAAAAAAAAAGCTAATGAATATTAATTTGTTCTAAGAGTACATAAGAATTGAACACACATCTGCTGGGGTATTACATGAGAAGGGAGACAAATGACTACTTCGGCACATAACATATTAAATATATGCTGAAGTTTGTTATATAGTTCGGGAGTTGTCCGTTAGGGGTATGTTCACATTTCGGCCATTTGTGATGCCATCACCTTTTCTCTAGCCTCACCTGTGTGCCTTGGCAAGCAAAACTTGGACTTACACTCTCCTGAACGTAAAGTCCACAGACTCCTGGGTGACTTATGGAGAGCATAACTAAACCTTTAATTTTGTTACTTAACTATAATAGATAAAACAGTGACTCACGTAGAAAAGTTATCGAAAAGCTACTAGACGAATTCGATTTAGTATTGGTCATTCCATGTCAAATCGCACAAATGTCAGGAAAATTTGACCTTCACGTCTCCGATTTCATTGATATTAAATTTACATATTCTGTGAATGAAAAAATTATAAACCTACTTTTTATTAATCTGTAAACTAATTAATTTTGTAAATATAAAGCATTACATTTTCGGATATTTTGCACACACTATTCTACATAAACGTAAATATCTCTAGTATTATTTTTCAGATAAATATAATATTTGGCTCACTTTGAACACTGAAATATATGCTTCATTTAAACGTTAAATAAAAAATAATTCGTTTAATGTTTTCTGTCTTCACGAAGTCTTTAACGTTACAAAATCATTAACTATGCTAACCCCTTTCATTAAAATTCCATGACAAATTTATGGGGTTTGATGACGACATATAATCCTAGCAAAAATTCAGTTTAGAATTCCAAATAAATACACAGAAGTTGAATAACGTAGCAAGCCGTGTGGAAGAGTAGTAACGCTGCAGTGCTGCCTTCACGTAGGTCACCGTGTGACAGCCGATTGCATATCATGTGTTGCAGTTCCGTCAAAGTCAAACTGTTAGCACAAACTTTACTATAGGTCTATCACTCTCTTCACACGACAAAAAGTTAACATTCCACGATTAAAAATTCCAATAGCAGATTAACATTTGCATCATTACACTTCGAGTTACACTCGGGTTTAAATATCCACCAATCTTCCTTCGCCTTCAAGCTAATAGTTTTTACTTTCTCTAATGGTAAGTAGAAGGAATTATTGTACTCCACCCAAAAATTCGATGTCGATATTTCACCGGAAATATATTTTGAGACCCACTGTATCAAAAAAGAAAAAAAGCATTTTTAGAAAAAGGTCCCTGTGTGTGTGTGTGTGTGTGTGTGTGTGTGTGTGTGTGTGTGTGTGTGTGTGTGTGTGTCTGTGTGTCTGGACAGCATAACTCAAAAACGAAAAATCGGTTACAAACCAAAGTTGGCATTTAAGTTTAATATCTATCAAGTATGTGACACGAAAATTTTGAAGAAAATAGCCCCACCCTAAACTACTCTTTACATGGAAAGTTTTTCGAAAATTTTGATTTTGTTGAAAATGGCACTAAAGACTTTGATTAAAGTGTCATACGTTTAAGATATTTTCTGGCTATAGCCTATGTAGTCCTGTTTACTCTGGATGTCTTTTGAATAACTCGTAAACCATAAGAGATAGCCAAATTCTTAATATACAAAAATCTCACTAGTAGATCTCACTAAAACACACAATTTATGTCATATATTTTTTGGTAGAGTTAACCATTTCGGAGATATTCCTTGTTATGTATGTCAGTTTCGGAAAACTTGAAATCTTCGTGAAATGCAACATCGTTGTTCATTTTTTATATGTTAAGAGTATAAAGAGAACGGGATCTTAAAGCTTTAAAAGATTTGACTATCGCACAAAGCTTACTCTATTCCAATATTCCCCTTGCACCTACAAGGAAATAAGCAATAAGATAATTTGTACAAATGTTTATTTTAACTAACACGAAGAAGATATAGGTAGGTATAAGTTTGTAAGAATGGTTAGTGCAAGAGTAGAGAAAGTCATGTGAGTGCAACACATCAGATTTTTTACTTTCTCTACTGGTAAGTAGAGGAAGTATTGTATTCCACCAAAAAATTCGATGTCGAGATATCACCGGAAATATATGTTTTGAGGCCCCCTGAATCCAAAAACAGGCATTTTTGGAAAAAGGTCCGTGAGTGTGTCAGGCTGTGTGTCTGTCTGTCAGTCTGTGGACAGCCTAACTAAAAAGCGAAAAGTTGGTTAAAAACCAAAGTTGGTATTTAAAGAATTAATTAACGGATGGATATTGCAGTTGATGATGTTCGCAGTTTACACTGTTCGTAAATTCTTAAACAGGAGATTGAGACACCTATGAACCAGTCGTAGTAGGGATGATGATCAGCAACTAAAATTACTATCTTGGATTCCACACTGTCGCTACCTAGGTTTTTTTTTTTTTTTTTAATTTTTATTTACTTTTTTTTTTTTTTTTTTTTTTTTTTTTTTTTTTTTTTTTTTTTTTAATGTGCGCACGGAGTATGGGAAGAACTTTCTTCATGTAACAGAATCAGTAGGCGGCACATAGAGCAATTATATGCCACATAAAAACGTTTTGCGTTTTTCTATATGTCTACAAACTTCCGTGACAATATGTGAAATATCATAGTTACATCAAATTTGTCAAGTTTTATCAAATATTTGTAACAACCCTGTAAATGTTTTCTGCGTGTAAAATTGTTGGTTATGAAAGTGTGGATGTTAACTGTATTACATTAAATGTAGTTTCAACAAATACAATAAATTATTTGAGGGATTAACTTAAATGCACTCATAATCTCTTGAACCTGCTTTTTGTTACTGTGAAACGGAATATTTTGAGAATTTAATAAAGAAAGAATAGCATTCTCCGCTTTGCTTATTTTATTTACACTTCTAAATCATGAGTTTACGGCATAAAATTTACTGCCATCTAAGAAGTTCAGCAGGTAATTCCCATGTTATTATTTAAACTCTATGAAAAAATATAGGCCATGATATATGGAGTAGTTCAGATTGGAAAATAGTTCGTCTAAACGACATCAGTATATGCAGAATTAACACTACTTTGATGTTTACGTCTGCTAATCTACCTCAGCGAATCAACAACGCGCAGCATAAAATAACAATATTGTCATCAGAATATACCTGGCGAATTGGAATTACCATTTAACTTAGGTGGTTTTAAATTAGGTTATGTGATGCACCGCCATTCTTGATTAAATGTAATTGCAGCTTTGTTCTGGAGATTTATGTGTAGTCCTTTTTTTCCCCATGCCACTTAAAGTTATTTCACTTAAAATGGCAATTTAACAAATGAAAAGTATATTTCTGAGAGGGTAATAAGTATGCATAAGATGCGCTACTCATGAAAAATATGTATCCACTAATAATTTCAAGGTTGAAACATGCACTCAGCATAAAATGTTGCTTAAGGGGTTAAAATGGGATATTTGTGGTACACACATACTGCAGTATTCCTTCATTAATATCATTGTTGTAGTTGGCGCAACGAAACCTTGCCAATCTGAAGAAAATATTTCTGTAAACATACAGTTACGCCTGTTGCAGGGCGACGGTATCCCTATTACGGGCTCTGGTATCAACGTCTCGAGGTGTGCATATCCCAGTGAATAAGTTAGGGGGAGTTCGACTAGTACCGAGCACCGAACCCAGGGCAGAGGTGGGGAACGCAGCACCTGGGCGTTAGGCCTCGACCCGAAAAGGGCAGTTGCGCCACGGAATTAATAGAGAAAATAATAACCACCCTAATATCCCATCAATATCGCTGCTACTATTTCAGATGATTCATGTTTTTTATGCATGTTATTCTCAACAGAAGAATTTTAGCATTCAAACGGTGCAATTTTTCGCAAAAACAGTAATTGACGAATTTTTAATTACAGACTTATTTATTATAGTATATTAAAATACTTAACTCTAATTAGTACGGTCTTTACCACATGCCAAACAAAAAATCGACATCGCTATTTCACGGAAAACATGTTTAAGACCCCTGAATCAAACGGGACCCCTGAATCAAGAAGAGTTTGGTTCAGGGTACCTCAAAATGTGTATTTCCCGTGAAATCAGCTTTTTATCAAATACTATGAATTTCTATATTTACCGTAACCACATAGCAGTGAAAGAAAACTAGAAAAAAAAATCTGTTGTGTTGATTCACACGACCATATCTATCCATTCTTCAAATTGGAGAGTGCATTCTCTTACCTAATCCATATTAAATGAGATAAATTTTCGAAGTAATATTTTAGTATGCCTATGCTTCCTTGTAGGTACATACGATGGGAATAAGCGAATACTGCAATAGGCTTTAGCGATAGTCAAATGTTTTTAGAGAAGGACGTACGTGATGCCTTTAAAAGTACAACCAGAGCGAGTAGAAACGCTCTGGTACAACTAACTTCCCATATGAGAAAAGTGTAACTACTGAATTAATTGAACCAATAACAGAACTATCTGCTTAAGGGTTACCTCCACAAAAAATTATTTGTATGCCATAAATGTTTTGGTTTTAATGAGACCTTACACCCTCTTACATGCTGTAACACTTTGTCTAACTCTTAACGTTTACCAATTATGTAAAAGTCATAGAGAATGGTGAAAATTTAAGAGGTTTTTCCTAGGAATTTCAAGATATAAATTTTTCATTTGTCATCGAAATGCCTTAAACATATAGTATATGAATCAAAACTCTTAGAGCCAGAGAAAATCAAGATGTTCGAAAAATATTTCGTAAGAGTGGTTTGGGGAAGAAAATTTCCTTCAAACTCTTCCTTGATATATGGAAAACAGGTACTTTTCATTTTTCAATTATGTTCACACGCAGACAGAAGTTTTTCTAAAAATGTTTTTTCTGGGTTCAAGAAGCCTCAAGGCGAGTATTTTCTGTGAAATCTCAACATCAAATATTTGGGTGAAATACAATACTTCGCCGACGTAGCAGAGAAAGTAAAAGGATTAAGCATATGAGGTGGCCCACTTCATCCGGCATCGCCATAACTAAGCATCCCTTCGTGCGTTAAAAGAGTTGCAGAACGCCAAGGGGCAGTTCTAGCCAAACAGAGGCCAATGGCGTGGTATAATAGGCTATTTAAATTATAAATGATTCAATGATCCTATGACAAGGTTCGGAATGGGGATTTAGCATTTAAACCTACCGAAGATCTTCTGTGATTATGGCAAGGTGAGGGGTGAGGTGAAATGAGACTAAGGGTGCCCGGATCTGAGAGGCGACAGTAGCAGGCTGGGTACCTAAAAGGTACAGATTGAAACTCCCCGATGGAGTCTCGCACTACTGACCCTCTCCGGACTTACATATTCCTCGGGACCAGGAGACCTCCCCCAAACCCTAGGACGAGTGCTTTTTTCGTTCTCAAATGTATTAGTGAAGTTAATTTCAAGACACAAAGCCCACTATCAAATAAAATATAAATTGCACATACTCTGTGTAGGTTTCAACGAGAAGTTGCCTTTAAGTAGTGTTATTTTCCCTAGCTCGCTTAATCCGGAGCTATTATTTAATCTTTCTCCTAATCAAGCTTATTAAGCACCTCAATTTTTTGTCTAGCGTGCCTGCGCACGGCACAAATGAAAATGAAATTCCGTATCTAAGTTTAGCGTAGGTTTTCAAGAGAACCCTGGCAGTTCAAAGTATTCATGTATAAAATTATTCGTTAATCCTTTTTCAAAAATGGCGATAGTGATTTTTATTTAAATACTCCATCTTTAAGTTTTATTTTCATGATAAATGAAATGTATATATTGTGCTTCTTGGGAGTAGTCTGTAAACCCCCTTCATTCTGAATGACTTTCGTATAATTTATAAACCATAAGAGGTAGATAAATTTTGATATATACTCTCATTGAAGAACACGATTTATGTCAAATTGTTTTACGGTATTAATCATTTCGAAAGTACTTTTGTTATTGCTTTGAAAGTTCAAATGCTTATACAATTGTTGAGTCGCTATTCCATTTCTACTGATCGTGCAAAAACCACGGAATTTTAAAGTTATATCAAAGCAGCTCGCTTATAAGAACATTTGACAATCGATTCAGGTTAGAGCATCCTTCTTCTATCCACAATCTGTAGTTAAATTTTATTTCGATTATCAAAGTATAGAAAAGAATTTTTTTCCAATGATAGTTTGGAGAAGAGTAGAGAAAGTTATGTGAGGGTAACACATCAGAAATTTTCTTCTTGTTTGGCAGTGTTGTTTTAACAAGCAGATCACATTGGTATATGAATGTCATGAAATGGATACTTAAACGAGCATGGGGTCTACTGAGCTTAAAGATGTATGATATTTATGCCTTTTGCACGAAATCGTGCACAAAATAACTCCCTTAAAGGACTTTCTTCCATGTTGGTCAACTGACTGATAGCTTCCTTAAAGAGTTATGAAACATCACACAGGACACACACAGAACATACAGGTAAGAAATTGTAAGTCGTATACATTTCTCTAATTCGCTTTAAAATGTACTTTAATTTTTTCATTTTTAAATTATTATTATTATTATTATTATTATTATTATTATTATTATTATTATTATTATTATTATTATTATTATTATTATTATTATTATTATTATTATTATTATTATTATTATGATTATGATTATGATTATGATTATGATTATGATTATGATTATGATTATGATTATGATTATGATTATGATTATGATTATGATTATGATTATGATTATTATTATTATTATTATTATTATTATTATTATTATTATTATTATTATTATTATTATTATGTTTTTTTTTACTTTTTTTTTTTTTTGAGCTCGGGGTATGGTTTATTTTTCTATTCTACCCAGTTTTAAAGCTACATACTTAATTGTACTAAGTGTAATTAAACAGTTCTTCAAACATCTATTACTATAAAAGCTGGTTCTCCTACTTTGTACTAATTAAGATAAACATTTTCAGAAATTGTTTTATTGCATATTCCCTTATAGGTACCTACAAGGAAATACAGTAACATTTAACCCTAGCAGTACCAATCCTTATTCCAGAACTTATTCTACCAAGGAGAGGGTGCGGGGGGGGGGGGGGTGAGGGTACTTTGTGCTCACTACTGGTAGCAAAATGCCTGAGCAATTTTTAAAACAAATTTATAACTTGTCATGTTTATAAAGGTAATATTTAACATTTAATATAAAAACAACCTTGGAGACTAAACGCTTCATTTATCTTAATAATGCTGTAAGCTTTTGAAAATTCCAGAAATATCCATCACATTCTCAATGGTCTATTTAAAACAGTAACCATAGTTACAGACGCTCAATTATTTAATATTTATGTGTCGCCAACCTCTGAAAACAAAAACCTATAGGTAAACACAATTTATCGCGGTTCCCTTTTTTTTAAATGAATATCTTTTCCAGAACCACTAAATCTATAGGTCCATTTAATTGTTTTAATAATTTAACCTGTGGATTTATATTATGATTAAGTGACCAAAAATGATCTGCTGCAGCAGATTTATCAATCTGTTTTATTTAGTATTTCTAAAATGCTCTTTCATTCTTGTTTCCAATTATTGACGTTTACTTTTACCACTGTAAAACCTGTCACAATCCAAACAGTTAAATTGATAAATGCCATATTTTTTACAATTTTGAATCTTATCCTTTTTA
This sequence comes from Tenodera sinensis, assembly GCA_030765045.1. NCBI lineage: Eukaryota > Metazoa > Arthropoda > Insecta > Mantodea > Mantidae > Tenodera > Tenodera sinensis. Next base: position 33,392,419 of record CM060961.1, on the reverse strand, counting down.
AAAAAAATTTTGTAAGTTTATGTATTAAGTTTATTTTTAGGGACCGAAAGTTATTTCGTGTTCCTTAAGAATGTTTTTAAAATTTTTATCAGCCCAAGGATGGTAGGTAAGCTTTTTAAAAATACCATCATCTTTTATTTTCTTTAGCGTACAAACTTATTTAACAGCTTTTTTGTGTTTTATATCTTTCTATCTTTTTATATATAAAATCTGAATTAAAACCATTTATTACCGCAGTGTTAATCTGTTTGTATTCTTCCTTATTAAGGGGTATATTCATTAACTTATAAATTAAAGTACTGAAAACAGCAAATATGTGTGAAATGGGATTAAAACTTTTATTTTTTATGTAATTATCAGTATCAGTAGATTTTCTATAAATGCCAAAATTCAATTTATTGTTATGTTTTTTAATTTTTAAATCTAGGAACGGAAGGTAGTCATTGTTTTCTGTTTCCAATGTGAATTTTATGGCTTTTTCTTGCAAATTTAAAAGTTTTAAAACATTTATCTGTTTCTCAGGGACAACAGCAAGAATAACATCCACATATCTGTAGTACATTTTAAAAATTATTTAATATTGTTTAACTTTTTTACATGAATCACATTATACCAACGGGCAGTACTTTATGACCACCTTGACATTTCATTGTTTCTCAGAAAGACCAACAATGAAAACTTTAAAATAATAACGTATTATGGTGTTAGTGAAACACGACTGCAGAAAGCCGCCGACCTGATCTCTCTGTTTTCCGAAACTTTTCACCAACTCAAAGAGTGGTCTTCCTGTTAGGCATCTGGCATCGTCCAGCTAACTGTCGTCAGAATAAACGCTGAATTTGTCACAGATTTCCCGTTCTCGAACCACGCAGCGAGTTTTCATCGTTGTAATATTAACCGAGTATGCGGCATCTTGTTTCTTCATTTCACGCCTTTAAAAAAAAAAAAAAAAAAAAAAAAGGGAACAATGGACAACAAAATAACAAGGTATATATAAAGCAGCGACTCTCATTGCAGATAAACCCTCTCTAGTAGGCACACTAGGAACTAAATCAACTGCACGGCACTGGGAAATGCCAAAAGTTATTAAAATCGGTTAATTTTTGGAATGTCCAATTACTTTTGAATTACTATGCATATAAAACACCTGAAGTTTTATGGCATTTGTACATACCATGATGTTCAGAATCTTCCTGTGCGGCACTTCTATAGTTAAATTAAAATACGTTTTCTGAGAAAACCACACAGTGTAATTCATTTATCTCAACTTATTCTTAAAACCACATCTTTAATGTGGCCTCCTTGATAGCAAACACGTTCATGTAATCGGCTCTGGAAATTTCCCATGAATAACTGTATTAAAATGTGACTTACTTCCCTAATTTCAGAGTAGCGTTTTAATTTCACTGCCTGCTGATGCAAATGAGCCTTGCCTTCTGACATAATCCAACTGTCCAGAAAATGTGCATCGCCATTTAACATTGCAAGAAAACTGTAAATCGAGCACTCAAGTCGATACACAATTTGAATTTTGTATGAATGGAATTTCAGATCAATGTGGAGGATATGGTGAACGCTTATTCGGGACAAATCCAAAACAATCCAATAATGTCTGGCAGAGTAGGCTGGACTTACAACCGTTGCTTCTCTTACCCCTGCAACATTTTTAGGGGCAACAAATTATCACGAATACTGCCTCATTGAATTTACTCAACTATTACAAAATGAAGTTGCGAGATGGAATTCGTCCATGACGTAGCATATTAAACTCTGCCCTTCTCTGCATGTAGGAGGTTGATTTAGTTTTACCTACTGTTGTAATACTTAAATACTCTTGTAAGATTTTATCATCATTTCATAATAAAGTACATAGAATATGTTGGTATTACTTTCTCTCCTGTTAATTAGGGGAAGTATTGTATTCCACCCAAAAATTCGATGTCTAGACTTCACCGGAAATATATGTTTTGAGACCCCCCCCCCCCCCCAAAAAAAAGCATTTTTAGGAAAAGGTCCGTGTGTGTCTGCATGTCAGCCTGTGGACATCATAACTCAAAAACGAAAAGTCGGTTAAAAACCAAAGGTGGTATTTAAGTTTAATGTCTTTCAAGGATGTGACGCGAAGATTTTGAAGAGAATAGCCCCACCCTAAACTACCCTTTACATGGAAGATTTTTCGAAAATTTTTATTTTCTTGAAAATGGCTCTAACGATTTTGATTAAAATGCCATATGTTTAAGATATCTGTATGAAAAATGAAATGTATATTTTGAATTTTTGGCTATAGCCTATGTAGTCCTGTTTACTCTGGATGACTTTTGAATAACTCGGAAACCGTAAGAGATAGACAAAATCTTACTCTACAAAAATGCAGATCTCGCTAAAACACACAATTTATGCCCGAATAAATTTTTTGTAGTGCAATTGTGAAACGGAACATCTTTATTCATGTTTTTATATGTTAAATGTGCAAAGAAAACGGAATCTCAAAGCTTTAAAAGATTTGACTATCGCTCAAAGTGTACTGTATTCTAATATTCCCCTTGCACCTACAAGGAAATAAGCAATAAGATAATTTGTACAAATGTTTGCCTCAACCAACACGAAGAAGATATAGGAATAAGAGTTTGTAAGAATGGTTAGTACAGGAGTAGAGAAAGTCATGTGAGTGCAACACATCAGATTTTTTTTTTTTTTATTTCCGCCCGACTTTACCTGAGCGAAACCTTGTTCACACAGTCCTCCCCGCCTCCTTCTATAGTAAAGGCTCAATGAATCTAACCGTTCTCTGTACAAACACTGGAAGCCTAATAACCACTGATGCCTTTGTAATGTGTAACAGGTTCTTCAGAAGCGAGATAGTGAATTGTTCATGATCAGTGCCAGAAGATGGTCGCACGCTGCACCATCTATTGCACATTCTTCATTCTGGCTGGTCTTTGTCATCTAGCAGCTTCAGATGAGGATCCAGCATCCAGTCAACTGCTCAGATACGCCGAAAACCATCCAGTAAGTTCTCTGGGTTCAAACCAAGACTTTTTTATGCCTATGACTAAATAAAATTCGGCAATATAATGCACTGGCCCAATTCTTCAATGAAAATTTAGCAAGCTTCAAAGTTTCTTCCTTCCATACCTCAACAGTATTGATATTGAAAGTTCTAACTCCGGAGCCAAGAGAAAACTGCTTTTCTAAGGGTAAGTCAAGATTAGTTTTAAAATACTTCCACATCTACGCTACTTTAAAGCGATCAAAATTGAATAAAGCAATCGCATTTTTGTAAATTGATAATCTAGTTCACATTTACGTACATCTTTCCCATGAATGAGATCGATATATCCCATCGAGCCACAATAGGGATGTGTATAACCAACACTACCGGGTGCTTCGCCATACGTTAGCCAGAAGTTACAGGATGAGTATAACAAATATATCCAATACAGTTATTATCAATAAAGTGTCGTTTCGTCGAAAAAAAGTAATTTGTGTCAAATGTTTGGAACCATCTACATAGCTTCTTGACGAATGGATATAAATGATTAATTAAGTGTCGCAGAAACATAGGGTAAACAATACTTTAATGCATTTTGACCTAAATTTAAATGGATTTAGTCGCAATTTAATGCTAAAATGTCATACAACGTTTAATTTCTAAGAGAGTTTTGTTGTTATTGTTTAACGTCACTGTCAATGGCTAGGATTACATCGTCACACTTAAAAGCCATCGGTCTGGGCCGGATTTAAACCCACGACCTTGGGATCATTAGGCCAGCGTCTAACCGAGTCACCCAGACCGACAATTTCTAAGAGAGGTTTGGCAACGTCACATTAATATTAAATTGTGACTAAATGACGTGGAACATTCTTTTTGCACCACTTGTAGTATGCTGTATTCCAAATTGAACGCTTCATGAACGGCATTACACTTCTCACGAAATTGTGTAGCAACGGTCAATTCCCAGTCTTATAAAGGAATGAGGTTTTATTCAGTTTTCTTTGATGATTTTCAGGAGCAGTTACCTCTGACGACCGATGGCGGAAACCCATTGGATAGTGTAGTGTCAGTTCCATCCATTGGAGCATATGGACCTCTAGTTATGGATCGTACGTTTTTTGAAATGGTCGCTAGAGTGGTTCGAGAAGCGACCCCCCCAAGACCAGCGCACGCCAAGGGTTCAGGTTTGTCTGTGTTTGTTGACAGTTATTGGTTGACCCATAATCTTTGGGATGGATAAAGTAGAATACTGTGCCAAGTAGCATACAGTAACAGTCACCTTGATGAGGTATGTGCACCTTAATGGCGACTTACATTAATTGAACTTATAGTTGGTTATACTAGAAGCCCGGGACATAAGTTACCATTAAGGTATGTTATCTCAAAGTAAATTGGGATCTCCTTGTGTGTGAGTGAGTTGGAGAATTTAATGTCATATCGGCACGTTGGTTAGAGCAGCTGGACGGTAACCTGTAGATACGTGGTTCAAATCCCAGTCATGGCATTCAATTTTTCAGTCTCACTGTACCCTTTCCAATTACGTCCTACACACGGCTAGTGAGGGACAACAATAATTATATTAAACCCTGTATCGATCGCATTATTAATTTCGATAAAAAAGACAGTTAACAGGACTTGAGTCCCTAAGAAATATACCGAACATTTTTAGGACATCTATTAATCTCAAGAGTATTATATAATAAGTTTGTTCGTTTCTAATGTATACTTTTTGTACTGTATTAGGAGCATTTGGCTACTTTGAGGTAACACACGATATTACGAAATACACCAAAGCCAAACTTTTTGAAAAAGTTGGAAAGAAGACGCCTGTCGCTGTTCGCTTTTCTATGGCTGTTGGAGAATTTGGTACTGCAGAAACCGTCAGGTAAATAATTTTAAATAGTTTATTCATAAAATGTCTATTATCTGTATAACTTATTATCCTACTGAAAATTTCTGTTTAAGAGAATTCCACGGTAATGTTTATAATTTATCAGCACAAATTATGTCTCTTGTACCAAGCTCGATTTCGACTTTACCAATACTTCATCCTGTTAAGCGATTTCATCGAAAACCTTGGTAAAAATCGAAGACATTTACATTTTTGTCTTCAATGTATGAATACATTTGATGAAAACGAAGAAAAAGGTAGAGAGCAATAAAATAGACAAGGGATTTATTTGAGAGAACTTAACGGCTATTCATTTCAAGGATTCTATTTGAAAAAAGCAACAGAAGTTGCAATTTTTTTATGTACTCGTAATTGATGAACCATCGAAAATCGTTTAGAGCGCTTCTTTTTGCACAGCGTTTTTATGCGACTGAAACATTTCAAGGAGTGATGGGTAATATCAGAGATCCTAGAATAACGCTATGTCACATAAACACAGTTTCAGATTCCAATGTTAAGCTATCAATTTATAGCTTAAAATGTCTCTCACAAAGTGAGGTTATGGCCAACAAACAAATGTTATGCATTTATAAGACCAAAAGGCAAATAGTTATACATCCCAGCCAAACCTTCAGGCAATTCAGATACGATAAGCACTAGGCTACGACGAGGCATACAACTACAGTAGTGCTCTGCCAACATACTGTGAATAAACGTCTGTAAGTAGCAAAATAAGCACTACAAGCAGTTTAATCAATGTTGGCAGCCATTGAATGAACAAGACGAAATGAACTTCCCAAGAGAAAGGATTAGATACCCATTGTCCTCCAAATTTACCATATGCTGCACCGTAAAACAGGGCCACTTTGCACCACTTTTCATGTTTTTTTTTAAATATCCTCAAAGAAAATTTATATATAAAACTTCGAAAAAAATCTGATGTGTTACTCTTCTACTAATTACTCATACAAGCACTTTTATCGCTATCTTCTTCATGCCAGTCGAGATAAACATTTGCAAAAATTATTGCTAGTATTCTTGTAGGTGCAAAGGGAATGTGAGAGAAAATCCAGTACTTGGATAGCTGTCCTATTTTAGAGTTGTCATTAAGACACGCCTACTAACAGACCTATAAAAGAAGATAGTTTTAAATACGAATGATAAAGGATTAAAAAATCAGTAATCTAAAAATATTTGATAGATAAAGTGTAATAACGTACAAAATTATTATAAAGTTTGGAAATAGGACAGTTAAACATGTTAAAATAATTTGTTTTATTTAGTGTATTATAGAGATGATTATGTAAAATGTATAAAGACTCATCATTTGTAAACCATTATTTCCCAGTCTGAAATTTTATATTTGTCCCTTAAATAAGGAATGCTCAAATTGTAGTGTTTTCTCCTGATCAGTATCCTTAATTCGGTCTAGATTTCTTTCAAATCGGATTGTAGGGTCAAGAATTAGTCCCCTATTTTGTTGTCTGTCAATATCAATTTCATCTATTACTTCGTGAAAATAAGGTTAGAAAATATGTTGTTAACGTAACCATCGCCATTTCGAAACCACGGTATCAATAAATCGCAGTTAATTATTCCTGGATATAAAAATTTTCTTACTAATATTTCCACAACTGGTATGTACATTCTAAACCTAAACGAACAAGAGTCACAAAGCAATATGTATAATTACTAATTACTAATAGCAGTATTGAGAAGGTCAAATGCCTTGTCATGACCTACATGAGGCTTTGCGCGATATTCAAATCCTTTAAAGCTGGTCGCTATCTGAAAGCTTTGAAATTCCATTCTCTTAGCACAGTTAAGACACAAAATGTGAATTACGACCTTCCATTTGAGCAAAGTATAAATATTGCACTCACATGACTTTCTCTACTGTTGTACTAACCATTGCTACAAATTATATTTTCTTGGTGTTAGTTGAGATAAACATTTGCAGAAATTATTTTATTGATTAGTTCCTTGTAGGTGCAAGGGGAATATGGGAATACTTCTAGCTCTTACTGGGCTTGCAAATACACTGGTTTGCGCTCTGTTCTCCTGGATATCCGTAAAAAAAACCAGGATAAAGTTCACCGAAACAATTGACAAATAATTACCCCGAAATAATACTGGCATTGGTTTCGTCATCTAATAAACTAACTAAACCCCGGCGCGACAGCCCACGAGGGGCCAAGGCCTACCGCCCAGCCGCTGCGTCTCCCACCTCTGCCCACTACAGGCGTCATTGGTGAGGTGCAGTACTGGAGGGTGGGACGTGGTGAGCGCCCCGAGCCCTCCCGGCCAGTTATGCGGTCTTCTAGACCTGGGGCCGCTACTTCTCCATCAAGTAGCTCCTCAATTGGTCCCCCCGGGACCTAACGAGGCTGAGTGCACCCCGTGACAGACCTCCCCATGCTGGTACCGGGGATCGAACCCGGGTCCTCCGCGTCAGAGGCAAGCGCGCTACGGAGGCTTCGTCATCTTCGTCATTTCTAAATTGGAATCGCCGCAGATGTCACTACTAGGTTCTTTTTACTTTCTCTACTTTATGTATGGTAAGTAGAGGAAGTATTGTACTTCACCCAAAAGTTGACGCCTAGATTTCTCCAAAAATATGTTTTGAGACCCCCTGAATCCAGAAAAAGCATTTTTATAAAAGGGTTCGTGCGCGCGCGTGGCAGAGAGAAAGAGAGAGAAAGTGGTAGGTGTGTGTGTGTGTGTGTGTGTGTGTGTGTGTATGTGTGTGTGGTTCAGTCTGTGGGCAGTATAACTCAAAAATTAAAAGTCGGTTAAAAACCAAAGTTGGTATTTAAGTTTGCGATAAGGAGATTTTGAGAAAAATTCCTCCACCCTAAACTACCTTTACATGGGAAAGTTTTTTAAAGCTTTTATTTTCTCGAAAGTGACTCTAACGATTTTTATTAAAATGACATATGTTTAAGATATTTGTATGACAAATGAAAATACTTTGAATTGTCTGGCTATAGCCTCTGTAGTCCTGTTTACTCTGGATTACTTTTGAATTACTCGTAAACCGTTAGAGGTAGACAAAATCTTACTCTAGAAAAAATGTAGGTCTCGCTAAAACAAACAATTTATGTCTGAATAAATTTTTTTGTAGAGTGCACCATTTCGGAGATATTCTTTGTTGTTTGTGTCAGTTTTGGAAAACAAACTTCCGTCAAATGCAACATCGTTGTTCATTTTTTATATTAGCCGTGCAAAGAGTACGGAATTTGAAAGCTTTGAAATACTTGACTATCGCTAAGGTACTGTATTCCCAAATTACCTTTGCACCTACAGGGAAATAAGCAATAAGGTTATTTCTGCAAATGTTTCTCAACTAACACGAAGAAGATAAAGGAACAGGAGTTTGTAAGAATGGTTAGTACAAGAGTAGAGAAAGTCATGTGAGTGCAACACATCAGATTTTTTTTTTTTTTTTTCTCCGTGTAGTGACCGATATATTCTGGCCCTTTTAAATTCAGCGAGCGCAATGACTACGTTAAATAATCGTATACCTAGCAGATTTGTATAGGTGGCGCAACTAAAGCTTGCCGACAATGCGCGAAACTTCGGTGCTACCCGGATAATGTCGTGTTACCTCGCTTGATAGAAGACCACATACCATTTCTTCTCCTCGCATTGTACCTGCCGGTCCCACTGTCTAATCTCTACCCATTCAGGCCCACCTCTACGACGTGGTGGTAGCGTGTCTGCCTCACGTTCAAGAGGTCGCTTAGGGTGAGTTATCCGGATAAGGCTTTTTCTGAGGTTTTCGCTTATCCTCAGAAGACAAATGTCGGTTTACTTAAAGCTCTATGGACCTCGGGCTCATTCATCATTTTACCCAGTTCATCCATTCGCCGTCCAATATGTCACTACTTTGGAGGACGTTAACAACAACTCTATCCATTCACTGCGATATGCACTCCTCTAGAAGTTGTTAGATACCGGAGCTCGTAATAGCGCTGCAGCCGACTAAGGGTGCGTTTATAAAATAGTCTTCTGTAGATTGACAAGCTTTAGGTGTTGTGCAATAGAATATATAATGAAAGTGGCTCCATGTTTTTATGTTTTTTTTTTAAATAATTTGCTTTCATTTGTTTGTTTTCACTGACTTCAAGTTTTATAATTGCACTGTTGCTTACATGAAACGAATAAATTAAAAATAGTGATGAAAACGTTTTCACATGAATTTCTTTACACCGAATAATGCTCTAAAGAATCAGCTTGAACACATTAAATAATCATTACCTGAAATGAAATTCAGAAGATTATTCTTCAACAAACCTTTACGTGTTATTATATCGTTTTTTCAACTTGTTCTGCCTACATTTTAAGGCTAGTGTATGCACTATACTGTAACTGTTTTAAAACTGAAACAGTGGATATACGAGTATTATCTGTAAAGCGTATTACTTTTGTTTGCAGAGATACAAGAGGAATGGCAACTAAATTCTACACGGAAGAGGGCATATGGGATCTACTTGCAAGTAATGTACCTGTGTTCCCCTTTAGGGATCCAATGTTTATCGTACATTTGGCACATACTTTGAAGAGGAATCGTCGAACAAATCTCAGAGTAAGTACTGTCTCTATTACTGATGTCTTTATCCTTGTATCTGGCTAATGTTATTTATTTGGGGAGATTAGTAAAGACATAAACCGTTGTAGTACTTCTCCGGAATGTCCCTCAAATTCAAATTCATATATAGCCGTCCCATAGGGTTGCCAGGTTTTGTTTATAAAAAACGGAAGATTTTCCTTTTTTTTTTTAGAAGAAGGAAGGTGTTTTTACCGGCATAACTAAACGACAAAATAGAATATTTGAGCCTTATTTTGTAAATGGTCGCTTCTATTGTTGCTGTTTATTTTCAGATATTGCTTTCGTTTAACAATTTTGTATCTCATTTTGCAATTTCAAAAATAAATTGTTTGTATGGATATAGAAAGTTTACAACTTCATGTAATTCAGATTCAATCAATTCGTTAGTTCATCTGTCTCTCACATCAATGAAAATGCACTCATTTCGCAAATTGAACGACAGAAATGAAAATCGAAATATGGAATTAACCAGGTTTAATAGAATAATGTATTCATAAACGTTTTAGTAACTTTAGCACGCACTGCAACACTTCGATTCTAAGGAAACACTTATTACTTACATTAACTTTGCATATATCATTACAATTTTGCTCTTCAGTTCAGGGTTTGCTTGATTCTACGGTCTACGCTATAAGTAAACACATCCATCTTCCAGCTATATCTAATATATTTAAACAAGCAATTCTTGTATATATATATATATATTTAAGCGAGCAATTATGGCATAGTTTATATATTTAAATGAGTAATTTTGTATATATATTCCGGGCAACTTGGAAACGGCTCTAACGATTTCGATCAAATTTTGTATTCAGATTTATGGATTTGCTTTTTAGGTTTATCTTTATAGGCGTAATTCATGAAAACACGCAATGTTACATAAGAAATAACATCCTGCTTCTACAGAGCAATTCTTGTTTAGATATTCCTGGCATCTCAGAAACGGCTCTAAAGATTCACACTATTTTCTCCTCTCACTTTTAGGTAACACATTCACATCTCATTCTCTACCCACTCTTGTACAAATAAGTCATACAATTTTGTGCATGTTTGAAATAGAAATTCAACGTATTACATTCATACAGTCTTCTTTACTCACTCTTCTACAAACAATTCATTATATATATATATATATATATATATATATATATATATACATACAAAATGGATGTTTGTATGCATGTAACTGTTAATCTCGAAAACCGCTTAACCCATCACCTCGAAATTCGGCAAACATATGTATTTTTAATGGAGAACGTTTTTGTAATAACCATTTTACTACACAATACATTACTTTTAAATGGTTTTCTACTCACTTTTGTTTTACGTAGCACATTCATATATCCTCTGTTAGCCCTTCAACATATAATTCGTACAATGTATACAATGTCCTATGTATGTTTGAAATAGAAATACAACGTGCTACATTCATACTATTTTCTCTACTCACTTTTATTTTATGTAACAATGCACATGTTATTCTCTATCGTTTACCAACTTCATACATACCAACGCCTATAGATATTGTATGTTGAAGAGTGAGTAAACTCCAAAACCGGTTGGCCGATAGCTATGAAAATTTGAATGCCTAAGTATTTTTTACATAACACACTATTCCCTCTTCTACAAACAATTCATGCATTTTTCCATTCATTTGAAATATAAGTGCAACGTATAACGTTCACAAGATTTTTACACTTATTTTTCTTTTACTAAACACAATCACATTTCTTTCACTACTCCCTCTTTGAGGAACAATTCATACAATTTTCTATATTATTGAAAGAGAAATGCGCATTACATTCACATGGCTTTATCAACTAGCTTTACTTCCTGTAGTATTTTTTATTGTTCAACAGTGTTCTGGAATGCGGCAAATCGAAACAAATATGGAAGCCGAGTTGAAAAATGCAAACTACGGAATGGAAAATATAGAACAAAAAGAAAAAATGGAAACAAAAATGGAAGCCGTATTGAAAAATGTAAACTTTAGAATGGAAAAGATGAAAACGAGAATGTCCTATATGAAGATAGAGCTATCGGAGAATACTAACGAGCGACAGGCCAGGGTTAAGGAAGACATGGAAGAACTCGACGGAAAGATGATGGACCTTGAAGGACCGGAGCACCCAAGAACTGAACTCCATAGTGGAACAAATGCACGATGAAAACCTCAAACTAGGTGGATATCTATGGGGAAGGCCTACGTTCAGCTACGACTTAAATGATGGTGCTTATGAAATATTTATATGGATGTCTATATCTCATGCATCTCGGAAATGACTTAACAATTGCAGCAAAAAGTTTTATTTAGTTGACGATTTGCTTTTCAGGTTTATCTAAATAAGTAGCTTCTCCCAAAAAACAAAATTTTACAAAAAATAACTAATGTTATTACTATTATTACTATAATAATATACACTATTATCATTAACAGAAACATATGTTCAATAAACAATACATATAGCTTTCGTGTAATAGAACAATACTTCATTCATTTGTCAAATTAATTTATAGATCAGCGAACATATATGCACGTACTTCTAAATGGCAAGGAGGTAACTTACTACTCGTAATGGACCTCTGCAATATTAATCCAGAACACTCCTCGTTACATCAGAACGAACTAAAGCAGGGGCTGTGTTTATTTTGTGTATTGGGTCTCTGTGGCACTCTCTCTTGCCTCTGCCACACTTTCATCGAAAGGGTGAACAAAGTTGACTGTAGAGCTGTGTGTGATGTGGCCCCCAGTGTATGCCCATCTCACAATTCCATGCGCTACAGCGTCCAAACCGTGCATCTCCGGATAGGGGTTCCTATTTGAAAACCGATCAACACAAGATACTAAGCGTTGTCGGTGTTTGTTTATAGATTTCATTTGACATGGAAACTTAAATATTTTAAACATATATTGGAGCCTTCTTTTAAAAAATTAAGAAATTCGAAAAATATTCCATGTAAAGAGTGATTTGGGGAGGTGGATTTTGTTGAAAATATTCGTGTCGCACCTTTGGAAGATTGTTGGTATTTGACTGAGCTATGCTTTCACACATGCAGAAACACACACACAGATACACAAACCTTTTTCTAAAAATGATTCCATTTTTATTCAGGGAATCTCAAGACATGTATTCCAGGTAAAATCTCGGTGGCAAATTTTTGGTTGGAATACATTACTTCCCCTGTGTTGTGTTCATTACAGGACAACTACGCTGTGTGGGACCTTCTCACCCTAAGACCCGAATCAATACATACGATGCTGCTTTTCCTGAGTGACCGAGCTATACCTGATGGATACCGTCACATGGATGCCTTTGGTATAAATACCTACATGATGATAAACCATAAAAATGAAATCTTTTACATCAAGTTTATTTTAAAGGTACGTATAACATAGTAACACAGTTCTGTTAGATAAACGAATCTAAATACACCTCTCTCGCTTCCCCTCTTACCGTTAGTCCCCCTCGCTCCCCTCCTCAACTTAGACACCCCCTTCCACTCCCCCTCAGTCCTTCACCCTACACCGCATCTCCATGTCTCCCACTCCCCCACTGCCCCTCTCAACCTCTCGCGCTTGCTTCTCCTACCACCTCCTTCCACTTCCCCTCCTCTCTCAATATCCCATTTCCACTATCCCTCGCCCCCGCTCGCTCCTAACCCTCCCTCTCCACACCCCCTCTCCCTCGCTCCATGCACTTGCACCTCACAGTCTGCCGCTGTCCTTTCCCAGCTCATTCTCTCTCGTTGTCCCTCCCTGCCCCTCTCCCTCCCTCTCCCTCTCCCCTATATGCCTCTCTTCTTCTCTCTCCCTCCAATAACTGCAATGAATAATTTCCAGATGTTACGTTCAATTGTAATAAACAAATAAAGGTTTTATTGCGCCATTAGAAAGCATAATTAGCTAACTTCCGTGTTAAGAATAAGGAATTAATAAGGTAGTGCAGCTAATAAGGGTTCCAATTAACTCATTCTTTAAAAGTCCGTTACCTCAAGGTTTACGTCAGTTGTGCCAATGAAGGGGACACGAGATTACCTATCCCCTTGTTTTGTTTTTCGGTTTGACTACAATCCAACCAACTTGTATTCTCTTAGCATTGTGTCGCCGTAAAGTCTGCCCACCCTCAATACACAGTGGTGGAGCGAGAAAGCAGTAGAATAACACTGCGAGTCATAAATTGGCAACCCTGGTTTAGGTGCAGTTGCTAACCAACTTGGGTAAGTTTTGAAAATTAGACTCAGAATGACTTGTAAGAGTTTACCAAGTCTCTGAGTCCCATGGCAAATAGGAAGTGTTGAAACGCGGCTATATGTAAGGAAGTTGGTGGAGGTAATACGTGGTAGACGGGACTTTTTCGCATAATTTTGCAAATAATATGGGCCATCATAAATTATGAAAAGCTCCAGGTATATTAATCAAATTTCAATTACGTACTTTGAACTCAACAATTTAATACTCTATAATAGAAAAGTAAATAAATTGCATCTTCAGTTAATTTACCCTTTGCTAATCTAAATTGTCTATTATTCATATATATCATATTTCTGCATTCCTTAAGCATCTTACTAATCAATTACTTCAATTTTTTTTTCCAAAAGTATTTAGTAAACAAACAGACCTATATGACTTAAGTTCCTTTGCATCTTTCTCGGCACTTTTTTATTTTCTCTACTATTTATAGTAAGTAGAGGAAGTATTGTATTCTACCCAAAAATTCGATGCGGAGATTACACCGGAAATATCTTTTGGAACCCCCTAAATCCAAAGAAAGTCCTTTTAGGAACTTAAAGTCGATAGAATCATAAAAGCACACAAAGCTAATTAACAATTCGAACCATTAAAAACGGATATAATGGAAATAGCTCACAATCACAAATATACAGTTTATTTATCGTGCAAATATATGCTAAAAATGTGGTATTTTAAACAAAATCAATAAAATAATTTTTGAGAAATGGAAGAAAAGGTTGTCCCAAATAAAGAGTTCGTTACGGCGAAAGCTCGTTTAACTAAACTGTGCTTAACCGAATGACTCAATGATCCCCGGGAGGAAGGATGAGACGAATGAATCCAAAGAGCGGGCATAACATTGCCGCAACAGAGCAGGGGGAAGGGTCCGTACAATTTTCCAGTTAGAAGCAACACGGCGGAGGCTGCCTCAACTCCTTTCCCCCTCGGGCTTGTAACATCCCATGGGGGGGAGGGGGGGCGGAAACCAGTGGCTCGCTTTCCAATGCGCGGGACGAGATTTCCAGAGCACATTTGTTTCCCCTGCCGTGCTGCTGCCTCGACGCTCGCCGACGCTTCCAATCCTGAAGGAAACCTAACGGGCTGAAGGGTGAAATGAAATTACTGATGTAACGAAATGGAGAGACAGAGAATTCGGAGGATATGGAAATCCTTCCCAGCATTCGCCTGCAACCCGGGGAAACCTCCGAAAATAACCTGGTTCAGGAAGGTCAGCCACGGGAGTGGAACCCGCGACATCCGGAATGTGGACTACAGAAGTTACTGCCTGAGCCCTTCCGCTCGGTTGCTCAACCGAAGCAGCGGAGGAGGAAGAAACAAAAAATCAACAAATATGAAAATTCGAGTTGCTAACTTCGCTGCAACAGTTGACAGGATTCTTTTGCTTCAACCTTAAATTCCAATAGGGGTTCTTGATATTGTATGCAGTTAATCCTTAATACAGCTCCACATTTCAAGAAATACTATACCGTTATAAGAATTGTTAATTGATTCCACAGATATTCAAAGAGCAGGTCCGCTGTTATTTTATTGCTGGTGTTGTATGTGCCTAAGATGTTAGCGAAAAGAAAGTGTATTGTAATAGTCATAAGACTGCCAAAAGGTTACTAGTTTTAAGAAAGAGTTTTTAAACACTGTAATGTATATTTCAATAGTTTTTGTTAAACACTGTTATAGGTATGCATTTGGAATGCCATTATTTTATTCCTTTCACTGCTTAAACTCGATAACATCGAGTTATCCAAAAAGAAAATCGTCATCCGAAAAGGCTCAGTTCCTTTAATTCGGTTAAGCGGGGCTCTACTCTACAATGAATATAGCAAAGTTGCCACACCAAAGCTGTTAGTGCACAAAACTGCTTGAACATCGGCAGTCATTGCTCATACGTTCCTATCATTTTCTCGAAACAACTATTTATGAGCAGAGTCTGTTCGATTTATGTGGCTAAGGTTGTATTTTGGCACGAACGATCTTAAGGCTCTTTCAGTCTCATGCTAAAGGCCGTCCACACCGTTTGGTTGAATAATATTAACCTTTGTCTGCCTCTGTGAGGCGAGTATAGCATGTCTACCTCACATTCTAGGGGACCAAATTTCGAATCTTGGTCATGGTGAATTATCTGGACATGGTTGTCCCGGCAGTTAAAATCTGTAGCCAATTGGGACCCTGCCCTTTACTGTTGTCATTTCCCAGATCCGACCACCCTTAGTGTCCTCTCAGCTCATCCCTCCCTTTGGCGGGTTCTCTGTCAGGGGCATAAGCATCAAATATTTCATTTGACAGGATGCTAAATACCCCTCCGAATTTTGTTTATATTATCCTATTTGCCTCAGAAGACAAAGTCTGGTAACTTTTACCTCTATAGAACCGGACTCATTTGAGCATCATTTCATCCATTTAATTTATTCAGCATCCGATATGATCTGTCAGTTTAAACGACTTCGAACTTAAAAAACACATAAAACTAAAATAATATTGATCTTGATATGCCGGTCATAAAAATTTGTTTTGTTCCACAGCCAGACCAAGGAATAAGGACCCTTTCTCCTGAAGAAGCGTTTAACCTTACTGCAGTAGATCCAGACTACTTCACCAGAGACCTGTATAACGCTCTTGAGAAGGGTGAATATCCTTCGTGGACGCTGTACATACAAGTGATGAAACCTGAAGATGTTGCAAAATACCCCTGGAGTCCATTTGATCCAACAAAGGTAAGTCCATAACAACGCCATTCTATCTGAGGGTGTGTTTGAAATTCAATACGACAGTTTAATACTTGCTACACGGCTTACTTAAGATAGACAATATGAAATGCATTTGAGGCAAAAATTGGATGTCCACATTTCAGTGGGTAATGGCCCCTAGATATATATCCATGCACCTACTTGTATTTGATATCCTATATTTGACTTTTAGGTTTGGTTTCAAAAGGATTATCCACGGATTCCAGTTGGAAAGATAGTTTTGAACCAAAACCCAATGAACTACTTCGCGGAAGTAGAGCAGCTTGCCTACTCTCCTGGCAATTTCGTGCCTGGCATTGGCCCCAGCATGGACAAAGTGCTCCAGGTAAGTACACAATAACAGACTATCAAACATCATCTCAATTTTACTTAACATTTCAAAACTTAAGAACGTGTATGTTAAACAATAGCATGCCAAGCAGTTTTCGTCCTTCTTCCAGGTTTAAAATCAAAACTAATTCAAATTAACAAAATAACATATTTTATTGTAAAAAAAGAGTGGGGTGCTTTTTACATATTTTGTCATATCTATACTTTTATAACTAGCTATCAATGAACTATTTATAACGGTGGATATCGTCCAACCCACGTCTTTTTACAATAAAATGTATTATTTTGTTAATATAAATTATGTTTCTATTTTAAACTTATTGTAAGATTTGGAAATACGATGAAGTAGTTAATTATATCGCAATAGAATAAACTCTTCAATACTCAAAAATTATTTTCTACTTTTTAGTTTTTTCTAACAATAATTTACGATCATTTTTTCCTCTCAAATTTTTCTATTCAATTTTTTCTCAAAATTTTTAATTTGAAGTCTGTTTATAATTTCCGACTTCCAAATTTCTTCCTTTGTTTTCGTTTCTTTTTTTTTTTTTTTTTTTTTTTTCTTTTCTTTTGGATGAAAATGTCCATTTCACTTTTTCTGAACAGTATTATTATTACTCCGTACAAAGATGTTCGGGATCCTTTCCCCTACTCAAAGCATGCATTAAATGGAAGAATTTCCGTTATTTCTTATTTTCTGAAAAATAAATAATAATTTCTATTAAAATACACAATATTTAAGATTATCTACTTCACAAATGAAGGGTAAATCTTCACAATTTGTGGGAATAGTCTATAAAACTCACCACTTAGAATTGTGTATGAATTTATATTACTGGTAAACCTTAGGAATAGTACAAGAACATACAGAAGATTTTACTCTATATGAGATCACACACACCATGGTTCAAATTAGCACAAGTCATTCAGAGATATCTGACATTATTAGTTTTAATTGTGAAGTAAATAACTCTTCCGATTTACAGAAACAAATTGATAAGTTCTTTCCAAGTGCTTCTACAACTCTTTATATATACATTTAAGATAAAAAAGCAACCTTTTCAACACCAGGCAATGCGGAGCTACTAGAATAACGCACAACATTCACAAAAACTATACCGAAGCGCGGTATTTGGATTCTCGACGTCTGGATATGTCGCACACATTTTTAAGGTGGAGGGGAAAATCGTGTTATTGTGACCTGGTGCTGTGGGAATCACCATGGAAGATGGGCATAACCACTAACCCTGCCACCGCAGTCAGTGGTGAAAGTGAAGCTGGTTCGCAGTGGGTAGTCAGAAGAGTGAGAATTGCTAGCTGGGAGACAAGCTTGACTATGGCCCAGCCTTCCGCCTAACAGAGTAAGGCAGAATATAGTTGGGATTCTGTGTCAGGGGTCAGGGTGTAATACTTACTGGTGTCCTTCACGTCGAAGCGCTGTGTCTTGTCGTGCGCTTCAATTACTGTACTTGTGCTGGTGTCCATACCCAGCTTCTTGCGTCCCTGAAACAATCCAAATTAAGCATGCACATACACATCTAATAGTATTTCCATTATAGTCAAATAAATCAACTTATTGGTGAAATTATTTTTTACCTAAAAGCTCTATAATGACCTCCATACGTGCATAAAAAATGTGTAAGTGGGCTTTGTCACTAGGTTTCATTGGCCGTAAAATGTTCACAAATGTTACTTTTCGTGAATGTTAATGTTTTGAATCAGAAAAACTAATTATCTGAATTTGTTTTCCTCTGACAACTTTAGGGGCGTATATTCGCCTACTCAGACTCACACAGGTACAGACTGGGTCCGAATCATCTTCAAATTCCAGTGAACTATCCGAAACAAGGGATGGAAGTGAGTAATTACAACAGGGATTGCGATATGGCATACTTCAACCAGCTCGACGCACCTAATTACTACCCAAATAGTTTTCATGGACCAGAGCCAGTGTTGTCTGCGGGTCTGCCAGAGTATAACGTCAGCGGTATTCTCAAGAGGTAGGTATGTTTTAACGTGGAAATCCTGCTTAAAATGTTACAAAACTATGGTCAATAATAAAGCTGATATCTCTGCTGTAAGCTGAAATAAAGTCATATACAGGTAGACATAAGAATTGCAATTTTCAAGGCATATTAAGTTACTATTACTGGCTGTCACTTTCTCTACTACTTCCCTATAGTGCAGGTTATAGGGAATAGACATAAGTGCTTTTGCATGCCGGGGTGATAAATTGAACAGAGATGGCCAAAGAGTAAGGCTGCACAAAATTGACTTTGCGGTCTATGCACAGAAGTCGACCCAATGCATCATACCGCTTGGCTATCTGTTTTCGCACGCTACTGGGACTGAAGTATAATGATGCATGCATAGAATTGAATAAGGACCACTAGTGGACAAGACTTAACATTTTGTATGCTATGTTTAATAAATGAAAACAGATTGCGCTATCACGGAACAAAAATTATCAACTTTCTCCATAACACAACAACAAATAACTGTTATCTCATTCAATACGTTCTCGGACTTCGAGCCGGGTGTAGTGATGAAGGGCTACATAGTCCATACGTGCATATACAGACATCCCTGTTATACACTGCCCTTGCGTCAAATGCTACTTGAATTCACCAGAGAGAGAGCCATAAAAACAGCAGCCAAGCATGCCTTATAGCTCTGTGCGAACAGCCACTAAATCAAATTTGGTATTTAAGTTTAATGTCTTTCAAGGATACGACAGAAAGATTTTGAAGAAAATAGCCCCACGCTAAACTAACCTTTACATGGAAAATGTTTCGAAAATGTTGATTTTCTTGAAAATGGCCCTAATGATTTTGATTAAAATGTCATATGTTTAAGATATTTGTAAGATAAATGAAGTGTATATTTTGAATTTTCTGGCTATAGCCTTTGTAGTACTGTTTACCCTGGATGATTTTTGAATAGCCCGTAAATCGTAAGAGATAGACAAAGTCTTACTATACAAAAAAATTTACATCTCGTTAAAACACATAATTTATGTCGAAATAATTTTTACAGAGTGAACCATTTCTTGTTATTTGTGTGAGTTTCGGAAAACTTAAAACTTTCGTTAAATGGAACATCGTTGTTCATTTTTTATGTTAAACGTACAAAGAGAACGGAATTTGAAAGCTTTAAAAGATTTGACTATTGCTCAAAGCCTACTATATTCCCATATTCCCCTTGCACCTACAAGGAAATAAGCAATAATTCTGCAAATGTTTATCTCAACTGACACGAAGAAGATATAGGAATAAGGGTTTGTAAGAATGGCTAGTACAAGAGTAGAGAAAGTCATGTGAGTGCAACACATCAGATTTTTTCAGCAAGACTTCAACAGTTCATACGGCCAATCTTTCGATGAGAACAGTTGAAAGCGTGTTTCAGGATAGAACTACGTATTAGTAGAGATTTGTGGCCCCCTGGGGTAACAAAAGTGAACAAGACAAACCCACATCCTGGAAGAATTAAAATTAAATATCCACCAGGAAATTCAAATACAAACGACCCATTAATCAGCTCACAACCCCATTATTACGCATTTATAATTAAAATCAAGGCACATCCTCGGAAAGGTAGGACCAGACACCTGCAGGCAACCCCCAACACACGAACATTTGAACCGCAAGAACAACGCAGGCAAGCCAACCCGGCAAATTATTAGGGAAACTACATCCAATGTAACCTGCAGAAACAAATGCATGTTATGGGATTATGAAATACCGGTAGAATAGCAGGTGGAGGAAACATTCCATTCCATATAAAAAACTAAAAACTGGTCCGTTGCAATCACAAGAAGGTATGTGTCTCCACCCAATGTCATCTATTTTTAGATTATAGATTTTGCAACTGTTCGTACAAAAGCTAATTCTCGTATCTACTTCATATTGTCGGAGATAAACGTTTGCAGAATAGTTTCATTACACATTTCGTTGTAGGTACAAAGGGGATGGAGGAGACTGAAGTGATAGTCAAATGTTCAACAGCGTTGAACATAACATTGTGAGTAAAGCTGAGTGGCGAGATTACTTTGAAAATAATAAAATGTTGAGAAAAAAGCAAGACAATAACAGCGAATATCTGTGAAATTGCTGATTTGACACTAAAACTTAAATAAATTGTGACATTTCAAAGAGATGTACAATTTTTATGCAGTACCTTTCTGTCAAGCTGTTATGGTTTATCCGTTATGCAAATTAATTTACATTTCCTTCTGCAAGAAGAAGGCTCACAAGCCATTCCCTAAATATTTAAGACATAGCTACATTTTGATGTGAATGTGTTATGGTATAATCCGTATTTTAATCAAAACCGCTAGGGCCATTTTTGACAAAAATAATCTTTCTGAAAATTGTCCTGGTAAGAGGTAGCTTGGGATGGGTGAGATTTTACGGAAAATACTCGTGTTGGATATTCAGAAGATACTGTATTTAAGTACGAACTTTGGGATTTATTACACTTTCGTTTGGAGCTATAATTTCAGAGGTACACAGACGCGCATGACATTTTTGCTAAAAAACATTTTTTGGATTAATGGGGTTTCAAAATGCGTGTTTGCAGTGAAATCCCAATACTGAACTTCTGGATGGAAATTAATTCCGTCTCTACGTACTGCGTACGCAGAAGAAAAAGTAATTAGGTACCTGAATTTCACCGAAACTTCATATTTTAGTTCCGCTTATCTATTGTAAGAAGATGAATTGCATCAAACTCCAAATTCTTTACCCAACGTCTCCAAATCCGAGAAATACACTTTTAGAAAAAGTTTTCTGTATCTGTGAACAACATTTAAGAAACGAACCTTGTATTGAAATCCAGAATTCAACAATAGACGCTAAAAAAATCCCTCACCATAATTTATCACTGACGTGTAAAATTGTTCGTTATTGATTACTTTCTCTATATATTTAACTACCGTATATTTAAGGTATTTGCAACTCAAATGAAATGTGTATTTTGATTTTCTTGCAATGATGCAAGAAATCGTGTTTAGTCTGTATCAATTTATATAATAGATAAACGTAACATGGCAAAGTCTAAATAAACTGTCAAATAAAATGTATATTTTATTATAATGTATCGAGCGGCTGCTTTAACCACTAAGCTGCCTAGCGGAAGATCCGTGATTCAAATCCCGCCTATGGCATTGAATGTTTCAGTCCTGGTTCCACCTCTTAAACATTGCCCACGCGCGGTTTGTGTGTTTAAAATACTAGCAGTAAGTTTGTTGGCATAAATAAATAATAAGTGTAGTGAAGTTTATCTCGATTATAATCGACATTATTATCAAGAGATATAGAGAAAAATAGCTTTTGTAAGAATAGCATTATAAGACAGGTTGAGAAAGCCGGGAGGGCTCGGGGCGCTTACCACGTCCCACCCTCCAGTACTGCAACCCACCAATGACGCCTATAGTAGGCAGAGATGGGGGACGCAGCGGCTGGGCTGTTGCGCTGGCAGTATTCTAGTTAGTATGTATAAGAAGGGCAGGTGATGCAAAATATTAGATTTACTTTAAATTGGGGTCAATCTGTGGGAGGCGATTTCGTTAGAAGTGAAATGAAATTATCAACATTAAAATAATAATGTTTACGTAATATTGTATGATTGTCTCTCTAGGTGGGATCTTGGAGATGACGACAACTACTCGCAGCCTCGAATATTTTGGAACAAAGTGTTAAAGCCAGACCAGCAAGAGAGGATAATTGAGAACATTGTTGCAATCGCGAAGACGTTTAATCGTCCAATGAAGGTACTCTTCACTTATTTTCCTCAGTATGTACATATGTGAAAATGTATTTGAATGCGATTCATATTAGATTAATAATATCAAGGTGTACCAGAACGAAATTCTTAGCAGTTTGGGTCTTCGCTAGGGTGGCCAAATTGTGTATTATCAACATCAGTATTTATTTGTGCTAAGTTATTTACACTTCGGGGTCTTATGGGAGTTCCCTAGACCGCCGATAAAAGCACATTTAATTACATTTTTCAACTTTTTAAATTCTAAAATTTGTCTCCTGTTTCTCTTTTAACAAGTATTTCCTTCTTTTCCCAAGTTCCCAATTCCATTTTCTTTTTATGTACATTCCATAAAGGTTCTGTAAACCCCTTACTTGAGACTGGTCTGAAAACATGCTATTTATTATGTATGTTATTTATTTTTACTCTTTTTGAGCCATTTCTGTTTAACAAATTTTCTCCATTATCTATTTGTTTCTTTGCATACCATAAAAGACGTACTCCATCTACATTTCTCCAACACATTGGACCTATTTCTTGTATACGTTAAGTTTCCCTACTCCTAATCCAAACCAGGTTATTGCTTATGTTTCTCTTTCATTACAAACTTCTATGTACCTTTCTTTTCCTAATTCCGTCTCTATCGTTTTATAGAAAGCACAAGACTGGTCGTGCTTAAGTTTTGTAGAGTCGTAGTCTTGTATGCTACTGTACCTTTGAGGGTTTCATTATTTTATTTATTATTCCCATGGTTCTGGTGTACTTCAGAATTTTATCTGGTATACATACTTCATGCACAAATAATTCTTTATATCCTAGATAACAAGTATTTTTGTTCTGCTAACGTCCTCCAACGAAGTGTGATATCGGACGGTGAATGAATGAAAGGGTGAAATGATACGCGCCCGAGGTTCATAAAGCTTGAAAGGAAAACCTCGGAAGAAAACCTTATCCGGATATCTCACCCTAAGCGAAATTCGAACTCGCGACCGCTATAGACATGGGTGATATGAAAATTCGTTTATTCTTTTAGTAGTTTGTTTGATATGCAGATTTTACAAGGGACTGGATATTTTCCAGAGAATGCCATTCTTTTGATTTATGAATATTAACTTCCATATCATACAATTCACCCAATTGATATGAATTACGAACCGAGTATTGAAGATCGGTCTCTGTAGGTGCTATGAGGGCCAAATTGTCTGTTTGTCTTCCTAATTGTACATGAGCGCTATACATCTGTAACTAATTTGGCATAGAAATGTTTACCGGAATGGTTGACGAATGAAATTTTAAACGTTTGTATCTTCTCTTTGGTCTCGTATAGTAACTCACATAACTGCCCTACAATTTCATATCGGTAGCATAAAACACTCCTAACATCAATATTCAAGAAATAAGAAAAAATGCTCAGATTATGCAGTTGCATGCTACAACACAAGCATAAAACTGTTTCAAAGAAGATCTATAATTCTTTTCTTTTGTAACTTCCAGAAATTTCTCACGAATTTATTAAAGCGGTCGTCTTTAGGAATATTTATAACGCTATATTAGGTACTATGATTTAACGTGTTCCACAGGCCTTGTCGACTTGAACATCTACAAATTGAAATTAGAAGATGAATTATAACTCTGTCCATCGAGAAGGAAGGCGGTTTGTTTTTATTCTCAAAATTGTATCCAAAATTGGTTTAGCATGTTCTAGGAATACCCTACACCCGCACACACATTGTTTTTGTAATTTTAGTATTGCTTTTAGACTTAACAAAGGTTCAGCACTGGTGAAACGAAACATTTAACTTCGATTTAATATAATCTGGTATGCAATCTATTCATATTTCAAACGTCCTATCCTATCATATAGTCATCCTGTTGTATGAGATTTGGTTTAAATTGACCCCAATTTTATTGTTTACAGATTAGAATGGTAAAATATTTCCAACCACTCCACGAACAATTGGGACAGAAGCTTGTTCAGAGGTTAGAAGTTGATCCTGAAGTTCTAAAACCTAAACAAACTGAATGCTGAATATTTGCTGAAGATTCTGTACACAAGTTACCTGGCCTGAACCTTCCAAGTACATAGTCTGAATATCAATAATGAAAATAAAGTAACATATTACAATAATCCTCAGCTTTACTTATATATATATATATGTATGTATATATGTGTGTGTGTGTGTGTGTGTGTGTTTGTGTGTGTGTGTGTGTGTGTGTGTGTGTGTGCGCTGACAATTATTCATTCGATCTCCTCTACATTGCATAGAAATCCCAAGGTTACCGAGTGACCTACATTTGAAAACCTGAGTTAGATTAAATTGGAAAGAAATCTATGACCCTAAAATAACTTATGTCTGCTGTATGCCTTGATTAAGATTGACAAGCTTATGACTCTTGCCCGTAGTGACACTTTCACGGAGGTTCAAGTTCTGAGAAACCATTAATTAGATGACCTACTAAAACTTATTTTAGATGTAGCTAGAAGGTCGAGCGGCAGGCGTGAAAGAATAATTTGAAAAAGAAACCAAGAGCGGAGTATTAAAAAGCTTGAGGAGAACATAAATCCTATGAATGTCGTTTAAGCCATAATTTCTTAATAGAACATCTCGCCGATATTGCAAGAGCGGGCTCTGATCATTCGGAGTAAAGGCTCATAACTCTGCTACGGAGAGTAAGCGATTGGTGAAGAACGATACGTGAAGCCTTGAGACCCCACCTGAGTCTTAATTATAAGGAACCTATGCGAGTAGTTATCTGAGGTAGAAACCTGAGCGAAAGCACTACCAAAGGTTTAGCCACATCAAATAACCACAACGCCTCCTGCAGCTGTTTTAAGACCAGCGATTGCCATATGGGTCAATTTTCGGCAACGCGCCTTACAACCAAGAACGTGTATGCCGGTTATATGAAGCTATAAATTTAGTCTCTTCTTACTATCCTTATATACTTGCCTAAACTTGGCACGCATCTTCTTGTGTTGGATCAGCTTATTCAACCTTGCATATACATACAAGGGATAAAGAAAAGCATATTGACTAAGTAAAGTTGTTTTGTTGAGTGACAAACTTAGGGAGTTATCTGAACGACTACAAAACGAGAAAGAGAAACCTGTGTTCGGTAGTTCGTGAGGACTGCAAGAGAGAAGATGGGTGCTATATTCGACACTGCCGTCAGTGATTGGAAGGAACACGTGGCTGCTTCGTGCATAATTCATTATGCCATCAAGCTCAAAGAAAAGAAAGTGAAATGACAGTGAAATCTAAACTAAACTAAGTCACAACATTAATATTATGCGGACATTAAAAGGGAAGACATGCAAAGATACCTAGGGGAGGTTCTATAATGTAATAACGGTTCCTGCATATAGTAGTATATGCTAATGAGGCGTGGACATTAAGAAAAAGGAGAACTAAAAAATATAAGTAGTTGGAGTTAAGCTTTTTGGCTAGTGGCTACATAAACTGTGAGCTGGCTCAGTTGGTTAGTAGCTCAACTACTAATCCCACGGTTGCAGGATAAAACCCGGCCTAGACTGATGGTTTCTAAGTTTCTTACAAACGACTGACAGCTCCATTTCAGATTTGCTGCCATGCTAAAAAAACTCTCGTCGGCCAAAATTCCGGCACATCGGTGATATGATTCTGAAAATTAACAGCGTCGGTAAAAAAACAAAATGTTTACTCATTTATACACTCCAAATATAAAAAAAAAGTCTGACGTGTTGCACTCTCATGACTTTCTCTATTCCTGTACTAACTATTCTTATCTACTCTTATTCCTATATCTTCTCCATGTTAGTTGAGGGAATATCATAAAACAGTAGGCTTTGAGCGATTCCTAAATCTTTTAAAGCTGTGAAGGCTGTGAAACTCCTTTCTCTTTGCCCGGCTAAGATATAAAATAGTGAATAACGACCTTCTATTTGAGAAAAGTATAAGTATTATAAAACTCACACAAATAACAAGGAATTTCTCGGAAATGGTTCACTCCCACATAAAGTTCATTTGGATATAAATTGTGTTTTAACGAGATATACATTTTGTGTATAGTAAGATTTGGTCCATCTCTTATGGTTTACCAGTCATATACAAATCACCAACAGAAAACAGGACTTGTTGGCTATAGCCAGAAATTTAAAATATAGCCATATCTTAAATATATGGCATTTTAATCAACATCGTTAGAGCCATTTTTGAGAAAATCAAAATTTTGGAAAAATGTTCCATATAAAGAATAGAAGAAATTTTCTTCAAAATCTTCATGTCGCAGCCTTGAAAGGTATTCAACTTAAATACCAACTTGGTTTTTAAGTGACTTTTCGTTTTTGAGTTATGCTGTCTACAGACTGACACACACACAGGCACCCCCCCCCCCCCACACACACACACACGTGCGGACCTTTTGCAATTTTTTTTATTCAGGGGAACTCAAAATATATATGTTCGGTGAAATCTCGACATCAAAATTTTGGGTAGAATGCAATACTCCATCTTCTTGATATACGTAGTACAGAAAATAAAAATACCAACATTAGGGAAGAATAAGAAAATTTGTATTGAATGAATAGATAGAATAAAGAGAAAAATACCAAGTGAGAAGGCAGTGTGAGACTCATAATCGGAAAGCCCGCGGTTCAAATCCTGCCAGTTTCCCAAGTTTTCTCAGTTTTCATAACAAAAGCCGGGGAGGTACTTTGGCCCGAAAAGTTTTCTTAAAAAAGTAAAGGTAAGTAATGTTACGCTTAACATTTATAACACTGGAGAAAATAAATGTATTTTGCATTCATAGATCTAGCAGCAGCATTTAATGCAGTTTAAGATAATTTTCGTAAAGGTTAGATAATATAAAGGTATCAGATGTGTACAAAACTGAGTATGGAAAATTTGGATAAAATGGGAAAATAAGTAGTAATTCTTTAATGGATAGAGAAGACAGCAGGGAGAGCTTTTAAGCCTGCTACTGACTATAATATAAATGGATGGAATAACTAAACACTAATATAAAAAAATTAAATACAAAGCTGTTAAAAACTGAGATCAGTTTATTTATAGACACCTGTGTATGGAGGCGATATAGTTCTACAGTATCTTCGTTTCACGACAAGGCCACAGACCGCATGTCTGTATATTAATAGGTAGATACATATCCGCGCTTACACACAGAACATATATAGAGCTCAACAGCGATTTTTTATAGCTGGTCGTTCATTGGTGTCTACTGTTTGTTCTTACGTGCCTTAAGTAATACATTCTAAGTGTCTCCAAAGAGCCGCGAGACTATTGGGAAGAGCAATTTAAGTCTAAAAGCTGCAGGGATTCATTGTCAATTGCCGGGTATTTCAGCCAGAATAATAGCTTTGTATAACACCAAAGAAGGAAGTACCAGCAAAGCTAACAATGCACATTTATGAAACAATTTACCTACCCTACAGTTATGGTTCGGAAACTTGTAAGTAAAACCAATCTAAAAGTAATATGACACAACTAATTAAATATTTCAGAAAAACTAACGGTAATACCGGAAAGGATAGACTAGAAATTTAATAATCATATTAGAGAGAGGCTGATTATGAAAACAATAGTGCAGATGGCAAACAACAGACATTCGAAATTGCATGGATGATATACCCGTATGATTAGAATGCGTGAATATAAAATAAAACGAGCTTAAAGTAAAAACAAAAATAAAGACCATAAAATAGATCAAGGAAGCATTAGAAACAAATTTTCAGTAAGAAAAAGAGAACGGCATTTGAAGTCGTACTATCAATTGCCTCATAGTTACTCATGCGCTGCCCAGAGTAATTAATACCGACCGGGGTACCTCGGGAGCATTCGAGGTTCCATCACCAGTAACCGTCCAAACAGACCAAAGGCTTTTTGTGGCCTTTCTTTCTCACTAGACAGACGCTGATTGGATAATTTCCTTTCTGTGACTTCCAGTCTGTCCATTTCATTTCACTATGATTTAATCCGCTCTTTCCAGGGTCAGAAGTATTGGCAAAGGGCGAGTGTGGCACAGCTGTGTGGTAGAATTTACGCTGTTCACGGTGAAAGGACGGTGCTGTGATCGCAGCAGGAATCCCAGACTAGCTCGCACCCCTTGTCTGGGTTCTGGCACTCCACTTGGGTACTCCCATCTGCTCCCTCCCTCAGGGTCTGATATAGAATAGCCTGGCTATTGGTTAAGTGCAGAATCCTCTCTGATTGCACTGTATCTATTTATCTAAAGCAGTTAATAGTTTATATGCATCACATTAATAATATGATTTAGTGATTTATTTGGATTCATGAGCGTAACTAAATTTAGAAATATTCACTAATGTGCCAAGTATTAAAGGAATACACAAAGAAATTAATTGCACAAGATCGAACATTTTAAGAGCTGAACATCTTCCAATTTGGTAGGTTCTGCTGAACAACGGGAGAGAAATGATTGTAGCAAGGAAAACGGCGGGACTTGTAGGAGAACGTAGTGCGCTTGCGCTGTAAGAATCGCATGTGTCGGCCTTGTCGATTATGCTGCCTAACTCGATGTACTTTTAAATGCACCTCTCCCTGCGTACTCCTCGCCCAAAAGCTACCTTTGCCAGTCGCAAAATCGGGTTTATGCGTCTCAGCTTGTCGACTGGATGCCGTGACATTTGGTAAAGAGGGCGCGGGAAAATTAAACGAGCAAGTTCATACAGAAGAAAAACATTCGACTTTCTCATATGCATGTCTATAAAGGTACACATTCACATGCGGAAAAAATAGTGGGTGTGCAGTTGCGAGTATGCGATCACCCAGGAGCCGCCACTGCGTTACGGTTTACTACCAGAAAGTTACGGCGAGTTTTAAATTAAGTCATTAAGACGTTACGGCAGTACAAAAGCGTCAAGGCAAAATAAGTTTGTGTAACGTACCTAATTGTCCAGAGGTAGTGAAGTCGGACGAATTAAGGAGGATCTATCACAAGTAATGATCGGCGTTTAAGAGCTTAGTAATCACAATGATTAAGTGCGGCTGGTACAAGGGCAATTAGGCGAGTTACGTGGGCATAGGAAACTCATAGCAGCAAAGTTATCTTCCTGAAAAAGAGAAGCTGAAATGTAACACACTTATGACATCCTTCTTGCTTCTCCTACTCCTTCTTCTTCTTCTTCTTCTTCTTCTTCTTCTTCTTCTTCTTCTTCTTCTTCTTCTTCTTCAACCAAAGCAATATTGCTCGTTCTGCGATAACGAAAACTGGCCTTTCTGTTGGCTGAAAGGTCTTCCTAGATCTCTTGTAGCTTGAGGTTTGAAGCGGTAAATTATCTTTGGTAAACGGGAATTTCACATTCTCTGGACATGTAGTAGCCATTCAATTTGATAATTTTGTATATCCTCAAACATTTCCCTACAATTCCACTGCATCCTAACCTCTTCGCTTCTCTTTGTATCTCTTAGCGTTACTCCAGTTAATGAACGAAGAAACCTCGTTTATAAGCTGTTAATTACAGCTTTATCTCTTGCTCTAAGTGTCCAACCTTCACTTCCATAAAAGAGAGCCGGTTTTGTTGCGATATTGTGAAATTCTAGTTGAATTTCTTAGTAATTTGTTTTTCGAAATTTCTTCTGATCTGCCTTTTAATTTATTATATTTTTCCACATTTTCTCCGCGTCTTTTTTGATGATGAAACTGATATATGACCACTCAAATAGCTGAAAGCTGTTACATGTCTTATTGGCTTATTATTTATTATTCTTTTTACTCTCAAGGGTCTCTTTTCAGTAAGTCATATTTTTAGTTTTGTTTTCTGATATTTCCATATTATAATTTTCCTAGATGTTCTGTGGCTTAAATACTGATCTCTGTAAGTTATCTTCATCCTCTGCTAGGAGTACTTGATCATCTGCGAAAATTATTGTTTGTGATTAATTTTTATTAATTTTTATTCTTGGAGGATTTAATTATTTCCATTCGTCTATAATATCAATTAGATATAAAAGAAACAAATGACGAAAGTCCGCATCCTTGTAGATCTTGGTTAATTTCAAACTCTTCTGTTATTTACCCATGATCTAGTTTTACTTTTACAAATGTGGCCTGATATAAATTTTTGATTGAATTTACTAAATTATTTGGGATCTGATTTCTTTCTAATACTTTCCACAGCATGTCTCATTTAACCCTATCGTATGTGTTGTTGTTGTTTTTTTTTTTTTTTTCAAAATCTAGAATTAATATATATAGAAATATTGAATTATTTACATTTTCAATTCTTTTTAAACTGCAAATATGGCGTCGACACATGAACTTCCTTTCAGGAAACCACATTGTTCTCCCCTAATTTGAGCCTCTGCTAACTTCTAAAGTTTATCTTTTAAATAGATGCATATATCTTCGATGCTGTTGTCAAAGTGATACCCCTCTATAATTTCACTTCTTTCGCTTATTTTATGGATAAGTATGATTAAAGTATTGTTCCATGTGTCCAAATATCCTTAAAAATATCCTTGGACCAATCTAATATTAAGTGGTTTTCCTCCATTTTTGCAAACTTTTGTGGATATATCATCTACTCCACTTGCTTTTCTGTTCTTCATTTTCTTTAAGGTTTCTAAGGCTTCATTCAGTGCTATAGCATTATATTGTGACGATGATAATTTTTGTAAACTTTTAATAAGAATAAATCTATAAAATTTAGATGTGAACGTTACAATATTCTTGAATGGGTGAAGCAACTATATTTATTTTATTTCTTCATATTTATATAATAACTGTAGGAAATATTGTGTCCATTCTTCTTGTGTAATTCCATGTATAGCTAATTTATTGTACATTATTTTAATCCTTGGAATACTTTAAAGCCATATCTTTTTGCTCCTGTGACATCTCTTTCTACATTTTTATAAAGCTTTCTCACTCTTCATTCTGTGATTTTCTAGATAATTGTCTAACTATTGATCTTTTATGTTTGTGTTCTATTCTAACATTAATGATCCCTGAATTAAGTCATTTTAAATAAGCTGTCTTCTTATTATTGATTGCTGTTTTACTTTCATCATTCAAAACCTTCAATCATTTTTAGATTCCCAGACTTTCATAGCCTGCTTTATTTATTGATTCTTTTAAATTGAACCAGTTTATTTCTGCACCAAAAACTCTTGATTTTAAATATTTTTGTGTCCGATTTTCTTAGAATGTCTTACACGCTCTTGTTCTAACAAATGTACTTTGAATTTCCGTGTTTTTAGTTCTTTTTGTATTTTTTTCTAAAGTAGGATTCATTTGCTCTCAATTTTCTTACAACTAAAATAATCAGAATCAATTTCTGTTCCTCTATAAACTTTTGTATCCATTACTTGTGGCCAAAATCTTCTATTTGTTATTATATGATCTATAATAAATTTGGATCCCCTATCCATCCAAGTAAACTTATAAATGTCCCTGTGTTTAAAAAAGAAATGTGTGATTCTTAGCTGGTTAAGCATACAGAAATCCCTTTAAAATTATATCCGTATTATTAACAGATCTTTCCCCATGTAGGCCAATTAAATCATTAATGGTTAGATTCCCAATTCGTGCATTAAAAACTCCCAGCATTACTACCTGATTATTTTTATTTATTTTTTGTTTTGTATCTTGCAATCCATTATAAAACTGTTCTGTTTCTTTCTTATTTCCTGGGGAAAGGGCGTATATCCCAATTATTGTAAGTTTATGTCTTCCTAACTTTAATCCAGGAATATGTTACTTTATTTCTCCAACTATTTTACTGCAATAGCAATTCTAGATTTAGCTTTCTCCGTTTTCTCTACGCCCGAAGAAATCGTGTTGTAATTTCTAATTTCTTTTGATCCTCTTCTTTTCTTTTTTGTTTCACTGATAACCGCTATATCTATTCTTCTTATTTCCAATCATTCTTGCAATTCTTCGGATTCCTCTTACATTCCAGGTTGCCAAATTCCAGTAATCGTAAATCCTTTTAGTTCCCTTGTCTATTGTCATAAAATTATCCGTCCGGTTTTCCTGTCTTATAATCATTGACACTTACCTCATTCGCGAACTAATATTAGTTATCAAGAATAATAGGTTTTCCGGTTGGTTAATTCGCCAAGTGCGCGTGGTGCAGCCGGCTGCAAATGTTTTCCGATGGAGACGAAAAATGCTCTTATGAATTACTTGCGCCTGGTCCGTCCGGCTCAGGATGACCTCACCAGAGGTATTTACTTTTGTGTATTTACTTATGTGGTCAGTGAGGAGCAAAAAAGAAGCTGAATAATCGATTTTGTTTTATCCAAACAGCACATTTTTTTTCTGTACGTATTTAAACAAGTAACATTGTTTTTTAGTGGTAG
The DNA here is from genome assembly GCA_030765045.1 of Tenodera sinensis. Classification (NCBI taxonomy): domain Eukaryota; kingdom Metazoa; phylum Arthropoda; class Insecta; order Mantodea; family Mantidae; genus Tenodera; species Tenodera sinensis. The sequence goes on along the minus strand of CM060961.1, from coordinate 33,359,516 downwards.
CATTAACGGCGTTTAAGAAGTATGTTTAAACAATTCCTTACACAAAGATAATGCATATGATGTATTCCTCATTGATAATAGATAATAATAACAATTAGAGCGCGCCCAAATGACCTAGTTGTTGACTGGCCCTTAAAGCTAACTCACCCACTCACTCGCTTTTAGCTGCTTATTTTCAGGGACTGAATTAAATAACATTATTTTTTCTATAGTTAGCCAATTTATTTATTTCAGGGAATGAGTGTAAAGAAAAGTGGAAACATATAAGGAAGTGTTCCCGAAAGGCCATCATTTCCAGAGAGCGTAGTGGCAGTAAAGGGGGCAAATTAAAAAAGTCCTGGAAATATGAAAAGTAGCTGAATTTTGTGAAAACATTCATTCCTACAACTTCACCGTAGACTTCAAATCCGCAAGCAAAACTGCAAGTAGAACCAGATGACTCAGGATCATGTGATCCCAGCTTAGATGAAGTAACAAGTGTTACTCTTTCATCACATCCTTGAAAGAGGAGAATGACTAAAGAAAGTGTGGCAAGTGTTTTGAGCGATTATTTAGAAAAAGAACTGATTCTCTAGCCTCCACTTACCCTCACACAGATGTCATCACAATGTTGTATTTGAGTATGGCTGAAACTGTCAGGTCCTTTACCCCCGATCTACAGATATCAGCACACATCAGAACACATATAATGAACCTGTATCTAATACAGAGAGATCCAAAAACTTAAGAACCGCAGACCGGTGTTTTTCCACTGCGCTGCTGGAAACACGATAACAGCAGCTGATGTACACAAGGTCACGCGGTTGACTTGTTTTTCTCTGCTCTGGAAATGCAGTATTGACCTGACGCACTATCGTGTGGTTGAGTTAGTAGGGTAGTTGAGGGAAGGCTGGCACACTTTTTTATGGGCAAGATGGCCGACATGCGTAATCTAAGCATTACTAGGTAAGGTGATAGGGGAAGCAGGACGTTGTAGGTGTTTGAATGAACCTCTAGGAATAACTTTTAAAGGCTATAGCAGTGTATGCTAGTTTATGAGCGTTCATGGTAGTTGAGTATGCCGTTCACTATATCCATGTAAACCGCCTAACGCAAGAGCTTTCTATCTTGATTGAATATGTTACCCCAACATAATGACACCTCGCCCCACATCACCGCGCTAACCCAACCTAACCTACCTCCTACTCTTTTTTACTAGACCTTTCATAATTTAACCTAACCTAAGCTAACCTAACCTAGCTCCCACTCTTTTTACTCTGGTCTTTCATAATTTAACCTAACCTAAGCCCCATACTTGTACTCGTCCAACCTAACCTAACATCTCATCTAATGATTTATTCTTCATCCCTATTGCTCAACCTAAACCCTACTCCTTTTACACGGTCTTTAAAATTTAACCTAATCTAAGCCCCATACTTCTACTCGTATAACCTAACCTTCATCCTTATTGTTCAACCTAAATCCTACTCATTTTTCTCTGGTCTTTCAAATTTAACCTAACCTAAGCCCCATACTTGTACTCGTCCAACCTAACCTAACATCTCATCTAATGATTTATTCTTCGTCCCTATTGCTCACCTAATCTCTACTCCTTTTACTCGGTCTTTCAAATGTAACTTCATCTAAGCCCCATACTTCTACTCGTCTAACCTAACCTAACGTTACTTAACCTAAGTGAGCATAAACCTTCCTATTTATTAAGATATTTTAACCTAACTTAACCTGTGTCATTCCTAGTTTGCTTCAGCGTTCTATTCTTCTATAACCTATTCTAACCTCCACACCGTACCGTTTCAGGCTTAGACATTTCGTATTCGTTTGGAGATGTTTTTCAGCAACTTTAGACACTTTGAAGCTATTAGACCCTAACGCGTGAACCCTAAGCATTTTCTAAATATTTCTCGGTATGTTAATGCTATTTGGGAGTTTGGTAGGTACTCTAGCCACTTGTGTAGTATTCTGGAGAGTTTTGCGAATTTTGAAGCTTTGTCATAATTTTTCGGTGTTTTCACGTCTTTAACATCTTTTGATACTTTTAATGAGCATGTAGACCCCTTTTAACGATTTGTTATGCTTTCACACTCACATGTCCCCTTTTGTAAAAAGTGTGATTTTCACGCCTAAAGCATTGCTTACGGTCTTTCTAAGACTAACCTAACTCAACCACAAACCTCTTTAGAGACATTTCCTCATCCTTATTTGACCTTATTCATGCTTCTTTCTTAAACTAACATTAGAAGACGCTTCAACCTTGTTATTCAACTAGCTATTGTCAACGTCTTTGTACACTGCTCCAGTATGCTGTGCATCTTAACCTCATTTAGCCATTCTTTTGTATAGTTTTGTATGTTCTAATGGTACAAGGTCAAATGCTGCTTATTCTCCTTCTAAGACTATCCTAACATAACCTAACCTAACCAACCACCTCCAACACCAGCACCACCATAACCTGCACGACCACAAGCATCGCAGCACCCCCAACTCCGCCATTACCACCGCCGCCATAACCTACACCATCACAACAACCACCATCGCCACCACCTCCATCATGCACACCGCCACCATAATGAGCACCACCACCACCACCTCCACCACCCTAACCTAACCTAACAAAAAAAACATCCTCACCAGCGGCGCTATAACTTGCAACACCACAAACATCTCCAGCACCACCACCACCTCCACCACCCTAACCTAACCTAACAAAAAAACATCATCACCAGCGGCGCTATAACTTGCAAGACCACAAACATCTCCAGCACCACCACCTCCACCATCACCAGCGCCACAATAACCTACATCACCATCATCACTCAGAGCATGATCATAGTCGTCACTGCTGATTTCTTCGCTGTTTAACCTGTTGTAGAAGGCATCCCTAGGAGGCAAACATGTATCGTTCAGGGTATCCCACGATGTTACGTAATCATAGGGAAATACCCCCTTACGAGTCATCAAGCCAATGTTCTCTGCTCCAAAGTACTTCGCTGTTTCAGGATGCGTTTCAAGGTTCTTTGCAAGCTTCTCCAAGCTCGTACTGAGGAAGCGGAAAGTATCCACAAACCTGAGTTTAATATCCCCAACATACTTGGAGAATGATATATAACTTTCCTCTGAATTTGGTATAACCTCTACTCTTTCGCTAGTGCACCCCAGCTCCTCAACAATGAAATGAGAGTCATACCCACTCAGATTATGCATGAAGACAGGTATATAATTAGGTGTTTTACAAGCCAGGTTACATTTATTGTGTAAAGGCCCTCTGTATGCCCCGCTTATATGTGAGTGATCGCGAACCTTCCAATTATCTTCTGTAAATTCATGTTCACACAGGTAGCATATTGTAGAAGCATCGAATGATTCTTGTTCTTCACCTGTAAGATTCAGAGGTTTCGCAGATTTGTATAAGTCACTAATTTTATTTGCCAGATCCATCAGGCATTCCATAAACTTCTGTGCAGCGTCAGGCCCTCGGTAAACATGCGGTTTAGTAAGAAGAGTTGTTTCTAGTTGTTCAACACGATGGCTTCACATAAACACAAAAGCTCATAGGAGTATGACTTTGATAGGGAGTTGTGTAGGAGGTTTCAGGGTTAGAGGAGCAGGAATAGAAAGGGGTGAGAATGCATTCAAAATCGGCGTAGATAACATAGGGCGGTTTCAACATCCTCTCAACATTCTTGAATTTAACGATAGAGTTATCCTTTGTAGGCATAACGCATCTAGCAATACCATGTTGTCTACATATTTCACTGTGATCTTCCAATTTTTCCATTCCACATCGTCCATGTTGGTCATCAAACTGACTGAAACATCTTTTACATGTATATATTTGTTCATGATGTTTAGTTTTCTGACGACGAATAAGCTTCTCAAAATCTTTTATATACACATAGTGATGCTGAATCACTCAACAGAAGGCGGCGCCGTGGCCGAGCGGTTAGCGCGCTCGCCTACCACCTAGGCGGCCCGGGTTCGATCCCAGGGACCCGCATGTGGTATTCGTGGTGGACGAAGCGGCGTCAGGGCGGGTTTTCTCCGGGTACTCCGGTTTCCCCCGCCATCTCATTCCACCGGTGCTCCATCTTCATGTATCATCAGTGTCACCGCCTGCGGTGCCGTAGTAGTAAAAGCGGGCGTTAAACACCACAACAACAACTCAACAGAAGAAGGTCGCGGTGATCATCTAATTCTTCATCAATCACCTTTATTGGAAACACTTCATGTTTATCATCAACTCCAAACACATTTATGGACATATTATTGAGTTTTTCAAATTTAGCGATTTCGCTCAAGCTCGTAGGAAACGAAACGCATGAGAAGTCGTATTTTTCTTGATGATCCTTGTACTTCCTTACCCGCTGAGGATTCTTTCGAATGAACTTAGCAAGCACAGCATACATAAAGAATTTCTCGTCGCTATAGTTCTGAGGGTTTATACAGGCTTTTTTCACATCCAAAGATGAGGGTAGAGGAATATAGCTGCTCCCTCGAAGAAGATTATACTTCTTAATACGTAGTCGAACGCCATCAACACTCAGAAGAGCCCAATTACTGCCTTTCAACTTACTTTCCTCCATTTCAACACGTAGTTTCTCGAATTTTTTTTCCAAGGTGGCATCCAAGTCACTGTCTAAAAACACGGCATGATTACGCGTTTTGAAGGCTTTGTTAGTGACGTCCCCAACAGCATTCACAAACTTGCATTCAGCCATAATGTTAATTTTCAAACTTTTATGAGCCCGCAGCTCCTTCTGAACAGCATGAATTATGCGCTGCTTAGCCTGCTGCAGGTATGAATTTAGATCCTGACTTGCTGGGCATTGGATGAAAAACGATTTCAGTCGATCCTGAAAAGCCGTTTCATATTCTACAACATCATCTTCATCAGGAGACATTAACAATAATTTATGCTTAGTAGGTTCGAATTTGACTTTCTTAGCATCTATAGCCCTGTCGCAGCGTCCTTCATGTACATCCCTTCTATTTTCAGTACCGTAAACATCACCACAATGTCTACACTCGAAAAACTCACCACATATCAGCTCATGCCTCTTCTTATGATAGTCGCGTAGAAAACTCTTTTCACATTTGCTGCACCTATAATCTGGTATAGCACTCAGAAGCGATTCCATTACTCCACCATTTCACATCTTTATAATATGTAGTGCAACACTTGTAAATTATCTAAATCAATAAATGCTTATAGCACTTTCCACTGACTCGCCTTAATAACTTATCAAAGCTATTGAACAGTAATTTCACTAAGAGAAGCTGATGTTGTCGAGTCGAAGGATAATTACTGAATAACTATCTAAGCTCAAGCAAGCCCTACTTATTCTGAAAGCATGCATCTCTCAGGGAACTACATAATTGAAGTTCACGCTTGCAGCGCCTTATAGCGGCTTCAATCAGTACTAAAACGCACATTCTACAGATTTTATAATTTTATGACGGTAAATTATATATTAGCAGTCAAATTTTCATTCTTTTTTATGATATTTCTCCGTTTTTACGTACTTTGAAACGAATCCGGCATAGAATTCAGACGCGAAACGGCGGGTATGTATCCTTAAGTAACAAACACCTTTTAACGATATCGAATGACAGCGATAGAAGCACTTAAACATTATTTAAACGCTAAAAAAACAAATTTTTTCGCTAGCATTAGAGTCCTATAACGTCACATTCAAGCATCGATGGAATGTCTGCTTCCTCCAAACATGTTCCTACAAGTCTAATGACGTCACGCAAGCAACATACAGAAGGCATAATTCAACGACAAAGACATTAATTTTAACTATACATTCCCCCAAAGAAATAAACCTATTTGAAAGCGTCATAACACGTTAACTTCAATGCATTTATATATAGAAACCTCTAATGTAACAATAAAAAGAAAGAAAAATAAATAAAGAAGAAAGAAAATAAAGGGAAAAGGAATTAAGTACTGTTCACGATTTTATACTCATTTAATGATTTAAATTCAGCATCTCTAGCGTTCACCCTCTTCTTCTTCATCATCTTCTTCTTCTTCTTCTTCTTCTTCTTCTTCTTCTTCTTCTCATATCACACCTTTACCTTAGTCTTGTTCTCCTCCTTCGTGCTGTCAAGAAATATACGCGTAATTGGACGTTATTAGCTTAAATATTAAAGAAAATAACAGCATTCTCCGTCAATTATATCTAAACGGCTTTTTCCAAGTTATACGTATTTTATGGTTCTCGAATCAAGGTAAGCAACGCTTCTCTCAATAAGAACGTTTGATGCTTGATTTTTAAATATCACTAATTCAAGCCTTATTTCAAGCCTCTAACACCCATAGTTTGCAAGGTATTTAAATGGACCCTTAGAGATTCGAACTAGACCCTCAGTATAAAAATTACTAATTTATCCATAAATCAGGACCAGAGTATTTAACTGAAGCGTTTAACTTTTTATTTCAAAGCGCTATCTTTATTGATTCGCGAATAAATCGACTTTGAAGTAATTGCCCCCTCCCGGTAATCGAACTATGAGTCGTAGTGATAAAATTTTCTAATATATCACTTTATGCGTCAAGTTACCCTAATTTGTCTTTACATCACTATTCCAAGTGTAACAAATCGCGATATAGGTCAAAATTCAATAATTCTCCGCAAGGTAGGAATCGAACCCACGATACCTCAGCTCTAGCATGTTAGAAAATATTTCTCCTTAACGAGTATTACCATATAAAGTTTATTTCAGTCTTCTAGCTTAAGCGATTCTCGAATAATTAAATTTACAAAATCAGGATTGGAACCCAAGACTCCAGGATCCCGATCATACCGCAGAGGAAAGCCCATAACAATACCAATTTAATAAAATTTATTCGAAGTTTTTATCACTAATAGTTTAGGAATTATTCCAATAACAAAAGTATTGATTGCCCGGGAATCGATCCCTAGACCCCCGGTGTTCTTCAAAGTTAGATCAAAAGATGCACCGTTTTATTCGAAGATAATCACCGTTTACCGCATTTCGATATCTCATTTAGTTTACGAGTAATCAGCGATCAAACAGTAGGGTACTTTAGCCGGTTTGGACACACTTTGCATATCAAAGGGTTGCCGCTAATTAATTACACGTGTTTAACAAGTGTTTTCCACGCCCCATTCCCTTTGTCGGTGACAAGCCGACAAAGGCCCGACCCTCGTTATCTGTCAGATTACCATCGACAAGGGTTGACGAGGGTTGACAGGTTAATTACCCATGTTAACATGTGTTCAATTATCGGGCTTCATTGACCTCAAAGGGTTAAGCCGGTTAAAGTACCTACTGTTTGATCGCTAATTACTCGTAAACTAAATGAGATATCGAAATGCGGTAAACGGTGATTATCTTCTAATAAAACGGTGCATCTTTTGATCTAGCTTTAAAGAACACCGGGGGTCTAGGGATTGATTCCCGGGCAATCAATACTTTTGTTATTGGAATAATTCCTAAACTATTAGTGATAAAAACTTCGAATAAATTTTATTAAATTGGTATTGTTATGGGCTTTCCTCTGCGGTATGATCGGGATCCTGGAGTCTTGGGTTCCAATCCTGATTTTGTAAATTTAATTATTCGAGAATCGCTTAAGCTAGAAGACTGAAATAAACTTTATATGGTAATACTCGTTAAGGAGAAATATTTTCTAACATGCTAGAGCTGAGGTATCGTGGGTTCGATTCCTACCTTGCGGAGAATTATTGAATTTTGACCTATATCGCGATTTGTTACACTTGGAATAGTGATGTAAAGACAAATTAGGGTAACTTGACGCATAAAGTGATATATTAGAAAATTTTATCACTACGACTCATAGTTCGATTACCGGGAGGGGGCAATTACTTCAAAGTCGATTTATTCGCGAATCAATAAAGATAGCGCTTTGAAATAAAAAGTTAAACGCTTCAGTTAAATACTCTGGTCCTGATTTATGGATAAATTAGTAATTTTTATACTGAGGGTCTAGTTCGAATCTCTAAGGGTCCATTTAAATACCTTGCAAACTATGGGTGTTAGAGGCTTGAAATAAGGCTTGAATTAGTGATATTTAAAAATCAAGCATCAAACGTTCTTATTGAGAGAAGCGTTGCTTACCTTGATTCGAGAACCATAAAATACGTATAACTTGGAAAAAGCCGTTTAGATATAATTGACGGAGAATGCTGTTATTTTCTTTAATATTTAAGCTAATAACGTCCAATTACGCGTATATTTCTTGACAGCACGAAGGAGGAGAACAAGACTAAGGTAAAGGTGTGATATGAGAAGAAGAAGAAGAAGAAGAAGAAGAAGAAGAAGAAGAAGAAGAAGATGATGAAGAAGAAGAGGGTGAACGCTAGAGATGCTGAATTTAAATCATTAAATGAGTATAAAATCGTGAACAGTACTTAATTCCTTTTCCCTTTATTTTCTTTCTTCTTTATTTATTTTTCTTTCTTTTTATTGTTACATTAGAGGTTTCTATATATAAATGCATTGAAGTTAACGTGTTATGACGCTTTCAAATAGGTTTATTTCTTTGGGGGAATGTATAGTTAAAATTAATGTCTTTGTCGTTGAATTATGCCTTCTGTATGTTGCTTGCGTGACGTCATTAGACTTGTAGGAACATGTTTGGAGGAAGCAGACATTCCATCGATGCTTGAATGTGACGTTATAGGACTCTAATGCTAGCGAAAAAATTTGTTTTTTTAGCGTTTAAATAATGTTTAAGTGCTTCTATCGCTGTCATTCGATATCGTTAAAAGGTGTTTGTTACTTAAGGATACATACCCGCCGTTTCGCGTCTGAATTCTATGCCGGATTCGTTTCAAAGTACGTAAAAACGGAGAAATATCATAAAAAAGAATGAAAATTTGACTGCTAATATATAATTTACCGTCATAAAATTATAAAATCTGTAGAATGTGCGTTTTAGTACTGATTGAAGCCGCTATAAGGCGCTGCAAGCGTGAACTTCAATTATGTAGTTCCCTGAGAGATGCATGCTTTCAGAATAAGTAGGGCTTGCTTGAGCTTAGATAGTTATTCAGTAATTATCCTTCGACTCGACAACATCAGCTTCTCTTAGTGAAATTACTGTTCAATAGCTTTGATAAGTTATTAAGGCGAGTCAGTGGAAAGTGCTATAAGCATTTATTGATTTAGATAATTTACAAGTGTTGCACTACATATTATAAAGATGTGAAATGGTGGAGTAATGGAATCGCTTCTGAGTGCTATACCAGATTATAGGTGCAGCAAATGTGAAAAGAGTTTTCTACGCGACTATCATAAGAAGAGGCATGAGCTGATATGTGGTGAGTTTTTCGAGTGTAGACATTGTGGTGATGTTTACGGTACTGAAAATAGAAGGGATGTACATGAAGGACGCTGCGACAGGGCTATAGATGCTAAGAAAGTCAAATTCGAACCTACTAAGCATAAATTATTGTTAATGTCTCCTGATGAAGATGATGTTGTAGAATATGAAACGGCTTTTCAGGATCGACTGAAATCGTTTTTCATCCAATGCCCAGCAAGTCAGGATCTAAATTCATACCTGCAGCAGGCTAAGCAGCGCATAATTCATGCTGTTCAGAAGGAGCTGCGGGCTCATAAAAGTTTGAAAATTAACATTATGGCTGAATGCAAGTTTGTGAATGCTGTTGGGGACGTCACTAACAAAGCCTTCAAAACGCGTAATCATGCCGTGTTTTTAGACAGTGACTTGGATGCCACCTTGGAAAAAAAATTCGAGAAACTACGTGTTGAAATGGAGGAAAGTAAGTTGAAAGGCAGTAATTGGGCTCTTCTGAGTGTTGATGGCGTTCGACTACGTATTAAGAAGTATAATCTTCTTCGAGGGAGCAGCTATATTCCTCTACCCTCATCTTTGGATGTGAAAAAAGCCTGTATAAACCCTCAGAACTATAGCGACGAGAAATTCTTTATGTATGCTGTGCTTGCTAAGTTCATTCGAAAGAATCCTCAGCGGGTAAGGAAGTACAAGGATCATCAAGAAAAATACGACTTCTCATGCGTTTCGTTTCCTACGAGCTTGAGCGAAATCGCTAAATTTGAAAAACTCAATAATATGTCCATAAATGTGTTTGGAGTTGATGATAAACATGAAGTGTTTCCAATAAAGGTGATTGATGAAGAATTACATGATCACCGCGACCTTCTTCTGTTGAGTGATTCAGCATCACTATGTGTATATAAAAGATTTTGAGAAGCTTATTCGTCGTCAGAAAACTAAACATCATGAACAAATATATACATGTAAAAGATGTTTCAGTCAGTTTGATGACCAACATGGACGATGTGGAATGGAAAAATTGGAAGATCACAGTGAAATATGTAGACAACATGGTATTGCTAGATGCGTTATGCCTACAAAGGATAACTCTATCGTTAAATTCAAGAATGTTGAGAGGATGTTGAAACCGCCCTATGTTATCTACGCCGATTTTGAATGCATTCTCACCCCTTTCTATTCCTGCTCCTCTAACCCTGAAACCTCCTACACAACTCCCTATCAAAGTCATACTCCTATGAGCTTTTGTGTTTATGTGAAGCCATCGTGTTGAACAACTAGAAACAACTCTTCTTACTAAACCGCATGTTTACCGAGGGCCTGACGCTGCACAGAAGTTTATGGAATGCCTGATGGATCTGGCAAATAAAATTAGTGACTTATACAAATCTGCGAAACCTCTGAATCTTACAGGTGAAGAACAAGAATCATTCGATGCTTCTACAATATGCTACCTGTGTGACCATGAATTTACAGAAGATAATTGGAAGGTTCGCGATCACTCACATATAAGCGGGGCATACAGAGGGCCTTTACACAATAAATGTAACCTGGCTTGTAAAACACCTAATTATATACCTGTCTTCATGCATAATCTGAGTGGGTATGACTCTCATTTCATTGTTGAGGAGCTGGGGTGCACTAGCGAAAGAGTAGAGGTTATACCAAATTCAGAGGAAAGTTATATATCATTCTCCAAGTATGTTGGGGATATTAAACTCAGGTTTGTGGATACTTTCCGCTTCCTCAGTACGAGCTTGGAGAAGCTTGCAAAGAACCTTGAAACGCATCCTGAAACAGCGAAGTACTTTGGAGCAGAGAACATTGGCTTGATGACTCGTAAGGGGGTATTTCCCTATGATTACGTAACATCGTGGGATACCCTGAACGATACATGTTTGCCTCCTAGGGATGCCTTCTACAACAGGTTAAACAGCGAAGAAATCAGCAGTGAGGACTATGATCATGCTCTGAGCGTGTGGAAGCACTTTAACGTCCGAAACCTTGGCGAGTACAGTGATTTGTACTTAATTTCGGATGTTCTTCTGCTAGCGGATGTCTTCGAGACATTTAGAAACCAAACCCTGAAAACTCATAAAGTGGATCCTGCACATTATTTTACTTCTCCAGGACTTACATGGGATGCTATGCTGCTGTATACTGGAATAGAGTTGGAATTGCTTCTTGATTACGATCAGCTACTCATGGTTGAATCTGGTATAAGAGGAGGGTTATGCCAGGTTTCTCACCGGTATGCTGAGGCTAACAACATATATATGGAGCAGTATGATCCTAGTAAACCCTCTCATTTTATTACGTACGAAGACGCCAATAACCAGTACGGTTGGGCTATGTGTCACTTATGGTGGATTTACGTGGGTTTCTCCTGAGGATATACATCTCGGTTCGTTGAATGGGAATGATTCCTTTGGATATATCTTGGAGGTTGATGTGGAATATCCTGCAGAGCTGCATGAACTTCATAATGATTTACACTTTCTGCCTAAGAGTATGAAACCGGGGGAATCGTCTTCAAAGAAACTAATTGCCCATCTTGGATCTCGAAAGAAGTATGTGGTACATTACATGGCCTTGAAACAGGCTCTTAGTCATGGTCTACGACTGTCAAAGATTCACCGAGTACTACAATTCCGTCAATCTTGTTGGTTAAAACCTTATGTCGAATTTAATAACCGCCTACGACAGCAAGCAAGAAACGATTTTGAAAAGGATTTGTACAAACTTTTCAATAATGCGATGTTTGGAAAAACTATGGAAAATATTCGTAATCGTATGGATATACGTCTTGTGGCAAACAGCAAAACGTTAGAAAAACTGATAGCCAAGCCTACATTTATCGATCGAACTATATATGGCCCTAATCTTGCAGCTGTTCATATGGCTTCTCGTAAAATAGTGTTCAACAAGCCTATATACATTGGTATGAGCGTACTAGACATTTCCAAGACGCTAATGTATTCATATCAATATGATGTGTTACTTCCATATTATGGAGCTCAGTATCTTAAACTGTTGTATACAGATACAGATTCCTTCATCCATCGAGTGACTACAGCTGATATATACCAGGATAAATTACACATGCTTGAACATCTGGATACAGCGGATTACTCTGCTAACCATATATGCTATTCTACACAAAACAAGAAAGTGTTGGGAAAGTTTAAAGATGAAGCAAGTGGTAAAATCATTCGCCGTTTCGTTGGTCTCAGGCCTAAAATGTATGCTCTCGATATTGATGGCTCTGTGATAAAAAGGATCAAAGGCATAAAACATAGCGCCATTAAGCAATACATCAGCTTCAATAGCTATATGGAGTGCCTTAAAACTTTAAAAATCGTAAGAACCCCTATGAATTTAATCCTATCCCAACGTCATAATGTTTCTACAGTTGAATCTAATAAAATAGCTCTATCGCCTCATGATGACAAGAGAGTAATTGCAGAGGATGGAATATCTACGTATGCGTATGGGCATTACAACGTTGCAAGTCGTGCGTAAAAGAATGCAACTTGATCTCAAGATAATTATTTTATCCGTTACGTTTCCTGTAGAAAATGAAAGTTTAATCAACTGACTCCTCCACGCCTCCAATGAAGTCTGACGAAGAAAGAAGAAAAAACTAAAAAATTACTCATCTGGCTTCTCCGTGCTTCCCATGATACCTGTCGAAGAAAGAAGAGAAATAGAAATTATAAAGGGAAGCGTTAACTCTGCCACTAGACTTTAACTCTAGTGCTGGTCTCCAGCCCAGATAAAAGAGGAGAGGCGTCTACCCTGCTACCTTAAAGTAAGTATACCGTCATTAACTTTATATAAGCAGAAGATTGTGTTAAAATACTATCAAAAATATTGCTGAATATCTCTTAAAATACTGAGCTATAAGTACTTCAACATCAGCGGATAGACGTTTAGTGATAGGTTAAGCTCTATAAAGGATCAGAAAAAACAATGATGAACAAAGCTGTAAAGAACACTTAAAAAGCAGATTAGATCATAATAGGTGGGGTTAGCCTTAAAAAACTGCATGACGTGTTCGAGATGTTACCGTCAGAACATATAGAACCAGGCAAAAGAGTCATACAACTGTATAAAATTCTGTAACAGCGGGCAAAATAGCTGTAATAAGAACTTCAACATCAATGGTTAGGATATCTTCTAGTGGAAGTTTAAAGCCCTATAAAGGAGGGGGGAAAATCAAAGCAGACTAAAGCTGTAAATAATAGGTAAGGTTAGATATGAAAAAATGTCGAAGATACTATATACAATAGCTGCAGAATATGACGGTGGTGCAGGATATGGTTACGCTGGTGATGATGGTGATGTAGGTTATTGTGGCGCTGGTGATGGTGGAGGTGGTGGTGCTGGAGATGTTTGTGGTCTTGCAAGTTATAGCGCCGCTGGTGATGATGTTTTTTTGTTGGGTTAGGTTAGGGTGGTGGAGGTGGTGGTGGTGGTGCTCGTTATGGTGGCGGTGTGCATGATGGAGGTGGTGGCGATGGTGGTTGTTGTGATGGTGTAGGTTATGGCGGCGGTGGTAATGGCGGAGTTGGGGGTGCTGCGATGCTTGTGGTCGTGCAGGTTATGGTGGTGCTGGTGTTGGAGGTGGTTGGTTAGGTTAGGTTATGTTAGGATAGTCTTAGAAGGAGAGTAAGCAGCATTTGACCTTTTACCATTAGAACATACAGAACTATACAAAAGAATGGCTAAATGAGGTTAAGATGCACAGCATACTGGAGCAGTGTACAAAGACGTTGACAATAGCTAGTTGAATAACAAGGTTGAAGCGTCTTCTAATGTTAGTTTAAGAAAGAGAGGGCTGTAGAAGAAGCATGAATAAGGTCAAATAAGGATGAGGAAATATCTCTAAAGAGGTTTGTGGTTGAGTTAGGTTAGTCTTAGAAAGACCGTAAGCAATGCTTTAGGCGTGAAAATCGCACTTTTTACAAAAGGGGACATGTGAGTGTGAAAGCATAACAAATCGTTAAAAGGGGTCTACATGCTCATTAAAAGTATCAATAGATGTTAAAGACGTGAAAACACCGAAAAATTATGACAAAGCTTCAAAATTCGCAAAACTCTCCAGAATACTACACAAGTGGCTAGAGTACCTACCAAACTCCCAATAGCATTAACATACCGAGAAATGTTTAGAAAATGCTTAGGGTTCACGCGTTAGGGTCTAATAGCTTCAAAGTGTCTAAAGTTGCTGAAAAACATCTGCAAACGAATAAGAAATGTCTAAGCCTGAAACGGTACGGTGTGGAGGTTAGAATAGGTTATAGAAGAATAGAACGCTGAAGCAAACTAGGAATGACACAGGTTAAGTTAGGTTAAAATATCTTAATAAATAGGAAGGTTTATGCTCACTTAGGTTAAGTAACGTTAGGTTAGGTTAGACGAGTAGAAGTATGGGGCTTAGATGAAGTTACATTTGAAAGACCGAGTAAAAGGAGTAGAGATTAGGTGAGCAATAGGGACGAAGAATAAATCATTAGATGAGATGTTAGGTTAGGTTGGACGAGTACAAGTATGGGGCTTAGGTTAGGTTAAATTATGAAAGACCAGAGTAAAAAGAGTGGGAGCTAGGTTAGGTTAGCTTAGGTTAGGTTAAATTATGAAAGGTCTAGTAAAAAAGAGTAGGAGGTAGGTTAGGTTGGGTTAGCGCGGCGATGTGGGGCGAGGTGTCATTATGTTGGGGTAACATATTCAATCAAGATAGAAAGCTCTTGCGTTAGGCGGTTTACATCGATATAGTGAACGGCATACTCAACTACCATGAACGCTCATAAACTAGCATACACTGCTATAGGCTTTAAAAGTTATTCCTAGAGGTTCATTCAAACACCTACAACGTCCTGCTTCCCCTACCATCTTACCTAGTAATGCTTAGATTACGCATGGCGGCCATCTTGCCCATAAAAAAGTGTGCCAGCCTTCCCTCAACTACCCTACTTACACTTGATCACAAAGTGTATTATGGCTCAACGTTTCTTTTCTACTGCACAGCGTGTATTTATTTATAATTCGTATGTATTAACTTAGTCATCTCACCGTGTGAAACTGCGATTTGCATTGCAGAAATATCTGCAATTTCTGAAATAACTTAAACCATAAAGTGTACAAGACAAACCCACACACCCTGGAAGAATATTAAAACAAAATATCCGCCAGGAAATTGCCAGCCTTTCTCAACGTGAACTACGGCGAGTGATAGTTTCCTATAGAGGTGCCAAAAATGTATGGACAACGACGGTGGCCTGATTCAGCATCTGCTTTAACTATATTTGTAAGTAAAGCCTTTAAAAGTAGTTTTAAAAGTGTTGTATGGTTTTATCCGCGCTGTTCTATGACAGTGGCAGTCGGCGACGAGCGCAGTGGACCCGTACAGACAAAACACAGCGCAGCCTGTTCAGTCTTTTGGATCACCCGTTAGTACAATGAATTTGAGACCAATACATATAACTAAATACATATAACTAAATGAAGCATTTGTACAATGTGTTAGTTGTTTCATTATGTAAAATAACCTCCCTTTAACAATATTGTATTTTTGTCCTACTCACCTTAAACATATTAACAGTCTTTGAGTGACATCTCATGGCATTTTTGTTTATATGTTCCTCAACAATATGAAATACTATGCTGATGTACCTACAAGGAAATGAGCTATAAGATAATTTCTGCAAATGTTTTTCTCAACTAACACGAACAAGATAGAGGAATAAGATTTTGTAAGAATAGTCAATAAAAGAGTAGAGAAAGTCATGTAAGTGCAACACATCAGTTTTTTTTATTTACGTGACAACAAAACCTGTATTTCCAGTGAAATTTCGATATCCAATCTTTGAATGGTTTGCAATAGCTTCTCACCCAATTACTATATACGTGACAGAGACGCTAATTAAGCTATGTATAAGTAGTTTGTAGAATAACAAATAACAATAACAAATATTGACTAGGACAATATATGTGAACACAACAGATCTGAATCTCCTATCACATTTTCCAGGTATAATGTGAAACAGTATAACCATAAGGAATAGTATCAAACTTGGTTAATATTAAAGTTTTTACACTTCAATTGTTTATACTAGCTTCTCAGGTTTATTAATGGTTTGGAAAACACAAAATGAAAAAATGTATTGCACTACACAGAGAAAGCTAGAGACACTGAGAGAGAAGAGAGAGAGAATAAGAGAAAAGTAATGCAAAAGCCTCGATTAATGCAATAACACGGACGGAGCTGCGGGTTCATAAAGTGATTTTGCACGTGCATGTTAAACGTGTTTTTTAACACGAGTTCGTGCCTAAAAGTGAGAGAAATGTCTTCTCTAAATGCCCTTTTGTAGATGAGGAAAAAACATTGCAACTGCAGAAGTGATAAGAATGGATAATCAAACAGAGTACATCACGAAAACCAGAAAGACCAACAACAGTAAGTGCTACATTATTTCAGCAACTCACCTCAAGCCATTACGCTTCACTGACATGTATTAAAATAAAATTAGTTAATGTAAAGAATAGATATTTGGTCTACAAATTCATGGATTAATCTTAAGCCCAGATACTCGAATAATATTAAAGAGCAGCCCAAATCTCTAGGGCGAAAATGAGAAGAGCTTGCATTCCTGTTCTTAGGACTTGGCAAAATCCCAGATTTCTCCCTATATTCACATGTATAACATTTATGTAACTAGTGTATAATCTGACATACCAGTAGGTACATGTTTAGCACGCGAGCGAAAGCGAACTTTACAAGTGGCACAATGAAAAGCTTATACACGTGTTACATACAACGTTTTATGCAATTCTAGCATTAAAATGCGTAAATATAACTAATACATTTTCTAAATGTACAATTATAATGTATGAGAGATCACAGATGTATGAGATAACTGGTTGCTAAGCAGATACTGTTTCATTTGTTTCAAGCTTTAGAGGAAAATGGAAGGTTATGAAAAACTATTGAAAATGTAGTTGACATTTTGAACGAATCCAACAGTATTGAGAGTTTATTAATTCCAGAAAAATAAAAATATGTTTAATTTCTGAATTGCATTTAAAGTTATTACTATCCACGTTACGTAATTTGCATAAATGTTTGCCTACAATCAATTTGAATAGCGTTCAACCAAACCAGCCTTCATATGTTTAGAATACTTTTGCAAAGAAAAGAAGAACGAAAAGTACAAAAATTTAAGTATCTTAGGATAAAATATAAAATAGTTATAAAACGTCAAATGCTGCCTAAAAATTGAAACAAACTGTGTATTTTAATACGCTCTACACGTTTCCTGCAGTAAGTTTTTGCCTATTTCACAATTGCACAAGTTATACAAAGCTCAAATTAGTTTGAAGATGATTCTGTAGGCGTTTAAACTTCAAGATGCCCATTTAGTGCGAGACATTAATATTTCAAAGCATGATACGAGTAGTTTCAGCCATTTTATGAGAAAAGAAACAAGGAGGAATTTTCTTCCTAACTTGCAGCGTAACACTAAGTCGAACAATGCAGTTTTGAATTATGCCATCCTTCGTTTCTGAATTGTGTGCTCGCTCGGAAGAATTTCAATATAAAAGTTTTGGGATAGAATACAATACTTCCTCTACTGGCAACAGGTATTGCTAAGGAAAGTAACAATTTTTGTAATGTTCATTTATGAGAACACGGTATAGAATCTTTTAAATATCTTTAGTGATACAACGAAACTGTATAACAACTATTGTATAACAAAACAAAGATAATAAACATGTTAATTCTGTAGAACTGCTTTTGTCAACTTAAGGTTGACTAGAACACAGTAATGTGGTGAGAGAGCAGATTGTCACACAATGCCAATATGAGTTGTTTACGTCCTTCATTCATATTCTCTAGTGTCATTAACCCACTTTGTGTTTTCCTAGCCAACTGCTGAGTTCAGAAGTATTCATTTGATTACATTCACAAAAGACGTTTCACCCAAAAGCCGAATGGCCACTACTGCGGCTTATTTGTTTACCTGGAAGACAAAAGGAAACGGGGAAAGGTGACTGTAGAGGTAAAGCATTTCACACTTCCAGTGCTGATCTTGCCGGCCCTGGTTTAACCTATGGAACATTGGTGTCTTCAAAAACATTTGGAAACTCCTCTAAGCATACTACGCTTTAGATCGAAGATACTGATAGTAATCACGAGTAGTGTTATTTTCACCTGATATTATTTTCAGATACGATTTCCATTTGAGAAACGTTGGCTTAAAATGAAAAACAATAAGCAATATTCCAGAAATTAACTCCACGTAAAATGTAGACATCAATTGATGCATTAACGAGATCTACATTTTTGTGAAGCAATATTTTGTGTATGTTACAAGTTACGCAAAATTAATTAACAATGCAGAATACTTCAAATTCAAAATGTCCATTTCATCTGTCACGAAAATATTATAAGTATATGGCAACTTAATCACAAATATTAGAACCGTTTTACTTTCACTACTGGTAAGTAGTACTGTATTCCACCCAAAAATTCGATGTCGAGATTTCATCGGAAATATATGTTTTGAGACCCCCTTAATCCAAAAGAAGCATTTTTAGCAAAAAGGTCCTTGTGTGTCTGTGTGCCTGTCAGTCTGTGGACAGCATAACTCTAAACAGAAAAGTAGGTTAAACACCAAAGTTGGTATTTAAGTTTAATGTCTTTCAAGGATGCGACACATAGATATTGAGGAAAATAGCCCCACCCTAAACTACCCTTTACATGGACAATTTTTCGAAAATTTTGATTTTCTTGAAAATGGCCCTAAAGATTTTGATTAAAATGTGATATTTGTTTCATTTTGTATGAAAAATGAAATGTATATCTTGAATTTTCTGGCTATAGTCCCTGTAGTCGTATTTACTCTGGACGACTTTTGCATAGCTAGTAAACCGTTAGAGATAGACCAAATCATATTATACAAAAATGTACATCTTGCTCAAACACACAATTTATGTGTGAATACATTTTCTGTTGGAATGAACCATTTCGGAGATATTTCTTGTTATGTGTGTCAGTTTGAGAAAACAAAATCTGCGTGAAATGGAACATCGTTGTTCATTTTTATTTTCTCTATTGGTAAGTAGGGGAAGTATTGTATTCCACCCAAAAATTCGATGTGGAAGTTACACGGAAATATGTTTTGAAAACCCCTGAATCCAAAACAAGCATTTTTAGAAAAAGGTTCGTCCGTCTGTGTGTCTGTGTATCTGTCAGCCGGTGAACAGCATAACTCAAAAACGGAAAGTAGGTTAAAAATCATAGTTGGCATTTAAGTTTAATGTCTTTCAAGGATGAGACACGAAGATTTTGAAGAAAATAGATCCACCCTAAACTATGCTTTACATGGAAGATTTTTCGAAAATTTTGATTGTCTTGAAAATGGCTCTAACGATTTTGATTAAAATGTCATGTGTTTAAGATATTTATATGAGAAATGAAAATTATGTTTTGAATTTTCTGGCTATAGCTTACGTAGTCCTGTTTACTCTGGATGACTTTTGAATAACTCTTAAACCGTAAGAGGTAGACAAATTCTTAATGTACAAAAAATGTAGATCTCACTAAAACACACAATTTATGTCACAATAAATATTTTGGCAGAGTGAACCATTTCGGGAATATTCCTTGTTATTTGTGTTAGTTTCGGAAAACTTAAAACTTTCGTGAAATGGAACATAGTTTTCGTTTTTTTTATGTTAAGCATGCAAAGAGAACGGGATCTCAAAGCTTTAAAAGATTAGACTATCGCTCAAAGCCTACTGTATTCTAATATTGCCCTTGTACCTACAAGGAAATAAGCAATAAGATAATTTGTACAAATGTTAATCTCAATTAACACGAAGATTGTAAGAATGGTTAGTACAAGAGTAGAGAAAGTCATGTGAGCGCAACACATCAGACTTTGCTTTCTCTACTCACTACTGCGTATAGTAAGAGAGGAAGTATTGTATTCTACTCAAAAATTCGATGTCGAGAGTTCACCGGAAATACATGTTTTGACTCCCCTTGAATAAAATAAAAGGAATTTTTAGGAAAAGGTCCGTGTGTGTGTGTGTGTGTATGTGTGTGTATGTGTGTGTGTGTGTGTGTGTGTGTGTGTGTGTGTGTGTGTGTGTGTGTGTGTGTGTGTGTGTGTGTGTGTGTGTGTCAGTCTGTGGACAGCACAACTCAAAAATGAAAAGTAGGTTGAAAGCCAAAGTTGGTATTTAAGTTTAATGTATTTCAAGGATGCGACACCCTGAACTACCCTTCATATGGAAAATTTTTCGAAAATTTTGATTTTCTTGAAAATGGCTCTAACGATTTTGATTAAAATGTCATGTTTGAGACATTTTTATGAGAAATGAAATGCATATCTTCAATTTTCTGGCTATGGTCCCTGTAGTCGTATTTACTCTGGATGACTTTTGCATATCTGGTCAATCGTTAGAGATAGACCAAATCTTACTATACAAAAATGTAGATCTTCCTAAAGTACAAAACTTATGTCTAAATGATTTTGTATGTAGAGTAACCATTTCGAAGATATGCCTTCTTATTTGTGTGGGTTTGGAAGAACTTATACTTCTGCCAAATGGAACATCGTTATTCAATTTTTTATGTTAACCCTCCAAAGAGAACGGAATTTGAAAGCTTCAAAACATTTGACTATCACTCAAAGCCTAGTAGATTCCCATATTCTCCTTCCACCTATAAGGAAATAAGCAAATAAGGTAATTTCTGCAAATGTTTATCTCAACAAACACGAGGAAGATATAGGGATAAGAGTTTGTAGGAATAGTTAGCACAAGAGTAGAGAAAATCATGTGAGCGCAACACATAAGCTTTTTCCTTATGTGGAGTGTACCATTTCGATGTATTCCTTGTTATTAGTGTGAGTTTTGCAATACTTAAAATTTTCTCTAATGGAAGGTCGTTATTAACTTTTTATTGAAGAGAACGGAATTTAAAAGCTTTAGAAGTTTAAACATGTAGTGAAGTTGTAAGTGTAGTAATAAGTGGGTAGTAGAAAAAGGTTTTGCAAGAATATTTTGTGTAATAACGAGTAGGGAGTCATGTGGCTGCAACACATGTGTTTGTCACTACCTTCCTAGGGCATAAGGTAGTTTAGCTTGTTTCGAGGATCATAAAAATTGAAGGTTCTGCTAAACACGCAAGTTAGGGACAGCAGGTAGAAAATGTGTTTTTCGGGCAGAAACGCCGGAAATTCATTGATATTTAGTTCTTCATTCCAGTGTTGATAGAGAACATGGGCGTGTGTAATGGGGATTGGGGGGAGGGGGTTGATCTCCCAATCTCTTACCTCAAAACTTCTGTGTTTATTCCCTTTGGCTTAATTTGGTGCTTATTTTTGTTATCTGTGGGTATATTTGCTTCCTTATTTCACTAGTAGCTGTAGCAGTGGGTGGGAGTCGAACCTTTACCATCTTCCCCATAACAGCAGAGACAGAAGGTTGAGTACCTGTGTCTTTTTCCAATCTATCTCTTACTCTTTCTTTCATGAGACAGGGTAAACCAAATATGGTATACGTTTGGTACGTTCACGTCAGGTGGCATCATTTATGGTTTTCTAATATATCAGAGATACCAAATTTTTATCAGTTTTTATCAGTTATTGAAAATAGACAAAGGGAACGAGAGGAACGTATTTGGCACGATAACTCGAGCGGAGCTGTAGGTTGCAGAAGTAACTGCTCACGTGCACGTTAAACGTGTTAACTGTAGCACGAGTTCGTGTGCTAAAGTGGATAACGCCTCTCCCCTAAAAGACCCTCTTCCGTATAAGAGGGCTAGCGGTGCTACTGGGAGTGAGTTAAGAACAGAAAGTCATACAGAGAACACCAGAAACACCAACAACAGTAAGTGCTGCATTATTCACTTCAAGCAATTACACTTCAATGAAATGTAACTGATATTTGAGTAGTATTGTAAATATATATGTGTGTGGATGAAATAAACGATTTCAAAACCAAACATTATGTTGACTTAGTGTTAGATATGGAGGTTCTTCTTCTTCTTCTTCTTCTTCTTCTCTTCTTCTTCTCTTCTTGTCATCAACATTCCTAGTTGATGATTGTTAGTTGTTCCTAGTTGTTAGTTAATGGCATTGATGTAGAACATGGCCGTGCGTATAATAGGGGTTTGAGGGGGTGCGGATTTGGTACCCTCAATTTCTTACCTCGAAACATTATGGAAAGTATTATTAGGGACTGTCAATATAGAGACATTACTATACTTTCTGATAATCAAGCAGCCTTAAAGGCTCTTGAAGGAAGGTAATTAATCAGATCTAAGCAGGTCTGGGAGTGTCTGGAGGTCCTAATGGTACTGGCGCTGCACAATTCAGTGAAACTGATGTGGGTGCCGGACATAGAGGAATCTATGGCAATGAAAAACACAAGATCTGACTAGAAAAGAGGTAAAGATTCCCTTTGTAGATCCTGAACCTAGAGTGGGACTGCCCTATAGATATGTAGGGTAATAATTCGGAAATGGACAAGCAGAAAAAGAGGGACCACACATTCTTGTGCTAGCAATGCTGGGATACCAACGTTGCGTGATAGTTTTCTAACCAACGTTTCGTCCATACTTTGATGAGCTTCTTTTCAAACAATACTAGGGATATCGTCAGACAAAACTAATGGCGCGTCTCTTTCGAAACAAATTTCTGAAAAGACTTGGTGCAATTCAGTATCCCCTTCTTGACTTGAACGCAAACTACAAACAGGTGAAATGAAATGAGTGCTCAAATGAATGTAGTCTATTGAATCCACCACTTGTCTTATCAGAATGAGATAAAACCAGCAAAATACTTATTAACAAAAGCCTTTCCAAAAGAGATTCAAACTCAGATCTTCCGGAATGTGACACAGTCTATCTGCAAACCAAGGAGGCAGACCTCGCAGCTTTTGTTTGAAATTCGCAAACAGGAAACATTGCCCTGAACACACTTAGGCCCCTGAGATAATTTGGAACATTTTAGGGGTTCGCTTATCTAAGACAAAGTAATCCAATTGTCCTTGTCGTGAAAACAATCTAGAGATTTATTATTCTTATTTGGAGATTGATAACTTTTCTGGGTAGCTTTTCTGTGAAATATTAAATATGGAATGGTAATGTTTTTAAACTAGGTGTATTATTGTGTATCGCTACGCGCCGAGAAAAAGAGAGTAAACATTTTCAAGGATCGACCTCATTTGTTTTTGTTACTTGCTGTACGATGAGCCACTTGAACGAACTGAACCTTACACTACCTTTTTCTAAAAATGGTTTTCTGGATTTAGTGCTAAGTTTAACCTTTCCTTAATTTAGATTTAAATAATCGTTCTTAATGCCTTAAACCAAACATCGAGCTCTTTACATACAGGTCTGTTTCCTCACTCGCATATATGTTAATATTTAAATTAGAAGTCAGTACTCGAAAAAGTTTCAAACTAAGCAACTTGTAGCATCTGCTTCACACATTAAAAAATGAAACAACAATTAGAAGCTAACATACCAAATCGAGAAGCTTTCAAATGCGGCATTGATGCAATTTCTAGAGTTTTAAGAACACTTTGTAGTGTCAAAATGGCAATTTCCACGCGGAATCTCAATGCAATGTATCTTAGTGTTCCTTGAAAACTACAATCTGTCATAATCAAACTTTTATCGCTTATAAAACAGCTTGTTCTAATTCAGAGACCGTAATCAAATCATAAGTAAAGTTAATAATTTTTACTCTATTGATATTCCAATAAACTAAACATTTTCAAAATGTTTCACACATTTTCTTCCTTAGGTGCAATTTTCTCCTAAACAGCTAAGGTGACACATTTCAAATTTTTAGTCACTTTCCAAATAGGTTATTCAATATATCTTTTGAACGATTAAGACATTTTAATCAACAACAGCAATTTAAAAAGTAAATAACTATGCACTCTTTATGTTTTAATTTTTTAGTATGAAAACGTTTTTGAAGAATGTAATGAAACTGTAACATAAAAAGCTTTCACCGGCTGTTTAGATCAGTGCATTCTAGATCTGCACAAAAAATCAAAGCTGTATCTATTATAGTTTTTAAAAAAGTGTGAACGAAATGAAACTTATACTAATTTTCTCAAAAGATTACAGAGGAAAAAGAATTTGAGCATTAAGGGTTTGTTATGTCTGTAAAATATTATTTTAATAGCGAACTTTTATCAGTACTATTTTTACAAACCGATATCATATATATCAGTGTAGGGATGTAAGTTATCCAGTATTGAATAAATGGTTCAAACTGGATGCACATTTTTAAACATTTCAAATTAAACCTCTGGTGCAAAATAAATGACAAAGTAATCTAATCAAATCGAGCAATGAGTCAGCTGTCATTGAAAACTAAGACAAAAGTAGAATTTATGGAAGTGGAGCTCAGTCCACACTCTCACATGGAGCAAACCTATGAAATTTGACGCAAAACAAAATAGAAAGCCATAGGCCATTTATACGGACTATATCACAAGCAGTTGCACGATCTCAAAACTGCAACCACAAATATACAATTCTTAATTAAGGAAAAGGCAACACTAAATAGAAAACGGCATAATATATGTAAATGAGAAATCAGTTGAGAAAAGGACTAGGGATGATCAGGGCCTAACCCTGGTAAGGCAAACTAGCAGACCTCGAAAGACTTGCTAAAACAAGACCTAGGCAGAAATAAATTTGAGCCAAGGCTTCTGAAAGATCTCAGAGCCACTTGTTTTTAAATTAAAGTCTGATTTACAGGTTGGTTTTTAACGAGATCTACATTTGTGTAGCGTACATTTTATGGTTTGCCAATTATATTAGATTCATTCCAAATGAAGAGGATTTCAAAATTCATTCGCGGAAAGTTCCATATATGCATTTTATTAGCCATTCAAATATCTATAACATACGGTATTCTAATTTTGAGAAAATTGGTAGTAACGAAACATTCTCCATTTAAAGGGTAGTGTGGTAGATCTTCTTGAAAGCCTTTGTGTCGCATACTTGGTAGATCCTGAACTTAAGCACCAGATTTGGTATTGAAACTCACAGACAGACACACAAGTGGGAGCGCGGACCCTTTTATAAATATGCTTTCCTAGAGCTCAGGAGGTACCAAAACATGCATTTCCGGTGAAATCTATACATCAACTTTTGGGTGGAATGCAACACTCCGTCTTACCTAGTATACGAAGGGGGTAGAGAAAGTGATAATGGAAGTGGTGCTAGAGTTTCTAGCTAAGAAAACGTTTGGTTAATTTTAAAGGCTTACTAACCCAAATAAATAAATCCACAATAAAAGCACAAATTTCAAAATCTAAACATAATCCAATTAAGTTAATTTAAATATAATATGATCACTTACCTTAATTGCTCCCGCGAGGAAATTTCTTCCACGAATCTTCGTATTTCTTTCAGCAAAAAGACGATCTTTTTCTTTTTCTTTTTCTTTTTCTTTTTTCTTTCTTTCTTTCTTTCTTTCTTTCTTTCTTTCTTTCTTTTCTTTCTTTCTTCTTTCTTTCTTTTCTTTCTTTCTTTCTTTCTTTCTTTCTTTCTTTCTTTCTTTCTTTCTTTCTTTCTTTCTTTCTTTCTTTCTTTCTTTCTTTCTTTCTTTCTTTCTTTCTTTCTTTCTTTCTTTCTTTCTTTCTTTCTTTCTTTCTTTCTTTCTTTCTTCTTCTTTCTTTCTTTCTTTCTTTCTTTCTTTCTTTCTTTCTTTCTTTCTTTCTTTCTTTCTTTCTTTCTTTCTTTCTTTCTTTCTTTCTTCTTTCTTTCTTTCTTTCTTTCTTTCTTTCTTTCTTTCTTTCTTCTTTCTTTCTTTCTTTCTTTCTTTCTTTCTTTCTTTCTTTCTTTCTTTCTTTCTTTCTTTCTTTCTTTCTTTCTTTCTTTCTTTCTTTCTTTCTTCTTTCTTTCTTTCTTTCTTTCTTTCTTCTTTCTTTCTTTCTTTCTTTCTTTCTTTCTTTCTTTCTTTCTTCTTTCTTTCTTTCTTTCTTTCTTTCTTTCTTTCTCTCTTTCTCTCTTTCTCTCTTTCTCTCTTTCTCTCTTTCTCTCTTTCTCTCTTTCTCTCTTTCTCTCTTTCTCTCTTTCTCTCTTTCTCTCTCTTTCTCTCTTTCTCTCTTTCTCTCTTTCTCTCTTTCTCTCTTTCTCCTCTTTCTCTCTCTTCTCCTCTTTCTCTCTTTCTCTCTTTCTCTCTTTCTCTCTCTCTCTCTCTCTCTCTCTCTTTCTTTCTTTCTTTCTTTCTTATAATATCTGAGATTTCAGATACTTCTGAATTCGGAAATTTCTTCCACAAATCTTTGTATTTCTTTCAGCAAACAGACCAGATTTTTCCTTCTCCCTTTCTTTTTTCTTTACTTCTTTATTTATTTCTTTTTTGTGTAGTAGCTCAAATTTTACATACTTCTGAATTCTCCTTTAAAGATAAACTATTTCTTGCAACATGGATCATATTCTTATCCACTAGGACATTATTAATTCCAAAATGTTTTAGACCCATATGTGCTACAAAATGACTCTTTGACCAAGTGCAAAGTGAATGAGGTCGTTTGAGTTTTATGACTTTTCACTGCAGTCTTAATACATATATTACAAATATCTTTCATTAAAAATCCCAGTTTAGTTTAATGCTTTTTATAATAGCCTATGATCCTCGTGGGTGAAGTTAAGGCGATTTGTCCTGGAACTGGAAAGAAAGGCTCCAGGTAGCGTAATCTTTGTTAGGCAGTGCCTTGGCATTCGCAAAACTCAGAGAGACCCAAAAACATGAGAACCGGTACGCGGTGTTTTTCCACTGCGCAAACGGAAACACGATAACAGCAGCTGATGTACACAAGGTCACGTGATATGTTGAATTATTACAGAGTGTGTTATTATTTTTTCCTGTACTTAGTCACGAAGTGTATTTTGGCTCAGCATTTGTTTTCTACTGCACAGTGTGTATTTATTTATGGTTCGTATGTGTTAACTCAGTCAACTCGTCAAGTGAAAGTGCGATTCGCAGAAAGATTTCCAAGTGATCTGCGATTTCTATATCTGAGGAAGCATCAATTGTACAAGACATACCCACATACCCTGGAAGAATTAAAACAAAGTATCCGCCAGGAAATTGCCAGCATTTGTTAACGTGAACTGTGTCTTGAATGTGACCATATTTTTTGCTGTTTTTTCGGATGATTTAACTTTGAAATTTTTTCCCAGTACCGACCTTTTTAAAAAAATTTTTTAGCGTTTTATCTTCCTTTTAATGTAACATTCTGCCACTACACAGAATATTCCTGGGCCAATAAATAGAGTATTGGCTTCTTCTTTGACCGGAAGATCAGTAATTTCATTTCAATTCCTTCATGTCCTGGCACCCACATTAAGATAACCCTACTAACAATCTTCAGTGGTATGGCTGCTTAACTGCCTGATAAGATGCAAATTTGTCTCCCGGAATGCCTCTATTGACATTTATGGGGGCATAGAATTATATAACATTTATGGGGGCATAGAATTATATAGCATGATCTTCTGCTTGAAAAATGGTGGGTTCACTTCCAAGAGATTTTACTGATGCAAAATTAAGCCCATGTGCACCTAAACCAGTCCTCTCACTCATTTTTGATCCACCTATATAACATATAGTGTAAATTACTCTTTTTTAACGGTGCCTTTTTTTTTTACTCCAGCTTTGGCGTTCAGTTGATGAAGGAATAACTTAGGTTGAGTTTAGGTGCCCTTCAGTCCCATAATTTAATTAACTCCTCCCCTTTAATCTCACAGAGAACTTTCATGTGACCAGTTGGATCATTGGATTTAAATACGTATTTCTTAGTAGTCTGAGAGCATTTGTTAAGGCAACTTTTCTCGTAGAAATGTGTAGAGGTGCCATGCCTCTTAAGATTTCCATAGCGGTTGCAGGTTAGCCTTTGATCTTTTTTACAAATAGGCTGTTGTTTTTCCCCCTTTGTTTTGTTTGCTCAGTTTCACTACACCAAGGATGCCAGTACCAGTCAATAACCAGTAGAGCATACAAAGCTTGAACCCCCAAGTTTTGCCCAATAGGCTGCAACATTCTGGATCGCTCCCAGAGCCTCCTTTAATCGAGGATTCCAAGTAATTTTCCTGTCCAGCAAAGTGCCCAGAAATTTAACCTGTTCCTGCAGTTCTAGCACAGTGTCCTCGAGTGTTGGAGCTGTAAAATAGAGCTTTTCTTTCCCGTAAATGCTATAATAACTGTTTCTTTTTAGGATTTATAGATAATCCGTCTTACTTACACCAGTTGTTAACAAAATTGAGAGCGTTCTGCACGTGTCCCATAAGTATAGACTTCTCTGTACCTCTTATTATGATGTCAATATCTTCAGCATATCCTTGTGCTTCAAAACCATCATCTGCTAATTGCATGTCCAGAACCATGTCAATCACCAAGGTCTACGATAGGGGCTAAAGTACTTCTCCTGGTCAAAAGTTGCCAATTTTTTTCGAAGTTGTTCCAGTGACTAATCAATGTTATATTGGGAATCGTAAACGCTATCAAGCTGACCAGCAGTTCAAAAACCAAATATTTCCAATTTTGTTCCCTGAAATTTGCCAACCAGAACAGCGTAATATTTACAGTAGTTTTCTGCAAAGCCAAACCGTTCTTCCTGGCTAGGAAAATTTTAAATGTTATTGCCTATCTTCAGAAAGTAGCCAGAATACACTCAACGAAAATCCGAGTCCTGATATGTACAAATGCTGTTGCTTACACTTTGGAGAGCAAGAGGATTAATGACTTCATTGTCAGAAATCCAGGATTAGCTAACAACACCTTCATATCCGTTGCTCACAGTTTTAAATTTGATACGTGTGGGTACTCTGATGCTTTAGTTATTTACAATGTAACACCTCACTGTAGGTAATAGTGAACATGCGAGCACGGAAGTTAAGTGAGTCTACTTCGTTAATCGTATGAGTGTTGGGTTCCTTATAACTATCGAGAGCTATATGACTTCTCATGGAATTTTCGGTTGTAAACATTAAAAAGGAAATAATTTCAATTCACTTATGCTAGTAATAGTGAGGAAAAACTTTTTGGTTCTTCGTATTGCAATGGAATTCTGGATCTTAGTTGGCACCAATGCGTTGAAAACAAAACACTGTATGATATGAATTCAAAATGAAAAAAAAAAAAAAAAAAAAGTTTGTTAACGACTAAATATAAATGTTTTCTCCGTTAATCACGCTGTCAATTGCCAGAATCATATCAGTGCCGCTGGTTCGCCGGAATTTCGTCCCGTCGGAATTCTTTTACATGACCTTAAATCTACTGATATGGGACTGTTGCTTTTAAGCACACTTAAAAACCAGATGAGCGGATTTGAACCCACGACCTTGGGATCAATACACCAGCGCCTAAACAACTGAGCCACTTAGACCGACGTTCAAAATACCAGGAAATATTTGTGAAAAACAAAATTGTTCAGCGTAAAAACTGAATCGATGTTTGTTAATATTTTAATGAAATGGCGATTTACTTAATCCGTGTTGAAGTTTTGCAAGAAATTAAAGAGTCAAGCATCAATCCTGTATATCTGAAAAATCGCATGTTTGCTATAATTAGGAGGTATTCACTTATAACGTAGTTTAAAAGGTAGTTCGGGACGGTTTAATTCTTAAGTTCAGTAAAATAGTTGAACACAAAAGAATAAGTAATAGAATGTTAGGATGAACCTAATAGTAGTAGTGGTAGTCAGATTAGTAGTAGTAGACTATGCTATTCGTTCGCCATGTGTTTGATATTGATCAATAAAGCCTGGATTTTCATTCAAATGCATGTTTTATGTGCTTTGGTTACATCTCTAAAACGTTGTACTTATTTGTTTCATGACTTATGGATTCCAAATAACGTCATTTTTTCCGTGCGTTTTTTCCATATTTTGAGCGCCGACGTTACAGTATCATGTTACCGTGCATGACTGTGCATTTTATAAATGAGTCTCCCTAAAATCTAAGATTGCAATGCTATTTATCTGCTAAAAAAAGGTGTGAAGTAAGCTATTAACGTTTCCTGGGATGCTACCTCACAATGGCCATAATTGTATTTGGGACTTTCTACCAGCCTTTTTGTTACACTGGGTTTACCTACGGCTTCAAAAGATTTCCAAGTCACACGCTGCTAGCCGCGGGAGGAAGCCAGGATGGCTTATCTCTCAGTTATGCCAGGTGGTCTCAAAGGTCGACTTGCCAGCTCATACCTGTCTACAAAGTTGAGAAATGTAATGTATTGGTAAGTCCAAAGAGAATATCATTCCAACATTTCTTTTAGGCTTGGCTGTAAAATACTAATCTCAGTGTAAAGAAAACAACATTAACATTATAAATCCAGAACGAACTCGCAGCAAAGATAGAAACTAAATATTCGGCATTAGAGGTGTCATCACTCTGTACTGAAATTAAATTTAAAAGGTTTAAATAATGTTAGTATACCACAATTTTAAGCTATTCATAGAGGGCTGTAAAATTTCAAAATTGTTTTTATTCAGCAAACATGAAATCCTGTATCTGACGTGAAATTTTACATCGAAGTTTAAAACATTGAATGGTTGTTTGTCGGAAATAGCAGAAAAGCAGAACTTCAAACGAAAATGAAAGTTTAGTGTAACACAAGTAATAGAACTACTGCAAATCGCAAAAGAGAATGTGTCAAAAACTACGAGGCATCAACCTCTATAGGTTACTACGCAGCTTTTTCCCCTCAGCTGTCCAGCCTATCACCCTTTAAATCTGAACCGGTTTATCTATTATTGGTGTTATTGTCATCATCATCATCATCATCATCATCATCATCATCATCATCATCATCATCATCATCATCATCATCATCATTATTATTATTATTATTATTATTATTATTATTATTATTATTATTATTATTATTATTATTATTATTATTATTATTACTATTACTATTACTGTTACTGTTACTGTTACTATTGTTATTGTTATTATTATTATTATTATTATTATTATTATTATTATTATTATTATTATTATTATTATTATTATTATTATTATTATTATTATTATTATTATTATTATTATTATTATTATTATTATTATTATTATTATTATTATTATTATTATTATTATTATTATTATTATTATTATTATTATTATTATTATTATTATTATTATTATTATTATTATTATTATTATTATTATTATTATTATTATTATTATTATGCATTAGCTTTGTTTAAGGAATTGTTCAAACATATTTCTTAAACGCCGTTAACGCGACCACAAAAATGCAATGTCATTGGTTTAAATACGAGCAGAAAAGAATGTGCTGGTTTCTTTTGGGATACAATAAAATTGATTACTTAGCTTCTTGTTTGCTCCCCGTTGACCATACATCACGAAAATAAATAACTTTGGTAAAGCCATCGCTGGACCGAACGGAATTTTCATAAGAAAATGTTTCGTCTCTTTCCCCTGCACCCTCTCGTACGTCGGAAACATTTGAAGCTCGGCTGTACCTACCACCCCGGCCAGCTTCCCTGGGGGGGGACTGAAAGAGTCGGTGCAGCACTTTTACGCAAAAGTACGTTACATTTACGCAAATGGAAATGGTTACAGTACCGCAAAAGTAGTTATGTCATTAGCGCAAATGAGCATTAAGCCTTACCTTATGCTACAACTGTGACGTCATAACGCTGTTTGCTTCAGAGCTGCTGTGGTTGCTAACATATGCCAAGGTTTTGGTGTACCTTAGTAATGTTATTGTATCAAGTGAATAATTTTCCCAGAGATGTATGGTGTGTGTGTGTGTGTGTGTGTGTGTGTGTGTGTGTGTGTATGTGTAATTGTTTCTGTATATGTTGTCTATCTTTTTCGTTGTGCAAAGAAGTGGCTGAGATGTATAACTCGTTCTGGAATCCCCTAAACATTCAAACAGCACATAAGCAGATGTAATACAGTTCACCAGTGTTGCAGCACCAGTACCATATGGACGTATTCGTAAGTTCAGAAATTTAAAGACGGCATGACAAATTTGCGATAGACCCAATCTTCCATTTTACGAACGATTTATATGCCATAGTTGGAGTTTTGAGCCATGTATTTTAAAATATTGTGGAAAAGTACATTTCCTAAATTTATGCAGTGCCATTTATTGTGTGATTAATTTGTCACATTCATTTGCGGTATTGTAACGATATCTCAAGGTCACTTTTGCGCAAATGTCGTGCACCCGAAAGAGCATGTTGCTTTCGAATACCACAGATTGGTGTACGTCTATAAAACATTAAGTGTTATTATGGCACCGGAGAAAACTCCAAAGAGACAATTTGTGCCTAAATAGACTGAGGGTAAGCAAGTTTTAATCACAGATTGCGTTACACTCACATGACCTTTTCTACTCTTACAAACTCCTAATCCTTTACCATCTTTGTGTTAGTTGAGATAAAGCATTCTCAGAAATTATCTTATTGTTTATTTTCTTGTAGGTACAAGAGGAATATGGAAATACAGTAGGCTTTGAGTGATAGTCAAATCTTTTAAAGCATACAAATTCCGTTCTCTTTGCACGGTTAACATATAAAAAATGAATAACGAAGTTCCGTTTGACAGAAGTATAAATCCCCAAAACTCACACAAATAACAAGGAATATCTCCGAAACGGTCCACTCTACAAAAAAATTATTTGGCCAGACAAAAGTTATCCAAAGTAAACAGAACTACATGGGCTATGGCCAGAAAATTCAAAATATACATTTCGTTTGCCATAAAAATACCTCAAACATATGGCATTTTAATCAAAATCGTTAGAACCATTTTCGAGAAAACCAAGGACCGTTTTCTAAAAATGCTTTCTTTGTGTGTGTGTGTGTGTGTGTGTGTGTGTGTGTGTGTGTGTGTGTGTATTTAGGTGTGTGTCTCAAAACATATATTTCTCGACATCGAATTTTTGGGTGGAATACCTACTTGCTATACGTAGCTTTACTTAATTTAGATTTAAATAACTGT
The DNA here is from genome assembly GCA_030765045.1 of Tenodera sinensis. Classification (NCBI taxonomy): domain Eukaryota; kingdom Metazoa; phylum Arthropoda; class Insecta; order Mantodea; family Mantidae; genus Tenodera; species Tenodera sinensis. The sequence continues at coordinate 33,326,175 of CM060961.1, read as the reverse complement.
TCTTAATGTATTAAACCAAACATCGAGCCCTTTCCTGATGCCCTACAGATGTGTTTCCTCACTCGCATATATGTTAATATTTAAATTACAAGTACAGTATTCAAAAAAATCTCAAGTTGAGTAACGTGTAGCATTTGCTTCACACATTAAAAAGATGAAACAATTAGTAAACCCATCACTGTTCCTTAGTAGGAGCTGACATACCAAATCGAGAAGCTTTCAAATACTACTTTGATGCAGTGTCTAGAGTGGAGCTCTAACACTTTGTAGTGTCAGAATGGCAATTTCCATGCGGAATCTCAATGCAATGTATCTTAGTGTTCCTTGAAAACTATACAATCTAACATAATGAAACTTTTACCGCTCATAAAATAGCTTGTTCTAATTCAGTAACCATAATCAAATCATAATTAAAGTTAATAATTTTTACTATATTGATATTCCAATAAACAAAACATTTTCAAATTTTTTCACACATTTTCTTCTTTAGTGCAATTTTCTCCTAACAGCTAAAGTGACACATTTCAATTTTGTAGTCACATTACAAACATGTTATTCAACATAGCTGGTGAACGATGAAGACATTTTAATCAACAACAGCAATTTAAAAAGTAAATAATTATGCACTCTTTATTTTTTAATTTTGTTAGTATGAAGTGTAACTAAAGTTTACAATGAGGATAATGTTGTGCAGTGTAAAGGGGACATGGCCGCCATATTTACAACTCCATTTAAATGTACTTCATTACCTTATATGGGGATGTTCTGCAAGCTATGTTGATTCAGATTAAGCAGAAAAACCAAAAATTCATTTTTTATCCAAAATCACTACCAAGTGTCCTTAAAAGAGAATAAAAGGAATTGCAGTACAATGTGGAATAATGGTAGTGCATGGTTTGCCCTTCATTGCGCATATTTGCATATATTTAGCGCACGGAAGCATGCATATTTCTAGGTTAAATAGTATAAGAATGTATGCATGTCTTTAGATTTGATAGTGCATGAAAATCTGGCTTTATTGATCAATAACGTTAGCAATGCATCGGTAGTCGACCAATCACAGTGGTTTAATTGCAAAGATGCAATTTAACTGATTAAATGACAGCTTAATGCACACACAAGCACACACACACAGTCATACACATGCACAAACACACAGTCACACACGCACACGTATTCAAGAAGTACATTTTTGGATACTGAGAGTCTCAAAACGTGAATCTCCGATGGGTCGAATACAGCAGAGAAAGTGGTAAAAATAATCGCTTTGATATAAGTGAACAACAGAAATTATCCAGAATTTAGCTCTTTCAACCACAGGCACAGCAGTGAAGATGAAATAAGCTAATAAAGAAATAAGTTTGCTGCATTTACTTATGTGTAAATCGCTTGCAAAGCTAAAATATGGCGCCTAAGTGTTTTATTGCTGTAATTAGCACATTTAAAACACTGCAGATACCCACCTGTACATCAATTCAACGCCACATTTTGAGGCAGAACAGGTTCTAGTATAACCGTTCAACTCTCCAACATAAAAGAAAGCTAAACCTATATTTTAAAAATAAAATGCTCAATAGGTATAAGTGATGAGTCCAGGCTTCCCAATGGAACACAATATTTAGTCAGTCCTTTCCCCGTAATAATAAACAGGACTTTGTATTTGTGCTCGAACAGGTGCTTGGTGATTGGCTGGTGCAATACACGGCGTGAGCTTCCTCTATCTGCAACAAACACGTGACCAACAAATATTACTGTTGTCAAAACGCCACGCATATTTCTTATCAAAAAGAGTTCCTTCACCTTGAGCATGAATGTGTTCCTTTAGCAACTCGCTAGGAGCCCGTCTGCAGTCATCATATAGTGGAAACAGCTTGGTTAAAAATAGCCATATCCCGCCCATGTTAAATGTACAAAAGTCATAACCTATAATATTACAAATTCTTTAATTATTTATTGAAAATTTTCCGAATATAAATGCATCCCTTCCTAGTTCACCGACATACTTTTACACAACGAATCTTGTAGAAGAAGAAATTTTATGTTTTCATTAAAGTTTATCAGTAATTATTTATTTTCAAAAAGTAACACCAAAGCAAATCAAGAAAAGTAGGATAAAATGTAATTTAGATATATTCAGTAGTTTCTAAGAAAATGTCTCATTTATACCAGTACTAAGCAAACAGGGATAAACAAACTCGTATATATTTACAAAGAAGGAGATCACATGGGCTGAACACAAGGAAGCTGCCATATTAGACATTAGAACCAATTTATACAGAAAAACTTCCCCTAAAAGTTGAACTATAGCTAACTTCTCTATTCCAAAGAGTTTAGAAGTAATGATAAAGTAGTGTAGTACTTACAGAACAAATTTGCCGATGAAGTAGCATTTTTAAACACGCATTTAACAGGGTGAGTCAGAATAAATCCGAATAACTTCAAGACGTGATTAAGAGATTCTATATGAGTATTTTCTAACAGTGAATCTACGTCCGTAAATGTCTTGTTATCGAGCTAGAGGGCATTTACGTTTTTTTTTTTTTTTTTAAACACCCCGTCTGGTTAGATGAAACTCCGTCGAACAGGCCGCTACACTGCAGCTATTGAGGAGCAAATCTTGCGACCTCCTGTCACTGCCCCAACCCCAATTACACCTGACACCCAATAACACCTCGGGCTGTCCTCAGCCTGCCAAAACTTCTCAACCTCACCTCATTTTTACTACAAGACGTTAGGAGAGTTATGAAATATTTGTAATTTTAAGCAATACAACTCTCTTGTAAATCTTAATTTAAATCCATGTGCTCTGAAGTAGGTCAAACCTTTTAACCGATCTGCAATATGTGTCACTGCGGCTGGGTTCGATCCCAGGCAACCACATGTAGGATTCGTGGTGGACGAAGTGGCGCTGGAGCGGGTTTCCTCCGGGTACTCCGGTTTCCCTCGCCATCTCATTCCATCGGTGTTCCATCTTCATTCCATGTAGCATCAGTGTCACCGCCTGCGGTGCCGTAGTAGTAAAACCGGGCGTTAAACACTGCAAAAAATATGTTATTGTCCATAACAAATGCAGGTACTACCATTGTTATAAAAAATCTTCAAGGAGCACAGTCGATAGCTTCGTAGTAAAGACCGGATTAATGTGCGCTCGCATGCAATACAGGTTAGCTGGACGGAGAATATGAATGACGTCAGAAATACAGCACGGTCATCATATGTGCAAACAGCTGCCGCTAGAAGCAAGAGTTAAAAACAACATATCGTAGTACTCTGCAAACTAGTGAAGTTTTGCCTTGAAAGTGTATGCAGACGCAAGGTCAAGGTGTAGAATAACGCGACTGTTTTGTTTCTTCTTGCAGTGAGCTGCTGACTTGGGGTTATAGTGTTCTTCAGTGTTCATATGATGCTTGTAGGTTGTCTGCAGTGAGACGGTTTTCATGGTCAGGCTGAACCTACCTGCAGTTGTTTACATGCGCGAGCGATAGCACTAAAGTCAATGTGCAGTATGCTATGGAAAAACGCACAAGTCTCTGGCCTTTACTTCGTAGTAATGATTGCCGAGTTCTTTGAAAAATACCTGGCATAACATGAACAGCATCAGAGGTCCTGACCATTAGTTCTTCTTCACTATTAACCGGCGTCTGAACATGTCCCCAAGGGAAAATATTCAAAGCAGTTGGATCTGGTGAACGTACTGGCCATGAAATGTGTACAGGTCACAGTGCTCTATGTTTTACGTTGCAGATCGTTGTTCCTTAATTTAGTACAACCACTAAATCAAAATCAAATCAGAAAATTGTTTATATAATATTTTATTGACTAATCCACTCAAGCATAGCTTGGTTGAAATCAACCAACCATGTGCACAACAATTTCAAATGTCAGCAACGACAGCCTTCATTCGTGAAGAATTTTCAAATTTCACTATCACCTCCTCTGCTTTTCCTATGTTATGATCAGGACTGCCCTACAGATACGCAACAGCTTACGTAATTTGACGCAACGAGCCGCTAGGTTTAGTTATTAAAAGTGACTGAAATTCGCTTTGTTGAAGTATCTAATGCTGTAATAGATTAAATAATCCAAAAAGGGAAACCTCAGAACACACAACACAACAGGAAACATGTTTGGAATAAGTTTAAAGCATTTTGTATTGAACGAAATTATAAATTAACAGCAGATACTCAAACTTCTGACATTACCAACATCTAAACAGTTGGACCATCAAGATGATAATCTTGAAGGCGTGCCAATGAACGCTGATGTAGCCTGCTTCATTTTTAAGCGGTTGGTGATTACAACGCAGCATTTAAATAACATTTATAGGCTATGTCATCCTTTAATTCGTGAAATAATTTAATAAATGCAACTTGTGGTAGTCAAATTCTGTAGATCAATTGACAATCACTCGTGGCATTATTTATGAAAACCAAACGCTTTATCGCCAGGAATATTTCAATGGCTAGATAAAAATCTGCTGCTTCCAGAAATGTGGAGGAAATGAGTCAACTTTACTGTCACGAACTATCCATAATTGACAAGGAAGTGATGAGATAAACAATATGATTTATTGCTCTCGCTTCTCTTGTTTTTCAAGGTAATGTGTGTTGTCCGTACTTAGACAAGTTCACTATCCATTACTAGTTGGCCAAGTAGACGTTTCATGGGCAGTGTTCTAAACTAAAATAACGATTTAATTAATTGTGTGTATCTCCGTCTCTACCTTCTCTACTTCGTAAAGTAGAGGAAGTATTGTATTCCACCCAAAATTTCGATGTCGAAATTTCACCGGAAATATATATTTTGAGACTCCTAACTCTAAAAAAAAATTAAAGCATTTTAGCAGCAGTTCCGTGTGTGTTTGTCAGTCTGTGGGCAACATAACTCAAAAACGAAAAGTGGGTTAAAAACCAAAGTTAGTATTTAAGTTTAACACTTTTAAGGATGCGACACGAAGATTCTGAAGAAAATTCCTCCATCCTAAACTACCATTTACATGGAACATTTTTCGAAAATTTTGATTTTCTCGAAAATGGCTCTAACGATTTTGATTAAAATGCCATGTTTGACATTTTTATGAGAAATGAAATGTATACTTTGAATTTTTTTGGATATAGTCCTGATTACTCTGGGTGACTTTTGCATAACTGGTAAAGCGTAAGAGATAGAGCAAATCTTACTATACAAAAATGTTCATTATTCATGTTTTGTACCTCTTCAGCTAGCTTTGGGTGATCAACAATATCACAAGAAAATCATCAAGTTCATCAAAGCATGCAAAGTTAATGTTTAAATTCATTGTAAACTTCATGATATGTTTCCTCCTTTTTTTCCTCAATGTTTAGTCGCGATATGACTTTTATGTTGAAGCGACATCAAATAATAAATAAATTTTAAAAAAAATGTTGATCTTGCTAAAACACACACAATGTAGGTTGTAGCAGTTTTTTGTATAGCGCTTATGATATACAAAATATAGCAAAGTTACAAAATCCATTAATAGCAAAGGGTTAAGAATATGTACCACAGGTGAAGGGATGCCAAAAAGGCACTACCAAGGGTCATTAGCGAACGTCCCAAACATTAACGTAAACGAGATACAATTAGTTTGGCAAGGTCTTCAACATAAAGAAAAAGAGCCTGCTATTGTTTTTTTACAAAGTATCGGAAACCCGAGGGGTTTCGCCAGAGGGCAAAGTCTTGACTTAATGAAGTGAGGGCCATTATGGATGTTTGGGAAGCTAAAAAGGATAATGACTGAGACAGTAGGAGACAGGCATCGTTACGAGGGAGAGATACATGTAAGCAACACGGTGAAAGTTCGTTCCAGCGGTTACGTTAAACTGCGTATTTTATTCTATTTAAAATTGTTCAGCAAAGCTTAAACGTGTAAAAATAAAACAAATAAAGTGTTCTAAAAAAACTACAATGTCGCTCTCTGTAACCACCACGGATACCCGAGATTAAGACTCATGTGTGAGCAGCCGTAGGCACCCATAATAAGAAGCAGTCAATCGAGTGATATAAAAAAAGCTTCAAATTGGCGCTCCAACGTGTGGCGTGAACTTCAGAGAACTTCAGGAATGCTGAGCGCGAACTTCAGAGAATTTCAGGGAAGCTGAGCATGAACTTCAGAGTACTTCAGGGAAGCTGAATAAGGTATGCGGAGAATTTCAGGGAGCTGAACAACAAAGGCCGTGAACTCCAGGGAAGGTGACCCAGGACACAGCAGGAACGAGAGGATCCACATCGAATAGCAGTGCAGCAAGCTGATTAAGGTACTGAGTGAGAAGTTTATCTACGTGTTGTAGTATATAGTCAATGTATTTAAGGAACGGGAAAATGATCGAGCAATTAGATATAAATATGGAAGTGCAGGAGGGTGATGAGAGAGTGGGAGAAGGTGTATATAGTAATGTAGATAATGCAATTGACAGAGTAGCTGATACGAATATACAAAATCAGGGAGAAGAAACAGGGGGAAGCATGGAGACTAATGAAATATTAAAGTCACTTATGTCAATGATGACGGGGTTAACAGAAAACCTATCAGAGTCAGAAAGATTTAACGGGTTTAACAGAAAGTCAGAAAGAGATTAAGGAAAAGGTAGAAAAAAGTCAGAAAGATTTGACGGGTTTAACAGTAAGTCAGAAAGAGATTAAGGAAAAGGTAGAAAAAAGTCAGAAAGATTTAACGGGGTTAACAGAAAAGGTAGATCAGAGTCAGAAAGATTTAACGGGTTTAACAGAAAAGGTAGAAAATACGAGGGAGAACTTAACAGCTGACTTAGTCAAAATAGGAAATAAGATTGAGAAACAACAGAAGGTTTTAGAAAATTTCAAGGAGGAAGTTAGAAATGAAATAGAAAATGTAAGAAGTGAGGTTAGAAATAATCAGGAAGAGGTTAAAATTGAAATTGAAAATGTACGAATTGAAATGAGGGAAAGTCAGGAACAGGTTAGGGAAGAGATTAAAACAGTTAATAAAAATGTAGAGAAAGAAAATAGAAAATTAAGGGAGGAAATAACTACTGAATTAGCTAAGGAAAGGGAAATTAATAGCAAGGAATTAGAAATCTGTAGGAAAAGATTAGAGCAATCAGAGAGGGAAACTAGGAGATTAGCTGCGAGTGTAGATGAGGTAAATGACAAACTGAAAGAAAGATTAAATAACATATGTATGTCTGACAATGTTAGTGATTCTGTGAGTAGTAACACTATTACGGTAGCAGCACGGGACGAAGCGATGCATAATGCGTCAGCGGACATTCCGATGTTAAATTTAAATGCTGGTACCTCAGGTAATAGTAATACAAATGTTAATGTTAATGCACGCAATAGTCCACATTTGCAATGGCCCAACCATGTTTTGAATGAAATTTCACCACCAACCTTTGAAAACGAAGAATTTGATGACCCCAAGGCTTTTATAAATAGCATGCAAGAGTATTTTCTTGTAAAACGTATTCCCGAGGAATATAAGATGACGGTTGTCAGAAAATGTTTTAAAGGCAACGCTTCAAACTGGTTAGAGTTATCAGTAGGATTAAGTAATGATTATCGGACATTTAAGGAAATTTTCTTAAATAGATATTGGGGAGCTAGCAGGCAGGCAAATATAAGACTGGAACTGAGTAATGGGAAATATAACCCGCATAAAGATCAATGCATGGTTAATTATTTTATGGCTATAGCTAGAAAATGTAAGATGCTTGACCCTCCGATGGGAGAAATAGAATTAATTAATTTAATAACCACACATTTTCCGGAAACAATTCAACACTATCTGATTATTGCGAAGCCGATAACAATAGCGGCAATGATTGACTTGTTAATCGCACTAGAAAGAAATAAGAGCCAAAACGAGGCAAGTAATGAGAGACCTTTTGGAAACAACCGATCTCCAACAAAAATTTTCGGGCAGGGGGCAGGTTCAGGTGATGTCAGGAATTTTGATGCTCGGCAACGGTATCATGGCCCCGTCCCTAAAAACAATAATTACCACCGGAAAAATAATTTTGAGCCTCAGGATAGGAGACATAATTTCGAGCCTCAGGATAGGAGACATAATTTTGAGCCTCAGGATAGAAGAAATAATTTTGAACCTCAGGATAATAGAAGAAGGGTTGAGAATTATCCACGGGAAAGAAACCCTCAAATTAATTACGTACAGGCAAATAGATATTACGGAGATAGAAGGGGGTACACTAGGAATCGATTTCCTTCGGGAAATAATTATCACCATAATAATAATTGGTACAGACCGAATTCCCCTAGGCAAGAAGAAAGAAATGGGAATAGCAGAATTTCTCCAAATCCGGAAGAAAGGGTAGACGCTATAAACGCGGTAAAAAGATTGGAAGAAACAAATTTTCACCAGGATTCAAACCCGGGACCATCATATAATGGGAATGGGATAGGAGCCATTAGTAAGCTTTCGGAAAACTCCAAACCCAGTCAACTTCGCCTTCAGTGAAGATTGGGAATGATGAATGTTCTTATTATGGGAAGTACTTCGAAAATAAGGGACAGAGAAGGCAATGTTTGATCGAAAAACATAAAGAAAATACAGAGAATGAAATTTTAATTGATCCGCCAAGAATAAATATTGGTATTAACGGGAAATTATTTCAGGCTATTATTGATACAGGCGCTAATACTACTGTGTGTTCCCAAATTTTTTTTGAAAATTTAGTGAGTAGTGGTGTAAAATTATTATCTTTGCCAGTTTATGGGATATATTGCTCTGTAGCGGTAGGTAAAAGGAAAGAAAGGGTAAAATTTCAAGTGATGGTAAAGGTCGAGATCGCACATAAATGCATTGAAATATTATTTTTGGTTGTACCCAGGCTTGTTTTTGACGTAATAATCGGTTGCGATAGTCTTTATGCTTGGAATTCCATCATAGATTTTGAAAATAGAAGTTTTAAGTTTGAAACAGGACCTGACACCATAATTGTACCATTTTTAGACCATACTTCGAGGATAATTGTACGGGATCAGGTAGAGGAAGAAATGGAGGGGGAAACATTCTTTGTCGAGGTAATAAATATTGGAGCGATGGAATTAGCAGAATTAAAAGTTGGGAACTACGATGAAATAGAGGAACAAAATATTGTGAGTAGAGGTAATTATTTCTGTGATTTTGACGAAGAAAAGAAACCCCGAGAAAACCCAAAATTTAACTTGAAGAATAGTAGTATAAATGAGTACGACGAAAGAAAGGACTGTGTCAAGATAGAAAATTTAATAGAATCTAAGGTAAACCAAGCTGAGAGACTAAATGAGGAACAGAAAAGAAAATTACGGGAACTTTTAATAGAAAACAGGGGGGTATTCTCGGAAAAGCCTGGAAGATGTAACTGTTACACACATTCGTTTGAAGTAGCGAATAAAATTTTCAAAGAAACTCTAAGTAGCCACCAGATAAAACTATATCATTGTGCTTATTACTTTCCTTCAGGGAATCCGACAGAGCGGATATTAAGAGAAATAGGGACTTATTTTCGAGTGCTTACTCATAATGATCATCGAAACTGGATAAAGTATTGTCCCATCATAGAGAAAATTATTAATAATACTGTAAATACTACAACTGGTTTTGCACCGATACAGATAATGCAGGGAATTGACCCTGAACCCATTTTTAAAAATACTCCAAGAACGATTGAGAGAAGTCAGCCATTATCAGAGGAACAAAGGGCTAAGATCGCTTTTGACAGATTGCAAGAAAAAGCGGAAAAGAGGAAATCAAAAATCAAGAAACGTAAAAATAAATGGAATCCTCAGGTAGGAGATCTAGTCCTCGCCAGGGATTATAAATTATCCAATGCGTTAAGGGGGAGAAGTCATAGATTAGAACTATTATATAAAGGTCCGGTAATGATTACTGAGAAATTCGGAGAGCATACTTATGAATTAGTGGACTTAAAAACAAACAAATCGATTGGGAGATGGCATAAGCAGCTAATAAGACCGTATAGAAATTCCTCAAATAGTATCGAAAAGTAAGAAAAGAAATGGTGAGAAGTAGTTGAAAGAATGGTTGGATCATGAAAATGAGGGCCTAATTGTTTCTATGTAAACTTGTAAATAACTGTAAGAATAACATAATTAATATTAAGCAAAGTGAATATATCGAGAAAAAAAAACAGTGAAGTGGATAATGTGCGTGTGAAAAAAAGAAAAAAAAAACAAATTAAAAGTGAAACCAGCAGAACAATCCATAACCATAAAAGACTTTTGATAAAAATAATTATATAGAATCAGAAGATCAATGAAAGAAGAAACATGTAAAATAATATTAAATCACTATGTAGTATTAAAAATATAACCCTATATGTGTTGAGTGCCGATTTGTGTAATGTAAATATGTGAAGGGTATTCTATGTACAAGCTATGTCTTTAAGAATTTGAGTGTAAACCCTCTTAAGCATTTGTATGTAATTGACGAAAGATTTGCTGAACAATCGCGAAATTTTAACAAGAAAATGATTTTCGGGCAAGACATATACCTTATCATATTCTTACATAATATGATAATGTATATGGGGGGCATTTGTAGCAGTTTTTTGTATAGCGCTTATGATATACAAAATATAGCAAAGTTACAAAATCTATTAATAGCAAAGGGTTAAGAATATGTACCACAGGTGAAGGGATGCCAAAAAGGCACTACCAAGGGTCATTAGCGAACGTCCCAAACATTAACGTAAACGAGATACAATTAGTTTGGCAAGGTCTTCAACATAAAGAAAAAGAGCCTGCTATTGTTTTTTTACAAAGTATCGGAAACCCGAGGGGTTTCGCCAGAGGGCAAAGTCTTGACTTAATGAAGTGAGGGCCATTATGGATGTTTGGGAAGCTAAAAAGGATAATGACTGAGACAGTAGGAGACAGGCATCGTTACGAGGGAGAGATACATGTAAGCAACACGGTGAAAGTTCGTTCCAGCGGTTACGTTAAACTGCGTATTTTATTCTATTTAAAATTGTTCAGCAAAGCTTAAACGTGTAAAAATAAAACAAATAAAGTGTTCTAAAAAAACTACAATGTCGCTCTCTGTAACCACCACGGATACCCGAGATTAAGACTCATGTGTGAGCAGCCGTAGGCACCCATAATAAGAAGCAGTCAATCGAGTGATATAAAAAAAGCTTCAAGGTACAGTTTCTTTCTTCTTCTTCTTCTTCTTCTTCTTTTTTTTTTTTTTTTTTTTTTTTTTTTTTTTTTTTTTTAATGTGTGTATAGGGTGAAGCACTTCGGAGATATTCCTTGTTATTTGTGTGAGTTTTGGAAAACTTAAACTTTCATCAAATGAAACATCATTATTCATGTTTTGTATGTTAGCCGTGCAAAGAAAACGGAATTTGAAAGCTTCAGAAGATTTGACTATCGCTCAAAGTCTACTGTATTCCCACATTCCCCTTGCACCTACAAGGAAATAAGCAATAAGATAATTTCTGCAAATGTTTATCTCGGCTAACATGAAGAATATATAGGAATAGGCGGTCGGTGTCCGTATTAACTAGGTCTTTCGGGGAAGGCCGCGGATTGGTTGCTACTGGTGTTGCCAACGTTTTGCCCTACTATACAGCGTACGGTTTTAGAAGGCACATGAGCTGAACCAATGCGTGCACACGATGGCTGCACTGCTGCCAAAGTGATGCGCCAGAGAGCGGAAGTTAAGGGGAGGGAACGAGGAAAGTAACATGTGTCGTGTCACAAATTATCTGAACGTAAACTTACGCAGCGAAGGATGATAACATTATGCTGTAACATCCAATATTAACGTACTTATACTAACACAATGTAAACATGTGAATTTGCTGGTTATTGTCACAGTTACACAAAGCACACGCTTTATAATCTGCACGCCTTACAATCCCTCTCTATTGTACGGCCAGTGCATCTCCGGCTGTGACATTTCCCAAAGCCTCGTGACGCGGTGTTGCCAGTTCTTTATCGGGAATTTCAAACAGGGTATTTGAAATATATTTTCATACATCTGCAGATCGCATCGCTACTTCGTAAATTTACGTGGACGGTATACATATAAATAATAACAACAAGATGCTACATTTGGAAGCCACGCCTAGCAGTGAGCCCGCTGATTGGTGCTAGCGGGCAGAAAGTCATAATATCCTGTGCGTTACTCGTTTCCAGTATTGCCAAAAGGGACAACTACTGCCCATAACAGATGTAAAGGTAATATTCAAACAGAATAGTTGTGTAACGAAGATATTGGAGGAAAATGAAACCGAAACCTGTATTTAAATGTTTTAAACTTAATAGATATCATATACTTTCATTATTAAGATAATTTTGAGAATCCATTTTCCGAAACTCATTACTATACGTTGGCAACGCTACGGGACGTGTATAGTACGAGCGCGCGAACATTGTAGGCGATGGGATATTTATCCTCGCTCTAGTAATTATACGGGTAGTATTGTGTCATATCTTCTTCCTAAGGGCATGTCAATCCCAGAGACATTCAACCAGCTATTGCCTGCAATTGGAGAAAAGCGGCCTGAACTGTTGGAAGAGTTCATCCTTCACCAGGACAATGCTTCAAGACTTGCATTGCTACTGAATTCCTACGGCAAAATGGAACTGAGAAACTTAAGACAACCTCCCTAATCGCCTGACCTTGTTCTGAGCAATTTTTGACGGTTTGACACCCTGAAACACTCTCCAAGGGAGACAATTTTCTTTGAGATCATGCTTAGGATCTGCAGCATATCAATCTTTAAAACATGTACCCAGACTCCTCGAAAAAAATATTTTGAAAAATGGGTTGAACATTGGCAACTGTGAAAAATGACATGCGTGTTACGGATGTGGGAATAAAGCATATTGAGCATTTTTTATGTTAATTTTGGGCTGCACCTCGTACAGGTTGTGTATCTCCTGTCATTGTGTAACATTTTTACTTCCTCTACTACGTACAGTAAGTGGGGGAAGTATTGCATTCCAGCCAAAAATTCTATATCGAGATTTCAGCAGAACACATGTTTTGAGCCCCCCTGAATATAAAATAGGCATTTTTAGAAAAACCTCCGCGTATGTATGTGTGTGCCTGTGTATGTGTGTGTGCGTGTGTGTGCGCGTGCGTGCGTGTGTCTGTGGGTAGCATAATTCAAAAATGAAAAGTAGTTAAATATCAAACTTGGTATTTAAGTTCAGCATTTTTCGAGGATGCGATACGAAGATAACGATCACGGTCTCAATAACAACACACCGAAGTGGATACATATTAAGGTATCATTTATCAAAATATGTACACTTATAACCTGGTCGTGAGGTGAGATGATCAACTCCTGCGCATAGGGGAAGCTGCTTTCCATCCCCTCCCTCTCTGCAACGGCTGAGAAGGGGAAAGTTGGGCGCGCTTGCCGCGAATGAGTAAACATTACTATAACAGCGTGCGGCTGAAACAATTGCAGTTCACATGAAAGTAATTATTGGCACGTAGCCATAGCAATAGCTAAATCACTTTGTTCGTTATAATGCTAATGCTTATACATATATAATGTCAATAGCAGTATGCACTAAAACTATGCTAGCGAACTTCACTCCTTCGTGAACAAACACGTGATGACTTCTGCGCGTACATGATTGCGCAACTTCTCCCACCCCATCAGTCTTATAGGTGAAGAGTTGCCACTGCGCAGCTAAGAGAATTTCTCTTGTCTTGCCTCACGACCTGTATGTTAAGGTGTTCTGTATTAGCCTTGTAGTGTTTACGTTATTAAATAACTATAGGGCTAAAGAGAAAATGTTTGAATTTTCACCTGCTATGATTATTTAAAATATTACTCCACCTACCGGAAGATGGTTGTACCGCCGCCAAAGGTTAGTATTTATAGGTTACACAGCGTTTGCAGAACTTAAAAGACTAAGTTTAAGGAAGTCAGATGTACCGCCGTCAAGTATCCGTTTGTTTAAATATATGAGAGGATTCTTCATCTGTTATTAGAAATATCCCAGGTTGCACGAAATTATAAAGACAAATAATATAATGACATAATACAATGTCATAGCCTGGTCCTGTAGCTCAGTCGGTAGAGCACATGCCTGCTCTGCGAGGGGTCCCGGGTTCGTTTCCCAGCTGAGAGTGGGAATTTTTCTCTAACCAAGATTATTCTCTATCCTCTCCTGAGTATGGAGGTATGAATGAGTGTGAAATACCTACTTATACGAGTTAGCACCATTGCCGATGTACCAATATATTCCAAAGCTAAAAGACCGCCGATATGACTATTGCAGTTAAAGCCGGGAAATGGGGAGAAAATATGATGACTTTCTCTACTCTTGACAAACTATTCTTACAAACCCTTATTCCTCTATCTATGTCATGTTAATCCATATAAACATTTGCAGAAATTATCTTATTGCTAATTTACTTGTAGATTGCAAGGCGAATACAGGAATATAGCAGGCCTTAACCGACAGACAAATGTTTTAAGGCTTGTCGCTATGTAATGATCTTAAAATTCCATTCGGTTTGCACGAGTAAGAGACAACAAAAATAAATAACTATCCCTATTTTAAAAATGTATTGTAAAATCCATACAAATAACAAATATAAACATATCTCTGAAATGCTTAACTCAAAATCAAAATACGTTGTATTTTAACAAGATCTACTTTTTGAGTAGTAAGATTTTGTGTCCCTCGTACAGTTCGCCAGATACGCAAGCCATCCAAACTTCAGAGAACTTCTGAGGACATTCCTAGAAAGTTCAATGCATTCATTTCGTATGAAAATACTGGTATTTAACCGACTTTTCATTTTTGAGCAATACTGTTCTCAGACACACAAAGAACCTTTTTCTAAAAAGTATTCCTTTTTTGGATTCATGGAGTTTCAAAACATGTATTTCCGGTGAAATATCGATATCGAATTTTTGTATGGGATACAATACCTCCCCTAATTATATAGTATACGTAGTGAGAAAGTAAATATGTTTGAGAGGTAGAACTGGAACTGAAAAATGTAATGCCACTGCTGGGATTTGATCCATAGACCCTCCGCTTAGAGCACCCGCCTGGTAAGCGGAGGGTCGGTGGTACAAATCCCAGCTGTGGCATTGAATTTTCCAGTTCCAGTTCTATCTCTTAAATATTGCCCACCCACGGCGTGTGTGTTTAAACAGACCAACATGTTGGCATGAATAAATAGTAAATATGTATTTCCGTACCAGCCTGGAGCTGTGAGGTAAAAACCCTAAGCACAGGTCACTTGACCATAGAGGCAACATTGCTCTTCTGTAATAGTTTACATTTTTGTAATGTTTTAGTTGGAAATCATTTGAGAAGCGAGAGGAAACTGTTGTGAACAGTGCTAGAGTATGACGGTCTATTGGATAGTTTTCATCCTGGCTGGTGTATACCAGCTAGAAGCCTCGAAAGATGACCCCTCATCCCATCAACTGTATAAATATGCCAGTAAACATGAGGTAAGTACTACTGTTTCAAATTAACACATATTTGATGGTAGAAAACAAAAAAATATCTTTGTTGTATTTGGGCAAGTTTTTCTACTCATTCTTCTTACAAAGTATTCTTACAAAAGCTTGTTTTTCTATTTAATTTGGATTATTCGAGATAAACCTTCATTATACGTGCATTTCTTTGTAGGTATAAGAAGGATAATTAAAACATCTACAAATGGGTAGATTGTGAACCTGATGTATAATGTATTAATAACCACAATTTAGTATGCCAGAATCATCACGTGATGCAACATTGAAAACGTTAGTGGAAGAATTTGGTGCAAATAATATCACGGTGAATGGAGAAAACATACAATGTAGGTGTTTCATTGTAAAGAGAGGAGAAAAATGTTAAAGCAACTCTGTAACAAAAAAATAATAAATCACTAGCTGCGCCGTCAGGTAAGTAAAAGGGCAGAAGAACAAGGAAGTTCACCACTATAGACAGAGCTGTTTTAAGATTTGTGTAAAATAATGCTACATACAAATAAACCATTTTAAAAACTATAAGCATTAAAACAAGGTAAATTTTCAATAGAAATTCTACTGCCCCTTTGGAAAGCAGAATAGTTTTCGAATGATCTTTGTACCAGTTACGGCATGTCATGCAATATTAAGTTGCTCACAGAATTCATACAATCGCAGAGGAAAATCCCTCCTTTATTAAATAGTCAAATTCATCTTGTTAATGAGCATTCACTCACACACAATCTTTACACGTTTTTCAGGGGAGGCCAGAGCTTACAAGCGACGCAGGACGTCCACTGGATAGTTCGAATTCCGTTTTAACTATTGGGAAGTATGGACCTATGGTGATAGATATCGCTTTCTATGAGGCCATTAATCACTTCTACAGAGAGAGAATGCCAGCAAGAACATTGCATGCCAAGGGCGCAGGTTGGTCCGCTTCTATCTTTCGGGAGGAGGGGGAGAACGTATTAACTGCTTAGAGACGGTAAATGAAATGGGTTAAAGGACATCGAATGAGCCAGGAGTTCACGAGCTGAGTGTTAGTCTAAATTAGTCTTATTAAGGATAAGAAGAACTCCGAGAAAAAGACTATCCAGGCAAACTATCCCAACCGATGTGCGCACTCGGTCGTTCTAGAGCAGGTCTGGTCACGGTATGTATAGTAATACGGTAGGTATCACCCGCAGGTGTCATGCTACCCGTGACGTCATGCGGTGTATGATACCAACCACGCTTATCTTTATCAAAATAATAGCTGTTTGAAGTTACAGATACAGATTTTCGGTATCAAATAAATTGCTAATAAAACAGACAACCTTGCTGAGCTCTAACCACTAGATTTAAATTATTGACGCTAATGGAGTATTTGTTTAAGATATTAAATACAGCCTCACCTTATGCCTCGCGCTCACTAAATGTTCCCAGTTAATGTATGTATCGTTGCTGGAATTCTGGTTAATAATTGCAGTCTAACCGAGTTTAAAGCTACATTAATAAATAATACAATATATATTGAGTATTGCCCACATATAAAAGAGTATACAATAAAATATTGTACCTGATCTAGTGTTTTCTGCGTCACGTATGGGTTTATTTATTCAGTTGTAACACACTTTTCTCATTTTCTTGAATTTCTTTCTTGCCAAATCAATAGCTTTGTTTCCAGGTATTCACCATTTCTCTGATTTTCCCTTGTTCACACTCTTCAGCCTAATAAATGTGCGCGTTCGAACACAATATACGGATATTTACAAATTATGTATTAGGGAGGGTCTTCATTACTTTTGGACATTTGTTTAAGCCACTTCCACAAAGGGCAATGAACTCTTGCTCTAGACTAATGACGGAGTGTAACTCAGTTGACCAATTAATTTGCCCCTTGAAAGCGACGAAAGCCACGATTTATCTGTAGGAAATTAGCTTGTATATGTCCCATATAATGAAGGAATTTCATCTGCTTTAGATTTTCTGTATGCTACATAGCGTGCCAACATTTCTAACAGTTGCACATTTTGGGAAGTTGTACCTGTCTTAGTGTTTGTTTCTTGTATCTAATCCAGTTGCTGTCAACACAAAAATCTCATCCTCATATTCCTGCTGGTCTCTACCTAAATTCTTTTCATCTCCTCCTCCTCCTCCTCCTTCTTCGTCTTCTTATCAAATGCGAGAATTATTAGGATAAAAGCGATCGGCCCTCCTACATAATTGAACCCATTCATTTTTAGCTCATTTTTGGGGAATCTATGGTACAAAATACCTGATGGTGTGGTTTTCCAACTAGTGTTGATGCAGGAAGCAACTGTATAGGTGTAAGGCATCTTTTAATTTCTTATTGATTACACACAGCACTCACAGGAAACGTGTAATATCACTATATCTCATAAATATTGTCATTTGATTCAGAGCAAGTGGCTAGCCGGCTAGTGATCCCTACACCCCGTGACGTCATCGGCCTGGAAGTGTATTGCGCATCCTGCTGGTGATACCTAGCGTATTACTCAACATACCGTGGTTCTGGTGAACCTTACCCCGAAGGTGCAAACACAGTAATGTGCTTTTCAAATGGGAAGAGTTCTTATCTGCAGGCTATGAGATACGTTTACATGCACAGCGTTGCAAGCTCATCATCCCCACTTTTCATATACCTTGGCGCGCGACAAGCCCCACGTAAGGTATGACTTAGAAACTGCCATGGAATCGCCTGTTTGTGTCCGTCAGTGGATTCTGACTGCTTGTGAGTCTAAACGTCACAGGCGTGACTCACCCTCCGATTGAAATAGGAAGCGGGGAATAACAGCTAATTACGTAAGCATCTCCAAAGAGACAAGGTTGCACGTAACTGCTTGGGTATCCAGTTGAATCTGTATGGAAATCACAGCGTGAGTACACTCAGACATACCCAATGGCTATTTCTATAGGAGAAATGTTCTTTGCATAGCCTGTGAGGTCGGTTTCTTTGAGAATGAATTATACGGAAATGTACATAATTAGAAAAGTATGAAGCGCAGATATAATATTACTTCAAGAAAAAATTATATGTGAAATTAGTTTCAGTTGAATTTTCCAGTATAGTTCGCAGCATACTGTCAAATACTAGTAATTTCTTTCTGCTGACTCTATAACAATTTTATATAAAGAAAGACGTTCACGAAACGATTGGGTATCGTATCAACTTTTCTATGCTCTGGCGAAACTTTTATTGAAAGCTTTT
Organism: Tenodera sinensis; assembly: GCA_030765045.1. Taxonomy (NCBI): domain Eukaryota; kingdom Metazoa; phylum Arthropoda; class Insecta; order Mantodea; family Mantidae; genus Tenodera; species Tenodera sinensis. The sequence goes on along the minus strand of CM060961.1, from coordinate 33,307,494 downwards.
CGGCCAATTTTTCTTATGATTAACAGAAACCAACCAGGGAAAATGACATGAATAATTCGTGATTAGTTAAATGTTTAAATATGTTTTATTACATTATTATTAAATTGTGTTTTCCTTACCTACTATTTTTGCTACTGACTTTGTAAGGATAAAACTGGACGAATAACTGAATATAATTAGCTATATAAGCAATACAAGCTGTTCTTAAGAGTAAACCAGTGAGCACATAGATATGAGGAAGCTTCTAGCAGCAAGCTTTGGGCAAAGTTGGATGATAATGTTTTCAAAGAATGCCCATTCAATCACTATGGAGCAAATGAATGGAATTGTACTCGGCGATCGTCTACAAGAAGAATGTGCAATTGAGAATTGGCCCTAATTATGTGAATGTGCAGTATGTTATAATCTGAAAAGTTTATAATTGGTTATATAGTAATACTCGTAAAAATGTTACAGTAAGCTCCAGAATTTTTGCATCAAGTGTTCATTCTAAATTGATTTATGGGACTTGGAACCGAGTGTCACAATATGTTTGTTGTAGTGTGTGTTCGTGCTTGTGTCACTTATATACATAAATTTGCTTCTCATGTATACGGAGAAAACAACGTGCATTTGATATAATTCCTTAACTGTACAGATTGATCTACAGTTGCAGCATAAACTTGTTAAGAGGCATTGTGAATATTTTATACTTGTTTGTAGTTAGATCAAAACGCAATGTGTCCATAAAATTGTTTCGAAATGCAAAATGGCCAACTAAAACATTGTTATTGTGAATTAAGATATTCATCACAACTTTTAGCTCTACAAAATGACATTAAATTGAAATTTGTGTTCCAAATAGTTAAGAAATTGTTAGTTTTTTGCACTTCCTGAACACTGTACTATCTGATATTTTGCATTTTGATTAATTGCTCCTTATTATATAAAACAAATGATAGTGGATTCACTCAAAACGTGCATTGCCATTGTAAGTTGATATTGAATTTTCGGGTTGAGACCGTATTAGTTCCATAACTCGCACATATCCAATAGTAACAAGTCCGTTACATAGTTATCGTATTATAATCTAATAGTAATTTATTTTTTCCTGTGTACTAGGCGCATATGGCTATTTTGAAGTAACTCATGACATTACAAAGTATACCAAAGCCAAACTATTTGATAAAGTTGGCAAGAAGACGCCCATAGTAGTTCGCTTTTCTGGTGGACTTGGAGATCATGGAACTGCCGATACAACGAGGTAAGTTGGATCAGCAACATGTACAGATATATTATATGGAGAAAATGTGAATGGCGTATATGTGTGTCTGTGTGTGTGTGGGGGGGGGGGGGGGCGGTGGGGGGGATCTCGCAAACCACTCAGCCGATTTTGGTAATGCTTTCATCATTGAAAACCCCAATTCGTTTGGATGCACATGAGGCTGTAAGACGCTTAAAAAGGACTTCCAAAGCCCTTACACTTAAATGAGAGTTACAAAACAACATGCTTGAAAAGAAGGCCTCGATTTTTAGTTAAGAATGTCAACGGCAGAAAATAGTTGCCGCTACTCAACAGAAAATGCATATAAAATAAATGAAATGCCACGAATATTTAATTCCAAGCAATATACAGTGCGTTTCATAGTAATATTTATTTCACCAATTCTAATTATGGTGGAGCCGTGGCTGAGTGGTTAGACCATTCACCTATCACCAAGGTGACCCGGGTTCGATTCCAGGGACCTCATGTGGTATTCGTGGTGGACGAAGCGGTGTCTGGGCGGGTTTTCACGGATTCTGCGGTTTCCCCATCCACTCATTCCACTCCATCATCACATTTCCATTCATCATTTGGCCTGCATTTCATATCATACTCTTCCTCACACTCATACCTGGTGCTTGGTTGACCGCCCGCTTCACTGTTTTCACTGTTCGTCTACTCTCCGGCAAGTATCTGACCCAAGGCACAGGCTTGTAAGTGCTGGAGGGGAGGGTAAACGGATAAAGAAGGAAGAAAGACATTTCTAATTACACAAACAAAATACAACACAACTGCCTTAGCTACCGGAAGCCATTATGGAAGCTATTCCAACTGGCTAGCAGCTAGAAATCTACACTATTTAGTAGTATTAATACTATTCTAATTTACATATCTGTTTGCCTGATATTGGCCCTGGCCATTCATCAGATAATACGCAGAACCATAACAATTACAGTGTTTCCAAAAGTCCTACCCTTCAAACTGTTCTGTGCACTACTTCAGTTTGTTTCTCACATTCCATAAATATTTTCCAACACTTCTTAGTTAGTTCCAACAGCTCTTTAAATTCTTTTTACCGTTCACTCTTAATTCTATTTAACCATACTTCTATAACTCAACTGTTTCCTCCAATGGTTTGTATCTGAACATTCTAATAATAAATGTATCTCATGTTCCCCACCATTACATACTGGAGATATCCCTTCACCACATTCTTCCTCTCATTTCTCAATTTTCAAATTCCCAATCGAAACCAAGTAATCCTAAAGTTTGCCCATCCCTATTTTCTAGCCTTTCTCTCATTATTTTCCAAACTTCTTTACTAAAATGTATCCTGGGTTCCACATATCCCCTAGCCCAATTATCATTAACGGATCTTGGATTTTTCCGAGCATGTATTTAAAAACTCTGATGTGTTACATTCACATGACTTTCTCTACTCTTATACTAAACATTCTTATAAACTCTTATTCATATATCTTCGTGTTAGTTGAGATAAACAATTGTACAAATTATCATACTCCTTACTTCCTTGTAGGTGAAAGGGAAATATTAGAATACCGTAGAATATGAGCGATAGTCAAATGCCTTAAAGCTTTGAGATCCCATTCTCTTTGCACGCTTAACATGTAAAAAAAATGAACCATGTTCAATTTCACAAAAGTTTCAAGTTTTCCGAATCTAACACAAATAACAAGGAATATCTCTAAAATGGTTCACTCTACAAAAATAACATAAATTGTGTGTTTTAGTAAGATCTACATTTTTTGTATATTAAGAATTTGTCTATCTCTTACGGTTTACGAGTTATTCAAAAGTCATCCAGACTAAACGGGACTACATAGGCTATAGCCAGAAAATTCAAAATATACATTTCATTTGTCATACAAATACCTTAAACATATGACATTTTAATCAAAATTATTAGAGCCATTTTCATGAAAATCAAAGTTTTCGAAAAATGTTCCATGTAAAGCTAGTTTAGGGTGAGGCTATTTTCTTCAAAATCTTCGTGTCGGGTCCTTGACATTGAACTTAAATATCCACTTCGGTTTTTAACCGACTTTTCGTTTTTGAGCTATGCTATCCACAGGGTGGCATACAGACTGACACACACGCACGCACACACACACACACACACACACACACACGCGCGCGCGCGCGCGCGCGGACCTTTTTCTAAAAATGCTTTTTTTTTTTTTTTTATTCAGGGGATCTCAAAACATATATTTCCGGTGAAATCTCGACATCGAATTTTTGGGTGGAATACAATACTTCCCCTTCTTACCAGTAGAGAATGTAAAAATGAATAGCGATATTGCATATATTGGACAGAAGTACGAGTATAAGTTCTCCATAACTTATATAAATAACAAGGAATATCTCCGAAATGTTTCACTCTACAAAAACATTTATTTGGACATAAATTATGTATGTATTTTAGCGAGATCTAAAATTTTTTGTACAGTAAGTTTTTGTCTATCTCTTACGGTTTGCGGGTTATTGAAGAGTCGTCCAGAGTAAATAGGACTACATAGGCTAAATTCAAAATATACATTTCATTTGTCATCACAATGTCTCAAACATAAGGCATTTTAATCAAAATCGTTAGAGCCATTTTCAAGAAAATCAAAATTATCGAAACATTTTCCATATAAAGGGTAGTTTAGGGTGGGGCTATTTTCTTCAAAATCTTCGTGTCACATCCTTGAAAGACATTAAACTTAAATACCAACTTTGGTTTGTAACCGAGTTTTCGTTTTTAGGTTATGCTGTCCACAGACATGCAGACACACACACACACACACACACACACACACACACACACACACACACACACACACACACACACACACACACACACACACACACAATGTTATGTCAATAATTTGGCGTATTAACTGCTTGTGTCTTCTGCCTTGTGTGTATGAGGAGGGAAAGTCTGCTGAGAGTTACAACCTGTTTGTGTCAGAATAAATTGAAAAATAATCGAACTTGAACAGTGACTCTCGGAAACCCTGAAATAGATCTCTTCCCTGAAACACCAAAGGAACTTAATATTTTCCCCTATTATAGAGCGATCTGGTTATATTTGGTAATATTCCATCTGTTAGGTTGCATTAATACCGTCAAGTGTTCGTAAAATATAACCATAGTATAGCTATGGCTATAGTTGGTGTTATTCCATCCATTATATTGCAACAAAAGCCCTTATTTTTGAACCCGTTGCAGGGAAGGTAACCGATAGATTTTAAAACCAGATTCTGCTTAGAGAGCATATTAATCTGTGGACGCCATTGTATTGCTCGTGTTTGCGTGGTATTGTCTTGATTTGTTTTAGAGCATTATATGCGGTAATTGTTTTACTGTTTTTATTTTTGTGTTTGCAATTTAGTAGCGCATTAAACACATTACGATATCTAGCGTTCGGAAGTGATTTTATCCAAAAGTGTTATTGCAGAACAAGATTTGCCAAAGGTGAGTAGGATCATCACGTGTTGTGTGGTAACGATGTTCAAGCATTTCTATCGTTTGAAAACATGTTAACACTGAGACATTTGAGGTTAGAAATAATGCTTTTATTATGTAGTTGGCAGTGCTGCCTTTTGGTGTAATGTCAACTGCAGTTCAGTTTAATGTCGGCCATACTGAATTCTTGGGAGCTGCCGTTAAGCTGTTTCCCCTGTAGTGGAAGGAACTCAAGGACCACCATTGTAACCCAAAACCACGCACTACAGGTAAACCCCGTCCAAAACACCACGCCTCTCCTACACCAAGTGTAATGTACAGGCAGCGAAACTTGAACACCGATGTGGGAAGAGAGCCGCAATGTTGTTTTCAACACGAGAGTGAGTTCTGTCCCATTACAGTTCTACATAAAAATTGTGGATACGCTAAATTGTGAGCAGACAGGGATCCGGCTCTGATAAAAAGATCACCTGACAATAACACAGAATATGAACTGCAGAAGTATTTATTCACAGTTTGCCTCGTCACATCATGTGACCTCGAGCGCACTTCTCACAGCGCAGTGTTTAAGTGAAAACTGCAGTAGATGTATGTACTTATGAGACGTTTAGAAAGTATATTGTAATGCACTGCAATGCAAATTCTGCAGCCAAAAAACCATATCATGAAGAAAAACCGGACCAATAAACACGATCTTCACAACCAACACGTGTTATTTTTGTTATGAACATTGTGGATATGCATATGCTGTAAATCTCTCACATAAAATGGAATCATCTTCAAAGCTAAAATTATTAATCAATTAATTATATTTATATAATTTCTCTGTATGAACAACTACCCAACCAAGATAAATATGCCATTATCTACCTTATTTTTTAAACATTTCGAAGCGTGTACAGCAGGGAAATGCGTCGAGTGTTGCGTCACATTCATGTCGGTTTGTTTTCACTTACCGCTCAGTCCCTCTGTACTGCTAGCCCTCACAACCTGTTTCATCGGTGTCCAAATTTTCCTACCTGAAAATTAACAAGGAAAGGATGGTCGGGGCTAGGCTGACCCACCCCACTGGCGGTACGCGTAACAAAGGCGCCCAAGGTCAAGCTTCCCCACACCACTCACGGGAGGAAACACGCGACTAACAACAATCAAACGGCAACACAAATGGTTTTCCAGAGCATTCGAGAAATGTCCGGCAGCCGGCGTGTTTGTAGAAGTTCGAGAAACGTCCATGTTACATCCTCGCTAAATAAGGAGACGAGGTAATGAGTTAGGAGAGTTACGGTTATAGACATGAGCCAGTCAGTGTGTCATTGGGTGCAAGACAGCTGTGTGTGTGTGGTACTGTCACCATGAAAGATACATCGCATATAAGTGAAGAAGTCTTAACGCGCGTAGAGTGATTGTATCGTCGGAGTTAGCGTATGCGAGACAGAGAAAGTGAAGGAATATAAAAGACTGAGTCAAGATTACAAGAAGAAAACAGTTGTGAGCTGTAATATCACGAAAGACTGTAGACTGTAATAACGCCACTAAAAGAGTGCTGTGTACATATTTGTGATAACATTTTAGAGAACAAATAAAGTGAGAAAAAAATAACTGGACTGGAGAATTGTCAGTTTCCTACATTAATACTCTCGTTACTTACAATATCATTATTTTAAAGCTAAAATTGTACAGTTATTAACTAGAAAACTTGCTTTTTTTGCAGAGATATACAAGGCGTAGCAATTAAATTCTACACCTCTGAAGGCAATTGGGACATAGTGGGAGCTTACCAACCAGTGTTCCACATCAGAGATCCAAGTTTAATCGTGCATTATACCCACGCACAAAGGAGGAATCCAAAGACACATCTCCCGGTAAGACCTTGCTTTCGCACATTAATTACGCTGTTCTACAAAAAAAAAAAGTTTTTTTTTTCTTCCTCTATTTCTAGAGGGAAAATGAGCGATTGTTATAGACATTTCAAGGTTGAATTGAAATCTGTTTTTAATTTTCATACATCAGGGATAATTAAAGAGTAATTCAATCTTTAATTTCTTTTAATATTTTTATAAAGCTTTAATTTAGAGTCATAGACATACTGATAGAAATTCAGTCAAGAGGGCTTATAAACATTAGTATGATAACAGAAGGTGATAGTTGACTCACATAAAGTTCACTTTTTAATAGTGATTCACAGGAATGTTTATAAAAATGAAAAGTATAGACAGAAATTAGCCACTAGAAAGTTTCAAGTCCGTTTTCCTTTTGTGAACCTTTGCTCTCCAAAAAATCACAATGAATAAATATTAAATTGGTAGAAATCGATGCTTTCTCACTGTGACTTTGAGCTCAACTTGTCACGTTGTCTGAACAGTCACACTAATGTATGAAAAAGAATCAGAATTAGTAAACTTTATGTTGCCACTATTTAAATTATTGTTATAAGTTAATAAATTAAAATTAATTAAAATAATATTAATTAAAATAATATTATATGATGATATATATATATATATATATATCAGATATATATCAGATTACAGGAAAATATCCCCGATAGCGAAAGTTCAATTTCAGATTGGAAATTATCAATGTGTATTCCTTTAGAATTACATACTTTCATCTCAGAAATAGAACCTTTATAGAACAGCGGTATTTATTACCTCTTTCCGTTCCTTTTTACTTTCTCTACTGCCTACACAACGTAAGTACTCAAACTATCACATTTCACGCAACTGTTCGAGATCGAGATTTCACAACAAATGCCCGTTTTGAGGATCCCTGAATCTAAACAGCTTTATGTATTGCACTCACATAACTTTTTTTGCTCACACTGTGCATACTATTCTTAAAAACGCTTATTACTTTCTCTACATATAATAATTTAGGGGAATTGTATACCATCCAAAAATTCGATGTCCAGATTTCACCGGAAATGTTTTCAGCAAACAAAGAATTTTTATAACAAGGTCATGTGTGTTTCTTTCTGTCTGTCTTTCTGTCTGTCTATCTGTCTGCCTGTTTGTCAGTCAGTCAGTCAGTCAGTCGGTATGTCTGTCTGCCTGTCTGTCTATCTATCTATCTGTCTGTCTGTCTGTGAACAACATAACTCAAAAACGAAAAGTGGCTAAAAGCCAATGTTGGTAATATGTTTCAAGGATGGCACATGAAGATTTTAAAGAAAATTCCTCCACACTAAACTACCCTTTAGGCAAATTGTTCGCACATTTTGATTTTTTCGAAAATGGCTCTAATGATTTTTATTAAAATGGCATATGTTTGAGATATTTATATGGAAAATGAAATGTATATTTTGAATTTTTTGGCTTCAGCCTATGTAGTCCCGTTTACTCTGGATGACCTTTGCAACACTGGTAAACTGTAAGAAGACAGATCAAATCTTACTGCACAAAAAATGTATATCTTGCTAAAACACACAATTTAAGTCCAAATAAATTTAATGTAGAGTGAAACATTTCGGAGATATTAGTTTTTTTATATTCTAGCCGTGTAAGAGAACGGAATTTCAAAGCTTTAAAGGATTTGACTATCACTCAAAGCCTAGTGCATTCCCACATTCCCTTGTACTACAACAAAATGAGCAATAAGTTTCTGCAAATGTTTGTCTCGACTAACATGAACAAGATAAAGGAATAAGAGTTTATAAGAATAGTTGGTACAAGAGCACAAAAAGTTCTGTGAATACAACAGATTTGTTTCCTATGTAGTTCGTACTAATTGAGCTAGGCATTTGCAGAAATGGTTTTATTACGCTTTACCTTGTAGCTACAATAGGTATAGGAGGAGGGATAGTCAAATCTTTTAAGAGGTGGTCGCTATGTGATAGCTTTGAAATTCATATGCACACACACACATATGCAATTTCGACATAACATTTTTGAGTTGAATACAATGGTTTCTACGCTTTGGTGACCAAAATTGAGCGTGTTTTGTGCATTGAGCAAGAGCAAAGTTGATGGGCCTTTCTTCTTCAGTAAGAAAACTATCACCGGAATAGTGTACTTAGATACGCAGCAAAGTATTTTAATTCCCAGATTGACGTTGATGACCAAGAACCACTTTATGCAAGATGGCGCATCACCGCACTAATTCTCCGGGAGTTTCTGAATGTACGCTTTCCGGGTAAGTGGATTGGCTGACGTCCGCCAATTGCATGGCCCCCACGCTCACCGGAGCCTACACCTTTTGACTTTGTGGGGATTTGTCAAGGATACACCCTTCCCGGCTTCTCTACCAGACGCCTGACATACCGCAGCGAGTTTGACAAGATATACACTTCAGATGATCGATGGAGGTCACATCCAACCTGTTTAGGGAAAACCTGAACTACTGCCAGTCAAGATGACAACAAAACAATGTCTATAAGTAAAATAATGAATAACTGAGTTGTCCAAGTTGTAAACGCGCTGTGTATTCTATCGCTAGCCTTGGACGTGATATACCTGCACATATACACCTCTCACCTGTATAACCCTAATGGATGATGTTATGAAATGTTTTGATTACAGGATTGGAGTGCCCGTTGGGACTTTTTCACTTCGAGGCCTGAGACAATTCATGGAGTGATGTTCCGTTTCAGTGACAGAGGAATACCTGACGGATGGCGTCACATGCATCTCTTCGGCATACATGCTTACAAGCTAGTGAACGAAAAGGGCGAAATCTACTACGGCAAGTTTACCTTTAAGGTAAGTCTAAAAGCGAATACCATGTAATAAATAAAACTGATGACTGTCTAAGGTAGGCAATTAGGTAGATTATTGTTCTTCAACATAAGTAGTATAAGGATACTGAGAGCTGATTCAGTTTTCAACGTCACTCCCTTTTCTTTTCCTTGTGCGCACGCGCAATGCAGCCTCTCGTCGTTCTTCCGCTTGACAGGATTCTTCCTTCTTCCAGATACTCATTTGTTGCTAAGGGTGTCTCGCTAACTCTCGAACATAAGAATAAGAGTTTGCATCGATCAATGGTATCGAAATAATATATCCAGAAAATACATAATTTAAAAAGAATTAAAAAATAATAATCAGAATAATAATTTTCGGTAAAACAAAGAATAGAGAAAGCGGACATAGAAAATGGGGTAGACTCGTAAATTTAAAGAGCTGAGAGAGTAGTGACAGTTTTAGGGAGGAAACGTCACTTTAGTTCAGAGCAAACCCACAGTCTAGCTGGTGAGTCGATAGAAATTGTTATATCTGAGTGCGTGGGATACTTTTAAAACCAACGGACGCAGATTTATGTTATAGTGAAGCATATTTTTAGGTTTTTAAATATGGGTCCGGTTTTATTTGACTAGTGAACGTCTCAGTGCAAATAGTGAAAAGATTGGGAACATGCATTAAAAGGCGTTATCACCGTAATTAGTGTCATCGTTTCTGAACAAAACCCACGCACACCCAAGGAGGGAAATCTTGGCGCTTCATCGGCGGCAAGGGACTGAATCAAAGCACTGAGGCATTCTTAGGCGGTGTGAGGTATTGTTGATTCAAACTGTCTTATCAATGTGTGACGTACAAAATGCTAATTCGGCCTCAAAATTGTTGCATAGATGACTGACAAATGTTGCTTCTAATGATCTTTCCAACGTGTAACTGCATATTGCTTCATCAATCATAGAGCAGCACCGTCTCAGCAACAACTGCACTAATTCACTGTCGCGAGCACGCTCGCTCATATAGGTACAGTTGCAGCCTTCCAGAGAGTTCTCCTGAGGGAATTATCCATAAAATTCCCTCTGGTTGTGAGTAGCGCTTCTGGAATTCATGTTGGGCAAGAGCACTTTCCTCTTTATCTTCAGTCAATCGTGTTCCGGCTAGCGCTGACGGATACGACCCGCTATCCACGCAGCGGAGGTCCCGCCTTTCGTCGAAATATCTATACTAATTTTTTTCTGTGCTAGCTGTTACACAGGGCTTCTCCTGAAAGATGCCATTGGTAGCTCGCTGTCCCGAAACTCCGTTATACGAATCCGTTCGTGCAGCAGCAAAGCATCATTTCTCCAATAAATAACGTTTAGGGTGCTGAACAAAGTTAATAGATACATTTCGTTATCAAAGACAGTCGAAATTATAGCCCTCTGCTCTATACAACCTGGCACGTTGAACTCATAATCGAACACTAGGTACTAATTTATGCATCCAAAATATTGAGAAACACACGCCAGCGTGCAGCGTGTGAGATTTCTTTCACAGTTTTTACAAATCTGATGTGTGTGTTTTTACGAATATATTCTTACAGATAACCACCCGGAAAGCAAGTAGGGAGTCAGTTACTCTGTCATAAGAAAATGCGGTGTAATGCGAAGCAACCATAAAATGCATAAATTGATTTTATTGACATAGGAATTTTGTCACTTTTTATATGGTACAAACCATAAGAGATAAGGGAAAGCTTGCTTCTTAAAAATGTAGATATCTTTAACGCACAAAGTGATTTCCAAAAAGTTTTTAGCAGCCCCAGTCACATCCGAGATATGTATTATTGATTTCAATCTTGCAACACGTCATTTCTTAAAGTTCTATCACTGCACAGTGGCTTTTTGTAATGTCACCGAAAGAGTATGGAATGTCAAAACCAGTGACCAGTAATATGACAATCGATTCCATTTTCCGTGCACCTCTGAGTTGTAAAAATTACAAAGAATAAACCATAGTAGCTAGAGAAAATTATGAGAATATAACATATCAAACATGTTATCACACATTTCAAAATCAAATGAGTGGATTAAATTGCACAAATTGATTGCTTTGCTGAAAAGTTGGAGAAAAAGAAAACAAAAAAGTATGTATTTCGGTTACAAATATTTCTATTGGTAATTGAGGGCAGTGTAATGAACATCACATCAATATTTGCTTCATATACTGACATAATTTTACTTATTAAGAGTAGTACGTTTTCAGGTTGGTTAGAACGTCCAGCTAGGCTTGGCAAACAAAAGAGTCATACATACTTATTTTCCCCCTCCCGAAAGACGTAACGCAGAGTGGGCAGGCTACGCGATAGCGAATGTTGTGTCAGAACTGAGCTCGGATGCTTTCTGCAAGGCTACTGACCAGCACGTTACGCATTGGGGCGTGAAAAAGTGGAAGCAAAACGGATAGTCCATATTGACAGGCGCTGTTTATTTCGCGGCGCAGTTATGAGCATGCAAAAAGCATCAATCAGGCAGTAAACTAGTATTGGCTTGTCGGACAAATGTTAGACGAGGAGAGAAATCTAACTCACTGAAATGAATATGCAGTTAGGTACCGATTATCAAAATATCTATAACCATAACATCCTGTATGTTTACATTCTGAGTTGATAGAGTATGTTACTGTTTTTGAAAGCCATTGCAAGACTTCCTAATCAACACACACTGTAGGTACTTTTGTAATTAATATTTGGGACTGTTGGAGCAATATGTAGTGATTTTTAGGTTAGCTACTCCCTCTATGGGCTGTGTGCGAATACTGCTAGGTAGACAGGGTTTATATACCGAACTGCAGTCAATTTACAAGGTGCTTTACGAAAAAGGGAGTTTCAAGGTATGCACCAAGTAGAAAGAGCACTTGCTGTTGTAATTTTTCAGTGGTGGTTCATGTCTAGGGATGCTTCTTTTGTCCTATGCTTTAATTTTGCATAACTATGGAGTAAAACTTTAATTGTTTCACAGACAGAACAAGGCATAAAGAGCCTTTACTCTGAAGAAGCCACCAAAATTGCTGGAAAAGATCCAGATTATTTCATCAGAGATTTGTATAATGCTATTGAGAAGAAGGAATATCCTTCCTGGAGCGTTTACATTCAAGTGATGTCTGCCGAAGACGTTAAAAAATGCAACTTCAATCCTTTTGATGCCACAAAGGTAGGTACATAGGATCATATTCTTAAGTAAAGTTTGATAAAATGCTTTTTCTCTTCAAAAAACGAAATTTTTGCCCAAAATTTTGTATAGAAAGAGGACAGCACTACTCGGATACATAAGCATCAAATATGCTCGACGAAGACCTTCATAAAGTTCTCCCAACCTAAACTAGCTTTTAAATGTATTTTTCCCCAAAAATTGCTTTGACAATTGTTTTTATTAAAATTTCATATTTGTGAGGTATTGGCATCCTTAAATGAATTGGTAAGCCAACTTTTTGTATAAATAGCCTATAAAGTCTCGGTCATTCTCTTTGAATTTAAGTGAAAGTAAGAGACTGGCAAAATCTTACTCCTACATACTTTTTAAAGCACCCAAATTATTATTATTATTATTATTATTATTATTATTATTATTATTATTATTATTATTATTATTATTATTATTATTATTATTATTATTATTATTATTATTATTATTATTATTATTATTATTATTATTATTATTATTATTATTATTATTATTATTATTATTATTATTATTATTATTATTATTATTATTATTATTATTATTATTATTATTATTATTATTATTATTATTATTATTATTATTATTATTATTATTATTATTATTATTATTATTATTATTATTATTATTATTAGTATTAGTATTAGTATTAGTATTAGTATTAGTATTAGTATTAGTATTAGTATTAGTATTAGTATTATTATTATTATTATTATTATTATTATTATTATTATTATTATTATTATTATTATTATTATTATTATTATTATTATTATTATTATTATTATTATTATTATTATTATTATTATTAATTATTATTATTATTTATTACTACTATTACTATTATTACTATTATTGTTATTATTATTATCATTATTATTATTACTATTATTATTATCATTATTATTAATTATTATTTATTATTACTATTACTATTATTACTATTACTATTATTACTATTATTGTTATTATTATTATTATTACTATTACTATTATTACTATTATTGTTATTATTATTATTATTACTATTATTATTATTGTTGTTGTTGTTGTTCTTATTGTTATTATTATTATCATCATTATTATTATTATTATTATTATTATTATTATTATTATTATTATTATTATTATTATTATTATTATTATTATTATTATTATTATTATTATTATTATTATTATTATTATTATTATTATTATTATTATTATTATTATTATTATTATTATTATTATTATTATTATTATTATTATTATTATTATTATTATTATTATTATTATTATTATTATTATTATTATTATTATTATTATTATTATTATTATTATTATTATTATTATTATTATTATTATTATTATTATTATTATTATTATTATTATTATTATTATTATTATTATTATTATTATTATTATTATTATTATTATTATTATTATTATTATTATTATTATTATTATTATTATTATATAACATCTGGTTATCATTCTCTAATTCTACGTTGTTAACGTTTTCCCCGTTGAATTTTACTTTGAAGCATACTTATGAAACATATTTGAACATAATGTGCTATACTTTCCTTTTTCCTTCTTCTTCTTTGTACTCCGCAAAAATTCATAGTGATACTTCCCCAGAAATGCATGTTTTTTTGTCTCTAAAGCTCAAAGGGAGCTTACAGAAAAATGTGTGTGTGTGTGTGTGTGTGTGTGTGTGTGTGTGTGTGTGTGTGTGTGTGTGTGTGTGTGTGTAAATGCTCCTATAACTACAATGAGCTCATTATAACATATGCTCTCAGAATTGCGATATGAAAACTGTCCTTAAGATTTTTTATCCCATACTAAAATCCTACAACGTTAATCAACTTTTATGTAGAATCTCCTCAGATACTGATACTGATGAACAAAAATATTTAAATAAAAATACATCTAAAAGAGCGTTTTTACTAGAACAATTAAACATTGTGACTAGCCGTAAACCTTTCTTACACTCATGGGAAAAATCATATGGGGGAGAGTGAGTGAGTGAGTGAGTGAGTGAGTGAGTGAGTGAGTGAGTGAGTGAGTGAGTGAGTGAGTGAGTGAGTGAGTGAGTGAGTGAGTGAGTGAGTGAGTGAGTGAGTGAGTGAGTGAGTGAGTGAGTGAGTGAGTGAGTGAGTGAGTGAGTGAGTGAGTGAGTGAGTGAGTGAGTGAGTGAGTGAGTGAGTGAGTGAGTGAGTGAGTGAGTGAGTGAGTGAGTGAGTGAGTGAGTGAGTGAGTGAGTGAGTGAGTGAGTGAGTGAGTGAGTGAGTGAGTGAGTGAGTAAGATTTAAGGGCCCGTCGACAGCTAGGCTATTAGGGCCCAAGCATTTAGGATCAGCGGAACTACTTAAAATGTTCAAACTTCACTCTTTATACACTCCTAGTACACATATTCAGGTTTTTGTACTAAAGTTAAATTTTAACCATCATGTTTACTTATATCTTTCGTTTGACTTACAGGTTTGGCCTCATAAGGACTATCCACTAATTCCACTTGGCAAACTAGTTTTAGACCGAAATCCACATAACCACTTTGCAGAAATCGAACAACTTGCATTTAGCCCTGGAATACTTGTACCTGGCATTGAGCCCAGCCCTGACATAGTGCTGCAGGTAAGTTGATTACATTAATCCACTAGTCAGAATCTCAGTGTTATATAATATTTCAAAAGTTCAATGTTTATATTTTGAACAGTTAGTGCCCAATATCTTGACAACATATTCCGTTTGTCAACTGACTTCTAGACCACACACAAGTATTCAATGTACTTCATTCAACATGTTTACATCACTGAAAAGTATTGCATTTGGATCACACAAAAAGTAACTTGGAGACTATCATGTAGATACTTCAGGTATTTAATAAACCGCCTTGTTATAACGAACGTTATTCCAAAGATATCAAACCCAAGTCGTTTGTCCCACCAGTAAATTTGGTGGCAAGTGAATGTAATCTAACCATCGTAGTCAGGGGAACAAATCGTACCTAGTACCTATGTGTATGTCTCGTTCATAGTATAGGTGTCCCCCCTCCCACCCCCCCCCCAAAAAAAACACACCAACAACTCTGCAGCCTTTTCTTTCTTTCTTTCTTTTTCTTTTTCTACTTCTTCTTGCACTCTACATTTCATTTTGTTATTTGATATGATATTTGCTATGCTATAGTTTTACAAATTTCAACATATTTTCTATTATGAACTTGCTTTGAAATCCATCTTAATCGCTCCACAGATTTCTTGTATTTTGTCTCTCTATTGACTATGGCGTCTTCTTTGCAACTGATAACTGAAAAACATTTACGGTTTGATGTGTTCTATTACACCTATGTATAAAGTTTATTCCGAATGTATTTTTGATGAGGGATTCATATAGTAAAACTAAGTTTTGACTATTTTCTCCAGATAGTGCACTGTTCTTTATACTGTATCTTCGTTTTCAGCTAACATTTATTTACATCTTCAAATAGTTAAAATTTGTACATTAATGTTTTAGAACCTAGTTTTTTGAAAATGTTCGATTTTAACTCTCTACAGTTTCATTAAGCTTTCTGACTCGCAAGTAAAATAAAACTGTAATACTCTGCATTCTTAACTAGATTCTTCATTTGTTGTTTATTCCAAGAGCTGTCTGTTTAATAATCTGTATGCTCTGCTTTAATACAGGCCGTGTAATGCGAATTAAATTTAGTGACTTTTCCCTTACTTCTTCAAAAGTATTTTCACATTTTTTCTAATTGGTATACTAAATGCTGTTTTACGTCTATGAAATATCTACACAACAATGTTTTTTTCGTAGTATCTTATGTTTTTCTGTAATGTTTAATTGTGACGATATTAGCTGTGTATGATTTAAATTTCTTAGATTCAATCGTTTCTTTGTTTAATATGATTTCTGCTATTTTTTTCAATCTATTTGTAAATGCGCTACTTACAACGCTAATTCCTTATATTATTACTTATTATCTCTTTTTCCAATCTTAAATATTGGTTTTCGAATATCAACATACTTTGAAAGAAAATGAAATATTCTTAGTTACAATTTAGTTCAGGTATATTTTATCAGTTTTAAGTTAGTTTATTACTATTATTGTTGTTCTTAATAGTTATTACTTTGAAACTTTAGTAATATAATCCCACCACTAAATAGGAGATTTGTAATAATTACTTCTTGGAAGGCCATCGTCTCAAATTTTTCTGGGTGAAAAAGCAATAAAATTTAAAGAGCACAGAATAAACCACGTTCCTTTTTCATGGTAAAAACACATAGTAGTATATTTAAACTACTCACAAATGGTAATGTTTTGAGTCATGGTAATCATTTGAAAATGTTTTTCTCTGGCAAACATAGGGGCGAATGGTAGCTTACCAAGAAGCGCAACGCTTTAGAATAGGGCCGAATTATATGCAACTTCCAGTGAACCGTCCACAAGTAGAAGTACACAATTACAATAGAGATGGTTATTGTACGTACATTGCCCAAGACGGTCCTAACTACGAATCAGAAAGATACCACTCACCTCAACCAGTACCATCTGCTGCCTATGCCGAGTATTATGTCAACGGCACTGTCAAGAGGTAGGTAGGTTACATCCAAACAGGTATTATTGCCACTTGAATCTTCAATTTGTGAACTTCTGATTGTATTAACAGACTTTTTGTAATATTTAGAAATAGTTTCTGCACTATACGGCATTGTGTATTAAATGTCTATACCGTGTTATGAAAAATATTGTGTGCTACAAAATCAGTTTAAAATGTATTCCAAGTAAGGTTACGTTTTTCTCAGAAACATAGGTTATTACTGACGCTCGCAGTTTGAAGACTCATTAACAGATCTAAAAACATTTAGAAATACCTAAAATATCTAAAAAAAAATCTTATGTCCTGCACTCACATGACTCTCCACTCTTCTACTAACCATTCTTACAAACTTTTACGTATTCCTATATCTTCTTCGTGTTAGTTGAGATAAACATTTGCAGCAATTATCTTATTACTTATTTCCTTGTAGATGCAAGGGGAATATGGGAATACAGTAGGCTTTGAGCGATAGTCAAATCTTTTAAAGCATTGACATTCCGTTCTGTTTGGGCGGCTAAGAAATTAAAACATCTGATGTATTGCACTCACACGACTTTCTCTACTCTTGTACTAACCATTCTTACAAACTCTTATTCCTATATCTTCTTCGTGTTAGTTGAAATAAACATTTATTGCTTATTTCCTTGTAGGTGCAAGGGGAATATTAGAATACAGTAGGCTTTGAGCGATAGTCAAATCTTTTAAAACATTGACATTTCGTTCTCTTTGGGCGGCTAAGGAATTAAAATATCTGATGTATTGCACTCACACGACTTTCTCTACTCTTGTACTAACCATTCTTACAAACTTTTATTCCTATATCTTCTTCGTGTTACTTGAGATAAACATTTATTGTTTATTTCCTTGTAGGTGCAAGGGGAATATTAAAATACAGTAGGCTTTGAGCGATAGTCAAATCTTTTAAAACATTGACATTTCGTTCTCTTTGGGCGGCTAAGGAATTAAAATATCTTATGTATTGCACTCACACGACTTTCTCTACTCTTGTACTAACCATTCTTACAAACTTTTATTCCTATATCTTCTTCGTGTTAGTTGAGATAAACATTTATTGTTTATTTCCTTGTAGGTGCAGGGGGAATATTAGAATACAGTAGGCTTTGAGAGATAGTCACATATTTTAAAGCTTTGAGATTCCGTTCTCTTTGCAAGCTTAACATAAAAAACAACGATGCTCTATTTCACGAAAGTTTTAATATTTCCGAAACTGACACACATAACAAGAAATATCTCCAAAATGGTTCACTCTTAATAAAAAAAAAAAAAAAAAATCAGACATAAATTGTGTATTTTAGCCAGGTCTACATTTTTTGTATAGTATGATTTGGTCTATCTTTAACGGTTTACCAGCTATGCAAAAGTCGTCCAGAGTAAACACAACTACAGGGGCTATAGCCAGAAAATTCATGATATACATTTTATTTGTCATAAAAATATCTCAAACATATGACATTTTAATCAAAATCGTTAGAGCCATTTTCAAGAAAATCAAAATTTTCGAAAAATGTTCTCTGTAAAGGGTAGTTTAGGGTGGGGCTATTTTCTTCAAAATCTTCGTGACCGTAAACTTAAATACCAACTTTGGTTTTCAAATTACTTTTCGTTTTTTAATTATGCTGTCCACAGACACACACACACGGACCTTTTTGTAAAAATGCTTTTTTTTGATTCAGGGGGTCTCAAAACATGTATTTCCGGTGAAATCTCGACATCGAATTTTTGGGTGGAATACAATACTTCCCCTACTTATCAGGAGAGGAAGTAAAAAAGGGCATAAAGGGGTGGTCCAAATTAATTAATAATTTCTATTTTTCTGTTATCTGCCTGTTTCTAACACCCAATATGCTGCAGGATATGGAACTGCTTTTGTGCACTAACGTTCACCTAGCAATATTGCGTAAAGGAATATTTCTATCACTAGTTAATACCTCCAGTCCAAATTCAATACAAGCTGTCGCAAAATGAAGTTTCACTAGGTGTAGTGTTAGGCAAATTTATGTTCGAGATTTCTTCTAAAAACTGAAATTGCAGTCAAACATAAGGTGAGTGTAAGCAACCCACTGCTACCCTATGATCAAGGTCATTGTCACGATGCTGTTTTATAAAATAATGAGATACTTAATAGCAGGATCAGCAGTTTCTCGCAGGACACATATTCCCTCTGCTGAACCATGAATACAATAGAAACGGTCCTCTCAGCAGTCTCAAAAATGTGCATTAATTAAAAGAAATTGAGATTAGATTCTGTAGGACAAAAAATAAAAATAAAATATGATTTGAATTAATAGTCAAAATAAGATAAAGTTGCAATAAAAGCTATTAAATGAAACAAAAAGGCTATAAAAGGTTATTAAAACCAAAAATTAAAAAATAGGCGGAAATGGACAAATGAAAACCATCATTTTCTAGCCTGAATAACCTGTAATGAACATGCATTGTTGGGTCTCGTCTTTAGACACTATAATAAAAAAGAATTTTACAATTTTTGAACAATTGTCCCTTCATCTACCCTGAGATTTGTGGAGTAGAACAGTCGTTTACCAGTTGTGCAAATGTCATTTGGCTTGAAGAGGATTTCAGAGGCTATTCCCAGAAAATTCAATAGAATTATCTAGAGATTTCATCCGTAATCAAAATGTATTAACCATATAATACTTTAAACAAAATCGTTTGTCACTTTTGAGCAAATCAAAATGTTCGAACATTTATAACTCTATTTCTGATTTTGTCTTTCCTTGAGATCCTTGTAGATCGTCCCCAAAAATGTATTTCCTTGGAAGATCATCCTAACTTAAATAGCAAGTTTGATCTTTAACCTATTATTCGTTTTGGAGACGTTCACAGACACACACATGCACACATATTTTACGTGGACATTAAATTAAGTTACCATAATTTTTTCTTTCTTCCTTACTTTTTTGTTGTTAAAGAACAGTATGGCATCAGTAGCTCAGTACTCTCAAAAACGCGCGAAGAGGTACTTTTCGTATGTATAATTAATTGCATGTCGAGTAGTACAAAATGTTTATGTGTTTCTTTCTAGATATGATCGAAGAGATGAAGACAACTTCAGCCAGCCCCAAGTGTTCTGGAATAACGTGCTGAAGCAAGACGAGAAGGAACGGTTTGTGGAGAACGTTTATGAAACTGTTAAGCTTGTAGAACCAGAATTGCAGGTACAGTCTTCATTTCACTCTCTAGTCTTATGCTTAATCAGTAAAAACTACAAGAGTCTGGGAGTATAAATTGCACCTTGTTTACACTCTGAGGCGTGCGCTCCTTAAGGGTTGCCCAGAAACAACAGGGGAACATGTACATTGGACAGGTGGCTTCATTTTATATTTAATACACTTCATATTGAATCTAGAATAACAGATAATACAAAAATCTTTCCAGATCATTAAATTATTTTTAAAATCTTCTGTTACATGTTCACGACTTCTGTACTCATCAAACTATTATTAGAAAGCGCATTCCTTTACCGACTTTATGGTAATCTCCATAAATATCAGCAGAACTCGTCTTATTACATACGAGTATTTTGTTGTAGATACAATGGAATTAGGGGAATAAAGAGAAATACATCTTCTTAGTAGATTTACAACCGACTACCTATTTAACCTCAGCAGTTTTACCTATTTTATAGCAACGATGATTATTCTCAACTAATCATAAAGCAACTGATAAATTATACTTCATTGCTGGTGCTTGAGCAGGAATAATTGGAACATGTACTAAGTTTTAAGCGAAAGTCAAATATCTTAAGTGCAGGTCACAATGTGATGCATTAGATGATTCGGTTTGCCCATAACCTTTCGCCTATCCTCCTCTGAGTAATAACTCTATTTAAACGTATAAACACCGCCGGCGCCACCACCGCCGCCACCGCCACTACCACCACCACCGCCACCACCACCGCCACCGCCGCCAACACCACCACCGCCACTACCACCACCGCCACCGCCACTGCAACCACCACCGCCGCCGCCACCGCCACCGCCACCGCCACTACCACCACCACCGCCACTACCACCACCGCCACTACCACCACCGCCGCCGCCACCACCACCACCGCCACCGCCACCACCACCGCCACTGCCATCACCGCCGCCGCCACCGCCACTACCACCACCACCGCCAACGCCGCCACCACCGACGCCGCCACCACCACTGCTACCGCCACCGCCACCTCCACCACCATCGCCGCCACCACCACCACTACCACCACCACCACTACCACCGCCACCACTACCACCACTACCACCACCGCCACCACTACCACCACCACCACTACCACCTCTGCCATCACCACCACTACCTCTACCACCACCACCGCCACCACCACTACCATTATCACCAGCACCACCACCACTACCACCACCACCGCCACCTCCACCACCACCGCCGCCGCCGCGGCCGCCACCACCACCACCACCGCCGCCACCGCCACCGGACCACCACAACCCACCACACACCGCACACCACCACCACCACTACCACCGCCACCGGACCACCACAACCCACCACACACCGCACACCACCACCACCACCGCCGCCACCGCCACCGGACCACCACAACCCACCACACACCGCACACCACCACCACCACCACCACCACCGCCACCGGACCACCACAACCCACCACACACCGCACACCACCACCACCACCGCCGCCACCGCCACCGGACCACCACAACCCACCACACACCGCACACCACCACCACCACCACCACCACCGCCACCGGACCACCACAACCCACCACACACCGCACACCACCACCACCACCGCCGCCACCGCCACCGGACCACCACAACCCACCACACACCGCACACCACCACCACCGCCACCACCTTTTTATATCGCTTCTACAAAATATTCTTAGAACTGTTTATTTTTCTATTCACAGCATGTCAACTGGGATAAATCGTTGCATAATCAGTATCACTACGCATTTGATTAGAGTAGACCAATGACCTGTAATTAGGTGTGTTATATCGGAACGATGAATGAAACGAATAAAGTCATAGTAGGGTAAATAAGGCAAATATGGGCACCTTATGACATTTTGATGTAAAAGTTGCAACTGAATCATAATTATATGTAAACAAAAGGACAGGATTTTATGGTAGGGTTCATTTAACATGATATGGTACTTGAAATCAGAAATATAGGTTTACAAAACCATTCTAAATGCATTTTAATAAACCAGTGCAAATGCCCATATTACCCATGGTGTGAGGGTAATATGAGCATATATGTTGATAATATGGGCACACATGTTTAAAGGATTATTTCACTCAATTTAACATAGAAATCACTATACTTAATATAGAAGTCACTGCTTACAACACTTTAATGAGTATAGAAGGTTAGCAGTCTAATGCTGAGATTATGTCCAAAATGTTACTATCTACGAACCACATAGAATATTTGAACATTACAAAAAAAATGCCATCACAACAAATTGTATCAGAGCTTAAGACTGGTGGATACAAAAACAAGCAAAGAAACAATCAAACAATAGTTATCAGTTCAAAATTTAAGAACTGCACCTATCGCAAACAAATGAAACGCCCTTCATATCAATACATTCTTCGTGATACCACGAAGAGCATGGCCCTTCACACTGTACCCACTCTTCTCTATTTACTGCAGCGTAAAAGTCTCCCCCACACATAGGGCAGATACAGGGTGTATTTCTGGAAGCAGCGGCCTTTGGAGCCATTGCTTTACCCGTTGATTTTCTGCATTTGCTGGCTCTTGTAGTCACTCTCTTCTCAGCTTCTGCTACACTCTCAAGAGATGTCAGCTCTCTTGCAGTTCTTTTTCTTCTCCCACGAGTACCACTAGGCCTCACAATTTGTGGAATTGGGGCCAGTTCGTGAAAGTGTGTACTTGTACCTTGTGAAATGGCAAAATTTGAATTCGTAGACGTACCTGGACGTGGGTTTACTTCATTTTGTTCGTAGATGCTGGTTTGTCTCCCTCAGAATTTGCAATTAAAAGTGCATCCCCAACATATGCATCATCTGGGATAGCATTTACATCTAGGGGCCAAATTCCAGTAGAGCGGAAACCATTGATTGCATTGCCTGAAGTGGCTGCTTTTAGCCATGCTTTCTTGAGGAGTGTGCAGAATTCGATTTTTGAAAAGGCACGACCGTTGTTTCTTAGAAATGTCGCAGCTTCTTCAAAGAAATATTTCTTTAACGGCCTAAAAAAGGATCTGTCAGTTGGCTGAAGCTAGTGTGTTGTGTGTGGGGGCAAGCACACGAGGGACAGCCCGTTCTCAAGGCAGAAGTTTAACATCTCTGCATCTGCACAATGTGAGTCATGTCCATCGAGGACAAGAATGGCTGGGTTGCTACTCGTCACCGCAAAGAACTGGGTGAAATTCTTGATGAAACTAAAAAAAATATGTGAGTTAATGTATCCACTGTCACTCGTTTTCACTGTACTCCCGGGTGGCAACAGATTGTCATATTCAGAATGGATTCTTTTACCTTTGAATATCACAGTGGGTGGCATGAAATTCCCAGTGGCATTGCAGCAGGCAAGGACAGTCACTGTTTCACCCTTTTCTTTTGGGCTTAGAGAATGTACGTTTTTCTTCCCTTTTTCACAAAGCACGTAACCACTTCGAGTGTTCATTTGAAGACCAGATTCATCCGCGTTGAATATACGATCCGGCTTCTGAAGTAACTTTAACTGTTCCATTTTCTTGCCAAGTATTTCGAAGAAAGTCTTCACGCTATTTCTATTCATCCCCAACAATCGGTTTATTGATAAATTCTCCTCTTTACGTATGACAAGTCTAGGATGATGCTTTAAAAATGAATACAACCAGTCCCACGCAGCTTTCTTCTTTTCTTTGTTGAACCGATGCTCAACGCCAAGTTTCTCCATGAAATCAAACGCAAGTGAGCGCAGTTCGGTTCTAGTGAGACCAAAACCACATTCTTGACGTTGCACTAGATATTTCTGTAGCTCCTCTTCAGCTTCTATCCCCATTTCAGGTTTTCTACCAAGTTTTAAGATGCAGAAATCATCTTGTTTCAGGTAACGTTGTAATGCGTAATATGAGTATATCCTTAAACGTGCCCATATTTGCCTAATCAGCCCGGGCAACATAGAGCCTAAGGGGGCTCTTTATGCAATGGCTTTGAAATTCCATTACCTTGCATTACCGCGATAAAAATGAATAGCAAGTGAACAATGTGCAACTTATAAATCTAATAACTTGATGTCTTGAAGTCGCAGTGAAAGCATTTGACATTTCAAACAAGCAATAAAAATCGAAAACCGTTAACGCTGCAAACAAAATAAGAGTTTATTTGACATATTCTGAGATTAAGGAAATCTACATTTTTCCTTTCCCTTTTTCATTTGATTCTTTTTTTCAGTAACATTTGTTCAGTCTCTTATGGTATACTTCAGAAAGAAGAATTCGCGGAAAATCCAATACATGCATTTTATTTGTCATGCAAAATTCTTAAACGTGTGTTATTTTAATCAAAGCCATTAGAGTCGCCTTAGACAAAAAGAAATTAGAAAACTTGTTCATATTAAGGGCAGTTTGGAGCGGGATTTGGTATCTAACCTATGTTTTCTATATTTTGCGTTTTAGTTAACACACACACACACACGCGCGCGCGCGCACACACACACACACACACACACACACACACACACACACACACACACACACACACACATTGTACGTTTTCCAACAGTGCTTCTTTTTGTGTTTTCAGAGATCCTCAAAACGTGTATTTTCCGGTGAAATCTCTATCTGATTTGCAATATTTCTCCTACTCACATTAGCTAAGCATAGAGAAAGTAATAAACATTAGCAAAGTTAGTATACTATACTTGCCATTAGTGCATCTTCTACCGAATCGCAATTTTCTATGAGACTCAAAATGTTTAATGCAGGACAATTCAGTAAACCAAACTCAACACTTTTTTTCATGGGTTTCCAACTATGCAATACTGAGGTGCTACATTGCCAAGTACTTCTATTTGCAGTTAAATCTCACTTTCTATAAGTGACTGGAGCTACATCCAGGAAAAAAGAATAAAATTGTACCTACTTTCACTAGTTGTCAAAATAATAAATAAGTGATGAATGCGGTGAAATCAATATTAACAGAATAGGAATTCAATTAAATATATGGTGTTCAGATTTCCGTCTGTGTTACTAATAGTGAGCTTCTGTTTGCTTTAAAATAATGCCAATTTTGTTGTTTTCAGCTGGACGTTCTGAAGTATTTTGCTGCAGTCAACCCAGATATACGGGAAATGCTGGCTGCGAAATTGGAGCTTAAGACATAAATCAAACAAAGCCGAACACTCGCTGAAACTTGTGTACATATACTTTCGTCATAAAGATTACTAAGTTGGCTATGTTAATTTCTTTCAACATGTATTCAATGTGCAGTAAATAAATTAAGTGCATTCTATAGCAGTTCATGGTTTTATTTTGGTTCATATGTGCTTCTATACATTATTTAGCGTATCTATGCGGGTTAAAGAACAGTATCTGTGAAATGTTGTTTTCAACATCTGTATTTTAGTCATAGCTTGTATTTTATGCTACAAAAGTTTTTTTTTAATATAAACAACACAACAAATGGAGTTTAATGGTATTCACTGACATCGGGGTGTCGTTTCTTATCACTAGGGCTCGGAAGTTCATGCCCTAAAAATCACTGAAATATGCATGCAAATATGCTCTTAAAAACTTGAAAATATGCCAAGAAATATGCACTATTGAATTAAAGCAATGCCCCTTTGCAGTAGACAAGGCTAGTTAGTATAAATAATAAAGTTACCTTATTCCTTAGAGGTTGAAACAGAAGTGGTCCTGCTGCTAGTAATAACTGCTATATTGCAGTTCACAAACAACACTTTGCACAAATTTTCAACAGTAAAACATCGTCTGTTGTCTCGCAAAACACTTTTGTAACGTGAAAAACTTCTCTCCACGTCACAAGATGTGATCGGGGCATATTTAAATGATGTTAACTGCTTCACAGAGAGAGTCAAGTCTCTTGGTGTGACAGATGGTTTTCTTTCGAGGATATCTCGAATATCGCACATCTGTTTATAACCAGAATTTTTTGATATATGTATTTAGGCTTTCACGGCCGGCGTCTTGATTATTCCAAATGTTTAGTTCTTCCGGGCTTGTAGGCCGTGGTCTAGAAGGCATGGTAGATACCAACGTTTAAGCCAAGTACTGCGCTTGGCATCATCAGGATAACACGATCCTCCATCTGCACTGGTCAGAGTTAGATTCTAACAGTACTTAGCGAAACGTTGGTATCTACCATGCCTTCTAGACCACGGCCTACAAGCCCGGAAGAACTAAACATTTGGAAGAATATTTTGAAATTACATAATTCACTTTCTCTTTTACTTTTTGTCCTATATCACCAGGAACCGAACTTAGATGACATTGTTTTTTCAAAGACAGTATGTGATTCATGCGAAGGAGGTCCTACAGCTTCCAATGCCGTTATGGCTGTTGGTAAGAAAGAAAAATGGGCAGATATGAAACTAATATCCTCTTTTAACCCAGTGCCTGACAGAATATTTTGCACAGTTTCTCCTGATGAAGCATCTTTCGCGTCCAATGAATTAACAGCCTCTTCGATTATTTCTATGTGCTCAGCATAATATAAAACTGTATAGGCCCATGTTCCCCACCGAGTTAACGCTGGTGCAGGAGGAAGTCGGATATTAGGTGCCGTTGATCTGAAAAACTTAACTCCGTTAGGAGATTTAACAAAAATTCTCTTTGTACAGGATACAATTCTATCTACCAATGGGAAAAAATCAAGTATTGTCTCAGAAATGCGATGAAGAGCGTGTGCCAAACAAGTTATATGAATTAAGTTAGGAAAAATACCTTTCAGAGTTTGCTCTGATTTTACCATACAAGAACCTGCATCAGTAACAAATAAAAGTAACCGGTTGTATTTGATTCCACATAGCCATAGTAATTTCAAAGTGTCCATCGCAAACTGGATTACAGTTACATTGTCAGTGGCCGACAATTCGCACACATTAAGAAGATAAGGTGTAGTCTTTTGTTCATTATTTAAAGCACCCACGATTATATTCGAAATAGAAAGACGCTCAGAATCATGAGTTTCATCAACAGACAACCACACAAACTGATCCGCTAATTCATTTTGTATATTTGACAGTGCGTTATTGTAATAATGTCCGACCTAAGTCTTACGCAGTGTACTTTCTTGAGGCACATGTTGTCGAGCGTACTCGGCAAAAAAGTTTTTAAATATCGGATTATTAATTTTGAACAAGGGAATATCAGCAGCTAAAAATGCTTGGAACAAGACATAGGAAAATTCAGTAACCCTACTTTCCAAACACTCTACTAGCTGTTTTTGAACAGATTCTCTGTTTGCGAGTTTTCTGATTAAATTCTCCTTATGTTTTGCTGTGTTTATGTGCTGAAATATTTGAAATCTTTTCTCACTCCCTATATTTTTGTCACACGCTCCACAAAACAGTGCCTTATTATCTGTAGATATTAAATCACCCGAAAACTTTCTGTAAATTAATTAATCTAGCACTCTAAGTTGGTTTTATTTTCGGCATTTGAAGAGCTCTTTAACATTTTATACGCCTAATTTAATTTGGAGAGGACCAGTTCACAACACTGTTACGTTTGAAGACCACGCAGAGGCAAATGTTGCTATAATCGTGCTGCTCGAAACGTTGACCTGCACTTTATCTTTGTTAATATAAACCTCTCAGATAACGCACGATTATTCTCTACGCACATACATATAATGAAAGGATGGAAACCGGGGATTCACTGCATAACAACATAACTCAGCATTGCTTCTCGCCACCTCGCGAGTTACATCATCATATGCAACACTACCAATATGAAAAATATTATCCAGGTGGAAAAAAACCATAAAAATCATTAAAATATGCTATATAGAGGCTATAGTATTGAAATAATATGCATTTATCAAAATCAAGAAAATATGCGGTTATATGCACCATAAAAACATGCAAATGCATGAACTTCCTAGCCCTACTTATCACACTTAAAGACCATCAGTCTGTGTCGGGATTGAACCTACTACCTTTAGGTGAGCGCCTAACCACCTGAGCCACCGAGCCCGCTACACGCTAATCGAGAAAATACATTTTTAGAAATTATTTTATTACATAATTCCTTGTAGGTAGAATGGGAATTGAAAATGTAGCAGACTTAAGCGATTGTAAATTGTTGGTTGATATGTGATGCCTTTGAAATCTCCTGCTCTTAGCTTTATCCATGGAAAAAGGCGAATATCAACCTCCTATTTGAGAAACGCTTATTTATCTACCTCACTGTAACTGCGATACACAAGTCTTGAGTTCAAATATTCAAACCAATAACAAGAATTATTTCCGAAATGGTTAACGTCAACGGGGAACTTTGGTATGAAAATATCCTAAATATATGGTATTGTAATAAATAACAACGTCCCAGTTACTTTTTCTGTCACTTTATTTTCTTATAAAACTGAAACACACACCAAGTTCTGTTTTACCGTCGTTAACACAATCTAAATCTGTCGGTCTGGGTGGCTCAGTTGGTTTGACGCTGACCTACTAAACCCAGGGTCGCGGGTTCAAACCCGGCCCAGATCGATGGTTTTTCAAAACGACAGCTCCATGTCAATAGATTTACTGGCATGTAAAATAAATTCCGGCACACCGGTGACGCTGATGTGATCTTGGCAATCGACAGCGTCGTTAAATAACAAAATATTATTAAAGTTACAATCTACAGCTCTTTGTGATATTACAACTCACAGCTTTTCTGTCTTCTCGTAATCTTGACTCATTGTCTTTGTTTACTCTCTGTCTCACATGACCATACAATCACATAACGCTCACTAAAACGTCTTCACTTCAAGACTAACTGTCCGTGCTTCCTCGCTTTTATAGTTCACGCGAATTGCCGGCGAATTCTCTAACAGAATAAACCTTCTCCCGAACTTGCCGTAAACAAGCCGGCAGTCAAAAGTTCTCTCGAATACTCTAGAAAGCTCTGTTTTAGTTCTGGGCCGCTCTATTGTCAGTCACATAATCACAAGCAGTGGGTGAAGTAGCTTCACCTTGGCTTGCTTTGTTGTACGAAATCGTTATAGCCGCTTTTCAGATAATCAACATTTTTCCAAACCTCTTGCTATGTAAAGGGTAGTTGGAGGTGAAGGGATATTTTTAAATCTCCATGTGGCACCCTAGGAAGGTGCTGAACTTAAATACCAAGTTTGGTATTTAACCAACTTTTCGTCTTTTACTAATACTTTTGCACAGCGCAGTGGTGTACATAGACAACTAAACACAGCCAGCTATACACACACGCATAGACATTTTCCTTAAAATGATTTTTGTTTTAAATTCAGGAGGTCTCAAGGCATATATTTCCGGTGGAGTCTTGGTATTGAATTTTTACTTTCTCTACTGGTATGTAAGGAAGTATTGTATTCCACCCAAAAATTCGAAGTCGAGATTTCACCGGAAATACATGTTTTGAGGCCCCCTGAATCCAAAAACAAAAGCATTTTTAGAAAAAGGTCCGTGTATGTGTGTCTGTGTCTGTGTGTCAGTCTGTCAGTCTGTCAGTCTGTGGACAGCATAGCTCAAAAACGAAAAGTCGGTTAAAAACCAAAGTTGGTATTTAAGTTTAATGTCGTTCAAGGATGTGACACGAAGATTTTGAAGAAAATAGCCCCACCCTAAACTACCCTTTACATGAAAAATTATTCGAAAATTTTGATTTTCTTGAAAATGGCTCTAACGATTTTGATTAAAATGTCATATGTTTGAGATATTTTTATGACAAATGAAATGTATATCTTGAATTTTCTAGCTATAGCCCCTGTAGTCGTATTTACTCTGGACGACTTTTGCATAACTGGTAAACCGTTAGAGATAGATCAAATTATACTATACAAAAAATGTAGATCTTGCTAAAATACACAATTTGTGTCTCAATAAATTTTCTTGTAGGGTGAACCATTTCGGAGATATTCCTTGTTATGTGTGTGAGTTTCGGAAAACTTGGAACTTTCGTGAAATGGGTCATCGTTGTTCATTTTTTTTATGTTACGTGTACAAAGAGAACGGAATCTCAAAGCTTTAAAAGATTTGACTATCGCACAAAGCCTACTGTATTCTAACATTCCCCTTGTAGCTACAAGGAAATAAGCAATAAGATAATTTGTACAAATGTTTATTTTAACTAACACGAAGAAGATATAGGAATAAGAGTTTGTAAGAATGGTTAGTACAAGAGTAGAGAAAGTCATGTGAGTGCAACACATCAGATTTTTTAATGTAGTGTAATACTTCCTTTACCTTCCATAACTACGAAGCAGAGAAAGCGCGCTCGCCTACCACCTAGGCGGCCCGGGTTCGATCCCAGGGACCCGCATGTGGTATTCGTGGTGGACGAAGCGGCGTCAGGGCGGGTTTTCTCCGGGTGCTCCGGTTTCCCCCGCCATCTCATTCCACCGGTGCTCCATCTTCATGTATCATCAGTGTCACCGCCTGCGGTGCCGTAGTAGTAAAAGCGGGCGTTAAACACTACAACAACTACAACAACAAGCAGAGAAAATAAAAATCAATAACTTTGAGAAAAGCATAAGAATTGGAAAATTCAAACAATAACAACGAATACCTCGAAAATAGTTATCTCCACAAAATATTGTAACCAACATAAACCTTAACGAGATCTACATTTTTTGTGATTTAAGATTTTGTTTATCTCTTGCGGTTTATAAGTTATGCATAAATCATTCAGAATCTAGAGGACTTCAGAGTCTCTTCCCTGAAAATGCAAGACATATTTCCCTTGTCATGAAAATAAGTTAAATATATATATATATATATATATATATATATATATATATATATATATATATATATTTGTATGGATTATATATTTGGTCTGAGCTAAATAAGTGAATAAATGCACGCCGGAGGTAAAGAAAGACATCTGATGTTCATTGATTTAGAGAAGGCATATGATTCAGGCCCCGTAAATAAGTGCAGCATGGGTGTTAGATTATCCCTAATAGCATTGATTCAGAGGCTGTATCAACTTGTCAAGCTGCGTTAAGATAGGAAAGAGACTAACATGTGCTTTTCAAACAATCAAAGGCTTAAGACAAGGTTGTAGTACGTCTCCTACTCGTTTAAAATATACATATCCAGCAGACATTAAAACAGTGTCAGGGAATGGGAATTCCAGTTGACCAGAAAACTCTTTGCAGATGGTCGGATAATAACTGCACAATGTCATGAAGATGTGAAATTATGGTAAGGAAACTCCTTGGAGCATCCGAAGCATGTGGACTGAAAATTAATATGAGGAAATAGATGGAAAAGGGAGAAACATTAAACTCGCTCATAAAATAATTATATCAGTGAAAGAATTTACATATTTGGGATCAGTTCTTCGCGAGTTTGTAACCTAGGAAGCGGATGTAGATGACAGAACGATGCAGGGTAGGGGAGCAATAAAGACACCGAATGGAGTAGGACAATAACAATGGAAACAAAAAAAGATAGTTCTTTAGGTCGCTGGAGAAAGTATCCTGACGTGGTAGAAGCCTGCAATGTGTTGAAGGACCATAAAAGTAACATAGAGGCACTTGAAATGGATGAAGTAAGGCGGGGGTAGATATCCAGGTTAGAGAAGAAAGGAACGAGGATATTAGAAGTATAATGGACATGGAAAAATTAGTTGCTGACAAATTGAGAACTGAAAACTTCAGTGGGAGTATGGTCACGTAAGAAGGATGAATGAGGGGAATTGGCCAAACATTCTGTTACAATGCTCTCCAGTGGGCAGATGGAAATGGAGAGGACTTAGAACGTCCTGGAAGTCTGGAATATCGCGAATAGTTGATAAGCGGGAATTTGCGTAGGGGACCGGAATGAAACACATGAATGAAGAATGGGAATAAAGGGTAGCCGCTGAAAACTGTAAGTACCCTCAAAAGCAAGCACAAAAAAGAGACATCATAATCGAATTAAAAGGATATCGTTTAAAATGTTGCAACATTCCGGTTATTTCATGCACAAGCGTTCTAAAATAACTGAAAGTCCAATTTTAAACAATTGCCACTTCAGTATAGCCTACCTAGACGTTGTTGCGTAAGTCGATTTTGCACGCAGTACTTCAAATATCCCATCAAGTATTGTTATTTCCGCATTCAATGTTATCATAATGTGTCTGTCACGAAAACTTCTTTGTGCCTTGTTAATATACCACAAAGGTAGTGATTGCAAAATGTGGTACCATATTCATTTAATAGTTCGTGAGACTATGAAATATTTATGGATACACCAAGTGATGCATGTTGTAACTTTGTTACTTTTGCCCCCTTTTCGGAAATACTATACTTGTATACTGTACTAAATTGCTCTATATTAGGAGTAACTACTTTTTCTAAAAAGATAAAAGTTCAGCACTTTCTTCATAGACGTTAGTCTTTCAGCATTTATGAAGTTAGAAGAACCACAGAGAACTATTGGTATGTAGGACAAAATCTTTGTGGATCAAAGGTGACGAACTTCAGCTGGTTTTTTTTTTTTTTTTTTTTTTTTTTTTTTTTTTTTTTTTTTTAAAGTTGCGCCTTTATTAATTGAACTTACGATATCAAAAATCTGATGTGTTGCACTCACATGACCTACTTTACTCACACTGCCACAAACTATTCTTTCAAAAGCTTATTATTTTATTTAATTATTCTTAAACCAGATAAACGTCTAGTCCACATCTACACATATCTTTTAGGTAGCAGTACGTAAAGTGATAGATTTTAAACAGAGTGTTGCTATGTTAGAGCTGTAAAATTCAATGCATTTGCATGACCACGAGAAAAAATTTAAATAGCTACTAGTCGTGTAAGTATCTAAAAGTTGTTGTTTGACATAAATTGTATGTTTTAACGAGAGCTACAATTTCCTTTTATTTTGCTAGTAAGATTTTGTGTGTCTCTTGCGATTTACCAGTTCTTCAGAATGAAGAGGGCTTCACATTTGTTATAAAATATCTTAAGCAAAATCTGACGTGTTGCACCCACATGACTTTCTCTACTCTTGTACTAATCATTCTAACAAACTCTTATTCCTGTATTTTCTTCATGTTAGTTGAAATAAGCATTTACAGAAATTACCTTATTGCTTGTTTTCTTGCACGTGCAACGACAATATGGGAATACAGTAGGCTTTGAGCGATGGTTAAATCTATTAAAGCTTTGAAATTCCGTTCTCTTTGCACGGTTAACATAAAACATGAATAGCGATGTTCCATTTGGCGGAAACGTAAATTCTCCATAACTTATACAAATAACAAGGAATATCTCTGAAATGGTTCACGGTAAATTTTTTTTTATCAGGCAAACTGTGTGTTTTAGCAAGATCTACATTTTTTGTATAGTAAGATTTGGTCTATCGCTTACGGTTTACCAGTTATGCAAAAGTCACCCAGAGTAAATAGGACTTCAAGGGCTATAGCCAGAAAATTCAAGATATGCATTTGATTTGTAATAAAAATATCTCAAATACATGACGTTTTAATCGAAATCGTTAAAGCCATTTTCAAGAAAATTAAAATTTTCGAAAAATTTTCCATGTAAAGGGTAGTTAGGGATGGAGCAATTTTCTTCGAAATCTTCGTATCGCATCCTTAAAAGACATTAAACTTAAATACGAACTGAAGCAAATAAGTTGTGCTCCCCATGTTATGGTACCAGTTTGAAGCAAACATGTTATGCTCCACGTGGTTGTCGTACACTTAAAAGTGTACTTTTGATGAAATCTCCACATCGAATTTTTTTTGTTAAATACAATACTTCGTGTCCTTACTATGGATAAGTAGTAAAGAGAGTAAAAATATGCTACTGAGGAAAGCTCACTATTATCTGTTTATCTTCTGCATCTTCTAGGTCATTCTTCAGTCCTGTACGCCTGTGAAACACCAGACACTAGCTAGCTATTCGGCCTGAAGTTCGTTTGGGAAGTCCTGTGGCTCCACTGCACTGCCTAGCCTAAGTACTGAAGAAAACCCTGGAAGTGACCAACGTCTTACAACCATCTGTAAAAATCGATAGGTACTTCAGGACAGATCACTTAGGAGAAGATGTCCACGATTTGGGCGATTTATTGGATGGTTCTCGGCCTTGTTGGTGTGTGCCAGCTTGATGCACATGAGGATCCTGCATCCTATCAACTAGTACATTATTTCAAGGAGCATGTGAGTATTTTGTTCTAAATATTTTCCTTGGTGATAATTTATGTAGTAAATTACAGCATTTTCAAACTAAGTGCCAAATTTGTCCAAGGAATGCACTATATAGTATTATTAAAAGGAGCGTGTATTATCAAAGTTTTCACAATATAGGAAATTAATACATTCATATGTAAGAACTCACTACGAAATCCAGAGTGTTTCCTTTAGTTATAATAATTTTCGATTGTTGACAACATCTATTCAGTTATTTCTTTGTACACATCTTGGTTGCTGCGGTTTCGATGGTACTTTTGTATGATGGTATGTTTTGGTAAATTTTCCGATCATAGCTGAATACTACATTATACAAAAGTGAATGAGTTTCTACAATAACGCCTAGGACAGGCAACCTAAATACCAGTACTCTTATAAGTAACGTAGTAAGTAATACATTCCCTAGATCCCTTCGGATTAGCAATAAAATGACTGCCTTCTGTTTGAAGACGTTTGAAACTCCATTAACTGAACGAAAACATTCGATGACCACCTGAGACTGCAGTTGAACTTTCTCATGGCCAACTAATGGGGCATAACGACGGCGAGACCTTTATAACGGACTCCACTTTATTAGGCGTATTTGTCATCAGAAGCTATGAACATTTGTGGTAAATTAATTTCCTTGTACATACTGAGCTTCCAGTACATACTGAGTGTCCCAAAAATAAAAATAAAAAAAAAAAAAAAATAAAAAAAAATAAAAAAAAAAAAAACATCGGCAACGTTTAGTATGTTGTGCGGCATAGCACACTGATCGATTTTCAAACAGGAACCCCTGTCCAGAAATGCATGGTTTGGAAACTACAGAGCGTTAAAGTTTAAGAACGAACGGTTGTGACAAATTTTTAACATTGGTTTTTGTATCTTAATACCGAGGGTATGCAACCCTTTAGCCTTCTGTCTATGGGGATGAGCATAATAACATTACTGCGCATGTGCTAAATTCCACCTTAGAGTCCTTGGTGGGCATCCTACTGCGTTACTTGTGTAGTATTCAGTAGAGTAACATTTCTTAACAGCAGAGCGACACGTACCAGTACATAGCTGTTGAAATGGCCAACTGAGCACACTTTGATGTAAATGTGCGGAATAACTTCAACATCGCTTACGCAAATCGGCGGATTGGTAGAGATGGACCAGTTCTATGGCCAGAATGGTCGCCAGATCTGATACCTCTCGACTCTTTTCTGTGGAGTTGTATGAAGAGTATGGTGTGTGACACTCTTGTAACGTCAACGGAGGATCTTACAGCTCGAGTCCACGGAGTGATTGAAAATCAAAGACAATCGCAAGTATTGGATCATGTGCATGAGGATCACCACCG
The DNA here is from genome assembly GCA_030765045.1 of Tenodera sinensis. NCBI lineage: Eukaryota > Metazoa > Arthropoda > Insecta > Mantodea > Mantidae > Tenodera > Tenodera sinensis. Next base: position 33,271,631 of record CM060961.1, on the reverse strand, counting down.
CCGATGTAGGCTCTGCAATGGTGTTGGAAGTACACAATTCGAAGCCCGATGTTGGGTTTATTGACGAAATGTGAACTTACACCCATCTTATACCTCGATACGCTACAGCGTCCAACCCGTGCATTTCCGGACAGGGGTCCCTGTTTGAAAACCGATCAGTTTGCCGTCCCACACATCATACTCAGCGTTATCGGTGTTTTTGGGACACCAGTATATACCAGGTGAGTCGGCCGCCTCTTATTTTTTCGAAGGTTAGGCCACCCATCAAATGACATGTGCGCTTTAGTCCTGTTTTGCGCTTACTAAAACGTATTACTTGACGTTCTTAGAGAGAGGAATGCGCAAAATTCAGAGGAACAGCGGTTTAAGGGACAGAACGTACTCCTCTCTAAAGTATGAATTCATTAACAACACCAAATAGTAAAGAAAGCGACGGATTCCTATACTTAGAGCAGGGTTGGTTTACAAGAAATTAGGGATACCATGGACCCGTACAATCAAAACGCGCATAATATAAAATAACGGTTTATTTAAGTTTTTGAATACACTACATCCCATACATCTCAAATAATATGCATAATAGCTTTTGCCATTTAAGTCATAATATTAAAACGCGCAGCAAAGGTTTAAAACTGTTTAAAAAGGCTAAATTAAGCACGAAAACCCATGAAATGGCAATGATAAAGCGCCTGGCATGCAAATAGTAGTATTGAACTCGGAATGTGACTTCAGTGAAGTCTCGAAATAGGTGAAGAGAATTGTGACTGCAACCTGTGCACTAACACCAGGAACCCGGGTTCGCGTCTCAGCATTGTACATTTTTTTTTTTTTTTTTTTTTTTTTTTTTTTTTTTTTTTTTTTTTTTATGTTGATCGAAACTTGGAAACCAAAATCACAATAATATAACTATAAAGTCCCTGAGGGTTAAGACATTATAACTTAAATCGTTTTTGGCTGTCTACCTTTTGTAACAGAACTGGTATAATGTCTTCCGCCTCATTGGACTGTATGATGTAGTGTTATTATGAACGCCAACTCCCTTCTCCACGAGAAAGCGTTGCATGACATTTTGCGGCATTCCTTCACCATGTGTTAGACAGACGAGTACATTAATATGCTTTAGTCCTAGGGAGAAGGAAGAGCTAAAGCACAAGCAGCTCAGCACCTATACCGGGAGAGATATCCTAATGGACAACAGCAATAGCGTAAAACGGAAATAAACCAAATAAAAATTAAAATAATAACAGTGTTTGACATGTTTTTGTTCACTCAATGTCATTTGTGAATATTACACGGTAAAAAAATTAGCATATGCAGAGCAGTCGAGTCACATCTACACCACACGGATTACTTACGAAACGTGCGCTCGTTCCAACAGAGCTACCTAGTAACGTGAAAGGCACATGTTCCGTGTAACAAGTAGTATACGCTCGTCCCAGTGAACATTTGCAGAGGTGCAAACGTCAGCTGACTAATTACGAGTATATTAGAAAGTGATGCTCTAACGTCGTATTAGTACCTACTAATTTCATCGAGTGTGTAACCAAAGACATCCATGTTATATACTTGGATAGCGCCTAGCATACGGGCTGATGTTTTCATGTTAGAGTATAAAATGCGGATTGTATAAAACTGAAAAAATAAGGGACAGCTGACTCACCTGTTATATATAACGGCAGAGCAAAAGACCTCCGAATAGGTTCCGCGGTGTTTTGCCTGTAGGCATCCTCGGCGCTCGTTGTCGCCTGTCGCTATCATAGAAAAGCGCGGATGAAACCATACAACATCTTTAAAACTACTTTTAAAGGCTTTACTGACCAACTTTATGAAAGAAGATGCTGAAACTGGTCACCGTCTTAATTCCATACACTCTTGGCACCTTTTTAGGAAACTTTCACTTGACGTAGTACGCGTTGAGGAATGCTGGAATTTCCTGGTGGATATTTTGTTTTAATTTTTACAGGGTGTGTGGCTTTGTGTTGTACGCTTTATGCTTTAAGTTACGAGAGAGAGAGAGAGAGAGAGAGAGAGAGAGAGAGAGAGAGAGAGAGAGAAATCTCTTATTGGAGCTCTGAGAAACCTTTCTCTGCTTATGGCGCACCATACACCAAATTAAGAGTTACTTCATGAACAATATCAGGTTCTGGGTTATAGGGCCAATTTTCTCGTGTCAACAGCTGACGCCCATACATACTTGAATATAATTTTGCCCTTCTTTTTAAAGAATTAACAGACAGGGAGCGTGATTTTTTTTTCAACACGACTCTGCAACAGCTCATATGACCAACCTTTCGACGAAAAGAATTTGAAATTGTATTTCAGAACACAATTATCGGTAGAGGTTTGTGGTCCCCCGACCTAACCCCCTGCGAATATTAATTTAAAATACTAACGATGCAGATGTAAAGCAGTCAAAACACCCATATCTTCAGACCAAGATTATGAGTGTACCAGTCCATTACGTTGTCATGTTCAACTTTCGGGACTCTTGCAGTGTGAACGGATGCTCCGTCAAGTTGATGCAAGCACATATTGTTTATTACCATGCAGCGAAACTTGGACACCGAGAAACACTAGGTCGTCGGGGTCACCGGTGCAGAGGGAGTGAGCACCAAGTCAAAACAATCTGATATGAATACAATGCAACACTCGACTTAGCACTACCTCGCTGTTCACCCTTCGAAATGGCATACTTCACGGCACACTTCTCTTGACTGTATATGTCCTTCAGCCAGAAAAATAATTTATATATTAAATATATACGTTTTAAACTTAAAGTTACCTATGTATGCTTTCAAATCAATATACTTCAATTTTATGTGACAAATTTACAGCAGTTGTATATCTATAGAATGATAACATAAACACAGATGTTATTGTTGTTGCTGTAGTGTTTAACGCCCGCTTTTACTACTACGGCACCGCAGGCGGTGACACTGATGACGCATGGAATGAAGATGGAGCACCGGTGGAATGAGATGGCGGGGGAAACCGGAGCACCCGGAGAAAACCCTCCCTGACGCCGCTTCGTCCACCACGAATACCACATGCGGGTCCCTGGGATCGAACCCGGGCCGCCTAGGTGGTAGACGAGCGCGCTAACCGCTGGGCCACGGCGCCGCCATACAGATGTTATAGTGAAACACAGTGCTCATTGAGTTAAGTTTTTTATAGGTCCACTTCTTCATAATATGCCTTTATGGTTGCAGAATTAGCAGTACAGTGCACTGAAATATATATTTTCTAAAAGTCTCTAAAGTAAATCTCCTGCTGTTTTCACTACATTGTGAGAAGGTGCGCTCTTGTTCACGCGATGGAATGCGGACAAAATTTAAATACTTTATGTGGATGTATGTACTTTGTTATTCTCAGGTGGACTGCATGCCTACAAAAGATCCTTGATTACACACAATTTGGCAAATCCACGATTTTTACGTAGAATTGCAGCGAGGCATGAAAATAACACTACGGGAGTCTACAACATAGTAAATCTGAAGTCATCCGTCTCTCTCCTTGATTGTCAAAGTTTTCGCCTGTTCATTGCTGATTTGACCATCATTGAAGTTAGGTACCGAGTAAGTGAATAGAATGAAGTTGTAGCTTCTTTCATAACTTTGCCCTGTAGAAGAAAAAGAGAACAAAGTGCACCTGAAACTGATTAGATCTTGAAACTCTGAGCTCCAAATTTCAATGTAAGTACTACGCAGATTAGATGATATGATCAGGTGTTCACCCAAAACATTCCTACACTGCTTCTGCACTTAAACAACCTCATTTACCAGTCCTGTAGCCGTAGATTTCCATTATTTGTATGAAAATAAAAAAAAATCCTTTTATCGAATATCCTACGTCATAAAATTTGTTAATTAAAAATCGAGGGAAAGAATAAGTTAAAACCTAAGATTCAGGGCTCCAATTGTGAAAGAACCAAGTGTAAAATCTCAACATTTTATTACAAGCAATTCAAAATGTTCCTATTCCTTGGTTACTGTTATCAACTTGGTATAATTTCAGCCGGACAAGAGGTTCCTTACTCGAGACTCTGGTCAGCCGTTAGACAGCTCATCGGCAACCTTGACCGCTGGCAAAAAAGGCCCTGTACTTCTTCAGGACTTCAACTTCATTGAGCTGATTTCAAAGTTCGACCGGGAGAGGATTCCAGAAAGAGTAGTGCATGCCAAGGGTGCAGGTTGGTCTGCTTTTAATTTACGAGGGTGAATCAAAAAGTAAGTTGCACTTGCTAGCACGCTGTGTGTCGTGACGGTGGCCAGTTTGTAGCAAGCTACAGTAACTACTGGCAAATCCGATAGGTAAGGTGGTGTGGTATCCCGTCGTGTTGTGTGAGCAGAGCAGGCCTGGCTCAATGCCATGCCAACTGGATACTCACTCCAAATTGGAGGTGCGTGCAACAATCAGTTTTTGGGTTAAACAGCTAATTTACATGGACATTCATAGTAAAATAACTGCTCTTTATTGTGGGCATGCAATGTTTCACCGCAACACCTCACACGGCCCACCAAACGTCGGAACTGCTACAGCGGTCCAAGTGGGAGGTAAGACAACATCCCCCATACAGTTCAGACTTAGCTCCATGCAATTACTATGTGTTTAGTAAGGTGAAAAAGGACCTTGGTGGACGACAATTCCGAAACGATAAGGAGGTGCAAAAGCAGCTGTATCCAGCAGGTGGTTACACAGCACTGGAGGTGATCTTTACACATCCGGAATCGAAAAGTTGGTTGCCTGATCCGATAAATGTTTACAGTCTCTTAGGGACTGTGTGGAAAAGTGAACATACATTGTATGCTACCACAGCTGAGTTGCCTGTAAGTATGTGTTTTAATAAATGGTCATAATTTGAAAGTGCAAGTTACTTTTTGATTCGTCCTCGTATTTGTTGCACTCATTTGTTATATTCAAGGGGAGACTAAATGCAAAAAATAACCAAAAATTTACATTTCTACGTTTTTGTACAGCCTTAGTTTAAGAAATTTTATCTTTAATTTGTGATATATTTTATTAATGTAGGCACAATAATTTTATTTCAAATATATTTTTAAAAATGGTACTGCATCTGCCATTTTGCACTGTGAATTTGTACCACTTGACAGAAGAAATGTTATTACAACACAGGCTGTCCCAAGAAAACACCGACAATGCTTAGTATGTTGTACGGGACGGCAAACTGATTGATTTTCAAACAGGAACCCCTGTCCGGAAATGCACGGTTTGGACGCTGTAGCCCATCGAAGTGTGAGATGGGTGTACTTTCACATTCCGTCAATAAACCTAACATCGAACTGTCTACATTAGAAACGGGCTTCGAACTGTGTACCTCCTGCATCATTGCAGAGCCTATATCGGCAGTGGTGACCCTCATGCACATGACCCATTACGTGCGACTGTCTTTGAAGGTTTTCAATCGCTCCCTGGACTCGAGCCAGCTGACGTTACAGGAATATCATACACCATACTCTTCATACAACTCCACAGAAAATAGGCGAGAGGTGTCAGATCTGGCGACCGTGCTGGCCATGGAACAGGTCCACCTCTACCAATTCATCGATTTGCATATTCGACGTTGAGGTGATTCTGCACAGTTACATCAAAGTGTATTCGAGTTGGCCATTTCAGCAGCATTATGGAGGAATAGAGCGCATATACAGGAATGTTATTATGCTCAGGTCGTTCATTCGCAGCACACAGAAGGCTAAAGGGTTGCATACCTTCCGTGTTAAGATACCAAAACCAATGTTAACAAATTGTCACAACAGTTCGTTCTCAAACTTCAACGCTCTCCAGCGTCCAAACCGTGCATTCCCGGACAGGGGTTCCTGTTTGAAAATGGATCAGTGTGCCATCCTGCACAACATACTAAGCGTTGTCGTTTTTTTTTTTTTTTTTTTTTTTTTTTTTTTTTTTTTTTTTTTTTTTTTTTAAAAAAAAGAGGGGACACCCAGTATACTTTGGAATAAAATTTACACCTTAGCCCATATTTTAGCGAAAAACTACTCTTCAAATTTGTATTATTTTATGTGCTCAAGTGACATGGTTACTTTCTTTGCAACTATATCCCTGTTTGTTTTCTAATTTTTTCCTTTGAACAATTTTGTCTGTGAATGATGTTTTCTAGTACCTATAAATTTCCATTTTTTCATAAACCGCTGTAGTTAGAGAAATTAAATTTTAATGTAATAAAACCAACTGGTAAGCGATATTTAGTACCTTCATTGGAATTAATAATATGGCTCATTATTTAATAAAAACGCTTTATGATGAATTTCAATCAACAGATACACTAGTTAAGAAAATAACACTGTGTTTCATAATAGTACCCTCATTATGCCTCGAAAGCGTGCTTCAAAACTAAAAAAAATCAGTCTCAGCACTGCCTTCTTGCGGACATCATTCCTTACGGTGTGTAAGGTACCTTATTACATCATGCTTACATTTTCTTGGCTGATACTGTCACGTCCTTGTGTTCCGTATCGAACCAATAAAGTATACCTATGCTGGTGTTGTTAACTCATTGGCTTATTATGAATAGGTCTGGCCACCTCTCTCAACTGGAAGGGAGGGGAGGCAACTTGTCCCCTTTCAAGCTGGTGGAGACCGATATCAGAAGGCACTATAAACACCCCTACGGACCATCAGAGATTCGACGTCTATTACAATTTGTGCTCTGTGTAGCATATTCTGATGAACCAGCTGCTGGCTTATCATTCGCACTGCATTGTTTACATCAGGTATGGGGAAGAGAGGTGACATCAGTGCAATCGAATATTTAGCCTCTGCACTTACTGACACAATTGGAAGGACTGTCCGGGTCCTGAGGTAGCAGGCATTAGCGGGAGGCTGGCCTGGTAGCTAATCGCCGTGAGACAGTGGATGGGGTTGAAACTACGATGTAGGGGAAGTGACACACTGAGTCAGTTCTCCCCATCTATGGTCTACATTTATAGAAGTGAGTGACAATGAAGCCAACTTCTGTAGATTATGTAGATCCCAGATTACCTGTGGCGCTGAAATAGTAGCTATCTCTTACCTTCTCGGATCCATAAAAGGCTTAATGAAATTATGAATACTGACTCAAATGAGACTGGGTTACAAATAGTCGAGTAACTACACTCTGTTGTAAAACTTGCAATCTCTGTGTTTAAAACTGACCCGTTCTCAATCATGTATGTGGTCAAAAAAGGTTTGTAGCGAGATAATGATCCCACCAAAACTGGCAATTTTCTGTCATCCTGAAGGAAACATTCACCACACTTATAAGATGTCATATTATGTGAATGATTATCTAATAAGTTGTGTGTATTTTTGTGATACTCCTCAGCAGTTTAAAAACTACAGCACTAGTGAAGCAGACCTGCTATTTCTTTTTCTTCTTGTCAATTATTTGCATACCTGAGAAGATTAAAAGCTATTCACTCTTGCTTACTTTTTAAAATGAAAAAAAAAGAAAAGATAACATTTTGCTAGAGTTGAAGCTCTGATATTTACAACCTGCCTAGCTTTATGATTTTAGGGAAAATTCTCTCAATCTTTAATTCAGAAAACTGCATCTGATTAACACAGTAATTTGGCTGTCACGCAGGAGCATTTGGATATTTTGAGGTGACGCATGACATCACAAAATACACAAAGGCAAAACTTTTTGAAGAAATTGGAAAGAAGGTACCGATAGCAGTTCGTTTTTCACCTGTGACTCCAGAGCGTGGAGGTTCAGAGGTCACGAGGTAAAGTAACTCTACTAATGCCTATTTCTACTTAATTTTATTTACAATTACTTGCAAACATTAAAATAGGAATTAATACCTAAATGGTAAAGTGAAGAAATATGAAGATCAATAAAAGGTGAGATAAATTTAATATCTACATAATATATCGAAAGAATCAATGAACGGTTGGTCGTTAGTTTTCAGACTTGTATTTTCACACTTGCTATTATGGTTGAGAAGTGAGACAGGCTTAACTGTTCAAATTACAATTATTTTGCATCTTTGTAAAATTCTTTTTAATCTATTTTCTACTATGCACCATACTACAATATTAATAACCATAAGAAAACATTATTAGAATAGTAATGCAGATTATTGTAGAATGATCTCGTACTTCACATTAGATAAAAGTATAAATGATGGAACAATACTTGTTATATTACATTTGAGTATTTCACACGTTTTACTTTATCTGCTACTTACCTATACTAAGTAGACTATATATATATATATATATATATATATATATATATATATATATATAATATTCAAGCCAAAATATTGATATGGGAAGTTCACTGGAAACTCACATTTTGAGGTCCCTGAATAAAGCCAAAGAACTTTTAGAAAATAGTCTATGTGAGAGTGTGCGTATGTGTATCTGTGAAAAAATGTAACGCTATAGCAAAATCCAATAAACGCCATACTTGACGTTTAAAATCAGCATCGTCCAATGATGAAGAGTTAGTACTATCATAGTTGCTTTAGTTCACATTTTGGGTACAAAAATGGGGATATGTACTAAAATGTTCAGACAGCAATATTGGGGAAACGACAAGGGCAATATAGGGAAAGGACTACCCTCCAAACATTACAAACCAAGATCAGATGAACAGATGTTGGAGCCAAATAGCACAAGTGACATATCTCTTCTGTTCATTACAAAATTAGCAACATGGTTTCACGTAGGAACTACAATTGTAATTCATCACAATTACAATTGTGACTAACACAGAAATGAAGAATAAAATAAAAACTACATATCCCCAAAATATTTGTCCTATTGCCCAACAACATCCGTTCTAATAAAGTCCCTGGCAATAACACCACTAATGTAATGATCTCACGGCGAGGAAATACCCTGAATACACCAACAAGCAGAGTTGCCAATCTTTAAGAGTAAAATTATCGTACCGGACACTCAAAATTATAGATTTGGATTCAAAATTATCGCACATCACAAACGAAATGCTAGAATAATAAACATATTAGTATAATAGTATTGATTCTTATGGTCTCCTCTTCCAAGATTGGTGACCTCAATCAGTACTACAACTTTAGCACTTAAGTTTCTCGCACTATTCATCTCAAAGTTCATCTTCCTCAACCGTTGCAACATTATACAAATTTGTTGTTGAGATAAACTTTAACATCTTCAAGGTTACTTGCAGATTTTCGGACCCACCACATTCTTTGATAAGCTGAGACGACAGAATAAGTCCACTTACCGTATCTATCGCCAATCTGTCTCGAATTTTGGTTTTTATTAATCTCAGTTTAGAAAAAACTCTTTCACAAGAAGTGTTTCTGTGGGGCAACGAAATCACTGATAATGCAAACTCCGCCAGTTCTTTGAAACCAGTATTTCCACCAAGTTGACACGTGTGTTTTTCAGCACTCCAGAAACTGTCAGGTTCAGGCCTATTCCTTATTTCACACGGAATGTCACTTATTCTGAGTTTTCTCCATTGATCATCAATACTTTGACAGTGCCTTCTTCATTGAGATTACCAGATCTGGGCACACTGGCAATAAGAGGACAAAGAATAGAAGGATTATTAGGATATGAAATGGTTGCCTTAGAGGAGTGGAGACAGGCCATGAGGGCAAAAGTGGTGTCCCTATTTGTAACTGATTTCATTTCTCTGGTGTAACAAACCAATGAAAATCTCAGAGTTGGGTCGATTGCTAACGCTACGGGATATCCCGCAAGCAATCGTCCACTTCTTCTTCTTGTTCTTCTTCTTCCTCTTCTTCTTCTTCTTCTTCTTCTTCTCCTATTCCTCCTCCTCCTTCTCCTCCTCCTACTTCTCCTTCTTCTTGTTCTTCTTCTTGTGTATATGATAACATCCTGTTCATTTCCCCTTTTACTCCCCGGATGAGTTGCTGTCAGTCCATCTCGTAGTGGGTCTTCCTCCTGTCCTTTTCCCATCTACAGGTCTACCTGATGTAATCGACTCAATGTAATGTCTACTCTTCTGGTGTAATAAACAATATCACCATGCCAGTTCAAGTATAAAATGAAACTTTCTGGAAATATGTATGTGCAGAATGTACAAATATGTGATCTGGTAGCACAAATTAAAGCTACATCCGTCTGATGAATGTCCCACTCTAAGGAATAAAATATATGTTAACATCTTCAGTTGTGTTAAGCTTAAAGGTTATACAGCTCCTGTTAGTGATATAAGTGCAGATATTGGTATTGGTAATTGAGGACAAGGTAATAACTAAAAAATATTTGCTTTATTTACGGACTTATAATTTTACTTATTAAGAGTAGTGTGGTATGATTTCAGGTTGGTTAGTACATTTAAGCACGCGTGTCACAGAAAACTGGATGCAGGGTGGGTGGAACATTGCTGAATCGGAACTGAGTTCGAATGCTTTTTGTAAGGCAACTGACCTCACATTATCAAGGCCAGTGGGTCGCACATTAAGGGGTGAAGCAATGCAGATAGTATGCCTCACAGGCGTGTTTCATTTCAGGCGCAGTTACGATCGTGAAAGAAAAACAAAAAAGAAAAGATCAGGTAGTAAACTGAGATTTGTTTGTGAGAAAATTGTCTGACGAAAATAAAAAGCCACTAACACGCCTAAATGAACATATATTAAGGTGCCATTCATCAAAATATCTGCAGTATATCTCTAACATCTGTATAAACATTATAGAATGAGAAGATCATCTTTGTTTACTTCTCACGCCAGCGATGTGCAGCCAAAGAATATTATTTCAATGTCATAGACGGCTTACATACAAACAACTAGTTGCAGATCTATCCGCTTGTTCCCACTGAGTTGTAAGAAAGCTGAATAAGAATAAAGCAAATTAAGCACTATTGCATAATGCACTCATACAGTAATTTGCTACTTTTAGGGATATGTGGTTTCTGTCTATAAAAACACCTCAATAAGCATGTGGTAATTAATACCAATTCAAGGTTCAATTTATAGCATTTAATTCATTTAAACTTCATGTTATTCCTACTTCTGTTTATAAAGTTTTCTTGAGGTATTTTTATTTACACTTCTTACAAACATTTCAGAAATCCAAGAGGTTTCGCAATTAAATTCTGGACACCTGAAGGCATCTGGGACATGGTGGGTCTTAACGCACCAGTGTTTGCTCTCCGAGACCCATATTTGTTCCCTCTTTTTGTACATTCACAGAAAAGGAATCCACAGACAAATCTCCAGGTAAGATTCTTCAGTCTCAAAATTCTTATATAAATGGTTCTTGACATTTACTTTTATTTTATTTCTCTTTTAGTGATGCACAATATAAAGTAAATCACTATTTACTACAGTGTAGTTCAATATTATAATAAAAATATTTAAGTTGTATTATTATGTCCTACATGTTTTGCCATGTTGAGAAAAGCAACAAAAATCCTCTGAATTATTTTTAGTTTGTCTGAAATGAAAATGTATATTCGCATTTAGTGCTTTTAGACAACTGCATTGAGCTTTAATTACACTTAATATAAAGAACTAGTAAACAGTTATTTTAATAATCGTACTCACTAACAAACTGTAGTTTCAAAAAGACCATCTTTGCTAGGTTTATCGTTACAGGCCACATGGCCTAAAACGAATTTCTTCATAATGATGATGATGACGATGACTGTGATTTCTTTTTTTTTTTTTTTTTTTTTTTTTTTTTTTTTTTTTTTTTTTATAATTAACGTCCTCCAACATTGTGTCATATCGGACGAATGAATGAAATGATGCTCAAATGAGCCCGAGGTCCATGGAGCTTTAAGTTACCCGACATTCGTCTTCTCAGGGTGGGGAAAACCTCGGAAAAAAACCTTACCCGGATAACTTACCCTAAGCGAGATTCCAACTCGCGACCTCTTGAACGTGAGGCAGACACGCTAACCATCACGCTACAGAGGCGGGCGATGACGGTGATGATGAAATTATAGTGTGTGTGAACATAATAACATGAAGGAGAAATAGTAAAAGAAGAAGAAGGAAAAGAAGAAGAAGAAGAAGAAGAAGAAGAAGAAGAAGAAGAAGAAGAAGCAAGTATCGAGCATCAGTCATTTAGGATACAATTTTAGTATAAACAGAACAACAGAAATTTAGATAAACGTGAAAGATCCTAAATTCCAAACGTTGTGCCAAATGATTCAAAATACTTCCAAAAATGAAGCAAGCAAAGATAAAAGATTACAATTTCATAAAACTGCAGTTGTTCCTATGTTGCTTTATGGGTGTGAAAACTAAGTAATGACGAAGTTGGAAAGTAAAATACAAACTGCAGAGGAGGAGGAGATGTAGGTTTAAGGGTGCTCAACTATATGCTCATCAGCGCCATTAAAAACAATTCATGGCAAAAGCCAGATATAAAACTCAATCGAAAATAAAATTACTACTAAACAGGAAAATAAGTATACATAAATATACAAAACAGAGTGGCAAAAGCCGGAATTAAAACAAAGTGATAAAGCTGTCAAAAGTATAAAAGCTAGAAATCTAAAGTTTCAAAGTCATCTTATTCTTCTTATTCTCCTCGAAAAACTTAAAAACTCCTTCGACCGCTTTTTTGTCGTCCATCAAGACCTCTGTAAGTCTGGCAGGCAGTTTCAGAGATTCTTGAAGGTGTGCTAGGGAAAAGCACCCTAGAAGCACGTGACGAACCAATAAAAGGTTGTTGCACGGGGAACAAATAGAGCCGAGTCCCTTTTAAAGAGGTAACCATGCGAAAAAATGCAGTGGCCAATTTGCAACCGAGCCAAGTTAACCTTCTCGCGACGAGATATGCGAGAGAAAGTTACCCAGTTTATCGAACTTTTTTTCACTTCTCTAAGCTTATTAGTGCGGAGAGCTGACCACTGTTTGTGCCAGCACGACAGCACCGCTCTTTGTATTTCAAGCCTAAAGTCTCTTTAAGTAACACCAAAGATGGTGATACTGGGTTCTGTGGTTGCCGCCTTTGCTGCCAAATCTGCCATTTCATTCCCAGGTAAATCTACCTAGCCAGGAATCATACACATGCCACGTTAACAGAATGCAAAGATGAAGTTTCTCAGAAAAACCAAATACCGCACAAAATTAGGCAGAATGCGCAATGAATGTATAAGAACAGAATTAAATATATGTTAAGCAAATGATACATAAAGGAACATCAAGAAACATTGAGGCAATATTTGAAAAGAATGAGGCCAACTAGACTACCTAAAACAGCATATGATTATAAACCAAAAAGTATAAGGAATTTAGGATGATGGAAGGAACCGCCGCGAGGGCAATTTGACAAGTTCATGAAATGGAGAGTAAGGATATTAAGCGAATTAAATAACAGGACTTTCTGTTGACCACAATTCAGAGAACATAACACATTACCTCTACCTTGTATATTCATTGCATAAACAATTATTCACCTAGAAAGAAACCCTCAAATGCAAAATTATAAAAATTGTGATATATTTAAGTACAATACATACCAGAAAGGTGATGTTAATATTCAGAGCAGCGGGACAGAAATTCTTAAGTATTATACAGTTAACAAAAGGAATAAAATTAATTAACACATTGCAGTAAGTAGAAAACAAGTAGAAAACAAATAAACAGCCCTGCACTTTTAAAAATAAACTGTAAATCTTTCTACTGCAACTATTAGGTAAAGGAACGTTTTAATGAGTTAAAAATAAATTGTAATTAAATTGAAATGAATTAGTTTATTAGTTTTATTATGAATATTTATCATTATTAACTAAATCCTACTTTGGATTGAAAGTATTAGTTTGTAAAGAGGATTAACTGAGAACCACGTTTGTTTACTAGTTATAATTCGGTTGAAACTTGTTGCTTGTATGTATGACTATTGGTTATTCAAGATGCAGGAGTAATGCAATTCTGCCAAAACATCTGATCAGTTAAATGCACATGATCTAGTTCATATTTATCGAGATAAACATGTGTAGAAGTAATTCATTACACATTTCATTTTAAATAGGAGCCGAGTCACCTCAGTAGTTCTGTTCACGGCTCTCGTCCTCAAGGTCCGTGGTTCGATTTGAATTCTGCCTTATCCAATATTTCATTTCTACTTGCTCATATGAATAAATCCCCAGGCAACGGTAACAGCTGTAGGTTCTCTCATTCTATCGTCTTTCTCTTCATCACCCTACCATCGGAAGTAACGGACCCTCTGAGAGCCTCCACCTTAGAAATGGAATGAGGTGTCAGAAGGTCATGTCGGTCTGGGTAGCTCAGTGGTTTAGACGTAGGCCTACTGATCCCAAGGTCGCGGGTTCAAATGCGGCCCAACCCGATGGTTTTTAAGTGTGCTTAAAATTGCGGTACATCGGCCATACTGATGTGATTCTGGCAATTGACATCGTCGTTAAACAACAAAATAATTCTTTAAATTTTCTGAAGGTCATATATGGTGTATATTTGTATACGGAGCATTAGAAATGACATTTCTTCCAAGCACAATAAGAATACAGAAGGCCGAAGCAATAGTCCTAGTGGATTGCTATATGCTCACTTTGAAATTTCATCCCCTATTCAGGAAATTGCGACAAACAATTGAGTGCAAAATCTACAATGACTGATGGTACAACCATGGAAAACATAATTGAGCGCATTAGAAGAGGAGAATACTTTTAAGTTTCATGTTGTGTTGCAGCACAGTTTACACAAGTAGATATTTCAACATGCAGTTGACTGTGTATAGCCTCTGATCCGTACGTTATCGTCTATCGGACACTCAAATAGGCTCTATGTTGAATCACCACTCGCATTGTATACACACCTGCAAATAGAAATGCGTGTGGTGATTCAAGACACAACCTATTTGTGTGTCCGATAGGCGAAAACATATAGATCAGAGGATATAAACAAACTCAGCTGCATGTTGGAATATCGACTTGTGTAAACCTCACTGCTCAATCATTTTTTCAATGTGTGTACATTGTTTGCCTGTTTTAAAAAAGTCTCCAGTTTTGTGTAGTGGTCTTTAAGTATCTCTAGTTTATTTACTATCCGATATGACATCACGTTAATTAAAAAAATGTATGACGTGTTGCACTCATGTGACTTGCTCTACTCTTGTACTAACCATTCTTACAAACTCTTATGCCTATATCTTCTTCGTGTTAGTTGAGATAAGCATTTGTACAAATTATCTTACTGCTTATTTCCTTGTGGGTGCAATGGGAATATTAGAATAAGTAGGCTTTGAGCGATAGTCAAATCTTTTAAAGTTTTGAGATCACGTTCTCTTTGCACGCTTAGCATATAAAAAAATGAACAACCATGTTCCATTTCACCAAAGTTTTAAGTTTTCCGAAACTGGCACATATAACAAGGAATATCTCCGAAATGGTTCACTCTACAAGAAAATTTATGTGGACATAAATTGTGTATTTTAGCAATATCTACATTTTTTGAAGACCTGTGAAGCATTAAGATCAGAAGAAACTACAGTTCAAAAGTATTGGAAAGCACGAATGCTAATGGCTTCATTGCCAGATGCAAGGCACTAGAAAACAACAACAACAACAACATTTTTTGTATAGTAGGGTTGGTAATCAGGCGTGTTATTTAAAAGTAATTGACAGAAAACTGAGATCATTTATCGATTTTTGCGCTTATCAACGTGGTTTTCTTGCATTCCCTGGCTGCCATATAAATACATCAATTATCAACGAATGTCTGACAAACTGTAAAGCTAACAAGGACTGCTGCATTGTTTTCCTTGACATCTCCAAGGCTTATGATAGCATAGGTCATGAACATATCAAGAGATGCCTCATGCGCACCAATATGCCAAACAACTTGAGAGCATTAGTTCTGAATCTCATTCAGGGTAATAGCATTGCAGTAGAATGTGGTATAAACAAAACATCGCCTATTTTTCTACAAAAAGGAGTTGCCCAGGGTTCACCCATCTCTCCTACATTGTTTAATTTAGCGATTGATGACACAATTAAAGATATAACGGACCATGAGATTGCAAAATTGCATGGATTTCAACTTAGCCCTGAAGTAAAAAATGTATCGGCCATGGCTTTTGGTGATGATATTGTTTTAGTACCAAAGGACGAAACATCTGCTCAGTCACTTTTAGACTTAACTACCAGCAACTTGGCTGCAATTGGTTTGCATATCAATCCATTAAAATGCAATGTCATAAATATCAAACATGGTAAACTTAGTGAAACTTCTAAAATAAAATGTGGCTCAAATGTTTTAGAGGCAATCAAAGAAAACTTAAACATAAAATACTTGGGTGTACATTTTACGAATGAAATCCAGTTGGATAAGAATAAGATAATCAAACGTTTGGAAAAAGATTAGAATTCACTTTCTTATTCCAACTTGCTCAAAGTAGATCAAAAATTAAATATCATTAATCAAAATATTTGGCCTGGATTAGTTTATTCCCTTCAAAGTACACCACTGAATAAGATTCCGTGCTCCTTTTTAGAAGATATTCATAAATTAATAAGAAATAGTTGGGCTACCGCATGATTGCCCCAATGATATGATATACGCTCCACATAATCTTCGAGGAATAGGACTAATCAAAGCTGGTTGGGAGGCTTATATACAAAATTTCAATATAGCTCAGAAGCTTTCACAAATACAAGATGATCATCTACGCCTGTGTCGAGATACTCAGAAAGAGAAGAAAGAAGCCCTTTCCAATTTGAACATCGAAATTAACGATGAAATCATGTCAATTACAACTTAAATCGTTTGATGCATGGTGTAAGCTACCTCACAAGGGAAAGGGTATTAAGACATATAGAGAATCCCAGAGCCAATTCACGGATGAGCAACAGAAAAATCCTATCATGTTCTGAATGGACTAATGCCATCAAAATATCATGTAACACGTTAGCAGTAAGATCTGTGCCTGGAAGAAATCAGCGAACAACACTATGTCGACACTCAAATTGCAAAGAAGTGGAAACCCTTGGGCATGTACTAGGATATTGTCCAAAGGGAGAATTACTTCGCAACACTCGTCACCACCGTGTGCATTCATCCATTTCTACAGCCCTTCGTAGAGCCAATTGGGAGGTCTATGAAGAGGTCCATTGCCTGTCTGAGGATGGTAGCCATCGAAGAGCAGATATCATAGTCAGCAAGAGAGATGCAGGAAAGGGTCTCATTCTTGATCCAACAGTAAGAATGGAGCAACAGCTACAGCAGGCGACACAGGTGAACGAGGAAAAGGAAGCCATCTACCCACCATGCATTCCTCACCTTAGTGAGAGATATAATGTACCTGAAAATGCATGGGAGGTAAAAGGACTACTCTTTGGTGCCCGCGGAACATGCTTTAAATTCACAAGTACCTGCCTCAAAGCACTGGGTGTGCAATGGTCCGAAATTGTCAATATATGCTTACATGTCCTAAAAGACTCTTTATATATTTTAAATAATCACTTATATTGCATGTATTAACCGTTATCTTCTTGTTATAATCCTTTAATGTTTCTTTAGATATTTTGCATCTTAATTTTAATCATTTTTTTTTTAATTTGACTTTGTCATATATCTTTGTATTCTGGATCTTTATGGTCACCTAAAATGTCAGGCAGATGTCACAAGTTTTGTTTGTTTGTGAAATATATATAACGGTTTACCAATTATGCAAAAGTCGTCCAGAGTAAATACGACTACAGGGCTAGAGCCAGAAAGTTCAAAATATACATTTCATTTGTCACAAAAATATCTCAAACATATGAAATTTTAATCAAAATCACTAGAGCCATTTTCAAGAAAATAAAAATTTTCGAAAATTTTTCCATGTAAAGGGTAGTTTAGGGTGCGGCTATTTTCTTCAAAATCTTCGTGTCGCATCCTTGAAAGGCATTAAACTTAAATACCAACTTCGGTTTTTAACCGACTTTTCGTTTTTGAGTATGCTGTTCACAGACTGACACACACACACACATACACGCGCGCGCGCGGACCTTTTTCTAAATATGCTTTTTTTTTTTTTTTTTTTTTTGGTTTCAGGGTGTCTCAAAACATATATTTCCGGTGAAATCTCGACATCGAATTTTTGGGTGGAATACAAAACTTCCTTCTACTTACCAGTAGAGAAAGTGAAAATTTTTCGAAAATTTTGATTTTCTTGAAAATGGCTATAACGATTTTGATTAAAATATCATATGTTTGAAATATTTTTATGACAAATTTGTTTGTTGTTTAGAATATTAATGATCTTCACTTGTGTCCCTTTAATTACAATAATTCAATTTCACATAATATATGAGGTGTAGAATGGAATAAAGACTAACAAACATTTTTATTCTCCCTTAGGATCCCAATATGGTTTGGGATTTTATCACCTTGAGACCTGAGACGGTTCATCTAATTATGATATTGTTCAGCGATCGAGGTATTCCTGATGGATATCGTCACATGGATGGTTATGGTGTAAATACATACAAGATGGTCAACCACGAAAATATACCTGTTTATGTAAAGTTGCACTTCAGGGTAGGTATTCCAAACACCAATGCAAGGCATCTATGTCTTACAATACTGCATCAACATGGAATGTGAAATTATATTTAAAAAAAGTTACTATCCCTGTGGCACAAGAGCCCTCTCCAGGTCAAGGCCTACTGCCACTTCTCAATCAAGTAGCTCCTCCTGTCAGGGACCTAATGAGTTGACTGCACCCAGTTGGAGAAAACATCCATGCCCGTACTGGGAATGAACCCACGTCTCCTGCTTGGTAAGCAGCAGCACTATCAACATGCTGAGGCCAGCAAAGCGTATAATGAATGAAAATCAGGTGCATCATTTAGTGGGGAGCAAAGGAGTCATTGCTCCCGCTCAAGTTATGAGAAATAATTAGGCTACTACTGATTATCAATGCTCTACCAAAAGCAAGATTAGGACAGCTCTACTTTCAACACAAATGGTTTTTCCTCTTTTTTTTTTTTTTTTTTTTTTTTTTTTTTTTTTTTTTTTTTTTTTTTCATTTCAATAATTGGAAGTCATTTTAGGCTAAGCATGTTGTTAGGAAATCAGATGAAAATTTAGGGAATTGATTCACACAATCCTGACCCCTCTTCAAGGACCACAGAAATTGAATTGGCATTCCTTAGTTCAAAATTAATGCACAGAGATAATAAAATTAACTAATTGCACGAAACAAACACTGCAGGTAAAAAAAAACTGAAAACATAAGAACAAGACTCAGCTACTGTAAGTCGGGGGCTCTAATGACCTAGCTGTCGACGGGCCCTTAAACCCTAATCAGTCACTCACTCAGCTACTGTAAGTCCAAGTCAAAAGCGTAATGTGAGGAATGACTATAAGCAAAGAATGACCACTTGTTGATATGGCATCGATAACAGCAACAAGATGACTGCTACCATAGCAAAGGCTACTGTGCTCAGTTGTTTTTTCCAACTGCAACGCTTATATGAGACACCAACTTACAAAAATAGAGCTCTAGATAATGTTCATTCTATAAAATAATTCATATTATGTTGGTTGAATTTGAAAAGTTAGAAAATATAATTCATCAGCTGAAAACAAATGAAATCCCAATGTGTAACATCGATCTTGTTATCAATATGCATTCCTGTTCTCATTTTTCATTCTGACGAAGGCCATGGAGTTTACAATGGCCGAAAGCTCAATGTTTTTAAACCTCACACGGCTGATCACCCGTGAAACTGTAATAAATTCCTGTTCTCATTATGAAGTATTTTGAAGCAAAATTTTGAGTGCTGCCTTGCTTTCCCTTCTTGGATTAACCAGCCTTATAAAACGACTTTACGGCCACCACTAACTTTAATACATAACAAATAGCATGAATAGCATAAAATGTTGTTTATGTCAAAATATCAATTCTGTTTGCCAAGATAGAAAAATGTTTAAAAAAGGTCCTAAAATATTTTAAAAATATACATGTTTAACCAGCTATTTACCCATTTAACCAGGTTAACCAACCTTATAAAATAGCTTTATGGCCATTAATAACTTTAATACACAATAAATAGCATAAAACATCGTTTAGCTTTTCCAGTTCCCTATTTATAGACAGACAAAATATGATGAGAAATGTGTCAAAATATCAATTCTTTTTGCCAACATGAAGAACAATGTGCAAAGTATTAAAAATGTACATAGATATTTTAAAGCAAAAATATCTACAATACTCTTGTATACTTACTCCAAGGATTTTGAGCAGGTTCACTCCATTAGTTTAAAAAATAGGTTTTATATATTTCTTTTCTATATTTAATCATAAAATATCAAATGAAGTACAACAAATTACATGGAGTTTGTGGATTTTGATCTGTCATAGTCATAGTAATAGCCTTAAGAGGGAGGGAGCCACTGGTTGCTATCCTTGATATTGATTACAGTTTTGTCATTAAAAGCAGCACTTTGGCAAAAATAAGAATAGACGTGATTTCACATGGACAAAGTGCTACATTTTCTCAATTATATCTGACTTGCTGAAAACCATGGTGTAGACTTTTCCACACACATTTCCCATAAAGAGTGGCTTGGATATTCTAAATGTGTTTCACAGAAAATGTCCCAAATGGGAAGCCTGATTCCTTACTAACAGAAAATATCTTAAAAGCAAAAAGTTGTAAAATATTAAAATATAAATATTTTAATAAGATGTAAATT
Source organism: Tenodera sinensis (assembly GCA_030765045.1). Classification (NCBI taxonomy): domain Eukaryota; kingdom Metazoa; phylum Arthropoda; class Insecta; order Mantodea; family Mantidae; genus Tenodera; species Tenodera sinensis. Next base: position 33,250,992 of record CM060961.1, on the reverse strand, counting down.
TCCCAAAATGTTATGACTAGGGCCCGGATTTTTAGGTTCTTAAAATTAACGTTTTAGTTATTTTTGTATCTTAAAAAAGTTTTTTTTAGTTCTTTAACCTCCTGAAATAGTTTTTATATTATTTTTTATTCATTTTATTATTAATTATCCTCTTTTTTATAGCAATGTTGCTGATATGTCCTGTAGATCCTTCGTGCTGCTCAAAATACCATTTTTAGCCAGAGGGCACCTGGAAAATACGTAAATAAAATTATAGTTTATATGCTATGTGCATTCCAGCATTCGAAAACAAGTTGCACAGGTTATCCCACATGGTATGTTTATCTGCACAGCACCTAGCCGCTTAATGCGACTTTATCTGAGCAGTATAGAAGGTGTTCATATTTGTTCAAGCTTTTGTGTCTGTGGGCATTGTTTCTTTCGCTTTTGGCAGATTTGGCAAAATATTACTTTGCCATTTGTGGTGAAGTTCGGATCGTTACCTATCCACTGATGAATCAACCACCTTCGAGATGAGCTGACTTTATGCATGACACTGGCTCCTTAAATTACCTGCTTAATCTAAGCAAAATTGACTTCTAACGATGTAGTAATTGTATGCATTAACATAACACGATAGTCGACTGAACACAACGGATACTGTTTTTAAACTGATTGGTTTGAGTTTATGGCGGGTTCTGCTAATGCCCCTTTCCCCTCGACAGCAATCCCTACATTGCTTGCTTGCAATAATACAGAGCTTGGTCCCACACAGCAAAATGCAAGTCACTTGCCTCTTGCATTGTTTTCAATACTCCTCTAAGCATACATAAGCGAAAAGATGTAGCAAAGATGTAACAGTCAAAGTCTATTCATAATTTCATAAACATTTCATTTTCCCATTTTAAAATTGTTTTTTTATTTGTTTCCATTTTAAAATAAATAGGAGATTTAGCCTCTTTTAGGTTTTAAAGTTTCATTTAGCCATTTTTAGGTTTTATAAGATTCAAGTATTTGGCTCCGATGATCATGAAACAGATAATAAAATTAAGCCACTGCAGTTAACTATCAAGGAATAAAATAGTTAAAAAACTAAGAATCCGGGCCCTAGTTATGACACATGAAATTCTTTTCTTGCATGCATTACATTCTACATACTGCAAAATGTAAAAATCTGATGTGTTGCACTCACATGACTTTCTCTAGTCTTGTACTAACCATTTTACAAACTCTTATTCCTATATCTTCTTCGTGTTAGTTAAGATAAACGTTTGTACAACTTATTGCTTATTTCCTTGTAGGTGCAAGGGGAATATTAGAATACAGTAGGATTTGTGCGATAGTCAAATGTTTGAGATTCTGTTGTCTTTGCACACTTAACATATAAAAAATGAACAACGATGATCCATTTCACGAAAGTTCTAAGTTTTCCGAAACTCACACACATAACAAGGAATGTCTCCGAAATGGTTCACCCTACAAGAAAATTTATTGAGACATAAATTGTGTATTTCAGCAAGATCTACATTTTTTGTATAGTATAATTTGGTCTATCTGTAACGGTTTATCAGCTATGCAAAAGTCGTCCAGAGTAAATACGACTACAGGGGCTAGAGCCAGAAAATTCAAGATATACATTTCATTTGTCATAAAATATCTCAAACGTATGACATTTTAATCAAAATTGTTAGAGCCATTTTCAAAAAAATCAAAATTTTCGAAAAATTTTCCATGTAAAGAGTAGTTTAGTGTGGGGCTATTTTCTTCTAAATCTTCGTGTCGCATCCTTGAAAGACATTAAACTTATATACCAACTTTGGTTTTTAACCAACTTTTCGTTTTTGAGCTAGTCTGTCCACAGACTGACACACAGACTGACACACACACTGACACACAGACTGACAGACTGACAGACACACAGACACACACACAGTCCTTTTTCTAAAAATGCTTTTTTTTTGGATTCAGGGGGTCTCAAAACATATATTTCTGGTGAAATCTTGACATCGAATTTTTGGGTGGAATACAATACTTCCCCTACTTACCAGTAGAGAAAGTAAAAAAGTATCATTGTTCCCACAATGATAGCAAGTATGATTTAGATTATGAAATTTCTATTTTGTCTGGCTCTAATTGCCTATTTATGTATAATTCTAAAGGTTAGTTTGAGAAACTCTATTTCATCAGCTATGTTTCTATAATTACTGAGACAGAACCACTGGGCTGTAATGCTAAAACTTGTAAATACTGAACATACTTTGTGTACTACAATAACATTATAATATTTATGGTATTCAGACACAAGTCAATTTGACATACTTGAAGTCGTAACTTTTTACTTTCACTACTGTTTAACTATAATAAGCAAAGGATGTATATATCAATATTGAAATTTCACTGTAAACACAAATTTTGAAACTCCCCAAATACACAAGCACAAGAAAAAGCATTTTTAGAAAAGGGTACATGGGTACTGTGCACTGCATGCCTGACTATCATGAACTTCGCAATTTAAAAACAAAAAGTTGTTTAAATAGCACATTTGGTGTAATTTAGCACCTTCCAAGGACACAATGCAAAGGTTTACAAAAAATTATGCAACCCCAAATTACGTAGAGAATATTTTTTTTATATTTTTTTTCAAAATGGCTCTAACAATTTTGATTAAAAGACTGTACGTTTAAGATGTTTGCATGTCAAATTAAATGTTTATCTTGAATTTTCTGGGAATAACCAGGAAAGTTCTCTTCATTTTCAATGACTAATCATAAGAGACAGACAAAATCTTACAACATAAAATCATGCACCTAAATCTTGTTAATGCACACAATTTGTATTGAATACAGTTTTTTTAGGCATTAGCATTTCTGAGGTATTCTATATGAATGGTTTGAATTTTCAAATATTCGTTCTTTTTTCAAGTGATAACTACCTATTCATTTTTTTTCTTGTGGTCATGCAAGGGAATGGAGTTTCAAACCCATTACAAAGCAATTTACTTTTATAAAAATCTATCACTTTGGCCTACTGTATCATATTGTACCTACAATGAAATGTATGCATGTGTAAAGAAAGTTTATCTAGATTAACAAGAAGTAGATAGAAGAACAATCATTTGTAAGAATAGTTTATAGAAGAATGAGTAGAAATGTTCATATGAATGAAATACATAAGAGTTTTTGTTTAGAAGTTTACACAATGTTATTCTTAGAAACAAAGGAACCTTCTCAATCATATTTTTCTTGGAGGTACTCAAGTCACCAAGTTATTTCAGTCATATCTTAGTCGTATTTTGACAAATACTGCAAATAATTAATTTCGCCTTCTGTCTCAATTGTAAATAAAATATACAATAACATTATGTGACTGCTCTGCATAAGATAGAATATGTACCTTAAGAAATAATGCTAGACATCAGAATTAACTGAACTATCATTTTGTTTCATAGACAGATCAGGGCTTAAAAAATATTGATCCTGAGAGAGCTGCCAACATTTCTGGAACGGACCCAGACTATTTCACTAGAGATTTGTTTAATGCCATTTACAAAAAGGAATATCCTACCTGGACATTTTACATCCAAGTGATGACCTATGAGCAAGCTGAAAAGTTTCGTTGGAATCCCTTTGATGACACAAAGGTATGTATATTTCCTGAACAGGAAAGTATGAACTTTTTATAATATTTGATTACTAATTTCACTCACAAAAAGATAAAATATGTATATATATGTAAAACAAACTTAGCATTATAATTTTATGAGGTGATTTCATACTATGAGGAGTCAAGTTTTCTCATAATCTGGCCATTGAAGTAATTCTTTCCAAAATAGTTCCCAACCAAATGATGTGATCACATCTTGAGTTTGTTTGGTTGTGTGTGGTCAGACATTGTTACTCATTACTGTTCCCCAATAAATTTTGCATAGTTGCAGATTGAATGTTTGTTGGTATAAGATTTCTCATATTCAAACAATGCATCACTGTTCTGAACTCACAATCGGCAGCTGGTTTGTCTGTTTTCAACATTCCCAAATGCTCTAACAATAGGAAAACACCAAGTGATGATTGCTCACAGCTAAATCTAGCTTCCTAATGAATGGATCAAGTGAAAGAACATACTCAATATTGCCACTACAGCACTGCGACAACAACAAGGATGCTAATGATTTATTTGCTCTTTTTCCAAGTTCATTCCAACCTACACCACTGTAGCATCACAAACTCATCAAGCCAGGATTATCACCACATTCTATTCTTTCCTACATTGCTTTATTTGCTTAGCTTGAGCTGAATGAACATCTGCTTCATATTTTATTGTGTGTATATGCAAACTGGCAGATGAGATTAAGAGACTGATGATAATAACAAGAAGAGACCCAAACAAATCTTTGCTGCTAATTACTGTTTAAAAGATAACATTTCTGAATATTTCTGTAACAAGGGAGAATCATTATGCCACAACACATGTTGAAAATGTCTGGACTTAAAACAAAAAGAATCCGGCAAAAATGCTTTTGCTTTATAAAGTCTAGTTATTCCAAATTCATTCATTGTCCACACTTGAGTGGTTATACAAAATATTTCTTTGTTGTGACACTGATTAGTGATCTGTTTCTTGGCTTAATCAGTCCAACGACTTTTGGCAAGTTCTGTAACATTCTGAAACTTCATTCATATAAGCTTGTGGCCTCCTAGGTCTATGTATTCCATCCTCACTAAGAAGAGTTTTCTCATTCATAACATTGGATGGAGTATTGTGCCTATCACACTCTGTTTAATATGCCTACTGTTGTTGATTAATGCCTTGCATCCAGCAATGAAGCCACATTTGTGCTCTCCATTACTTTTGCACTATAGTTTTTTCTGCACATAGGTCTTCAAGTGATCTTCATTCATCTTTGCACAGCAAACATATTGAAGTAGCTGAAATGCCTATTCTATAGAGATGACTTGCTAGGTAGTCGTAATCTGTCAGTAGTCTGAAGGCTGCAACTGCTGCCTTCTGAGTTCTCTGGGGGATTATAACTGAATTTGAAAGTAATGCAATCTGTTTTTTATCTGTGGCAGTATTTTTCTGTTTCCTGTAAGTACGAATGTCAAAATGTTGCAGTGATTAATCATTTTTTTGAAGAACATGAGTAATTCTTTGCAAGCATGTCTGCAGTTTTATTCATTATCCATAACCCCCAGTGTGCTGGGACCCCTTGAAGACAGATAATTTTGTTTATTTTTTAAAGCTGTATTATCATTTTATAACATTCTCTCATTTTTGTTTTCTTTGTGGTATTTGAACATATTGCTGAAATGCAGCTTTAGAATTAGAAAGGATTACTGCCTCATTAACTTTATGTAATGGGAGGTTTAATAATTCTTGAGGAGCTATGCATGTAGCCTTTATTTTCCAATAATAATTTATTGTGTCTGTACCAAAATAATGATAAAAGGAAAACTGTGTACATGTGACTCCACCCCCTGTAATGTTTTCTTTGGATGATCCATCATTGTAAATATGTAACCAAAAATGCCCACTGTCATTCAGCATATTTTCCATACAGAAACCACTGTTACGTTGAGTATTTCATATTATGATAGGATGACAAAATAATCACTGCTCATGCTTTGCAAAACTAATATCATCATTCCTAATTTAATATCTATAAATGAGCAATTCTTGTATATAGACATATTTTGCATATCCATAAATGGCTCTAACAATATGGGTCAAATTTTGTATTGAGGTAAGGTTTTGCCTTTGAAGTTTATCTATATAGGCGACTTTCCTAAATAAACATGATTTTACACCAAAGAAATTTTTTTATTCCCTCTTCTACAAATAATTCATACAATGTTCTGTGTGTTTGAAATAGAGATGCTACATATTAGATTCAGACTGTTCTCTTTAGGTAACACATCCATGTCTTATTCTATTCACCCTTCTATAAACAGTTTTCCTGAAAAAAGTGATTTTACACAATACAAATTTTTATTCCCTCTTCTACAAATAAGTCATACAATTTTGTGTATGTTTGAAATAGAAATACTATGCATTACATTCACACTGTTATCTCTACTCACTGTTCTACAAACAATCCATATCATCTATAGATGGATGTTTCTATATATATAACCATTAATCTCAAAAAGTGCTTGACCGATCATCGCAAAATTCAGCATATATGTATATGTAGTTTTCATGGAGAAGCTTTTTAAGCTATCCACTTTGCTATACAATATATGGTTTTCTCCACTCACTTTTCTTGCATGTAACACATATCCTTCTCTAATTGCCCTTCAACATATAATTCATACAATATTCTATGGCTAAAATATAAATACAACATATTACACCTAAATAAATATCTTCTCCGAAGAAAACATTATTTTATGGAGAAAAAAATGCCAAGTAAAGCTCAGTCACCCAAATATTGATCATAAATTGTGCTAAGGTTGCAGTATAGATACCTTCAACCACAAGATTGCACATCAATTTCGATTTATATTTACCAATTTCCAAAATTAAATTGTAACTCATTAAAATGAGTAAACATTTACATGACTGCACTCTATACAAGATTGGTGTACATTAAAAACAGCACATCTGAGGCTAAAGTTAAGAGAGCTCTCAACAAACAAGATGTATACCAATCCTTTCCGTGGATTCTAAAAAGCAATCAATCTATGAAAAAATAAACTAATGATATTCCATTGATATTCAGTGAAAAATTAATTTCATGTGCTTTGTGTGTAATCCATGTCATAAACATTATTCTTTATTCATTTTGTTTGGTTTTTATGTTCTCTACTACATACTTACATCAAGTAGACAAAGATGGTATTGCATTTCAAACAAAATTTGACTTTGGGAGTCCACCATAAATACATGTTTTGAAGCCCCTTGAAATAGATACATTGTTTAGAAAAACACCCATGTGTCTGTTCATGTCTGATTCTCTGTAGGTGCGTATTTCAATATCAGTATCATTTATTACAGTCATTAATTAATATTTACATGGTATGGAACTGTTAGGTAAAATACATGAAAGGAGATTATTGTTTTAGAAAACAATGTATCAATTTGTGTTAAAGTAACCAAGTATAATCAAACACAACATATCAGTGCATTATAAATAACATTTACACTCTTTCATACGCATCAATATTTAAATGTTTACTTTCTCTACTAAGATAGTAAGTAGGGGAAGTATTAATGCCACCAAAATGTTGAGATTTAACTGGAAATATGTGTTTTGAGGCCCCCTGAATCAAAAAAGCATATTTAGAACAAGGTTCTGTCTGTCTGTCTGTCTGTCTGTCTGTCTGTCTGTCTGTCTGTCTGTCTGTCTGTCTGTCTGTCTGTCTGTCTGTCTGTCTGTCTGTCTGTCTGTCTGTCTGTCTGTCCGCCTATTTCCACATTCCCCCTGCACACTACAAGAAAATTTTTAATACGATAATTTCTGCAAATATTTATCTCGACTAACATGAAAAAGATAAAGGAATAAGAATTTGTAAGAATAGTTAGTACAAGGGTAGAGAAAGTTATGTGAATGCAACACATCAGATTATTTTATCCTCTACTTTATCTAATACCTATACTGAACCGATTTTCATTGCCATAGCACTACAGCTCTTTTTTGTTGGTTGAACATTCTTTTTTTCTGTCTGTAGACAACATAATACAAAAAGAATAAATGTGATATATACCAACCAAACTTAATGTAAAGTTCAGTGTATTCCAAAGATGTGACATGAAAATTTTTAAGAAAATTCCCCCATTCCAAACTACATTTACATGAAAGATTATTTTAAGTGTTTAATTTTCTCAAAAATGAAATGCTGATGATTCTGATTAAAATACATAAGTTTAAAATATTTAGGTGTCAAACAAAATTATACCTTAAATTTTCAGGAATGGTCTGAGAAATCCTCTTCATTCAGAAGGAATCCTACCTAATTTTGTAAATTTAACTGATAAATTGCAAGGGATAGATGAACAGTTAGTGTGCAAAAAATGTAGATTTCTTTTTAAAACCCACAACTTATTTAAAATAATGTTTTTGTGTTATTAGCCATTTCTATAATAATCATTGTTATTAGCTTAAACTTTTCAATAATTTTCATATCCTTAAAACACTCACTAAACTGTTCTGAGTTGTTTCTCTTGATGTCATGGGAAGAGTATAGAATTTTTGGACCAGCATATAATGGCTCACTTTTGAATATGTGACTATTGATTTAGTTTTCTGCATCCTCTTGTACCTACAGTGAAACGTATAATAAAATGTTTCTGCAAAGGTTTATTTTATTAACATAAAATAGACAAGAAAAACAAGCATTCATGATGATAGTTGAATAGGCTACACAAAAATAAACAATAGATGGTACAGAAAGTCAGATGAATGCAGCTCATCAGATTTATCATTTTTTGGTTTATTCTGTTACTGATAGTGACATTCATTTTTGCTTATATTTAAATTTCTAATGATAGAAAATCACTTGTTTCTAATTTTGAAACACAACATGAACAGAGAAAGAGAAGATGCTCATCTGTCAACACTATAACATAAACAAAGCTGCTTTAAAAGAAGAAATATTAATTAAATAAAAAATCTACTATGTTACACTCACATGACTTTCTCTACTCTTACTAACTATTCCTACACTTATTCCTCTATCTTCTTCAATTCAGTCGAGATAAACATTTGCCAAAATTATTGCTAGTATTCTTGAAAATGCAAGGGGAATATGAGAGAAAATCCAGTAGTTGGATAGCTGTCCAATTTTAGGATTGTTGTAAAGACATGTCTGCTACTAGATCTCTAGAAAAATAGACAGTTTTAAATATGAATGATAAAGGATAAAAAATTGTATAACGTAAAAAAATTTGGTAAAGTGTAATAATGCACAAAATTATTATAAAATTTGAAAATAGAACAATTAACCTTTTATAATTATTTATTTATTTAATATAATGGTGTATACAGATAATTGTGTAAAATGTACAAAGACTCATGGATAATTTGTAAACCAATATCTTCTTATACACTTAATTGCAATTCAAAACTTCAGAACAAATTAACAATAAATTTAGTAATCACTCCACGAGCACCAAAAAGTAGATCATCACTTCCCAATTTGAACTTTTGTATTTGTGTCTTAAATAGGGAATGCAAGGCTTATGTAGTCTTTTTTTCCTTATCAACCTCTTTAATTTGGTCTACATTCTTTTCAAATTGAATTGTAAGGTCAAGAATTAATCCCCTATTTTGTTTGAGAGGTAGAACTGGAACTTAAAAATTCAATGCCACAACTGGGATTTTAACCACAGACCTTCCGCTTACCGGGCGGCTGCTCTACCAATGAGCACACGGCTTGTGTGTTTAAAAACACCAACAGTAAGTTTGTTGGCATAAATAAATAATAATTACCCCTATTTTGTTGCCTGCCAATGACAATTAGGTCTATTCGTTCTTAAAAATAAGGTTAGAAAATGTGCTGTCAGCATAAATATCACCATTTCAAAACCATCGCAATGTACACATTTCAATATATCATAATAAATTATTCCTGATAGTAAAAATACCCTTACTAATATTTCCCAAACTAGTATGTACCTTCTAAACTTAAGTGAACAAGAAATATGCATATATGTCACCAAGTAATAAGTATAATTACTAATTCCTTATAGCAGTATCATGAAAGTCAAATGCCTTGTCATGGCCTACCATAGGCTTTGAGCGATAGTCAAATCTTTTAAAGCTGGTCACTACATGAAGACTTTGAAACTCTGTTCTCTTTGCGCACCTTTCATTTGAAAAGGTGCGCAGTATTGCACACTGTGTACTATTGTGTAGTATTGCAAAACTCACACAAATAACATGGAATATCTCCAAAATGCTTCACTCCCCAAAAAGAAAAAAAAAACTCTTTTGGATATCAATTGTGTGTTTTAACAAGAGCTACTTTTTTGTACAGTAAGATTTGGTCTATCTCTTATGGTTTACCAGTCATACAAAAGTCATCAAGAGCAAATGATTATCTGAGCCATAACCAGAAAATTCAAAATATACACTTCATAAAAATATCTTAAACATATGGCATTTTAATCAAAATTGTTAGTCACTTAAGAGAAAATCAAAATGTTCCATGGAAAGGGTAGCTTAGGGTGGAGGAGTTTTCTTCAAAATCTTCATGTTGCATCCTTGAAAGATATCAAACATAATACACTGATACATTGGTTTTTAACTGACTTTGCATTTTTAAGTTATGCTGTACACACACGTACATTCTCCCACACAGGACCTTGTTCTAAAAAAAAAATTTTTTTTTCTATTCAGGGGGCCTCAAAACATATAACTGGTGAAATCTCAACACCAAATTTTTGGATGGAATACAATACTTCCCCTACTTACTATACATAGTAGAGAAAATAAAAATGAATGCCTATCTTATCAGAATCCTCATTCTACATCATATTAATTGTAATTCATTTTCAGCTTTGGCCTGAAGTAGACTTTCCACTTATTCCTGTAGGAAAGATAGTTCTGAACAAGAATCCAACTAATTATTTTGCTGAAGTGGAGCAAATTGCCTTTAATCCTGCAAACCTTATACCTGGCATTGAGCCAAGTCCTGATATAGTACTACAGGTAAGCATGAATTAAGTACTTATATTTGTTTTTAAATAATTATACACTGTGTGCATATCTGGTGTTTCTTTTCTTTACTCATTTGATTCTATATTGGAGAGAATAGCATACAGATACATGATTTTTGTGAGAGAGTAAATTGATTTATTGCTCCAGGCATATTTATACCTTAGCTTTGGTAGATTATAAATGTTAGAAAAACATTATTTTGTTGCAATTCTAACAGACAATAAAGGATACAAACAATACTCTCAGCACTCAAGAGTCTCTTTTAGACTAAATGGGACCATAAATAACCCAAATAAATGATAATCCATACAATGCAGGAACAAACTATTAAATGAATACAAATTTTGATGTTTGATAGTGAAACATGGATTACTGCAAAAGGAGATGAGAAAAAGAATTTGAAAGCCGAACAGATGAAACATCTATGATCACTATCATGACTGTCATGAAAATGAATGAAACATAACTTCTTACTTTAATGCCACTTAATATATATAAAGCAATATAGACAGTGAGACTTTTAAGACAATTTAAAGTACATGAGTCGACCTATAGACACTTAAGCTTCACTTAAACTTATTTTTGTTCAGATGTGTTTCAAAGACCAGCGTCTTCATTCTCAACAGTTTCTCGACTGGCAGTTGAAGACAGAACATCTATTGTGGTAGCGACTGTGCTGCTATCTGGGTCACTGGATCTAAACTTCATTATGTCATCAGACAGATGTTTCTTCTTCAACGGCCAGTCGAAAAACCATTGAGAATGTAGATGCTAGTCTTCAAAATGCGTTTGGACAAAAATAAGTATAAGTGAAACTATAAATGTCTATAGGTTGACACATATACTTCTAAAACATTCCTCACTTTCATTTTATAATCCTTGTGTTCTTGAAACTGACCATGGTAGTGATACTTTTTTTGGCTTGAAGCATGTGACTGGCAGCAATTGCTTATGCAAAAGTTTGTTCACCTCATGGTCCTTGACAGGAATGCAGCCATCCATTATGTTTGTAAACAATTCCAGGCAAACAGCAATATCTGAGCCAAGAGTCGTGTTTCTAATTGTACTTGTGATAATAGTGCCTAACTTGAAGTGTATTCATGCTAGATTAAAGCAGAGAACTCACTCAAATAGCGCAATTTAAATGTTATTTTCAGTTTTGTGGAGTATGTTAAGCTTATAAAATGTAAAGAATGTTTTCAACCACTCTGTCTTTCTCCACTGATCAATTTCTGCCTTTTCTATATTTTTCAAAAACACTGCCAATCTATTTCAGTCTTAAGTGATATATCCTCGAGCATTATATAGTGCAGTCCCTGTAAGAATAAGTCACCTATTACATTCTTTAATTATTCATTTTACCTTGGCCCAAGCTAGTTCTATAGGATTGAGATCACACATGTATGGGGGCAAACAAACGACAGTGTGACCCAATAAAAAAAATCTGTCCATTTTAAGATTCTCTTTAGATTTGTGTGTTTCAATCATCCTATAAAGGTCTGTTTTACGCATAGAACTGTCACCGTGAACCTCTTTGTTCTACAACCACAATATCATAGCAGATTCCAGAGCACTTCTAGGTGCAGCCCGGGCTCAATCCCAGGCAACCACACGTGGGATTTGTGATGGACGAAGCAGCACTGGGGCGGGTTTCCTCCAGGTTCTCCGGTTCCTCTGGTTTCTCCCGCCATCTCATTTCACCAGTGCTCCATCTTCATTCCATGTATCATCAGTGTCACTGCCTGCTGTGGCATATGCAGTAAAAGTAGGCGATAAACACTACAAAAAAAAAAGGGCACTCCTAGGTGGGGGTTTATTTACCTTTACACTACTTTTACCATTATTTCCAACATAAAACTAGTGAAAAGTGTGATCTCACAATTGAAGTTAAAATAAATCAGCAGCAAGTAAACATAGTGTGAATAACATTGGAGCTAAGTTGGTAATGTGACCAGCAGAGCAATGTTTGCTCAGAAGTTTACAGAACTCTGATTATTACACTACTGGAATGCCTCTCCTCTTCCCTTCATTTCCCTAAAGCCATTAGCTGGTGAACAGACAGTACCTATAGTGCTAAAATGATGACCATATACATTTGTATACGTTTATCAAAAGACATATTTTAATGGTGAAAAAGTAAGCAAAAATCAATCTCGATAAACCTGAAAGCTGGACTAATGAGATCCTTGTGTAAATAAAATATACATATACCAGCTGTTGATGAACTACCTTGAAATATTTTCAGAGGACATATAGATATAATTTGAGATAAGAGACTTATGTCCTGTCTGTCGAAATTTTGAAGTTAGAGCTATAAGTTTCAGAAGTGTCAGTATGCCACTGGCTAATATCAATCATTTGAGAGCACAACACACAAAAACAAAGGAAAGTTTTAGAGCATACCTATCTGGCCCAGTGATTATGACATCGTTCTAGTATAAGGTCATCATCATTCTCAAGTTCAAAGCTTGTTTACTGCTTTTTCTTCGTTTTCTTTTCTTTCTTTTGAGTAGAGTATATTTATAATATTTTCATCTAGATTTTCAATTCTATTTCAATTTATGTATTTTTGTTACAACATAGCAATACAATTGTCAATTCTTACTAACAAACAGTTGAATACTACTTAATACATTGATATGCTGTACTTCAAAATGGGAGTATAAAAACATCTAGCACTTTATGTCATTTTATACAAAATGGTGACCTGAATTTTCATGACAAAGTTCACAGTGGTGAAGGAACGATTTTCATTCCCTATCCAAGACTTCTGATGTGAGCTGAATCAAGGAAATGATACTAGTATTAATGCTCTTCTTCTATAGAATAAAAAACGTAAGAAAAAAGCAGTAACTGCATGACAGGTAATGAAACTAGGAACAACAGCTTTAGCATTACGAATCAAACCAGAAGAGCAGTTAATCACCTTTAGAGTAGCCATATAATGCAAGAAGGCAGCTAATTGTCATTCAGTGTCACATTGTCAAGTGATAAGTTTGTGGTCTGAGAGATGTTTGTGGATTAACGCATGAGAACAGTGAGCCAACTTTTCACCCAGCTTTGCCTTGACACCGGCTTATCAGCATCTGATATTAATACATTTAATGTTATGTAACTGCATTATGTTTAAGCATGGACCATACATTGCCTATCTCAAATTACTTAAATCAGTCACATCTACAATCTCTCAAGTTATTTCTATGTAGTTCATTACCATTGTGTACATGTCTTGGATTAAAAGTCAAGTGTAACAAAAGTGTCGTGTGTGTGTGTGTGTGTGTGCGTGTGTGTGCGTGTGTGTGCGTGTGTGTGCGTGTGTGTGCGTGTGTGTGCGTGTGTGTGCGTGTGCGTGCGTGTGCGTGCGTGTGCGTGCGTGTGCGTGCGTGTGCGTGCGTGTGCGTGCGTGTGCGTGCGTGTGCGTGCGTGCGTGCGTGCGTGCGTGCGTGCGTGCGTGCGTGCGTGCGTGCGTGTGTGTGTGTGTGTGTGTGTATCTAACACACAGGAGTCAACAAGATCATTCTCCTTCTAGCTCCCCAGTATTTAGAAGTGATGTGCATTTTGCTAGATGTTCCATGTCCATTTTAACTTGTTCAGAAAGTAATGGCAGTATTCCAATCATAATGAAGATGTTTGCTCAAGTAATCATGTCCAATAACTAGCTGAAACATATCAACTGCAGTTTCACAGGATAAATCAGTAACTAAGGCATAGTCTTCCATAAGTTTCATCAACTGAAAATTTTTATTAGGTGCTATTAACTTATACTTTTGCTCATATTTGTTTTCTATAATCCTTTCTATCACTTCATAGAAAAATGTATTTATTTCTTTTTGCTGAACTTTGAACTCGTTTTTTGCTAACATGTAGCCTTTTGCAACAAAACAGTATTAATTTGTATGACTTTTTGTCAAAATATTGGTTACTAAAATATGTAATGTACCTTTTAAAATCTATAATGGCTATTTTTAATTTTAAATTTAAATTTTGTATTTACTTGTTTATTGCTATAAATACTTAGAATCCACACTGTACTGGTGCTTTAATATTAATTTCAGAGTCGATTATTCAGTTATGGAGATACACAGCGATATCGACTAGGAACAAATTATCTACAATTACCTGTCAATGCACCACATGAGAAAGAGAAAATTGCAAATTACAACAGAGATGGTTCAGATGTTCACTACAACCAAGGTGGTGCTCCTAACTACTATCCAAATACTTTCTCTCAAGATATATTATCACCATATGCTGCATTATTGCAATTTAAAGTCACAGGCGAAGCGAAAAGGTAAGCTGATAAACAGACAACCAGTATTTATGGCATCCTATTTTTACTTTCACTTCATGTATAGTAAGTAGAGAAAATATTGTATTCCACCCAAAAATTCGATGTCAAGATTTCACCAGAAATAAATGTTCTGAGGCCCCCTGAATTAAAAAAAAAAACATTTCTAGAAAAAGGTCTGTGTGTGTGTGTGTGTGTGTGTGTGTGTGTGTGTGTGTGTGTGTGTGTATGTGTTTGTTTGTGCGTGCGTGCATGCGTGTGTGTCTGTCAATCTGTGGGCAGCATAACTTAAAAATGAAAAGTCAGTTAAAAATCAAAGTTGGCATTTAAGTTTGTCTCTTCAGGATACAACAAGAAGATTTTAAAGAAAATTCTTCACTCCTAAACTAACCTTTACATGGAAAATGTTTCAAAAATTTTGATTTTCTTGAAAATGTCCTAACGATTCTGATTAAAATGCCTTATATTTAACATATTTTTATGGAAAATGAAATACATATTTTGAATTTTTTGGCTATAGCCCATGTAGCTCTGTTTACTCTGGATGACTTTTGCATGACTGTAAACCATAAGAGATAGACCAAATCTTACTATACAAAAAAAAACGTGGATCTCACTAAAATACACAATTTTTGTGAGCTTTGTTATACTTATACCTTCCACAAATGCAAGATCGTTAATAATTTTTTATATCTTAGTCATGCAAAGAAATCGGAATTTCAAAACTTTAAAAATTTGACTATCGCCCAAAGCCTACTGTATTCCCACAGTCCCATTGCACCTACAAGAAAATGAGCAATAAGACAATTTCTGCAAATGTTTATCTCGCCTAACATGAAGAAGATATGAATTGGTAAGAATAGTTAGTACAAGAGTACAGAAAGTCATGTGAGTGTAACACATCAGATATTTTTCCTTAAGATACTACCAAACCTAGCCTCTGTAGTTTTAGTTGTTAACCAAAACATTTCATTGTGACTTGAAGAGTAAGCAGAATTTAAAATGTGTGTTTAGTCCCTTTTTTAAGCCATTGCCATGGCATGGAGCCATTACCCCTGGAGTATGTTCAGCAGCAATTAGTTGTTATTTTGGTGTCAGGAATGGAATATAAAAGCCATGGTGGAGTAAATGCTTCAAAAATGATTGGCCAGAATGGAGAAGATGGGGAGCAAAAATAGAATCCAACATTGAGAGGAAAAGGAATCTGGAATGTATAAAGTAGGAAGTGAAATAATATCAGTGAACTCCTAATTATGAAAAAGATGCAGATGAAAATGTCCACTATGAAGACAGAGGTATCAATCACAATTTATGAATGACTGGCTAGGATGGAAAAGTAAAACATCTCCGCCAGTGTGTTAACATCTTGGGAGATTTTGAGGAATAGCTTAGCATTCTGGTAGGAAGAATAGATGCCAAGGAACTGAACACAATGGTGGAACAAAAGCTTAGTGGAATATTTAAGGACTTGAAGGTTAAGACACAAAGACGTGACATATCCACAAGCATCAGCTCATCTAAATAATACAGAACACCAACTTCTGAGGTCTTCTTCCAATAATTTGCCACCCAAAACCAATGGTCAATAGAGGAGAAAGATGCACTGCTAATAGCCAGCATATAGGGGCAGGCGGCCAGTTCTGAATGTGATACATTGATGGTGTCCAGAGACATCTGGAAGGCCTTCAAAAGCCGGTTGGGGAACCATTGTTTGGCTGCAACCTATCATGGTCAGCACAAGTCAGGATTCAACAGCCAGAGGACACATGCACCAGTTCGTCCTGGCAATTGAACAACTGGTAAACAAAGCTCTGGTGAACTTCCCACTCAGATACATACCCTAGGAAGTTAACTTATCCTGTGTCAATGGGAGAGCATGACACCATGATATGATAGCGTTTGATGCTTGGCAATTACAAGACAATCTTTGAGGTGCTAACGGCCATGTTGAGGATGGAGGTGGTCAGGGTAACAGCTATCCCCGCTCGAAGATCATAGTGCCCAATATTACAGGATAAGGCGATCAATGCAGGGACATCAACGTCAAGTGGTATGTGTTGGGACATCTAGTCAGGGCATCTAACAAAGGACTGTCCACAGACAGGACAGGACAGTACTGGCATGATGAGGGATAGGTTAGAGTCATCATCGCATCATTGAGTGACATTGTGCGCCTTAAGAGAAGAATGAATGACAACATCGGCCAAATGACTGAATACAGGGTATTTGTGTTAGGTGATAGTGGATACAGGTGCAGCCGTGACTAAAATCAGACCTGACGAGGCAAAGGCCTTGCCATCAAGGGAACTAAATGAGCCTACTAGCTAGTGATGGCATCGAGGGATATTTTGCCAGTGGAACAGGCCCTGCTGGAGTTGTCCCCACGGCGGAGCATTGTAAGCCTGTAGTGTTTGTTGAGAGGATGACAGGCTATAACACTGAGAATGAATACTCTCAGAGACCACAGGGCAATGGCGGACATTGGCAGGAGGCTCTTGCATCTTGCGTCTCAAGACAAGGTAACGCTCCAGAGACCCAAAGAACATACAAGGTTCTGCAAGGTAATCCTAATGGAGAATGTGATTCTGCTAGTAAGCAAGTTGGTTGTGAAGCACACGTGGAAGGCCGACTGTCAAGCAATAGTCACCTGCAGCAGTATAAGATTTTGAAGGGGTTAACATTGACTTAGCTGAACTGTTCCCCTGTCCTAGAGAGGTAACAAGTATCTATTAGTGGTCATGTATTACTTCACCAAGTAACCAGAAGTGTATGCCACTCCTAACCAGGAGGCCAACACAATCGCAGATTGCCTTGTGGAAGAACTGTTCTGCTGCTTTGGGCTACTGCAGAGCTGCACAATGAACAAAGTACCAACTTTGAGTGGAACCTGATGAGGGAAGCACTGGTGCAACTTGGAGTGCATAAGAGTGCAGAGCATCAAGTAGCCTGCAAGGTGACCTGATGTGAATGTGTCGTCCTGCTCAGACCAATGGGGATTACCCCAATCTTCAACAACCATGGCAAAGAGTACCACATAATGAAGAGGATCAATAATGTAGACTACCTCATCCAAAGACTGCTGCAAGGAAAATTGCTGGTGGTACATCTAGATTGTCTATCACTCGTGCTGGTTGGCACGAGGAACAATCCACCGGGGTTAGCATATCCCAATCTGTTACTTCGCTATCTGGGTGTACCTAACAACTGACCCTTCAGAACATTAGACTTGCAACATACATACAACTCATGATGGGCCACTTTTCTGTAGTTTGGATAAGTACTATTCCATAAAATTCCTCTTAGTAGGTTCTAGTAACCTCCCAAGGAGGGACTGAAAAAAAATAAATAAAATAGGGGATTCGGGCATGTGATGCATACTCAGGCTGCTCAGGAAGTGACTCCTCTTCAGCCGAGTTTTGTTTTTGATTTGGTTGCTTGGGCAGAGATCTTTCAGCTGTTTGCATCACAGCTTGTCAAGGTGAAAATAGAAATTTAAATTCATAATTTAGGAACAATATACTTTTGATTACTTAATGCTACACATGTTTTTTTTTTTCTGTGTTTCTTTTCTTTTTATGTTTTTTTTTTTTTTTTTTTTTTTTTTTTTTTTTTTTTTTTTCCCTTGTGTATATATTTTGCTTTTTACATGTTTTTGTTTGTTTTTTACTTTTTTTTTTGTATATTGTTCCCTGTGGGCACTTAAGTCATCCACACATTCTAGGGTCCCAAGAAGACAGTTTTACTGAGAAGGAAAATTATTTGCTGTTGCTGCTGCACCTCCTATTGCTTTTAGTTTGTGTTTTTTGTTTTATAGTATGAGGGTTGTATTTTAAATATTTTGAAAATGTTGTAGGTGTTGCTGTAGTTCTTCTTGCTCATCCTGTTGTTTCTTATCATACCTTGTGTGAGCGTTATCAGAGGCGGGCTTTTGTCTCAGTGGTTTGTTCTATTGTTTTCATCTTTTGGGCGGTGTTTATCAGTAGTCTTCTGTATGGTCTGGTGTGGGCATTGTGGATATATTTCAGCATGAGCGTGGCAACCTGTGTATCAATGGGGGTAGTCCTGGTGTAGTTGTGGAGAAGGCTGGTTTTATAGTTTGGGGAGAAGCTTGAAGGCCGTGCATAAACACTTACATTCGAACGCTCTGATTTTATCTATTGTGGTTGTTGTGATGAGTGGCATGGTAGCTACTGCTGCGTATGTGAGGTGTGGGCGTACCAATGATATGTACAGTTGTCTTAGTATGGCTGGTGACAGTCCTTGTTTATTGAGTTTTGTCAGGTACGTCAACGTGGCAACGTGTATGGGACGAGTTTTCCTGAAAAGTTCCTCATAGTGGAGTGGGTTTGATGGAGTGAGATTCACAAGTACCGTCTTCCAGACTTGAGTTCCGTTTTTACCGCCGAGCTGTTTGCAATTTTTTTATTTCGTCCTTTTTATCTCCAGTTCCGATCCTGGAAGTTTTATCGTTTGCTGCGACTCTCTGAGCACACTGCAGGCGTTGCAACAGTTTGTCGGCACGTCAGCACTAATTGTGAAAATTCAAGACACTCGTTTCGCAGTTACTCTCGCGTGGATACCAGTTTGTTTTTACCTGGACCCCAGGCCACGTAGGCATTCTCGGCAATGAAGCGGCGGATGAGACTGCTAAGTCTGCCTGCCGTTTGCCGGAGATTTTTACACGCAGTCTTCCTTACACGGATGTACAACGGTACTTCCCGCGCCATCTTTTATCAGTCTGGCAGCAATCATGGGAAGCTTTGGATATCACTGGCACTCAGTTGCGGATGATCAAGAACACCGTGCAACCTTGGATAACATCTTCAAGGGATACCAGGCGGGCAGAAGTCATCTTGGCCCGCCTGAGAATAGCATGGACACTATCTGCGTGGTGAGTCGGCGCCTGAATGTTCCACCTGTGGCGCTCAGCTCTCTGTAGCCTATGTCATAGTTGATTGTCCGCGCTACAATCGTGAGCGCCAGCTGTTTGGCCTGGGTTCCACTTTAAAGTCCATCTTAGGCGACGACCCGGTAGCTGTTGATACAGTGCTGCGGTTCGTCGGCAGTATTGGCTTTGGTAAGCAGGTTTAAATTTTATTTCGTGGTTTTACGTTTTACCTTTTACATTTTATCTGCTTACCTGTTTAGATGATTTTACACGTTTCAACTGTTTTGAGCTTACCTTTTAGACAAGTTTTACGTTTTTAACTGTTTTACTTTTTATCTGTTTTAGCTTCCCTGTTTTAGTATTTAATTTTAAGTTTTAAGTGGTGGTAAGTTTTTCCGTTTTTTATATTTTGACTTGGAACTCTAATGACCTAGCTGTCGACGGGCCCTTAAACCCTTTTCACTCACTCACTCACTAATCATCATTATCATTATCAGTATTATCATTATTATTATTATTATTATTATTATTATTATTATTATTATTATTATTATTATTATTATTATTATTATTATTATTATTATTGTTGTTGTTGTTGTTGTTGTTGTTGTTGTTGTTGTTGTTGTTATTATTATTATTATTATTATTATTATTATTATTATTATTATTATTATTATTATTATTACTATTGTTGTTATTGTTACTACACTTTGTTATTACTATTAATATTATCATCATCATTATCATTTTCCTCTTTTTGTTCTTCATCAGGTACGATAAAGGAGATGAAGATAATTTCTCTCAACCTGCAATATTTTGGGAGAAGGTGCTAACAGAGGAAGAAAGAATGCGATTGTTGTATAACATAGCCCATAGTATTAAAGGAGCAATAATGCCTATTCAGGTATTTATGCATCATCATTCACAATTTATAAAAACTATTCTACATCAGCTATAAAACATATCACATGCCTGACTTACATATTTAATTTTTCAGATGCGATGCGTCAAGCTTTTTACAAAAGTACACCCGGAAATGGGAAAAAGACTTGCTGAAAAATTGGGAATATACTACAGCTATAACTGAACTAAGAAAATTCGTGGTAAAAACAGTTAAAAATTAATTTTAAAAGCACACTTGTAGACCTTGTACATCCAGTTGTATTGCTTGTAATGTAATTCATAATATGCAATTCAGTATTCCTGTGTTTCTCTTTTATTTTCTTGTGCTCATACACAGAGCATAGAAACTTTTAGCCATCACATAGCAATACCTCTTTAATCATCTGATTCTTGCTCTGCTTACTGCATCTACAATGAAATGCTAATGAAATGGATTGAAAGTTTATCCAGATTAACAATAAATAGATTAAATAATAAGATATAGTTTAATATTATAATTATGTTGTAGCTGAAACAAAATTCAACACCAGTATAAACCAAATGTGTTCTTCTGTGCTCATTGTAGATGCAGCTGCAAAGAAACACAGTGGCCAATCAGTCCAATTGACCTACTCTGACTTTTTCTGTCACATAAAACCACCACGAATGTCATAATAAACTACATAAATTTATAACCACCAAACTCCATTAGATCAGATCTTATTGTAATGAACATAACCAGAATCACCTGAAATGTTTCCTTCTCCACCTCCTGAACACTAGAACTCCCCGGGAAGTTCCTGCGGCTAAACTAGGTGTCCCCCCCCCCCCCAAAAAAAAGCATCGATAACGCTTAGTATGTTGTGCGGGATGGCAAACTGATCGGATTTCAAACAGGAACTCCTGTTCGAAAATACACGGTTTGAACGAGCGTTGAAGTTTTAGAACGAATGGTCGTTTTGGTATCTTAATACGGAAGGTACGCAGTTCTTTAGCCATCTGTGTCACGACCTGAGAGTAACGTTCCTGCATCCTGCATCGGCTACATTCCCCCAGAGTTCTTAGTGCGCATCTTACTGCGCAGTAACGGACAGTAACGGTTTTACTTTCTCTACTGGTGAGTAGGGGAAGTATTGCATTCCGCCCAAAAATTCGATGTCGAGATTTTACCAGAAATATATGTTTTGAGAACCCCTGAATAAAAAAAGAGCATTTTTAGAAAAAGGTACGCGTGTGTCTGTGACTGTCTGTGTGTCTGTGGACAGCATAACTTAAAAACGAAAAGTCGGTTAAAAACCAAAGTTGGTATTTAAGTTTAATGTCGTTCAAGGATGCGACACGA
Organism: Tenodera sinensis; assembly: GCA_030765045.1. Taxonomy (NCBI): domain Eukaryota; kingdom Metazoa; phylum Arthropoda; class Insecta; order Mantodea; family Mantidae; genus Tenodera; species Tenodera sinensis. Next base: position 33,228,956 of record CM060961.1, on the reverse strand, counting down.
AGATCTTGAAGAAAATAGCCCCACCCTAAACTACCCTTTACATGGAAAATTTTTTGAAAATTTTGATTTTCTTGAAAATGGCTCTAACGATTTTGATTAAAATGTCATATGTTTGAGATATTTTTATGACAAATTAAATGTATATCTTGAATTTTCTGGCTATAGCCCCTGTAGTCGTATTTACTCTGGACGACTTTTGCATAACTGGTAAACCGTTAGAGATAGACCAAATTATACTATACAAAAAATGTAGATCTTGCTAAAATACACAATTTATGTCTCAATAAATTTTCTTGTAGGGTGAACCATTTCGGAGATATACCTTGTTATGTGTGTGAGTTTCGGAAAACTTGGAACTTTCGTGAAATGGGTCATCGTTGTTCATTTTTTTATATGTTACGTGTACAAAGAGAACGGGATCTCAAAGCTTTAAAAGATTTGACTATCGCACAAAGCCTACTGTATTCCAATATTCCCCTTGCACCTACAAGGAAATAAGCAATAAGCTAATTTGTACAAATGTTTATTTTAACTAACACGAAGAAGATATAGGAATAAGAGTTTGTAAGAATGGTTAGTACAAGAGTAGAGAAAGTCATGTGAGTGCAACACATCAGATTTTTAGAAAAAGGTCCGCGTGTGTCTGTGACTGTCTGTGTGTCTGTGGACAGCATAACTTAAAAACGAAAAGTCGGTTAAAAACCAAATTTGGTATTTAAGTTTAATGTCATTCAAGGATGCGACACAAAGATTTTGAAGAAAATAGCTCCACCCTAAACTACCCTTTATATGGAAGATTTTTCGAACATTATTATTTCCTTGAAAATGGCTCTAACGATTTTGATTTAAAAATCGTCATATGTTTGAGATATTTTTATGAAAAATGAAATGTATATCTTGAATTTTCTGGCTATAGCTCTTGTAGTCGTATTTACTCTGGACGACCTTTGCATAACTGGTAAACCGTTAGAGATAGACCAAATTATACTATACAAAAAATGTAGATCTTGCTAAAATACACAATTTATGTCTCAATAAATTTTCTTGTAGGGTGAACCATTTCGGAGATATTCCTTGTTATATGTGTGAGTTTCGGAAAACTTGAAAGTTTTGTGAAATGGAACATCGTTGTTCATTTGTTTATATGTTAAGCATGCAAAGAGAACGGAATCTCAAAACTTTAAAGATTTGACTATCGCACAATATTCTAATATTCCCCTTGCACCTACAAGGAAATAAGCAATAAGATAATTATGTACAAATGTTTATCTTAACACGAAGAAGATATGGGAATAAGAGTTTGTAAGAATGGTTAGTACAGGAGTAGAGAAAGTCATGTGAGTGCAAGACATCAGATTTAACAGCAGTGCACACAGCAATGGTGGTTTGGGCTGCAGCACACTTCTCGCCCATTTTCTGTGGAGTTGTATGAAGAGTATGGTTACGGCACACCTGTACCGTCAGTGGAGTCCACAGAGCGATTGAAAATGTTCAAGACAACCACAGTATTGTGTCACGTGGATGAGGCTCACCACCGCCGATATACATATGCTCTACAATGATGTAGGAGATACACAGTTCGTAATGTAGACAGCTTGATCTTGGGTTTATTGACGAAATGTGAACCTACACCCATCTCACACTTGGATGCGCTACAGCGTCCAAACCGTGCATTTCCAGACAAAGGTTCCTGCTTGAAAACCGATCAGTTTGCCGTCGCGCACAACATACCAAGCGTTGTTCGGGATGCTCTGTATAAGAGAGCGTGTTCTCGAGTCAGCCAGTTAGTAACTGAGTTGGTGCATGTGTTTCTAGTGTCACTTAGCATGACAGTGATTCAGTGTGTTCTGTGAAATTAAATGTTATGACTAGATCTCGGACTTTTAGTGGCGGCGCCATGGCCGAGCGGTTAGCGCGCTCGCCTACCACCTAGGCGGCCCGGGTTCGATCCCAGGGACCCGCATGTGGTATTCGTGGTGGACGAAGCGGCGTCAGGGCGGGTTCTCTCCGGGTACTCCGGTTTCCCCCGCCATCTCATTCCACCGATGCTCCATCTTCATGTATCATCAGTGTCACCGCCTGCGGTGCCGTAGTAGTAAAAGCGGGCGTTAAACACTACAACAACAACGGACTTTTAGTTCCTAAAAATCTTAAAGTACGTACCTAAAATAAGTTCTATCACAAATCAAAATAGGTTCTAAAATTGCAAAAATATGTGAACAGAAAATGACATTTTTTTATTTCCCATTACGAATTAGCCGAAACACGATTGTTTTATTGCATATGTCCATGATTAGAGTCACAGTAAACAACTAACACCTTTTCTAAGTTTTGCATTGAGAAATTGCATCGCTTGTCAGATAACACCAATTTATAAGCCGAAATGAGCGTTTCACATCAACTGATGTTAAATTGAATAAATGACAACTTTTTCCTTTGGCGTATTTCAGTAGATTCAACGGTTTTTGTGTAAATTAAAATTAAAAGAACCCACGATTTGTTGCCTTTTTGTTGCAATAAATTGTGGGGTTTTTAAATTTAATTTACACAAAAACAGTTGAATCTATTGAAATACGCCAAAAGAAAATGTTTTAGTTCATTCAATTTTCTATGAATATAGCCATAAATCAAGAAACATCAAACAATAATAATTCAGCCAGCTGACGATAAATTTTTTTGATAAAAATATTTTTTCTAGAAAACTATAAACTCTTCAACATTTTGGTATTAGACTTTCTTGTTATTCACAACATGAGAAATTCGCTGTTAAAGTCTGACGGATCATTTCACTTCCATCCTGCATATCATGAGGAAAAATCTGATGTGTTGCACTCACATGGCTTTCCCTACTCTTGCACCAACCATTCTTACAAAATCTTATTCCTATATCTTCTTCGTGTTAGTTGTGATAAGAATTTGTACAAATTATTGCTTATTTCCTTGTAGGTGAAAGGGGAATATTAGAATACAGTAGGCTTTGAGAGATAATCAAATGTTTAAAGCTTTAAGATCCCGTTCTCTTTGCACACCTAACATAAAAAAATGAACAACGATGTTCCATTTCACGAAGGTTTTAAGTTTTCCGAAATTGACACAAATAACAAGGAATATCTCCGAAATGGTTCACCCTGCAAAAAAATGTATTCAGACATAAATTGTGTATGTTAGCAAGATATACATTTTTGTATAGTAAGATTTTGTCTATCTCTTACGGTTTACGAGTTATTCAAAAGTCATCCAGAGTAAACGGGGCTACATAGGCTATAGCCAGAAAATTCAAAATATACATTACATTTATCATAAAAGTATCTCAGACATACCAACTTTGGTTTTTAACCGACTTTTCATTTTTGAGTTATGCGTCCGCAGACACACAGACTGACACACACACATACACACACACACACACACACACACACACACACACACACACACACACACACACATGCGCGCCCGGACATTTTTTTTCTAAAAATGCTTTTTTTTTCAGGGGGTCTCAAAACATATATTTCCGGTGAAATATTGACATCGAATTTTTGGGTGGAATACATTACTTCTCAACTTACCAGTAGAGAGAGTAAAAATAGGTTTTTACCTAAAATCCGAGGTCTAGTTATGCAAATTGAGAGCTTAGAGGTTCTGTTCGACAGCCGCCAAAGTTAAAGGAAGAAGAGGCCGCTTCGCGTATATTTCATAACGTCACTAAGTTGCGAAGTGAAAATTGAACCAGATCACATTAGTGAAGATACAGTGAAAAGTGAACAAAGTTACACTATTTCAGCAAAAGTTTATCTCTATTAACATGAAACCGATACGAAAAATAAGCTTTCCTATGAATAGTTCACAGAAAATACCTGTATTCTATAAAAACAAAGGTAATGGCATTCATTGGGAAAGAGCCCATTAGAACAAAGATAGTTATAAATAACCGTTGCGTAGAACAGGTGAGCCATTTTAACTATTTGGGAAGTGACGTTAGTTATGACAGGGAGCATGACGTGGACAATAAAGTATCCAAATTTCAAAGAGTGTGTGGAATAATAAATAGGACATTCAGAAACAAAGTACGCAAAGAAACAAAATTGAAGTTTTACACAGTTATGGCTGCACCTATACTACCATATGGAAGTGAGGCTTGGACTTTAACTAAAAAGCAACAGAGTAAAATACAGGCCTCAGAAATGAAATTCTTAAGAAGTGTGGAGGGATGTACCAGAAGAGACCTAATAACGAATGAAAGTATAAGAGAAGAGTTAAGAATTTATAATATAAGTGACAGGCTAAAAGATTACAAACAAAAGTGGAAGGAACATGTCGAAAGAATGCCAATACCAGATTTCCTAAGCAAATAATACATTATCATCCTAAAGGTAGGAGATCGGTGGGCAGACCCAGGAAACGATGGCTGGATTGCTTTGAAGGCGGAACAGGCACTTGACTGCCTACGTCATGAAGTGGAGGAGAAGAAGAAAATACCTGTATCAAAATAAGCGATAGTGTGCGTGTGCGTGTGTGCGTGCGTGTGTGTGTGTGTGTGTGTGTGTGTGTGTGTGTGTGTGTGTGTGTGTGTGTGTGTGTGTGGAGAAAGGCACGTGAGTGTAACGCTTCAGAATTTTTATGTCTTCATAGCAATCTTCCTAAGAACATTTTATTATGACTACAGCACCTTTCTATTCTAGGTTCCAAGTCTTACGTTAGTGAAGTGTAAGTCTGAAATTAAAAGAGCTCTAAAGCACAGCAATACGTTCCTGGTAGTACTTGTATTTATGGAGTGTAAACACAATAGATGCAATCATGCAGTATTGCTAGTTGCAATGTTGTTAAGTGAATAGAAGTTATTGTCTTGGTTCTAATACTAATTGCTTTTAAAGCCATTGTGAGTCGCGTTTAAACGCCTGACTGATTGAATACCTCAATCCCTCTTGTACAGAAAGCGAATTCAGTAATATGGGAGCATCTCTCAGTTTCTTATCGCCTTACGAGGTAAATACTGAGCAATGAACTGCTCACTGTTGCAATTCGGAGCTAGAAATGTGGCACTGTAGTGCAGACAAGGAAAGGTGGGTGAACACTAGATATACTTGGCCTCGTAGTAAAGTCACGTTTTAATTTTCTTTAGATGTATCTCCAAATTCTTAATGCCTATTGTGGAAAATGTTACAGTTGTTCCTTGAAATAAGCAGCATTTATTGAGTTAAACGACTCTGTGGTAGAAGAAAAGCTTTAACTTAGAATCACAAAAACGTGTAATGTCTCGCAGTAAACATACTGCAATATTACATTGTAAAACATAAAAACGTTTAACCCTTTCATAAATTCTCCCTATATTTATACCAGAATAACATTCGTATCGAAACAACTGTAAACATGTTTGTCTATTACATTATATCAGGAGAGCAATCTCCGAATCGTCTACGTGGTGTTCTACAACTGGGCGTGTACAGACATGATAACACACTGCTGCTGTAAACAAGGTCACGCTTCTGATGCAGTTTTGCTCTGCGTGCAGTGTTGACATAACGCTGATGTAATGTGGTTCAGTTATTACGAGTGATTTATTATTTTGTCCTTACTTAGTCACAAAGTGACTATTATGTTTTTCTACTGCACAGCATGCATTTATTTATGATTCATATGTGTTAACTCAGTCAGCTCGCCAAGTTAAAATACGATTTGCAGAAAGATTTCCAGGCCATACAACAAACCATTAACTTTACAATAAATTTCAAGCCACAAGAGGCGCCCGGGCTAAAAACAAAAGTCTAAAAGACGGCGTACGGTTCTTACCGAAGAAACAATAGACGACATCGGTCATCATTTGGGGAATTCCCCCAAAAATCGCTTAGGCGTCTTTCACAACAGACAGGCATTTCTTATGGCTCTTTGCGCACAGTTACTAAATTGCTGAACATCTCAAATACATATGTTTAATTGCTGACGAACAATAACAAGAATATAGCAGAAAAAAACCATTAAAAGTATTACAAATAGGCAAAAAAGCCTATGTATCTTATAACACACACCGCTACTGAAACATGAGCGTCGGCAGACATTTTTCCAGGGGCGGCGGCAAATGTTTGAAATTTGCAAACAGATAATATTAATTCTTAATTTAATGTCACAATTTATAATATTTGTTGCATATAACCATATTAATTCGTGCTAAATAAAAATTGATCTTTTAAAATAGTAGTTTAATAGTCAGTAATTAATTGCACATTAAGTTGACCAACTTCCAGGGGAGGGTCGCGGCCCCCCCCCCTTGCCCCCCCCGCCCCCCTTCGCGACGCCCATGGACTGAAAGGGATACAATGGAGAAACAGACTGACATTTAATATTTTTCACGTACGAGGCTTGGTTCCAACTTCGTGGATATGTGTGTACACAAAATAATCGTTATTGGAGCTCTGAGAAACTTAACGTTCTTTCATAAAGTACCCCTTCATGACGAAAAATTTGGTGTATGGTGTGCCATTAGCGGAGAATAGACCCAATTTTTTTCAAGTCAATTGACGCCCGTACATACGTGAGTACAAGTTTCCCCCCTTTTAGAGAATTAACAGATAGGGAGCGTGATTTTGTTTCTTTCTACAACACTACAACTGCTCATATGGCCAATCTTTCGATGAGAACAATTGAAAATGTGTTTTTGGCAGGCGCGGCTCGTCAATATGTGCTACAGTGCTACAGCACAATGATTATTTTGCAGAAAATAGTTTCTTCTTTGTGTTAAACATATACTCAATTATTATTGCACATTTTCTTCCACTTTCACTATTTTATATGCCGCGCGCTAGTGTTCTTTGCTCATTGTGTGCGAAGATGATGCACGCCTCACATACACGAGATAGGTGATGCGTTGGGTGCTACAAAATTCTTCAGTCCTTTGCAGGGAATGTAGACCAATCCACGCATGCGAAACATAGGTGTACGATTTTGAAATCTGTTCTCCTATTGGTTGAATTTACCTAGCGTTGTGCTCTCATAAAGTGGAGCACATGAATTCATGCTGCTTCTGTACAAAGTCGCTAAATAGCAGGATTGCAATGTCATCTAACGACTTTGCTTGCTGTTATGCAACTTCTGCCATCTATGCGGTGTTGAGACAACTATCTGTTGCCGGTGATAGACCTTGCACGCAATAAAACTCTCGGAAGTTGGACATGTGGAGCAATTACTGTTGGCACTACTTATTTTTGGCAGCAACAAATAACCGCGAAATACTCTATAAACTCAGGTTATGAACGTCAGTTTCGTGTGCTGAGCAATATCTGTGTTGTGTACGCTAAAATGAATTCTGTGGACAGCCTAATAAATTATCCTTTCTCTAGGAGGACTCTAGAAGAAAAAGTTCAAGTGAAGCAGTTAGGAAGGCAAACACCAAATTTAAACATCACGCAACCTGCAAAAGGAGGGAGAAATAATTCTTACACCAGGCGATTTAACCTCAAAATTTATGAGCATGCATGGATATATGGATGTCAGGAAAGAAATGCTCTTTTCTGTTTTCCATGTTTCCTTTTTGGGAACAGTGATTCGTGGAGTAGGACGGGAGTGACAGACCTAGGACATATTAATGTTCTTATTAACAAACACAAATAAAATGTAAAACATTTAAACAATGTAGTAGATTTAAGTGCTTTAGGTAGTACAAATATTGTGACTCAGTTAAGCCGTGCTTATCAAGAGGCGAAGCTGAAGCATAATCTACAAGTAGAGAAAAACAGGTATGTGTTGTCCCGCATAATTGACTGTATAAAGTTTTGTGGTGCATTTGAGCTTGCTTTGAGAGGACATGATGAGACTGAATCTTCTGAAAATCCTGGCGTGTTTTTAGGACTTATAGATTTAGTAACTAACATTGATAGTGCTGTGAAGGAACACATGGACTCAAACCATACATTCAAAGGAACCTCTAAAACCATCCAAAACGAACTCTTAGATTGTATGTTAAAAGTCTGTCGTGAGGTGATTCTGGAGGAAATGCAAGAAGCTGATTTTGTGGCTGTTATGGCAGATGAAACCACAGATGTTTCGCATCAGAACCAGCTTGTATTAGTATTTAGATATGAGACAACGGGTGTTCCATATGAGAGATTTTGGGGTTTTTTGCAATCAGAGGGACAAAACGCAGAAGCAATTTCTGAAAGCATATTAAAAGTGCTTAATGAACTATTCAGAGATAAACGTCATAAACTTATTGCCCAAACTTACGATGGAGCTTCAGTAATGAGTGGTGCAGTTGGTGGAGTACAAGCCAAAGTACAATCTCAGTTTCCAAATGCGCAGTATATTCACTGCTATGCGCATCAACTGAACTTAGTGATGGAACATGCAGCTTCGCAGAATAAGTCTGCCAGAATATTTTTTCTTAATCTCTCTGCTTTTCCTGCCTTTTTCTCAAGATCCCCACAGCGCTTGGCAGCTCTGGATTCTGCGGTGGCTAGAAGAGTTCCTGGTGGTTCTGCAACTAGGTGGAATTTTAGATCCAGAACTGTTAATGTCATTTATGAAAATCAGGAAGAATTGCTGCAGTGCTTTTCGGAGTTGGAAAATTCTGCCCATGATAAGACTTGTCTGGAAGCAAATGGGCTTCGGCGTTATTTAGAAGACAGCAAATTCCTTTCATGGTTGAAATTCTTTCACCGAGTAATACCTCATGTTGATGTACTTTATAATCAACTGCAATCAAGATCAACTGAGGCTGTTAAAGTACAAAATGCTGTGTCTTCATTCATTCAGTGTATCTGTGACATTCGAGAGGCAGCCGATGATATATTTGTGATTCCATCTGAATCAATGAGCAAACGCCAGAAGGTAGTATGTCTAAAAATAAAAGCCAAAGAAGTGTGTGACCGCATTATCGAGGAAGCTAGACGTCGTTTTCAGTCGCTTAGTCATCTCGATGCAGCAAAGCTGTTAAACTCTAAATTCTTTGGCAGCTTTTTAAGTCAGTTTCCTGAGGATGAACTTCAAACTGCTTTGACTACGTATACAACACTGAACAAGAAAATGCTAAAGACACAACTTAGCGTTCTGTATGCAAGACCTGACTTTAGAAACATTGACGGGGCTGTGCAACTATTGCAATACATAATTTCTAACAGTCTGCAAGATTCGTTTTCTGAAGTTACAACTTTACTAAAAATTTTGATCACAACGCCAATGACCACTTCTGAGCCAGAAAGATGCTTTTCATGCTTAAAACGCGTAAAAACGTTCTTAAGAAACACTATGCTCTGGCAATGCTGTCCATGGAGAAAAGCATCGCTTCTAACATGGAGGGGTTTAATACCAGGGTGATCGATAAGTTCTGCAGCCGGAAGGAGCGCCGTATGGACTTTATATTTCGCCATTAGGTAAGACTAATTATATAAAATGTGTAATCATTGTGCGGTACTGTGGCACACACCTTATTTTGTTCACCAGCCGCCACTGGTTTTTGGACAGAATTATTTGTAGAGATTTGTGGTCCCCTCGGTCCCCCGACGTAACCCCTGCGATTTCCACCTCTGGGGTAACTTAGAACATAAAATTTACAAGACAAACCCACACACCCTGGAAGGATTAAAACAAAATATCCTCCAGGAAATTGCCAGCATTTCTCAATGTGAACTACGGCGAGATGGATTCCTAAAGAATACCATATATGTATGGTCATTGGACGGTGGCCAACTTCAGCATCTTCTTTCATAAAGTTGGTAACTAAAGCATTTAAAAGTTGTTTTAAAATGTTGTTAAATGCCGTTTTATGATAGCGGCAGACGGTGAGCGCCGAGGAGGCGTACAGGCTAAACACCGCGCAGCCGGTTTGTATATTTTTTGTTCTCCCCGATGCAGTTTTTGCTTTCGAATGAAAGGTTTTCTTCTAATACCTATGCAATGTACCCATTGAAATTTAATTACATTTCTGTAAATTTGCAGTTTGTGAAATGTATCGAACTGTTTTACCAGCTTGCCATAGACCAATAATCTGACTACGTGTAACTTCTGATATGTATGGCATGTTATGAAACAAACGACAGTTGAAACTTAATGAGTAATGATTTGGTGAGCTAAATAGCCCCCCCCCCCTCTCCCCTCCCCCTTCATGCCAATGTGTCATTGATTATAACTAGAGTCTGAACCTTCATGCAGGAAACAAAACGTTGCGGGGTTTGGACTATAGGAAGTGGGAGGTGTAAGTCAGTCACATGATCACAAGAGAGGAGGCAAGGTACAGTCCACGTAGGAAAGTTGTCGATTTTGCATAACTTACATTCAACGTTGCCACCATTTGCAGCAAAATATTCACTCCCAAATTCTTGTACAAGTTCAGCAGTACGTGAATATTTCGATTTCGTGCTGCAGGCATTTACTGTATGGAACTAATGAACACGTTTGAGAGACACTATGCGCTGTAGGCAGTGTGTTTTGTGCTACCGCACAATGACGTCACGCTCTGCTGTTGTGGAGGTAACTTGCAACCAGTTCATTTGACGATAGCTGTATAAAGGTTGGACCCTAGTTAAAACTGCCCAGCCAGTAGCATGAATACCGTTCATCATTGGAGGGGGGTAAAGAGAGAGAAAGAATGGGAAGGTACGATGGCCTCGTTAAATAATCAAGATCACTTGCATTTTACTAAATTCGTTTTCTGTACCAACAAGAGATGTGTAATTAAACTATATATGCAAAACTACTTATCTCGATCACGCTGAGGCAGGTAGAAAAATAAGCTCGCGTAGGGCAAGTTTGTAGACGCTATATAAAAGTAATTATTAATATTCGAAAAAAATATTTATACGAATATAAAATCAGATTTTTACCATTCGCGTTATAAAAACCTTACCTCAAAATTAAATAAAAAGCAGTTCGTTTAAGATGTGACATTCAAGTTTATTTCCATCGTGAGTGATTTAAAATCACTGAAAATGCATGTTAAATGTATTTGCCTTAAAGTATAACCCGCCTGCACGCTGTTTAAGTCCCCTTGCCACGCAGTACAACAAATACGTCAAAGTATCCATATGCCCGCAACAAAAGTTTATCATAATGTGTAAAATCACGAAAGCTCCTTGTGCCTTGTTAGTATGTCACGAAGGCAGTGCGTGCAAAATCCGTATTTGTCGTTAATAGTTCGTGATGTTTTGTATTTATGAGCAATGCAAGTGATGCGTGTTACAGGTTTGATGCCTTTACCTCTTTTGGATATGCCATGATCATAAACTACCGTTAAAATAGTTCTACCTATATTAGGTGCTTGATAATGAAAATTTCGTTCATAATGGTCGCGCTAACAGTGTTGAAATTGAGAAGAACGACAGAAAACAGCTGTTGATTTGCAGGTATTTTACGTGGGATAAAACCCATGTATACAAAAAATTACGAACTTGTCTTTGTGTGTTTATTTCTGAGATTTCTCTAAGTTGTTTCTATTTTCTAGAAGGCGTTTCTTCCGTCCTACAAAGTCTACTTCTGTGTAAAAGCAAAGTTTGGTGTTTCTTGGGAGGTCTCGTGGCTCATTACGCTGCCAGTCAATGTACTGTCGAAAAACAGACCAAGTGACCATCATCTTACACTATTCAACTCTCTGTACACCAACACGCGAAAATCCTCACTTTAGGACTAGGTCACTTGAGGAAAATGTCCGCAATATGGACTATTTGTGGGATGCTCCTCGCTCTTGTTGCTGTATGTCAGCTCGAAGAGTCAAATGATGATCCAGCAGCCAACCAACTGCCAGCGTATGCCAAGGATCATGCTGTGAGTACTTGGTTATAAATATTTGACTTGACGACTACTTAGTGAAACAAAGCAGCTTCAAAGTCTCAAATCTGTTCAAAGAATGCGTTATAGCATTATTAAAAAATAGCCTGTATTATGAAAATCCCTTTCACAATATAGGAGAGTTTTTATTGACAGCAAATGTTGGCCCTTTTAATTATTTTTTTTTTTTTTTTAGTTTGAGCAATACTTAAGGGTATTGAATGCATTTATGTAATTATTCATTTGTTAACCCAATCTATTTATTTAGGCTTATTTGTATATATCTTGGTTGCATGATTGTGTGTTTATATAATTTTCCCGATGGTGCTGATGGACACCACATTATGCAAAATGTGTATGCGTTTCTTCAACAACGCCTAGAACAGCCAATTTAAATGTCAGTACTGTTATAACCCATGCCCTAGATCCCTTCCGATTAGCCTTCTGGATGAAATTACAGCAACTGAACTTAAGTATGCTGATGAGCATCCGAGTCTGCAGGTGAACTTTTCCGTAGTTAAGTAATGGCGCCAAATGTAAGCGTGGCCTATGCTTTCCCAACAGCCTCTATTTTAGCAAGCACATTTGGGAGCTGAAATTGAACAGGGAATGACAATCCATATTTCGTGCAAAGCTGCAATGAAACATATATTTTTGCTCAGGTGTAAAGTAATCCTTTTAAAGCACACCATAAACATTCTATTGGCTTCAACCCAAGACTATGAGCAAACCAGTCTATTACGCTGTCGCGAAACATTCACTCTGCGGAAACCATGCAGCATGGTCCGTCATGTTCCTACACACAATTTTCATTGCCGACTTGTTCATTGATGTTAAGACACCCTATAAGCTCGTTAAAATGAAGTTGTAACTTCTTCCCTTACTTTGTCGTTTAGAGTAAAAAGAGTAAAGTCCATCTGAAATAGGACTACAATTTGACAACCTGAACTTTAGTATAAGACGTATCACACAGGCTAGGCGATGTTGATCAGGTGTTCTTCGCCAAAAGATCTTCCTATGCAGTACCATAATACAGTTGTTGTGTTTTCGGAATGAGCCCATAAACTCAACACTTTGATTTGTCTATTCTGTTCTCTCACACGATAAATAGCCTCCTTGGGAATTGATACACTTGTTCCAGCACTTTTACCACTGCTGACAGCCCCTCGGAAGTCACGTTCTTTAAACTAGTTCAGGGCCTTCTGGAATTCGCGATGCATAACATCAATGTGCTCAAAAAAGGAACCACATTTCAACTCGAGAGGGGAAAGATCCGCTGGAGCCACATCTAGAGAATAGGCGGGCTGAGCAACAGCCAAAAATTGGCGAAGAGAAAGGATTATGTGGGCGGGTGCATTGTCGCGATGCAAGAACCAATCACGGGTTGTCCATTTCTCTGGCCGTTTGCGTCTTACACTCTTCCTTAATCTGAGCAGCACCTGTTTGTAGAACACTTAAATCACTGTTTAACCCTGTGGTACAATTCTTTTAATGTTAAAAAAGAAACCATCATCGTTGACTTCACATTGGATCGAACTTGTCTGGCCTTATGGTGCATGGAGATGAAGGGCTCTTCCATTGTGAAGACTGCTGCTTCGTTTCTTGACCGTAGCCATGAATTAATGTTTTATCACCAATAATAACTTTTTTTATAAACCGTGGATCATTTTGAAACTGTTCTTTAAGTTCTATGCAGGCAATCATATGGCCTTCCTTTTAGTCATTAAAAAGGAGGAGGGACACGAACTTTGCGGCAATCGTCATGTACATATCATCTTTTAAAATGCTTTCAACACTTCCAGAAGACCATGTTTAATACACCTATCATTTAATATAATTTCCCTCATACGATTGATGTTGCCAGTTTTACTGGAAGAAGGCCGTCCCGAACGATCTGAATCTTTAACTGATGTCACACCACTTTTAAATTTCCAAAACCATCGAAATGCTTTAATTTGCCCATCACTTCCTATCCTCATGCTGTTCTTAAAATGTATGGGCTTCTGTTGCAATTTCACCGAGCAAAATTTGATGTTAGTTCTTTGTTCTTCGTGGTATAGCATTTTCAACACATGAAAAGATTGCAGCAGGTACAAAACAGGCGTTCACTTCAGAGCTTCTACTTCTGCGCTGCAAGGCCGCAGAAAGTCGCGTGACCTGTCATTTTTATTAGGAGAGAGCGCTGTGTTCAGTTTAGGTAAGATTAAACACAGCTTTCTTTCAGAAGTGTTGCGAAGTCATTCCAGAAACTTTTTGATCACATCTCCTATGTGCTCCAACTCGCACTCCAGATAACCTATTTTCTCCTTTCTATCGTCCAGTAACCGCTTCACATATTATTTGAGCGTTTGTCACTGATTTGTGACTCAAGAGCGACTACTTGGCAATGGGAATCAAGTTTTCGTTCCTCAAGTCGAACAGTGATCATGATTAAACGGAATTTGATACTCTTTGCGATTCCACAGTGATGATGACCATGGAATATCGTCATTTCTACGGAAGCACTCGTAGCACTGGAAGACCTCTGTAGACCAAAAATGAAGGTCCACCTCATCACCTTTGTTGTGGACTTAGAAACAAATTTGTGCTTCACTGACATACGAAACAGTCGACATCTGGTTGTGTGTAACAGTGCCAGTCTCTCACATTCAGTTGTTATACCTGTAGCTCTCAGTCAACTGAACATCTTGGAAGTCATTCTCTTACAGATTGTCTTATTATTGTGAACGTTATAAATGTATTCTACGAGCTGCTCTGCGGCGTCGTGTCTGCCTTATCACCAAGAAAAGGTGAGCTGATGAAATATACTAAACATTTTCTCTGTCATGCTAGAATGATTACAATATACGGTGTTATCAGATAGTGACAAATGCATATCACAGCAGTTACGTACAAGTATTAGATATTGCAGCATGGATGATTCACATGTACATATTTCGTAGTAAACAAATCGACTAGGTACGTGAGCAGATTAACAGTTCAAGCTCTCTCTCATCTCAGACCCCACTCGCCTTCTTCTGGTAATCAGACACTGCAGCTTCTACTAATATCTTTCTAAGGAACAATCACAAGCTGTAAATATTCGTGCATTGATAGCGTTACTTTTCATATTTCATTTGTCAGCCAGCTATTAGTTGCATATTTTACAAGACATAAGTTCTGAAATGCATCTTACTTCTCGTGAAACCGTTCATTAATACCTCGGCTTTGTAGAGACGTCCATGCTGTTGAATCTGTTTGGTCCTACAAATCGAAAAATTATCCCTCACGGAGCGAGAGAATTAGGCACCGCGCTGTGGTCCACATATCACCGAGGCTGCCTGGGTTCGATTCCAATGATCCACATGTGGTATTCATGGTGCATGAAGCGGCGTCAGAGCGCGTTTTCTCCGCTTCCTCCCGCCGCTCATTCCACCAACTGCTCCATGATCACCTTTCCAATCATCCATTACCCCTGTATTTCATGTCATCCTCTTCCTCATTCCGATACCTGGAGCTGGATTGACCACCTTCTTCCAGGACTTCACTCTGTCTGGTCCATAGGTTTGTCTGCTCCCCAACAAGCAAGTGACCGTAGACATCCTAGGGGATGTCAGTCCTTCATAAGGAGAAGGTAATCAGATGAAGAAGATATCAGTACTTCTTTCTTTCAGGACGTGATGTATGATTTTACTATGAAAGTAGCAAACCCTAAGAATCCCAAAACGGTGGCGAATTCTCACAAAAATGTCGCATGTAATAATCAACTGGAAGGGGTTCCTGCACGATTCTGAAATTAAAGTAATATCACCCATTTGAGATATTGGAACGTAACGCTCCAAAGACCGGTTGATTAGACTGAATGGTTCTGCTTGCATCCTGCTACAGTATAGGTATACGTAATATCTGCTTCGCTTTCAAGCAGGGATGCCAAATGTATACTTCGTTGTTATTGCAAGTTTACAACTTCGATTTCAATGCCTTGCAGTTGAAACCAATGGCCAATGTTTTAGATATCAAATCTAAATGGCTTTCATAAGAATTTAAACCTAAATTTCGGCTTATCAGTGGATTTTGGGGATGTTGACGAAGGATAATAGATGGCTCGGAAATAATACCCGCTGCCTATAGAACGATGCATGGCTAATTAACGCCTTGATTTGGAGATTTTATCTTACTAATTCAAGATCCACTGTAGAAGTCCACTCCACATTTGCAACCATAAAATTCTAAATAATTTATTATTCAAACCTATTATTGTTTCTACCTACTGCGCGCCATTTTCACTGTTTATCGAAAGTGTATTCTGCAAAGCGTAAAAAAAATGCTTCCAAATTGCCTTATAAACTAATGCAAAGTTTGTTGAACAGTAATAGCGATGACAAAACCAACAATGTACATTTTTCTATTAAAATAATATTGCATTATAAAACATCTAAAACTTTTAAAACCTCAACATACCTACCATAATAAAATTGTTGATTTAAAATATTCAGGTACTTTTCCTTTAGGTTAAAGTTATCATTGAACTTTGTGTACAGTCAAAGCTGAGATACCTCACTCGAGACACTGGTGAACCGTTAGACAGCATGACGGCAAGTTTGACCGCTGGTAGATGTGGCCCTATACTTCTTCAGGACTTCAACTTCATCGAAATGACAGCAAGGTTCAACCGAGAGAGGACTCCAGAAAGAGTAGTGCATGCCCAGGGCTCAGGTTGGTCTCTTTTGTTGTACTACGCCGTTATACCATTATATTTTTAAAAATTGCTAAAATGATGATCCTATTATGAGTTACTCGGCCGTCAAAGTGACACCTGTGATCGTAGTATGATTCTAATGAGTCATGAGTAGGACCCGGACTTTTCGAAAATGCATATGTGCATATGTAAATGCTTATTTTGAGGGGTAGTGCATATTTAAAGGATGTATGCATAATTTGACGTTTATTTACCTCGTGTAAGAACGATTACCTGATATTTCTGAATAAACTGAGCAATTTAATGAATCTATATGTTGGACACCTCTTGGCACCATATGCTATTTTTAAGCCACGTGGTAATGGGACCATACTTTCGGCCTGACAATACGAGTACATTCAGGTAGTTGGGCGCTGCAGACCCTTTCCGCGATAAGAATTTCTTACTTTCCCTTCAGTGCAGTAGCCTCTAAAATTTTGTGCTGATAGGGCAAGTGCGTTAGCCTGTTCATTTATTCATCTACTATAATAGTTGTTATTTTGTAAAAATACCTAAAGATAAGAGCAGCAAATCCTTCTTAATTAAGCAGTGGATTTCGGGCGATAATGACTGATCAAGTGACGGCGATGTGGTGTTTTGTCAAGTGTGTGAGAAGGATATAAAATGTGATAAAGAATTTCAACTTGAACAGCATTCAAAAACAGCTGCACATCTCAGGTGAAAAGAAAAGGGCAAGAACTTGCAACAGCTACTTTTGACTCAGGTGAAACCACAGTCAGAAGGTAATGTATTTTACTCTGACCTCTGTAAAGCGCTTGTATACAACAGCATTCCGTTGGATAAATTAAATAATCCCCATCTACAATCATTTCTACCGAAATATTGTGTTGGACAAAAGATATCGGACGAATCCATCCTTAGAAAAAATTACCTAACTTCGCTACGCGCTTGTGTCCTGGGTTCAATACGGTCTGACATAGGAGGGAACAACATCTAGATATTGGTTGATGAAACAACCGATTCGTGTGGCCGATACATGGCTAACTTTATAGTAGGAAAATCATGTCCAGAAGAACCCGCCAAACCTCATTTACTTGCATGAAGTACTCGTATTAGAAAAAGGCAATCACAGCACGATTGCAAGATTTGTAAACGATTCCTTGCGTCTTCTGTGGCCTACTGAATCGGAGAGTAATTGTCACTGGGTGCGGTCTTAGTCACAGATGCAGCTTCATATATGTTAAAAGCTGGCCAGTGTCTTCTAGTATTTTTTCCCCTAATTTTATCCATCTCACATATTTAGTCCATGGGTTACACCGCATTGCAGAAGAAAACTGCACTCTCTTTCCATCAGTTAACAAAGTAATACCAAGCTGGAAAAAGGTGTTTTTAAAAGCGCCTGCTCGTGTACAGTTGTACAAAGAGCGTCTGTCTGAGGTGTCTCTTCTCACAAGATGGGGAACTTGGTTACTGCAGTGTTATTCTACCAGGAGAACTTCAATCAAGTGAAAGCTGTAGTCACAAGTGTTGATGATACTAGTACTGCATGTGTTCGTGAAGCAAAAGGTGCATTTGAATGTGAAACTGCATATCAAGATATAAAATCCTTAACCCCTGAAAACATCGAGAGACTTTAGGTAACATACTGTGATTCGTCATTTGGCAAGTAATGACACAGTATTGGTGAATTAAAATAAAATATTTACTTTATAAGTGTATATTCTTATATTTTAGTGCATTTTGCATGCATATATTTGATGTTTTTAGTACATATAGATCCGGACCCTAGTCATGAGTCAGCTGCTGAGACAGCTTTCAAGAACATACTGTGACATTGGGTCGTTCAACAATATACAGACGACAGAGGGCCGGGTGACCTTGGATACAGCGAGCGCTTGTGTGTACGCGGCCGTAATAATGGTGAAAAAACACAAAGGTATGAGGATAAAAGTAACTAGTGACTGTGTGTATGTGATCGAACAGCGCGATAACGCCAGTAGTGTTCAAAAGCATCTCGGTAATTCTGCTGAGTTATTGCACACGTGCGCATGGAAAGAACTCGAAGATCGCGTGACACCGGCTCCAGTATAAATAAGACAGTTCAGTAGTTAGTATGAGTTTAGCTGTCGTGGGTTAAGTCATCGTGTAAGTTAGTTCTTGGCTACATGAGTCGGTCAGCCTGTCAGTGAGTACGTGTGTCGTCGAGTGATTGTATCGTAATAGTAAAGATATACTAAGGGACAGTGAAAATGGAGAAAGACATTGAAAGACTGAGAAAGATTAACAGAAGAACAATTGTGAATTGTACTGGCAGAGAAGACTATACATTTTGTTAGCAACGAGAAGGAAATTGTGCACTTGTAGTCAAATTTAGAAAGAAAAGTAACCGGACTTTCGAATTTTACAGTTTTGTTACAATACGTTTTAGTCGTTCATTTATATGGCACATATTGAGTCTCTTCGAGCCCACTACAGTATGTTTACTATGAAACTTGGCCAACAGGCGCACGGTCCGTCTCCCGGGCACGTACCTACTGCATGACTTGGCTGACAATCGCATGGCCCGTTTCCTGGTCAAACATACATGAACGTTAAATCAAATCTCAAATCACATTAGCAAATATCAGAATAAACACAAAACATGCGTTATCACGGCAGATGCTGGAAATTCCATCCATCTGCATCAATACATCTGCATCTTCTGAGGAAATTTTCATTCGCACGTATTAGTTCAGCTTCCGAAATAGCGTTAATTTCCCTCTTGATATTTTGTTTTCCCAACGTCTAACGAATAAGGGATGAAGAAGAAGATATTTTGTTTTGATTTTGTCTTGTGCAAGGCGCCGCTCGAGGTGGCCGTTCTAATCTTTGTCCGATGTCGTCTAATTTTTGTTCCATAAGCACACGCCGTACAAATTGATCTCGTTTCCCTGAATTTATTACACGCAAATGAACGGAACGGTGTCTCTATTCCGAACAAGCACGCCAGGAAATTTATTTTCAAATTGCCTTACAACTTCCCTACAAGATGATGTAAACACTCACGTATCATCCATAAAGACTCTTTGTTGCACTGTACACTGCAATCGATTCATTTTGAAAACACTTCAAAATTAAACACTTCTAAACATCCTTAATGTTTTCTTGTGTGAACTGGACTAGAACATCACAAAATGCCTACGTAACGAAAGTAAGTAGTACGACTAACACACTGTGACGATGAGCACGTGCGCGCACGGAAACGTATTGATCACAAGGGCCCTGCATCTGCCGGCCAAGTTTTGTAGTAAACGTACTGTAGTTCGAAAGGGAGCAATGAATATACCACGCTATCACTGTGCTTCTACTTCCTATGCACTCTCGTGGGAAATAGGCATTTGCTCACTTAGTACATATTTGCTCGTTCGACTGTTCACAACATGGCGTTGTTGTCTCGCGCATTCCTGCAGTGCAGTAGATTAAATAGTCGCCACAGCATTGTCATGTTTCTGCGTTTCAGGCTTTGTTTTGTTGCCTACTGTTATTATTAACTTTCCGTTAGTATCTTATAATACAGAAATCGATATTTTCACTCTTCTAACAATACCCCTCAGTAAAACATATTATATTACACTATGAACCAAATAAATATGATATAGCTTTTATATATCTACAATTACATTCAGAATTTCTGTAGCAAGAAAAAACAACTTAAGAAACCTGTATTAAATAAATATTACAAATTATAGTACAATAAATTGAATAATGAATTATTCCTTAAACTCAAGAAATTGCCAAACTGTCATTAAAGTAAGTTATGTTACCACCAACCTTTAACAAAGATTAAGATTAAATAACTCAAAAGCTGTTGCACTACTTACTGCTATGTCCCTGCAGTTAGTCCACCACTGAAAAGAAAGGTACACTTAAAATTGTGTTTTGATTTAAGGACATACAAATTAATAAACCTGAGAATAAACCCGATAAAGACAAAAATATCTCTGGAAAATTAAGGATACTTGAGAGCTCTTAACATTTTACAACACAAAATCTCCAACATTACAAACACAAAACCAAAGGGAGTTTGCCTTTAGTTACATGAAAGAGCACCTCAACAACATTAATGATGCTGGTAACAACAACAACAACAACAACAACAATAATAATAATAATAATAATAATAATAATAATAATAATAATAATAATAATAATAATAATAATAATAATAATAATAATAATAATAATAATAATAATAATAATAATAATAATAATAATAATAATAATAATAATAATAATAATAATAATAATAATAATAATAATAATAATAATAATAATAATTTGACAATTATTTCAAAGAGCTTTCATACACCACTTTTTCCAGTTCTATGTTCTGATAATTGCCTCATTGAATTTTAAGAAAACATTTCACTTCAACTCCATGCTGGAATATCACATGAACTTTAGGTTGCATTAGACACAATGCAACAACAATGCTGGTGAAGCAGACTGAAGCAGACCTTGTTCCTAGTCACATAGGTGTTCAAACAGAAAATAACACCGCAGCTCGTTTGTTATACCAAATGAAACAGACTGAAAACGAGACTTATCTCGAGCTCCAGTAAACTCAACTCGTTGTGTTTAAGGGCACAAAAAGTACAAATTAATGATCAACATTTGTTAGGTGGTCAACTCTAGCTACTGCTCTATCATTCCCTCTCCAGTGCCTTTCACTTTTAGGAGTGACTTGCAGTACAGCCAAGTTCTGCTTGATTAAGCTAGATGCCGCAATGGCGTTGGAAGGTGTGAGGCAAAACAGTGATGTCTTTGTCTGTTTTTGTTTCCTTCCTCTTCCCTTTTTTTTTTTTTTTTTTTTTTTTTTTTTAATTTTAAATGTAAAGAGTTTAACTCTTATAAGATGAAATGTTCTCAACTGAGACTAGACTCAAAGCATTGAGAGTAACGCCACACTCCTCTTTTTAAGGATTGGGAAAGCTGGAGAAGAAACTTATCCAGGGAACGGGGCCCAAGAAAGGTTCAAATTCTCTACAGCAGGAGTCGGCAAATTGGTCATTGCAGTTACAGGAATGATGACGTTACAAAACATAGCCCAACATGCGAATATGTATTGCATAGTTCGAACAAGTAGATTTCGGAAGTCACAGTGGCAGAATAAAAGCTTCTCTAGTGCACGTTTGATTTTATATACATTTATTTAACACTTATGTACAGATTGATACATATACACAGAATTTAATGTTAATTTTTCATCTTATTCTTCATTTTATCTAGAGTTTTACAGTTTTGCATATATTTAACATTAATTCACAAGTACATATTGATGTCAACAGACCATGTAGGGTTTTATCTGCCAATCGCGATCTGCTTGTAGATTTTATAAACTTCATTTTAGACAAAAGAAAACTGCCCACACACACGCACGCACACACATGTTGGGCTAAACACAGCATATTACTGGAGATGGAAATTTTGCTGTATCCAGTTCTCCAAATAAATCATAACCACAGTTACTTTGTAATTGTGGTTTCAAAATTTGTTTGTCTGCAAATTCACAACCTTAGTTCGTAATTGTGATTTTACTGTATGAGAGTCCACATGAAAAGATTTGCGAAAACTTGATTATCATTGCTTTCAGATCATAAAATCTTTTGTGCTAGAACTCTTTTTACTTCTCTACTACGTATCGTCATGGGTGTAGCGAACGGGGGACAAGGGGGAGCCGCGGCTCCCCCTTGGAAGTTGGTAAACTTAATGTGCAATCAATTACTGACTATTAAACTATTATTTTAATTAAGAACAATTGCTATTTAGCACAAACCAATACGGTTATCTGCAACAAATATTATAAATTTGACAATAAAATGATGAATTAATAATATCTGATTGCAAACTTCCAACATGTGCCCTCCACCCCCCCCCCCCTGGAAAAGTCTGTCGACGCTCATGTGTATAGTAAAGTAGAGGTAGTATTGTATTTCAAATAAAAATTCGATGTCGAGATTTCACCGGAAATATAGGTATTCTCGCGCCGGCCGAAAGCCCGGGGCGCGGCTGGCAAGAAATATCGGTCGGGGCCTGATCTCCGCCCGGGAGCCCTAAATACCCGATCGCCGACCGCACAATAGAGCATGAGGAGACAATAGTTATTATGTGGTGGTGCGGTATCTGGACTGTTCTCTCACAGCCACTCCCGACCATTCTACTTCCAGAACTTTTCCATTGTCTAAAGAACTATTTGAGGGATCTGCTCATGCCGGAAAGCAGTAGTACCTAGTAGAAGTTGTCGTCCAGTCGTTTCTGTAGTGAAGTTTTGCAGAGAGAGGAAAAACGTCTATGAAGCGTTCAGTGGACAGCGTCTGTGTATCGTGCCGAGTAGCAGTTGCGAGTTGTAATCTGACAGTCCTTTTTTGTGAATCGATAGTTATTCTGCGCTCTGAGTTTGTACAAAGGTGATCTAAGTGTAACGTTAACCCTGCGCTAACTGCCTAGAAGGCAATAAACAGTGAATAGAAATAACTGGTGTTTTCTCATTTGTTACAACATGTTCTGAGGCCCTCTGAATACAAAAAAAAGCATTTTTAGAAAAAGGTCGGTGTGTGTGTGTGTGTGTGTGTGTGTGTGTGTGTGTGTGTGTGTGTGTGTGTGTGTGTGTGTGTGTGTGTGTGTGTGTGTGTGTGTGTGTCTGTCTGTGTGTCTCAGTCTGGACAGGATAACTCAAAACCGAAAAGTCGGTCAAAAATCAAAGTTGGTAATTAAGTTTAATGTCTTTCAATGTTGCGACACGAGGCTTCTGAAGAAAATTGCTTCACCCTAAACCACCCCTTACATGAAAATTTTTTCGAAAAGTTTTATTTTCTTGAAAATGGCTCTAACGATTTTTATTAAAATGCCATATGTTTGAGATATTTTTATGACAAATGAAATGTATGTCTTGAATTTTCTATCTATAGCCCCTGTATTCATATTTATTCTGGATGACTTTTGCATAACTGGTAAACCACAAGAAACAGAGCAAATCTTACTATAAAAAATGTATATCTTGCTAAAATACACCATTTGTCTTTTTTTTTTTTTTTTTTTTTTTTTTTTTTTTTGTGGTAGAGTGAACCATTTCGGAGATATGCCTAATTATTTGTGTGAGTTTTGGAGAACTTATACTTCTGTCAAATATAACTTCATTATTCAACTTTTCATATGTTAATCATGCAAAGAGAACAGAATCTCAAAGCTTTAGAAGATTTGACTATCGCTCAAAGTCTACTGTATTCCCATATTCCCCTTGCTCCTACAAGGAAATATGCAAAGGAAGTAAGTAATAAGACAATTTCTGTAAATGTTTATCTCAATTAACACGAAGAAGATATAGGGATAAGAGTTTGTAAGAATAGTTAGTACAAGAGTAGAGAAAGTTATATAAGGCAAGTCATTTTGTTAACTTTGCTAACATATCTATACCGGGTGTTCTGAAATTCATGTTACACACTTCTAGGGCTAGTAGAGGGGACTGAGTAGACAATATTTTAAAGGGAAACCCATGTCCGGAAACGTACCGTTTCCGTGCTACACATTTTACAATGTGTCGGATTTGCCGGTGTTGTTTTGCAACCGGATAGGCAGTAAACTGTCGTCAGAAGAGTTCTACGTCTAATGTGGTGTGATGTTAGGTGCAGAATTAAATGACATTTAACTCATTGCAAAGGAAAATTGAATACTGTAATACCAAAGAAACAAAACAATTATATTGATCACAATAACACTTGTGTCAACAGTGGAAAACAGAAATTTGTTTGTCTTCTGCTCCTGATGTGTCCCACACTGTACTGTAACTGCTCACTACAACAGAGGCTCGATGTGACGACCACCAACGTCATTGCACACATTGTACCGACAAATCAGGTTCCGAAACACTCGTTCCATCACTCCTGGTGTACAGCTAAACTCTTGTGCAGCGGCCAAAGCGTGTGCGTGCAGTTCTTCCTGGGTTTCTACAGGAGTCTCGTACACCAAACTCTTCATACGACCCTACAGGAAATAGTCCAATGGCGTTAAATCCGGCGATCATGGGGGCCATGCATTAGGACCACCTAGGCCTATCCATCTTTGCCCAAATCTTCGGCCAAGATGTTCCCGAACGTTAAGTGTAAAATACGGCGGTGCACCATCGAGATGAAACCAAAGTTCCTGCCTTACATTCAATGGCACGGCATCCAACAACAGAGGCAATACGTTCCGTAGGAAGATCAAGTACGAAACACCCGTTAACCTAGCAGGAAAAATGTATGGCCCGATCACATGACCGTCTACAATACCTGCCCATACAACGATAGAAAATCTCTGTTGGGATCCCCAGAACATGCATTTCCTTTGAATTTTCCTCTACTAGTCATGGCTGTTCCGAGAATTGAGAATACACTCCCTCGAGAATTGGCATTCATCGGTGAACAGAGCTCTTCGTGGAAACTGGGGCTCATCAATGCACTGCTGCAGAAACCACGTGCAGAAGTTAACACGTGGTACAATATCTCCTGGTTGCAACGCCTGTACCCTTTGGGGCTGGTAAGGATGCAGTTGTTGCTCGCGAAGAACCGTCCACAAGATGCTGTTAGAAGTATCCATCGCATGTGCAAGTTCGCGTATTTGTTCATGGGTCCTCTTCAACGTAATGCAGTACAGCTTCTTCAAATTTGGGGATGCGGCGTCTTCTTGGAGCACCACAGTCCTTCCTATGACGGTGAAGATGCATCGTTCTCGGAGCCGTTGCACCATTCTGGAAAAAAGGGTATGTGATGGAGTCATGCGTTGTGGATAACACTCTTGATAGAACCAATAAGCTGCTCTTCCATTCGCTTCCACGGCGCCGTGCACTAACATCATGTCCGTGTATTCTTCAACGTGTGTATCGGAGCTGCACAGGCACGTGAATGGGACTCCAGGCATGATACCACAGTAGGGGAAACGTCACATGACATCAGCTGATCGCCTTACGTCATGTACTGTCTATCATGCATAACAAGATCGGCAAATTGATACCTTGTAATGGTTGTAGCACGAAAATGGTTCTTTCCGGACATGGCTTCCTGTTTAAAATATTGTCTACTCAGTCCCCTCTGCTAGCCCTAGAAGTTTGTAATATGAATTTCAAAACGCCCGGTATAAATATGAGCTGCTGCGTCAGAGATAGTCACAAGCCATAAAATCACAATTTTATAGGTAAATGTCTTAAACATTTGGAACAATCATAAACTCAGAATAGTCTAATGTATGGCACAATGTTAATACAGTGTGTTCTATATTTTCTGAAACATTTTATCTAGTCTATGTTGTTTAGTATTTACATAAAAATGTTCAAAGTGTGCAAGCAATTTTAGTTGTGTGTTATGACTTTCTCTCTGGAAATACATAAATTATTATATTTTTATTCCTTTATTAGTTACTATTTATCAAATGTCACAAGAATTAAACATGTTCAGCATTCTCTCATAATCAGATCTTCAACCTCCAAGTTTCAGTTATAAGGGCATGATTTACCATTGGGATATAATATATTGGTGACAGTACATATGGAGTTTCTCTTTGTTTATTTTAAACGATTCCTTGTATTTTTCGGGCAAACTGAATAGATTGCAAGAGACAGATCTACCTTTTTTGTTGAATAGGAAGATTGTAACTATATTCCTGACTGTAGAGCTGAGAAAGCTGAAATTACTGTTATTCTCTTCAAATCCGAAGCTCACAGAGTCTGCAAAATGAATGAGTCTGCTATTGTACACTATCTTATAGTGACAACAAAAAGCACTTTAACAGGTGATTTGGTTATTACATCAGCCCAGTCATTTGGATCATAAATGCTTCTACTTGTTCAGCATGTTGGTCTATTCATCCAAAATCACGTCACAGAGAAGTCTAGTATGACCAACTTTGGGGAACTGATTTGAATCTTCTGCACTCTACTAGTGCCTTCTCTACCACTACCATTCTCAATTTTTGTTGTCTTTTTAAGTTATCACTTATGTAGACTTTCAGCTATGGGATTAGCTATTTCCAAGTATTTTAATAAGCAGATTCCCATTTCATTTGCTGCTCTCCTAGCCTGGTTCTCACTCCAGACACCACAATGTGTGGCTCGTGACTATGTCTCATGCAAAATATAAAGCGAAAGAATAGAGAACAACACCTCTTTATCTACAGCTGGTAGAGAGCGGCAGGTTTATACTTTTTAGAAACATCTGTCTGTGGAGTGCACAATTATAGCAAAATGTTGATTTGTCTTCAAGTGTGACTTGTGACTACATCTGATGTAATGCCTGATACCGAAATTTAGATTTCCGATCGAATGGGCTTTTGAAAAAGACACGTTTTAATTTAATTGCCGGATGTGAGATTTGCGATCAGTGTTAAGTAATAACATAAATAGATAATAGAGTAGCAAGTGTTGTAAGGTGAGCAAGATATAAGTAAATGATAGTCGTTAAATTTGTAGTATAAACGCATTATTGGTTTGAAATTAACGAGTCATGACGTCATACTACATAGTTTAAATACACGTTCGAAAGTCAGGTCTGAAAACCTTAAAAGTCGCGCGATATATTTAATAAAATATAAAATAAACATCGTTTAATCCTAAAAAGGTAATTATATATTCGAAATTCATAAAAGAACATGTTATAATAGAAAGGGACATTTCTAAATTGCGGGAAAAGGAAATAGCATTTTGGATACGAGGCTTTCTTGGATGACGTCATGACATTCAAATTGAAGAACGGTTTTCTTAGCGTGGGTAAGAGAGAAAGCGTCTGGTCACTACTCAACCAGAGACCAGTACGGCAGGTTGTGCTGTGCGGACGTGAGTGTGATTCCTCTACATATAGGGTCGGCATAACTCACGAAATGTGGCGTCGAAAAAAAAATAAAGTATAAACAAACAGCATTAATTTTTCCGCCACAAATGGCGATCCGACGTGAACGAGAACCCAACGAGAAATAAAGTATCAATCATCAACTAAATTTTAGCTTCAAATGGCATCCCAACGTGTGGCGTCGAAAGAATGGACCAACCCCAAGACGACCAGGCCAGCATCGAGCCAGCAGACAAGAAGGTGCCCAGCGTGTGAACATCTGTGAAACGTGTAGTGAACAAGTTTAAGTGCGTGAAATATTGGTGAGTAGAAAAACACGTGTAAATAGTTTAGAAATGGAAGACAGTGATAGCGATTTTCTAGGTTTTGAGAGTCCGGAAATTGAGAAAAGTGTAAGTAGGATGGAAGAATATAGTCAGAATGTAATTGGTAGCAGAATATGCCAAGAATTAGAAGATCAGAACGTTAGAGAAACACCTAGAGGTAGCTCAGAAATGTTTAGTACTAATTCAGAAAGGCCAGCAATTATGTCAGAAATAGAGAATATGTTTCAAAAGATAATGGAAAAGATGAGTAAGATAGATGAAACTAGTATAGAGTTAGGACAGAAATTAGAGAAGGGACAACAGGAAGTGGGAATGCAATTGGAGAATCAGAAGAGAGCTTTCGAAACCTTTAGGGAAGAAGTTAGGGAGGAAATTAATAAAGTCAGTAGTGAAGTAAAAGAAAATAGAGAACAGGTTAAGGGAGAATTAGAGACAATACGTCAAGAAGTAAAGAATTCTGAAAAGAAATTAGGTCAACAAGTGAGTGAAAAATTAGATAAAGAAAGGGAAAGAGTAATATATAGATTAGACAAACAAAGGGAAGAGGTAGTACAAAGGTTAGATAAAGACAGGGAAGAAATTAGAGAAGAGTTACAGGGGTGTAAAGTTAGAATGGAAAGATCTGATGAAGAAAGTGAAAGGCAGGCTAGAAATTTGGAGGATGTTACAGACCAAATAAAAGGGGTAGTAACAGAAATTACTCAGGTAAAAGAGGCCTTAGAAAATTTGAAATTAAATGAAAATGCATGTAATCACAACAATCTTAGTAATGAAGTTGCAAGAAATGAGGCAATACCAGGTGTATCAGCTGACATTTCGATGCAAAATAGAGGTAACAGTAATTCTCATTCTGATCTCAGAAATAGTGCAGGGACAGGTGACAATTCAAATTTACATTGGCCTAACCATGTCTTAAATGAAATGACACCTCCAGTTTTTGAAAATGATTCAGATGATCCTAAAGCCTTTTTAGAAGGGTTACAAGAGTACTTCACGGTGAAACGTATACCAGAGGAGTACAAGATGGTGATAGTAAGAAAATGCCTAAAGGGTAATGCTGCCAATTGGCTAGGCCTTTCTATGGGTAACAATAATGACTACAGGACCTTTAGGAACATCTTTTTAACCAGATATTGGGGAGCTAGTAGGCAGGCTAATATTAGAGTTGAATTAAGCAATGGAAAATTTAATCCTAGATCGGAGGAATCAATGGTCAACTATTTTATGAGAATAGCGAGAAAATCGAAGATGTTGGATCCTCCCTTAGACGAAAGAGATCTAATAAATATAGTTACTCCACATTTTCCGGAAACACTTCAACATTACCTAATCATAGCCCGACCCGATAGCATTGCAGCTATGATCGAATTATTATCAGCCTTAGAAGTCAATAAGCCAAAACACGCATTTGGAAATAAATATGAAGGAAAAGAAACTGTCAATTCTTTCGGGCAAGGGGCACAGTATTATCAGAATAGAAGTGAGATTAGGGAAAGATATAAAGGACCAGTACCAAGGATGGAATCATTCCGGTGGGAAAATCAAGGTAGATATAACCAGGAAGGGCGTCATCAAAATAGAAATGGTAATCAAAGGGGAAGAAATATAAGGGTGAATTATATGAATACAAATAGATTTGATCGAGGTAGACGGGGACATTATTTTGGACGTAGTAGAAATTCAAATGATGGGTATTGGACAAACAGAGATAATAAGTTTAGACCGAGGTCACCAAGACAGGGAGAAAGGTGTTCTAATGGACGAAACTCCCCTGAAAATGCAGAAATAGTTGAGGCCATTAACATTAAAGAAAACATGGTAGGAAGTAACCCCAATTTAATGCAGGAAAACAGAAGTAACAATTCGGGAAATAGTACAGGAGCCATACATAAAAATCAGGAAAACGCCAGACCCAGTCAAACTCGCCTTCAGTGAGAATTGGGTATCCCAGTAATGATTGTGATAAGTACTCGGAAATAAATAGTCCTGGAAGGCAAATGATGATACAAAAGAAAAGAGAATGGAAAAATAGAATCGACGAAAACGAAAAAGTAGGAGATCCACCTAAAATCAAAATGGGAGTAAATGGAAAACAATACAATGCAATTATAGATACGGGATCAAATAGCACAGTATGCTCACAAAATTTTTATGATAATTTACAAAGTAGTGGTTTTAAAGTAATGTCTTTACCAGTTAATGGGATATATTGCTCGCTAGCTGTGGGAAAACGAAATGAGAGAGTAAAATTTCAAGCAATGATAAATATTGAAATAAATGGGAGAATACTAGGAATTTTATTTCTGATTGTAGGAAGACTTGTGACAGATGTTATAATAGGTTGTGATTGTCTTTATGCCTGGGAAGCTGTGGTGAATTTTAAAAACATGATTGTAGAAATGAAAGTTGAAGATGAGACCATTATAGTGCCTTTTGTGGAAGATAGTAGTTCAGAAACTATTGTAAGAGAAAAAGAGGAAGAAGAAATCCAAGGGGATACATTCTTTGTAGAATATGTTAAAGTAGGAGCTATGGAATTAACTGAAGTAAATGTCAAAGAGTACAGTGTCGATAATAAAGAAAATGTAGAATGGGATAAAAATGATTTCATAGACAATTTGAGATTTTCTGATGCAACTAGGTACTATGATAGGGAGAGTAGTGAAGACTTAGAAGAATTGTTGAGGAAAAAAGTAACTCAGGCTGATCAACTAAATGAACAACAGAGGGATAAACTGTTTGAAATATTAATCCGAAATAAAGAAGTATTCTCTGAGAAACCTGGTAAATGTAATATTTATACTCATTCGTTTGAGATGATACCTATCAAACCTGTTACACATAAAGCGAGAGCTATCCCTAGTACAATAAGAGAAGAGGTAGATGCAGTTATAAAGTCAATGTTAGAAGATGAGGTTATTGAGATTTCGAATTCAGAATTTGTGAATCCCCTATGTATTGTAATTAAGGCCAATGGAAAGATTAGGGTGACATTAGACTCGAGAAAACTAAATTATTGTTCATCATACTTTCCATCAGGGAATCCAACAGAACGTGTCCTCTGAGATATAGGAATTTATTTACGTGTACTTACACATCATAATCACAAGGATTGGGTGAAATATTGTCCATTGATAGAAAAGATTATCAATCACACCATTAATGTAACTACTGGGTTTGCACCAATAAAATTAATGTTAGGAATTGAACCAGAACCAATATTGATCGGGGTACCAAAAACATTGAAAATTAATGACATTCAGTTAAGTGAGGAAGAAAGAGCGAAAATTGCTTTTGAATGAATCAAGAAAAAGGCAGAGAAGCGAAAATTAAAGAAAAAGAGTAGAAAACATAGATGGGAACCTAAGATAGGCAATTGGGTACTAGTTAAAGACCATAAGTTATCAAGTGCATTGCGAGGTAGGAACAAAAGGATGGAATTGTTATATAAAGGTCCTGCAGAAATTATATCAAAATTTGGTTATCATACCTATGAATTAAAAGATGTTAAAAATGAAAAATGTCTGGGAAGATGGCATAAACAACTCCTTCGACCATACAAGAAACCGTGTGGTGCCTTGGAACCTTGATTTAATGTAAAAAAAAAAAAAAAAAAAAATTGGAAGTGTCATTTGTCTATTGGCGCCCAATCAGCTTTGAGATAAAATTTAAATGTTAGCTTACTTGAAAACCATATATTGGTCAGGTACTTACATATTCATGAAAAATGCAGAATGTGAATTGCTATATACTACAAAGAGCTTAAAAATATATTGTATAGAGCTCACAATAACAGCTTCAGAAAGATTGTTAAAATGTTCATCTCCGCATAGAGAGAAAACAGAATATTTAATTTGTAAACATTTGTTAAAATATTTAGATGTATAGATAGTTATCACAGCAAGACAAAGAAAGAACTTGTCTGAAGAGTGTAATGGATTTATATAAATATATGTACATTTTAGTGCTTAAAGGATCTAGTAAAGATATGTGTTACAATAACAAAAGTGAAAAAAAAATCACAGTGCAAGTGATAGTGAGAGCGAAGTGAGCAAACATGAACTAAAAGAAGGAAGTATAAAGAAAGACTCTTGAAATTTAACCTTTATATAAAAGCTTCACAGAAGAAACCATAACATATTGTAATTAGTATTTAAGGATTAATGTTAAGTCAAATGTATAATTGTTTGTCATGTTAAAAAGATTAATGAGAAAATATGTTAATCACCAATTTCAAAACAGTGTAATTGAAAATTGTATATAATGGGAGTGTTGCCGATTATTCAAAATACAGGAGTAATTTTTAATTTTTCTTTCGGGCAAGACATTTACATTATTTTATTATGAAATAATAAAATAATATAAATGGGGGCATTTGATACCGAAATTTAGATTTCCGATCGAATGGGCTTTTGAAAAAGACACGTTTTAATTTAATTGCCGGATGTGAGATTTGCGATAAGTGTTAAGTAATAACATAAATAGATAATAGAGTAGCAAGTGTTGTAAGGTGAGCAAGATATAAGTAAATGATAGTCGTTAAATTTGTAGTATAAACGCATTATTGGTTTGAAATTAACGAGTCATGACGTCATACTACATAGTTTAAATACACGTTCGAAAGTCAGGTCTGAAAACCTTAAAAGTCGCGCGATATATTTAATAAAATATAAAATAAACATCGTTTAATCCTAAAAAGGTAATTATATATTCGAAATTCATAAAAGAACATGTTATAATAGAAAGGGACATTTCTAAATTGCGGGAAAAGGAAATAGCATTTTGGATACGAGGCTTTCTTGGATGACGTCATGACATTCAAATTGAAGAACGGTTTTCTTAGCGTGGGTAAGAGAGAAAGCGTCTGGTCACTACTCAACCAGAGACCAGTATGGCAGGTTGTGCTGTGCGGACGTGAGTGTGATTCCTCTACATATACAATCGGCATAGCTCCTGAAAATATCTAAAATGCAATAAATAATATGCAAAGGATGTCTTGGGTTGTCCATCACACCTACGCAAACCCGAGATAAAAGTAAGAGATCTCAAGCTGACTAGCCGGAGCAAAACACATCAAAGGGCAACACCACATCACCAACGACATTTTAAGCATCAACGGTGAAACATCAAGAAGCGAAGAACGACTTTCAGCTTCATGCCTCATATGTAAGAAGGTTCCTTTGCATTTTCATGGTTTTGAAACACGCATGTTGTATTGATGTGGTTCACCTGCAGCTTATGTACCTTTGAACCCGTGTTGTTTGAAGGAGGGTGAAGCAGTTTGAAGTATTGATTTGCCCCTTACTTTGGTATTATGTCATATCATTAGCTGGTGCTGATTTGCTGATCCCTGCTCTACAGAGATGAACTCATACATCATGCTTGCTACTTCTATAGCATTAACAGTATTCCATAAACAGTATTAGCTCTCCAGTTGGCCCACCCATAATTGTAGCATGACTGGCTAGGCTTTGTTCAAGCATATTTTATTAAGGTGAGAAGTTACTGCCTATCTCCGCAATGCTATTTCTATGATTTTCGGGTGCACATTACTAAGAAAATATTATTGATATGTACATGAAAATTTTCAGGCATGTTCTTAAAACCTTTATCTTGAATAATACCTATTATTATTTGAAAATTTTGTGCTGACAATTTTTTATAATTTTTTAGTTTGTTTAAAAAAAAGCCTGAAATTTCAGATAATTTTATTTTTTAAAATAAGTATTATGAATTGCAGAGAGAAATTCCTTCTTATTTTTATTCTTATAAGCCTGCTTAATAAAATCAAAAAAATTCATACGTTTTGGTAGAACAGTTTTTAAAAAAGTGCACCGGAACCTGAAAAAATGTAAATCTGAGAAAAACAGCTTTAAAGTTTATACATTGATTACTCACTCCTCACATGAATCAGAACATTTTTGCTGCATAGTCTTGATCCTCTGTAACCAGCATCATTGCAGTTACAGTGGTACCAACAGAAAACCTGAAAGATCCCTTACAAAACAGGGCTTAGTTCAGAAATATCTGTTGAGTATTACAGAAGTTATGATTTATTTTCTGTAAGTTTACGAAAAGGGGTGTGGCAACAACTTAACACCCACTAATAAAATAAGCAAATTAGGGATAAAATATTGCTCCAATAAATTTTTTAACTATATACTCGTAATCTAGAGGGATGAAGTTATAATAAAATATAAAAAGAAAAAAGAAACTCAATTTTGATCCCCAAGTTAAGTACTTTCTCACCTTAAATGTACAGCATTGTTTATACTTCTATCAATAACACAGTCTACAATAAATAATAATGTGATTGTTATTATCATCGTCATTACCATGATGGAGTTTTACAATGCCTAACGTTAAGCTTTTAAGCAAAACTCTCTCATAACTTTTAATTCAGAACTGCATCTCACTAATACAATAATTTTACCTTTACCTAGGAGCATTTGGATATTTTGAGGTGACTCATGACATCACAAAATACACAAAGGCAAAACTTTTCGAAAACATTGGGAAGAGGACAATGATAGCAGTTCGCTTTTCAAGTGTGGTTCCAGAGCGTGGAGGTTCAGAAATGCAAAGGTAAAGTTATCCTACAATGCCTATCTCTTTTAATTTTAAAGTTCAATCAAATCCAACATAGACAAACTTAAGATATGCATTGAAAGAATCAATGAAGGGTTGGCTGTTTGTTTTCGGAACTGTGTTTTCACATACTTTATAAGTGGAACAAGCTACATAAAGTAGATTACCATTATTTTTCAGTCTATTTTCTTACCATACCATTAATTTACCTGTGCTACATAAGTCAAAATTTACTAGTTTGCTACTGAAACCTGTGTAATGGAAAATGGAGTTGAGGTATCTATTATTATTGGAATATTGCAGATTATAATAGGATGATACTTCATAATAATACAAAAATATGAATTACTGAACAATATTGTCACACTTCATTTGAGTCTTTCATATCCTTACTTTCTCTACTGCTTGCCTATAATAAGCAGAGGCAGTATTGCACTCCATCCAAATATTCAATACAGAGGTTTCATTGGAAATGATACATGTTTTGAGGAGCAAATTTAAAAAAAGGTCTGCGTCTATAAATAGTATAAATAGCTTTAAAAAAATGTTGGTTAGATACTAAATTTGGTATTTAAATTTGGCATCTTCAAGAATGTGACATTAATATTTTCAAGAGACTCCTTCTGTATCAAATATCCCTTACATAAAGAAAGTTTTATTATCTTTCATTTTATAAAAAATGACTAGTGATTACGATTAATTTTCTCTGTAATGTATACAAATAACAACAATACTTCTTGAAATTGAAGTCACATTCCATTTCAGTGAACCACGTTGTCATTACATTTTGAAAGCAAAGTATGAAACTTCTCAAAACAATTTGAACTGCTTCAATGCCTTAAATAATGGAGACAAAAGTAACTTTTTGTATGTTCTAACTGTATTAGAGTAGGATTGTGTGAGTTGCCTCCTTGTTGATGTACATAACCAAAAATTTTTTCAAGGGAGTCCTGATTTAAACTTTCAGTGAGGACAAAAGAAAATGACTGTCCTTAAAAGGAAATGGCACATTGAATACATTTTATGGTGCTTGTTATATTGGTACTTATTTTATTTGTTCTTTAGCAGATTCACTTTATCAACTGCAAAAAATAATTTTAAAGTTTGTGTTGCTTTCCAGAATCTATCTATGCTCTGACATAGAATTTATTTGAAACCGTAGAACCTAAACTTAAAAGATCAAAAACATTGTTACACATTTCCAGTAATTCTGCTGTTTCTACTGCATATGAATCAAGAGCACTTAGACTGAAGAAGCCAATTTTTTCAAACACAAATTATTCTCTTTTAGGGATATACACTTCTCCCAATGTTTCTGCCATTTTTTAACCCCCTTCAAAAAATAGAAATTGTTAAGCTCTGCAAAATGCACCTTAGTCTTGATGACGACCTCCTCATTTATCTAAATGTGGTTTGTGCACATCGTTTCCTCATGTTCGGGAACAACAAAAAAGTCAGAAGGAGCCAGGTCAGGCAAATATGGGGAGTGTGGCAGCAATTCATGATGTAAGTCATGTTGTTTGATGGCAGCAACACTAGATGAATGTGCTGGTGCTTTGTCAAGGTTAAACAGCACTTTCTTCTTTGCCAAAATGGGGTTATATCTCCTTCAACTTCTTGTGGAATCAGGCCAATAACTCACTGTAGTATTGCCTAGCAATCATATTTCCTTTTTCCAAGAAATCAATGAGTATGACACCCTTCACATTCCAATCATCACTTTTCCAACCAATGGAACCATCTTTGCCTTGTTTGGTGCATATTAAATGGAAGTAATCCATTGTTTTGATTGTTGCTTGATTTCCAGAGTACAACTACGAATCTAGGTATCATCAATAGTAGCAATTTCATGTAAAAGTCCTTCAGATTTTGTTTAAATAGCTCTAAGAACACCTTTGAAGTTGAAAGCTGCACTACCTGTTATGCAATGTGAGGTAATGTGGCATCCATCAGGCCAATAACCTTTGCATGTCCAACTTATCATGTAAAATATGAATTTTCATTCAGTCAACAGTCAAACTTTCGTTTGTAAATGAGCAAGAATCATTATCATGGACTTCTTCAGTAACCACATCTGCCAGGCGTCCTGGGTACTCATCAAAACTAGATGTTCAAGCATGCTTAAAGATACTGAACTGATATCTAACAATTGTCATAAATGGCAAAAGGCTACATAAACAGAAGCTAATTTTGCTTTTGTCTCCTCACAAGTTTACCCATTCAAAAGTAAAAAGTGAATCACTGAACAATAATGCACTTTTTCCATTTTAGCGAAAACTATGTGAAAGATGTACATTTTACTCTAAAGATTAAAATATGAGTTTCAATATCTTCAGCCCTTTTATATTGTTTAAAACCTGTGTTTACTACATGCAGCACCACAGATGCTATCCTCAGTTGTGTCAAGCTTTAAGACACATAAACATTAAGTAAATAATAGCTATATTTGTTTGCTACCTATGCCAACATGTGCAGCAAAATGATACTTTAAACTTATAGAGTGTCTGTGTATAAAGCAATTATAGTGCTGGCAAAATAAGAAAGCTACTTGAAGTACACAACTGCTTGTAGCAGCTGTAAGCATGTGACCTCAGAGAACACTCTGATTGGTTCCATCACTGAAGCTCTCTGAGGAAGAAAACTAAAGAGATCCATTTTTTAATGTTAGGTACTGCTATTTTACTGCTTTTTTTTTTTTTTTTTTTTTTTTTCAAACGTTAGTGTTGTTGATGTTAAGTGGCTTTCTTAGGCCAGATTTACACTATGGTCACCTCCTTCACATTTTGTTGCAAGAGAGCTTAAATTTAGGACAAAGCTGCAAATTAAATATTGCTGCATAGTGCACTCATACAGACATTTGCTACATTAAGGGGGATAGCTATCTGTCTAATTCAATGTTTCAGTCAGCATGTAGCAATTAACTTAGGAATTCAGGATTCAATTTATTGCGCTTAGTTCACTTAAACTTTATGTTATTCCTTTTTCCATTTACAAAACTTCCTTGATTCCTTTTCTTTTTTACGTTTACTACAAATTTTTCAGAAACCCACGAGGTTTTGCAATAAAGTTCTTCACATCTGAAGGCATCTGGGACCTGGTTGGCAATAATACACCACTCTTCTTCATTCGAGACCCAATACTGTTTTCTGTTTTTATTCATTCACAGAAAAGGAACCCACAAACAAATCTTCGGGTAAGCTTCTTAAGTTATAAAAATGTTACATTAACCTACTTAATTAAGTATTTTTATTTTATTCCTTTTCAATTTGTGCACATTAATCAAAGAAATCATAATTTATTGTAAGAGACAACGTAGTTCAACATTATAATAAAAGCATGCAGTAAATTTGCATTCCTACATTTTACACTTTTTGCTGTTTTGAGCAAGCCAGTGAAAATCATCTCAATCAATTTTTAAATTCTGTCTACAATGCAAAATGTGTATCCAAAGTTTAAAATATTTTAACGGTGGTTTTTGTTATTTTGATATTGTATTAAGATTTAATAATACAATTTTTGGTGTTTTTGCTTAGCTGTTGAGCTTAATTACACATAATATAAGGAACCAATGGTAACTTATTTTTATTAAATTATTAATTTTTATTAAATACATAAATCATTTGCAGAAATGCCTTCATGATTGTAAGTCAGTAGGTTATAATAATTGTGAATGTTATAATGATGGTGATGGTGATAGTGACGGTGATTATGGTGATGGTGATGGTGGTGGCGGTGGTGGTGGTGGCGGTGGTGGTGGCGGCAGCGGTGGTGGTGGTGTGATAACGATGATAATAATAATAATAATAATAATAATAATAATAATAATAATAATAATAATAATAATAATAATAATAATAATAATAATATTAATTCATTATAATGTATTATATTATTATTATTATTATTATTATTATTATTATTATTATTATTATTATTATTATTATTATTATTATTATTATTATTATTATTATTATTATTATTATTATTATTATTATTATTATTATTATTATTATTATTATTAAAAAACTAAACACTAAACCCCTAGCGCTAGGGCCCCAAAGGGCGTTGGTTGGACGCCCAACCACTGCGTCTCCCACCTCTGTCCACTACAGGCGTCATTGGTAGGGTGCAGTGCTGGAAAGTGGGACGTGGTCAGCGCCCCGAGCTCTCCCGGTCAGTTATGCGGCCTTTGCGACCTGGGGCCGCTACTTCTCCATCAAGTAGCTCCTCAATTGGTCCCCCCGGGACCTAACGAGGCTGAGTGCACCCCATCCGAGACCTCCCAGTGGGAGAAAATCCCCATGGTGGTACCGGGGATCGAACCCGGGTCCTCCGCACCAGAGGCAAGTGCACTACCAACTGCGCTACGGAGGCAGTCATTATTATTATTACTATAATTATTATTATCATTATCATCATTATCACTATCATCACTATCTATTATCATCATCATCATCATCATTATTATTATTATTATTATTATTATTATTATTATTATTATTATTATTATTATTATTATTATTATTATTATTATTATTATTATTATTATTATTACTATTATTATCATTATTGTCATTATTATTATCATCGTTATCATTATTATCCATCATTATTATCATCATTATCATCACCATCATCACTATCATCATCATCATCATCTTCCCCATCCTCATTCTCATTGTTATTGTTGTGGTTGTGGTTATCGTTTTCATTTTCGTTATCGTTATCATTATTTTTATTTTGTTATTTATTATTATTATTATTATTATTATTATTATTATTATTATTATTATTATTATTATTATTATTATTATTATTATTATTATTATTATTATTATTATTACTATTATTATTATTATTATTATTATTATTATTATTATTGTTGTTGTTGTTGTTGTTGTTGTTGTTGTTGTTGTTAGATAATTCAGATTATGAATGTGAGCCGATAATACTCTTGCAACTGCTTACCAAAGAAGCAAAAAGAAAAGTACCTTCATGGATGACACAATATTATAGGTACTGTATTACTAGTAATTGATAATTAATCTTGTATACCATATATATTAGAATTAGTTTTTCGTTTAAAGTTGTTTTATGTATAACTTGACGACTCACCAGTTTACCAGCTAGGCTTACTATGTAAACATTATGTGACAATAAAGATTCTATTCTATTCTATTCTAACACATTCTACCAAAAATTCTTATGTGTTAAATTCACATTATTTTTTATAGCTACTACAATTTGTGCTTTTTTAACAAAAGTTTTCAGAGGTCCGCCATCTGTCACAAGACTTGCAGGCTCGAATGAGCTTCACAAATAGGTAACAATTTCTTTGTCCACATATGCATATAAATGATATTCTTAAAAATATATATCATAGCTCAACTTAATTACTTTTAACTGAATTTAAGTAACACATAATCATGGTGCAAATATCTCTAATGGTTTTTCCTTCTTTGTGCACTACTAATGTGAAAACCACTCATAAGCCAGAAAACAATTGTGGCCCTTATGCAGCTGAGACATTATGATTAACTCTCAAATTTGGCTGTGCACTGGAGATAAGGGTTTTTGAATAAAGAGATAACATAGGCATTAAAGTACACACCAACTAAGTATCAAGGTACAATAAAAATGTTATATATTCAGATAAAATTTGAGTTTTTTCTCATCCAGAATCAAGATTTATCCCACTGTGCACCACAAACTACTCTTTACTGAAAAAAATTAATTAAATTTGTTTAAAATATAATTTTTAATATAGTTGCATGATAAATAGAATGTATATGTTGAATGTTTTGGGTATAGCTTGTAAATAGTCTCTTCATTTTGAATGAATTTTGTAAAATTTGTAACTTATAGGAGATAGACTAAGACTTACTAAACCAAACATGCTGAGCTCAATAGAACATACAATTTATGTAAAATAGATGTTTTTGTGGCATTGATGATCTACAAGATATTCTTTACTATTTCTTTGAGTTGATAATACTTTTATCTTTTTTCAAACTGCTGTCGCCATCTTTGTTTTTTCTTCATGTAGTCATGCAAAGAGAACAGAATTTCAAAGCCATTGCATAGCAATTGATTTGACTATTGCTTTTGTCTGCTATTCCCCCTGTACCTGCACAGCACAGTCGGTCTGGGTGGCTCAGTTGGTTAGACGCTGGCCTACTGATCCCAAGGTTGCGGGTTCAAACCCGGCCCAGGTCGATGGTTTTTAAGTGTGCTTAAAAATGACAGCTCCATGTCAGTAGATTTACTGGCATGTAAAAGAACTCCTGCGGGACAAAATTCCGGCACACCGGCGACGCTGATGTGATCCTGGCAATTGACAGTGTCGTTAAATAACAAAATAATTTAAAATTGTACCTACACAGTATAAAACTGCTTCAGTAAACGTTTATTTTGATCAACATGAAGCAGATAAAATAATAAGTTTGTGTAACAATAGTTTGTAGAAGTGTGAGAAGAGAACTTCATGAAAATGTCACACATTAGATATTTTTTTCTTTATTTTACATACATGGTAATTGTTCCTCTCTTAATGTTAAATCCCTTCCAGGACAGTTGTAATCATAACATGTCTGTTGTTTTATATTACCAAAATAATGTGTTTCCTTTCGTATGCTTTTAATCATAACTACATACATAATTTTACATAATCTACAAAGTGAAGAATGGGATAAACAAGTAATAAACATTGCTGTTTTCCCTGTAGGATCCCAATATGGTTTGGGATTTTTTCACCCTGAGGCCTGAGACAACCCATCAAGTTATGTACCAGTATGGAGATCGAGGTATTCCTGATGGATATCGTCATATGCATGGTTTTGGTTCAAATACTTTCAAAATGGTGAACAAAGAAAACAAGCCTTTTTATGTGAAATTCCACTATAAGGTAGGTATTCCAAAAAGCAGTACAGGGCAAGCATGTCTTACAATGCTACATTAATGTGAAATAGAGCAAAATACAGAGAAATAATTAATCAAAATTAGGTTTACTATTAATCTGTTTTATTATGCTTTGTTCAGTCTTTTGAGGCAGTGGGAGGGGCACCAGGTTGCTCATGCTGCAGGTCACTTATGTGTGCTGGTACAATGGAATAGCAAATGTGCTGTTGCAACATTTGCGTCCCTTTCATACCTCCGTTGCATTGTTTACATGTTTATCCATTATTTATTTGTCTATTTATGCACTTGCACTGTCTCAAAAGACTCTGAACAAAGTTTTTTGATGTCACAATTTCACCAAAAGCACAAATATAAAAACACTTTTAGAAAAAGTTCTATGCCTAAATGCACACCTGTGTGTGTGTGTGTGTGTGTGTGTGTGTGTGTGTGTGTGTGTGTGTGTGTGTGTGTGTGTGTGTGTGTGTGTGCATGCATGCATGAACAGCATAACCAAAAAATGACACGCCTAATAAATACAAATACCAAACTCAATAAAGCAAAGCCGGGGTTACCCGAGCCCCCACTAACCAAGGTCCCTTTCTACAACATCATGGAAAAATCAAGTAACTTTGCCCATAGAGCATGATGACATCAGCCTTGCACAATTAGCTCAAAGTCTAGTAGAAGAAACAATCACTGAAAATGATGTAGCCAAATGGATCAATGCAGACAAATTGGAAGCGACTGGCCAGATGATAGTAGAGGCAGTGAGTGTAGAGGCTGAAGAAA
This sequence comes from Tenodera sinensis, assembly GCA_030765045.1. Classification (NCBI taxonomy): domain Eukaryota; kingdom Metazoa; phylum Arthropoda; class Insecta; order Mantodea; family Mantidae; genus Tenodera; species Tenodera sinensis. The sequence goes on along the minus strand of CM060961.1, from coordinate 33,187,077 downwards.
ATGAAAGTGAAAGTGATAATGAAAATATTGAAATGGAGAATGAGAAAATCAGCCACAGTGAAGGATGCGAAGCAACAGAAAAGACCATCAAGCACCTAGAACAACAATCAGAGACAACTTCAACAGAACTTCTAACACTATGATGATTGCATGAAATGGCAGCAAAGAAGCGAGTGAGTTCTGTTAAACAGAGAACACTTATGGACTTCTTGAAGAAATAACTTTTTTAACTGGAACATGTATAAAATGTATATATGTACTGTGTACTCAGGGGTCTCCATCTAGGGGATATGTGCATGGCAACCACAAGGTACCCAAGCTGAGCAGAACATTACTTCCACTTACTGGTGTTTTGCTCCTCACTGTAACTTTTCTATCTGACCTTACCTTGGTCATCTCTTGTTCTCTTCCGACCCCGATGCTATTAGGGTTCCTGAGGGCTAGGGAGTCTTTATTTTTCCAACCTCACCATTTCTCTAATTTCTCTATAAAACCTTAACCCCTAACATGCTGACCTGTCATGACATGTAATACGTCCTCTGATTGGTAATCAGAGGATATGGTCGGTGAATTTATTTTGGTAATTCTCTCGGTCAGGTCGGTGAGACCCGTAAACCAACGACAGGTGTGGTCCTCCAGACATTCTGGGGGTTGTGAGAGAGCGATGTGACTGCCAAAACATAAAAATATGATGCTCTCTAAAAAGCTGTTACATTTACTGCTAAGTCTCTTCAATATTTATGAAATATTGGAGAGCAAGAGGATTAATGACTTCATTGTCAGAAATCCAGCATTAGCTAACAACAATATATGTACTGTAGCTCTTTTTTTTCTTCTAATTTTTATTTATTTTTTATTCGTATGTACATCATTTTTTCATTTGATAATAAAATAGATGCCTCTTTTCACATCTTTGATCATTTTTTCATTCATTTCATTTCAGTTTACCATGTTTCCCTCTCGATTTTTGACAAGAGTCCATGTTATCCGAGTTTTCTATTATCTGAATATTGTTGGTCCTCCTTACCTCAGATAATTGAGGCTCTGCTGTATTTAAGTTCAGCACCTTCCAAACATGCTACACAGAGGTTTTCTGCTACTCAGAAAATCTCTCCAATTCAAAGCTGGCCTTTATACAGAAGATATTTCTTGAAATCTTCAATTTTCTCAAAAATTAATCCAATAATTAAAATATAATATTTTATAATATTTACATGGCAAATAAAATAGGTATCTTGAACATTCTGGGAATAGTCTGTTAAGCCCTCTTCATTTGGAAGAAATTTTCTATAATTTGATATAATTGGTGAACTTTAATATAAACAGAGGCTTACTTAACAAGAAAAGTATATCTCTAAAACACAAAGTTTATTTAAAATAAGTTATTTTTGTGACAATGGCCATTTCTGAAGTATCAATTTAAATGCTTCAATACTTTGCCATTTTCAAGTGCTGTCACTATTCAGTTTTTCTTGTGATGTCCTGAAAAGGCTGTGGAACTTTAGGCCACAGTGTGGTGACTGATCTTTAAATGTCTACTACTGATTCAATTTCCTCTACCCCTTGTACCAAAATGTTGAATGAAACTATTGCTGTGAATGTTTATCTTAATGAATGTGAAGTACATACAAAAATTAGCCTTTGTATGAATAGTTTATGGAAGCAATACAAAAATAAAGTATAATAGATAAAAAAACTCATGCAAGTATAACCATAAAATACTGCTTCCTTATTTCTTAGCAAAGGTGGAGGTAGTATTCCTGCTATCTCAAACATGTTATATTGAGATTTCAGCTCAAGTACAATTTTGAGCCCCATCAATTCTAGTCCAAGAGAAGCATGTTTACAGCACATGATTCAGTGTGTGCCACACAAATGACATTAGCTGTAGTAGCCTTACTATACCAATCTGCTTGAACAATTTGCTGCTAGATGGCCTCAGGTGAAAAGTTACCTTCCTACATCATTCAGCTAGTTTGTTACTAATGATTGATCTTCTGTGCTCATGTGACTGCTTTCTTGTGTATGATAAATGTAGCCAGCATGGTATCCGATGGATGACATTAGTCATCCAGTTGCCTTCTTTTCGCATTTGCTTGGACAGCTTACTGAGAGATGTCCCAGTTGCATAGTTGTCTTTCTGTGCTATTAAACTTAAATTTGCTTTCCTTCATTGAGTGGATAGAACTTTGGGTTGTGTTACTGAATAATTTAAACCTGTTATAATAATCTAAATCAGTGGTGTCCTATATGCAAGCCTATGGTTAAACTATAGTTAGTTTTCAGTAGTTTAATTTATAGGTTAATAAATATACCCCTTAATAAGGAAGAATTTGACACAGAATATAAACACATTATTGACACTGCAGTAATTAATGGTTTTAATACAGATTTTATATATAAAAAGATAGAAAAATTTAAATATAAAAAGCTGTTAAAGAACTTTCTACCCGAAAGAAAATAAAAGATGATTCAAATAGACCATTGAGAATGTGATGGATGAGCATTGCAAAACAATTATCTGCTGGAATTTTAAAGAACTTAGAGCATTACTAAGATAAGTGAATCTTTTAGCCTCTACGTTTGTTTTTATTTTAGATTCTATTGCTTCATTGTTAACAGCTTCAGTTTTTCACTGAATTGCTACTGCTTGTTTCATAAAATATACTCGCATTTTAATTTCTGCCATTATGCTCTCGTTGCATAATATACTATGATTATGAGTCAAGTTGGCTTCTTTAAAGTTTTAACTTTTTTGTTAAGAATTTTCAAAGGCTGCTGTTATTTAACTCGATGGCATTTTTCTTAGATGTAGAACACCACTGCAAAATTATTTTATTCATATTTTGACAAATAATGAAAATTATGAATCTTGCTTTCTGTCTCTATTACCAATAATTAAGCAATAATAATATCTGTGTTACAGTGACAGTTCTGCACAAGGGAGAATAATCTTCCTTAAGAAATAATGCTAGGCATCAGAAATAACTCAACTATTATTTTGTTCCACAGACAAATCAGGGAATAAAGAATCTTACTCCTGAAAAAGCTGCCAACATTTCTGGAACTGATCCAAACTATTTCACCAGAGATTTGTTTAATGCCATTGAGAGAAAGGAATACCCTTCCTGGACATTTTACATCCAAGTGATGACCTATGAGCAAGCTGAAAAATTCCGCTGGAATCCCTTTGATGTCACCAAAGTATGTATATTTTCTGAACAAGAAACTACCCAATGCATATGCATACAAAAAAAAATTCAGTGTCATAACTTTATAGCATGATTTTGTACTAGGAGGAGTCGAATTTTCTGATATTTTGGCCAATAAGTAATTTTCTCTAAAACACTTAATTTCATTTCATTCATTATTCATTCATTAAACCATTTACATGTTGTATATATGTCAAACACATACTATATATATATATATATATATATATATATATATATATATATATATATATATATTATTTAGAATTTACATCAAGTGAGAAATTTTAATTTCATAATAATTACAGATTTAGACATTTATCTGTGTAATAAAAGCTGTAGTCCTTTAAGAACTTAAATAACGTTGTTTTAAATTTTTTTTCTGATTCAGTATTTTTATCTATTCAGGTAGCTTATATGTGAAGCTGTTTTCATAATCAGAAAGCATAGACTGTCACGGCTGGAGTCAATATAACTAGAGTTATTTTCGGGCTGTTATGCAGTGGTCTGCTGGAGTTTAAGTACCCAGACGTTTCATCCACAGCTGAGGTGGACATCTACAGTAGCGCAGTTAAAGTCTCCTTCTCCTCGGAGAAGTTAATGTGGTGTCTGAGGTGTGGACTGTCTGCGCTGCTGTATTTATCCCTCAAGTGGCCTCACCTCTGATTGATCTGGATGGCAGACAGCAGGAGGGAGAGGGCTATAGCCTATGTAGTCCTGTTTATTCTGGATGAATGAATCTTTATGTTGTGCCATACAATTTTAGTTCTTTTGTAATGTCTATATTTAATTTACAGGTTTGGCCTAAAAGAGAATATCCACTTATTCCTGTAGGAAAGATAGTTTTGAATAGGAATCCAACTAATTATTTTGCTGAAGTTGAGCAAATAGCTCTTAGTCCTGCATCCCTTGTGCCTGGCATTGAAACAAGTCCTGACCGAGTACTGCAGGTAAATTATGAATTATTTATATTTATCTTGAAGTAGTGACACTAACCTAAGCTATACATCTAGTACTTCTTTTTACTTTCTTTACCATGTACAAAGTAGTATAGAATGTATTGTATTCTACCCAAAAATTCTATATTGAGATTTCTCTGGGAATATATATTCGGAGGCCCTGAATACTAAAAAGGCATTTCAGAGAAAGGTTCACATGTGTCTGTGAACAGTCTATGTCAAAAACAAAAATGGATAAGTACCAAACTTGGTATTTAAGTTCAGTAGTTTCCAGACATGTAACTCAAAGGTTTTCAAGAAAATGCTCCAACCTTGAATTACAATTTACATGCAGCATTTTTCAAAATATTTTTTTTTCTAAAATATGTTGTTGTTAGCTAATGCTGGATTTCTGACAACGAAGTCATTAATCCTCTTGCTCTCCAATATTTTTCACTGATGGATGGGACACTAGAAGTGGCCGGGCATATTTGAACGTGGTCTCGATCCATTTCCTCTTGCAGATCACATGGAGGTCAGAGTGGTGAAGAATATATCCCAATTCTGTTTAAATGTTTTGCCAGACAATCATGTCCTGTAATCAACCTGAAGGTTGCAACTGCCATTTTTCGAGGATACTCAGGAATTACTGTTTGAATGTTTGGTAGTTCCCATCTTTTATTTTTTGATTTTTCATAGTGTGACTCTTTTTGGTGGGTGTAAAGTAAAGAAGACAGATGTAGTCGGGATAAAGAAACACTTTTATTTCCGTAAACAGTAACTTTTTACACTCGTTGCAACAGCAAGAAAGTCTTTACCGATTCACCAACAGCACGGCTCCGAATTCGTAACACAAGAAACTGTCCCTTCTCCGTCGGCACGACTCCTCAACGCCTCGCATATGTCTCTTCTTTCCGTCGGCATGATTACTCAACGCTTCACATACGTCTGTCCTTGTCTGTCGCACTTTACCGCTATTTATATCTCCCAGGCACTATTCTAGAAAGTTCAGTTATTGCGGTGAAATACAAAGCAGAAGATTCCAGAAGCCTCTATCCTTTTCTCTCTTTCGGCAAGCGCCCCAACAATGCGGCCATTCTCTGTCTCTTTCCTTTGGCTCCTTTGCAGTAGTGCCGACAATAATGCGATGGGTGACAATAGTAATATTTTGCAATAATTTTTTTTAATTCAGAGTTGACTAATCTTTTAGCTGCATAAAATGGTAGATTAACTATAGATTTCTGCACATTGCTGGTACCCTTTTTAGCAAAAAAATCAGCTTTCTCATTACCACTCAGTCCACAGTGAGCTGGTATCCATTGGAAGACCATGTGTTTTTGAAGTGCTGTTCGATGGGTAAGGATTTTCCAACATTCTATAATTGTTTGGTTTTTTGGTGACAACTTGGAAGTAATTGCTATAATTGCTGCCCTGGAATCTGAGAGAATAACTGCTTACTGAAAATGTGAAATTCTGTACAAAAGATTTTGTAGGGCCATTCGAATTGCTTCAATTTCTCCACAAAAGTTAGTTTTTCTAAAATATTGCTCTTAACAACTTTGATACAGCCCCATTTCATGATTTACTAGCATGCAACAATAAATCGTACAGGGCATAAGTTTGATTCAAATAGCATATATTTAAGTATTATTTATTTATGCCAACAAACTTACTGTTGGTGTTTTTAAACACGCAAGCCGTGTGTGGGCAAAGTTTAAGAGGTAGAACTGGAACTTAAAAATTCAATGCCACAACTGGGATTTGAACCACAGACCTTCCGCTTGCCGGGCGGACGCTCTAACCACTGAGCTATTGTGACAAACCGCCAGAATGGCACCAAATTCTTAAGTCAGTTCGTATTTCTCCCGGTAAACCACAAAGGCAGTCTCACATCAGAAACAATTACCCCAATGGTGACTTACTATTGTAAGTACCCTTTATTCCAGGATTAAATAACCTTCACATGGTAATTATTATTTATTTATGCCAACAAACTTACTGTTGGTGTTTTTAAACACACAAGCCGTGTGTGGGCAAAGTTTAAGAGGTAGAACTGGAACTTAAAAATTCAATGCCACAACTGGGATTTGAACCACAGACCTTCCGCTTGCCGGGCGGACGCTCTAACCACTGAGCTATTGTGACAAACCGCCAAAATGGCACCAAATTCTCAAGTCAGTTCGTATTTCTATGCTAATGGCTTCATTGCCAGATGCAAGGCACTAGAAAACAACAACAGTTCGTATTTCTTGTTGTGGTTTACCGGGAGAAATACGAACTGACTTGAGAATTTGGTGCCATTCTGGCTGTTTGTCACAATAGCTCAGTGGTTAGAGCGTCCGCCCGGCAAGCGGAAGGTCTGTGGTTCAAATCCCAGTTGTGGCATTGAATTTTTAAGTTCCAGTACTACCTCTTATATATTTAAGTGTTTGCATAACAAAAATCAAATTGATATATTGAATTTTTTGTGAATAGCTTGCAAACTCATTCTGAATTGCACTTTATTTATCATGAAACTTTGCTCCAAGCATTCAATGAGCACTGGTATTTCATCAAAGTTATGCATTTTTTAAAATTATTTACATAAGATTGAATTTTACCAAGTATCTTTTTGTTAAGGTCATTAATGAATTGTAAGATTGCTTTTAAATCAAGATTGTTGGAGGACTCATTTTGTTGTTGCGGTTGAGTTGCAGACACATTGTTGGAATTTCAATTTTTTCAAGAAAAAGAGCATTAGTTTGTTTAACTCAAACTATCTGTTTGCTTAGTTCTTGTCTGCTTTTTATTTTCTCTACTATGCTTAGTAAGATGGAGAAGTATTGTATTCCATCCAAAAATTTGATGTCAAGATTTCACCGGAAATATATATTTTGAGGTCCCCTGAATCCAAAAATAGCATTTTTAGGAAAAGGTCCATGTGTGTGTGTGTGTGTGTGTGTGTGTGTGTGTGTGTGTGTGTGTGTGTGTGTGTGTGTGTGTGGGTGGGTGCGTGTGTGCGTGCGTGCGTGTGTGTGTGTGTAAATGTGTGTCTGTGTGTGAACAGCATAACTCAAAAACGAAAAATCAGTTAAAAATCAAAGTTAGTATTTAAGTTTAACATCTTTCAAGGATGCGACATAACATTTTGAAGAAAATTCCTCCAGCTAATCTACCCTTTAAATGGATAATTTTTCAAAAATTTTGATTTTCTTGAATATGGCTCTAACAATTTTGATTAAAATACCATATGTTTAAGATATTTTCATGGCAAATGAAATGTATATTTTGAATTTTCTGGCTATAGTCCAGATAGTCCTGTTTCTTCTTGATGAGTTTTGCATAACTAATAAACTGTAAGAGACACACAAAATCTTGCTATACATAAAAAAGATATAGATATTGTTAAAAGAGACAATCTATGTTCATATTCTCTCTTTTTCTTTTTTTTTTTTTTCTTTTTTGGTGGAGTGAACCATTTCGGTGATATGTCTTGTTACTTGTGTGAGTTTTGCTATACTTATACTTTTCTCAAATGGAAGGTTGTTGTTCACTATTTTATATGTTTGCCGTGCAAAGAGAATGTAATTGCAAAGCCTTCATATAGCAATCGGCTTTAAAAGATTTGATATGGCTCAAAGCCTAGTGTATTCCCATATTCCCCTTGGACCTACAAGGAAATAATGAATAAGATAATATCTGGAAATGTTTATCTTAACTAACCTGAAGTAAATAGAGGAATAAAAGTTTGTAGGAATAGTTAGCACAAGAGTAGAGAAAGTTATGTGAGTGCAATACATCAGATATTTCCATTTGGGATGTTTGACATCCTCTATAATTTGCAGGATGATTTTCATTATAATTGGCACAGATTGGAGGGAAGCATCTTTGCCTTTGTGCGGCCAGTGTTTTAACATGTGATGGTTGCTGCATAGCACGCTCTTGTTGGGAAAGAGCACATTTTATAAGTGTGCCCTAGCTTTCAGCAGTTGTAACACTGAGTTAGCTAGTTACGGGTTCTGAAAACTCTGTGCATACTATAGCATGGGCAACAACTGCCATTTACAAAGTTGTTTGGTGTCTGTGTGCTTAAGTATGTAAGAAACATGGACAATGGCTTGTGTTTATTCTCCATTTGTTTTCATTCCATGAGCTTGTATCCCTTCCAAGACAGTCTCTTTGATGTTGTCCAGGGATATTGCTAGGGTATTGTTTTGATGACATCTCAGAGGCTGTTTTCCATGAGGAAGAAATTTGCAGTGTATTATCTTTGCTTCTGCAACAATAATTTTAGGTCTTAAGCAGTGGCAGCTCATGTTGACTATACCTTGGGGGACTGCACTGATTATTGGAATTTTAGCTTACTTCAATTATTTGAAGATGAATTGCATATGGCCATGTTTGTTTGTAGCAAACTTATTAACCCCCCTCTCGTTGAACTTCTTCTATTATTTCTTTTTCTAAAGACCACTTAGTAAGTGCAGCCAGTCTATCTTCTCCAATAGTATTCCTAAGGAATGATTTTATTCTTTTAATTGTAGAGAAACAGCGTTCAGATTCGCTTGTTGTTAAAGGCTGTTTTCAAAAGTTTTAATATTTCAGAAAAACTGAAAAAAGATTATTAGCTCTAAGACATTGAAGCAATTTTCCAGCAACACCAATATTCCTGAATTATTCTCTTGAATAGATGATTGAAATTTCTGTATATAGTTTGTGCTTATTAAACACTAGAAACATTTTTACGCATTCACTGAACACATTTTCTGGAAATATTGAACTAAATTGCTCAAACTGTGACTCTTGTAGCAGGGAAGATACAGGAAGGTGTTCTCTAAACTGGAAGTGGAGATCCGACTGAGATAGATATCACATACTTCCTTCTCTGCTGCTGCGCTGGTCTGTTTGTTTGAAACAATATTTTGTTTGCATGAGTTTTCTGCTGCCAAGTCACAAGACTTTACTGTGTTGATGCAAAGACAGCTTTCGGAGAGGGTCTTCTCACCTCGACCGAAAGGCGATCTTTTGACTCTATGACCCTGATGGGGTACCCCTGGAAGGATGGATAAGACGCATAGATCCTAAGGGCGGCTGGAACGTTGCCACAACAGAGCAGGTGGCAGAGTCCTTACATTTTCCCAGTTAAAACCACTCCGGCGGAGCCTGGCTTAGGTGCCCCCCATGGGGGGCACAGAAACTAATGGCTCATCATTCAATCTGGGTGACAATATTTCCAGAGTGCATTTTTCCTCCTGCTGTGCTGCTGCCATGATGCTTGCCGATGCTTCCAACCCTGAAAGAAACCTAACAGGATGAAGGGTGAAATGTAATGATTAATATAATGAAATATAATGAAATGGAGGGACAGGAAATTCGAAGAATATGGAAATCCTTCCCAGCATTCATCTAGCAATACGGGGAAACTTCTGAAAAAGCCCAAGGTCAGGAAGGGCAGCCACGAGGATTGAACCAGCAATCTCCCAAATGCAAACCACAGATGTTACCCGCCTGAGCCATCTCGCTCAGCTACTGTGTTTCTTACTTTTATAATTTCAACACCGAAAGTAGATATGTACATTTGATCTTTGGCAGCATTTATATGAGATGGTTCTGTAGTTGATTGTACAGCATGTCCACATGAAACAGAATTACATGGGAAAAATTAAGCTAGAAATGAAACAGCTTAGCACATGAAAACAGGCATAACATTATTTATGCACATCCTCAGCTTCTGGACACAGGTTGTGTAAGCCTATACGTCCATAACATTATTTAGTTAATCATTATAAAGTAAACTTTACAGTTATGTTAGTGAAATTGGTGCTGATGTGTTCTCAACTGATGGAACAATTATTGCATAGGCTTTGTGCAGAAACAATTAATTACAAAAAAAGTATTGTGACAGTATGGCAAGTCTGATTGTTTTTAATGTTACTTTATTTCCATTAAAGCTGTTAGCAAAGAGCTAACACACTTACAAAAGCCACTGTTTCATGTACAAATCACAATGCACCACTGTTCAGTTGCAGCATAACCTTGCAACTCACAGCTGTTCTAACTGTCCTTGACACTGCTACAGTAACACTTCTCAATTCTGCAATTAACTGACTATTCCACTTAACATGTACAAAGAGATATAAACAGCCAAAATGTTCAAATGATTTTAATTGACCTATAGACACTGTAAGTTTAACTTACTTTTTGTTTGTACCTGTTTTGAAGCTCATCTTCATTATCAATGGGTTTTCGACTGGCATTTGAAGAGGAAGAATCTGTTGTAGTTGTGATTGTGCTGCTATCTGGGTTGCTAGATGTAAACTTTAGGATGTTTTCTACTTGTGGTATTTCAAAATACCACAAGTAGAAAACATCTTCTTTATGTGTATTTTTTCTCAAATTTTCAGTTCAACTGTAATTTTTACATGGTTTAATAATTTTATATCCTGTTTTATGGTGTGCTGCACTGAGTAGAAATGATGGGCTGTATCTGACTTGTCAGTTTGTTTAAGTTTTATGTTCCTGATGTGTTCCTTCAGTCTTGTTTCCAGGTTCCTTTTAGTTTGGCCAATGTATATTTTGGGCAATCTTCGCAATTTATTTGGTACACACCAGATTTTGAAGTCTTTGGTATTGTGCCTTTTAATGGATGCTTTAGCAAGTTCATAATAGATTCTGCCACTGCAACAGCACTTTATCAATCAATACATTAACAAAAATTTGATGTGTTGCACTCAGATGACTTTCTCTACTCTTGTACCAACTATTCTTGCAAACACTTATTAATTTATCTTCTCCATGTTACTCAAATTAAACATTTGCAGAAATTACTTTATTACTGATTTTCTTGTAGTTGCAATGCATATATGGAAAATAGTAGGAATATCTCCTAAATGGTTCACACCCAAAAAAATGCATTTACATACAAATTGTGTATTTTTATGAGATCTATATTTTTTGTATAGTAAGATTTGGTCCATCTCTTACAGTTTACCAGTTATGCAAAAGTCATTAAGAGTAAACAGTACTACATGGGCTACAGACAGAAAATTCAAACTTAGATTTCATTTGCCATAAAAAGATATTAAATATATGGCATTTTAATGAAAATCACTAGAGGCATTTTTGAGAAAATCAAAATTTTCCTTGTAAAGGGTAATTTAGGGTGGAGGAATTTTCTTAAAAATCTTCGTGATGCATCCTTGAAAGATATTAAACTTAAATACCAAGTTTGGTTGACTTTTAATTGACTTTCTGTTTTTGAGTTATGTTGTTCACAGACAGACACACACATATGCACATACAAACAAAGTTTTTCTAACAATGCTTCTATTTTTGGATTCAGGGGGCCTCAAAGCATATATTTGCAACAAAATCTCAACATCCAAATTTTGGGTCGAATACAATACTTCCCCTACTTCCTATGCATAGTACAGAAAATAAAAAAGCACAAATGTTACTTCAAAGAGTGTGATAGTAAAATAAAACTATTTCCAACAATTATTACCATATCTGGTAGAGATGTACATAAACCATTAGTTGATGCCAGTTAAGAACATTTACAGTAACACCTTGTGGTAATGTGCAACCAAATGTATAATATGTATGATTTTTAAATAAATATTGGCATGAGAGATAGAATCGGAACTGAAAAATGTAATGCCACAGCCGGGATTTAAACCACAGACCTTCTGCTTCATGTGTGGCTTTCTAACCACTGGCATAAATAAATAATAAATATTGGTTATTAAATATATTATGATTATAACTTTTTAAAATTTATAATCCCTCTTTAAGATTTACCATGCTTATTAATATATTCTTATTGGCTAAAATCTGAACTCTAATGATAAGAAACTTTTTGTGAAAAAAATTCCAAAACCTCTGCAATTGATTTCAGGGTCGATTATTTAGTTATCCAGATTCACAGAGATATCGGCTGGGACCAAATTATCTACAGTTGCCCATCAATGCACCATATGAACTAAAGAAAATCACAAACTACAACAGAGATGGTTCAGGTGTTCACTACAACCAGGGTGCTCATCCTAACTACTATCCAAATTCTTTCTCTAGGGATATAACATCACCATCTGCTGCAATATCACAATATAATGTCACAGGTGATGTCAAAAGGTAGGTTAATAAGAATACCAAACAGAGAAATAAGAGCGCCTTGTAAGGAGTTATCCAGAGATAAAATATATCTGCAAAACTGAATTAATTCTTGGAGAAAAATTAATCAACTATATTTTGATTGCATGAAATCCTCAATTGTGCATGAGATGTGATAATTTATAAGATATTGTTTAAATTCTAGCCTTAACCAATGGCAGGTTAGACATAGTGGGTTAAGGTAAGTGGACAATGTAACAAGCAAAAAATTGGTCTCCACTTAAAACAGTTATATTTATGCTCACTAATTAAGAAGAAAATTGCAAGTTATTTTTTAACTGAAATTCTCATTTGCTAAATTAAGGTCCTTTTCACAAACTGATATATACACTCTGAAGACACGTTCAATGTTCAAATCTATTACATGTGTAAGAAATTCTTTATCAGTTTCTAATTTTTCTCAGAACTTATTCCATAAGTCTCATACATGAACAAAATTAATGTAATGTATTACTTCTATGAGGCTCTTATTTATAAAATGAATTAATGATGTGATTATTTCTATCAAGTATACACAGAGCAGTTCAGGCAATACATGATCAAGATGGTCTCTCCAATTCATATTATCAACAAACAAAAAATAAATTATGATCACTAATTGATTATGTGCACATTCATAAATACACTTGTGTGCTAGAGGCTATAGATCACTAATTGATTATGTAATAGTAAATAAAAAACTATCTGCTCAGGTCAAAGATGTTAGGATATTTAAAGGAAGTGACATATCCTCGGACCATTATTTAGTTTTAGCAAAAATAGACCTCCTAACAAGATGGAAAAGAACATGTTCTACTCCAAAGAAAAATGAAGAAGTTCTGAAACTATACCTAATACAGGAGGATGATTTAAAAATTATACCAGAATAGGCTAACAATTTATCTACAAGCAATCCAATAAGTAAGAATATTGATGAAGAATGGAGAATATAATAACAGCACTAAGAAAATCAGGATTGGAGGTTCTTGGTACAAAAAAAGACAAGAAGAAAGCATATAAAATATGTTGCAACAACAAACAGAAGAAGCAAAAGATAATTATAAAATTATTAGAAATGAAACAAAAAAGATTAATTAGAAAGACACAACAAGAATTCTGGGATAGATTAATCAGTACAGTTGAGCATGATATACACAGTAGAAAGATAATAGCATACAAACTGTTAAAACATTTACATTGTCAAGAAAGAGATTTAGCTTACTTACCATTAATTACGGAAGAAGAATGGATGAAACATTATAAACAACTTTGGTATGATGACCGAGAGAAGGAAGAAAAAAAAAGAGCAAGAGATAATACATGGTGATATAGATCATATTACAATGAAAGAGTTGGTACATTCATTAAAAGAAATGAAAAATCGAAAAGCAACAGGAGAACATGGGATAAATGCAGAGCTTTTGAAAAATGGTGGACAAACATTGAATATCTTTAGGACTCATATTCATGTATGTGGCTTTCATGTAACTGTTTTCTTAACGGGCACCAGTAACAAACATTGAATATTAGATTACTAAATTTTATGAATATGTGTTGGAAAACCTGCCAGATACCAAAGACATGGCTGAAAGCCAGGGTAATATCAATTTTTAAAAAGGGAGATAGAAGGAATTGCCATAATTACAGAGGAATAAGTCTTCTGAATACAGGTTACAAGTTATATTCCAGAATCCTAAATAAAAGATTAAGAAATATTCTAGAAGTATTGATAACAGAAGAACAGAGTGGATTCAGAGTAGGCCACTCCTGTATTGACACTAACTTTACAGTGAAACAAATAATAGAAAGGAGAAGAGAAGAGCTATATGGAGACTCATATAGCCCTTATAGACTATGAAAAGGCTTTTGACCGAGTGAATAGAGAAATGTTGTGGAACATTATGGATAAAACAAGTTACCTACACCTTTAATCAATGCATTAAAAAGTCTATATAAGAATACAAGTATCAATATTAATACGAGACCTGGCAGATATAGTAGAGATATTTTAATAAATCAAGGCATAAGACAGGGATGCTGTATTTCACTAAGCTTATTTATAATATATATGGACAACATTTATAGAGAATGGTATCAAAAGACGACAGGAGGAATAGAGATTGCTCCTAATTTTACTATAGAGATGATGCTGTTTGCAGATGATCAAATTTTAATATATGCTACTGAGAATGAATTACAAAAGGCAGTTTACAAACTGCAGAAAGCTAGTAACATGTACAATTTTGAAATCTCTATACAAAAAACAAAAACAATGGCCTTTCATGGAAAATATGGTGTTAGAACAAAAATAATTTTGGATTATGCTCCAATAAAACAGGTAACAAATTTTAAATGTTTAGGAGTAGAAGTCACTTATAAATATTCTAGTGACTATATGAGTAACATATAGTGACTATATGAGTAACATTCCAACATATATGTGGAGTGATAAATAGAACTTAAGGGGAAAGACAAGGAAAGAGACACAGATAAAGTTTTATAAAGTGACCACATTGCCAGTTCTACTATATGGTTTTGAGACTTGGACATTGAAAAGAAAAGATATAAAAAAATTGCAAGCTGTGGAAATGAAATTCCTTAGATCTGTTAAAGGTTGTACCAGAGTATATAGATTCAGAAATCAAGACATACGAAATGAACTAAATGTAGGTACCTCCAAATGAAGAGAAAATATGTCAATATAAAGAACAGTGGACTCAACATGTATACCAAATGAATTCAAACCATTTTCCAAAACAAATTCTGGATTATAGACCAAGGGGAAGAAGAGACCTAGGAAACGGTGGACTGATCCAATGTGAAGCCAGATCAGACTTGAAGCCTAGTCCTTGTACTAGAGAAGGAGAAGGAGGAGCAGGAGAAGAAGCAGGAGGAGAAGGAGGAGGAGGAGCAGAGGAAGAAGAAGCAGGAGAAGGAGGAGAAGAAGAAGAAGAAGAAGAAGAAGAAGAAGAAGAAGAAGAACAAGAACAAGAACAAGAAAAAGAAGAATTATTACTATTATTATCATTGTTATTATTATTATTAATTATTATTATTATTATTATTATTATTATTATTATTATTATTATTATTATTATTATTATTATTATTATTATTATTATTATTATTATTATTATTATTATTATTATTATTATCATTATTATTATCATTATCATTATCATTATCATTATCATTATCATTATCATTATCATTATCATTATCATTATCATTATCATTATCATTATCATTATCATTATCATTATCATTATCATTATCATTATCATTATCATTATTATTATCATCATCATCATCATCATCACCATCATCATCATCATCATCATGATTATTTTCGTTATTATCGTTATTATTATTCTTGTTGTTATTGCTGTTGTTATTATTATTATTATTATTATTATTATTATTATTATTATTATTATTATTATTATTATTATTATTATTATTATTTTTATTATTATTATTATTATTATTATTATTATTATTATTATTATTATTATTATTATTATTATTATTATTATTATTATTATTATTATTATTATTATTATTATTATTATTGCTAATGTATTCATAATTGTTCATATGTAATCATCTTCTTCATCAGGTATAATAATGGAGATGATGATAATTACTCCCAGCCTGCAATATTTTGGAACAAGGTGCTAACAGGAGAAGAAAGAAATCGAATGGTGCAAAACATTGCCGATGATGTTAAACAAACAATTATGCCCATTCAGGTATTTATTCACCTTTATTAATATTTTATAAAAACAAAATCTTCTATATTAGCTATAAAATGTGGTAACAATTTTGTCTTAATTTTTGCAGAGGAGAGCCATCAAGCATTTTGCTAGAGTAAGTAAGGACATGGGAACAATGCTTGCTGAAAAACTAGGAATAAAAGGCCCATTTGTGGAATGAACTACGAAATTTCTTAGAAAATGGTTGTGCTTCAAGTTTTATTGCCTGTAATGTAATTAATTTAACTTGTATATGTATATAGGTACTCATTAATTTAATATTAAAACTAAGTTATTTATTTATTTATTTTCATTTTCCTTATAACAGTTTTACTTTCTATGCTGCTTACATATAGTAAGCAGAGGAAGTATTACATTCCATGCCACTCAAAACCAGTCAATTAAGTATTAAACTTGATATTGATGTTCATCTTCCAAGGCTGCAACATGAAGATTTTCAAGAAATTCCTGTACCCATAGTACCCTTTGCATATAAAAATGTATTCTTTTGTCAGTGGCATATGCTGGGAGTGCGACTTGGGCTACCATGGCTGGGCCGTGGCCAAGTGGTTAGATCATTTGCCTCTCACCAAGGTGGCCTGGATTTGATCCCGGGGGCCGCATGTGGTATTTGTAATGGACAAAGTGGTGCAGAGGTGGGTTTTCTATGGGTTCTCCGAGTTTCTCCACCATCTCATTCCGCCACTGCTCCATCTTAATTCCATGTATCATCAGTGTTACTGCCTGCGGTGCTATATGTAGTAAATACACGAGCTAAACACTACAAAAAACATTAGGCCTACCAGATCCAGACAATAAGGGGTTGTTGATTAAATGTTAACTTCATGAACAGTGCATTTAAATAAATTCTACTTGAAACAAACTAAACACAATTATGAAAGTAAAATGAATAATTTTGCCATACCTGTTTATATATACATAAGTTCCAGCTGTCTTACTTTACTGGTAAACTGCGTTGTCACATTATAAGAAAAAAATTTCTCATGTTGTCTTCTCAATGGCTCTTCTATCGGTGGAAAAATACACATTTGAAACGGGGGATGTAAAGAAAACTAGATTTCAAAAATGGAAAACAAATCACCCTGACTTTCATCAAACACTTTTTGTACAGTTATATGCTTGTGCTGCTCAGAAACAAGAAATCACAGGGCTCTTAAGGACAGTAAAATGCACATTGCTCCTGCTATGTTTTATGTATATAATACACAAACTAGGCGCAGAAAGACGCAAACCACCATGGTGGGTCCCTAATAGGTGCCGAAATGTTTTACACCACAGCTTCTGTGTCTACAAACGTCCCGTCCTGCGAGGACAGCGACCACAACGCCGCTCCAACGCTGAGGAAGCATTTACTAAGCGCAATCACCACCAGATAGCGACACCATCGCACCTCATTTTCGACCCTGAAAGACTGGTTGAGGATGAAGTGCAAATGAAATGGAAGGACAGTAAACCGCAGTAAGGAAAGTAACCAACCCAGCATTCGCCAGTGACCTTTAGTCAGATTGGTCGTTCCCTGAGGATCGAACCCGGATCTCCCGAATGTGAGTCCCATGCGTTGCCGCCTGAGTGTACCCTAACTTGCAGTGCGGTGAATCAGATTCTGTAACAAAACTCTAAGAGGTTAAAAGTCGCCGATATGACCTTCGATGTTAAAGGCCGCATATAAATAGAACATTAAAAAAAATTCTAAGAGATTAAATAATTAGGAAAAAACTTCAAGCTATTAATCGTAATACATAGTACCTGCCAATTAGACATGAAATTAAATTTTTAATTTTGGACGCTCTTTAACTGATGTTCTCAGCGTCCCATTCTATATTGGGTACAAAAGACTGCTTAATTTTGCTCAGAGGCCTCTTTATCAGGCTTGAGGTTTCTTCAATGCCGCAAATCTATGACATGGGACACCGGTTTTACTCTCCTTACAAAGGACGTCATGCTAAGGATTTTACGCACGTACAAATACGTCGCCCTCCACCGGGTTTGAACTCAGGACCTCGGAAACCAGAGGCACGCATGGAGACCACGGAGGACGACAATCAGGCATGAAATGTCTAAATTTTGATGTTACGCTTGACCAAACATCCCAATAAATACTACGTTCATAATAATCTGGACTACGAGATTCAGGCATCTTTATCTGAATCTTAGGCATTCAGTGAGTCTTCTGCGTTTCTTTATTCAGGATACATTTTTACTTTCGCTACTGGCAAGTAGGGGAAGTATTGTATTCCACCCAAAAATTCGATGTCGAGATTTCACCGGAAATATATGTTTTGAGACCCCCTGAATCCAAAAAAAAAAAAAAATGCATCTTTAGAACAAGGTCCGTGTGTGTCTGTCAATCTGTCAGTCTATGGACAGCATAGCTCAAGTACGAGAAGTCGGTTAAAAACCAAAGTTGGTATTTAAGTTTAATGTTTTTCAAGGATGCGACACGAAGATTTTGAAGAAAACAGCCCTACCCTAAACTACCCTTTACATGGAAAGTATTGATTTTCTTGAAAATGGCTCTAACGATGTTGATTAAAATGCCATACGTTTGAGATATTTGTATGACAAATGAAATGTATATTTTGAATTTTCTGGCTATAGCCTATTTAGTCCTGTTTACTCTGGATGACTATTGAATAACTCGGAAACCGTAAGAGATAGACAAAATCTTACTACACAAAAAATGTGGATCTCGCTAAAACACACAATTTATGTCTAAATTAATGTTTTGTAGAGTGAACCATTTCGGAGATATTCCTTGTTATTTGTCTCAGTTTCGGAAATCTAAAATGTTCGTAAAATGGAACATCGTTGTTCATTTTTTATATGATAAGCGTGAAGAGACAATGGGATCCATAAGCTCTAAAAGATTTGACTATCGCTCAAAGCCTACTGTATTCTAATATTCCCATTGCACCTACAAGGGAATAAGCAATAATTTGTACAAATGTTTATCTCAACTAACACGAAGAAGACAGAAATAAGAGTTTGTAAGAATATTTAGTACAAGAGTAGAGAAAGTCATGTGAGTGCAACATATCAGATTTTTGGAGTGATTCCAATAAACAACATGGAGGAACAACATTCCAGTGTTTAGTATTTGTATAGTAAGTTATCGTAGCGGAATGAAAAATATTTGATGTGTTGCACTCACATACTAACTATTCTTACAAACTCTTATTTCTTTATTTTCTTCATGTTAGTCGAGACAAACATTTGCAGAAATTATTTTACTGCTGATTTTTTTATAGCTGCAAGGAGAAAATGGAGATACAGTAGTCTTTGAGCGATAGTCAACTATTTTAAGGCTTTGGAATTCCGTTCTCTTTGCATGACCAAACAGATAAAAAAGTGAATAACGACCTTCCATTTAAGGAAAGTTCAAGTATGTTCTCCAAAACTCACATAAATAACAAGGGATATCTCCGAATTGGTTCATTCCACGAAAAAATGCATACAGACGTTACTTGTGCGTTTTAACGGGATCTACATTTTTTGTGTAGTAAGATTTGGTATGTCTCTTACGGTTTGCCAATTATGCAAGAGTAATCAAGGGTAAACAGGAAAAGGTAAACATAAGCTATAGCCAGAAAATTCAAAATGTTGCAACGGACCTCTTACGGGGAAAGGCAGACAGACAGACGTTCGTGGTAGACAGCACTCGGGGTGTCGGCTGCCCGCGTTATTAGAAGTACTTGCCTGCTTTATCAGCATTCTGATGTTACGGATATCTGACCTGGATTAGCTTTCAACACTTTACGATGTCTGATGTAACTTTTGCGCGTGTTCGCAACCGATATCATCGTTACAATATACATTTCATTTGCCATGTCTCAAACATATGACATTTTAATCAAAATCGTTTGGGCTATTTTTGAGAAAATAAAAACTTTCGAAAAATTTTCCTTATAAAGAGTGGAGGAATTTTCTTCAAAATCTTCGTGCCCCATACTTGAAAGCTATTAAACTTCTAGGTACCTATACTAACTTTGGTTTTTAACAGACTTTTCGTTTTTGAGTTACGCTGTTCACACACACACACACACACACACACACACACACACACACACACACACACACACACACACACACACACACACACACACACACACACACACAAAAGCACACACACACACTCATACACACATGCATGCATACTCATACTCACACACGGGCCTTTTTCTAAAGTTGCTTTTTTGGATTCTGGGGGCCTCAAAACATACACAGGCTGTCCCCAAAACACCGACAACGCTTAGTATGTTGTGCGGGACGTCAAACTGATCCGTTTCCAAATAGGAACTGGGTCTGGCGACCATGCTGGCCATGGAACTGCTCCACCTCTACCAATCAATGGATTTAATATGCGACGTTGAGGTGATTGCGCACATTTACATCAAAGTGTGCTGGAGCACAAGTCGGCCATTTCCGCAGCTGTGTACTGGCACGTGTAGCACTGCTGTTTAAAACGTTACTCTACTGGAAATTACACAAATAACACACTAGGATGCGCACTAAGGGCTCTATGTGTAGCAGTTTTTCTGTATAGCGCTTATGATACACAGAATATATCAAAGTTACAAAATCCATTAATAGCAAAGGGTTAAGAATATGTACCACAGGTGAAGGGATGCCAAAAAGGCATTACCAAGGGTCATTAGCGAACGTCCCAAACATTAACGTAAACGAGATACAATTAGTTTGGCAAGGTCTTCAACATAAAGAAAAAAGAGCCTGCTATTGTATTTTTACAAAGTATCGGAAACCCGAGGGGTTTTGCCAGAGGGCAAAGTCTTGACTTAATGAAGTGAGGGCCATTATGGATGTTTGGGAAGCTAAAAAGGATAAATGACTGAGGGACAGTAGGAGACAGGCATCGTTACGAGGGAGAGATACATGTAAGCAACACGGTGAAAGTTCGTTCCAGCGTTACGTTAAACTGCATATTTTATTCTATTTAAAATTGTTCAGCAAAGCTTAAATGTGTAAAAATAAAACAAATAAAGAGTTCTAACAAAACTACAATATCGCTCTCTGTAACCACCACGGATACCCGAGATTAAGACTCATGTGTGAGCAGCCGTAGGCACCAATAATACGAAGCAGTCAATCGAGTGATATAAAAATGCTTCAAATTGGCGCCCAACGTGGGGCGTGAACTTCAGAGAATTGCAGGAATGCTGCGTGAACTTCAGAGAACTTCAGGAATGCTGAGCGTGAACTTCAGAGAATTTCAGGAATGCTGAGCGTGAACTTCAGAGAATTTCAGGAATGCTGAGCGAGAACTTCAGAGTCCTTCAGGGAAGCAGAATAAGGTATGCGGAGAACTTCAGGGAGCTGAACAACAAAGGTCGTGAACTCCAGGGAAGGTGACCCAGGACACAGCAGGAACGAGAGGATCCACATCGAATAGCAGTGCAGCAAGCTGATTAAGGTACTGAGTGAGAATTTTATCTACGTGTTGTAGTATATAGTCAATGTATTTAAGGAACGGGAAAATGATCGAGCAATTAGATATAAATATGGAAGTGCAGGAGGGTGATGAGAGAGTGGGAGAAGGTGTATATAGTAATGTAGATAATGCAAGGGACAGAGTAGCTGATACGAATATACAAAATCAGGGAGAAGAAACAGGGGGAAGCATGGAGACTAATGAAATATTAAAGTCACTTATGTCAATGATGACGGGGTTAACAGAAAAGGTAGATCAGAGTCAGAAAGATTTAACGGGTTTAACAGAAAGTCAGAAAGAGATTAAGGAAAAGGTAGAAAATACGAGGGAGAACTTAACAGCGGATTTAGTCAAAATAGGAAATAAGATTGAGAAACAACAGAAGGTTTTAGAAAATTTCAAGGAGTAAGTTAGAAATGAAATAGAAAATGTAAGAAGTGAGGTTAGAAATAATCAGGAAGAGGTTAAAATTGAAATTGAAAATGTACGAATTGAAATGAGGGAAAGTCAGGAACAGGTTAGGGAAGAGATTAAAACAGTTAATAAAAATGTAGAGAAAGAAAATAGAAAATTAAGGGAGGAAATAACTACTGAATTAGCTAAGGAAAGGGAAATTAATAGCAAGGAATTAGAAATCTGTAGGAAAAGATTAGAGCAATCAGAGAGGGAAACTAGGAGATTAGCTGTGAGTGTAGATGAGGTAAATGACAAACTGAAAGAAAGATTAAATAACATATGTATGTCTGACAATGTTAGTGACTCTGTGAGTAGTAATACTATTACGGTAGCAGCACGGGACGAAGCGATGCGTAATGCGTCCGCGGACATTCCGATGTTAAATTTAAATGCTGGTACCTCAGGTAATAGTAATACAAATGTTAATGTTAATGCACGCAATAGTCCACATTTGCAATGGCCCAACCATGTTTTGAATGAAATTTCACCACCAACCTTTGAAAACGAAGAATTTGATGACCCCAAGGCTTTTATAAATAGCATGCAAGAGTATTTTCTTGTAAAAGGTATTCCCGAGGAATATAAGATGACGGTTGTCAGAAAATGTTTTAAAGGCAACGCTTCAAACTGGTTAGAGTTATCAGTAGGATTAAGTAATGATTATCGGACATTTAAGGAAATTTTCTTAAATAGATATTGGGGACCTAGCAGGCAGGCAAATATAAGACTGGAACTGAGTAATGGGAAATATAACCCGCATAAAGATCAATGCATGGTTAATTATTTTATGGCTATAGCTAGAAAATGTAAGATGCTTGACCCTCCGATGGGAGAAATAGAATTAATTAATTTAATAACCACACATTTTCCGGAAACAATTCAACACTATCTGATTATTGCGAAGCCGATAACAATAGCGGCAATGATTGACTTGTTAATCGCACTAGAAAGAAATAAGAGCCAAAACGAGGCAAGTAATGAGAGACCTTTTGAAAACAACCGATCTCCAACAAAAATTTTCGGGCAGGGGGCAGGTTCAGGTGATGTCAGGAATTTTGATGCTCGGCAACGGTATCATGGCCCCGTCCCTAAAAACAATAATTACCACCGGAAAAATAATTTTGAGCCTCAGGATAGGAGACATAATTTCGAGCCTCAGGACAGGAGACATAATTTTGAGCCTCAGGATAGAAGAAATAATTTTGAGCCTCAAGATAATAGAAGAAGGGTTGAGAATTATCCACGGGAAAGAAACCCTCAAATTAATTACGTACAGGCAAATAGATATTACGGAGATAGAAGGGGGAGGTACACTAGGAATCGATTTCCTTCGGGAAATAATTATCACCATGATAATAATTGGTACAGACCGAATTCCCCTAGGCAAGAAGAAAGAAATGGGAATATCAGAATTTCTCCAAATCCGGAAGAAAGGGTAGACGCTATAAACGCGGTAAAAAGATTGGAAGAAACAAATTTTCACCAGGATTCAAACCCGGGACCTTCATATAATGGGAATGGGACAGGAGCCATTAGTAAGGTTTCGGAAAACTCCAAACCCAGTCAACTTCGCCTTCAGTGAAGATTGGGAATGATGAATGTTCTTATTATGGGAAGTACTTCGAAAATAAGGGACAGAGAAGGCAATGTTTGATCGAAAAAACATAAAGAAAATACAGAGAATGAAATTTTAATTGATCCGCCAAGAATAAATATTGGTATTAACGGGAAATTATTTCAGGCTATTATTGATACAGGCGCTAATACTACTGTGTGTTCCCAAAATTTTTTTGAAAATTTAGTGAGTAGTGGTGTAAAATTATTATCTTTGCCAGTTTATGGGATATATTGCTCTGTAGCAGTAGGTAAAAGGAAAGAAAGGGTAAAATTTCAAGTGATGGTAAAGGTCGAGATCGCACATAAATGCATTGAAATATTATTTTTGGTTGTACCCAGGCTTGTTTTTGACGTAATAATCGGTTGCGATAGTCTTTATGCTTGGAATTCCATCATAGATTTTGAAAATAGAAGTTTTAAGTTTGAAACAGGACCTGACACCATAATTGTACCATTTTTAGACCATACTTCGAGGATAATTGTACGGGATCAGGTAGAGGAAGAAATGGAGGGGGAAACATTCTTTGTCGAGGTAATAAATATTGGAGCGATGGAATTAGCAGAATTAAAAGTTGGGAACTACGATGAAATAGAGGAACAAAATATTGTGAGTAGAGGTAATTATTTCTGTGATTTTGACGAAGAAAAGAAACCCCGAGAAAACCCAAAATTTAACTTGAAGAATAGTAGTATAAATGAGTACGACGAAAGAAAGGACTGTGTCAAGATAGAAAATTTAATAGGATCTAAGGTGAACCAAGCTGAGAGACTAAATGGGGAACAGAAAAGAAAATTACGGGAACTTTTAATAGAAAACAGGGAGGTATTCTCGGAAAAGCCTGGAAGATGTAACTGTTATACACATTCGTTTGAAGTAGCGAATAAAATTTTCAAAGAAACTCTAAGTAGCCACCAGATAAAACTATATCATTGTTCTTATTATTTTCCTTCAGGGAATCCGACAGAGCGGATATTAAGAGAAATAGGGACTTATTTTCGAGTGCTTCCTCATAATAATCATCGAAACTGGGTAAAGTATTGTCCTATCATAGAGAAAATTATTAATAATACTGTAAATACTACAACTGGTTTTGCACCGATACAGATAATGCAAGGAATTGACCCTGAACCCATTTTTAAAAATACTCCAAGAACGATTGAGAGAAGTCAGCCATTATCAGAGGAACAAAGGGCTAAGATCGTTTTTGACAGATTGCAAGAAAAAGCGGAAAAGAGGAAATCAAAAATCAAGAAACGTAAAAATAAATGGAATCCTCAGGTAGGAGATCTAGTCCTCGCTAGGGATCATAAGTTATCCAATGCGTTAAGGGGGAGGAGTCATAGATTAGAACTATTATATAAAGGTCCGGTAATGATTACTGAGAAATTCGGAGAGCATACTTATGAATTAGTGGACTTAAAAACAAACAAATCGATTGGGAGATGGCATAAGCAGCTAATAAGACCGTATAGAAATTCCTCAAATAGTATCGAAAAGTAAGAAAAGAAATGGTGAGAAGTAGTTGAAAGAATGGTTGGATCATGAAAATGAGGGCCTAATTGTTTCTATGTAAACTTGTAAATAACTGTAAGAATAACGTAATTAATATTAAGCAAAGTGAATATATCGAAAAAAACAGTGAAGTGGATAATGTGCGTGTGAAAAAAAAAAAAAGAAAAAAAAAACAAAGTAAAAGTGAAACCAGCAGAACAATCCATAACCATAAAAGACTTTTGATAAAAATAATTATATAGAATCAGAAGATCAATGTAAGAAGAAACATGTAAAATAATATTAAATCACTATGTAGTATTAAAAATATAACCCTATGTGTGTTGAGTGCTGATTTGTGTAATGTAAATATGTGAAGGGTATTCTATGTACAAGCTATGTCTTTAAGAATTTGAGTGTAAACCCTTTTAAGTATTTGTATGTAATTGACAGAAAGATTTGCTGAACAATCGCGAAATTTTAACAAGAAAATGATTTTCGGGCAAGACATATACCTTATCATATTCTTACATAATATGATAATGTATATGGGGGGCATTTGTAGCAGTTTTTCTGTATAGCGCTTATGATACACAGAATATATCAAAGTTACAAAATCCATTAATAGCAAAGGGTTAAGAATATGTACCACAGGTGAAGGGATGCCAAAAAGGCATTACCAAGGGTCATTAGCGAACGTCCCAAACATTAACGTAAACGAGATACAATTAGTTTGGCAAGGTCTTCAACATAAAGAAAAAAGAGCCTGCTATTGTATTTTTACAAAGTATCGGAAACCCGAGGGGTTTTGCCAGAGGGCAAAGTCTTGACTTAATGAAGTGAGGGCCATTATGGATGTTTGGGAAGCTAAAAAGGATAAATGACTGAGGGACAGTAGGAGACAGGCATCGTTACGAGGGAGAGATACATGTAAGCAACACGGTGAAAGTTCGTTCCAGCGTTACGTTAAACTGCATATTTTATTCTATTTAAAATTGTTCAGCAAAGCTTAAATGTGTAAAAATAAAACAAATAAAGAGTTCTAACAAAACTACAATATCGCTCTCTGTAACCACCACGGATACCCGAGATTAAGACTCATGTGTGAGCAGCCGTAGGCACCAATAATACGAAGCAGTCAATCGAGTGATATAAAAATGCTTCATATGGAAGAATTTAGCGCATGCGCAAGAATATTCTTATGTTCAGGTCATTCATCCCAGTACTAAGGTGGCTGAAGGGTCGCATACTTCCTGCATTAAGATACCAAAACGAATGTTCACAACCGTTCGTTCTCAAACTTCGACGCTCTCCAGCGTCCGAGCCGTGCATTTTCGGACAGGGGTTCCTATTTGTCGGTGGTTTTTTGGGACACCTAGTATTTCCGGTGAAATTTCGACATTTGGCTTGAATACAATACTGATACTACATACTATGCGTAGTACGAGTAGAGAAAGTAAAAATCACTATTTAGTTTGTCCGTCAGATGACAGTTGGTAAGTGTAGAAATGCAACATAAATATTTGTGAAACAGCTAACGCAACGAAAAATTAATATCTTGAAGGATATTTTTTATTCTTATTCTTATTACTATTACTATTACTACTATTACTACTATCGCCACTATTACTACTATCACTACTATCACTACCATTACTACCATTACCATTGTCATTGTCATTGTCATTGTCATTATCATTATTATTACTATTATTATTATTATTATTATTATTATTATTATTATTATTATTATTATTATTATTATTATTATTAGTAGTAGTAGTAGTAGTATTATTAGTATTATTATTATTGTTTTATTATTGTTATTACTATTGTTATTGTTATTATTGTTATTGTTTTTGTTATTGTTATTACTATTATTATTGTTATTATTATTACTACTGTTATTGCTATTATTATTAAATTATTATTATTATTATTATTATTATTATTATTATTATTATTATTATTATTATTATTATTATTATTATTATTATTATTATTATTATTATTATTATTATTATTATTATTATTATCATCATCATTATTATTAAAAGTATTATTGTTATTATTATTACTACTACTACTATTACTATTATTATTACTATTACTACTACTGTTTCTGTTACTATTATTATTATTATTATTATTATTATTATTATTATTATTATTATTATTATTATTATTATTATTATTATTATTATTATTATTATTATTATTACTATTATTGCTATTATTACTATTACTACTATTACTGTTACTATTATTATTATTATTATTATTATTATTATTATTATTATTATTATTATTATTATTATTATTATTATTATTATTATTATTATTATTATTATTATTATTCAATGTATTATGATATATTAGAATAATATTCATATTATAGACATTATGGTACTGTGCGAATTCTACAGTTATTAACTATGCACCAATCAAAGATGCACCAGTTCATAACAACACTGCTAATCCACCAATCAAAGGTGACTCAGTTTATAACGACACTGCTAAACCACCAATCAAAGATGCACCAGTTTATAACGACTCTGTTAAACCACGAATCAAAGGTGCACCAGTTTATAACGACACTGCTAAACCACCCATCAGAGGTGCACCAGTCCATAACGACAGTCAATCCTCCAATCAGTGGTGTACCAGTTTATAACGACTGTGTTAACCACCAATCTAAAGATCTGCATGTAGTAATCAATACTTGGCCGTCTGCACACATTCCTAGCTGAAAGTGAATCTATCGATTGCCTTATATGAAATAATGCTGAACTGTTTATTTAATAATTAGTGTTAATATTTAAATAACATTCTAATAAATTCAATTTGTCTTCTCATTTTCAGTCTGCTTTTTATAGTTATAACATATACACTCTCTGTATCACTGCATCAAGGCCAAAATAACAATAAAAGTTGAAGACTCGATTGTCATATGTACATAGAATCCAATAACAAATACGTGATAAAATGTCGAACACCGGTGACAGTAACATACAGCTAGAATAGTATTAAATGTTTTAAACATGATTCATGGTCGGGTATAAAGAGTCGTACATATGAAACTTGAGTATAATGGCAATTAAGATGTTCCTATGAATATTACGAAACTCGTAAAGGCTCGTTTCATTATACATTCTCGCATCTTAATTGTTGTCATTATGCACTCGTTGCATAATATACTATAATAAAGCTTCATTAAGTTTTAACTTCTGATTTGAATATCAATTAAATACTTCCTGGGGAAACACAATAAACTACAATAAACCCTTGCTTACACAAAAGTGTTTTAACCTTCAAACTTCAAGTTATTCGATCTTAAAATCCTAAGGCAATATTATAGGAAGCACGTGCTGCGGGATGAAAAACAGGAATTCATTAATAACTTAGTGATTAATAGTGCCAACAGGACACGGAAAATATGTGTGTTTGGGTTAAGTGCCTATGTTTGACGACAGGTTATCTAGAACAAGAATTTGGAGTACAGCTGGCAACTCGTCAAGGCTACAAAATTGTCATGAATGAGATAACTTATTTACCTACATAACCGTATTCCTAATTGGTGGACGATAAAGTTTCTACAGTAAAACAGCGTGTAGTTTGGTGGCAGTGAGCAGCTTCAGCAAACCAAAGCGGTAAGTACCACAAGTAATTAATCTGTAAGGTAGGATTTGTGTTATCTGTGACTTTCTTTTGTCATGTCTTGGAAAAAAGAGGTTCCGTCAGGCGTTTACTTCCGTCATTACCTTCAAGAGCATGGTTACTTTCTCTACTACATACTTACAATAAGTAGAGGGAGTATTTAAAGGCAGAATCAGAACTGAAAAATTCTATGCCTTAGCCGGGATTTGAACCACGGATCTTCAGCTGCATGCGCGGTTGTTCTGACCTAGGGTGACCAGATCGTTGAAGACAAAAAAGAGGACTTCTACTGCGATAAAGTAGGACATTGGACAAAAAAGGAGGACACTTGTATCCCGCCAATTAAATTAAAATAAAATTATGCTGCAAATGTTTATTTAATTTTATGGAACAACGCCCTTCTTATTTTACAAATACTTCTGTGAAGATCGGATTTTTTTCAGCTTAAAGTAAGCATGACTCACAGTGGACCAATCTCGTGATAACGAATGGTGTACAGAAACCGAGTTCCAGTGCTTTCGTGCAAGGTCAATGACCTCACAATACCTATTTACTTATTTTTATAAATTAACGTCCTCCAACATTGTGTCATATCGGACGAAATCACTCACAATACCTAGGCCACTAGGTCACGCATTGAGGTGTGCAGCAAAATAGTATATAGGCCAGGTGGTGTTCATTTAGTGGGGCTTTACGCAGAAATGAACAACAGAGGTTATAAACATAACCTTTGAACAAACTTATCCTGCTTACTTATGTAGTTCCCAGCACATTAGCGTTTCCTAACAGCAGTGTGACACCTACGTATTTACAGGTATAAGTTGAGGCTTCTTTAATAGATGTTTGTAAAACAATAAAAGATTATTGCCTAAAATTGCACTGCAACAGGAGAAAATCCTTTACAGATTCTATTTTAAACTTGTTTCTTTCATCTATCCATACCGCGCGGGATGGCTCAGGTGGTAACGTTCGTGGCCCACATTCGGGAGGTCGCGGGTTCGATCCCGTGGCCGTGCACTCTGACATAGGGTTTTCCGTGGTTTCCCCATGTCAGGCGAATGCTGGGGTGCATTATTTCACACCGCGGTTTCCATTCCATCATTTCGCTTCATTCCCTTTCCTTATCATCTTTCAGGTGTACTTTAGGCGTGTAGTGTTGGCAGTACCGGGCAGATGGCGCGGATGATTGCGCATGGTAACTGCTGTTTTCGGCACTAACTGGCCAGCCTTGTCCTCGTCGGTGGGGTGGGGGGGGGGGGCGCTCATGGGTGCGACACTGAGTAGTGCACACACCTGAAACAGCTTCACTATGATACAACTTCTGTCCGTTGGTTTCTGTATTCCACGCTAAACGATTACGATGCGTTCCTTTCGATTGCCCAACCAAAATGTGCCCTTACTCTGAACCAAACACGAACGCTTCCGCTCTAAAGCCGTTACAATTCTGCTGAGCTTTTTAAACTCGCAAGGCTAGCCTTTTTACGTCGTTTTTCTCCATTCATTCTTTATTAATAATTATTATTCTAATTATTATTTTTTTAATTTTATTAAATGATTAATTTTCTAAATATATAATTTCGGTGTCACATTGAATTTTTCAGTTCTGTTCTACCGTTCAGGGAGGCGCCGTGGCCGAGCGGTTAGAGCGTTCGCCTATCACTTAAGCGAACGCACCGGGTTCGATCCCAGGGACCCGCATGTATATTCGTGGTGGACGAAGCGGCGTCTGGAAGGGGTTTCTCCGGTTTCCCCACCACTAATTCCACCAATTGCTCCATTATCGCCTTTCCAATCATCGATTTTGCCTGCATTTCATAACCTCACTCTCATATCTGGTGCTTGGCTGACCACCCGCTTCCAGGTCTTCACTCTGTCCGGTCCACAGGTTCCTGTGCTCCTGAATAGACGCCTGACCCTAGGCACTGGCTTGTAAGTCCTATAATAGGGGGTGTAAGTCCTACATAAGGGGAGGGTAAACAGGAAGAAAGAAGAAAAGATTCAACCTTTCAAAGTTTACCTACAATCAGTTTGTATGTGTTGGAACAGTCAGGTTTCATTGATTGGCCTCATATAGAGGGAATATTACATTCCACCCAAAAATTCATACCAAGGTTTCATCGGAAACATATGTTTCGGACCTTCTAAATAAAAAAAAAAAAAAGCAGTTTTATAAAAAGGCCTGTGTGTGAGTGTGTGCGTGTGCGTTTTGCCTGTGTGTCATCAACTCATCAGCTTGTCTGTGATCAGCACAACACAAAAACCAAGGTTAGGTTAGCATCTTCCAAGGATACGACGCGAAGATTTTCAAAAAAAGATCTCCCATCCCAAACTATGTATTACATGGAAATATTTTCGAAAATTTTTATTTTTTAAAAACGCTCTAACGATTTTAATTACCATAGCATATGTTTAAGATATTTTCATTACAAATGAAATGTGGATCCTGAACATTCTGGGAATATATTCTGAAGTGCTCTTTATTCTAAATTACTCTTGCACAACTGATAAACCGTAAGAGATAAAGTCTTACTACAAAGAAACGTAGATCTCGTTAAAGCACACACTTTATCAATTTTTTTTAGAGTTAAATATTCCCGAGATATTCCTTATTCGTTTTAATTTTCCAGTATTGATACTTCTCTTAAATGGGAGTTCATTCATTTTTCGTTGTCCCTCCCATACAAATAGAACAGATTGTCAAAGCCATCACGTAACGATCAGCTCTTAAAAGATTTGACTATCGTTTAAAGCCCACTGTATTACCATATTCCTCTTTTATCTACCATACATGATGTAAAAACACAATTTCTGTAAATGTTTATCTCGATTAGTAGGGAGATAGAACAGTAAGCGTTTATAAAAAGAGTGAGTAGAGAAAGTCATGTGAGTGTAACACGTCAGATTGTTGCCTTGTATCACATCTTTGTAATAGCATCTATGCAGCGATGGATTTCCCGTACAGTGGAGGGTCCATTGACAAATCTGCAGAATAAATTTAAAAGTGACTGTGATAAAAGGTAAATGTTATAAATAACGATAGAAAAATACGCGTAAATAATTTAATTAATCTATATTTAATTAGAAGAAAGCATTAGAATAAGTGATGCTATGTTGCAAAACCGCTAGAAGTCCCCTTTTTACTTTCTCTACTGATAACTAGAACGAAGTATTGTATTCCACCCAAAAATTCGATGTCGAGATTTCACCGGAAATATATGTTTTGAGACTTCCTGAATCCAAAAAAAAGCATTTTTAGAAAAAGGTTCGTGTGTGTGTGTGTGTGTGTGTGTGTGTGTGTGTGTGTGTGTGTGTGTGTGTGTGTGTGTGTGTGTGTGTGTGTGTGTGTCAATCTGTGTGTGTGCACAGCATAACTCAAAAACGAAAAATCGATTAAAAACCAAAGTTGATATTTAAGTTTAATGTCTTTCAAGGATGTGACACGAAGATTTTTAAGAAAATAGCCCCACCCTAAACTACCCTTTACATGGAAAATTTTTCGAAAATTTTTATTTTCTTGAAAATGGCTCTTAATGATTTTGATTAAAATGTCATATGTTTAAGATATTTGTAGGATAAATGAAATGCATATTTTGAATTCTCTGACTATAGCCTATGTAGTCCTGTTTACTCTGGATGACTTGAATAACTTGTAAACAGACAAATTCTTAATTAAAAAAAAAATGTAGATCTCACTAAAACACACAATTTATATCTGAATAAATTTTTTGTAGAGTGAACCATTTTGGAGGTATTCCTTGTTTTTTGTATCAAATTCGGAAAACTTGAAACTTTTGTGGAATGGAACATCGTTGTTCATTTTTTATATGTTAAGTGTGCAAAGAGAACGGGATCCCAAAGCTTTAAAAGATTTGACTATCGCTCAAAGCCTACTGTATTCTAATATTCCCCTTTCACCTACAAGGAAATAAGCAATAAGATAATTTGTACAAATGTGTATCTCAACTAACACGAAGAAGATACGGGAATAAACGTTTGTAAGAATGGTTAGTACAAGAGTAGAGAAAGTCATGTGAGTGCAACACGTCAGATTTTTAGAAAAAGGTCTGTGTGTGTGTGTGTGTGTGTGTGTGTGTGTGTGTGTGTGTGTGTGTGTGTGTGTGTGTGTGTGTGTGTCAGTGTGTCTGTCAGTCTGTGGGCAGCATAACTCAAAAACGAAAAGTCGGTTAAAAACCTAAGTTTGTATTTAAGTTTAACGTCTTTTAAAGATGCGACACGAAAATTTTGAGGAAAATTCCTTCACCCTAAACTACCATTTTCATGGAAAATTTTGCGAAAATTTTAAATTTCTCCAAAATTGCTCCAAGGATTTTGATTAAAATGCCATGTGTTTAAGACATTTTGATGACAAACGAAATGTATACCTTGAATTTTCTAGCTATAGCCCACGTAGTCCTATTTACTCTGGATGACTTTTGCATAACTGGTAAATCGTTAGAGATAGACCAAATCTTACTGCACAAAATGTAGATCTCGCTAAAACACAAATTGTGTGTTTTATGTTATGTCCAAATAAATGTTTGTAGATTGAACCATTTCGGAGATATTCCTTGTTATTTGTGCGAGTTTTGGAAGACAAACTTTCATCAAATGGAACATCGTTATTCATTTTTATGTGTTAGCCGTGCACCGGGAGTTGCAATTTGCAATCGTTACGGATCCTGCCCTCTCCTGAGGTCTGACCACCCTTCGTATTCTCTCATCTCACCCGTGCCTTCGGGGACGCCTCATTAGGGATATAAGTGCAAAAGATTTGATTGGTCGAAGTCCTAAGTCCCCCCCCCCCCCCCCCCGCTCCAAACCTTGTATATCCTACCTACACATACATACATATTTATCTATCTATATCTACGTATTTATCTAGAACTGTATATCCACATCTATCTCTATTTCCTATCTCTCTATTCTTACTCTATATATCTATCTCTGTATCTATCTCTAACCATACGGAGATGCGACTCTTCTCTCTTTCCATCTCTTGCCGTTTTTATTTAGAACATTCATATGCTTTTTGAATCACTCTGAACTGCATTTTCCAGAACCAAAAATGAGTTTAGTTCCCTAGAAGTGTTTGCCAGTTGGTCATAGAAGTCCTTCTCCAGTGTTTTCTGGGAAAGATTACGGCTAGAGTTTCAGCGTATCAACAAGTCCTAGGACTCATAGAAAACATCCTCGTGTGCGCAATGCTGGGATAGGCTACTAATGTGCAGTTGTATTCCTTGGAGCCATATTCTCGTGGGAGGAACACAGTAGTTCAGTTGTAAGTGCATTCTACTACTCGCAAGAAAAAGCCCCGAGGTTCCTGGCTAGTCACAGTTTTGTGTCCCTTTCACCTTGGAATGTAACAGAAAAAGACGGGGGAGTGTCCTGGATCCTCCATTTGCCGTAACTGCGGCTCTGTGTACGTCCCCTATCATGGCACAGACTGCGGTCGCTCAACCAAAACAAAACACAGTCTTGTTTGCGCGCAGTGTGCTATTTGCACTGGCAAAGGTAAGCAAATTATTTTTACCGCATGCGAGTGAAAGCATGATAATGAAAGCTCGGTATTTTATGCTGAAACAAGTAAGTTTTCTTAAAAGAGCACGGCCACTAGTTAGATTCATGAAGATCTCGACAAAATATTGTTTCATGCCAACGTTTTTGTTCCCATAACACGTGTCCAGTCTTCTGTGCTTCATTTGTTTCAAGGATCCTTATCTGTTGATATGTGGATGTTCACCAAATGTGAACTTCTTTGCATTCTCTACTATCTGATATGGTATGATTTATTGAATTCTAAAGAAAATACAATTGTGCTACCCCTGAGCTGAGCTCTAGTCGTTTAGCCTTTACGGCAGCCCTTCAATACATTTACGTGCTTCTTTCTGCTATTAGTTTTAACTTCTCCCCTTCTCTTTCCAAGTGTTATTGTTCCCCCTACGGAAGGTGGTTGGTTTTCTTTTACTTGTCTATCTTGCATTGCTCCAGTATACTTCCTATCAGACACTCCTAGAACAGTGATTAGCAGGGGCGGCTCCGGGGATAGTGCCTCCGTGTCATGGTATTGCCTTAATAAAACGAAAAAATACGTATTTTAAATTATTTGTATACTCCATGCTTGCATCGAGAATACGAGCATTACTCTTATTACTCTTAAAGGTGCAATGAAATGGCTTGTCTGGCAATGCAAAACCATAGAAGCTGAAAGAAGCGACAGCGAGTTACAAGTTTGCAACCTCATTACTTTACTATTCTATGGATCCGTGCCACTTCAACTTCGGATTTACAGGGTTCTGGACGTAAAGTATGGGTGCTAGCGGCGTTTGGAGGGGAAAGGGAATAGCTGATATTCGTGCCAGTTAGTAACTGTCACGACTACCGTTGGCAGCGCATGCAAATTATTTGTAAAAACTTTATCATACACTTAGCAAGATGTGGTGTATTGCGAAATGAGAAATGTCATCAATCACTACTACTGCGCAAAAGTAGAAAATCGTGTTTAATTATATAATTAATTTTCCGTTGTTGACACTTACAATTATAAGAATAATTGTTAACTATAAAGTTGGTTGCACTGCCGGTAATCCCGTACATTTGAAAGAAATGTGTGCTTGGATGTGGGAACAGTGATGACGTGGTAAACACTCGACTGTGTGGGTGATTAGTGATTACGTATATGGTGTACGGTCTGCTTTGTTTAAGTACAAGTACAAAGAATAAAGTGAGTTGTTTACTAAGTAGCCCATTTTCTACGATACCGTTAGAAGACAAGGTGAAAGTAGAATCCATGGGGACTCCTGATCTGCACACAAACACAGAACAAAAAATCTGATGTGTTGCACTCACATGACTTTCTCTACTTTTGTACTAACCATTCTTACAAACTCTTACTCCTATATCTTCTTCGTGTTAGCTCTTTGCACACTTAACATATAAAAAAATCTGGTGTGTTGCACTCACATGACTTTCTCTACTCTTGTATTAACCATTCTTACAAACTCTTACTCCTATATCTTCTTCGTGTTAGTTAAGATAAAGATTTGTACAAATTATCTTATTGCTTATGATTATTTCCTTGTAGGTACAAGGGGAATGTTAGAATACAGTAGGCTTTGTGCGATAGTCAAATGTTTTAAGAGATTCTGTTGTCTTTGCACACTTAACATATAAAAAAATGAACAACGGTGATCCATTTCACGAAAGTTTTCCGAAACTCACACACATAACAAGGTATATCTCCGAAATGGTTCACCCTACAAGAAAATTTATTGATACATAAATTGTGTATTTTAGCAAGATCTACATTTTTGTATAGTATAATTTGGTCAATCTCTAATGGTTTACCAGTTATGCAAAAGTCGTCCAGAGTAAATACGACTACAGGGGCTATAGACAGAAAATTCAAAATATGCATTTCATTTTTCATAAAAATATCTCAAATATATGACATTTTAATCAAAATCGTTACAGCCATTTTCAAGAAAATCAAAATTTTCGAAAATGTTCCATGTAAAGGGTAGTTTATGGTGGGACTATTTTCTTCAAAATCTTCGTGTTGCATCCTTGAAGGACATTAAACTTAAATACCAACTTTGATTTCTAACCGACTTTTCGTTTTTGAGTTATGCTGCCCACAGACACACACGGACCTTTTTCTAAAAATTCTTTTTTTTTTTTATTCAGGGGTCCTCAAAACATATATTTCCGGTGAAATCTCGACATCGAATTTTTGGGTGGAATACAATACTTCCCCTACTTACCAGTAGAGAAAGTAAAAATGCAAGGATTAACTGCGTTAGAAAATTCAATAGGGACATTTACACAAAAAGCAAATGGACCCGTGAATGTGAGGTAAAAAACGCTTTATTCTGCTCTCCATGCATTCTCTTTGGTGGCGATAACAATTAGTCAAAGAAAGGTGTGATGGATTTAGTTCATGTTTCTCACGAGAAATCCAGGCAGCATTGTATATACAATGTGATGAACCCAGCTGTACTATGCAGCGCGGATATCCGAGCTAAACCTAAGTCCCATTGCATAACCAGCAAGTAGACAGGAATACGTATGTGCTAAGTTTAATTGCATACGATCCTGTGGAAAGTTACAATTAGCTTTACGCGGACACGATGAGTCAAAGGACTCTGGTGGTCGTGCATTATAAGGCGAACTATTTCGGGGAACTATTCTGGCAGTTACCATGCATTGATGCTTTGGTCGCCACTGATTTACTACTGTCTGTTCACCACCTCACGGTCTAAGGGGAATGAGGGACAGGGGAGAGACGTTCCATGAAGTGTAACCTTAGTTTTGTAAACATCCGCGTAGTCGTTGTTCTGCTGATCATGTTGCCAACTTACCCACAATCTGTGCCCACAATATTATTCGCGCTATGTTTACTCGCTGCTAGTTTCTCTTTATTTCAGTTGTAAAATCGTACTTGTCACTAGTTTTGTGTCGGAAGTAATGGTAAAAGCAATGTAGAAGTATATAATCCTCCACCTAGGAGTGCCGTGAAATCTGCTATGATATTGTAGTTGCAGAACAAAGAGGCTCAGAGTGACAGTTCCATGTGTAAAACAGATCTTTATAGGTTGCCTGAATTTAAAATTAAAAAAAAAAAAAAAAAAAAAAAAAAAAAAAAAAAAACCACACCTAAACAGGCTCTTAAAGATATTTTGTCGTCTTCTATAATTTTCATTACCTATAGTTGCAGGAACAAATACTATACTGTTAACTGACCAAAATTTTAATACTTCATTCTTTGATCCTACAGAGGGGAATGAGAAGTTATTAGACTGAATTCTTCCTCAATTGTTATAACATTATTATTGGTTATTTTGGATTTATTGGGCCACACTGTCGTTTACTTGCCCCCGTACATGTGATCTCAATCCCATAAGACTAGTTTAGGCCAAGGTAAAATGAATACTTAAAGAAATGCAACAGCCGACTTATTATTACAGGAATTGTAAGATATAATATTCGAGGATATATCACCTAAGACCGAAACAAATTGGCAATGTTTCTTAAAAATATGTATAGTAAAGGCAGAAAATGATAGGTGGGAAAAAGACGGACTAGTTGAAAACATTGTTTACGCTTTATAAGCTAAATACATATACTGCATGAACTGAAAATAACATATAAATCGTGCTATTTTGAGTGATTCCTTTGCTTTAATCTGGCGTGAATGCGTATTCCAAGTTTGGCAACGTTATCGTAAACGCGATTAGAAGCAGCACTGCTGCTCACGATATCATTGTTTATCGGGAATTGTTTACTGGTGTAGTGGTTGGCTGCATTCCTGCCAGGGACCTTCAGCTGGTGAACAAACTGTATATTACCTGGCAAAGCGTTGAGGCGTATTGACCTTGGTGGTCGAGCGCTGCGCTGCTTATCTTGTTTATTAGAAGAGCAAAACCTTCCTGCATCCAAACTTAGGTATGCAGGAAGAAACCATTGTCCACAGACACAAAAGCTTGGAAAAAATTTGGACCACCTTCTATACTGCACAGATAAAGTCGCAATAAGTGGCTAGGTGCTGTGCAGGTAAACATACCGTACAGGAGAACCTGTACGACCTGTTCTCGAATGCTAGAATGCTGGAAAATATCAGTAACTTGGAGTATAGTCATTGATAAAATACAAATAGATGATCTCTCGCACTTGCTGTCCCGGAGATAATTATGATTACTAGGGCTAGGAAGTTCATGCATTTGCATGTTTTTTTTTTTTTTTTTCATACGGGTTAATAATGTATGCTTTTATATTATGTGCACGAATTATGGAATTTTCAGTTATTTGGACGTGATTTTATGATGCAGATAACTGCATGGTTTCTTGATTTTTGATAAATGGATAATATTTCAATATTATAGCTCCTATATTGCACATTTTAATGATTTTTTATGGTTTTTTTTATTATTTTTTCCATCTGTATAACATTTTTCATATTGGTAGTATTGCACACGATGATGCAACTCGCGAGGTAGCGAGAACTAATGCTGAGTCATGTTGTCATGCAGTGAATCCCCGGTTTCCATCCTTTAATTATATGTATGTGCGTAGAGAATAATTAGTGCGTTATCCGAGAGGTTTATATTAACAAAGATAAAGTGCAGGTCAACGTTTTGAGCAGAACGGTTATAGCAACGCTTGCCTGCCTACCAGTAGTTCTGTCGTGATCTTCAAACGTAACAGCGTTGTAAACTGGTCCCCACCAAATTAAATTAGGCGTATAAAATGTTAAAAAGCTCTTCAAATGCCGAAAATAAAACCAACTTCGAGTGCTAGATTAATTAATTTACAGAAAGAGTTCTCGGGTGATTTAATATCTGCAGATAATAGGGTAGTGTTTTGTGGAGCGTGTGAGGAAAATGTGGGAAGTGAGAAAAGATTTCAAATAGTTCAGCACATAAACACAGCAAACCATAAGGAGAATTTAATCAGAAAACTCGCGAACAAAGAACCTGTTCAAAGACAGCTAGTAGAGTGCTTAGGAAGTAGGGTTACTGGACTTTCCTATGACTTGTGCTAAGCATTTTTAGCTGCTGATATTTCCTTGTTCAAAATTAATAATCTGACATTTAAACACTTTCTTGCCAAGCACACTTGACAACATGTGCCTGAAGAAAGTACACAGCGTAGGACATTGTTGCAATAACGTATCGTCAAATATACAAAATGAATTAGCGGATCAGTTTTTGTTGATGAAACCCTTGATTCTGAGCACCGCTTTATTGCTAATATAATCGTGGGTGCTTTAAATAATGAACACTACACTTTATCTTCTTAATGTCGGCCAATGACAATGTAACTGTGACCCAGTTTGTGATGGACTCTTTGAAATTACTATGGCCATATGGAATCAAATACGACCGGTTACTTTTATTTGTTACTGATGCAGCTCCTTATATGGTAAAATCAGGACAAACTCTGAAAGGTATTTTTCCTAACTTAATTTATATAGGCACACGCTCTTCATCGCATTTCTGAGAAAATACGCGATTCTTTCCCATTGGTAGATAGATTTGTGTCCAGTACAAAGAGAATTTTTGTTAAATCTCCTAAAAGAGTTAAGTTGTTTAAATCAACAGCACCTAATATCCAACTTCCTCCTGCACCAGCGTTAACTCGATGGGGAACATGGATCGATGCAGTTTTATATTATACTGAGCACATAGAAATAATCGAAGAGGTTGTTAATTCATGGGACTCTAAAGATGCTTCATCAACAGAAACTGTGCAAAGTATTCTGTCAGGCACTGGGTTAAAAGAGGATCTTAGTTTCATATCTGACCAACAGCCATAACGGCATTGGAAGCTGTCATGAGTGTCAGTCGACTTTTTTCCAGGGGGGCCCACATGTTGGAAATTTGCAATCATATAATATTAAATCATTATTTTACTGTCAAAATTTATATATTTGTTGCAGATAACCGTATTAATTTGTGCTAAATAAAAATTGTTCTTTACATCAAAATTAAAATAATAATTTAATAGTCAGTAACTGGCTGCACATTAAGTTCACCAACTTCCAAGGGGGGGCCGCAGCCCCCCCCCCTTGCCCCCGTTTCGCGACGCCCATGGAAGCTGTAGGATCTCCTTTGCATTAATCACTTACTGTCCTTGAGAACACAATATGTGATCTAAGCTCGGTTCCTGGTAGCATAGGAAAAAAGTGAAAGAAAAAGTGAATTATGTAATTTCAAAAAATGCTGGTTATAAACAGATGTGCGATATTCAAGACATCCTCGAAAGAAAACCATCTATCACACCAAGAGACTTGACTCTCTCTGTGAAGCAGTTAACATCATTTAAATATGTCCCGATAACATCTTGTGACGTGGAGAGGTTTTTCACGTTACAAAAGTGTCTTGCGAGACAACAGACGATGTTTTACAGTTGAAAATTTGTGCAAAGTGTTGGTTGTCACTGCAATTTAGCAGATAATAGTAGGAGCGGGACCACTTCTGCTTCAACCTCTAAGGAATAAGGTAACTTTATTTATTATTTATACTAACTCCTCTTGTCTACTGCAAAGGGACATTAATTGTTTTAATTAAATAGCGCATATTTCTTGGTATATTTTCAAGTTTTTGAGTCCATATTTGCATGCATATTTCGGTGCTTTTTAGGGCATGAACTTCCGAGCCCTAATGATTACATATGAGCAAAGTGTACGCACACCGTCTAGCCATGTTTATGCGCTAACCTCGCTTAAACATCTGGGCAGTTTCACATTCTTTCCGATAAGCTTCATGGCTTTGCCAGGTAATACGAGTTTACATTTGACACGCCATAAACAGGTTTCACAATCGCAGACTAACATGAGGATTTATGTCAACAGATGTACATGCTTATAGTTACACAATGTTAATAATAGTAGTTAATAGTTACACAATGCATTCTATCAGAGGCATGGAGGAATAAATTCACAAGTTCTAGTAAACAATTCTTGCAAAGGGGAAAAAAAAAAGATATTCGTGAACTTCCTGTTGTTCCATCAATTATGCACTTAATACGAGAAAGATTTCGAAAACCGCTTACATTGCGAAAAAATCTGCATTACATTCACATGGCTTTCTCTTGTCACTAATTTTATCTGCAAACTTGGAAATGCTTGTTTTTAATTTATTAATTTATTACATTCTCGAAAAAAAAAAAAACTGATCGATATTTCATAGGAGGTATGTTTGATGTCCCAAGCACAATTCCAAAACGAATACACAAAAAACGAATAAACACAAACCTTATATGTCCCAAGGACACAAACACCTTCAAGAAAATGGAAAGAAAATGGGAAGAAATTTGTTATTTTTTTATTTTCTCAAACATGGGTCAACGGTTTAATTAAAATACTGCATCTTTAAGATATCTGCATGTACAAATGCCGTCAAAGAAAATCTCACTGTACTTCCAGTCACATTATTTATAGTTTCATTGCTTTAGGAGACGTGCCCTTGAACCGTGACCTATAGCAGCCAATGAAATGGCCATGGCTTCATACAAGGATGAATAATGTGACAGGCCGGAGATGCAGTGACATTTTCTTTGTCGCTGTCTGTACATCCTGAGTTTTCTGCGAGCAGCCGCTTCATTAGTAATGACTAACTAATTTTATGCCATTTTGTATTACTGATGACCCATCAGAGATTTACAAAAATTTAGTACCCAAAAATCGTGACTATCTTTAAAAGATATATACTAAAGAAGAGGAGAAGAGCAATTAATTTCGTTTACTTTCATTGGCATTTTCCTTTTATTTCTTCTTTCTTTTTGCCCCACACAAAATATTATCACAATATTAGTAGTATATCGCCAACTTATATAACAATATTCCTCAGGTAAAATGGTTGAAAATGTGCTGCAGTTAGAATACATTTATAACAAATGAATTATCACAGAACGTGCTAAACATATAAACATTAGAATGTCATGTTCAATCAACAAACATTATCTCACTACATGCTCTTCGATACCATCCAGCCATATTATAATATATACTCCAAGTGATATGTTCACTTTGTAACGAGATCGTGACTTGGATGCGCCGTTTGTAGCGGTTTCTGGACGTTGGGTGCCGGATTTAGGTAGGCATGAGAGGATGTTTCTCGGGCGCGAGGTTAGATGACAACACAACACAGGCTTTTACTAAGTTTATTCTTCAACACTTCATTTGCCTCGAATTTCCGACCTGAGCAAGTTTCTGGTGCTTCTCTCTTAGATTGCTAACTGCTTTACGTTCACTAATCACCGTTGCACTTCACACCTCGACGTTTCTTTTTGGCGCGAGAGCTATACTCATTTAGCGATACCAGGTTTACACACTTCTAGTCACATCGCCACCCAGACTCAAACTGTCAGACCGTTACACTTTTCACCTCGACGTTCCTTTTTGGCGCGAAGCTATACTTATTTAGCGCTACGAGGTTTACACTCCTGGGCACATCGCCATCCAGACCCAACTGTCAGACCGTTGCACTTTGCACCTCGATTTCCCATACTGTCCATTCGATACATTATTTAACTGTTTAATGAACTCTAATGTGACTAATTAAGGACATAGATTTGATTTCTTTAGTTCTAGAGGCCTTTAGAAACTTGTTCAGGTCAACCTACTTTCAAAAGGCAATTTCTTTGTACAATACCAAGTTATACTTATATCTAAAATCTTATATTTATGTACATTCTTAATCTAAAATTACAAATACATACGTAGAAGTTCCCGTCTCAAATGCGCCGGATTTTGTAACAAGAAAAACAGGAAGATCTTTGAGAGATTTCTCCTTTTTTTTTGGTTACCAAATTCTGTTTTCCTCCGAAGTCCTGACTTCAGCTTAACCTACACATGAAAATGTCCACTTCCTCGTAGTATACCTTTGCTTTCAATTATCTACCTGTCTTGGACTTTCACCTTCTTCCTTTACAATATCACACATATAGGTCACTGACACAGGTTCTCCTTGTCTACCTGGCCCATGTAAACACAAGGGTTCAATGTCTTCCAGGGTCCCTTAGTTCTTAACCAGAGTTTCACATAATGACATTGTGTACTTCTAATCTACTCACATTTACAAGCTACTAATTTTACATTTTCTTTTTTTTTTTTTTTTTTTTTTTTTTTTTTTTTTTAAATTCTTAAACCAGTGTTTCATATAATGACATTCTGCACTGCTAATCTAATCACACTTACGAGCTACTAATTGTACACTTATTTCTACCTATCTTCACCTATATCCTTCCAAGTTTACCATTGTTCCTTCATCTGTCTTTTTAAACTTATTTACCGCTTCGCGCGTATTTTAAACCATCATTTTTATTTCAATTGTTGCTTGTTAGTGTTTCCCGCATCTTCGGTCTCCCTTTGATAAGTAATTAGATCAAATTTACAATTACTGTATGATACAGTTTACACTTTTAATATCATTTATGTAATTTCTGTCATAGCCGTAATCAATCTGTG
Organism: Tenodera sinensis; assembly: GCA_030765045.1. NCBI lineage: Eukaryota > Metazoa > Arthropoda > Insecta > Mantodea > Mantidae > Tenodera > Tenodera sinensis. The sequence goes on along the minus strand of CM060961.1, from coordinate 33,143,391 downwards.
ATTTCCTTCCATTTTTCATTTAATAAGTACTATAACGAGTTATAACGTTCCAGCAATTAGGACTCTAATCCGGTTTTAGTATTTTTCTACCTTTCTCGCCTTGTGCATGGCTTTGCATTGGTCTACTTTTGTTTTTATTTAGTTATTTATTTTCACGGTCAACTTTATCATTTTTATCTCAACATACTTTTCGGCAGCTTCTACTTCAATTGTTCTTTTATAAGTTCGCGCATCTCAAAATACTTTTCGGCAGCTTCTACTTCAATTATTCTTTCATAAGTTCGCGCATCTCAGTTCACTTTTCGGCAGCATCTACGTAAATTATTCTTTCATAAGTTCGAGCATCTCAGTTTACTTTTCGCCGCTTCTACATCAATTGTTCTTTTATATGTTCGCGCCCACTCTGTTAATGAATTGGATCTCCACTATTCTATCGGTTCGAATCCCCTTTTGTTTCATCTATTCCACGGTCAACTTTATTTATTCATTTTTTTTTCTCAGTCTCTTTTCACGCCGGGTACTTAAGTCAATTTTTTTTCAAGCTATTTAGTAAAGTAGGTAAATAAATCTTTCCTGGTTACTCTCTACTGTTTTCAATCCCGTAACTCGGTTCATTGGCCGTAAATACAGCTGGTTCGGTCGTCTGTCGTCCTTTTTCGCCTTGGTGTGGTCACAATGAGGACCGTGGCTATCCGCCTGCCCCTTATCTATTGTAAAGATCTTTACTACGCGTTTCACAAATGACTGTTGGTTTCGTGTATCAATATGGATTTCCCCTTTCGTTTTCTTTCTGATCTTATGATTCCTTTTGCCTTTTTCGTCTTTCTTTTTCACTCGTTCCGCGGCCAATTTCCTAAGCATTAATTTTATCTTACTTTGTGTAGTCGCATCCCAGTACATATTGATAAACATTTGCTTGGAATGCTCGTAAAAGCAATTTTCTCCCAAAACAAGCTTTAACCACGTTAGAGATCTATTTTTCAGAGCCTTACGCACAACAAACATTTTGAGCTGTTCAAGTATATCCTTTATCTCGAAATAGCGGTCTAAGTCGATAAGGAATTGCTTAGGATTTATGTCCTCAGACTCTTCAAAAATGGGAACAGACACTTCATTCAGTAATTGGCCATATTGACTAAGACTATTTCCTGTATTAGACGGGTTCACGTGGAAGGAGCTAGGTGTCACATTTTCTATAGCTACAGCCTCATGCTGTGCGCTATTTACAATTGAGTTATTTCCATTACTGTCAACTGCGCTTGTCGCATTACCATTATTAATACTTCTTAATTGTATCTCTATTCTCTCTACAGATCCCTGGATTTCCACTATTCTACTCTCGTTCTTTTTTGAACGGTTATCTACCTCTAGATGAGCTAATAGCTGTCTCTCCGTGTTTTCCTTAAGTTTATTAATTTCTTGTCCCTCAGCTTCTATTTCAGCGTGCACTACCTGCAAAGTTTCATTTACCTCCCCATGCACTGCGTTCTTAATAGCTGTTAGCTCATCCGTCAGCATTTTCCTAGTTTCTACATTTTTTCTTTCACACATCTCTTTCATACGTTCTAAATTTTCGTCTACGTTAATTCTAAAGGAATTTAACCCTTCCTGGATTTCGGAAATGCTCCCCTGCTGTGTATTTAATTGCTCCCTCATTCTCTCCTCAAATTCCTGGTGCTTGTGATCTAAATGTTCTTTGAGCTTTGATTCTTGGGTCCTAAATCCTTCGTCTAAGAGTTCTTTAACTTGACCACCCATATTCTCTAATCTACTACTCATTTCGTTTAGTTCTTTACCCTGACCACTAATTTTACTTTCCAATTTCTCACCCATTTCGTTAACCTGACCACCCATATTCTCTATTCTACTACTCATTTCGTTTAGTTCCTTACCCTGACCACTAATTTTACTTTCCAATTTCTCACCCATATTCTCTATTCTAGTACTCATTTCGTTTATTTTTTTCAAGAGTATCTTAAAGCAATCTCCCGAAGTATTCCCTACTGCATCGCTGCTCTCAGCACTGTTTTCTTTACTCTGTTCTAACGACTCCATTTTGGTATTTCTACTTAGCTTTCCGCTACGAAGGAGCATCTATGTAAAATTACCTTATTCTAATCTTCCCCATTCAATCATACAGTATATAATGTCCTCTCATTCTTCCACACCTTTGTTTCCATGCATCTACTATTTTAACTGTGATATATATTGTCTCTACATAGGATTGTTTTGTTTAACTCTAACCTTTCGGTGACTTGCGTTGCTGGGTTGATGTGGTCGTCCTCTGATGTTGATTGTCTCGCTTATTGAAACAGCACCTCGTGCGCCTTTCCTCCGAGGTCTTGAGGCTGTTTCCTGTCGCTCGTGATGTTACTTGGTCGTCGGCTCCTTTTCGCGTCCACGGCTTCTACTGCTGTCCCTGGGTTGAAGTTCACCTTCTTCCTATGCGTCGATTTATTCTCGCCGAGTTAACTGCTTCCCTCGGTGATCCTCTGGTTGTCATTCTTTGTCGAGCCACCGCGTTGGGACGCCATTTGTAACGGGATCGTGACTTGGAGCGCCGTTTGTAGCGGTTTCTGGACGTTGGGTGCCGGATTTAGGTAGGCATGAGAGGATGTTTCTCGGGCGCGAGGTTAGATGACAACACAACACAGGCTTTTACTAAGTTTATTCTTCAACACTTCATTTGCCTCGAATTTCCGACCTGAGCAAGTTTCTGGTGCTTCTCTCTTAGATTGCTAACTGCTTTACGTTCACTAATCACCGTTGCACTTCACACCTCGACGTTTCTTTTTGGCGCGAGAGCTATACTCATTTAGCGATACCAGGTTTACACACTTCTAGTCACATCGCCACCCAGACTCAAACTGTCAGACCGTTACACTTTTCACCTCGACGTTCCTTTTTGGCGCGAAGCTATACTTATTTAGCGCTACGAGGTTTACACTCCTGGGCACATCGCCATCCAGACCCAACTGTCAGACCGTTGCACTTTGCACCTCGATTTCCCATACTGTCCATTCGATACATTATTTAACTGTTTAATGAACTCTAATGTGACTAATTAAGGACATAGATTTGATTTCTTTAGTTCTAGAGGCCTTTAGAAACTTGTTCAGGTCAACCTACTTTCAAAAGGCAATTTCTTTGTACAATACCAAGTTATACTTATATCTAAAATCTTATATTTATGTACATTCTTAATCTAAAATTACAAATACATACGTAGAAGTTCCCGTCTCAACTTAAAGGATGAGAAAGCATTTAAACCCAGGATAAAGGCTGTCCAAAATGTAACAACATGGAACCTCAGCTGGGCTAATCTAAGACCTATCAATGCGAAATATTTAAATTACTTTTTAATGTTAACAATATGTTTCTGAAGTTTTGAGCTGATAAAAAGAAACATTTTATTGAAATAGTAGTTTGGTCTTTCGGAGTTATAATGCAAATGGCTACATAATAGTTGTTTAGGATACAAAATGTTTAGTAACAAGTGGAAACAATTTAAAACACCAAACTTTTAAGACCCACGATTTGTTAAACGTTATTTTGCAACGTGTGCACTACAATTATATATATATATATATAAACTAAATTAACTAAACCCCTGCGCGACAGCCCACGAAGGGCCAAGGCCTACCGCCCAGCCGCTGCGTCCCCCACCTCTGCCCACTACAGGCGTAATTGGTGAGGTGCAGTACTGGAGGGTGGGACGTGGTCAGCGCCCCGAGCCCTCCCGGCCAGTTATGCGGCCTTCTAGACCTGGGGCCGCTACTTCTCCATCAAGTAGTTCCTCAATTGGTCCCCCCGGGACCTAACGAGGCTGAGTGCACCCCGTGCCAAACCTCCCAGAGGGGATAAAGTCCCCATACTGGTACCGGGGATCGAACCCGGGTCCTCCGCGCCATATATATATATGCTTCGTATTTTGAAAAAATGTATTTTCAAAATTCAGTAAATAATTTCATAAATTGCATTTTATTCCACTCTGTCAAAACCTACTTAATCCTTTACGTTATAAGGTTTATGATTAGTATGCTGTTAACAAGAGAAATCAACAAATATTGTTACTGTAGTTTCAGTTTAGATCTCATTTTCTTACTTCAAAAACTAAAAATCTTATGTGCTGCACTCACATGACTTTCTCTACTCTTGTACTAACTATTCTTACAAACTCCTATTCCTGTCTTCATGTTGGTGGAGATAAACATTTGCAGAGAATATCTTATTGCGTATTCCCTTGCAGATACAAGGGGAATATGAGAATACAGTAGGCTTTGAGCGATACTCAAATCTTTTAAAGCTTTCAAATTCCGTTCTCTTTGCACGGCCAGGAGATAAAAAGTGAATAACGACCTTCCATTTGAGAAAGGTTTATATATTGCAAAATTCACACAAATAACAAGGAATATCTCCCAATTGGTTCACTCCATAAAGAAATGCAGATAGGCATAACTTGTGTGTTTTAACGAGATCTACATTTTTTGCACAGTAAGATTTGGTCTATCTCTTACAGTTTACCAGTTATCCATAGTAAACAGGACTACACAGGCTGTAACTATAAATTTCAAAATATACATTTCATTTGCCATAAAATATCTTAAACACATGACATTTTAATCAAAATCGTTAGAGCCATTTTTTGAGAAAATGAAAATTTTTGAAAAATTTCTATGTAAAGGGTAGTTTAGGGTGGAGCAATTTTCTTCAAAATCTTCGTGTTACATCCTTGAAACACATTAATCTTAAATACCAACTTTGATTTTTAACCAAAGTCAGTTTGTAAGAACGGTTAGTACAAGAGTAGAGAAAGTCATGTGAGTGCAACACATCAGATTTTTATGCATACATTACAGAATATTTCTAGTTATAATAATTAATAAAAGTGATATATATAGAACGTTAAAATTACAAATAATTAACGGACATTTTTTTTTTTTTAATTTCAATGTCATTTTCCCCAAAATTTAAGAGCATTTTATTGGCCAGCTTTCTCTGATTTTTGAGTAATTAAATTCCGAGGCCTATTTATTACTCACTCAGTATAATTTTGTAAACATTTAAAGACGCAACTTCTAACGAACATACATTTTGTGTGATTTTATATGTGAAGTATAATATGTAACTATTTGAGAATTGTTTAACTTCGTTCTTACTGTCACCGCGCCCGCCGCATCTAATTGCCGACAACCGCAGTGTCACCCATCGCATTATTGTCGGCACTACCGCAAAGGAGCCGAAGGAAAGAGACAGAGAATGGCCGCATTGTTGGGGCGCTTGCCGAAAGAGAGAAAAGGATAGAGGCTACTGGAATCTTCTACTTTGTACTCCAGCGCAATAAGTGAACGTTCCTGAAGCTTCCAGAATAGTGCCTGGGAGATATAAATAGCGGTAAAGTGTGAGAAGAGTCAGTCAGACATATGTGAAGCGTTGAGTAGTCGTGTCGACGGAGAGGTGAGACGTATGTGAAGGTTGAGTAGTCGTGCCGACGGAGAAGGGACAGTTGTTGTGTTATGAGTTCGGAGCCGTGCTGTTGGAGAATCGGAAAAGACTTTCTTGTTGTTGCAACGAGTGTACAAAGTTACTGTTTACGGAAATAAAAGTGTTTCTTTATCTCGACTACATGTCTTCTTTACTTCACACCCACCAACCAAAAGTTACACTGGTGTCAGAAGTGGGATTCGTCGAATTGCTTCTAGTTTCGTTACATCGTCGTTAGAAGTTGCAACGTTAGAACCAAGATGGAGGGAGATTCGGAAACCAGGATGATGGCAATGATGAAAGAATTATTTGCCAAAATGGAAACGTCATACGACAACCTCGCTGCCAAAATGGAAACGAGAAACGACAACCTCGTTGCCGAGCTGAAAGAGATGAAGACGGAGCTATCGGCGAAAATTGATGGTGAACTGATTGGCGTGACGGAAGACGTGGAAGAACTCGGCGAAAAGGTGGAAGACCTCTGCCAGCATGCGGACGTCGTGGAGGACGACGGGGAACGTCTTGGCGCCCTGGTAGTAAGAGTTGACGAGAGCGTCAAAGTACTGGATGCCAGGGGCAGACGGAATAGCGCGGAGCCGGAGAGGGAGCACCTAGTGGCCGAGGCGACAGTCGCGCCCGTTTCGGATGATATGAGGGAAGACCTGGAACAACTCGGCGAACTGATTGGCGTGAGGGAAGACGTGGAACAACTCGGCGAACTAATTGGCGTGACGGAAGACGTGGAACAACTCGGCGAACTAATTGGCGTGACGGAAGACGTGGAACAACTCGGCGAACTGATTGGCGTGACGGAAGGAGTGGAACAACTCGGCGAACTGATTGGCGTGACGGAAGACGTGGAACAACTCGGCGAACTGATTGGCATGACGGAAGACGTGGAACAACTCGGCGAACTGATTGGCGTGACGGAAGACGTGGAAGAACTCGGCGAAAAGGTGGAAGACCTCTGCCAGCATGTGGACGTCGTGGAGGACGACGGGGAACGTCTTGGCGCCCTGGTAGTAAGAGTTGACGAGAGCGTCAAAGTACTGGATGCCAGGGGCAGACGGAATAGCGCGGACCCGGGGAGGAAGCACCTAGTGGCCGAGGCGACAGTTGCGCCCGTTTCAGATAACGAAAGTGTACGTCTCGGGGAAGACAAAGGGGCAGTTCAGGGACGTCGTCGAGGATCCTCTGTAGGAGTGTGTCGGGTACGTAACCAACCAGGATATGACGTGGAGGACGATCAGCAGGGAAGCGCACAAGCAAACGAGCATCACGCGAGAACCGACTTGGCGTGTGACATGAGGGGACCGTCGGAGCCATCCAATCACCTGACGCATAGTGCCGTGAACGGAAGAATGGTGGACATCATCTTGGACGGCAGGATACAGGAGAGGCCGTGCCGAGCACGAGTGAACACGAGTGCAGCGGTGGACGCGACTCGCGCGGATGTGGTGGGGTTTGTTGCCGGACCCATCGGAAGCAAGGTGGCTGCGAAGGTGCGCCAGAGAGGTCGGCGGACATGGTACCCAGCGAGCCGTTTCCAAGTGCGCAGGATGGCCCGCCAACACACCAGGAAGAAGGGCAACTGGACGAGAGACCGTCAAGACCGGCGGTACTGTTGCAGAATTTCGAAGCAGGATGGCATACATCGTCCTACCCGGACCAAGGGACACTATCCAACAGCGATACCTAGGATCGTGCCTCCTGGAGAAGAGGTTCGATGGGACAGTCCGCCGGGGCGCAAGGGAGATGCCGCAGTGATAGTGCTGGTCGGGACGACCAGCTCTGAGGAGGGAGCAGTGTCACCGCGCCCGCCGCATCTAATTGCCGACAACCGCAGTGTCACCCATCGCATTATTGTCGGCACTACCGCAAAGGAGCCGAAGGAAAGAGACAGAGAATGGCCGCATTGTTGGGGCGCTTGCCGAAAGAGAGAAAAGGATAGAGGCTACTGGAATCTTCTACTTTGTACTCCAGCGCAATAAGTGAACGTTCCTGAAGCTTCCAGAATAGTGCCTGGGAGATATAAATAGCGGTAAAGTGTGAGAAGAGTCAGTCAGACATATGTGAAGCGTTGAGTAGTCGTGTCGACGGAGAGGTGAGACGTATGTGAAGGTTGAGTAGTCGTGCCGACGGAGAAGGGACAGTTGTTGTGTTACTAGTTCGGAGCCGTGCTGTTGGTGAATGGGAAAAGACTTTCTTGTTGTTGCAACGAGTGTACAAAGTTACTGTTTACGGAAATAAAAGTGTTTCTTTATCTCGACTACATCTGTCTTCTTTACTTTACACCCACCAAACAAAAGTCACATTACTGATGGACGCGCTCCGATATTTGCCAACTATGAGGACTGGGGAAAACAAAGAAAAACTTATCAGGGAGGATCGTGCTGGTGATTTTTCAATCCGAGAACTCCCGTTCATGAATCCGTACCTTAATGAGACTTCAGATACTCCCGTCGGTGTGCATTCACTCACACACTAATTGCCTGAACTGGAAGGAAGCGGAAAATTCTATGTAAGTGCTTGCATATATCAGGCATGGGTTTGAGAGAAGAGGCAGCCTGCCTTACTCGCCCCGCATTCTCTTGCCGAGTGACGAAGGTTGTTTTGATACAAGTGCTGTGGTGGCTTCGTTCCACCTGAGCGGTAGTAATAATTTCTACGCTGGTATTAACTCTTTTGTTTATATTAAACCTATTTTGGTGCAATAATCACTACAGTCACCTACTGTCGTTAGGCAAATTACATAATCTTCAAGTTTATAATCGTTCTTTATCTTATGCACGTAATATTCTTACACTGCCGTATGATTAACATACTAAATTGTTTCTCTCTCACAATAAATAAACCACTAAAGTTGCATTACTATTTAGCCTTACAAAACTTTAAAACTATGTGATCAACACAATAAATCGCTTGGTTTAAACTCACTATTGTTTTCAAACTTTGAAACACGAAATACAATAGCTTATCTATAACTTGCGCATATCTTCTCTGGAGGTTTTACTTCAATTTCAGTTCGTGAAGCTTATGTTCTCTCTTCAGTCCTAAGAGAAATAATTCAAAATATGCGTTAGATATAGTATTAAATGTTATACATAACTGCGCATGAAATCGCATCAAATAGATGTAATATGCACTCAACGTTTTAGATAAGTCAAGTTCCGGATACCTAATAAGCTAATAAAAAACTACACCCCTAAAAGTGGAATCATATCGTCCCTTTTATAGGTGCATAAATACGAGTATTCAAAAAGTACCTTTTGAAATTATAAATAAATACCTACTTGTGAGATGACCCAAGTTTGCTTTATACTTCTGATCAAAGAGGCGTTTGATATTCTAATGCAATTTTATTTGCAAATTAAAATCGGCATATAAAACAGCAAAGTTTCCTGTTTCTGTGTTTGTGTTTGCTTGGTGCAGATACGGATTCAGTTTTTTTTATATAGCTGTCCTTAACGATATATTGTATTTTGCAAACATTTTATGGGTGACTCCATGTCAGCTCTAGAAGATTTAGGTCCTGGTGATATATTTGTAGCGCATGATGAATTTCCATTGTAGCTTACTCAGAAGTTTCGATTCTATTTTTCAACTTTATTAGCTCATAATAATTATCTATTAGCAACCATAATTTCATAACTTGAAACGCATGTTGTAATTTTTAATGCTCACCAATTAATCGCATTTTTAAACTCATTCTGATTTTATAAAGCGGAAATACATTTTACATAGGTACATCAAATCCAATGTTTAATTTAGAGAAACCGGAAAAAAAAACGAAAAATTACTTCCCAGTTGAAAAAAGGTATAAGTATTTGTAAATTTAACCAATAACAAGAAATGTCTCTGGGAAAAACTGACATTAATAAAATTGTGTGCAATATAGCTGAGAGACCTACATGTTTGTATAGTTAGCTTTCGTCTACATTGTAAGTCATGAATGAACAGGACTTCGGAAGCTATTCCCAGAAAATTCAAGCTATACATTTAATCTGTACTGGAAATAAATATTTTAAATATGTAGTATTTTAATCAAAATCTTTAGTCATTTTTGATAAAATCAATTTTTTTTAAAAAAAATTCCATATAAAGGATAATTTGTGGTGGGAGAATTCCCTTGAGATCTCTTATATTACATCCTTGGAAGATGCCACATTTAAATACAAAGTTGGTATTTAATCTTGTATTAAAATGCCTTCCTCTTTGGATTCTCAAATCGTGTATTTCCTGTGAAATGTGGGTATTGCATTTCTGGGTGGAATAAAGTACCTCCTCTTATCTACTATAGATATGTGGCAGAGATAGAATTGTCAGCTTCGCACTAATTAGGTAACTTTATTGGCTCAGTTAAAGTTCCACGACTCTGGTTTCTCTGTTAAAAGTGTGGTAGGAGCCAAGGAAGTTATTAAATAAAATGTCACAGCTGAAAGACCAAGTCCGCTCTTGCTTTCTCTATGCTACGTTGCGGAGACTGGCAACCGACCGTAACGGGCTTCTTAAAAAAACAGCTAATAGTGGACAATTGCAGTAAATATGGATCAACTGTTAGGGACACTTAGGGCATTTTCCATCAAGTTTAACTTTTCCGAGTGTTTTATCAACTAATAGATAATTGCGAGCTGAGGTCAAGAAAATACCTTATTGCTTCCGCCAACGCCGTAGCTATTAGTTTGTATTGGAGGACGACGCGTTCGAAAATTCAAAGGTGAGTTCTGGTAATATTTTGATACCATCAACAAAACATTTTAAGTCACAACGTTTCAATCGCTTATAGTATATTGCAAACGAACTTACAGTTCGTGGTTAGTCAATTAACGGGTGATCCAAAAGACTCCGAACCGGCTGCGCGTCTGTACGCGTCCACGGCGCTCGTCACGGCTGCCGCTGTCATGGAGCATTGCGGATGAAACCATACGACATTTTCAAAACTACTTTTAAAGGCTTTACTTATGAATGTAAGAGCTCCAATAACGACTACACATATCCATGAAGGTGGAACCAAGCCTCGTCCGTGAAAAGTGTTGAATGTGGGTCAATTTCTCTATTGTATACACTACTGAGAGTCCACTCACAAAATGTGCACCTCATTACAGTGTCACCTGGTTGAAGAGCTGTGCCAGTTATTTTACATATATTGTTCTAACTTCAGCAATTCAGTAGCTCTTTGCACAGAGCCATAAGAAATGCCTATCTGTTGTGAAAGACGCCTAAGCGATTTATGGGGGAATTCTCCAAACGATGACCAATGTCGCCTAATACTTCTTCGGTAAGAACTGTACGCCGTCTTTTACATTTCTGAGTCTGAACACTTCCTGTGGCCTGAAATTTATTGTAAAGTTCATGGATAGCTGTATGTTAACATGTCCAATTGCACATTTAATATTTAAATCAATAAATAATTCATACCTTTGTATGTTTTGCTAAGGATTGATTAATAACTTATTTTTATGCAGGTTAGTATGCTGTTGTGTGTTACGTCATTTCCTATTGGTACCGTAAGTATTAAAGACCAGTCCAACTGGTGCCAGTTTTAGCCTTGTTGCCATGGGACTTGGTAAAATTGTAAATTTAGCTTACACTACCAAATATGTGCTAGCAATGATTAACTTAAGTATCAAGAATTGCAAACATATAATAAGACTCATCTTTTTGAATTGTTCTTTGTTTACAATGTATCATTGTTATTACTTTATTATTATTATTATTATTATTATTATTATTATTATTATTATTATTATTATTATTATTATTATTATTATTATTATTATTATCATCATCATCATCATCATCATCATTATCATCATTATCATTATTATTAGTAGTAGTAGTATTGTTGTTATATTATTATTATTATCATTATTACCGTTGTCGTCGTTATCGCTGTCGTTATCATTATCATTATCATTACCTATCATTATTATTATTATTATTATTATTATTATTATTATTATTATTATTATTATTATTATTATTATTATTATTATTATTATTATTATTATTATTATTATTATTATTATTATTATTATTATTATTATTATTATTATTATTATTATTATTATTATTATTATTATTGAATAAATAAGTAAATTGGTATCGATAACTTAAACAATCTTCAGCAACAGGGTAAGTACCGTATTTATTCGAAAATAAAACTCCCTCGATTGCATGTATGCGAATTTGACACGAATTTGAGACAGGCTGCAATTCCCAGAAAAGCAGTTTTTCAGAATTTCGTTGTTAGTGCACCTACATACAGATGGTTGGTCAAGGACAAATTTTACCTTTCGCTTGTTTGCAAAGAAGGTAGCTGAGAATTAGACATTAGCCTTCATTCATTAGCAGCTTCAATCCTTCTACCTGCTTTCTTCTTACTAATAAAACAATATATTTGGGTATAACAGCAGCAAACTTATAGAAAGTGAGAGGTAGAACTGGAACTGAAAAATGCAATGCTATAGCTGGGATTTGAACCTCTGACTCTCCGCTTAGGTGGACATTGCTCACACACGGCTTGTGGCCTGTCAGACTTGCAGAGGTGTTAGCGGACGACAGAACAGCGGTTGATAGAGTTTTTAAGTTTTTAGCGGATTGTAGTATCAATTTGAGGATTTAAAATGTTAGATATTTGTTTATGCCTTTTGACCTATTTATTGTACATTGTTTTATATCCGGCTATTGCCGCTGTTTTTACGTTTATGTGTAATTTTTCTCTGATACTAGTAATTTATTTTTGATTCAAGTTTATATCTGGCTATTGCCATGAATTCTAGAAGGGCGCTAATTACCTAGAAGTTGTGCGCCCTTAAACCCAAAATCAAATCAAAACACGGCTTGTGTGTTTAAAAACACTAACAGTAAGTTGTTGGCATAAATAAATAATAAAATTATAGAAAGTGAGTTTCTCTTGTTCACGAAAAAGTTTCACTATACGTTTTAAGCTACATGTTTTGGAATTCGCTGAAAAAATGGTGTGCGAGAAGCAGGTCAAGAGTATTTGGTACAATCTGGAAAAATCATATAGTTGAGCTTACTGCCGCGAAAAAAGAAACCGATCTTTTTGTGGCCCTAAGAAAGGTTGGCATGCTGCAGTGGATGATGCACTGACAGTGAGTGGAAAATAGACAAGAGAGCTGTGAAATGACGCAAACGAAAGAGCGTGAAGTAACAAACCAGCGTGTAACAATAATAGTTGGTATCTAATAAAACACAGGTATTAAATTCTTACTTCAGTAATAACTCTAATTTTCATTTTCCGGAATACCCGTTTGTAAGAGACTCCCAATTTCGGCTATAATTCTATTAAAAAGGGGGTCTTATTTTCAAGTAAATGGAGTGCATTTACTTGCTAAAATAGATCCATGTTGTCTGCGTGACTCAACGTAGCTATCCTGCTTTTCTCGTATATTAAATTCTCATTATTTCAGAATTTCCCTTATTTCCTAGCGATGATCTTCTACAAAACCGAACTTATCCTAAACATTAGAACATGTCTTCCTTTCCCCAAAAGTCCTCTTCAAGTAGATGACCAGACGACTCCAAATCCTAAAATGGACGACTTTACACCAATATATAGGACACCTTGTGCAACATGGTTTCTGCTACTGTCGTGATAATAAAACAGTTTATCTTATCCCGACTAACAGCGATTCTCAACTGAGACTATGCATTATTCAAGCCAAGGACATGCACAATAGTTACCTATCATTCTTAAATCTTCGTTCATGAATCGTAAGAGGATTCAGTTATACAAGTCCATTATTGAAAAGTTGTTGTTGTTGTCAGCTAATGCTGGATTTCTGACAATGCAGTCATTAATACTCTTGCTCTCCAATACATCAACATATTGAAGAAACTTAGCAATAAATGTAACCATAGAGAGCACCATATTTTTATGTTTTGGCAGTCACATCGCTCTCTCATAACCCCCAGAATGTCTGGAGGACCACACCTGTCGTTGGTTTACGGGTCTCACCGACCTGACTGGGAGAATTATCAAAATAAATTCACCGACCATATCCTCTGATTACCAGTCAGAGGACGTATTACATGCCATGACAGGTCAGCATGTTAGGGGTTAAGAGTTTATAGAGAAATGGAGAGGTTGGAAAAATAAAAACTCCCTTGCCCTCAGGAACCCTAATAGCATCGGGGTCGGAAGAGAACAAGAGATGACCAAGGTAAGGTCAGATAGAAAAGTTACAGTGAGGAGCAAAACACCAGTAAGTGGAAGTAATGTTCTGCTCAGCTTGGGTACCTTGTGGTCGCCATTCACATATCCCCTAGACGGAGACCCCTGAGTAATTACATAAATTTAAACCAGTGATAGAGCTCGATATTTGGAACACGTTTGTATCTTACATTTGTGTCTCTGACCATTTCCTATGGAGATATTTTAGTTTTGTCAAAAACAAGCTGACAACACTGCAGATTGTGTGGGTGTCACTTTTCCTAGCTCTGTACATAAACAAACTAAGTAGCATTGCTTCTTGAGAACACAAACAAATACCCTGCCTTGTGCTTCTGTGTTTACTGTGCGAGTATAGGCCAATCACAAGCGTTAGCTCCCAAAACATTAAAGCGAGAGAGAACGCGCCAGACCTATTTACATCCACAAACCAGCACATGTGAAAAAGCTGCTTGGAGTATTCCTTCACATCTTTTAAGTGATTATTTTGAAATCCTGTATGATGTCCCATGAAGCTTCGTCAGAAATAAGTTATTGAAAAGTGATTTACAGCTTTATTACCAAATTGTTGGGAATTAGTCCAGTGGAACTTGTTTCTTTGTCCATTGTAACTACGTTACGTCCATCCTGTAATGTTTTATTGTAATGGTACAGCATTAAACCAGACGCATGTCAACTATTGCTAAATTACCTCTGGACGATAACTGGCACCGAAGTTTGTAGTTTGCTTGAAATTGCGGTTTGCACAATACAACATCATAAGAAACCCTTAGATCACTTGCTATATGACGTTCTCCCATGTTATACAAAGTTAAATGTTGCAACGCGTAAAAAACCTCGTAGTGGCAGTTTTCTGGTCTGATATACCAGTCAACTTCTACCGCCTGAAGGTAACGCATAGGTTTTGTTTAGTAAGAAGGATGCAGAGAATATGGTACCCACTGCATTGGTATCTTCATTTATCAAACCTAACAACTGCATCAAAATATACTGGAGTACAAATTACTCAATGACAACTTGCAGGAGGGGACTTAGCACCTCGATTGAAAGGCGATCTTTTGCGCCCCTGAGAGGACTGATGAGGAAGGAGGGATCCGAAGGGCACGACAGAGCGGAGAACAGGGACCCTACATTTTCCCAGTTAGAGGCACCCGGCGGAGGTTGGCTCAGCCCGGTACCTCTCCCATTCCTCAGCCCGATACCTCTCTCATTCCTTCGGATTCGTACTCCCAAGGGAGACACGGGACTCGGAAACCGACTCCCCACCCCCCTCGGGCTTGTATCATCCCATGGGGAGCCCGGAAACCAGCAGTCTCGCCTTCCAGTACGGGGGACGAGATTCCCAGAGCGTATTCCCCCTGGCGTGCTGCTGCCGCGAGGCTTGCCGACACTTCCATCCCGGGAAGAAACCTAACGGGATGATGCCTGAAATGAAATGATTAATGTAACGGAATGGAGGGACAGGAAATTTGGAGAATATGGAAATCCTTTCCAGCATCGTCCGGCAACCCGGTAAAACCACCGAAAAAAAAACCATGGGTCAGGAATCGAACGGATCGAACTCGCGACCTCCCGAATGCGGGACACAGACATTACCGTCTGAGCCATCCCTCTGGATACAAAACTAAGACTAAGTATTACCTACGCCCTTGTCTTCGAGGAAGTTTACTTTAACGTGTCACTGATTTACCAAAAGGTTTCACTACACCGAAGAAAAATAAAATTTGTCTCAACATGTTATCATCAACAACCGGTAATGTTGTAACACATTCTGCATAAATAAAGCGTGAATGGTCAGCAATAATGTGTAACCTACAAAATATCTGCTTTCAATGTATGTGGCGCAATAGATTTGACCAAGCAAACCAGCTGTGTTATCACGCTTTGAGGTGGAAGCGAATGTCGTCACAATTGAAGCGTTGCGCTATTGTTCTTTTCTCGGCGTAGTGTACAAGCTACCTTTCCATAACCGCTGACACCTTTCTAATCCATCTGTGACAGGTGGAGTGTGCGGTACGTGAAAATCGTCCCTTCAGCAGCGAGAGTTGTCTGTGATCAGTGACAGAGGATGGCCACGCGCTGGGCGATCTACTGGACGGTCTTCAGCCTCGGCGTTTGCCAACTTCGGGTTCCTAGGGATGACCCGGCATCTAATCAACTCTCCGATTATGCTATGCATCATGCGGTAAGTGTCCGGTTCCAAGTTAAGGTGTCATTTATTTTGCTATGATTGAACAATTTATGTGCAGGGAGAGTAACTTAAAAGTACCATCCTAAGTGCATCCTATCTGTGATATCGGCTTCTATTTCTTTTTAGCAGCACAGCTGCAGAAAAAAAGTAATGTCTTCAGGACAAATCTATGGTTTTTAAATGGAACAACAGCCACAGCTGTAACAGAAATAAAGTTAAGGGAAAATTAAAATGTTCTATCCCTCCAAGGTTAAATCTGCTACCTTCTGATCCATTATCTCAGAAACTATTTAAGATATCGGACTGTAATTCTTTAAATTACGCAAACCAATGCTCTCTTAGTTCACTGACTACACATTTATATATGTATACCTAATAAGCTTATTTATTAAGGAAGATAGCTTTTTCGTAGTTATACCATCTTATTTATCAGCAATTATTTTTAAAAAATAACTAACATCAATAATAGTAATTGGAAGTTACTTTTATCATACTCAAATTTAAATTATTTATCTGGAATGGCTTCTGAGAAAACCGGTCATTTATGCCAAAAAATGTAATTCACAAAAAAAGATGTTCAAAGCAAAAATAGTGAAAAAACATGCATATGTTTGCAAAAATAAGAACCACATGTCTTTAACACAAAGAATCACCATAGGTACCTTAAAGAATATATCTGCGAAGTTTTAATCCCCTAGAGAGGAGGGGACATATTTTGGGCGCCATTTTTAAAGCGGTGCGCCTCTGCATTTTAGACAGGCGTGCCCACACCTTCCATTTCATGGGGACTTAGAATGGTTGTTTTTTAAATAAGGCGCTAAGTGTCCTTTTGTCTATGCATTCACCGTAGCCTATTTGAACAAGTTCTCTAACAAATCCTCTAGAGGACAGTGTTTCTCGTTTGTCATTTGTTGATTTCTGAAGTTCCGTTTGGCTTGGTAGATTTCTGTTGTTTACAAGCTGATAGTGTGCATTTGATCCTACTTTTGAAATAATTTAGTGTTTACGAGATTATCTGAGTGTAATTATTGACACATACATCATGTGCAGTATTATTTTATTTGTGGCTAAAATAAAACTTAAGTTGTGGCAATATTTTATTATTAAATCTGACCTTATATAAAGGTTTGCCATGTGACACAGAATAGCTTTCATGTGTTTGAAATGAATACATAAAAAGGTTAATAAAAAAAACAACAAAAAAAACAAAGGTTTTGTTAGTATATGGCACAGTTAAATGATTATTTTGCCTTTATTTCTTTGAACAGACCACGTGTTTGTAAACGCTGTGTGTTAAGTGTATTTTAAAATCACATATTGAATTACTCTGTTCTTGAACGCCGAAAAGAAATGGCAGTAGGTTAACCCTAAGCAAATCAATGAACAAAATCGGATGGGGAAAAATATGTAGAGGTTAATGAGAAAGTGTGACTAAACTTTAAACTCACTTTTCTCGGAAATAATTTTTTAGTTATTTTCTCATATTCAAAATCTATTTCCTCGCTCAAAAATCTAGCTAGAGATCTAAAAATTTTTTGCTATATAGCTCAAAATATGGGTACTAAAATGTCCGATTGGAATTTTGATATTGGCTATAATTTTTCTAAAAAATTGTTAATGTAATAATGCGCTGTTTTTATGACATTTTACACCTTCCGGTATTAAATTTTTTTAAGAAAAACTATTCATTATATGAAAATTTCCATCGTTTAACTTGATACAAAGATAACAAAGGAATCTTAAAAAAAATCAACTTTGTAGTTTAACATCTGTTGGATAAGATAGATTTTGATTATACCCATCAAAATTGACATAAGCTAATATTAATTAATGGCTGTATTAGGAATATGATTAGGTATGGGAATAAAACTTGGTACACACATTTCTTTAGTTGCTGGAAATACCTGTGCACAAAAATTATGCCACTAACTTCAGTACTTTAGAAAATCACTTTTTTCACTTCGCTGTACGTTCAACAGTAATAAACAGAACACACTTCCCCTTAAGGATAAGCTGAAGTTTACCTTTCTACTTTTTTTATTTGTTTTGTTGTTTCTCTGAAGTGGCGCAGCGTTCACAATACCCTGTGGTAGGTACAGTAGTTGCCATTATTATATAACGGGTGATCCAAAAGACTCCGAACCGGTTGCGTTGTGTTTTGTCTGTACGGGTCCTCTGCGCTCGTCGCCGACTGTCGCTGTCAGAACAGCGCGGATGAAACCATGCAACATTTTTAAGACTACTTTTAAAGGCTTTACATACCAATATAATTAAAGCACATGCTGAATCTGGCCACTATCCTAAACTATGCATTTTTGGCACCTCTTTAGGAAACCATTCATCACTCGCCGTAGTTCACGTTGAGAAATGCTGGCAATTTCCTGGCAGATATTTTGTTTTACTTCTTGCAGGGTGTGTGGGTTTGTCTTGTACACTTTATGCTTTAAGTTACCCCAGAGATAGAAATCGCAGATCACATGGAATTCAGCAAATCGCACTTTCACTTGGCGAGTTGACTGAGTTAATACACACGAATCATTAATAAATACACGCTGTGCAGAAGAAAACAAATTCTGAGCTATAATACATTTTGTGACTAAGTACAGGACAAAATAATAAAGCGCACTAGTAATAACTCAATCACACAATAGTGTGTCATCTCAATATTGCGCTTTCAGAGCAGAGAAAAGCAAGCCAACCAACCACGTGACCTTGTGTACAGCAGCTGCGCAGCGGTTCGGATGTTTTTGGGTCTCTCAATATATTGTAATTACTATTATTATTATTATTATTATTATTATTATTATTATTATTATTATTATTAGTATTAATCAAGTCTGCACAAAAACCAGAAATGTAATTCTCGGCAATTAGCCTCTCCTTAAGGTACATGTTCACGTTGCGGACAAAAATCTACATCTTTAGCCAAACTTTGCTGATGGTTGGTATAATAAACTAGAAATAGTTACGATATTAATGTCTGAAACCATTTTTCTGTAACCATAAAAGAATTCAAAATTGAAATTTCATATATTTTCACTTTCTCTACTAGTAAGCAGAGGAAGTATTGTATTCCACCCAAAAATTCGATGTCGAGTTATCATCGGAAATATGTGTTTTGAGGACCCCTGAACCCAAAAAAGCATTTTTAGAAAAAGGTCAGCGCGCGCGCGCGTATGTGTATGTGTGTATGTATGTGTGTGTGTCAGTCTGTGGACAGCATAACTCAAAAACGTAAAGTCGATTAAAAACCAAAGTTGGTATTTAAGTTTAATGTCTTTCAAGGATGCAACACGAAGATTGTGAAGAAAATTCCTCCACCCTAAAGTACCCTTTACATGGAAAATTTTCGAAAATTTTTATTTTCTTGAAAATGGCTCTAACGATTTTGATTAAAATGGCATATGTTTAAGATATTTTTATGGCAAATGAAATTTATATTTTGAATTTTCTCGTTATAGCCTATGTAGTCCTGTTTACTCTGATGACTTTTGAATAACTCGTAAACCGTAAGAGATAGACAAAATCTTACAGTACAAAAAATGTAGATCTTGCTAAAACGCACAATTTATGTCCAAGTAATTTTTTTGTAGAGTGAACCATTTCGGAGATATTCTTTGTCATTGTGTAAGTTTCGGAAAACTTAAAATTTCGTGAAATGGAACATAGTTGTTCATTCTTTTATATGCTTGAGAATGAGATCTCAAAGCTTTAAAATATGTAACTATCTCTCAAAGCCTACTGTATTCTAATATTCCCCTTGCACCTACAAGGAAATAGGCAATAAGATAATGTCTGCAATGTTTATCTTAACTAACACGAATAATATATAGGAATAAGAGTTTGTAAGAATGGTTAGTACAAGAGTAGAGAAAGTCATGTGAGTGCAACACATCAGGTTTTTTTCAAATACTGTAATTCATCATATAACATTTGAATGAACAAGAGAGAGCGCCATTCTAAGTCGCCATTTCATTTTCGGGAAAAGGTCAAAATCATATCTGGGGAACAAGGAGGCTGCTCCAGAATTTTCCAGTTCTATGTGCTAAATAAATTAACCACTGGAGCAGCTATGTAAGGGTGACAAAACCATCATGTAGCGCAATAGAATGAGAATTCAGGAGATTTGGACGTTTACAAGCACAGCTGATATTTCAGAATAATACGCGCCGTTTAAACGATTTCCAGCAGGAACTGAATGAGTGACAGACACTGTCAAAATCACAAGCAACTATACCGCTCGCAAAAGTTAAAGGCATGTGAACGCTGGCCAATGCTCAAGCAGAGCGCTGTTGCCAAGCGTAGTGCGTGTACCGGCAGACGGTCTGTACATAAGGTTGTGTGAGATGCATGCACCACATTCGGCAGCGCTGGTAGGAGGGGCAAGCGTAGGATTCGCTGGAGCCCGCAGTACGCCCCGCCTCCATATGTCTTTAAGTTTTGCGAAGATTATAGAGACATGTCCTTAATGGATCCTGTTCTTGCCGTAACCTTTTGGGTGGGGAATCATTTGATAGTCTCTTCTTTCAAACTGTATCCTGTTTTATCTTAATATTTGTAGTTAAAGAAGAAGCTAAAGCTATGTATTTGGTTAAGCTTATTGATCACATGGGTTAGTAATATTAAGATTTGCGACTTGTTACAACTTGCTGCCGCTACACAACTGAATCGCGGATGGTGTAAACAATGCACTGTGCAAAATAGGACTTAGATGAATTTAGCGTTCCAGACATGAATTTTTTCACCGATGTAGGTACATAGACAAAGTGAAACCAATAATAATTTAGGAATTTTAATGCTTTGAATACAAATTAATATTTAAGTATTTTAATTATGAACATTTTTGCTGTGAAATTGTTCGGAAGGAAAGGTTATGCAACATGTCTAATGTAACCTGTTCACATGCATGAGTCGGTCTGGGTGGCTCAGTTGGTTAGACGCTGGCCTACGGATCCCAAGGTCGCGGGTTCAAACCCGGCCCAGGCCGATGGTTTTTAAGTGTGCTTAAAAACGACAGCTCCATGTCAGTAGATTTACTGGCATGTAAAAGAACTCCTGCGGGACAAAATTCCGGCACACCGGCGACGCTGATATGATCCTGGCAATTGACAGCGTCGTTAAACAACAAAATAATTTTTTTAATTCACATGCATGAGATAAATCACTTAATTAAAGGCAAGTATGCGCAGCCAAATATGCACGGTATTTCTACAGATATTGCTCCTACGAAAGCGTCGCTTTCTATCAAATATAGTAATACGTTAAGCGTGATAAATAGCTGCAATAAAAATGTTCAGTTAGTTAATATCACGAGAGAGAGAGAGAGAGAGAGAGAGAGAGAGAGAAAGAAGGAAGGAAGTAGGGTGAAAGGAAGGGAGGGAGGAAGGAGGGAGGGAAGAAGCAAAGGAAATAGGGAAGAACGGAGTAAGGAAGGAATGAGGGAGGGAAGAAGGAAAGAAGGATAGAAGAGAAAGACAGAAGCTTCCTTAGTTTGTGAAATGTTCAAGCTATACAGTGGAAAAGCAATCAGCATATTGCGGTGAATGTATTGTGACAAAAAACGACGAAAATCCAGTCCAGTTACTTTTTTTAAACTTTATTTTCTTCCAAAATGGTTGCACAAATACACAGTTCTCTTTTATTGATATCAACACAGTCTACATTCTTTCGTGATATTACAACTCATAGCTGTTTTTTCTCGTAACCTTGACTCCTTTTTGTCTTCACTCTCTCTCTCTCTCAAACAGCTTACTGACGATACAATCACTCAACCCTCATAACTGCTTCGCTATCTTCCTTTCGACGCGGCCGTACACACGCAGCGCTCTCTCTCTCTCTCTCTCTCTCTCTCTCTCTCTCTCTCTCTCTCTCTCTCACACACACACACACACACACACACTAAAACTAAAAACTGACTCTCCGATAAGTCATGTCTGTAATCAACTACTACCGCTTGTTGCTTCGCCTCCTTATATAGCGAGCAATTTTTGTAGTGTTTAACGCCCACTTTTACTACATACGGCACCGCAGGCGGTGACACTGATGATGCATGGAATGAAGGTAGAGCACCGGTGGAATGAGATGGTGGGGGAAACCGGAGAACCCGGAGGAAACTCACTCCAGTACCGTTTCGTCTACCCAAAAATCTCACATGCAGTTGCCTGGGATCGAATCCGGGCCGCTTTGGTGAGAAGCGAATGGTCTAACCATTCGGCTACGGCGCAGCCTATACAGGATGTCCCAAAAAGCACCCACAGCGCTTAGTATGTTGTGCGGGACGGCAAACTAACCGGTTTTCAAACAGGAACCCCATGTCCGGAAATGCACGGTTTGGACGCTGTAGGTATCGAAGTGTGAGATGGGTGTACGTTCACATGTTATAAATCCACCCAACATCGAACTGTCTACATTACAAACGGGCTTCGAACTGTGTACCTCCTACGTCCTTGAAGAGCTTATATCGACGATGCGGTTGTCTTTAAAGATTTTCAATCGCTACACAGAATTGAGCCATAAGGTTCTCCGCTGACGTCACAGGAGTGCCATACACCATACTTTTCATATAGCTCCACAGAAAATAGTCGAGAGGTGTCAAGATCTGGCGACCGTGCTGGCCATGGAACTGGTCCACCTCTACCAATCCATCGATTTGAACATGCGACGTTGAGGTGATTCTGCACATTTACATCGAAGTGGCTGGAGTCAAATTCCGCCATTTCAGCAGCTGTGTACCGGTACGTGTCGCACTGCTGTTAAAATAATGTTACTGTACTTGAAACTACACAAGTCAAGTAGCAGGATGCGCACCAAGGACTCTATGAGGGAATTTAGGGCATGCGCAGGAATGTTATTATGCTCAGGTCGTTCATCCCAGTTCACAGATGGTTAAAGGGTTACACACCTTCCGTATTAAGGTACCAAAACTAATTTTGACAAATTGCCACAACCGTTCGTTCTGAAATTTCCAAACAGGGGTTCCTACTTGGAAACCCACCAGTTTGCCATCCTGCACAACGTACTAAGCGTTTGCGGTGTTTCTTGGGGCACCCAGTATAGCGAGTAGCAGGACCTTTCTCGAACTTCTACAAATACGCCTGCGACCGGACACTTCTCGAATAGTCTGGAAAACTCTTTCTGGTTCTGCTGCTCTAAATGCTCATAGAAGCATTACAAACAAAAAAGTCTAATGGCATTTTGTTCTTTGATCAGCTGATTTCGAAAAAATAAATGGTTTTTGATCCACAGGAATGTACGCAGATAAGTCTCTTATTTATAAGATGCGTAGAGTAACTTATTTCTGACATAGCTTTGGTAGTAATTATGCGACATCACACAGGGTTTCGAAATAATAATCACTTAAAATGTGTGAAGGAATACACCAAGCAGCTTTTTCACACGTGCAATAAGTCGACAATGTTTCGTTGAGGTTGGTCAGGGAGTTGAGCTGGTTTGTGGATGTAAACAGGTCTGGCTCTTTCGCTTTCGCTTTAATGTTTTTGGGAGCTAACGCTTGCGATTGGCCAACAGAAGACTCTAGTCTGTGTTAACGTCAGCAGAAGAGAACTGTGTAATTGTGCAAACGTTTTAGAAGAAAATAAAGTGATGGAAAAGTAACTTGTCTGGATTTTGTCCTCTTTGTCACACTGGTGTCAGGAGTGGGATTTGTCGAATTGTCATTTTGTTGCAGCACTGACCTTACTGACCTTAACACAGTCTACAGTCTTTCGCGATACTACAACTCACAACGTTTTCTTCTCGTAGCCTTGACTCAGTCCATTCACTCAGTCTTTCTTCACTTTCTCTGTCTCTCAAACACTAACTCTGACGATACAATCAGTCAACACTCATTAAAACTTCACCTCGACGTGACGTATCTTTCATGATGACAGTACCACATACAGCTGTCTCTCACTCACTGGCACACTGCCCGACTCATGTCTGTAACCATCGCTCCTCTAACTCGTTGCCTTGTCTCCTTCTATAGCGAACACGACGTAACACGGACCTTTCTCGAACTTCTACAAACACAAACGCAACCGGCAACCGAACACTTCTGGAATGCTCTGGAAAGCCATTTGTATTGCCGCTTGATTGTTGTTAGTCACGTATTCGCTCGCGTAAGTGGTGTGTGGAAGCTTGACCTTGATCATCTTTGTTATGTGCCGCGCCGGTGAGGTGGGGCAGCCCGGACCGACCATCCTTTGTTGTGTTGCCGTTGGCTTAGGCCGGCACCACAATGCATTTTGAAAAAAAAATGCGCTCATCTTTTCCTTGTTAGAAAAAGCTGCTTAAGAAGAGGATTTGACAGAATATTCTAGATAATATTTGTCATGCCACTGTCTCTTCTCATAAGTTTTTAATTACAATAGAAAGAAAAACAAGTATAATTTGTTTCAATTGAAGAACTGGTTGTGTTTTAGAGGTTAGGCTCATAAAATTCACTTTGTAAAACGTCAACTTAGAGCTATGTTGTTATTTTAATAGTACCTACCCATAACTTTTAGAGGTTAGGTTAACAAAACTCCCATTGTACCACGCCAACTTTGAGCTACGTTATTCCTTTGCTAGTACCCAAAACATTTAGAGGTGGTTAGGTTAATAAAATGCACATTGTACCACGCCAAAAGCTTTCCGATCCTTCTGTATAATCTTACGCTTGATCAATTATGTGAAAGAATAAAATTATTACATAGGGGTTTCATGCCGGAGAGTAGTGAAAGTGTCCTTGCCACAAAAGGAAGTTACTCAGCAAATATCGTTCACAATCTGGCGAAATAAGAAAAAAAGAAAATTGTTTGGTATAGCAACACGTTTAAGCTATATTACTCTCTGGCAGTGAATGCTTAGGGAAAAAAAGAAGTAAGCAAACATTAATTGCGGTTCAGTCACGCATCGACTGCTACAAAACCAGTGTCCACTCTGCTAGCGGAGCCAGATTTCCCCACAAGGTTCATTCACTTGATGTAAGTGCAGATCATATCACTTTCTTTGGTGGGAAAGTAGCCAACACACAGTTTTTCGCTGACTGTTTTCGTGTGCCTAATGACTGACAATGGAAGGTACATTGCAAAGTCCTCGATAGCATGTGTCCACCACATTTTACACCAAGCTTTGGGTTTGAGAATGCTTTTTGTCGATGGGTGCCGCGGACCAAATCACCTGCCATCCAAATCACAAACAATGGACCAAAATCACATTCGAATGAACAGTTTTCAGAAATTGTTTAGACTGGGGTTGCCAACTATCCCTACGTTCCGGGCAATCCCGTATTTTAATTTAATTTGAACGAAAATCCCGGGTCCCGCATTTTTGCTTTCTCTACTACGTATAGTAAAGCAGAGGAATTATTGTATTCCACCCAAAAATTCGATGTCAAGATTTCACCGGAAATATGTTTTGAGCCCGCCTGACAAAAAAAAAAAAAAAAAAGGTCCGTGTGTGTGTTTATGTCAGTCTGTGGACAACTCAAAAACGAAAAGGCAGTTAAAACCAAAGTTGGTATTTAAGTTTAATTCTTTCAAGGATGCGACGCAAAGATTTGAAGGCAATTCCTCCACCTTAAACTACCATTTAAATGGAACGTTTTTCGAAAATTTTATTTTCTTGAAAATGGCTCCAACGCTTTTGATTAAAATGATATGTTTAAGATATTTTTATGACTAATGAAATGTATGTTTAGAATTTTCTCGCTATAGGCCATGTAGTCTGTTTACTCTGGATCACTTTTGAATAACTCGTAAACCGCAAGACATAGACCAAATCTTACTAAGTATAAAAAATATAGATCTCGCTAAAATACACAATCTATGTCCAAATCCTTTTTTTTTTTTTCTTTCGTAGAGTGAACCATTTCGGAGATATTCCTTGTTATTTGGGTCAGCTTCGGATGACACTTTCAATAGGATCTTGGATATAATTTATTTTAGCATCAGAACTTAAATTTAAGCACATTTTTAAAGTTCTGAAATTTCTTCGGATCGACCAAACTCTACGATGGTTTAAAAATGTCATTTCTTAAGAAGGAAATGTCTGTAAAATGGATTTATGTTTTCACTCCTTTAAAAAATATAAACGTAAATTTGCCTAATATTTTTAAAGGTAGTTAGATTTGCTTTCAGTGTGCCTGGATTAAATGCAGGTATAGAAATATTTTTTTTTTCGTTAATGAATAATAAAGAGGCTGAGACACGAAACAAGAGTAGTGTAGAGGTAGTAAGACCGCCTCCGTGGCGCAGTCGTAGCACGCCTGCTACCACCCGGGTTCGATCCCCGGTAACGGTATGGGGATTTTTCCCCGCTGGGAGGTCTGGCACGGGGTGCACTCAGCCTCGTTAGGTCCCGGAGTGTCCAATAAAATTGAGGAGCTACTTGATGGAGAAGTAGTGATCAGGTCGTGAAGACTGCATAATTAGTCGGAAGCGCTCGGACGCTGACCACATCCCACCCTCCAGTATTGCACCCCACTCATGACGCCTGTAGTGGGCAAAGGTGGGAAACGCAGTGGTCGGGCGGCAGGCCTTGATCCTTCATGGACTGTCGGGTCGTTAGCTTTTAGTTTTAGTAGATCTAATAACAGTAAAACTTCAGCTTAGTGTAAATTTTGAATATAGTTATAAGGAATTTCTCTTTTGTAAAAAGTGACACACATACAGAAAGATGCACGATCTGTTGCCAAATATCAGAAAGCCACAATAATTAAAAGATAAGTAAAATATAATTATAAGTGTAATCTGTAAAGTGTTGAACCTCTGTTCTGGAGTGTGTGTGTGTGTGTGTGGGGGGGGGGGGGGGGGGTTCTCTTTCTTTCCCCCTTCTTTCTTTCTTTCTTTCTTTCTTTCTTTCTTCCTTTCTTTCTTTGTTGTATCTGCAGGAATGTGTGTAATTTGTATTGTTAATGCAATGATATAATTTTTATAGAGAATAATCATACAATATGATTATTTACCATTTGCTATTCTGTATCAGTAGTCAACTTTAGGTCCCTTATGTTTTGCATTCATGCCTCATTTTCACTTCTGTTATGCATTATTATCCTTTATCTCCATTTTAAAGAGTTGGCAACCCTAGTTTAGACTTACGCAATTCTGGTATTTCTCCCAAGATTCCTAATCACTAGATGAAACGTGGATTCATCGCTGCACGCCAAAGACGAGCAATCGAACCAGTGGATGGCAATGGGTGAAAGTGACCAAAGCAAACAAAAGCAGGAAAAGTCATGGCTATGGCTTTCTGGGAGTAACGATGTGGTGCTCAGAGACTAATTCTAGGAGGGTAGAACCACCATACGTAGTGTTACGCTTCGCTACTGGACAAACTGAAGGATGTTATTCAGACCTTGTGATCATAGAAAGAGGTTCTGTTTCATCACGATAATACAATGATGCCCCTTCACAAAAACTGCATGATCTTCACTTCTAAATGCTTCCACATCCACCATAATCACCGGACCTGGCTCCCTGGGATTACTTTTTGTTCCCAAAGCTGAAGAAATGGCTGGTTCGGCAAAGATTCCCGTCACATTATGCTGCTGAAGCTCATTTTGCACAGACGAACGAATATTAAGGATATTAAACTCTGGAAGACTAAATGTATTGATTTAAAATTTGACTTGTTTTTAACAAAAACATCTCAAATCTTGTCTTTTCTTGGTCAGACAGAGAAGCTCTTGTGCATCCGATAATTACAAAAATAGAATTTTTTCCCCTAATACAGCCTAGTTTCTGAGAACAACAATAGAGAAAAGTCTTACGTTTGTTGTCAATCACATATACATATGTAATATAAGTCTACCATTTTTTTCCGTTAAAATATGGGACGCCTGCAAAGGCCTGATTACTTTCTTGAAAATCTTATTAAGCGACACTGGGAGTGAAATTTGAAAGTTCCACATTTCTTGATACATGTTTTTAAAACTTTTACGTGTTTGTATTTATATGAGAATAGGAGATACACCAAATTTCATTACAATTGGATACTTCGTTTATGATATATAAATTATTTTATGAATTTAATATGCACATTTTAAAAATATTTCCCCTTTAAATTAGAAGAGAAGGTGCATTTCTGTCTGGGCATAGTATAAGACAGCACATCAACTGTCAAGACTTGACTAGGCAAACTTCGTCTGTCTTCACTGTTCACAGAGTGCGCTAAACAATGACAATAAGTGAGATAAGCACCGACTCAACATTTCTCACAACAGAAAATGGCAACAATATGTATGGTAGTTAAGTTTTTAATTTAGGGAGACGGGGGTGAGTGAGTGAGTGTGTTGGGTTTAAGGGCCCGTCGACAACTTGGTCATTAGGGCCCTAGGGAGACGGTGTCAAGAGAATACGGGACCTATTCACGTCCCAACAAAAATTCTCGGGACGCGGGACACACAAGTAAAGGAAAAGGTACTGTCTCGTTTTTTACTGGACGAATGGCAGACTTAATATAATTTAGTGATATACTGTGATTGTATGTAGGTAATCACTTCTCAAATACTAGGAATACGATCCCGAAGGATTCACAGAACAATAATTTGAAACCAGTAGAAATGCATCCTTGAACTGTGTCCGATTCCATTACAGAAACTAAACATTGTATTCTCATTTGTTCTACATCTCGAAAGAGGTAATTATTAATCCTTGAATTGTACATAAACGCTAACGAAGATTGAAAAATATGTGTTGCACTCACATGACTTTCTCTCCTCTTGAACTAACCATTCTTACAAACTCTTATTCCTATATCTTCTTTCTTGTTAGTTGAGATACACATTTGTACAAATTATCTTATTGTTTATTCCCTTGTAGGTGAAAGGGGAATGTTAGAATACAGTAGGCTTTGTGCGATAGTCAAATGTTTGAGATTCTGTTGTCTTTGCACAGTTAACATATATTAAAAAAAAATGAACAGCGATGATCCATTTCACGAAAGTTGTAAGTTTTCCGAAACTCACACACATAACAAGGAATATCTCCGAAATGGTTCACCCTACAAGAAAATTTATTGAGACATAAATTGTGTATTTTAGCAAGATCTACATTTTTTGTATAGTATAATTTGGTCTATCTCTAACGGTTTACCAGTTATGCAAAAGTCGTCCAGAGTAAATACGACTACAGGGGCTATAGCCAGAAAATTCAAGATATACATTTCATTTGCCATCAAAATATCTCAAACATATGGCATTTTAATCAAAATCGCTGGAGCCATTTTCAAGAAAATCAAAATTTTCGAGATATCTTCCATGTAAAGGGTAGTTTAGGGTGGGGCTATTTTCTTCAAAATCTTCGTGTCACATCCTTGAAAGACATTACACTTAAATATCAACTTTGGTTTTTAACCAACTTTTCGTTTTTGAGTTATGCTGTCCACAGACTGACAGACTGACACACACAGACACACACACACACACGGACCTTTTTCTAAAAAATGCTTTTTTTGGATTCTGGGGGCCTCAAAACATGTATTTCCGGTGAAATCTCGACATCAAATTTTTCGGTGGAATACAATACTTCCCCTACTTACCAGTAGAGAAAGTAAAAAAGAATTGTAACACTAGTGCTTCGAAGTGCGTTGTCTTGTATTGCAGGTCTTTCCAACTGAGGCAACGCCAGGGCCCTTGTTTGTTATAGTCTGATCCGATATCACCACTCCAGGGGCTGTTTACGTCATTTTGTAAGGTCTCTGCTTGTACATTTGCGTGTGCAAAGCTGATATGACAAGATACTATTTATCCTGTACCTCTGTTATCTTCTTGCGCCCTAGTACGGGGCGCCTCTTGAACCCACCTGTCTCCAAGCCTTATGGACGACGTAAGGTCTGACGTGAAGAATCCTGGAGACAAAGCGAATGGAATGGGCATCTTCAATCCACCTAACTGCTTTCGCAACATGTCTCGTTCCTCTGTATTAGCCTCGGAGTTCACAAAATAACCATTTTCTACCACATATTGCTGTTAAAATCTGTTTCTAAAACATGATAAATCCACAAATGTTTCAACTTCACTGATTTATTCAGACAAAAGCTAACAAATGTTCAGAAAAACTCCATTGTAGTTTTAAACAATACTTAAAACATAACGCCTGGCTGTCAAAACTTAGATTGCTGCACTGCTTTATTTTTGGTTTTAATTTAAACATGTGTTCCTCTAATTTATTGAGAAGCATAATAGCAGCGAAACTCAACGTTCATGACACCTAAAATAGGTAAATGGTTTTATTTGTGAATGTTGTTGCTATGGCTTTCAGCGTGCCATCCTATACTGGGCGTGTTGGATTGCTTATTTCGCTCAGAGGCCTTTTTATCATACTTGAGGTTCTTTCAATGTTACTTTGGTGTATAAACTCTACTAACGTTTTCTGACTAAAATGACCGTAACCATAAAAATTTCCTTCTAGAATATTGTCGCCAATGTTGGCTAAACGTCATGGATAAAACGACCTTATTTATTCTCATTTATGATTAGGTTTATGACAGCTCTTCTTTACCTAAAAGCAATTAGTCATTTTAATCTTATCATATACACGTAACTTTGATGTGGAGGTAGCTTAGGAAATGAATGACAGTGGGGAAAAAAACGTTTTTTTAACTTCAGCGTTATCTTGCCTCTGCCATCGTGTATCTGCACGATTAGGCAAACTCGAGCTTATAAGCCAAAAATTCTATAACGACAATTAGGGCGGTCAAGGACATGCGTTTTACTCCTACTCCTCCTCCTCCTCCTTCTTCTTCTTCTTCTTCTTCTTCTTCTTCTTCTTCTTCTTCTTCTTCTTCTTCTTCTTCTTCTTCTTCTTCTTCTTCTTCTTCTTCACTTCATGGCATAGGCAATCAAGTGCTTGTTCCGCCTTCAAACTCCTCCAGTCATCGTTTCCTCGGTCTGCTCATCGATCTCCTTCCTTTAAGATAATATTACATTACTTGTTTAGTAAGTTTAGTAAGTATCTGGCATTCCTTCAATTTGTTCTTTTCATTTTGGTTTGAAATCTGTTAACCTTTCATTCATATAAAAAATTCCTAAATTTTCTCCTATACTTTCATTTGTCAATAGGTCTCTCTCTTCATACATCCCTTCGCACTTCTCAAGAATTTCATTTCTGTTGCTTTTAAGTTACTGTCCAAGTCTTACTTCCGTATGCTACTATAGGTACATAACTTTGTAAAACTTTAATTTTGTTTCTAAATGTTCTATTAATTGTCCGCACTGTTTGAAATTTGCATATTTTATTGTTCATGGCATATTCCTTATCATAACCAACATCACTTCCCAAGTAGCTACATAACGGTTATTTACTCGTTCGTTTCATAATATGGTACTTACATATGATTCACTTCTTTCTTCGAGCGCAACTCATTCGAAAAGCAACAGCAAATATACCGAACTACTGGTCCCGTAACTACAGTCGGTTGAGTACCTGCTTATAGCGCAACGGGTCCCAGGTTCGATTCCCGGCTGGGGGTGGGGATTTTTCTCTGGCCCAGATTATTCCCAATCTTCCCCAGAGTCTGGAAGTATGAATAAAGAATAACGTGTGTGTGTGTGTGTGTGTGTGTGTGTGT
Source organism: Tenodera sinensis (assembly GCA_030765045.1). Taxonomy (NCBI): domain Eukaryota; kingdom Metazoa; phylum Arthropoda; class Insecta; order Mantodea; family Mantidae; genus Tenodera; species Tenodera sinensis. The sequence goes on along the minus strand of CM060961.1, from coordinate 33,111,970 downwards.
GTGTGTGTGTGTGTGTGTGTGTGTGTGAATTTAACGTATAAAATCCCTAAAAAATGAAAATTCGTTAAACGGGTAACACTGTTAGGCGACAGCCGCCGATATGACCATCGGAGTTAAAGGCGGAATATAAATGGGGGAAAAATTTACGGAATTATCGTTGCGTTTCTCTTTTATATGCGCTCTCGTAGGAAATGGACGTTTACTCGTTCGACAGTTCGCAAATGAATGGCAATAGCACGTGCCATGTTACTGCGTTTTTGACCTTGTTTCTACCTAATCTTAAAATGTCAAACTTCTTTTATTACATTATAATATACAAATTTCATGCACCTATCGTGTTGAGATGAAAATAATTCGAGTCGTGTGTAAATATATAGCTTAAAAAAACCTACATTTTATACACAATACAATACATTTAATAATTGTTCCTTTAACTTAAGAAACTGCATAAATGACATGAGAGTAAATTATGTTACTAAACGTTTAACACAAATTAAAATTAATCCAATTTTTTAACTCGTACATTAATGCTATATGCAATTATGTACAGTCCGGTGCACGGAAGCTTTCCGATACGAGGAACAGCTGTTTAGGTTGGTAGTGAATGGCACCACGCCCCAAGTTCAAACCTCTGTCAACGATAGGAAGGCGTGCTGTTTCGCGATGGCGGAGGCTAAACAGAAGCCCACACAGTTTAAAGATACATTGAAACATATAATTCAGAATGTGTCTCATCGGACTTTGTTTATTATTAGACTGCCAATCCTTTTCGAATAATAAACCTTCTTAGATTTGTGGTATGTGTATTAACTTGAACTCCACATTGAGTATATTTATTTCAAAGCATATCATTTCATTACAAAATAATTTAAAGCTACATCTTAAGCTCTACACAAAATATGCCGAGCATACAAAAGCATGATTTGGCCATGTAGACAAACATAAGGGGAAAACACAAGACAATAATGTTCTAGTAATTAATCCACGTGTCCAGTATCCCCGTTCTCGGTATTTCTTCCACCAGTTTGAGGCAGTTCACTTCATATAGTTCCGCAGTCCTTGCAGCGCTATATCCTTGTTCAAGAAGCGCAATTACTTTCGGCTTGTTATCCATATCGTTTGCTCACTTCAAATGGCATGCATAGTGTAGAGGACAACATATTCAACAAAGCTGTTTCGTGCGACCCACCCCTAGTCCTTCTCCCTCGTTCCCGAAACCGAATCCCAGAGTTATGACATCAGGCTAATGAGCGACGGACACAGCCAGGAGATGATGCTGCAATCGTTCCACTCCCGTTAAATTCCTCCTTACCCCTCCCCTTGCGTTACGCACCTCGGGCACGCCCCTTGTTCATCGGTCATTGCTTGTATTATTGGACTTTGATACAAACCAATTAGAGATTGGCGCAGCCAGAACTGGTGTGGAACATGACTGGAGGAGAGGTTATGCCAACATTAAATAAAGTAACACACCAAAAGACACTAACAGCAACGGAAAATTTCCGTGCATAGGACTGTACACTACTGGACGGTGTACACTTCTGTAGCTGCTATTAGCTCGCGCCATTGTTACCACTGTGACGTCACCCACCCAAGCGGGACCATGCCCGATGCTGCTTAACTTTACCGGCCGCTTACGCCACCGTTAAGTAAAGCAGTGCCAGCTAGCGTAAAACCTATAAGTATACAAAGTGTATGGAATGCTAAATAAAGCAAAGAGGTTTATGGCTCGTCCAGCCGTAACCAAGCCTTATGGTGCTCAACTTGGCGGTGTATGGATGAAAGGAGAAGCAGAAGTTTGCAGTGCAGGGGGTGTTTGGGTAGACGGGAACTCATTCGTTGTCTGGTCAGCCGATGATCGTACAGCCTGTTTATGTTCGCCAGCCGATTATCCACTAAGTTGGGGAGACCGCATTGGACGTGTAATATATGGGACAGAAATCCACGGTCTGTATCACAGATTAACGTGAGTGTCCTGTTGTGTGCGGCCACAACTTGCGGATGGCGGTCCGAGCCACCAAACCCCAGACATCGCAGTTGTTTGGTATCAGTGGAGCTATGATCGCATGATACAGTCGTAGTTGGAGATACCTGGGCATGCATAAAGGAGCGGAAAATGGGATACAACTGCCGTAGTGTAGCGTGGCCTAAGCCGACCTTTGCTTTGACATGGGGAGCAAATGTATTAAGTCCGTGGTCGAGTAGGGAGTGCGGAGTTCAGCCAAGAGATTTCCTTCACTGCAGGAGGCCGTTCTGGCCACCAGGAATGAATCATGCCAGGACAGATCTCCTCTACAGGCTAGTGGCCATTCTTCACTTTTTATCCACCGGCCAATGACTTGGAGCTGGTTCGTAGTGGAGAGAAGCAGTAACATATAGTTTTGTTCTGTGCCCTTATGAGGACAACGTTGGCATATTGACACGTACTGTCTGTTCACCACCTCATGGTCTAAGGGGAATGAAGGGGAGAGGAGAGCTATTCCACATAGTTTAACCCGAGTTTTGTAAACTTCCTCACGAATGTTGTTCTGTTGGTTAGGTTGCCAACTTACTTCCAATGTTATTCGCGCTGTTTGTTCGCTTCTAGTTTCTTTTAGTTTCAGTTGCAAAATCGCACGAGTCACTAGTGTTGTTATGTCGGAAGTAAAGAAAAAATCTGATGTGTTGCACTCACATGACTTTCTCTACTCTTGTACTAAGCATTCTTACAACATTGTTCCTATATCTTCTTCGTGTTAGCCGAGATAAACATTTGTACAAATTAATTATCTTATTGCTTATTTGAGCGATAGTCAAATCTTTTAAAGCTTTGAGGTTCCGTTCTCTTTGCACGCTTAACATATAACAAAATGAATAATGATGTTCCATTTCACGAAAGTTTCAAGTTTTCCGAAACTGACACAAATAACAAGGAATATCTCTGAAATGGTTCACTCTACAAAACATTTATTCAGAAATAAATTGTGTGTTTTAGCAAGATCTACATTTTTTGTACACTAAGATTTTGTCTATCTCTTACGGTTTACGAGTTATTCAAAAGTCATCCAGAGTAAACAGGACTACACAGATTATAGCCAGAAAATTCAAAATATACATTTCATTTGTCACACAAATGTCTCAAACATTAAGCATTTTAATTAAAATCTTAGAGCCATTTTCAAGAAAATCAAAATTTTCGAAAAAATTTCCATGTAAAGGGTAGTTTAGGGTGGGTGTAGTTTCTTCAAAATCTTCGTGTCGCATCCTTGAAAAACATTAGACTAAAATACCAACTTTGGTTTTAAACCGACTTTTCGTTTTTGAGTTATGCTGTCCACAGACTGATACACACGCGCGCGCGCGCGCGCACACACACACACACACACACACACTCACACATGTGGACCTTTTTCTAAAAATGCTTAGTTTTTTATTCAGAGGACCGCAAAACATATATTTCGGGTGAAGTCTCGATATCGAATTTTTGGGTGGAATACAATACTTCCTTCCACTTACCAGTAGAGAAATTAAAAAGGAGTGTAGAAGTAGATAAACCTCCGCCTAGGAGTGAGATATTGTGGTTGCAGAGCAAAGAGCCTCAGCGTAACAGTTCTATGCGTAAAACAGATTTATACAAGATGATTGAAACAAACAAAAGGTTTTTAAGGCAAGGCCCCGGTTGAATGGTAGAGCTCGGCGAGTGAGGAAGTGCTTTGTTAGTGCGCACGAGAAACAGGCACGTGTAACGGTTTGGCGGGATCATTGTCGAGGATACAACTGCCATAATTTTGTCGGGAAAAGCGTGTTCAAATAAGTGACTGAGTAGAGTGCTTCAGAGGACAAATAAGGAGTAACTGTAAGTAAAGTGCTCCAGATACCCTTTTTTTTTTAGAGGTGTTGTGACCGTTGTGAGAAGAGGAGTTTGTTGGTGCGCGCGAGAAACGGTCACGTGAAACGGTTTGGCGGGATCATTGTCAACTGCCATAATTTTGGCGGGAAAGACGTATCAAGTGGCTGTGGCGCTCTCCACACACATTTGATTAGGGATATTGAGTACAGAGTGTAGTTATATAAGCGTTGTTATATAGTGTTTTGTTTAGTGTGTCCGTGTACACCTGGACGTATATTTTGAGTGAAGTGCAATAACTAATATGTGAATGAGTATCAATAGTACTCCGTCCCCTGTGTAAATAATTCTACGTATAATTATAGTGTAAATATAGTGTGTAAGTGACAGTATAAAAAGCGCGCGAAATATAGTGTACCCACGCTAAGTGGAGGCTCCCAGAAGCACTTGCGACTGGGAGCGGGAACAAGAAGGGGATGGAGAATGCCCCTGATCCGCCGGCCGCCGAGAGCGGAGTCAGGGAAGTGATGGCATCCAGCGCAGCAGCCGTGACTGCCACCGCACTCGCCCCGCCCACTACAGCCCCATTGACTACAGCTCCCAACGGCCAACGAACCACGGACCAACCAACCAAGAAGACCCAGATGACAGAGGAAGAGCGTAAGGCAATGGAAATAGAGAAACTTCAGAAAGAAGTAGATGAACTAAAGGGAGAGATCATCTACTACCAGAATGTGCTGGCAAATATGGATGGGGAATCCCAACAATTTTCAAAATTCGCACAGGACCTCGGGTTCTGCTACAAAGAGCATGCCCTCAAGAAGCGGCGATTAGTCATCCTCAGCGAGGGGTGGCAACAAGTGCCTGCAAGAAATAAGAGGAATAGAAGAAGCGGCCGGGAAAGCGATTCAGATAGTGAACGTCCCGACCAGCAGCGCCCCAAGCGCGTCTCAAAACAAAAAACGCCGCCATATCCCCTCACCACGAGAAACACCTACGCGCCGCTGAGGGTACAAATTGATGCAGAATCCGACGACGAGACGTCAGAGGATCCACCACCACAACCCGCAATAGCCTCCACCTCTAGAGACCCCTTCCCCAAGCTACCCCCCACCAAAGCCCCCATTCAAACACAGACACAGAAGAAACACACCACCCAGCCCACCATTCCCACCCCCACTCCCGCCCCAAGCACATCCAACAACGCAGCAAAAACATCAGACAACCAGAAACCACCAAGAATAATAATCCCTGACGTCCAACACACGGTAAAGGTCCTCCGCATCCTGCGTGGCTCCCTTCCTGCCGGCACATATAAATTGCAGACGACGAGGGACTGCCTTAAGCTCTTCCTCCAACGGAAGCAGGACGCGAACCCGACAATGCAGCTCCTGAAGGACGCCGGAGTAGAAAACTACAGTTTTACTCCACGTGGGGATCAACCTCTTCGCTACGTAATCAAACGTCTTCCAGCTGACTTAGAGGAAGATTACGTGAAAGAGGACCTGGTCCTAAAAGGCTACACCGGCGTCCAAGTACGACAGATGATTTCACGTGGGAGGCCTCTGCCAAATTTTCAGGTTAGTCTTGACAGGACCACCGAAAACCAAAAACTTCTACAGGAACGAGAGGTGTGCCATATGATGGTCACCGTGGAGGTCCTGAAAACAAACCAAAACATAACGCAATGTTACAACTGCCAGCAGTTGGGGCACACTTTTAGGAACTGCAATATGACCTCCCGGTGTGTCCTTTGCGGTGACCTCCACCGCCTGGCTGATTGCCCGAAAAAGGCCAAGCAGGGCGTTGTACCCCACTGTGCTAATTGTGGGGAAACGCATCCTGCCAGCTACAGGGGGTGCGAGACGTTTCGCAACGAACGTCACCGCCGTCAACTGGCATCCATAGCCAGGAGCTCTCCCAGTGCTCAGCCAGGGCCAAAACCCATCATACACCCGGCCCTGGTTCAAACAGGTATCTCCTATGCGGGAACTACCGGAGGGCAAAACGCACCAGTGCCACCACAGAATGGTCCCCCTCCACTACCCCAACAGGCTCCCACGGGTGACCTGAGTGGGATAAAAGATATATTAAACATGTTCAGAGACCTAAATTTACCATCACTATTGATGAAGGCGCAGCCTTTCCTGGACAAATTCAAAAGCTGCAGCAACACTTGGGAGAAAATAGAGACCATCATATGTCTCCTCTCAGCCCTTTTAGAATAAATGGCCCACGTAAGGGGAGGCACAACTTTAACTCGCGCACTACTGTGGAATGCAGATGGCATCCACAGGAAGCAACACGAACTTGAAAACTACCTACGGCGTAACAAAATTGACGTCGCATTCATCTGCGAAACAAAATTAAAGCACGAGCACACTTTTAAGCTCCAGGGGTATCAAATCTTTCGGAACGACAGAATTGGCAGACAAGGGGGAGGGACTGCTATTTTGCTTAGAAATACTATTGCTCATGCTTCTGTTACGTTGCCTGTAATGGCAGCGTTAGAGTGCACAGCACTTAAAACACGTGTAAATAGTAAAACGGTTATGCTGGTAGCACTTTATCGGCCCCCTAACTCCCCAGACTTTACACAAGACCTCGAGCAGATCCTCGCTTTAGAGGAGCACGTTATAATTGCAGGAGATTTCAATGCCCGGCACCCCTGGTGGTTTTCACGCCTGGCAAACGCGGCGGGAAATCTCCTGGTTGAATTTATAACTGATAATGATGACATTGAGGTACATCTTCCCCCAGAACCCACTTTTTGGCATCGATCAGGGCACTTTGACGCTGAGATTTTGGACATCGTACTAACAAAAAATGCGACACTGTTAAATAACTTTACTGTTTATCACAGCCTGGACTCCGACCATCTTCCTGTGCATTTCGACATACAGGGTGGCATTTCAGCCAGTGCCTCTGGCCCTCAAAGTAGAGCTGAGACCGACTGGAATAAGTTCACCACTGAAATGCACGGGATGGCGCAACCCAGACTGTCATACTATAGCGAGGCAGACATAGATGTCGCAATTGAAAACTTTACTGCCTCGCTACACACAGCCAAGAGAAATGCTACCACATACACCACAAGACCACCCGGTTTTTGCACGTACCCCGAGGTAGAGCAACTCATTGCGCGGAGACGACGCTTGACAAAACTGTGGCGATACACCCGTCAGCCTGAATATAAAGTGCTAGCAAAATGGCTACGCAACATCATTCGGCAACAAATTAAAATCAATAAAACTGAACATTGGGAAAACAAAATGCTGAGTACCACACATTCGGACTCTTCTTTGTGGAAATTACTCAAGGCTTTCAAAGTTTCCACGAGCGTCAACTCCGCAACTGAGGCGCTGCACACTCAAAGCGGCTTGCACTTCTCCGCAGAGGAGAAAGCCGAGGTCTTCGCTGACTGTCTCCAAGACAGATTCACCGAAAACCCAGTGACCAACTGTGAAATAGAACGGGAGGTCCAGACATGGGTACAAACCTGGGTGGCGCAGAAGCAAGAGCAACAACTACCCACCATAACACCGCAGGAAATTTACAAGCTCATTAGGAAATTGCCTAATGGGAAAGCTGCCGGTCCAGACAAAGTGACTAATGAGGAACTTAAGCATCTCCCGAGAAAAGCTCTGGTGCAACTAACAAAGATATTTAACGCCTGTTTGCAGCAAGGCTATTTCCCCTCTACTTGGAAACGAGCTAAGGTTATCATGCTCCCAAAGCAAGGGAAAAGCACCAGACAACCGCAAAACTACCGTCCCATTAGTCTTTTGTCTACTATTGGTAAACTGCTCGAAAAATGTATCCTTTCTCGGCTTCAAAAACAAGTCTCCGCAACACATGAACTCTCAAATTCACAGTTTGGCTTTAGAAAAGGACATTCCACTGAACTTCAGCTCCTCAGACTAACTGATGACGTAACAGAGCAATTTAACAATGGGGCTTCAACGTTGGCGCTATTTCTGGACGTAGAAGCTGCATTTGACCGGTGCTGGCACAATGGCCTTATTTATAAACTGCACCACAATTTCCCGGCTCTTCAAAATTATCTATACTTGCTGCACAATTTTCTAGAAAATCGGCAGTTTTACGTCCAAGTGGGCCGCTCCTCCTCACGGGAGCGAGTGATGCGGGCTGGCGTCCCACAAGGGGCAATAATGTCCCCTTTTCTGTATATATTGTTCACCAATGATTTCCCAGTGGACGCCAGATGCAAGGTCGCCATGTATGCTGACGACACTGCAATATACAACCACCATAGAAATCCACGTTTCGGCCTTGCAGAAATGCAACGTTATGTGAACAATTTCCTCTCATGGCAACATGACTGGAAAATCAAAATTAATCCCGACAAATGCCAGCTGATTCATTTTTCTAAGCGGCGTCACACTTTGGCAACGGACCTAACGGTCGATGGTCAAATATTGCACTGCCGTCAGCAAGTTAAATACTTAGGTGTCACCTTGGACCGAACAATGTGTTGGTCCACCCACATAAAAAATAGCGCCAATAAAGGCAGACAGCGGCTAAAGCTGTGCGCCCCCATCTTCCGTAGTAAACAGTTGCGACTAAAGTCAAAACTTATACTATATAGGTCATTTATTCTCTCGGTGGTCCTGTATGCATGTGTGGCCTGGGCTAATGCCTCCAAAACTGCCCTCAAACAACTCCAAACCCTCCAAAACCTCTCCCTCAGAAAAATCCTCTCTGCTCCACTCCTCACCACCACCCAAACTCTTCACCTCGAAACTCATATCCCGTTCATCCCGGAGGCAATAGACAAAAGAGCAATGGCGGCATGGACGCGCATTAGGAACCACGAAAATGACGTGATCGCTAACATCGGCAAAGGCGAGCCGAAGCACCGCAAACATACTAGGATAAAAATGTTCTAGAAGCGGCTCGGCTCGCCGACTAATGCGCGTCCACGCAACCTCGTCCCTAAGCCACATACATGTTCCGGCAGAGGCCCTCGCCTCGGAAAATATTCAGGAGCTGCCACCGCGGGACAGTGTATATAGTGTCAAAACTGTAAATAGTGTAGTGCGCTGGGACGCATATTTCTGGTGTGCCCAGTGAAGATGTGTGTGTATGTGTGTACGAGTGTGTGTGTGGGTGAATGCGTGCGTGTATGTGTCTGTATATAATTTGTAAATATGTACATATGTATATATAACCCAAAGACGAAACAGACAAAAGACAAAAGAAAACTATTCTCGGTGACCTACAGATGGTCACCGTATGGGTTTTTGTATATAGCGAAAACTGTAAATATGAACAAAGTCAACTGTAAATCAATGTAAATATAGCCTGTAAGCCGGGCCCAATGTACCGGCACCAGGCCAATACTTTTAAAATAAACTATAACTATAAGGTTTTTAAAGCGGACGCATTTTTATTTCATTGGGTCACGTGGTCGTTTGCTTGCCCCCATACATGTGTGATCTCAATACCACAGGACTAACTTGGGCGAAGGTAAAATGAATAGTTAAAGAAATGCAATTTATCCTTACAGGAATTTAACGATATAACGCTCGTGGGTATATCACTTGTGACCAAAACAGACTGACAGGGTTTTATAGAAGAAAAAAAAATAGAAAAGGTAGAAACTAATCAACGGGAGAAAGGAGGAATAGCTGAAAACATAGTTTACGTTTTACATGTTAAATATGTTGTTCGAACTGAGAAATATTTAAGTTCTGTTATTTTGAGTGACCTCTTTGCTTTAATCTAGCCAACCTACCAAGGTTAGCACTAATATCGTAAGCGTAACCAGAAGCACGAGTTCAGCTTTAAGATATCGCTGTGTACCTTGAATTGTTTATTGACGTACTGATTCGCTGCATTCTTGCCAGGGACCACGAGCTGGTGAACAAACTATAACAGTGCTCCATAGGTAAGTCAGATATATAGGTAGCGAGAGTAAAATACCGTTGGAAACTTCGGCCGCTATGTGTCTGAGGACACATTACCCTCCAATCCCACGGTCCCGAAGGAGACTACCTGTCAGGATGAGGTAGAGAGCTCATACAATAGTTCTTGATGCCATGTAGTGGAGGCCTTTTCCACATCCATTTTATGAAGAGATAATTGGGAGAGGAAAACAATGAGGGAGATAAGGATTCTCAGTTGTGGTGACTATCTATTATAAGGTGAAGTGATGTCCGGTGTCGCCTATGCATCTGGGGCTCTGTGGAGAACTGTAACGTGCGCGTTGCCGGGGAATAGGTAGGTGCCTTGGCCGAGATTCCTCGCCTACCTGGGTGACAACGATAGTGGACTGAGTGCGTGTGCAAACACCCTCGTCCAGAGAGGAGTCGGTGTGGCCAGTGGATCGAGCATGAAATGGGTGGTGACGATGATGCTGCTATCTGGCGTGGCGGTAGTTGGTCAGTAGTAGTGACATTTGTCTAGGATATATTGGGCAGCAGGTCTGGCCGTTGAAGTGGTTCATGCTGAAGGGGGTTGCCGCAGTAGTGGCAACGTTGAGGAGTTTGTAAGAATAGTTAGTACAAGAGTAGACAACGTAGTTGGTGTTCGGTGCTAATATTGGATATCGGTTCGACGACAAGAGTACTACAAGGTTTTAAAGTTGTCATGGAAATCCAGGACAGCCGAGGACAGCCTTCTCGGCCATTCGTAGTAACTGACAATGAAAACCGAACATGATTCCTCAAAGAGACCACAGTCAGGTAGAAGCAACGTTCAAAAACTTTGAGACGGCTGAGAGTAGGCTAACGCGTCGGTAGCTTGACAGGAGGGCCGGGTCTTTGCCGCGCTTTAAAATGCACACGACTCTCGCCTTCTACAGGAAAGCGGCAGAGATGTAGACATGCAGTGAAATACACATCAGAGGGATAACGACCTTCGGAGATGGTGCTGAAGTATGGGCGTCATATGGTGTACTACGCGAGCATCGTTTGGATTTGGCCAGTTGCACAGTAACTAAAATACAACTGACTGAGTCCTACCACTCACCTACGGCGAGGTGTTTATTAACGTTATAGTGAGGGGGGAGATCCCTCATCATTTACTAAAATAATCATCTACTTATTAATATACTCTTTCTTTATTCACATAATCCACCATCCTTGAGTTTCTTTTCACATTTCAGCCTCATACGACATACATTGTATCTGACGCTGGTCAGCCAATAGACTACGTGACAGCAACCATGACAGCTGGTCGACATGGCCCTATTCTTCTCCAAGACACTGTCTACATCGAAAACATGGCTCGGTTTGACCGGGAGAGGATTCCAGAAAGAGTGGTACATGCCAAAGGTGCAGGTTAGTATATACTCTCTTATTCCTTGTTCTTCACCCGTGTGGTGGCCGGGTGTAAAGAATAGCCCCAATGTAGCTCATTCATGTCGTAAAAGGTGACTAAAATGGGTACCTGGTGTCCAGGGGTATAACTGGGCCATCCAGTCCCAGGGGATATAAATGTGGGACCTGCTCCTCCAGGTTGGGGGTTGGGCATGGGGCTAACAACCCCACACTGTAAAAAAAAATCATGTTAAGCTGACAGAGGCATCTCGGATCGGATAGAGTAACAGGAAACGACTGGCTAAGAAATTGGACTTGAATTCTGGAACATGGAATGTCAGGACACTTTTTAAAAGTGGAGCACTGACAGAATTAATATCCCAGTTACAACAATACAATGTGTTACAATAATGTTACTGCATTACAAGAGCAAGATGGCATGGAAAGGATATAATGGACGTAAGATCCCACACACTATTCTATAGAGGTAAAGAGAAAGGAACAAAGGAATTTGGGGTGGCTTTTGTAGTAGATAGTAAAATCAAATGAAATATATTGAAATTCAAGCCCATTCACGAAAGAATATGTACCTTAAGAATAAAAACAATGTTTTTTAATATAAGTTTTATGAATGCTCATGCCCCCACAGAAGAGAAAACAGAAATAGAAAAGAAAATTTTCTACCCGAAATTGGAGGAAATATATAATCAATGCCCAATGAATGGCATAAAAATAATAATGGGTGACCTAAATGCAAAAGTGGGTAAAGAAGAGATATATGGAGGAACAATAGGAAGGTATAGCTTACACCAAATATCAAATAATAACAGACAGAGATTAGTGAATTTTGCAGCTGGGAAGAATATGGTCATTGCCTCCACATGTTACCCACATAAAGAGATACATAAGCACACATGGAAATCACCGGACGGATTAACAAACAATCAGATAGATCATATTTTGATCGACAAAAGAAATGCAAGCAATATACTGGATGTGAAATCGTGCAGAGGAGCAAACTGTGATAGTAATCATTTTCTAGCCAAGACTAAATTTAGAAGCAAAATTTCCTACAAGAAAACTGAAGGAATTGAAACTCTAAAAGATACTTAATACACAAGAATTTCAGAATAAAGAAACAATCAAAAAGTACCAACAACCCACAAAAGAAGAATTTAAAAGTACAGATGAATCAAGTACAATAGAAGAAAAATGGACAAAAATAAAGGAAGTAATTTGGAAAGGAGCAGAACAGAGTTGGATATGAACCAAAACAAGGTCATAAACAATGGTTTGATGAAGAATGTAAAAAAGCAATAAATGAGAAAAATGAAGCATACAAAAAATGGATAGAAAGACCAACAAGACAAAAAAGAGGAGAATATGAAAAGCTGCAGAAAATAGCAGATAAGCTATGTAGATGAAAGAAAAGGATTTATCTAGATAAAGATATAATAGAAATTGAAAGAAACATTAAAGCCAAGCAAATTAAAAAAGTATACAGAGAAGTGAGAATCTACATCTAACAAGAGGAGATAATAATGAAATAGTATCAAATGAAGAAGAAATAAGAAATAGATGGAAACAATATTTTCAGGAGTCCCTGAACACCTCAACAGAGGAACAAAACATGGATTTAACACTAGAACATAAATATGAAATTGAGCAAAAACAGTTGCAGACAGAAGATGAACCATCGGACCAATTAGATGTGGCGATAGCCACTCAGAAGATGAAAAACAATAAATCACCAGGTACAGATAGCATCCCTATCAAAATGTATAATGGAGGAGGACAGACATTATTAAAAGTAATGCATGAATTAATCATAAAAATATGGGTAGAAGAAAGAATACCAACAGACTGGAAGAAAAATTTAATAGTACCAATATATAAAAACAAAGGAGACAAATTACAGTGCCAAAACTATAGGGGAATCTCATTGTTGTGTACAGGTTATAAAATATTAACCTCACTCATAAACAATAGACTTCAGAAATACACAGAAAGTATAATTGGGGAGTATCAGGTAGGCTTCAGGTCCAGAAGATCAACCACTGACTATATATTTACAGTTAAAAACCTATTAGAAAAAGCATGGGAGCATAACATTGAAATATATAAAATATTTATAGATTTTCAAAAAGTGTATGACAGTATCAAAAGGGGAAAGTTACTCTCAATAATGAAAATTTTTGGAATGCCAAAAAAACTGATTAGACTAACGGAAATTACAATGGCAGAGTCCAAATACCATGTAAAAATAGGAGCAAGCATAACGGATGGGTTTGAAGTGCATTGTGGATTGAAACAGGGAGATGGGCTAGCACCTACCCTTTTTAATATAGCATTGGAATACGTAATTAGACAAATGCACATACAGACAAATGCAACAATCTTCTATAAGTCAGTACAATTGATAGGGTATGCAGATGACATTAACATAATGGGAAGAACGAGGACAGCAGCGTCTGAAGCATATAGAGAACTAAAAGAAGGAGCAAAAACAATAGGTTTGGAAATTAATACATCCAAAACAAAGGCAATGATGCAAAGCAGGAGAAGGAACTAACCAGGAACACTGGTAGTGGATCAACATAACATAGATACAGTAAGGAACTTTAAATATCTGGGAACAATAATTAATAACAATAATGATGAATCAGAAGAAATAAAAACAAGAATTTTAATGGCCAATAAAGTTTACTATTCACTCCATACAGTATTTAGATCTAAACAATTTCATAGAAACAACAAAATTAGGTTATAAAAGACACCAGCACCGTGTTATGGAAGGGAAACATGGACATTGACACAGAACTTGGAAGATGCTCTAAAAACTTTTGAAAGAAAGATTCTTAGAAGAATATACGGACCAATGCAGGAAGGAGGGCGCTGGCGCATAAGATGGAATGAAGAACTGTATAGTTTATATAAAGATATAAATATTGTCCAAGATATTAAAATTAAGAAAATGAGATGGGCAGGTCATATAATAAGAATGGAAGAAAAAAGAATACCAAAAAGAGTTCTTAATGGCAATTTTTATAATACAAGAGTAGTAGGAAGACTGAGAATGAGATGGGAGGATGCCATACAGAGAAATGCTCAACATACTGGGAATACGAGGATGGAGAAGGAGGGTTGGAGAAAGAGAGGAATGGAGGCACCTGCTGAAGGAGGCCAAGGCCCAGAAGGGGCTGTAGCGCCACTCAAAGAAGAAGAATTCCTTCTTCTTCCATTAGCAAGTTAAAATGCAGAGTTCATGCAGCTTTAGTATCTGAGGGGTTCAGATTAATTAATGAATACTGACTAATGTTATTTGAAATTAAATTTTATAACTAGGCGGCGCAGTGCCGAGTGGTTAGAGCATTTGCCTACCACCTAGGCAGCTCAAGTTCGATCCCAGGGACCCATGTGGTATTTTTGATGGACAAAGCAGCATCAGGGCGGGTTTTCTCTGGGTTCTCCAGTATCCCCCGCCACTCATTCCACCAACTGCTCCATTATCACCTTTCCAATCATTGATTTTGCCTGCATTTCCTATCTTGCTCTTCCTCACTCTCATACCTAGTGCTTGGCTGACCACCCGCTTCCAGGTCTTCACTCTGTCCAGTTCATAAGTTCCTCTGCTGCCCGACAGGCATCTGACCCTAGGCTCTAGCTTGTATGTTCTAAGGGGTGTAAGTCCAACATAAGAGGAGGATAATCAGGTAAAGGAAAAAAAAGAACATTTTTAGAACTTAAAACTATTTGATTGTGCAGTCCAAATTTCTACAACGAATGTAAGCAAATTGTGGGAAAATAAAAATTCAATTTGGGTGATAATATAAAACGGTAAATTTCAACTTGTTCTGTTGTTCTGTTTATGTGTAAAATTGTATTAAACATTGCAACAGTCTACAACTGTTAACATCACAATAGTACTTTAGAGATGCTTAACGATGCTTATTTGATTGATTTTGTGCTACCCTGAAAGCTTTTCTATTTTTAATCCCTTCTCCTTCTCCAGGTCTGGTCACTAGGAGATCTGTATGTAACAGCTGTCTACTCAAGAAATACATGAATTTAGAGAGGTCTTCCCCTCTACTTTCTTTTCTTGTACCTACTTATAGTTTAAGAGTTTCTACATTGTGTGAAAACAGTATAGCTTTTATGCTATGGGAGTAGAGAAAAGATACCAAGTTTTAAAATTTCACCTACTGTAATTGTCCAAATAATTACCCATCTATTCCGATCAATGACTGTTCTACCACCATAGGCTGTACAGCATTTCCAGTTTTTATCCATTATTAATAATAGCCTTGACTGCACAAAAGTACAGTTATGAAGGGGTAAAAGGGAGGATTAATCATAAAAATCCTCTAGATCCTTGTCCAATAATCAAGGAGCTATCTCTAGTAGTCTGCTTATTGGATTACCTATTTTAGTAAATACTACTCCTTAAAATTATCCATGATTTCTTTTCTGTTAATTTTTTACATCAGCAGATTGACATTACTTCCACCGCCTGTCACCATCAAGCTAGTGTGCTGACATTTCTTTTATCCTGAAGAAGGACTTTACATGTAGTCTGATACATGGCAGTTGTGACTGATACATTTCTATTATGTATGTAAGCTGCTTACTGTGATCATTTTGGATCTGAATTTACTGTTCCCCAACTATGGGCTCTCATGGCTAAATACAACAATATACCTAAATATATACAGAGTGTCCCCAAAAAACACTGACAACGCTTAGTATGTTTTATGGCATGACAAACTGATTGGTTTGCAAATAGGAACCCTTGTCCAGAAATGCACTGTTTAGACACTGTAGTGCATCAAAGTGTGAGATGGGTGTGTGTTCACATTTCGTCAAGAAACCCAACATTGAGCTGTGTACATTGCAAAGGGGCTTCAAACTGTGTACCTCCGTCATTGCAGAGTCTATAAAGGCGGTGGTGAGCCTCATACCCAACACCTGTGTTGTCTTTGAAGATTTCCAATCGCCCCGTGGGCTTGAGCCATTAGTCCTCCACTGACGTTACAGGAGTGGCATACACCATACTCTTCATACAACTCAACAGAAAATAGTTGAGAGGTGTCAGATCTGTCAACCGTGCTGGCCATGGAACTGGTCCACCTTTACCAATTGATTAATTTGAATATGCGATGTTGAAGTGATTCCGCACATTTACATCAAAGTATGCTGGAGCTCATGTCAGCCATTTCAGCAGCTGTGTACTGGTATGTGTCGCACTGCTGTTAAAAACGTTACTGTACTGGAAACTAAGCAATTAATGCAGTAGGATGTGCATCAAGAACTTTATGCAGTGCACATGCAGGTGCACGAATGTTATTATGCTCAGGTCGTTCATGCCACAGGGTTGCATACCTTTCATGTTAAGATACAAAACAAATGTTGACAAATTGTCACAACCATTCGTTCTCAAACTTCGATGCTCTTCAGCATCCAAACAGTATATTTCCGGACAGGGATTCCTATCTGAAAGTCCAGCAGTTTACCATCCTGCAGTTTACTACCCTGCACAATACTAAGCATTGTCTGTGTTTTTGGGACACCAGTATATATATACAATTTTAGAATTTTAATTTAGCAGACTTCATGCTATTGCTTTACTGTTATTTGTAATTGTGGTTTTTGTTTGCATTTTTATTCTTTTTTATTTGTATACTTTGGGGGATGGTCAGACCTCCCCTTATCTATGTCACTGGACTGTATAATATGAAGTATTCCTTTGCTGTCTAAATCATATCTGTTACAAAAGCATGGGCTCTATTATGCAATATTTAAAGAAAATTTATGCTATCTCTCGATAAACCCAACAAATGTATTCTGTTTGGAAATACAAAGAAAGTACTATGGTTCATGGTACCTATATAATATTTGTTTTTTTCCACATTGGCTAAAAAGCTCAACTGTTCCTGTCAGTGTCTGTAATGTCAGCTTTCTGGGATATGTAATGCTAACAATTTGCAATGAAATTGGGATTATCAAAATCTCAGTATCAACCATCACTTGTTTGTCTGGGTGGCTCAGTTGTTAGGTGCTGGCTTACTGATTCCAAGGTTGCAAATTCAAACCTGGCCCATACTGATGCGTTTTTAAGTATTGTGACTTTTTTTGGTTGTGGTGTAAAGTAAAGAAGACAGATGTAGTCGAGATAAAGAAACACTTTTATTTCCGTAAACAGTAACTTGTACACTCGTTGCAACAACAAGAAAGTCTTTTTCGATTCTCCAACAGCACGGCTCCGAACTCGTAACACAAAGAACTAACTCTTCTCCGTCGGCACAACTCTTCACATACGTCTGACCTCTCCGTCGGCACGACTACTCAACCTTCACACTTTACCGCTATTTATATCTCCCAGGCACTATTCTGGAAGCTTCAGGAACGTTCACTTATTGCGGTGAGATACAAAGTAGAAGATTCCAGTAGCCTCTATCCTTTTCTCTCTTTCGGCAAGCGCCCCAACAATGCGGTCATTCTCTATCTCTTTCCTTCGGCTCCTTTGCCGTAGTGCCGACAATAATGCGATGGGTGACACTGCTGTTGTCGGCAATTAGATGCGGCGGGCGCGGTGACACTGCTCCCTCCTCAGAGCTGGTCGTCCCGACCAGCACTATCACTGCGGCATCTCCCTTGCGCCCCGGTGGACTAACCCATCGAACCTCTTCTCCAGGAGGCACGATCCTAGGTATCGCTGTTGGATAGTGTCCCTTGGTCTGGGTAGGACGATGTATGCCATCCTGCTTCGAAATTCTGCAACAGTACCGCCGGTCTAGACGGTCCCTCGTCCAGTTGCCCTTCTTCCTGGTGTGTTGACGGGCCATCCTGCGCACTTGGAAACGGCTAACTGGGTACCATGTCCGCCGACCTCTCTGGCGCACTTTCGTAGCCACCTTGCTTCCGATGGGTCCGGCAACAAACCCCGCCACATCCGCGCGAGTCGCGTTCACCGCTGCACTCGTGTTCACTCGTGCTCGGCACGGCCTCTCCTGTATCCTGCAGTCCACGATGATGTCCACCATTCTTCCGTTCACGGCACTATGCGTCAGGTGATTGGATGGCTCCGACGGTCCCCCCATGTCACACGCCAAGTCGGTTCTCGCGTGATGCTCGTTTGCTTGTGCGCTTCCCTGCTGATCGTCCTCCACGTCGTATCCTGGTTGGTTACGTACCCGACACACTCCTCCAGAGGATCCTGGACGACGTCCCTGAATTACCCCTTTGTCTTCCCCGAGACGTACACTTTCGTTATCTGAAACGGGCGCAACTGTCGCCTCGGCCACTAGGTGCTCCCTCCCCGGCTCCGCGCTATTGCGTCTGCCCCTGGCATCCAGTACTTTGACGCTCTCGTCAACTCTTACTACCAGGGCGCCAAGACGTTCCCCGTCGTCCTCCACGACGTCCACATGCTGGCAGAGGTCTTCCACCTTTTCGCCGAGTTCTTCCACGTCTTCCGGCCCGCCAATCAGTTCGCCGAGTTGTTCCACGTCTTCCGTCATGCTAATCAGTTCGCCGAGTTGTTCCACGTCTTCCCTCACGCCAATCAGTTCGCCGAGTTGTTCCACGTCTTCCGTCACGCCAATCAGTTCGCCGAGTTGTTCCACGTCTTCCCTCACGCCAATCAGTTCGCCGAGTTGTTCCACGTCTTCCCTCATATCACCTGAAACGGGCGCAACTGTCGCCTCGGCCACTAGGTGCTCCCTCCCCGGCTCCGCGCTATTGCGTCTGCCCCTGGCATCCAGTACTTTGACGCTCTCGTCAACTCTTACTACCAGGGCACCAAGACGTTCGCCGTCGTCCTCCACGACGTCCACGTGCTGGCAGAGGTCTTCCACCTTTTCGCCGAGTTCTTCCACGTCTTCCGTCACGCCAATCAGTTCGCCGTCAATTTTCGCCGATAGCTCCGTCTTCATCTCTTTCAGCTCGGCAGCGAGGTTGTCGTTTCTCGTCTTCATTTTGGCAGCGAGGTTGTCGTTTCTCGTCTTCATTTTGGCAGCGAGGTTGTCGTTTGCCGTCCTCATCTCTTTCAACTCGGCAGCGAGGTTGTCGTTTGCCGTCTTCATCTCTTTCAACTCGGCAGCGAGGTTGTCGTTTGCCGTCTTCATCTTGGACATTTCTGTCTTCATTTCGGCGAATAATTCTTTCATCATTGCCATCATCCTGGTTTCCGAATCTCCCTCCATCTTGGTTCTAACGTTGCAACTTCTGACGATGTAATGAAACTAGAAGCAATTCGAGGAATCCCACTTCTGACACCAGTGTGACTTTTTGGTTGTGTGTTGAAAAGTAAAAGTAAACAGATGTAGTCGAGATAAAGAAACACTTTTATTTCCGTAAACAGTAACTTGTACACTCGTTGCAACAACAAGAAAGTCTTTTTCGATTCTCCAACAGCACGGCTCCGAACTCGTAACACAAAGAACTAACTCTTCTCCGTCGGCACAACTCTTCACATACGTCTGACCTCTCCGTCGGCACGACTACTCAACCTTCACACTTTACCGCTATTTATATCTCCCAGGCACTATTCTGGAAGCTTCAGGAACGTTCACTTATTGCGGTGAGATACAAAGTAGAAGATTCCAGTAGCCTCTATCCTTTTCTCTCTTTCGGCAAGCGCCCCAACAATGCGGTCATTCTCTATCTCTTTCCTTCGGCTCCTTTGCCGTAGTGCCGACAATAATGCGATGGGTGACACTGCTGTTGTCGGCAATTAGATGCGGCGGGCGCGGTGACAGTATGCTTAAAAACAACAGCACCATGTCAGTAGATTCACTGGCATGTAAAAGAAATCCTACAAAATGGCAGTGCTAATATGATCCTGATAATTGACAACATTGTTAATAAAAAAAGCACATTCTTTTTTTAATCATCATGCTGTTTAACCAGACACCCACAGGAAGCAAGAAGAATTTTAAGCATTAAAACAGATTGCTTTGAAGAAGAAGGATTTTGAAACAGCTCAATTATGTATCTAACTCCTTATACCTAGTCAAAATGCAGTTAAGTGTTTATACTTAATAATTCTATCCATAAAGGATTAATTCTCTATGAATTAATTTCATCCTTACATTCCTCTTCTTTCAGATATGTTTTGAAATCTCCGTCACTGCTAGTTAAATATGCTTAGTTGTGTTTAAATTAGCAGTGCCATAGCCAAGTGCTTAGACCATTCACCTACTTAGGAGGCCCGGGTTCAATCCCAGGAACCCACATGTGGTATTCATGGTGGATGAAGCAGCATCTGGGCATGTTTTCCCAGAGTTCTCCAGTTTCCCCCGCCACTCATTCCACCAATTGCTCCATCATCACCTTTCCAATCATCCATTTTGCCTGCATTTCATATCATCCTGTTCCTCACTAGCATACCTGGTGCTGGGCTGAGCACCCGCTTCCAGGTCTTAACTCTGTCCGGTCCATAGGTTCCTCTGCTCCTCAACCGGACCCTAGGCACAGGCTTGGAAGTCCTAGAGGTGTAAGTCCTACATAAGGGGAGGGTAATCAGGTAAAGAAGGAGTATTAAGTTACCATTGAAATTTTGATTCATACCCTATAAGTATTACTTTCCTGTTAGATTTGTTCATTTTGAAAAAAAAAAGTACAGAATTATGTACCTTAATATTATGACATTTTGTGTTTACTTTCTTTTAGGAGCATTTGGCTACTTTGAAGTCACCCATGACATCACAAAATACTGTAGGGCCAGAGTTTTTGAAAAGATAGGAAAAAAGACACCAATAGCAGTGCGTTTTTCTTTTGTTACTGGAGAACATGGGACTGCAGATACAATCAGGTAAAAAATATCCTACATTTCTGTTACATATGAAGACTTATTTGTTTCTATCAACTTTGTTCTAAATAAGAAATTTAACTGTGTTATAGGGGAGTTATTGTAAATCTATGCATTCTATACAGGAGATACACATTTACTGTGCTTTTCAAATGGGAAGAGTTCTGCTCTGCAGCCAATGATATACGTTTACATGCGCAGTGTTGCAAGTACATTACCCCCACTCTTCATATTTCTTGGCACACGTCAAGCCCCACTCAAGGGGAAAGCAATATGACAACACAGCAGGACTCTGATTGGTTACTGGCCTGCAGACGCTCAAGGACAAACTCCTTCCCATTTGAAAAGCACAGTAGGTTAAAATTCATTGATTCCATTTGGATTTGCAAAATCAGTGTGCTATGTTTGTTAGTGTGTACAATTAGTATGTATATGTATCACAATCTCAACTGTAATATTTTATTTTAAAAATGAAGTGTTACATTAACATAACTTTCTGTCTCTGTCTTCTACAAACTAAAGTTACAAAGGGTTACTCTTCCATCTTCTTCTCATTAACTGAGATAAATATTTGCAGAAATGCTTTTGTTACATATTTCATTGTCTGTACAAGAGCAATTCAGTATGCCAAAGCAAGTCAAATCTTCAAAATGCAGGCCAGTGATAGCTTTTGAGACAGAATATTAGAAGACCCCAAAAGAAAATCGTTCATGTAAATGTTTGTTAAAAGTGTAATTCGTTTTTTGGTGTTGGTATGAGATAATTAAATGACGAAAACCTGTTGATAAGGTTCATTATTAGGAACAACTAAGTTTGCACAAAGACGTCATAAATCTTTCCATATTTGATTTTAATATATGTGTATAAATATTAGAATTGTTTGTGTTCCATAATAAAAGTAGGAGACGATGATTGGGATTGCTTCCCTAACGAGAAAGAACTATTTGCGCGGATGAGTAGCGCGGATGAATATGAAAAAGGCGGTGTGTCGCGTCAAAACGACGCCAAAAAACAGTTCACTAGCGTGTGTATCTCCGAGGTGAGAAGACATTTTTATGTGTACGCGTCATGAAATAGTAAAAGTGAATTTACTAAGTGTTTAGAGACCTTTAATTAAATTTCGGCGATGCTAGGGAAGTTGATTCGCTAAAATAAGACTTTCTACTGTGATATGATTTAAAAATTGTGAACAAGAAGGTGCAAATAAAATGTTTGACTAAAGTTAAACCCGAATGTATGTTCATTCCATCCGTTACCAAGCCCTGAGATCAAAAAGATCTCATTAGCTTAAAGACACAGCGACGATAATAATTGCAAAAACGGCACCACTTTGAAATTCTGTTCTTTTTTTCATGACCACAAAAAAGAAAGAAATAGTGATTATTATTTATTTATGCCAACAAACTTACTGTTGGTGTTTTTAAACACACAAGCCGTGTGTGGGCAAAGTTTAAGAGGTAGAACTGGAACTTAAAAATTCAATGCCACAACTGGGATTTGAACCACAGACCTACTAGGTCTGTGGTTCAAATCCCAGTTGTGGCATTGAATTTTTAAGTTCCAGTTCTACCTCTTAAAGAAATAGTGAGTTAACAGTTGAAAACTGTATATGGTATAAGACAATTCAAACCAGTCACAAAGAATATCTTAGAAATGGTTAATGGTAAAAAAAAATGTATTGAACATAAATTGTGTTTTAATGAGATCTGTATTGTTAGAATGAAGAGGACTTCATAGGCTATTTCCAGAAAATTCATGATATGCTTTTTGTTTGTCATGTGAATATCTTAAAATAAATAGTATTTTATTAAGAACCATTTCCACATAAGAGACTATTTGGAGTGCGGAGATTTTCTTGAACATCTTTAGAAGCTGCTGAATTTAAATATAAAGTTTGGTAATTGTTATTTTTGTATGCCAACCAACTTGCTACTAGTGTTGTTAAACACACAAGTCGTGTGTGAGCAAAGGTTATTTAAACCCAGGACATAAAGTACTTATGATTGTAAGTTGTCCTTGGGGTATTTATCTCTGATGTGAGATTCCCTTTTGGTCTACTGGGAAAATGTGAACTAATTGGGGAATTTAATGGCATACTGGCAAGTTGACCATGGTAGCTTAGTGGTTAGAGCAGCCATGTGTGAAGCAGAAGATTTGTGGTTCAAATCCTGGCTATGGCATTGAAATTTTCAGTCCTAATTCTACCTCTCATAAAGTTTGGTATTTATTCAACATTTTATTTTTGAATTGTGCTGCTCACAAACAAACATACACACATACATACGTACACATGCACTTGCAGATCTTTTGCTGAAATTACTTTTCTTGAATTCAGTACAACTCAAAACATGTAATTCCAGTGAAATCTCAACATCAAATTTTTGGATGAAATCAGTGGCAGTAAGGTGATACACAAATTAAAATAAAATGTAAAATAGTCATGACTACCTATTTATACAGGAACTTGGCTCTCCTCTCCTTTGACCTTAAAAACTTATCAATAACTTTTGCATTAAAATCACTAATCTTCATCACAAATTCCTGCTCTATTGAAAGCATTGCCAGTGCTGATAATCAGTCCTCTGATGTAGTGTTTCTCTCTCTCACTCTCTCTCTCTCTCTCTTTAGAGTGGAAATATAGTGTTGTTTTGCGATAGACATTGACATAGTAGCACTTGCAGCTTGCAGCAGATTGAGAAATACACAACATGTAGCCCCAGACATGGTTCAGAATTCTTCTTGAGTCTGCCAATATACAGACATAGATGAGGTGTTACTAACTTCTCAGCCACATAATCAGTTGTACTTTTTGTACTTTTCAGAAATTGAATTTCCTATTGAATATTGAATGAATGAATGAATTTTATTTGTACCAATTCTTTTACATAACTTTTACAATTATCCTACTCTAACCTAAACTACATACAAATTTTACATAACCTTATTGCTACCTTGGTTTGCATGGCACCCAGGCCATTTGCCTCCCAGGTAGCTCTGATCAATCTATTCCATCTTATATTAATTAATTGTCCCTCTCCCCCACTCTGCCTTCTTCATTTACACTCTTTACTTTTCTTGCCCATTTTTCTCTTACTTTCTTCAAAAACTCACCTATACTTCTAACCTTCCTTTCCTCTTTCACTGTTAATATTTTTATGGCTACCATTTTCCCCTCTATTTTTTCCCATTTTTTCTCCCAAACCTTTTTCCTCCATAATGCTAATTCCTTACATTCTGTCAAATAATGTTCTATACTTTCTTTCTCACCGCACATTTCACATATTCCTATTTTACCGCTTCTTGACCCTCTTAAAAATATTGCTCCTGTTCTCATCCACGCTAGTCCTTCTTTTTCCTGTCTGTTACAATAATCCACATATGGTTCTCGCCCCCATCCTCTTTTTATTTGCTTGTAGAATTGTAATGATTTCTTGTTTTCTAAACTTCCCCATATCTCTTGCCTTTCTATGTCTTCTACCCTACACTTTACTAGTATTGAATATTAGCTAGTTTTCTTCTTAATCATTTGAGTTATATTAACATTTGGTATAGACCTTCCCATTCGTTTCGCTTCAGCATGGCCTTGAGAAAATACTCTTACCAATGAAGATTGTACAGTATTCATTATGAGAGTTGGTCACTAACCTTCTAATATAGAACCTTAAAAGTACATGAGAACAGTACAACACAATATTCAAACTTATATTATTTGAATTTGAATTTATTTAGTTCTAATCTTATATATTTTGAGCTATCCTGGAACTTGGGCCCTAGTCCTTTTGATTTGGACAGCTCTCTGCAATACAGTTTTTGTACAATTACATTTTGTTGCTGGATGTGTTTACTTCAGGCTCATGTTATTGTTCTTTATTTATAGTCCTTCTCTTTTATGTTTATTTGTATTAAAACCCTTAATTCTCTATCTGCTATACCACCCTTTCTTTATCACGTTTCCCCTCTATCTGTTTTGTTTCCTAATATTTTCTGTAATCACTCACAACATATTATCTACCTTGTCGCTTTTACTCCTAACTTGTCACATGGTGAGATGTATCTGTTGTTGTATTTGTTCTTGTGCTTTTTACATTTGGTTCTGTCATTTCACACGCAATAAACCACTTGCCTATAACCTTATCTTTCCACACATGATAGATGCTTTCCTGATCTCCTTTATTTTCACAACTATACTTAACACATGTTTGTCTTCCCACTTACGCACATCCACTGCCATATCATCTTCTTCACTCATATTTTTCCCCCATTTATTTGATATTGCTTGCTTGCATTCACTACTCACTACCTTAATAACCTCACTTATTATTTCACTCCTTTCTTCAATTTCTTTATTCTTCTTCTTCTTCTTCTTTCCCTTGCCATCACTTGCTATCTCAGCGGAACTTTACTCACTTTTCCCACACGTGCTCCACTACTCAACACACATGCTGCTTGCACATAGCTTACATTATTATAGTTAGCTAGACGTGCAACAAAGTACTAAAACATGACCTCCTATGAGCTTGCAGTAATGATACAGGTCAACAAAGAACAGCAGTCACAATTCGAGTTACCGCCAAGTTACCAAATGTACAACCAGAACAAGCAAGGGAGGAGCAATGTTGATAAACTCCATTTAAGCAATGTATAAGAAGCCACACCCAACTCTTTGTCTGCCCGCAGACCCCTCAGACAGCCCAAGGTTGGCCTCACCATGCCTAAAACCTAGGTTGACATTCTGCTACAAACTGTTCGATCCCCTACAGTTAACATTTGTTTATTTTGACTACAACAGCCTGCTGCTGCTGATAAGTAGCAATTTATTCTAGTGGAAAAAATCTGATGTGTTGCACTCACATGACTTTCTCTACTCTTGTACTAACCATTCTTACAAACTCTTATTCCTATATCTTCTTCGTGTTAGTTAAAATAAACATTTGTACAAATTATCTTATTGCTTATTTCCTTGTAGGTGCAAGGGGAATATTGGTATACAGTAGGCTTTGTGCGATAGTCAAATCTTTTAAAGCTTTGAGATTCCGTTCTCTTTGTACACGTAACATATAAAAAAAATGAACAACGATGACCCATTTCATGAAAGTTCCAAGTTTTCCGAAACTCACACACATAACAAGGTATATCTCCGAAATGGTTCACCCTACAAGAAAATTTATTGAGACATAAATTGTGTATTTTAGCAAGATCTACATTTTTTGTACAGTATAATTTGGTCTATCTCTAACGGTTTACCAGTTATGCAAAAGTCGTCCAGAGTAAATACGACTACAGGGGCTATAGCCAGAAAATTCAAGATATACATTTCATTTGCCATAAAAATATCTCAAACATATGACATTTTAATCAAAATCGTTAGAGCCATTTTCAAGAAAATCAAAACTTTCGAAAAATTTTCGATGTAAAGGGTAGTTTAGGGTGGGGCTATTTTCTTCAAAATCGTCATATCACCTTCTTGAACGACATTAAACTTAAATACCAACTTTGGTTTTTAACCAACTTTTCGTTTTTGAGCTATGCTGTCCACAGACTGACAGACTGACAGACTGACAGACAGACAGACAGACACACAGACACAGACACACACACGGACCTTTTTCTAAAAACGCTTTTTTTTTTATTCAGGGGGCCTCAAAACATGTATTTCCGGTGAAATCTCGACTTCGAATTTTTGGGTGGAATACAATACTTCCCCTACTTACCAGTAGAGAAAGTAAAAAGATTAGCCTTGCAACAAAATTTGAAAGAGTGGAATAGAGGATGTGACCACTACAGCAAGAACCATTAAGTGGCAATGGGGAGGACATGTGGCCAGGATGTCTCAAAACAGATGGGTCTATACCACAATGACCTGGGAGCCTAGGGTTGGAAAAAAAAGCAGAGGATGTCCACAGCAGAGATGGTCCCAAGAATTTAGTGAAGTGAGTGAAATGTTTGGAGATCATTGGATGAGGGTAGCACGAGATGGAATGAGGTGGAAACAAACTATGTAAGCAAATAGAACCTAACCTACAGGAAAATGAACTTACAAGTACTAGCTCAGCCTGTGAGTACTATTGAGCTAGCTTACCTTGGTATGAGACCCTTGCCCCAAGGGATATTGTGGGCTATCTTTATCTTTATATTAAAGAATCCAAACACGTACAATATAATGCCCAAAATGCCCATTTTTATATGCAAAATCAATTAGTGCAGCAGAAACCTATAAGTTTATGGAGAAACAGCGCCTGGATGAAATGCAATACTTTCTCTGTGCATTAAATCTAAGCAGTAGAGGAAGTAAAACTTAAAAGAAACATATCATGGAAACTTACAGGAAGCAAGCTAAAAATAATTTGAGGCACCTAAGCCAATAAAATGCACAAAATATAAACCTTTAACTGAATAAATCTATAAGCAGTTAAATTACATATGGATACAATGGGAGGGATATAGAAGTAATTCTTTTAGGAGATAATTCTGCAAACAGAGATGAATGAGAAATTAATATAGATCTTTGAACTCATGCTTCAGCAGAAAACAGTAAGTTCTGCATCTTGTTCAAGGCACCCTAATTCAAATATAGTATGATTAGAGTAAGTATGATTACAGCATATGTCAGAACAGAAGCTGACATATTGTGCTCTCTTGGCTTTCTCTCTTACAACAATCATTCTCAATATTTTTTGGGATAGTTTAGAAATCCCACATGAAATGTGCGCAACATTCTTGCAATGATAAGGAAATCCTTTTATGATTAAGAAAAGAAATTAATTAGTTATAATTTTATCTGTGTATTTTGCAGAGATCCAAGAGGCTTTGCAATTAAATTCTACACAGAAGACGGCATTTGGGATCTGGTGGGAAACAACACACCCATCTTCTTCATCAGGGATCCAAGCCTATTTCCTCTTTTTATACATTCACAAAAAAGGAATCCTCAGACTAACCTCAGGGTAAGACCTTTTAAAGCCTAACTTTAAATAAACTTTTTGTTTTCTCCCTCTTCTTTATAATTTCAACAGCTTGCAAGTGGCACAGAAATATACAGCAAATAAATCATTAAAAATGCTGTTTGTACAGTAGGTTTATAGTTTCTATTATAATGGAAGAGCCTTATTACAGGTAAGTTTTGTTCAACATTTACATGTGCACTAACCTTAGAACACTGAAGAGGACAGAAGCTATTTGACAGTGTAAGGCCCCATTGGTTTGCTAAAGCAAGTCAAGGTTTCCAACAAAGTCCGATGGCCATGGGTTTGTCTCCTGAAAATTTAAGAAAACTGTCATTTAAAAATGTATTTAGAGACTAGCATAAGTAGCAAGACGTCCAAAAGAAACATTTCTCTCCAGCACTCTCTCTAAAAATCTGCAAGAAAAAACCCAAAAGAATATGTTCAAATACTGGAAGTTAAAGAAGTGTTGTTGAAATCAAATAAGAGTAAAATCTGACTTGACTAACAGCACAAAGCAACACTCATTTTTTAAATTTCCTGCAACATGTTTCAGAGGCTAGTTTCTACCATTATCAACTAAACATCAACTCCTATTGATAATGGATAAAACTAGCCTCTGAAACATGTTCCAAGAAACTTATAAAGTGAGTGTTGTTTTGTGTCATTAATTGATTCTGTTTTTACTTTTAACCAAAGAAGATTCTTCTCTATGATTCATGCAGTGCTCACAAGGATATTAACTGATAGAAGAATTGGTTAATGGCAAAGAAGTTAAATATGTACTCATCATTAAAAGCAACTAAATACATCCAACCCCTGTATGCTTATTTATTTCAACACTACAAGATATCAAGGAGGAAGAGACATATTCAAACTCTGGTCAGAAATTCTGAATCTAAACTTAGAAATTATCAAACTACATTCCCAAATCCACTATCAGTTTTCTGTTCTTATCTATCACCCAATGCTGCAGTCATCTTCTCATATATTTCTCCAATTGAAATGTTGGTTTGAAGGTTGCTGTGAAGTTTCTATTCTGACAAATGACTTTATGGAAGGCCCCTATCTACATCTGTGAAGACAAAAGAATGTATCATATCCACCAAATAATTTTTACAAGGTTGAATGGCTTTCAAGTCACCTTACATCTGATTTAGCCATTGATAAAAGGAACCAAATTGGTACAACATACTTAACTTCTTGGAATTCAAACCCATAAAGCTTTCCCTTGTTTAGTAAAGTATAATAATTTTGTGATAATATGAAATTTATATATATTTATATATGTAAGCAACTTAGAATATGACTTACACAGTACAGAATATACAGCATACAAAATAGTAAAACATTTAAATCCACATGTTTATTTATTAATAATAAGAATAAATGTTTTAAAAGAAATTCGCATTTATGGTATTACTGTATGACAACTATTTAATTATTTACTGAGGAAACATTAAGGTGAATTATACATTTTTATTTTGCTCCCAGGATTTCAACATGTATTGGGACTTCATTACAAAGAGACCTGAGACAGTACACCAGATGATGATACTATTCAGTGACAGGGGAATACCCGATGGATATCGCTATATGCATGGCTATGGTTCACATACATTCAAAGTAGTGAACAAGGATTATAAGCCCTACTATGTCAAGTTTCATTATAGGGTAAGTGACTGCACTAAAGCGATAAGTGTTTGTTTAAGCAAGGCAAAACTGCAAGTAAAAGAGAAAGAAAAAAATATTACAAAAATATGATGTGTTGTATTCACCTGAATTTTTCTACCAACTCCTCTACATACTGTTTCCATAAAATCTTATTCTTCTACTTCTTTATAAATGATATAAATATTATTACACATTTATACATTATGTTCCAGCTATAAGAAGAATAAGGTAGGCAAAGTGATAGATTTTCAAAAGGTGAATCACTAAGCAATTGCTTGATATTCCATGCTCTTTACATGACTACAAGATAAAATGAGTAGCAGCTTACCATTTGAAAAGAAGTTGCTGTGTTGTATTCACATGATTTTCCCTACTCAATCTTCCATTAATTAATCTTTCAAACGCTTATTATTCTATTATTTATTTATGCCAACAAACTTACTGTTGGTGTTTTTAAACACACAAGCCGTGTGTGGGCGAAGTCTGTGGTTCAAATCCCAGTTGTGGCATTGAATTTTTAAGTTCCAGTTCTACCTCTTAAGCTTATTATTCTAATTTTTTAATCCAAATAAACTTTTAATTCACATCCCCACATTAGTTAAATCAGTAAGTCAGATTCTTAAAAAGTGCGTTGCTATGTGATGACTGAAATTCCATGCATCTTGTGTGGTCACAAAAGAAGAAGAAGAAGAAGAAGAAGAAGAAGAAGAAGAAGAAGAAGAAGAAGAAGAAGAAGAAGATGAAGACGAAGACGAAGAAGATGAAGATGAAGACGAAGAAGAAGACAGAGAAGAAGAAGAAGAAGAAGAAGAAGAAGAAGAAGAAGAAGAAGAAGAAGAAGAAGAAGAAGAAGAAGAAGAAGAAGAAGCAGAATGACACACTAGATCAGAAAAGTATAAGTATTTGAAAATTTAAGGAATGTCAGTCTGATTGGTCAGTTGGTTAGTCACTGGCCTACTGATCCCAAGGTCGTGGGGTCAAATCTGGCCCAGGCCAATAGTTTTAAATGTGCTTAAAAGCAACAGCTCCAGTATATTTACTGGTGTGTAAAAGAACCCCTGTAGGACAAAATTCTGGTGCATAAACAGCACAGATAAGATCCTGCAAATAGACAG
This sequence comes from Tenodera sinensis, assembly GCA_030765045.1. NCBI lineage: Eukaryota > Metazoa > Arthropoda > Insecta > Mantodea > Mantidae > Tenodera > Tenodera sinensis. The sequence goes on along the minus strand of CM060961.1, from coordinate 33,081,323 downwards.
TGCCTATCATTAACATACAAAATTCTTTTTTTTTAATTCTACATTTAGAATGTCTTTGACATTTCTTGCACTCATTTAGGAACTATAATTTTTCTCCACTCTTCTGTGTCTTCTCAGGATCCATCTTCTAACCTCCTTTCTTTCATTGTCAGTATTATTCCTTATTTCCATATTAATTTGGGTCTTCCCCTCTTCCTACTTCCTACTGGAGTCCATTCATGTATCTTCTTTGGCAGTCTGTCCTCATCCATCCTTTTCCCGTGTCCAAACCATCTTAATTATTCTGTTTTAATTTCTTCTACCAATGAACCTTTTACTTTCATTTTTTCCCTTGTAATTGTGTTTCCAATCTTGTCTCTCATTGAGATCCTTGCAGGGCATCACTAAAATCCATTTCTGTAGAGTTTAATTTATCTAGTGTTCTTGTTTTTTTTTTTTAATAATGAGAATATCTCAAAATGCTTAACTCCACAAAAAAAAGTATTTGACTAAACTGTATGCTTTAATAAGATCTATATTTTTTTGTGTAAGGGAAGCCATTTCCAGAAAATTCAAGATATACAATTCATTTGACATGAAAATATCTCAAACACCGGTTATTTTAATTACACAAATTTGGAAATCAACATTTTGGAAACATTTTTCCGCATAAAGGATAGTTTAGAATGGGGGCAAATCTTGGTGTCACACCCTTCAAAAATGGTGAACACAAATACCATGTTTGGTTTTAAACAAACTTTTCGTTTTTAAGTTATGTTGTTTACAGATATATCTGTGGACATGTGTGTGTAAACACACACATGCCTTTTTCTAAAAATACTTCTTTTTTTGGTCAGGGAGCCTCAAAACACATTTTTAACTGAAATCTTGATATTAAATATTTGGGTGGAAAACAATATTTCCCCTACTTACTCCGAGGGATGGGGCATAAGTCATGACAACTATTTTTTTGTTTAATGGCAAGGGTTGGTATCATAAAATGTCATGTGTCACATGGAAGCCGGGCCGTCATAGTATGTGTTCACAATACGACAAGGCTCTGTGGTTGTTTGTAATAGAATGCAGAGTAATATTGAATCAGTTGTCAGTCTAGCGCTATACTACTGCGGCTACTGCGGCACTGGGGATGGGAAAAATTGGAACATCCACCATACTCTCCAGACCTTTCACCATGTGATTTTGACCTCATACGGAAAGTAAAGGAACCATTACGTGGTAGACGGTTTGGAACACGAATGGACATTATAAATGCTGTTCAACAACAGATGACCAGATTCACATATGGTGAAGCAGATAGTACACAGCGCCTCCCACATCGTTGGCAGCATGTTGTGAATGTTGCAGGAGACTACTTTGAGGACCTGTAGAATGAGAGAGAGTGAAAAAAAAAAAATGTGTGATGTAATGGTTCTTGAACATGAAAACTGTTTGATATGACAATTACCTTAAGAAAGATCAGGAGCAAAATGTTGGTATGTTGATAAATTCCTTAAATTTTGTTTATCCCTTGTTCTTTCATATGTATATTTTAGATTTTTCACCTACACTCAAAGTCTCATACAAAAAAAAATAGTTGCCATGACTTATGCCCCATCCCTCGTGTTTGCATAGTAGAGAAAGAAAAACATTTTCAGTTTTATGTAAAAATAAATTTTGCTTTATTTTAATACATGTCAAGTTGAATTATTCCATAGAAAAAAAGGCAACATCAACAAGGAAAAAAGTACCCACTTTGGAAAATCTAAGTAATCAATCTATTTACAAACCCTTAATATGTTCTACAGACAGATCAGGGCATAAGGAATCTTTCACCTGAAAAAGCAGCTAATCTTTCTGCAGTAGACCCTGACTATGCCACCAGGGACTTGTATGATGCAATTGCAAACAAGGATTATCCTTCCTGGACTTTCTACATCCAAGTTATGGAATATGAGGAAGCAGAAAAATATCGCTGGAATCCATTTGATGTTACTAAGGTAAATAAGTTTATATTTTTCCGTATTCATTGTTTGAGAAAGGAACTGCCTCAAGATGGAGAATTTGATTGGAAATATCTGAATGTCGTATTCACATGACTTTCTCGATTTGCACTTCTGTAAAGCACTCTTACAAAAGCTTATCTATCTATTTCTTGTTAATTAAGACATTTCATTACATACTTACACATCCGTTGTAGTTATAAGGATGCAAGAGACTAAAGTGTCATCAGACTTTTAGAAAACAGCTGCTATGTGAATGCTGCCTTGATATTTCATGCTTTCTACATGACAACAAGAAACATGAATAGTGACATACCATTTGAAAAAATCTGGTGTGTTGCACCTACATGACTTTCTCTACTCTTGTACTAACTATTCTTACAAACGCTTGTTCCTCTATATTTTTCATGTTAGATCATGAGATAAACATTTGCAGAAATTATCTTAATGCTCATTTCCTTGTAGGTGCAAGGGGAATGTGGGAATACAGTAGGCTTTGAGCAATAGTCAAATTTTTTAAAGCTTTGAAAATCCATTCTCTTTGCACAGCCATGAGATAAAAAAGTGAATAACAACCTTCCATTTGAGACAAGTTTAAGTATTGCAAAACTCACAGAAATAATATTTAATAATAATATCTCCAAAATGGTTCACTCCACAAAAAATGCATTTGGACATAACTTGTGTATTTTAAAATTTCTTATGCACAAGATTTGGTTTTCCTCTTATGGTTTACCAGTTATGTAAAAGTCGTCCAGAATAAACAGGACTACATAGGCTATAGCTAAAAAATTCAAAATATACATTTCATTTGCCATAAAAATATCTTAAACATATGGCATTTTAATCAAAAATGTTAGAGGCATTTTTGAGAAAAACAACATTTCTGAAAAATTCTCCAGTTGAATCGAGCTATGTTGTATACACACGCACACACACACTCACACACACGCACACACACACACATGCACACACACACGCTCACATACACACAAACACCTTTTCCTAAAACTGTTTTTGATTCAGGAGGTTTCAAAACAAATATTTATGGTGAAATCTCAAAATTGAAATTTTTGGTTGAATGCAGTCTTTCCCTAGTTTCTCTGCTAGTAAAAATTATATTTGAAAATTCAAACCAATAACAAAGGTTGTCTCAAAAATGGTCAACGCTATGAAACATAGTTGAGTTGTGCACCTGCAAGATTTCCTCTACTCACTCTTGTATACTTATTCTATTATCTACTCCATGTAATCAAGATAAAGATTTGTATAAATTGTTCAATTACATATTTCCATGTAGGTACAATGGGAATAGGGGAATATAGTAGGCTTAAGCACAACAGGAAGTTATTTTATCCCAGTGAGACTAAATTATTCCAATAATTAAAAAGAATTTAGCTATAACTACTCATTACAATAAACTGAATTTTAGAGTGAGTATAGTCTAGTGTTTTAGACAATAAATACATTATATTACCATACTCCACGTAAAAATAGTATAATGCAAACCATGTATTTGCACCTCAACCTACTGGTGCATGTTTCTTGCAAGGATCTGATGCTACAGGCACTTTATTTTTTCTTAAGGTATAACTTGAGATAAGGAACTCAATAAAATCCCATATGTTTGTATTTTGCACAGAAGAAATTATTATATTATACGTTACAATATGTAACACAGTTTTAAAGCATTTTAATTTTTGTGTGTCCATATTACAACTCATATTCATAAAGGGTTAGTTTCACAGTCTTCAAGCTGCAGCGAAGTTTCACATCAATATCTTTAATAGTTTTGGAGAAAAGTGCTGAAATATTGTTAAGGCGGCTGCATGCCTCAAAGGACACTCAAGGTTAGCTATGTCACACCACTACATTACTAGGCAACACATGGGCAGTAAACTTGGATGACAATGAGATCGGTGAGAACAAAGACCCTATTCCATGCAGATCAAGAAGTTACAAAGGCCAAGTTTTTATAAGAAGCTTCATAAAGTATTGTTCAGCTATGTAAGCAAGTTGAACAGACAGTCAGTAGTGTTAAGAGTGTTAAGCCAGTCAGCATCGAGACAGTTCTAGACAATTAATTGTCAGAGTTGTTTGTGTACAGTGATCAGTATTTGTGTCAAGGTTATGATAGAAAAGAACAGCTGAGAGTTACAAGGTCACAACAAGTTGTACATTGTGTTGACAATACAACATAAAACTGTGTTTTGTGATTCAGTTTTAGAATAACTAAAGTGATATTAGAAATTACTGGACATGTCATTTGTCACACTGGTATCAAAGTGGAATTTAAAAACTATAATGGAGTTATATATTTAAGTACAAACATATGAATAGATCAGCGGTGGCAGATTATTTTTTATCATTTAATCATGAAATAAATCCAGAGGTTTAATTATTAAAACAATTAAATGGACCCATAGATTTAATGGCTTGGGAAAAAATATTCATTTTGAAAAATAAGGATAGCATTAAGAATTTTGAAATAGCTACGATTGATTCTGTTAACAAGTTTGTTTGCATTCAGAGGTTGATAACAGTGATGCATCATGTAACGGTCATAACAAGGTTGACCAAGGTCTGTCACCTTAAGGATGTTTGGTGTGCCAACAACTTACGCCACACATATAAGTTAAAGAAGCCCATGGTGCCAATGTTATTTGTTATATTGGTGGATCTAATTTGGTTCACTGTTAATTACTTCAGGCTTGACTGTATACCAAAGGAAGAATTGTTTGTATACTGCAATGCCATACCAATCCTGAATACCTCATTATTTTTTTTATAGTTCTGAAATTCTTGGGAGCAGAAAGAATTAAGATGTAACACATACAGAAAGCTTCTTTCCAAAGTTGGCAAGATTTTACCTATGGCTTATTTTAAAACTTGCTCACCACATGCAAAAAATGTATGGTACTTTCTGAATTTATTGAATAATTAACCACTGCACTTTTTTAATCTGCATATCCTTTTATTTGCAGGTTTGGCCACAGTATGATTTTCCACTCATTCCTGTTGGAAAGATAATTTTGAATGAGAACCCCAGTAACTATTTTACTGATGTAGAACAAATTGCTTTCAGCCCATCAAACTTTGTTCCTGGCATTGAGGCTAGTCTTGATAAAATGTTGCAGGTAAGACTAAAAGTCTATAAGTTTAATTATTCTTTTATGTACAGCATGTGTAGGCTAAAGTTAGAAAGGTAAGTAAGTAATATATTTGAGTAGGCTACAGTCATAACTCACATGGCCCAAAAAATACAACATGGAGGTACCACTATGTTACAATTCAGTTTTCTGTGTAGAATATGATTCTGGAGAAATTTGGTTTCATTTCCCACTTGATCCATGTTTAAATAGGCGACAAACTTTCAAGTTTATGTCAAAAGTCTCATGATCCTTTGGATCTTGTGAGTTCTGCTCCATCGCTTCTTCGATCAATCAGCAATCAGTAGTCCCCTCACCTCCCTTTACCCTTTGTCATAGTATTGCCCTGTACTTATCACTCTTAGATCCCAACTTGATGTAAACACATGCTGTCAACTAATTCATGATACATGCGAAACCGAAGTACACCACAAAATATAGTACCTTAAACATTGGCGAAAATCTGTGAGTTTTCAAGATATATGATAATCAAACATAGTTTTAAACTTTTGATTAACATAAATAGTAAATAATATAACAATTGTGTCCACGTGGCGTTTGTTTATTTGTGTTAGTCTCAGCTGATATGAACACAATGTTACGGTGGAGGGATACAAAGTATGGACCCAAGGTTGGAAGGAGTATAGGTTGAGGAAGGAGTGTGCCCTCAGTGTTTTATAAATACCATCAAGTTCAGCAATTAAATTGCAAAGATTTTCACACATATAGTGACGGAAACATGCAATTGCTCCAGATATGTGGAAAAGAAACCAAGTCAAATTAGCAAGGCTGCCAGTGGAAGTTACTATCTATCAAATTGCAGAGATAAAATAACCTTTAACATTCCTAAACAGTGATTTAATTAATTTTAATTGATTATTTAATTTATTTCCATGGCCAGGTAGCTCCTTTTGTTGGCGACATTTAAGTGTTGCTCTTAAATGTTTACTATCAAAACTACATGTTCCAATGTGAAATTTTCTAAACTCACATGTTCCAGAAGAATACATTTCAAAACTCTCATGATCCAGAGATTAAAGTCAAAACTCACATGATCCATTATTTAAAGCCCAATAATTTTCATTCTTCCACAAATAAACACAATTTGAAAGGCAATTCACATTTTTTTCATAATAATAACTTCCACCCAAATGGAAATTCAGTTTAATCAACACAAACTGGTTTTCGGTTGTTTACCAACATTTAGGTTTTTGGATCATGTGAATTATGACTTTAACTTATGCATTTATTCTAGCAATTCTAATTATACAAATACACTCTTAGTCTAATACAATAGTAGAATAAAACAAATATAATTAATTATAACCATATTACCCACAATACACAATTTATTCCTACTTCTTGGAGTTGCCCATTTCTATTATTTCCCGTTATATTTAACATTTTGTTTTTTATATACAAGATGTTAATGAACTACACCAAAATAATTTCAGCGATTGTAGACATGACTAATATAAGCAAGTTGAGATAGGCAATGCATGGTCTACGGCTTAACATAATGCAGTTAATTGTGTTAAACCTAATTGGCATCAGATGCTGATAAGTTGGTGTTTAAACAAGGTGGGTGAGATTATTGGATTAGAATGTTTTTAAAACTGCTTCCCAAGTATAGAAATATCAAAACTTAATAGCTCGTTATGGGTGTTCTCAAGATTTAATGCCTCAAAGATATCTCAAATCTCGAACTAATCACCTGCCAGTGCGACACTGAACAGCAATTAACTGCCTTCTTGCATCAATAGCCTACTCTAATAGTGTTTGTGTAACTGTTCTGGTGGCCCAATCCGTAACGCTGAAAACTGTTGTTCCAGAGGTCATTGGTTCGGTTAGTCATGTGGTTAGTTTTTTTTCCTCGTCATAAACTACAATAGGAAGAAATGGCGTGATTCATAATTATGAACGTGAATCTGATTGGCCAGTACAATAACACTAGTATGATTTCCGTTCTTTGGGACACTACAGTTAGTGTGCTGAGGATTGCCTGTTGGACAACATGGAGAACGTGTACAGCGTTTCAGAACTAGCAGATATGCACCTTATTTATGGTGAATCACAATGTAATGGGTTAGCTGCTGCAGCGCTGTACAGGGAACGGTATCCCAATAGGCGCCAACCACATCAGTCAACCTTCCAGTCCATTGATAGACGTTTGCGAGAGAGAGGAACCTTCCAGGAGCGATACCGGCGTTGCATGAACTCGATGCACAGTGCAATTCGAGGAGAATGTACTGCAAAGCATTGTAGAAGAGCCCTCTACCAACATATGCGCTATTGCACATGCACTAGGAGCTAACCATGTTAGTGTATGGCAAGTCATACATGAAGACGAACTTCACCCATTTCACCCACAGAAGGTGCAAGCACTAAAGCTGGAAGACTATGGCCATCGAATACAATTTTGCAACTGGGCTTTACTCCAGCAGCCTGAATTCTTTTCATCAGTATTGTTCACTGATGAGGCCTTGTTCATCAGGGATGGCCTAGTTCTTAATTCAAGAAACAGCCATGTGTGGGACTATGTGAATCCACATGCTGTCATGGAGAAGTCACCAGCAGACTTTTTCAGTCAACATATGGGTTGGAATAATTTCAGACCATGTCATTGGCCCATACCTGCTCCCCCCTTGGTTAAATGGACATGCTTATCTTCATGTGTTCCAGAACATATTACCTGTATTTTTAGAAGACGTGCCCCTTCATATTCGTCGTCAAATGTGGCTACAACATGACGGAGCTCTGCCCCATTTCACCCTTGCTGTACAAGAGCATTTAAACCATGTTTATGCTGCCCGATGGATTGGAAGGGGAAGTTCAACTGTAGCTTGGCCAGCACGCTCTCCCGACCTCAACCCAATTTATTTCTTTTCTGGGGTCACCTCAAGTCTCTGGTGTATGAAACACCTATTACATTCAGAAGAGGACCTAACTGCCCGAATAATAGCAGCATGTGAAGTTATTCGACACACACAAGGAATTTTGGACAGAGTATGACAGTCGTTCCTTCGCTGCTGTCAACTTTGCATTGGAAACACAGGTCGCCATTTCGAGCAGTTCCTTTAAACCTGACATAAAGAGTTCCATTTACTTTTCATTTTCTGTAAGTTCGTTCACCCTTTAAACCTCCCATTTAGATGTACAGCATGTGTGAGTATTAAGCAGGATTCAACCTTTGTTAGAAGGAATTGTAGTTAATTTCACTCACAAGGTGAAATTACTCTGTAAAATGCATTGTACAAGAATTAAAAGCTTAGACAAAATATTAAAACAAAAACAACCAAACAAACAAAACAAAAATGAAAAAAGAAGACAAATAAAGTGAAGGAGATGCGAACTTGTTTACCTTTCACTTGAAAGCTAATGTCATAACCATTGCGCTAGAGGGAGTGCTCCGACCGTCTCTTCATTTTCATGTGTTGTGCACTCAAGTGGTATCATCATTAGCAGTGGCGTACTGGCACTTTAGAAACTTATAGCCGTAACTTCCACATTTGAACCAACAGGACATAAGTCTCCTATCCCAAATTACTTGTTTCAGAGATCTCCACTTGCTCTGAAAATATTTCGGGTAGTTCATTAACACTCTGTATATATACAGGATGTAAATGAAAAACACCGCATGAATTTTACTGGTAATAGAGGGTTCATAGATAATCAATTTGAGATAGGAAACCAATGGTCTACGACGTCAAATTAATAAGTTATACGTATTCAAAGTAATTAGAGATTGTGACCAATAAATCATAAACAGAAAGAAATATGTGAATATTATACACTGGAATCGAAATAGTACTTATTAGGAAGTTAGTAAAGCCTGTCTGCTGTCTCTCTGAAGAAGCACTTCTAAACTGCAGTGTTACCAAAATTGCCTAAGATGGAGCCTCAACACATGGCTGCACACCACTGCAATGGGTAACAGGTTGTAGCAAGTGGCTATAGAAATATAGGCTAGCTCTAAAATGTGTGGCTTGGTTAAGCCGACTGACTGTGGACCAAATGATTCAGAGAAATTGAGTTGAAACCCGGAGAGGGGTAAACCTTTTTTAACCCCTTTCTTTTCCGTTTTGAGAGCAATGTTGTACTTATGCTTTAAAATAGCAAAATACCACCATCATATGCAATGCACATAGTATTGTTTACTTCTATTAAATAATTTACTTCCTGATTGTTTCCCACTCTCCAATTCTGTGCACCACAATTTACAGGCTCAGACATTTGTCTGAGTATTTTTCTCTCGTTCATCGTTCATTGTTCATTGTTCATTGTGGTACACCAAAACTCAGACTCATAGATTACTACTGGCCTTTAATGGTGTATAAACTTTGGGTTATGGTATTTCTGGTTATTATTCCATTGTAATCCTAGACCATAGGTTTCCTATCTCAAATTGATTGTCTATGAACTGTCCATCACCAGTAAAATTTGTGCGATGTTATTCATTTACACACTGTATATTGAGGAAGTTTACAATGGCCACTAATTACTTTAAACCCTCATTACCCTTTTCCATTTTCTCTATTTACTCATAATTTACTAGATAATTGAAAGTTACCCATGTGTTAAGATTTTTAAATTTATAAAATCATGGAACACACTGCCCACTTCGCACATGGCCAAGGGTTGTCCAGTGGCCACTCACTTTCAGTTGAAAACCGAAAAATTGGACGATAATTTGTTAAAAATTTCTAATAATTCACCATCACCTAAAGCACATCCCATTGCGCTTGAAGAAGCCATTTTACACACCCTTGAAATCTGTTAATTCCCCATGTCATGAGATACAAAGCTTGTAGCACTCATGGTGCAGCAACGTATACATTGCACATACTTACAAATATTTCAGGGGGCAACATAAGGTGGATATAGTGCTCACATTCACCGCAACAAATGGCACAAACACACAATGTGTTAAAACTGTCTTCAGAAATCTTATCTAGCAGTTAAATCTTCATTTCTTAGCACAATGCACATAACATGTATACATGTTGTTAGAATAGGGCGAGTTAAAAATTGATAATGGATATGCACATTACTAACAGCAAAAGAGTTTATGTTATGATGGCATGTTGCCACAGTAGCTCAATTAGACCAGCGACATAGAAAGCTGAAGTAACATATTCAAACTCCAGCCATAGTATTGAATTTTTCAACCGGATCGTATTTTTCTAGTCTTTAAACTGAATCAGAGTAATTGATTAAAGCAAAAGATTTGTATCTGTAATTATTGATTTCAGGGACGACTATTTAGTTACCCAGATACACACCGATACAGGCTTGGAACCAATTATCTTCAGTTACCAGTGAACTCACCATATAAAAAAGGAGGTGCTACTAATTACAACAGAGATGGGGAGCAGGCTTACCATAACCAAAATGGTGCCCCTAACTACTACCCTAATAGTTTCCATGGCCCTGAAGAAGTGCCATCTGCAGCCATATCTGTATTTAATGTTACAGGAGATGTTAAAAGGTATGTGCAATATAACTGAAATTATTTTATTTATTATTTAATATTTCAGAAGTATTTAATTTTCATTTGAAAATTTGCCAATAGTTTGTTATTCTTTGAATAGTCCGGATGTTGAGCTAAATACTTTTTTTTACTGGTGTAAAAAGTTGTGTTATATATACAAGGTGGCCATAATTAAAAGTGGGGTTTTGAGGGGAACATAAGTAAACAACAAAGAACAAATAAATGGAAATTTGGTGTCATGCATTTCAGACAGTGGGAATTCTTTTCTAGCAAGAAAAAAAGTTCCAAAAATTGCATTCAATGGCACTGTACAGGGACCGAAAGGAAGAAAATGCTACAGGTGACTTTAACCTAACACAATTAGTACAACTGACAATTACAAATGGGGCCCAATCCTAGAACATGTTCCACTAACTAATGTTCCTGAATCACATTGTCCACTGCAGAACACAGCGGATCCCCATCTGACTCAAAGTATTATGCACTCCTTTAATGTTTGTAAACTATCAACATGCCCATGATACACCTTGTCCTTCGAATAACTTCTTTTCTTCTTTTTCTTCTTCTTTTTTTCTTCTTCTTCTTCCACTTCCCTAGGATGCCACTATTGTGGTGTTAGGGGATTATCTAAGACCCATCTTTTGAACTTGTCTATTTTCTTGGCTAATCCTTTGAGCTAACCATTGACCTTCCTCTCTTAGCAACTACTTGTTGCACTTCCTCTTCCCATGTTGTTCTTGGTCTACCAACTGGTTACTGTCCTTGTTTTACCTCCATAAATTGACATGGTTTCCAGTCTTCTTCCATTCTTATTATATGTCCATACCATGTAAGTTGTTTGTTTTTGATTCGTTTACTGATGGGAGATAAACATAATTCATCTCTTATTCTTTCACTTCAAGTGTTATCTCATCTTACTTTGCCCACTATTCTTCTTAGGCACTTCATTTGAACTAAGTTAACTTTACTGATATTCTTATACACCGTCCAGCTCTCACTCCCATATAATATAATATAATAGGTTCCAGTACAGCATTATACACCTGGATTTTGATCTGTTTATCAATGTCCCTTTCGCCAAATATGCTGCCTATTCAATGAATAATTCCTACAAATAACCCTCAACCAAAAATCACATAGGGTGAGATCTGACAGAGGGGGAGGCCATTTCATAGGAATGCACAACTGATGATGTGATCATTGGCGGAATGTTGTCAGAGGAGTTGCTGCACCCCCAATTCAATGTAATGGGGCAGTCCATCCTCCATAAATATGGTAGTGTGGAGACATCTGCATTGTTGGAGCTCTGGAGTAGCAAAGTTGGACAGCATTTACTAGTATCTCCATACATAAACAGTACAGGTCTTTATTCCAGTTGGTCTGCATTCTTCAAAAAAGTATGACCCAATTATGAATGAAACAGTAAAGATGCACCTTGCTGTTACTTTTGGTGAGTGCAAGGGAATCTACTCAAATGCAGATGAATCTGCAGATGCCCAAGCATGACAATTGTGTGTTGACAGTGCCATTCAGATAGGACTTTGTCACTCCAAAAGATGCTCTAAAGCCATGCGTCCTCTACCTCTACCTGAGCTTGGAAGAACTCTAAGCATGCTTCTGCATCCTGAGTACACAGTTTTGTACATAGCTAATCTTGGAGCGGAAAAATGTCAGCACCTTGCACAAACATTGCCAAGCACATGACTAGGGCATCATCCAGTGTCCAGGATGACATTGTCTGTGCACTGCTGTATCCCTGTTTCACACTGGTCTCCACTACAGCACTTGCAACAATTTCCAAGCCCTCATTTCGTACAGATTTGTATCTTATAAAGAGCAGTACATTTGAAGCATGAGACCATCTTTCCTAAATTAGTAATGGCCATAGGACTTCTGTGTGTTCTTCACTGTTCAGAGCAACTGAAGAGCAACTGAAGAGCAATGGAAGATTGCTGTCAGTTTGATGATAAAGTTTGATCAGCAAAGCACCATCACATAGGTATAGTATTGTGCACACAAGTGTATCATAATGATTGTATTCAAGTAAATCATGATACCTATTGACATTGCCAATGAGACCTACTTCTTTCATCCCCTAGTGACAAGTATTTTTCTTCTCAGAAGGAATTCCCACGTCTGAAATGTATGTACTTACAATTTCAATTTATTCTGCTTCAGTGTTGTTTATGACCCCTCAAACACCTCACCTTTAATCATGGTCACCTTGTACATGTTTGTTATGAGATGTGAATAGAATTGGAAATCTTTTAAATGTGACTATCTTTCTTATTGTAATCTTTGGTACTTGCTAATGGTTTAGCATTTCTCTTTGAATGTGGGTTCTCCAGGATTGGGAAGTACTGTAGATAAAACATTTTGATGAATAGTCAGTTTCTATTGCTGGAAAGCAAACATAACATACCTAACCTGTGTAGTTACATTACTGACTTTGATGCACATCACCTAACAGAACAGTTTAACTGCATAAGGTTTGTGAAAAGACAGCTTATAATGATAAAAAGCATTTTATCAATCAACAACAAATCAAAGTTTGTTAGCTACAAATCAGAAACTTACTCTCACTTCAAACAGTAATCATAAGAAAATAAGGCTACTTCCAAAACCCATTGCAACATCTAGCAGACAGTCATAATTTTCATCAGATTTGAGTAAATTATTACTCAATGCTGTCTAGAACATTTATAGTTAACTTGTGAGAATCTGCTACAGTAAAAATGTCCAATAGGATTTTGAAATCAAATATTGGTTATAACATGTATTGTGATTATGACTTTTAAAATTGAAAAGATCAGTTTTATTTCCTCCATTGTATACATAGTAGATGGAGAATAGATGAATTTCACCGAAAAATTTGACATCAAGATGTCATTGGTAATACACGTTTTGAGGTTTCCTGAATAAGACGTGCCTTTTTAGAAAAAGATACTGTTGTGCATGCATGTTTTCAAAGGATGCAACATGAAGATTTTCAAATTAAAACCTCCATCCCAAACTACTGTTTACATAGGACATTTAGAAAATTTCAATTCTCACAAAAATGGCTCTTAACAATTTTCATTAAACCATATGTGTTTTAAGATATTTCATAACAAATGAAAGATATATATTGCATTTCTGGGAATAGCCTGTTGCATCCTCTTCATTCCGGATGACTTTTGCATAGCTAGTAAAATATAAGAGATAGTCAAAGTCTTACTAAATACATAACAAATAAAAATCTTGTTAAAGCACACAATTTATGTAAAATACATTTTCTATTTCATGGAGTTAGCTATTTCCCAGATATTAGTATTAGTTTGAATTACCCAATACTTATAAAACCATTTCTACAAATGTTTACTTCAATTAACATGATGAACATAGAAAAATAAGCTTTTTAAGTGATATAGTTTATTGAAAAATGGTTTGAGAAAGTTATGTAAATGCAGCACATGAGATTTCTTTAAATTTAGTATATCTTTTCTTACATTTTTACTATAGTTCCTGTCTGTCTATTTTCAGTCTTATAAATGTCTAAACATCCAGGCTACTATAAAACAATCTATAGATGTCAGTACTTACATGTGATTTCATTGTTAGGTATGATACAGGAGATGAAGATAATTTCAGTCAGCCTGCAATATTATGGAACAAGGTGTTAATGCCTGATGAAAGAGAACGAATGGTGAGAAACATTGCTGACCATGTCAGCAATGCTGCTGATTTCCTTCAGGTATTATTTTTACTATTTTCTCTAATATCACAGAAAAGTCAAGCACCAATTATTTAAAATCTTTAAAGCGTGAAGCAACATAAGCAATGAAAATAAACTTTATACTGACTATGCAAAGTGAGACAATCTCTAGTGGTGACAATTATCTTTTTTAAAATAATTTAGTACAGGGTTCTTCATTTAAAACCTAACCAAGCACAGCATTTTGTCTGTGCACAATTGGGGTGCCACAGCCAGCTTTGCTCCTACATAAAATCCATGTATAAAGCATGTATAACACTCTTACATTATATCTTTTGTGTGTAAAAGTTATAAATGGGAATCACCATAGCATAGCATATCATCAAACGTTCCCTGGTGAAGTGCCTCCTTCCAGATTTACAATTCAAGAGACTGTGAATAAATTTGAAACCACGGTTCTGTGGCAAACAAAAGCGTAAATGTACAGTTTTAACAGAGGAAAAGTTAGACGAAATAGGTGCATGGTTTGAACGTTTACCAACTAGCAGTTCTGAATTCTACGCTCAGCGACTCAATGCTCTAGGCTATTCTTCACTTGGGCATTCATGATGTATCATATAATATTAAGCTTGCTATCACTAACTTGGCAGTTAATTTCACTGTAAGGCAGAAATTTCACTAGCACCTTTAGAAATGGTTTAAAATTTGCTCTTTTTTTCTAGGTATTCGTTTACATTTATTTAGAGAAATAAAAAAAGAGAATATATTTATAAAAAGCATGAGTATTGCAGTGTTCAGTGTGGAGTATAAGTTAATTTAGTTTACTTTTATTAATGACAGACAAATGATAATGAAATCGCTAATATCAATAATTAATTTATATTTATTACCTGCACAGAATGTGCGCCTATCTTCAAGAATGCTTTTAAAAAGCATCACTTTTGAAACATTTATTTTATTTAATATTCTTGACACTTAAAGGTGCTTTTAATATAAGTGTCTCGAGTTTGTTTTTAGTCTTCTGTGCAAAGTGATTACCACAGCACACATTTTTATTTTTTAATGTCCTCTAGGAATGAGCACCTATTATTGCTTTGATTTCATTTGCACATGGAAAAAAATGTTCAATTGCTTCATATTTTCAGTAAAGGTTTTTAAATTATCACACTCTGAAAGATTATTTTCATTAAATTTCCTTAACGTTAGAAGACATTGTCTTAACAGATGTACTCTGCTATTTTCACATGAAACTTAAAGTGTAGGCCAGCCTAAATACAGAGTTCTTCATTTAAAACCTAATGGAACACATGTCTCCAATACTCTATATGCAGTCTGTAAATGCAGAGAGGTACTGAAATGACATGACCCCATTTTATCATGGACTGACAGAAGAAGAAAAATCATATGGGTGGTTTCCACAAGATTCTGCTACCTCTCAGACAGTAGAGGAGACAATGAATAAAACTAGGGAAATGTTTGAAGATAAGAGTGATTAGTGCTGGTGTGTGGCCCTCTCGCTCCCTCAATCTAACAGTGTGAGATTTTTACTTGTGTTGTTGTTGTAGTGTTTAACGCCTGCTTTTACTACTACGGCACCGCAGGCGGTGACACTGATGACACATGGAATGAAGATGGAGCACCGGTGGAATGAGATGGAGGGGGAAACCGCAGCACTTGGAGAAAAACCGCCCTGACGCCGCTTCATCCACCACGAATACCACATGCGGGTCCCTGGGATCGAACCCGGGCTGCCTAGGTGGTAGGCAAGCGCGCTAACTGCTCGGCCACGGCGCTGCCTTTTTTTTTTTTTTAACTTGTGGGTAACCTGAAAGACAAAGTTTACGTGACAAATCCTCATACATTGGAAGAACTAAAACAAAATATTAGAAATGAAATCAGAAACATTACAATGGCCCAACTTAATCATGTGAATCGGAATGTGTTCTCCCAGTATAATGCTTGTTGGATGACATTTCTAGCATCATAAGGTAAGAAAGAGCACATGCTTTATGCACAGAGTTTATGTACGAGTGTAGCCGGCTGTGACACACCCAATCGCGCACAGGCAAAATGCTGTGCACCCGTTAGGTTTTAAATGAAGAACCCTGTAGTCAAATGACTTGGTACAGTAATATATAAAATGATTGAGTGCAGTAGGTCTGAGTGGTTCAGTTGGTTAAACACTGGCCTATTGATCCCAAGGTTGAAACTTCAAAGCCAGCCAAAGGATTCCAGCCGATGGTTTTGGTGGCACCGTGGCCAAACGGTTAGAGCATTTGCCTACCACCAAGGCAGCCCGGGTTCGATCCCACATACCCATGTGGTATTCGTGGTGGACGAAGTGGATCAGGGCAGGTTTTCTCCAGGTTTTCTGGTTTCCCCCACCACTCATTCCATCACTTGCTCCATTATCACCATTCCAATCATCGATTACACTTGCATTTCATATCATCCTCTTCCTCACCATCATACCTGGTGCTTGGCTGACCACCTGCTTCCAAGTCTTCACTCTGGTCCATAGAATCCTCTGCTCCTCAACAGGGGTCTGACTCTAGGCACAGGCTTGTAAGTCCTAGGGGGTGTAAGTCCTACATAAGGGGAGGGTAAACAGGTAAAGAAAAAACAACAAACAAAAAAAAGAAAGAGTGCAGTAAGCTGTATAAGTACTTTGGCCTTCTCAAAGTTTCATAAAAACATAGCTTTCATAACAAATTCAACTCAAACTCTTATTTTATTCTCATTCTCTTCTTTAATGTAGAACATAGTATTTTGTCTGTTCTTGCTTATATAGAGCACAGAAATTAAATTAAATTACATTTATTTAATCCATGATGATGATGAATGTAGATAATAATATTAATATTATTAATAATAATAATAATAATAATAATAATAATAATAATAATAATAATAATAATAATAATGATAATGATAATAATTGATGATGATGACGACAACGATGATGATGATGATGGTGGCGGTGGTGGCGGCGGCGGCGGCGGTGGCGGTGGCGGTGGCGGTGGTGGCGGCGGTGGCGGTGGCGGTGGCGGTGGCGGTGGCGGTGGCGGTGGCGGTGGCGGTGGCTGTGGCGGTGGCGGTGGTGGTGATGATATGATGATGATAAATAATTTATATTCATGACTTATGGTTATATATTAAGATGAATATTTGCAATGAAAGTTAGTGTATATATTGACATTGCATGTAATACTTTTTAAATGTTTTATAGGTCTAGTTTTACTTTGTATTTTAAGCATAGTACACAAGTCTATTTCACATATGAATGCAAAAGCTCAACTGAAATTGCTAGAAACTTCGAAGTGCCCTGGAGCTTTATTTTAAAAATCTAGGACCCCTTCTTTATAAACTAATAAGCCCATTGCATAAGAGCCCTTTCCAGGCCAAGGCCTACTGTCTGACCACTGCGTCCCCCAGTTCTGCATCATGAGTGAGGTGCAGGTCTGGAGGATGGGACATAGTCAGTGCCCTGGTCCTTCCAAACTGGTATATGTGGTCTATGCAACCAGGGGCCACTACTTTTTAATCAAGTAGCTCCTCAGGGATCTAACATGGCTGAGTGCTCCCTGAACAGGTCTCCCAACAGGAGAAAATCTGCACACTGGTACCAGGAATTGAATCCCGATCCACCACTTAGTAAGCAATCTCTTCTTCATGGGAAAAATAATTTAAAATAACAGTTTCAACTATACTACCTGATCAAAAGTATCCGGACACCTATCTAAAATTGCACTTAATCTTTACCTGTGTCTCATTTCCTATTACTGGGCATTAATATGCGGTGGTCCATCCTTTGCCTTTATGACCACTTTACTTCTGCTGGAAACACTTTCAATTAGCTATCTATGGAGGAATGGTAGTCTATTCTTCCTGAATAACTGTAGCCAGAGAAGTTAGTGATGTTGGACACTGGGGTCTGGAGCGAAGTCAGTGTTCTAATTCATCCCATAGGTGTTTAATGGGGTTCAAGTAGGGACTCTGAGCAGTTCAGTTCATTTCAGGAATGTTATTATCCACAAACCATTCCCTCATAGATGCTGTTCTATGACAAATTGCACTGTCATGCTGATGCAACCATCATCCGGTCTACAATTCACCATTCACAGTACACAAGGTCTAAAATGTGTTCATATCCTTCTGCATTTATATTTTTCTTAAGCACAATAAGGGGGCCACATTCTAAACATGAAAAACATCCCATACTACTAACAGCACCTCCTCCATACTTCACTGTTAGCACTAAACATGATGGCAGGTATCATTCTCTAGGCATTTGCCAAACCCAAACCTTTCCATCAGATTGCCACACCTTCATCACTCCAAATCACGCATTTTGAGTCCTCCACCGTGCAATGGCAGAGCTCTTTACACCTCAAGAATCGCTTAGCACTGACTACCAAAATGTTTGGCTTATGAGCACCAGCTCAGCTGTGGTATCCCATTCCTTTTAACTCCCGACACAGTCACTGTGATGGCAGGACTTGCTGGTAGCACTATGGAACTTGTATGTTATTTCTTCCACTGATTTCTTGCGATTGCTTACAACCCCCCTCCTCAATGCTCGACAATTCCTCTCCATCATTAAAATATGTCTGCCTGTGGTTGTTCCTTCATGTTTCCACTTCACAATCACATCACCAACAGTCAGTAGCTTTAGAATGGTTGAAATGTTCCTAATGGATTTGTTACTCAGCTGACAACCAATGACTTGTCCATGTTCAAAATCACTGTGCTCTCTTGATCTACCCACTCTGTTGTTGCTGCTTATCTACTGACAATACAATATCACCTGCCCTCTTTTAAGGTGCAGGTCTGCCTCTCATGACATCTAGGGTTCAATTCCATACTAAATAGGGGTGTTCGGATTCTTTTACTCAGATAATGTACATACTTTGTGTCATGAGCATCGGCAGAGCTTTTTTAAGGATGGCTGCATGTTGGAAGTTTACAGTTAAACAATATTAATTTATTATTCTGTTGCCGAAAACTGTAAAAGATGAGTTATAGTATTTGTTGCAGATAAGTGCATTAATTTATGCTAAATAAAAACTGTTCTTTATATCAACAATGAAGCAATAGTCTAATAGTAATTGATTGCACATTACATTTACTAACTCCCAAGGAAGGGCTGTGACACCCCCCCCCCCCACCTTGTACCCCCTTTGTGGTGCCCATGCTTCATGGATGAGTTATCTCTCATAATATGTTTTTGGTTAACTGCTGAAACTTCTGTTAATCAGATGTTAACAGGTAGAAAATAAAAACAGGGCCATGTGACTTTAGTCTTTGTAAAACAAACCATGTAAATAACAATACTCAGACCTGTTATAATGTGTACTTATTGTTTTCAGGTACGAGCTATTAAGCTTTTTGGTGGAGTGAGTCCAGATATGGGAAAGATGCTTGCTGAAAAATTAGGAATGGATCCTGCTATTGTAAAAAATATTAAGACTGAAAGCTGAATTTTCAAACAAATCAATTAAAAAAAAATTAAAGACTGTGTACAGTGATCATTGTTGCTCATCTAGGCTTACAAATTATTCATGTTACTTACATATAGAAAAACATATGGAACTTTGTAGTACTGAGATGAAGATGTGTAAATACACTGCAACAAATAACTGTAATTATGAATATTTTAAAGCTTAACTTATTCTCAAAATGCTTACATTAATTTCCAATATTCAAAATCTACTATAAATGGTATCAGAACATGTTATTAAACAGGAAAATGCATTCTGAGCTTTTGATACTTCTAGGGAGTTTGAGTGAATGTGAAAGTAGGACTGTGCATGCCTCTCCTTCCTTAATTGCTGCACATTTCTACATCACCACGTTCATATAGCTCAGGCAATAATGTTTACATGCCTTTTATTCATCTTTCTACCTGGACATCCCAGAGGAATCGGGAGGAAAGATTACTTCCTTCCTAGGAGTGGCACATAGTCCAGATAAACTAAAGTTGCTAGAAAAATATGAATAATTATAAATACAGCCTGATGTTAATATAGTAGAATCCTGATAACTCTACCTAATGTAGACTAATAGGGTGCTGAGTTAGCAAAATGTCTACTTTTACAGAATAAAGGGCGTGTTATTCATAACTCATAATATAATACTTCAAATTACATAATGGATGTTCTAAACATAAAATAGGAAACAGAAAAATAGAATATTTCCTAAAATGTATTATATATTAATATTTAAGAGATGGAATCAGGACTGAAAAATTCAATGCCATAGCCGGGATTTGAACCACTAATATAGCATTGAATTTCTCAGTCCTGTTTCCACCTCTTAAACATTGCTCCTACACAGCTTGTGTTTAAAAACACCAGCAGTAAGTTTGTTGTCATAAATAAATAATTTAACATATTAATGTTAATTAAAGAAATTGAAGCTATTAACAGTGAAGCAACAAGATTCTAAAGTAAGAACAAATTAGAAACTAAAAACTTCACTTATGTTAGTAATGTTGCAAATTTTTCGTGCAAATTGCAATTGCCAATTGCAATTTGCACGAAAAATTTGCAACATTACTAACATAAGTGAAGTTTTTAGTTTCTAATTTGTTCTTACTTTAGAACATATTAATGCTCCCATTTGTCCAATCCCTTTAACGCATCAAATGTAGTTTCCATTGTTATGTTAACTTGTCATCTTTTCTTCTCATTCAGCATTTTTACTGGCACAAACACAACTTTATACAACACTAACAGTAAGCCTGAAATCTGAGAAACTATATTGTTACCAGAAATATGTAACTGAAAGTTTAGCTTAACAAAACTGGGCAAAGGAATAAACCTTCAAACCTTCCAAACAAGTGTTTGTGCTATCTATCCACATTATTAGTGGCACGCTTTTGATTTCATTGCAATGGTCTGCCAGCTAATAATGTTCTGGCTAGATATCAAAGGATAATAAATGGTCAGTACTTCTGTTACATGAGAGAGAATGCGGTAGGTTGTATAGTACACTAATTAAAATTTACTTATACTGTTTATACCACATAGCGGATTATAGAAATTATTAAAGTCGAGTATAATGATAAAAACTAAAATTAAAAAAGTCGTCGAGTTAAACAGAATGTCAAGTTATCAAGAGTCCAGCTCTCTACTGTATAGTGAAATGGTGAGTAAAAAAATCTTGTATTTCATTCACATAATTTTCTCAACCCCCTATCATTTATTTTAAATAGCTTCTACAAACTATTTTTACAAAACTTTAGTCTTCTATCTACTCTATGTTAATTGATATAAGAAAAAAATTATTTTCTTGTTTAACGACGCTGTCAATTGCCAGGATCACATCAGCGTCGCCGGTGTGCCAGAATTTTGTCCCGCAGGGGTTCTTTTACATGCCAGTAAATCTACTGACATGGAGCTGTCATTTTTAAGCACACTTAAAAACCATCGGCCTGGGCCGGGTTTGAACCTGCAACCTTGGGATCCGTAGGCCAGCATCTAACCAACTGAGCCACCCAGACTGACAACTGATATAAGTATTTGCAGAAACAATGTCATTAGAAATTCATTGCTGGTACAAGAAGGAAAAGGGAGACTCAATTGGCAGTCAGTCAGAAGTTTAAAAGCGAGGCAC
Organism: Tenodera sinensis; assembly: GCA_030765045.1. Lineage (NCBI taxonomy): Eukaryota > Metazoa > Arthropoda > Insecta > Mantodea > Mantidae > Tenodera > Tenodera sinensis. The sequence continues at coordinate 33,059,393 of CM060961.1, read as the reverse complement.
TTATATGTTCATCATGAAATTCCATTGTCTTTACATGACATTTAAAGAAATAAGTGCAGTGGCAGCACTTGAAAAGATTAAGTACCTATTAAAAATTCAAACCAAAAATAACAGATTGTAACAAATGGAGAAAACACCAGTTACTGCTATTCACACTTTATTGCCTTTTAGTCAGTTAGCATAGTGCTAACGTTACACTTAGATTACTTTTGTCCAAGCTCAGAGCAACAGAACAACTGCCGAATCACAAATAAGAACTGTCAGATTAGACTGCTAGTCAGCACGACTCCTCAACGCTTCGTATACGTCTTTTTTCCTCCTCTCCCGGTACTTGGCAGCGACTTATATAGGTCCTTAGACAGAGGGAAAGTTCTGGAGGTAGAATATTCGGGAGTGCCTGTGGCGAAACGGTCCAGAAACCGCACCGCCATGTAATAGCTATTGTTCGTACGCTCCTATTGTTGTCGGCGGCCTGTGGCGGAACGGTCCAGAAACCGCACCGCCATGTAATAGCTATTGTCTCGTACGCTCCTATTGTTGTCGGCGGCAGATCGTTAGGCCAGGCAGGCGAATGGCTGGGTCCGCCCTCCCCAGTGTAGGCAATCAGATGCGGCGGGCGCGGTGACGTTTTTGTGTAGTACATATCTCGAATGGTCTGTCTCATCTTCTTCTTCTCATTCTTCTTCTTCCTCTTCATCTCTTTCTTCTAATTCTTTCTCTTCTTCTTCCTCTTCTTCTTCCTCTTCTTCTCCTTCCTCTTCCTCTTCTTTGTCTTCTTCCTCTTTTTCCTCTTCCTCTTTACACTTTGAAAAAATTAAGTATTAAGAATTTAAACCAATAATAGATCTACAAGTTTTTTAGTAGTACATATGTATCTCGAATAGTCTGTCTCTTCTTTTCTTCTTCTTCTCTTTCTACTTCTTCTTCCTCTTTCTCTACCTCTTCTTCCTCTTCCTCTGACTCTTCTCCTTCCTCTTCAACTTCTTCCAATTTTTCCTCATCCTCTTTCTCTACCTCTTTCTCTTCTTCCTTTACCTCTTCTTCTTTCTCTACCTCCTTCTCTTCTTCCTTTCTTCCTCTTCTTCGTCTTCTTCTTCCTCATCCTCTTTCTCTGCCTCTTCCTCTACTTCCTTTCCTGTTTCTTGCCTCTTCTTCCTCTTCCTCATCTTCCTCTGCTTCCTCCTCCTTCTTTCTCTTCCTCTTCTTCCTCTTTCCCTTCCTCTTCTTCTTTCTCTTCTTCCTATTCCTCTTCTCTACCTCTTCCTCTTCTTTCTCTTTCTCTTCTTTCTCATATTCTTCTTCCTCTGCCTCTTTCTTTTCTTCTTCCTCTTTCTCTACCTCTTATTCTTCCTCTTTTATTTCCTCTTTCTCAAACTCTTCCTCTTCTTCCTCTTTCTCTACCTCTTCTTCTTCCTATTTCTGTACATCTTCCTCCTCTTCTTCATCTTCTTTTTCCTCTTGCTCTACCTCTTCTTCTTCCACTTTTATTTCCCCTTCTTCCTCTTTCTCTACCTCTTCCTCTTCTTCTACCTCTTCCTCTTTTACTTCCTCTTCTTCTTTGTCTTCTTCTTGTCAAGGCATCATGACTTTAAAGTTCAATGCCTTGGCCATCTTTCCACATATTTCTGTTCTGCATGATCATTGTTCAGTTTGATATTAATTTTAACAAATCATTCATAACATTAGCTTCCCAATGGATTTTCGGTCTACAAACTGCTCTAGTTCACAAGGGTTTCCATTTATATATTCCTTTCCTTTTTTTTATCTTCCATTCTCTTAACATTTCGAAGCCAGCTTAAACTCTTTGCCCTAATGAAATTTACAATATTTTGGTTACGTATTAATTCATTTAATTGTTTATTGGTTTTTTTTCTCTAGTTGTCATCTCTATCTTTAGGGGGTCAAGTTCCTGCCCACTACACAAAATTCCTTCCAAATGAAGAGGCCACCAGAGACTATTCCCAGAAAATTCAAGATACACATTTTATTTGTGTAAAGAAATGGTATTGTGACAAAATGACAAAATCAGTCCAGTTGCTTTTCTATCACATCATTTTCTCCTACACTTTTGCACAAAAACAGTTTTCTTCTACTGACATTAACACAGTTTACAGCCTTTTGTAATATTACTACTCACAACTGATATTACTACTCATAGCCTTACTCACTCCGTTCAGTGACTTTCTTCGTTTTCTGTCTCTTATACACGAACTTTAATGATACAGTAAGTGAACACTCGTTAAAACTTATTCACTTTAATGCAAGCTGTCACAGAGCTATCTTGCCCTCACTGACACACTGACCGACTCAAAAACTGTCTGCCTTCATGCGCTCCACAAGCTTTTGTCGGTTTGGGTGGCTCAGTTGGTTAGACGATAGCCTACTGATCCCAAGTTCGCGGGTTCAAATCCGGTCCAGACCAATGGTTTTTAAGTGTGCTTAAAAGCGACAGCTCCATGTCAGTAGATTTACTGGCATGTAAAAGAACTCCAGCAGAACAAAATTCCGGCACACTGGCGACGCTGATGTGTTCCTGGCAATTGACAGCGTCGTTAAACAACAAAACAAATTAATTTAATTCGACCACAAGCTTTTATTACCCCAATGACGCAGCCAGATCTTTCTCGAACGTCTATAAACAAGCCGGCCGCCGGACACTTCTTAAATGATCTGGAAAACACCTTTTTCGACATGCCACGCTCATTGCTGTCACGTGTTTGCTCTCGTGAGTGGTGTGCGGTAGCTTGACCTTATGCACCTTTGATACACGCCACGCCTTCATTCTGATGAAGGCCATGGAGTCTACAATGCCCGAAAGCTCAATGTTTTTCAACCTCACACGGCTGATCACCCGTGAAGCCTTAATTATTAACACGCGCCGTGAAAGCTTTAAATCTTAAATAGTAGTCATTGGAAACGAAATAGTACTTAATGGACCCTTAGAAAAGCCCGTATTTTATCTCTCTGAAGAAGCGGTTCTAAAATGTAGCGCTTCTAAAAGCGCTGAAATTGCGGACTTAACAAGTGGCTGCACGCCACAGCAATAGATAATAGGTTGTGGGGAACGGCTAAAGGAAAACAGAGCAGCTTTAAAACGTGCGCTTTGGCCGCACAATTATGACGACTCACTATGGACCTAATAAACTCCAGAAGTTGAGCTCAAATCCGGATATGGGTAAATTCGCCCCCTCCCTTTCTTTTTCGCCTTGAGAGCAATGTTGTCCTTATGCTTTAAAATAGCAAAATACCACCTTCATATGCAATGCACAGAGTACTGTTTACTTTTGCTGGATCTCACATCTGATGGGTTATATAAATTATTTTGTTAACGACGCTGTCAATTGCCAGGATCACATCAGCGTCGCCGGTGTGCCGGAATTTTGTCCCGCAGGAGTTCTTTTACATGCCAGTAAATCTACTGACATGGAGCTGTCGGTTTTAAGCACACTTAAAAACCATCGGTCTGGGCCGGATTTGAACCCGCGACCTTGGGAACAGTAGGCCAGCGTCTAACCAACTGAGCTACCCAAACCGACTCTGATGGGTTAGACTGGAGGATTATGTATTGACATTGATCTGAATCTGTCGGTTGGCTATAGCTGTCCCTGTCAATAAGAGCAATTTTCAATCTAACAGTTAAACAACTGTAAGCAATTAACAAAACGTTGAACCAAGCAATAGCACAAAGCACTACGACTCTCCAAAAGAGGCGCTGAGTATATGTCTTAGCATGACAAATGTCTAATGCTGCCAGAAGGTGACCTAATAAGCCTAGAAAATACAAACACAACCATGCGGTGGCCGTTTCCTAGTCAAGTCATCCACGTATCATTTCCTTTTTGCCTTCAGCACACATTACGTTGAAGCCTTTAAACAGGTACTCTGGAAACATGGAGCAAAATTACACATTAGCCGAATCAGCTGGCATGCATCTAGTATATGGCGAAGCAGGAAGTTGTTCTGCAACAGCTGCATAGATTTATGGAGAAAGGTAAACCAATAGACGGCAGCCGCATCGGACTATTATTGGATATGTAGTTCGGCGTTGGCAAGAACATGGCTCTGTGGTGGCAAATAAAGCAGATTGCGGTGCAATACGTACCGAGTTTGAAGAAAGTGTACTGTATTTACTGGAAGAGAAACCGTCAACCAGCATCCGTGTACATACAATAGGCGTCTAACACAGAAGTGTATGGCAAGTCTTGCATGAGGAGCTGCTCTACCCCTTCCATCTACAAAAGATACAAGCCTTAACGCCGGAGGATTGTGATTTACACTTGCAGTTTTGCGAATGGGCTTTAAGGCAGCCACCTGAACTGTTTTCAGTGGTGTTGTTCACCGATGAAGCCACGTTTACCAGGGATGGACCGATTCTAAGCTACAAGAATGGTCACATATGAGCATACAAATCCCCTATGCCACTGTTGAGAAGAGCCAGCAACAGCAGTGTATGGTGAACATAATTATGGGCTGACATTGTTTCTGACGTCTGTCTCTCTGCTTTTCCTGCCTTTTTCTCAAGATCCTCACAACGCTTGGCAGCTCTGGATTCTGCGGTGGCTAGAAGAGTTCCTGGTGGTTTGCAACTAGGTGGAATTTTAGATCCAGAAATGTTAATGTCATTTATGAAAATCAGGAAGAATTCCTGCAGTACTTTTCGGGGTTGGAAAATTCTGCCCATGATAAGACTTGTCTGGAAGCAAATGGACTTCGGCGTTATTTAGAAGACAGAAAATTCCTTTCATGGTTGAAATTCTTTCACCAAGTAATGCCTCATGTTGATGTACTTTATAATCAGCTGCAATCAAGATCAACGCAGGCTGTTAAAGTACAAAATGCTGTGTCTTCATTCATTCATTCCGTGTATCTGTGACATTCGAGAGGCAGCCGATGATATATTTGTGATTCCATCTGAATCAATGAGCAAACACCAGAAGATATGTCTAAAAATAGAAGCCAAAGAAATGTGTGACCGCATTATCGAGGACGCTAGACAGCGTTTTCAGTCGCTTAGTCATCTCGATGCACCAAAGCTGTTATACTCTAAAACTAAATTCTTTGCTCTTTTTAAGTCAGTTTCCTGAGGCCGAACTTCAAACTGCTGTGACTACGTATACAACACTGAACAAGAAAATGCTAAAGACACAACTTAGCGTTCTGTATGCAAGACCTGATTTTAGAAACACTGACGGGGCTGTGCAACTATTGCAATACATAATTTCTAACAGTCTGCAAGATTCGTTTTCTGAAGTGACGACTTTATTAAAAATTTTGATCACTACGCCAATGACCACTTCTGAGGCCAGAAAGATGCTTTTCATGCTTAAAACGCGTAAAAACGTTCTTAAGAAACACTGTGTCACAGGATCGTCTTACTGCTCTGGCAATGCTGTCCATGGAGAAAAGCATTGCTTCTAAGGTGGAGGGGTTTAATACCAGTCATCGACAAGTTCTGCAGCAGGAAGGAGCGCCGTATGGACTTTATATTTCGCTATTAGGTAAGACTAATTATGTAAAATGTCTAATCGTTGTATGGTATTGCACCTTATTTTGTTCACCAGCTGCCACTGGTCCTGGCAACATCCACTGAGCAAAAAACAAGCTGCGGAGGCTTATTTTCTCATCATCCGTTACAGCTGCAGTGAATATGATCAGTGATGTGCATACCCCAATTTTAAGGCACCGTTCTATAATGTAATCCTAGACCATAGATTTTCTATCTCAAATTGACTGTCTATGAACCGTCTATTATCAGTAAAATTCGCACGGTGTTATTCATTTAAAGTCTGTGTAGGTACATAAAACGTAGCAGCAGCAGCAGCAATATGCATTTTACTATCTTTAAGAGTACCGTGATTTTGTATTTTTGAGGTACAGACATACGACTCTTCTAAAACTGTTTTAACAAAACTCAGGGACAATTTGATTCCCGTTTTTCAAACCTAGAGTTGTCTACACATCCCCGATTAGTGTAATGCACTTTCACTATTTTCGCTAGAATATGTAACACTCCAATGCTCCAGTTTTTACCTGAGAAACTATAATTTTAATATTACTTGAAGTTGAAGCCTGGATAACATCCGTCATTACTTTCTGCAACACAATTTATCCATGCTGACGAACAATATAACTGAGTTGCAGAAAGTGAAAATACTGCAAGCTGCAATCGTCACTGCTGGACTTGTGACCCTGATGCCAACCCAACCAATGAACCTGAGAATTGTTCACAGAATTGTTTATTGTTTAGCCACTTGCAATATGACACTTTTGTTACTCACAACTCGTACTCATACCATGTACGAGAGTGTTCCGTGTCTTCTTGTATTTTCAAAGAGTAGTAATAGTTAATAGAATAAAAAGAAAAGTATTTCCCTGGCAGGGTAGAAATTCTTCTTTGACGAGCCGGGGAAATTATTTACGGAGAGGGAGAAATCCCCTCCCCACGTTAATTCGAACCTCGTACCACAGTAAAACCAGTCAATTCCGCAAGCGTCAATGCAAAATAATTCTTGAAGCCCCTGACATTTCAATTTCCTTTTTCTGACCATCAGAAAAAACTAGAGGGTTTAACATCCCATTTATATATAACAGACTGATCACCTACAGTTTATCCTGCTCTTACTTCCATAAAATATGATATATGTTTAGCTGATTTGTGATACTCACCGGCTGTAAAAATTGTTCATTGACGAACCCATGCCTTTTTGTTTTCAAAGAAATGTCGTAATACGTGCGGGGCATAGTACGTGGTCACTAAAACCGGCGAATTCCCACAGTTCTGTTTAGCACATGTCAGTGCTGTTTAGCACAGAGCTACGTGTCTGATACTTCGCTCAAACACAGGTCCCGCCTCGGAACTTAGAAAAATGTCCTTTAATGATTTCGTAAAAGCTGGTAACACAAATTATAGTTTGTTGAAGCGTTATTATAGAAAGAATGTACACCCACTGATCACAAAATATCCATTGCATAATACTGTCAAAATTACCAAACGACAATACTGCAGTTCCCGCTCGAATTTTCTGAGCTTGATCAACATATGCACTTGGTCGTCTGCGGTCGTCTGCAGTCGTCTGCTAATTAAAAAAGCTGCTGCGCAAGCGTACAATTGGGTGCGGACACACCGTAGCACAGTAGTCTCGTCTCTTAAGTTGATTCTACCTGATAACTACTGAGTTTTCTTATAGTTTGGTGTTCTGTGATTTTCTTTAGCCTTCTTGGTCACACTACATTGAATTTCTCTCGTGTCTCGTTCGCGTAATCCACAACATGCACTGTCAACCAAGTTGAATGATTTTAAAACAAGCGGTACCAATATGTAAAACTAAAATAACCGAACTTACTTTTTTGGTAAAAATATCTTTATATCCACCAACTAATCTTGATTACTTATTTATTACGTTTGGTATAAATATAAAACAAAGTTTCTAAATTATAATGCGGGTAATGCGGATTTGTTTTGCAAAAAATTCGGTTTAGTGGCAAAATATATGTATTGGTAGTCACATTGTGTTTGTACGCACGCTCTCACAGGTTCTGTTTGTTTACATTTGAAGCAGACGCACGTGGATTGGTATATAATTTAGTGACTAATGAAATGTTACGTTATAAAATGTGGATTAAGATGTAATAACATACAACACAAGCCTAGACAATGGCTGAAGATAATAGTTTTGGGCAGTGGAATTTTAGTGAATACTTTAATAAGGAACGTTGTAAATATGATAAAGAATTAAGTGCTCCGGAACTGCTTAGCGAAGAAGACTGTTTATTTTCCCAGTTTTTTAAAAAGCCAGATGTCATTGTGGTAAGCTGTCATATATTTTTTTCTATAGGAAATACGACACACTACGAGTTGAGCTCAAACAAGGGCATACAGCGACAAATAGTTGATCTAAAATTGGACCTTCTATAGTTGAATTTGATTGAGCCTATCACATCCCATAAGGGTTAAGGGCATCCCATCGGCAGGGCAGCTCAAGTACGCTCATTAGGGGAGCTACTCCTAAAGTGCACTTTCTATAGTAAACTGGCCCAATTTCACCCCCACTAAAACATGCTAGTTTTCTTAAAACTGCTAATGCAAACATTCTTCTCTAGTAAATGCTACTCAAAGTATTACACTGGTGATTATTGTTTAAATATTCATTGGTCTTATGCAATAACCCCTCAGTGACTGCAAATTCCAACCTTTTTAATTTTTATTATAACTTTTTAGTTTTTGTTTTCTATTTTGTTGTTACATTGGTCTTGAGAGTTTTTTCCCCATGTTCATTCATAGGAATTACTTCTTTCTTAGTCAAAAGGCTGCCCATAATCTCCAACATAATCATGCTCATACATCCCCATGTTTGTACAGCTTCTCCAATTCCTCATGACACTTCCCACTCCTGAAACATAGATGTGCAATAGAAGAGACATGCCTAATTGCACAATATGAGAGGTGGGGGTTAGTGTATTGCTCACTCGCACTGTGATAACTGCACAATAATTGTTTATAATACGTAAACATACACCACTTGTGTACATGACTCCCTGAGTTCTGACATCACTCGCTTGTTCCCCACCACTCCAGTCACTTCTCCTCTCTTGTGCATGTAGAGTGTCACCACGTTCTGGACAAACTGTACCTCAATCCATGACTAATGGTATGAGTCTTATTTAGCATGTAACATTTCAGATCATATGTTCATATCAAGTCCTTGTGGGGAAACACTATTAGGACTGTGCTCACACATAATATAGCAATAAACAGTTATTAAAAAGCAGGATACATGTGATTTGCAACAATATTCTGTATCCTTTGGCAAAAACACAACTGTAAATTGTACAAAAGTAATCCTTAGGTTCTAGGCTTGTTATTCATGATAAATCCTTCCTGGAAGTGACTGCAAACTAAGCAAATGGATTTTACATATAACAAGTCTTTTTTTTTTTAGTAAGTAATGCGCATGTGAGGAAAAGAAAAATAACAAGTTTTCATCACATCATAAGTTCAGAAAATGTATAGACAACAAGAAATATTTTTGAAATTCCTAGTACTTCAAAAAAGATTATAAATTGTATATTTCAATGAGGTTAAAATATTTTTCAGCAGTAAGTAATTTGGCTCTTTATGTTTTTGAAATTATATGAAATTTAACGAGAATGAAGATGATTTTGTTAAAGCAATTTGGAGAAAGTGAAAACATTTAACATCCTTACATGTTCTTGAGTTATGCTCTTCTCCCTCTTAGCCCTCTATGTGTTTGTCTCTTATACAAGCAAGTCTTATTCTCAAAACCTTATGTGTTACATCACGTTACTTTTTCTATCCACTATTTAGGTTGTACAAACTATTCTTATGAAAGCTTATTTTATATCTGCTTCATATTAGCTGGCATAAACCTTTGCCGAACGAGACCAATTGTACATTTTATTGTAGATAAAAGGGGCATAGGAGAGAGCAAATCGATTCCGATTTATAAAAAACTGGGTCACTATACACTGACCTTGAAATTCCATGATGTTTCCGTGACATCCAAGAAACAAGTGAACAGCAACAGCAGTTGAAAAAAAGATAAAGGTGTTGAAAAATTTGAACCAATAGTAATGGATATTTAAGAAATGGCTAATACCACAAAAAATGTTATTTGAAATAAATTGCACAATTCAAAAAGCTTTACATTTTTTATAAATTAGGTTTTTTCTACCTCTTAGGTTTACCTACTGTAAAAAATTATATAAAATTCCTTCCAGATGACAAGGACTTAAAAGGCTATTCCCAGAAAATTGAAGACGTACATTTTATTTATCACATAACTATCCCAAATATAATATTTTAATCAAAATCATTAGAGTCATTTTTGAGAAAATAAAAAAAAAATATTGAACTTTTCATATAAACGGTAGTTTGAGATGGGAGGATTTTCTTGAGAATCTTCATGTCGCACCTGTGGAAAATACTAAACTTAAATACCAAGTTTGGTACAATCAAACATTTTGTTGTAGATTTATACTGTTCACAAACATGCAGGCATTCTAAAAATTCTTTGGGTTTTAAAAGGTGGATTATCACTTCAGCATTCTGGATCCCTTTTGTAATTACAATAAAGTGTGTAATGAAACACGTTTGGTAAATGTCTATCTTAATAAACACTAAATAGATAGAAAAGTAAGTTTTTGCAAGAGTAGTTGATAGAAACAATACCAAAATTAACAATAATAGCTAGAAAAAGTCATGCAATACATCAAATTCTATAATTGAAGCTCTTTGCCTGAACACTCTTATTGATCCAGGGATTATGTATGCAGAAATAAAACAATCCAATGTATTACAAACATACAACTTTCTGAGCTGATGACGCAATGTTATTGTGTGTTCTAAATTTTTGCTTAAGCATGTCTCTTAACGTTTATCAGTTGTATAGCATTATACACAATTTCTTTCAATTGAAGAGGACTTAACACTCTGTTGCAAGAAAATTCAAGATATACACTGAATTTGTCATGTAAGTATCTTTAATATATGTATTTTAATCAAAATTGGTCACAATTTTTGAGAAATTGAACATTTTGAAAAATCTTCTATGTAAAGTGTAGTTTAGGATGGGGCATTCTTCTTGAAAATTGTGTAGCATCTTTGGAAGATACTGAACTTACATACAGAGTTTGATGTTTATCAGACGTTTCATTTTTTAGTTATGCTATTCACATACATACATGGACCTTTTTCTAATAATACTCTTTTTTGAGTTCAGAGGAACTCCTAACCTGTATTTCTGGTGAAATCTCAACATTAAATTTTGGGTGGAGTACAACACTTCCTCTACTTACTACCTATAAGTAAGTATATTGATGGTAGTTGTCAAACTTACTTTGATTAGGGTTTTTACTTCTTTAGTCTTCCTTCAGTTTTACAATTGGACTGGCAGAAATCCAAGTGCCAAAGCTGAAAAACTGAGATTATCACTTCACTGGTTCTGGACAAGTCTATTCTAGTTTAGCAAAAAAGACCCAGGCAATTGGGTTGTCTCCTTAGCACAGTGGTAGTGCTCTGTTTACTAAGCAGGAGACCTGGGTTCGATTCACAGTACCAGGGTAGGGATTTTCTCCTGCTGGGAGATCTGGTCTGGGATACACTCAGCCTCGTTAGATCCCTGAGGAGTGAATTGAGGAGCTACTTGATTGAGAAGTGGCCCCTGGTTGCAAAGATCACATAACCTGCCGGGAGGGTCCGGGTGACCATGACCTACCTCCAGTACTGCACCCCACTCATGACCCTATAGTGGGCAGGGATGGGGGATGCAGTGGCCTGGAAAGAGCTGTTGCGCTGCAGGTTTAGTTAATAGCTCCAATGTGCTAGCATCTAATAGCAGTTGTTAGAGATAGCTATTACACAACTTGAATAGGGAGCAGGTTTATACAAAAATGAATATTTTAGTTTGTGATTTTGGTGGTTGGGTCACTTTGCTAATCACAGTCCAATATATAATTTACAAGCAATTTTAATATATCTGGTACTGAGAGGTAGAACTGGAACTTAAAAATTCAATGCCACAACTGGGATTTGAACCACAGACCTTCCGATTACCAGGCGGCTGCTCTAACCATTGGCATTAAATTTTTAAGTTCCAGTTCTACCTCTCAAACTTTGCCCACACACAGCTTGTGTGTTTAAAAACACCAACAGTAAGTTTGTTGGCATAAATAAATAATATCTGGTACTGTTAATTTGCAGGACAAATATGCTTTATCAATACAGCACAACTCTAGTTCAAATGATGTCTATAACATACCATGCTCGCAGTTTGAGAATGTCACCCAGCAAGATACCTCACTTCTATTGGAAAATTCTGCAGGTAAATGCCAATATTAAACATGTATCATCCCTAATGGGAAACAATGTATTTCTTCAAGTTATGCGCACAGTAAAAAGTAAAAATAATCACAGAGAGTAATTTGTGCAACTTCTAAAATACCACCAGTTGTAATGCAGTAGGTATAGCAGTTTTCAACTTTTCTAATATTATTTTTTTTTTAATTTGGTTCATGTTTTGAATCTATATACAGTTATTAAATTGATGAAATGATGCTCAAGTGAGCCTGGTACCTATTGAACACAAAGGGACCCAATGTAAATCTTCTAGTGATACAGGAAAGCTTGGATAAATAAAACCCATCCAGTAACTCACCTTAATCAAGATTGGAACTCAGGACCTCTAGAGTGTAAGTCAGGCATACTAACACTATGGAGGTTAAGGGGTTGCTTAGAACAATGGTAAGAATGCCCCTATAAACCTAAGCCAAAGGCTCAGAGATGGTATATTTTTAGTATAGCATAGAACATAAAAGTACTTGGGCTGGCATTGTAGTGCACCTGCCTTTTGTGCAACAGGTCACAGGTTCAATTCAAGGCTGCAAGGTGGGGATTTTTCTCTTACCAAGATTATTGTGTACCCTCCCCAAAGTAAGGAAGAGAGAGAGAGACTGAGATATACATCCAGTGTTTAAAATCCAAAGAAAAAACAGGAATCCAATGATAGCTGTATACAACATCACTGCTGATAGGCCAGGCAACCGCATGTGGGATTTGTGGTGGATAAAGTGGCACTGGGTTGGGTTTTGTCTGGGTTCTCCAGTTTCCCCCACCGTCTCATTCCACCAGTGCTCCATCTTCATTCCATGTATCATCAGTATCACCACCTGCGGTGCCATAGTAGCAAAAGCTGATGTTAAACAGTAAAAAAAAAGAGAGAGAGAGAGAGAAATTGCTGATAGGCAATATTTTGTAAATGTAAAAGCCTGCCGATACAAATGGGTATAAATGGAACAGTAAAAAAAGACGTAGATGAGCAGCAGTCTGCAAATCAGAGAGCATTGTTCCTTTGGGAGGTATGAGAGATTCAGAAGGGAACAAGGCAACATTGAAGATAAAAGATAAAGTAAAGAGAGAGGGTTGCAAAAACATGGAAGTCTGTACCAAAATAGGCAAAAGCTTTTACAGTCAATTACATGCATTTACGTTAAATTTGTCATGTTGTAAAATCTATTTGTGCCATATAGATGTATAAAATGCACGCCTTGTACGACACAGTGTGTCTGAATTTCATGTCACATTTGTGTTGTGAAACCTACAGTAATACCTGATATTTATCTTATTCAGCTCAAAGAGCACAGTACAGACATATAATGGCTATGAGAGGTAGAACTGGAACTTAAAAATTCAATGCCACAACTGGGATTTGAACCACAGACCTTCCGCTTACCAGGCAGCTGCTCTACCACTGAGCTATTGTGACAAACTGCCAGAATGGCATTAAATTCTCAAACCAGTTTGTATTTCTCCTGGTAAACCACAAAGGCAGTCTCACATCAGAGACAAATTACCCCAATGGTGACTTACTATTGTAAGTACTTTATATCCCAGGATTAAATAACTTAAATAAGAGGTAGAACTGGAACTTAAAAAATTCAATGCCACAACTGGGATTTGAACCACAGACCTTCCGCTTGCCGGGCGGAATAGTTTACTATTGTAAATGTTTTAATTACTAATGTTTATTGTTTTAATTACTATAATTTTTTCAATTAAAGCAAAAATTTGTGCTCAATTTTCCAAAAAGTATTGCTTTTTTAATAGGAGAAAGGGTGGAATTGTGTCCACGTGTTAAATTATAACATATTTTTACAGCTACAGAGGAGCCTATGGAAGTTGTCACTTCACCAACTGCTTTAGCAGAACTTGTGAGCAGTTTGGATGAACAGACACTCTCTAAGGAACAGTTGAGTGAGGTAGCAGAACAAGCTTTGATTGAAGTGCTGTCTCAAGTGTCAGATGCTGGACTATGCCACATCTGTTCCATGATCTGCATGTTGTCAACCCAGGAACAGAATAAACTTAGTCTTCTCACCACTCGCCACCTCTTGCTACCTAGAGTAAGTGTACAACATGAGTGGTCCAAGTTCATAGCTGTCATGCATAATAGTGGACTGTGTGATATTCAGTTTATTAGCCATAGAACTTCATACAAAATTATGGGCATCGTCAAAATATTTAAGAGTATAAGACAATATTTATAATATGAAGATTACAAATAACATACAAATTATTGTTTAACTTGGAAGCATTGGCATAATCTGTACAATCATATATCACAACTCGGTTAAACAGAATATTTATACAAACACTGAAGACTAGTATTACTCTTCAAGCCTGTTGAAGATCTCCATTGATGATCCTGCATTCTCAGTCACGTGAAAAGATTAAGAATAAAAAATATTAGTTTAGTTATGTGCATACATGTAAATATGTTTACACTTTTCCTGAATTATATTCTAAATATTCATTTACTGAGTAAAACTGATTTTTTTAAAGAATTTGTGTAGTTTGTAGTTCTGCATTAAACTTGTTTACAGAAGATATGTTTTAGCTGACTTGGCAAGTTGTTGCATAATTTTAAACCCATATATTTGACAGAAGTCTTAAACAATTTGGTTTTATGAATATAGTTGTGTAATTTGTGTATGTTATATGTGTTATGAGTGTGTATTTCAGCAAAATGTGATGTATTGTTACATTCACATGACTTCCTTTAACTACTGTCATTATTTTCTCTACTACATATAGTAAGTGGGGGAAATATCGTATTTGACTCAAAATTTTGGTGTCGAGATTTCACTAGAAATATGATTTGAAAGATTTAGAAAATAGTCCGGTTGTGTGTGTGTGTGTGTGTGTGTGGGCCTGAGTCTGTCTCTGTGTTTGTCTGAACAGCATAACTCAAAACGAAAAGTTGGTACTTCAGTTTAATATCTTTTAAGGATGCAACATGAAGATTTTTAAGGTAATTCCTCCACTCTAAATTATCCTTTACATGGAAAATTTTTCGAATTTTGATTTTCTCAAAAATGGCTCTAATGATATTTTTTTTAAAATGCCATATGTTTAAGATATTTATATGGTAAATGAAATGTATATTTTGAATTTTTTGGCTATAGCCCATGTAGTCCTGTGACATGAAGATTTTGAAGAAAATAGCCTCACCCTAAACTACCCTTTACATGGAAAATTTGTTTAAAATTTTGATTTTCTTGAAAATGGCTCTAACGATTTTGATTAAAATGTCATATGTTTGAGATATTTTTATGGCAAATGAAATGTATATCTTGAATTTTTTTGCTATAGGCCCTGTAGCCGTATTTACTCTGGACGACTTTTGCATAACTGGTAAACTGTTAGAGATAGACCAAATCACACTATGCAAAAAAAATGTAGATCTTGCTCAAATACACAATTTATGTCTAAATAAATTTTCTTGTAGAGTGAACCATTTCGGAGATATTCCTTGTTATGTGTGTGAGTTTCAGAAGACAAAACTTTCATGAAATGAAACACCATTCATTTTTTTATGTTAAGTGTGCAAAGATAACAGAATCTCAAAGCTTTAAAAGATTTGACTATTACACAAAGCCTACTGTATTGTAATATTCCCCTTGCACCTACAAGGAAATAAACAATAAGATAATTTGTACAAAGGTTTATCTCAACTAACAGGAAGAAGATGTAGGAATAAGAATTTGTAAGAATGGTTAGTACAAGAGTAGAGAAAGTCATGTGAGTGCAGCACATCAGATTTTTTATGTAACTTTTATACACAATTATTACAAAGGTTTTCTACTTTATGTTAATTAAGATAACCTTCTAACCTTTTCACTGCTGAGATACGTTGAGCTGAGCATACTCCTTGCTGAACGAATTGTATAAATATTAACATTTTAAAAAGAGCTAGAAATTCATGCAAAACCATTGTAAAATAAATTGAATCTTGCCAAAAATTATGTATAGTGTTGTAGATTTTCCAAACTTTCCAACTTGTTTGGAAAATATTACTGCAAAACTACATACATCTCACACAACATGGGATTGTACATAAGAGGCCCACCAATTTCAGTAGTTCATTCTTGTTTATATAGTTATAAGACACTATTTTTCCACTTGGACAACAAAATATTAAGATATATATTTAGATACAGATTATTATTTAAAACTTAGGTCTGTCCAAATAATGAAATAATTAAAATTGGTTATTTTAGGACCTATATTTTTGCATGTAACTGTTTTTCACAATTCACCTCAGAAATTTTGAAGTGTGTAATTCTTTATAAAACAGGGTGTATATATATAATGCAATGTCACATTTGTACTATGTCAATAGGGAAAATGGCTGGAAAAATTCAAACAGACTGCAGTAATTCCTTATATCCATAGAAACCTCCTGATTTGTACCTGTTGAAATTGTGAACATCAAAAGTAAAATCCCTCCTGCTCCACTGAAACAAAGCAGACTACTTGCTTGCATGACTGTGTTGATGCTGCCTGTTGCTCATTTTCACCATAATTAGATCCATCATTGTTATCAGGAGTGTAAATATCACTGCCAGTATCTCCAGGTTTGGGTTAATCTGACAATAGTCTAAAAACTGCTGATAATTCATCATTGCAAGTCACACATCATGCACCTCTAGAAGAAGCTGTTGCTTTTGGAATACCTTGATTATGTCACTTGAATCATGTGATTAACGGCATGCAGAACAGCATGACGAAAACAGGTGCACTGACTTGAGTTATTTTCTTTCAGACAGCACTATCTGCAAGCAATGTCTGAGAAGTAGTTTTTCTTACTCCTAATAAATGTACCAAATTTCCGTGTAGTTCAAATGTTTTTATATATGAAATTCTGCAGCTTTTATCTGTTCAAAGTTCTAATCAAGATAACTTTATCTCGACCGTAGCAGTGAAAAGGTTTTGAAATGGCCTCATTATACATTTTGTTGATTACAGGACATGATTGTCTGGCAAAACATTTAAACAGAATTGGGATATATTCTTCACCACTCTTTCCTCTATGTGATCTGCAAGAGGAAATGGATCGAGACCACCTTCAAATATGCCCGGCCACTTCTAATGCCCCATCCATCAGTGAAAAATATTGGAGAGCAAGAGGATTAATGACTTCATTGTCAGAAATCCAGCATTAGCTAACAACAACAACATTTTGTTGTAGATAGAGGAAACCTAATCAATGATCAGATGTTTAAAAGACAGACACTATATGGTGGCCCTAAAGTTCCATACTCTTTTCATGACATGAAGAAACAACTGAACAGTGATAGCACTTTAAAAAAAAGATGAAATTTCAAAAATTTCTAACCAACAATAACAGATATCTAGGAAATATCAAAGCCCAAAAGTTATTTGAAATACATTGTGTATTTTAACGAGTTTTACATGTGTATTCATATATTGTATTTTTCATGTAAATATCAATACTAATACTGTAAAAAGAGAAAATTTGCATGTTTTTATGCAGGGTAATTTCATAAACCACTACATTTTAGTACTTGCACCACTGGAAAAAAAAAACCTTATTCTTTCTAATGGACAGGGCCGTAAAATGCCTAACTTCTAAAAGTCTGAAGCTGATGTACAACACATTGGCATTATAAAAATGTTCAATGCTTTTATTTTGTCACTGTATAAACTGGCATAGAGTAATTGTTTACAGATTTTAAAGAAATAGCTGCCAATCAAATGACTTTGAGATGCTGAACTAATATGTGGTAGATATTTCACAAACCTTAATTTGATTAACAGCTTCAAGTGAGGTACAATGAGCCTTGTAGCAGAGTGGTAAGCGAAGCAATCATTAACTTCATCAAGATGTTCCCAAGTGTGAGCAGTTCAGAAGTTCTGCTGCCATTGATGTCTGCACCTGATACAGCCTGTGGTGATCTGCTGCTGAGAATAATGAAGGAGGCCTTGACCCCTCAACTACGAGAAGAGTTTCTCAGGTTGATACATTTCCTCATTTTTAAGAATTGACTTACTCATTTTCATTCTGACTTAATTTCCTCGAACTCCTGTCGTAACATAGGGTGCGCCCATTACTGTCATTCCTAACCTGTCTCCGTGTGTGTCTTGGTTTGCCTCTTTTTCTACCTAAGGGATTTCAATCAAATACATACTTTACAGTACCTCTATCTATAATAATAAATACTGGAAGTTGATCACAGTGTTGTTGGAATCACATTAAAATAGGATTTGAGTCAATTAATAGCACTAAATAACACTTTTTAAAATTTCCCAGAACATGTTTCAGAAGCTAGCTTTCCTCCATTCTCAACCGGACATCGACTGAACTATAAGGGCTGGTTCACAGGGCTGGTATCTCCTGTAGACTGCTCTGGTGGTGGTTTTAACAACTTGTATAATGGATTGCTTTGTGGTATATCAAAATTGAAAACTCTGTCTTTGTTGTTCCAGATGAGGATCTGTTCCAAAGCTGAAAATTCTCGGTTTTCTGATAGGTGTTTTAATAATTTTGGATCTAGATTAATGTTGTGATTTTCTTTTCAAAAATGGGTGGCAGCTGCTGATTTTTCTAAATGTTTGTATTTTATGCATCTGAAATGCTCTTTAGTTCTTGTTTCCAAATTTCTTTAGTTTTTTCCTATATAAATAAAAGAAAAAATAGTCATTATGGAAAACACAGATTATTTATGAAAAATTGAAGAAATGTTTAACATGACAAAAACCCATTGAAAACCTTAGTACAAAAAGTTGAAGAAACAATAAATAATGACAAGATAATACCATACAAACACACAGTAAAACTGGACAATCCTACTCTGCCCAGACTATATGGGCTACCAAAAATTCACAAACCCAATATAAGCATGAGACCAATAATCAGCAGTACTAAGTCACCGACATGTAATTTATGAAAGATTTACAATTAAAAGAAGATGACATACTGGTATCATTTGACATAGAATCACTGTTTCCTAGTATCCCAATAGAAAAACTTCCTAAATTAATTAATAACTGGCTAACATCTATAGAGGTACCTGCAGAAGAAATTTCAGAATACACCAAGCTCACAAAATTATGCATAGAACAAAATTTGTTCCAATTTCAATTTAAATACTACAGACAAACATCAGGACTAGCAATGGGTAACCCACTTTCCCCAGTACTGCAGACCTCTTCATGAGTTCCTTAGAAACAGGAGTAGTCAAGAATTCTCCTTGGACTTTTAAAACATGGCAATGTTACGTAGACGTCTTTGCAATAGTACCAAGGAAATACATCGATGATGCACAAAAACTGCTAAACTTACAAGAAAAAATTCACTATAGAAACAGACATAGATGGGCTACTTCCATTTTTAGATTTAAAAATCATAAACACAAAAAACAGAATAACCTTTGGGATCTACAGAAAACCAACACAGACAGATAATTATATTAAATGCAATAGCTTCAACCCAAGATCGCACAAACCAGCAGCTTTCAACAGTTTAATTCACAGACTAGAGGACATACCACTTTCAATACAGGAATACCAAACAGAACTTAAAGAAACTGATTATCCGTGCTTTTGGCCCGTGGTCTAGTCAGGAAACTCCTTCCAGACGTTTCGTCCGAAGCTGCGTCGAACATCCTCAGTGGCATTGCCTTAACGCTCTGTTAGTCTCGGCGATGACTGATATGGAGTCTTTTGGCTTCACGGGCTTTATACGTTTGGCGCGGGTGGGCGGAGCTAGTTCCTGGTTGAAGCAGCAACTCAGCCCCCGCAGCAGCCGTACCAATAAGCCAAGACCGGAGCAACTAGGAACTAGCTCTGCCCACCCGCGCCAAATGTATAAAGCCCGTGAAGCCAAAAGGCTCCGTGTCAGTCATCGCCGAGACTAACAGAGTGTTAAGGCAACACCACTGAGGATGTTCGACGTAGCTTCGGACGAAACGTCTGGAAGGAGTTTCCTGACTAGACCACGTCACACAAGCCCAGATAATCAGTTTCTATATAATGACACCGGCCGTGAAAGCCTACGCAGTTAGAACTTAAAGAAATCATTAGAATTGCAGAAATCTTGGATAAATAAAAGAGTGAATATAGCAAAAAAGAAAATACTAATAAAAGAAACAACTGCTCTAAGCAAACCAAAAGAAGAAATGTCATTCAAAAAATTCACACACCACCCAAAGACATTTGACAAATTCAAAAAGATTTTTAGAGAATACAACATACAATTGGCTCCAATCAACAGACATGGCGTTAAAAACTTACTCGACTCAAACACTAAAGACAGCATTGCAACAAATAAAAATCTAGAATCTACCAAATAGAATGCATTTTCAGAGAACTCAACATAAAACCTCTTCCCTAGAACGAACACAGTATTAAGCACCTCAAAGGTTTAACTTTGAAACGCAAGAATTCATCATTAGGGAGCAAACCTCTCATAGAGGGCATGAAAGGTTGTGGGGTATGGACTGTAGGAAGTAGGAGGATCAGTCTGTCACACGATTACAACACAAGGTAAAGGTAAAGTTGACGCATGAAAGTTATAGATAATGTTCCATAACATATTCAATGCTGTCACCATTTTCAGTAAAATATGCACTCCCAAATTCTTGTACCAGTCGAGCAATATATGTATATATATATATATATATGAATATTTTTATTTTCATGCTGGAAGCATTTTTCACTGTGTATGGAACTAGTGAAGGCATTCGAGAGACATTATGCAAAGTATCAGTGAGCCCAGTTGTTTTGTGCTGTCACTGTACTAGTGCAATTATGTCATGCTCTGCTCATGGGGCAGGTAACTCACGATCGCCTCATTTTACGATAGCTGTGTAAAGGTTTGAACCCTAGTCATCATAGTTAACACATTCTTCCAGTAAAGACAGAAAATCACTATAAAAAGCTAGGTTTAAGCTTTGTTGTTTAGAAACACATTTTCTCACATTATGCCTAAAACTAGATTCTTTTTTCTGCTTAGGAGTTTCCTGCAGAGTGGACCAGAACATCTATATGAGTGGCAGTTAAGTCTACTGCATGAACTTCTTGATCCCACAAGCAGAGATGATGTCCTCCAGCTAATGATACAACGAATGAGCTCATCTTGTGAAGGACACAGTCGAAATATTTATTTTGCAAAATTATTGGTACATGTGATACAGCTGGTAGGTAGTGGAGCTTCTGAAGACACTTACGAACAGCTGACTAGTATTGTTAACAGTAATAAGTCTGTTCTCAAGAAAGCAGCAGAGAGAGCGCTTCGATCACTGGACAGATAGAACAACTTGCGCTTATGTCAAGTAGAGACTGCTTTTTTAATTATAAGTGTTTGTATATATTATATAAACTTATTTTGTATTCAGCATATTTATTGCTATTGTAATATAAATATTTTAATTAAACATCCTGATTAACCATGATCTAGCTATTTCTTTTCCCCATCTTAGACTGAGGGAAGATATCCTTAACATCTTTATTTTACTTTCTCTACTGGTAAGTGGAGGAAGTATTGTATTCCACCCAAAAAGACGATGTCCAGATTTCACCGGAAATATATGTTTTGAAGCCCCTGAATCCAAAAAAAAAAAGCATTTTTAGAAAAAGTCTATGTGTGTGTGGGTGTGTCAGTCTGGACAGCATAACTCAAAAACGAAAAGTCAGTTAAAAATCAAAGTTGGTATTTAAGTTTAATGTTTTTCAAAGATGCAACACAAAGATTTTGAAGAAAATAGCCTCACCCTAAACTACCCTTCACATGGAAAATTTTGATTTTCTTGAAAATTGCTGTAGCGATTTTGATTAAAATGCATTTGAGATATTTTTATGACAAATGAAATTAATATTTTGAATTTTCTGGCTATAGCCTATGTAGCCCTGTTTAGTCTGGATGACTTTTGAATAACTCGTAAACCATAAGAGATAGACAAAATCATACGATACAAAAAATGTAGATATCCCTAAAACACACAATTTATGTCTAAAAAAATTCAGAGATATTCCTTGTTATGTGTGTCAGTTTCGGAAACTTAAAATTTTGGTGAAATGGCACATCATTGTTCATTTTTTTATATCCTAAGCATGCAAAGAGAAAGGATATCAAAGCTTTAAAAGATTTGACTCGCTCCAAACCTATTGTATTCCCATATTCCCCTTGCACCTACAAGGAAATAAGCAATAACAAATTTCTGTAAATATTTATCTCAACTAACATGAAGAGGATAGAGGACTAAGAGTTTGTAAAAATGGCTAGTACAAGAGTAGAGAAAGTCATGTGAGTGCAACACATCAGATTTTTATTTCATTTTTTATTTCTATGGTCACATTAACAGCTTTTGATTTTAGAAAGTCATTTGATATAAATACACAATAACATTTGAGGAGCGTGTTTGCAAAAGTCGAAGATTTCCAAAACTGAGTTATATAATGTATCTATAAGCTTTTTAGCTTCTAAATCAATCTGTGACATCAGATTTGGCAAAACTTAAATCATGCTGTAGTTAGACTCAGCCAAACTGACATCAGGCGGTAATATGTGGCCCACATTTGGGAGGTCACGGGTTTGATCCCTTGGCCAGCCTTCCTGACCCATGGACTTTCTTCAGAGGTTTTGCCAGGTCACCAGGCGAATGCTGGGATGGATTTTCATATCCTCCAAATTTCCTGTTCCTCTATTTTGTTACATCAATCGCTTCATTTCATCCTGTTAGGTTTCTTTAAGGGTTGGAAGCGTCCAGCAAGCATCATGGCAGCAGCAGGACAGGGAGAACAAATGTGCTCTGGAAATTAAGGAAATTGAAGCTATTAACAGTGAAGTAACAAGATTCTAAAGTAAGAACAAATTAGAAACTAAAAGCTTCACTTATCTTAGTAATGTTATTTTTTCAAACACTGACTCGAGTTTCAAGTTTACTCCAACTCATTCTCAAAGCTATACAAACAAATTCGTTACCAAAGCTACAATCTTTCTTTTTTTTTTTTCTGAAAACAAAAAACATAAATACTGATATTGATTTTAATTACCAATCTCTGAAAACAAAAATTTATAAATACAATCTATAGAAGGTAATTCAAAGTACATAACACGGTTCCTGTTTTTTAAAATAAAACTTTTTTCCCAAACCATTAAATCCATAGGTCCACTTAATTGTTTTAATAATTTAACTTCTGGATTAATTTCATGATTAAATGACCAAAACTGATCTGCCACAGGTGATTTATCAGTTTGTTTATATTTAATATTTCTAAAATTCTCTTTTATTCTGGTTTCTAAATGACGTTTAGTTTTACCAATATAAACCTTATCACAATCTAAACAGCTAAATTGATAAATGCCAGATTTTTTATAATTTTATAAAAATTTATGTTTGCATCTCCGCCACTTTCTAACCTGTTGGAAGGAGGCAAGGGCAGCCTGCATTCTGAAGCCGGCAAGAACCCGGTTTTCCTTCCAATTACCGCTCCATTAGCTTACTCTCAATCATCTCATACATTTTCAAACGGTTTCTCCTGTCCCACCTAATTCCCCTCTTTGAGGAACAGCAACTCCTTCCGGATTATCAGTTTGGATTTCGTCGTGGTCACTCCACTGCCCTGCAGCTGCTGCGACTGACTGAGAAGGTGTCCTGTGCTTCTTCCAGAAAAACTTCAAAACAGTCACAGTGCTCCTGGATATGGAAAAGGCCTTTGCAACAATATGGACCAAGACCTATTGTACAAACTCAAAGAAGCAGATCTCCCCCATTTTACCCTAATAGCTAGGTTTCTCCGGAATCGCACTTTCCGGATGCGAGCAGATAGGAAATTGTCCTCAGTCAGTTCCATAGCGACTGGAGCACCGGAAGGCAGTGTACTGTCACCGTTGCTCTTCGTCGTCTACATGTCTGACTCCCCTGTCGAACCCAATATACGTACCAGTATGCCGATGATGTCCTCAAACTGGTCTGAAACAAAAACATTCGCTACTGCCTCCCTCCGCTACAGAGACACCTCAACTCCATCGGCAGGTGGAGAACGGCCATCAGTCCGCAGAAAAGCTCAGCTACGCTGCTAGGCAAGGTCAGAAGCTGGGAGCCGGATAAGCATCTGGGTTGGGACGGAGAAGAATCCCTTGGGTTCAACCCCGCTAAATATCTCGGAGTGCCATTCGACCGCCCTCGGACAATTATATCCCGTTCTATGCTCCAAAATGTCCACATACCTTAAACTGCGCTTGTATCGTGCGATTGTCCTACCCCTAATATTGTAAGAGTGCGAGGTTTGGGAATCGGTGGCTGAAACCCCCTTCCGCAGATTGCAAGCCGTGCAAAACAGAGCGCTGAGGATGATCTACGATACCGACCGTTGATTCCCGTCCCAAATTCTTCACACCCATTCCGGCAAAAGAAGTAGATATCGCGCTGTGTCGCTGCTTACGGGCGATAGTGCTGTCGTTCACCCCAGACTACCTCAGGGGTCTCCGTCTAGGGGATATGTGAATAGCGACCACAAGGTACCCAAGCTGAGCAGAACATTACTTCCACTTACTGGTGTTTTGCTCCTCACTGTAGCTTTTCTATCTGACCTTACCTTGGTCATCTCTTGTTCTCTTCCGACCCTGATACTATTAGGGTTCCCGAGGGCTAGGGAGTCTTTATTTTTCCAACCTATTTCTCTAATTTCTTATAAAATATTAACCCCCAACATGCTGACCTGTCATGGCATGTAATACGTCCTGTGATTGGTAATCAGAGGATATGGTCGGTGAATTTATTTTGATAACTCTCCCGGTCAGGTCGGTGAGACCCGTAAACCAACGACAGGTGTGGTCCTCCAGACATTCTGGGGGTTGTGAGAGAGCGATGTGACCGCCAAAACATAAAAATATGGTGCTCTCTAAAAAAACTGTTACTATTACTGCTATTGCTCTCTTCAACATCATTGTGAAAAATATTGGACAGCAAGAGGATTAATGACTTCATTGTCAGAAATCCAGCATTAGCTAACAACAACAACATTAATTGGAGACACTCACCTCCCACACCCCACTGCTATCCGTTTCTCGTTGACACTGCCTCACTTGTGAGTGACGCAAGCGGCCGGCCAAGTGTGCATCATCCTAGAAAGACATAAAAGCTTGCGAAGAAAATACACACTTTTAATATCACACGGGTAAATTCGTAATAAACGGATAAGTGTCGTGGTGGTTAACCCGGGCGACGAGCTCTTACTCTGCGCATGCACGGTATTAACATGGGGTAATTTGTTCACACATTGTGAAGAAAGTACCTTAAATTGGATAACTGGGTGTAAAGTATTTACATCTCTTAAAACCACCATTATTATACATGCGTTTTCCTTCCCTAAGCTACCAATTTTTTGTCAAATTAACCAGAGTGTAAGTATAGAAGTATTTAACTTTTCGATATTGTGGCAGAACAAATATTATAACAAATAAAAGGATAAAATAAACTTTGAGTTATTCCATACGCACGGAGGCAAACATAGTTTATCATTTCTGTGAGGATTCGCATTTCTAACCAAATATACTTCCTTTTAAATAACTTGGTTACAGATTTTCATATTGACTTCCCCTTACTTTTGCGATTGACTTCCCTTATGAAGGCGATTATGCTTGAATTTTGTGTTTTAATTATTAGTGTACATTATTCTGAAAATATCTGCAATTGTCTTACTTTCTTACCTTATATACATAGTGATGAGTATGAAGAAAAGATGCAATCACTTTGAAATTTCTCTCATCCTTCTTACACATCTTGGTATACGAAATTAAACTGTCGTCAGAAAACCTACAATCCACCTGAACATGCATGCACTCAAAATGACACAACGCCTAGTAGCTCAAAATGTTGTCAGTACGCTTTCCGCACAGAACACGTGCATAAGTAAGTTTTCCGTGTACATAAACTTGGCTACTCTATGTATACATCTCATTTTTACACGCCAATATTGCATTCAGAGGGCGTTGCACAATTATTTCCAAGCAACGGCGAATTTGTTATTTTGAGGTTGTTGAAGTTGAAGGTATTGCATTTACCAAAAACTGCTTAGCTCTTATGGAAGGCCTTTATTTTCTCAACGTGTGTTTCAAAGTGGCCAAACTTACAATTCTAATTTCAATACCTCGAGTGAATGTTACACATCGATCGGAAAAGTATTCGTATTGAAATAGTTATTTCGCAGATGAAATTTTCTGGATGAATTTGGATTCGCAGCTAGAGGGAGATTTCAACTTCCAAGTATGTGGCTCGTTTTGCTGTTAAATTATCTCTAAGTGACAGATTGGGAATCAACCTAGAGAAACTGCATTTGCATTAGATAGAAGAGCCTATTAAATTGATACCAGTAATATTTGAATTGAGATGGCTCCGAGTGGCCCCATTCGGGGGGGGGGGGGGGGCTCGTGGGTTCGATTCCCCTGGCCGACCATCCTGACCCATGAGTTTCTTCGGGGTTTGCCCGGGTCGCTAGGCGAATGCTGGGAAAGATATTACACCCCCCCCCCCCGAATTTCCTATCCCTCCATTTCATCCCACTTCTCACTTCACTTCATTTAATCTGCTTGGTGTTTCAGGGTTCCAAGTGTCAGCGTGCGATGCAAGTATTTGCTGTCTGTAAATTCTCATCCTCCTGTTCTGGGGAGGCCTCCGAGTCCCGTGTCCCCCAGAGGACCTTTGAGCCCGAAGGGGGGAGGGGAGCCGGTGTACAGGCGTCACCGGGGGGAGCTCCAATCTGTGGTCATTATGGGCCGCGCCCTCCTACCATCCTTCGTGTTCTCTCACCTCACCCCTCCCTCCCAGTGGGGCGCTCCATTATTAATCACAAAAGTTCATTGGTCGAGGTGCCTAGCCCCCCCCCCCCCCCCTCCGAACCTTGTCTATCCCATTCTATCCTAAGACTGAATTTTCAGCTACAGAACAGACTTATTTCGTTAAAAATGATGGGTAAACTTCAAAACTCTAGTTTGAATCCCTAATATATCCAAAATTAGTAGTTTTAAGTTGTAAAAAGTGTGCAAGTAAATTTGTAAATCTTCCCTGAGTTTGCACAATAACTATAATATGGACTGCCTCTGTGGTCTGATGTATAGCATGCTAGCTTCCTAACCCAGAAATATCGAGTTCGATTCCCAGATGGAGGATGGGGATTTTTCTTTAGCCAGGATTATTCCTCGTCCTCCATAGTCTCGAAATACGAAAGAGTGTGAATGTGTATTTGTATGCACATAAAGACAACCCAAAGTTTAACACTAGCAGCAAATGAGTGAACGTCATTGCATAAGCAATTGTTCCAGAGGCCTAGATGAAAAACGGCGTGCAGGTAAATGCAACAAAAAAGATATATAAGGGCATTTTTGGTATTAATATAGCAAAAATAGTAGCTACTTTCGCTACTATTTATCAAAAAAAGCCTATGGACGTTTAGAGATGTCCTGAATAGAAACATTTCTAGGAAAAGATCTGCGTGTATATCTGTCTGTACTGAACAGCGTAACCGAAAATGAAAATCGATTAAATACCAAACCTTCCATTTATATTCAGCTTGTTCAAAGGATGCGCAATATATTTTCAAGATCATAGCCCGAACTACGCTTTCCATGGAAAAGGTTAGTTATCTTTATGGCTCTAACGATTTTGATTATAATGCCATATGTTTAAGACAGTATGTACAATTAAGGAAAAATTGAAGCTAATAACAGTGAAGCAACAGAATCTAAATTAAGAACAAATTAGAAACTAAAAGCTCCACTTATCTTATTAAAATATTGCAAGGTGGTATAATGCTGACTATAGTTTCAATTTGCATCCAACTTATTCTCATTTGGATGCAACTTGAAATTTAGCAATATTAATAAGATAAGTGGAGCTTTTAGTTTCTAATTTGTTCTTAATTTACAAGGTAGAAGTTTAGTCTAGTAGGAAAACCGAATGTGTTACGTATGTTTAATCTTTGCCTTCAATCGCATGCATCTAGGTTGTTTTATGAATATATTACTAAAAACTCGCTGGGTCGCTTCTTAGTGACCTGCAATATATAAAGCATCATCATCATCATCATGCACGCCCGCCTCGGTAGCGTGATGGTTAGCGTGTCTGCCTCACGTTCAAGAGGTCGCGAGCTCGAATCTCGCTTAGGGTAAGTTATCCGGGTAAGGTTTTTTTTCCGAGGTTGTCCCTACCCTGAGAAGACGAATGTCGGGTAACTTAAAGCTCCATGGACCTCGGGCTCATTTGAGCATCATTTCACCCATTTCATTTCATTCATTCGTCCGATATGACACAATGTTGGAGGACGTTAACTCAAAAAAAAAAAAAAAAAATCATCGTCCACAACAACAACAGGGTTTAAGACAATTAGGCTTGTTCCGGTCTCATATATCAAAACTGCTCTGTTCACAAACCATAGTTTTCTTAAAACTGCCTATATAGAGCTAACCTCGGATCTAACTCGTTTTATGAATATACCTAAAACTACATTCTTAACCTCGATAACCTCCGCAGAAAAACGGCATAAGTATGTGGAAGTTTTCATACTATACTAAAGTTTAACTAATACGTATTTGTATGACAAAATGTCCATCTTGAATTTCCTCCGAATAACCGGTGAAATCGTCTTCATTTGAATAACTTTGTATTATTGGTAAACCGCAAGAAATAGGTAAAATCTTACTTCATAAAAATGCAGAATTAATTAAAGCAAACAATTTATGTGAACTTTTTGTGCCCCATTCTGTGGTGTGGAGATAGCGTAATTGGGGAGTCATTTGTTCTACGTGTGAGTATAATCATGCAAAATTTTGAACAAAGGTTTTAACTGGAACAACATTTAATACATTTTATATGTATCATATTTGGGGTAAGGATTTTTTGTGCAATACTTATTGTAGCAAGATTTTGAAAACATTAGCATTCTCTCCATATTAGGACACTGTGTACCATTATGGGTGGTGTAATGAATACAAAAATAGTAACAATTTGTGAAAGTGATTTGTAATCTAGGTTTGAAAATTCATTTTAACACACTGTAATATATAAGTACTCCTTCAAATAGCCTAATCATAGACCCTCAATGTCAAATTTGAATAGTCAATATAAAATGAAAAGTTACAAAATTCTGTTTTATAGAAAAACTGAAAGTTTTGAGCAATTCAGTTATTTACGCAAACCACAAATAAAAACCTTATCATTGCATTGAGTGCATGGCTCCATTTAAATATTTGCAGAAAAGAACCCACTCTTCGCTCTTATCGTCTTCCGAAAACGTCCAGCACGGTGCAGACATTTTCCTCGTCTTCTGAAAATGTTCTTCCGCTGGACAATGTCATCCTCGGAGTCAGAAGTGTCGGTTAGAAATGGAAATTGTCTTTTTGACGTAGGATGTTCTCCACTGGAAGTTTCTTCTTTACTAACCTTTTCTCTCTTTCTTTTCAAGCATTCACGACTTTCTTCTGTCCAGTTTCCTTCTTGTTGCTCATATTTTCCTCAATCTTTAGCTTGTGTGGAGAACTGTCCCTGATGTGATCTGTGGCTGCTATTGCATGTACAGGTTTAAGGGTGTTCAACTACATGGTCATCAGCTATCAGCTGATGCTATTGCCTGATTTAGGTATCAAGGAAGGCATTGGACTCACATCTGCTACTCGAACAAGTTTAACTATGCAAGTGAAATAGGAATTAGACCATTCCTGACTAAAGTTTGTTGAACTGGCGATTCAGATGTCTTGAACTGAGGAAAGCCATGTTGGCGGGAGACATTCCAAACGCTTTCTTAAACCCACTCACTGATTTTCTACTGTACCTTCTATAGCATAGGCTTCCCAAGAAATTCTGAAACGTAGGTTGTCTGCTGTGAACGCTGCTTGCAGGTCTTAGAGCTTCTCGATGGTGGATGCGTTGGTCTCTTACAATGTGGCTAGACGGGCACCGATATTCAGAAGCTCCGCATGGAGATCCTGAATGGCTTAGCATGTCGCCGCTCCAGTTGAGGGAGTCGGTGAATGCGCCAGCCGTGAATGCGGCTGCCCTGTGGGGCACCGGTAATGCCTTCCTGCAAAGATGCAGAGGGTAGAGCGCTTGGCCGATGAAGTGCCCGATCCCTCTACATGTGGCGCAGAAGCGGTGCCGTCGACGGAGGTCGTTCTGCTGTCGGGCCAAGGTGCGGTTGCAAGCACCGCAGTGGCACTTCGGCAGCGCTGCACAGGTAGCCTCCGTGTACCCATAGGCACGCAGAGGAGGCATGTAGCTAAACGGTCCTGTCTAATGCTCTCGACGCGGAGCATCTACCCTAACAAGGGCAGGGTTGACGCCAAGGTAGCTTCCAGCTCCACGCGGTGTCGGTCCTCGGGCAGAGTGGCTTCGAGTAGCCCTCATTGCTGAGGGTCACTGCTGCTGCAAGAGTACGATGTGCCTCCAAGTCCCTAGGAACGGCGGTGTGGTGGTGGCTGACCCACTCCCGAGGTGCCAGCGAGCTGCTGCGTTGGTCCTTGGGCAGAGTGGCTTCGAGTAGCCCTCATTGCTGAGGGTCACTGCTGCTGCAAGAGTACGATGTGCCTGCAGGTCCCTAGGAACGGCGGTGTGGTGGTGGCTGACCCACTCCCGAGGTGCCAGCGAGCAGCTGCGTTGGTCCTTGGGCAGAGTGGCTTTGAGTAGCCCTCATTGCTGAGGGTCACTGCTGCTGCAAGAGTATGATGTGCCTGCAGGTCCCTAGGAACGGCGGTGTGGTGGTGGCTGACCCACTCCCGAGGTGCCAGCGAGCTGCTGCGTTGGGCAGCTGCCGTTCCTTGGCGGTGAAACCGGTAGTTCCTCCACGACGACGATAGTGGAAACTGCGGTGGTTGGCTGCTCCTTAAGAGCCTTTCTACTAGAGCGAACCATGTTGCTGCTCAGAAAATGTATAATAAAAGCATTTCTACGAATGTTTATGTCGATGAACTTAAAGTAGATAAAAATGAGGGTTTTTTAAGGAAAGGAGAATGGGTAGAGAAAGCCATATGAATGTAGCATATACTTTTAATTTATTTGTTTATGCAGTAAGTAGGGGAAGCATTGTATTCCACTTAAAATTTCGATAACAAAATTTCACTGGATGTACGTGTTTTAAAACTCCCTGAATCCAAAACACGCATTCTTAGAAAAAGATCTGTGTGTTGTGTCTGTTATGTGTGTTGTGTCTGTTGTGCATGTGTTGTGTGTCTTGGGTGTATGTTGTGTGTGTGTGTGTGTGTGTGTGTGTGTGTGTGTGTGTGTGTGTGTGTGTGTGTGTGTGTGTGTGTTGCGTCATTTCTGCATGTTGTGTTTGTTATGTGTTGTGTATATTATGCGTGTTGTGTTTGTTGTGTGTGTTGTGTCTCTTGTGTGTTGTGTATGTTGTGTGTGTAGTGTTTGTTGTGTGTGTTGTGTTTGTTGTGTTTGTTGTGTGTATGTTTTGTGTTGTGTATGTTATGCGTGTTGTGTTTGTTGTGCGTGTTGTGTGTATGTTGTGTGTTATGTATGTTATGTGTGTTGTGTTTGTTGTGTGTGCGTTGTGTTTGTGGTGTGTGTAGTGTGCATGTCGTGTGTATTGTGTATACGTTGTGTGTTATGCGTGTGTGCTGTGTTTTTTGCGTGTGTGTTTGTGTGTTGTGTGTGTTTGTGTGTGTTATATGTGCGCTGTTCTGTGTGTGTTTTGTATGTGTTGCGTGTGCTATATGTGTGTTGTTTTGTGTGTAAACAACATAACTCAGAAGTGAAAAGTCGGTTAAATAACAAAATTGATATTTAAGTCAGTATTTTTCGAGGATGAGAAACAAAAATTTTCAAGAAAATACCCACACACCAGACTACCTTTACATGGAGGATTTTCTGAACTTATGATTTTCTCAAAAATGGCTCCTACAATTTTGATTAAAATGCCATACTTTAAGATTTTTCATTATAAATGATACGTATGTCGTGTGTTACAGACAAACGCGCGCGCACATACACACAAACCTTTTTCTAAAAACGCTTTATTTATTTTTTATTGTTATTCAGGGAGTGCATAACATGTGAAATCTCAGTGTGAAATTTTCGGGTGCAATACAATATGAAGCTGTACAATCGTTGCGTCCTAGTTATTGCCTCGCCATTTTAAGCTGAAGTCGTTGGTGACGTGATGTTGCCCTTCGATGTAGCTCGCCTCGGCTAGTTCTGCATAAGATCTCTTTATCTCGGGTTTGCGTAAGTGTAATGGACAACCCAAGAACAACTTTATATATTATTTATTTTAAATATTTTCGGGAGATATGCCGATTCTATATGTGTATGTAGAGGAATCGCCCTCACATCCACGCAGCGCGACCTCCCGTACTGGTCTCTGGTTGAGTACTGACTAGACGCTTCTCTCTTACCCACGCTAAGAAGCCGTTCGCTCCATTTGAATGTCATGACGTCATCCAAGAAAGCCTCGTATCCAAAATGCTATTTCCTTTTCCCGCAATTTAGAAATGTCCCTTTCTATTATAACATGTTCTTTTATGAATTTCAAATATATAATTACTTTTTTTAGGATTAAACGATGTTTACTTTATATTTTATTAGATATCTCGCGCGACTTTTAAGGTTTGTAGAACTGACTTTCGAACGTGTATTTAAACTATGTGGTATGACGTCATGACTCGTTAATTTCAAACCAATAATGCGTTTATTCTACAAATTTAACGACTATTATTTACTCATATCTTGCTCACCTTACAACACTTCCTGCTATATTATCTATTTATGTTATTACTCAATATTTATCGCAAATCTCATATCCGGCAATTAAATTAAAACGTGTCTTTTTCAAAAGCCCATTCGATCGGAAATCTAAATTTCGGTATCAAATGCCCCCATTTATGTTATTTTATTATTTCATAATAAAATAATGTAAATGTCTTGCCCGAAAGAAAAATTAAAAATTACTCCTGTATTTTTGAATAATCGGCAACACTCCCATTATATACAATTTTCAATTACACTGTTTTTTTTGAAATTGGTTATTAACACATTTTCTCATTAATCTTTTTAACATGACAAACAATTATACACTTGACTTAACATTAATCCTTAAATACTAATTACAATATGTTATGGTTTCTTCTGTGAAGCTTTTATATAAAGGTTAAATTTCAAGAGTCTTTCTTTATACTTCCTTCTTTTAGTTCATGTTTGCTCACTTCGCTCTCACTATCACTTGCACTGTGATTTTTCACTTTTGTTATTGTAACACATATCTGTACTATATCCTTTAAGCACTAAAATGTACATATATTTATATAAATCCATTACACTCTTCAGACAAATTCTTTCTTTGTCTTGCTGTGATAACTATCTATACATCTAAATATTTTAACAAATGTTTACAAAGTAAATATTCTGTTTTCTCTCTATGCAGAGATGAACAATTTAACAATCTTTCTGAAGCTGTTATTGTGAGCTCTATACAATATATTTTTAGGCTCTTTGTAGTAGATAGCAATTCACATTCTGCATTTTTCATGAATATGTAAGTACCTGACCAATATATGATTTTCAAGTAAGCTAACATTTACATTTTATCTCAAAGCTGATTGGGCGCCAATAGACAAATGACATTTCCAATTTTTCTTTTACATTAAATCAAGGTTCCAAGGCACCACACGGTTTCTTGTATGGTCGAAGGAGTTGTTTATGCCATCTTCCCAGACATTTTTCATTTTTAACATCTTTTAATTCATAGGTATGATAACCAAATTTTGATATAATTTCTGCAGGACCTTTATATAACAATTCCATCCTTTTGTTCCTACCTCGCAAGGCACTTGATAACTTATGGTCTTTAACTAGTACCCAATCGCCTATCTTAGGTTCCCATTTATGTTTTCTACTCTTTTTCTTTAATTTTCGCTTCTCTGCCTTTTTCTTGATTCGTTCAAAAGCAATTTTCGCTCTTTCTTCTTCACTTAACTGAATGTCATTATTTTTCAGTGTTTTTGGTTCCCCGATCAATATTGGTTCCGGTTCAATTCCTAACATTAATTTTATTGGTGCAAACCCAGTAGTTACATTAATGGTGTGATTGATAATCTTTTCTATCAATGGACAATATTTCACCCAATCCTTGTGATTATGATGTGTAAGTACACGTAAATAAATTCCTATATCTCGGAGGACACGTTCTGTTGGATTCCCTGATGGAAAATATGAGGAACAATAATTTAGTTTTCTCGCGTCTAATGTTACCCTAATCTTCCATTGGCCTTATTTACAAAACATAGGGGATTCACAAATTCTAAATTCGAAATTTCAATAACCTCATCTTCTAACATTGACTTTATAACTGCATCTACCTCTTCTCTTATTGTACTAGGGATAGCTCTCGCTTTATGTGTAAAAGGTTTGATGGGTATCATCTCAAACGAATGAGTATAAATATTACATTTACCAGGTTTCTCAGAGAATACTTCTTTATTTCGGATTAATATTTCAAACAATTTATCCCTCTGTTGTTCATTTAGTTGATCAGCCTGAGTTATTTTTTTTCTCAACAATTCTTCTAAGTCTTCACTACTCTCCCTATCATAGTACCTAGTTGCATCAGAAACCCTCAAATTGTCTATGAAATCATTTTTATCCCATTCTACATTTTCTTTATTATCATCATTTGCCTTCCAGGACTATTTATTTCCGAGTACTTATCACAATCATTACTAGGATACCCAGTTCTCACTGAAGGCGCGTTTGACCGGGTCTGGCGTTTCCCTGATTTTTAGGTATGGCTCCTGTACTATTTCCCGAATTGTTACTTCTGTTCTCCTGCATTAAATCGGGGTTACTTCCTACCATGTTTTTGACCGTGTTAATGACCTCAACCATTTCCGCATTTTCGGGGGAATTTCGTCCATTTGAATACCTTTCTTCCTGTCTTGGTGACCTCGGTCTAAACTCATTATCTCCATTTGTCCAATACCCATCATTTGAATTTCTACTATGTCCAAAATAACGTCCCCGTCTACCTCGATCAAATCTATTTGTATTCATATAATTCACCCTTATATTTCTTCCCCTTTGATTACCATTTCTATTTTGGTGATGCCCTTCCTGGTTATATCTACCTTGATTTTCCCACCGGAATGATTCCATCCTTGGTATTGGTCCTTTATATCTTTCCCTAATCTCACTTCTATTCTGATAATACTGTGCCCCTTGCCCGAAAGAATTGACAGTTTCTTTTCCTTCATATTTATTTCCAAATGAGTGTTTTGGCTTATTGACTTCTAAGGCTGATAATAATTCGATCATAGCTGCAATGCTATCGGGTCGGGCTATGATTAGGTAATGTTGAAGCGTTTCCGGAAAATGTGGAGTAACTATATTTATTAGATCTTTTTCATCCAAGGGAGGATCCAACATCTTCGATTTTCTCGCTATTCTCATAAAATAGTTGACCATCGATTCCTCCAATCTAGGATTAAATTTTCCATTGCTTAATTCAACTCTAATATTAGCCTGCCTACTAGCTCCCCAATATCTGGTTAAAAAGATGTTCCTAAAGGTCCTGTAGTCATTATTGTTACCCATAGAAAGGCCTAGCCAATTAGCAGCATTACCCTTTAGGCATTTTCTTACTATCACCATCTTGTACTCCTCTGGTATACGTTTCACCGTGAAGTACTCTTGTAACCCTTCTAAAAAGGTTTTAGGATCATCTGAATCTTCATTTTCAAAAACTGGAGGTGTCATTTCATTTAAGACATGGTTAGGCCAATGTAAATTTGAATTGTCACCTATCCCTGAGCTATTTCCGAGGTCAGAATGGGAATTACTGTTACCTCTATTTTGCATCGAAATGTCAGCTGATACACCTGGTATTGCCTCGTTTCTTGCAACTTCATTACTAAGATTGTTGTGATTACATGCATTTTCATTTAATTTCAAATTTTCTAAGGCCTCTTTTACCTGAGTAATTTCTGTTACTACCCCTTTTATTTGGTCTGTAACATCCTCCAAATTTCTAGCCTGCCTTTCATTTTCTACATCAGATCTTTCTATTCTAACTTTACACCCCTGTAACTCTTCTCTAATTTCTTCCCTTTGTTTGTCTAATCTATATGTTACTTTTTCCCTTTCTTTATCTAATTTTTCACTCACTTGTTGACCTAATTTCTTTTCAGAATTCTTTACTTCTTGCCTTATTGTCTCTAATTCTCCCTTAACCTGTTCTACCTGTTCTCTATTTTCTTTTACTTCACTACTAACTTTATTAATTTCCTCCCTAACTTCTTCCCTAAAGGTTTCGAAAGCTCTCTTCTGATTTTCCAATTGCATTCCCAATTCCTGTTGTCCCTTCTCTACTTTCTGTCCTAACTCTTTACTATTTTCATCTATCTTTTGACTTAACTCTGTTCTTAATTCTTTACTATTTTCATCTATCTTTTTACTTAACTCTGTATTCATCTTTTCCACTGTTCTTAATTCTTTACTATTTTCATCTATCTTTCGACTTAACTCTGTACTCATCTTTTCCACTGTTCTTAATTCTTTACTATTTTCATCTATCTTTTGACTTAACTCTGTACTCATCTTTTTCATTATCGTTTGAAACATATTCTCTATTTCTGACATAAATGCTGGCCTTTCTAAATTACTACTAAACATTTCTGAACTACCTCTAGGTGTTTCTCTAACGTTCTGATCTTCTACTTCTTGGCATATTCTGCTACCAATTACATTCCGATTAAATTCTTCCATCCTACTTACACTTTTCTCAATTTCCGGACTTTCAAAACCTAAAAAGTCTGTATCGCTGTCTTCCATTTCTAAGCTATTTACATGTGTTTTTCTACTCACCAAAATTTTCAATATTTTCACTATTTCACTTTAACTGCACTTAAACTTGTTCACTACACGTTTCACAGATGTTGACACGCTGGGCACCTTCTTGTCTGCTGGTTCGATGCTGATCTGGTCGTCTTGGGGGTTTGGTCCATTCTTTCGAGGCCACACGTTGGGAAGCCAATTTGAAGCTGTACAATCGTTGCGTCCTAGTTATTGCCTCGCCATTTTAAGCTGAAGTCGTTGGTGACGTGATGTTGCCCTTCGATGTAGCTCGCCTCGGCTAGTTCTGCATAAGATCTCTTTATCTCGGGTTTGCGTAAATGTAATGGACAACCCAAGAACAACTTTATATATTATTTATTTTAAATATTTTCGGGAGATATGCCGATTCTATATGTGTATGTAGAGGAATCGCCCTCACATCCACGCAGCGCGACCTCCCGTACTGGTCTCTGGTTGAGTACTGACTAGACGCTTCTCTCTTACCCACGCTAAGAAGCCGTTCGCTCCATTTGAATGTCATGACGTCATCCAAGAAAGCCTCGTATCCAAAATGCTATTTCCTTTTCCCGCAATTTAGAAATGTCCCTTTCTATTATAACATGTTCTTTTATGAATTTCAAATATATAATTACTTTTTTTAGGATTAAACGATGTTTACTTTATATTTTATTAGATATCTCGCGCGACTTTTAAGGTTTGTAGAACTGACTTTCGAACGTGTATTTAAACTATGTGGTATGACGTCATGACTCGTTAATTTCAAACCAATAATGCGTTTATTCTACAAATTTAACGACTATTATTTACTCATATCTTGCTCACCTTACAACACTTCCTGCTATATTATCTATTTATGTTATTACTCAATATTTATCGCAAATCTCATATCCGGCAATTAAATTAAAACGTGTCTTTTTCAAAAGCCCATTCGATCGGAAATCTAAATTTCGGTATCAAATACTTCCTCTACTTTGCAGTAGAAAGAGTAGAAATGCGTTGCACTCATGTGACTTTCTCTACTCTTGTGCAAACTATCCTTACAAACGCTTATTCCTTGTCTACTTTGTTATTCGAGAGAAATATTTTCGAAAAATATGGGAACACTGTAGGCTTTAAGTGGCAGGCAAATCTTTTAGAGCTGATCGCTATGTGATAGCTTAGAATTCGTTTCTCTTTGCATAGCCAAGAGATAAAAGAAAAGTATAAGTATTGGAAAATTCAAACATATAATAAGGAATATCTCCGAAATAGTTCACTTCATGGAAAAGTACTTATTTGACATAAATTTTGTTTTTAACGAAATTTCTCTTACGATTTATCAGTTATGCAAAAGTCATCCAGAATAAAGAGGACTTCTGAGAACATTCCCAGAAAATTCAAGCTCTATACATCATTGTTGGTCTGGGTGGTTCAGTTGGTTAGACGCTGGCCTACTGATACTAAGGTCGCGGGTTCAAATCCGGCCCAGACCGACGACAGCTCAATGTCAGTAGATTTACTAGCATGTAAAAGAAATGCGGGACAAACTTCCGGCACACCGGCGACGCTGATATAATCCTGACAAACACCAAAATAATTTAATCTATTCATCATTTGTCGTGACAGTATTTTCAGAGTATGCATAGTTAAAAATTGACCAAAAGCGTTTAAAAGCTGGGTTTTGTTGTTTTATCTTTAATTATCTTTGAATCTTGTAATTTCATAATCTGTGTCTGTTGTCGTTCAATGGTCTGTAAACATGGCGTCACGTGACTTTCTAAATGCCCCTGCATATGTTGACAAGTAGCCCTTTGAAACTTTAAAGTTGATTTTCTCGCTTTCCCCTCTGACTACATTTTTGAATATTCAAAACGCTCCATACGATGCAATACTTATTCAATTTGCTTCAAAATTTTAAGACACATCTAAAAGGTGCAAGCAAATTTTGGAAGTAATTTTTTTTCAAATGTTTACGTTTATGAGCACATTAATTATTACAGCACTTAGCGAATTATAATTACCCAGGACGTCTTTACAAGTTGAATACATTTTCTGTGAAAGTAAAAGGTTAGAAAAAGATATATTTCTAGTATCTTTTCTTGTTTGCTCTTAAATAATTGTTTAAAGAATTAATAACTTCAGCACTAATGAAGATAATTCAATGAAATTTGGTATGTACACTATTCTTTGCGTGTTTACTGCCTGGTGTAAATTTGTCCGCCGTTTCTCTCTCGTGTGTTCCTATATCTCGTAGAATTCCTCGTTGCGTGAAGTCATGAAATGCAACTTCCCTGATGAATGCTGGATACTGTTATTTATGTTATTATTGCTTGAGATAAAGGGTTTTGTATCTTGGAATAACTTTACAATTGTAAGCCTTGACTATATTTTACGTAGAGCATGGATTCTAAGAGTCATGGGAAATAACGCAGGAACTTGAATAACAGACACAAAATTAACTCTACTGCAGAAATATATTGAACATATCAACACGTTATATCACTGTACATGTACTTTTAGATAATTATTGTAAGACTTTCTCCAGCTTTGACGCACACAACATGCACCGTGTCTGACGGCTAACGTGGCGTCTGTACTGCGTCTTACTATAGTTCAACTGGCGTCTCTCTGGTTGTTTTTGATTGGCTCAGAGCGAACACACCACTCTACTTGGCCAATCATCCTTTTGCGTCTCTTTTTCGATTAAAATTATTTTCGCTGTAAGCTTCGCGTCTTCTAAGCTTCCGACTTTCTTTCCTTTTCAAAATATATAATTTTTTAGAACTTGTTTAAATACAGTGCAAACACATATAAAATTATAATTGTATAGCAAATAACTCAACATGAATATTTAACATAATAAATATTGCAATTAACATAATATGACCAAGCAAAGACAACATTTATATTTAATATTAAGTATGGTTGTTATTACCGTCTCAATTTAAAGAAAATGCATTTATAATTTTATTATAGAAGTTACAAATTTCACCTGTGCGTTCCCACGTATTTTAGTCAAAATCCTTAGAGCCATTTTGATATAGGTAATGAAACATTTTCAGAAAATGTTCCATGTAAAGGTAGTCTGCAGTGGGGACATTTTCTTTTTACTTTCTCTACCGGTAAGTAGGGGAAGTATTGTATTCCACCCAAAAATTCGATGTCGAGATTTCACCGGAAATATGTTTTGAGGCCCCCTCAATCCAAAAAAAAAAAAAAAAAAAAAAAAAAAAAAGCATTTTTAGAAAAAGGTCCGTGTGTGTGTCTGTATGTCAGTCTGTCAGTCTGTGGACAGCATATGTCAAAAACGAAAATTCGGTTAAAAACCAAAGTTGGTATTTAAGTTTAATGTCTTTCAAGGATGTGACACGAAGATTTTGAAGAAAGTAGTCCCACGCTAAACTACCCTTTACATGGAAAATTTTTCGAAAATTATTTTCTTGAAAATGGCTCTAACGATTTTGATTAAAATGTCATATGTTTGAGATATTTTGATAACAAATGAAATGTATATCTTGAATTTTCTGGCTATAGCCCCTGTAGTCGTATTTACTCTGGACGAATTTTGCATAACTGGTAAACGTTAAGAGATAGACCAAATCATACTATAGAAAAAATGTAGATCTTGCTAAAATACACAATGTATGTCTCAATACATGTTCTTGTAGGGTGAACCA
The DNA here is from genome assembly GCA_030765045.1 of Tenodera sinensis. Taxonomy (NCBI): domain Eukaryota; kingdom Metazoa; phylum Arthropoda; class Insecta; order Mantodea; family Mantidae; genus Tenodera; species Tenodera sinensis. Next base: position 33,019,074 of record CM060961.1, on the reverse strand, counting down.
TTTCGGAGATATTCCTTGTTATGTGTGTGAGTTTCGGAAAACTTAGAACTTTAGCGAAATGCAACAATGTTGTTCATTTTTTTATGTTAATCGTACAAAGAGAACGGAATCTCAAAGCTTAAAAAGATTTGACTGTTGCACAAAAATTAAAATAAATTATTTTGTTGTTTAACGACGCTGTCAATTGCCAGGATCACATCAGCGTCGCCGGTGTGCCGGAATTTTGTCCCGCAGGAGTTCTTTTACATGCCAGTAAATCTACTGACATGGAGCTGTCGTTTTTAAGCACACTTAAAAACCATCGGCCTGGGCCGGGTTTGAACCCGCGACCTTGGGAACAGTAGGCCAGCGTCTAACCAACTGAGCCACCCAGACCGACTGCTGCACAAAGCCTACTGTATTCGTGCACCAGATGCAATACAGAAGATACTCCAGAGCATGTAATGTTTAACTGCCAGAAATACAGTGAAATAGGACAATCTAACAGGGAAAAGCTCATGTACCTCACTTTATCGGAAATGGTCAGGAATAAGGAAAATCTAAATGCTTTAAATGAGTTAGCGACTCAAATCAGTATAGCAGAAAGATCTTTAAGACAAACTGAACAAGAAAGAAATCTAAGAAATTTTTATACACCTCCAGCGACTGTTGTAGCACCATCCCGTCGGTCGTTAAGATTGTCAAACCAACTGTAAGCAGAAAGGAGAAGAACGAGGCCAAAACGACAGCCTGATGAGACTTGGACAGCCTACCAGAGACTACGGACAACTTTACAATATCAACAATTTTCCTTATTGTTATTTAGTTTAATTTAGTTTTAGTTTAATTCAGTTTTCTGCACATTCTATTGTGAACAAATTGTAATAAATAAGTTTAAATAAATGAAAATATCCGCACACTACGTCCAGATATAAGAAATTAGGTATCTGGACATAGCTGGCAGATATTATTTTATTTTATTTTATTGTATTCTAATATCCCCCTTGCACCTACAAGGAAATAAGCAATAAGATAATTTGTACGAATGTTTACCTTAACTAACATGGAATATAGGAATAAGAGTTTGTTAGAATGGTTAGTATAAGAGTAGAGAAAGTCATGTGAGTGCACAATAAATGTTCTTGTAGGGTGAACCATTTCGGAGATATTCCTTGTTATGTGTGTGAGTTTCGGAAAACTTAGAACTTTAGCGAAATGCAACAATGTTGTTCATTTTTTTATGTTAATCGTGCAAAGATAACGGAATCTCAAAGTTTAAAAAGATTTGACTGTTGCACAAAGCCTTCTGTATTCTAATATCCCCTTTGCACCTACAAGGAAATAAGCAATAAGATAATTTGTACGAATGTTTATCTTAACTAACATGGAATATAGGAATAAGAGTTTGTTAGAATGGTTAGTACAAGAGTAGAGAAAGTCATGTGAGTGCAACACATCAGATTTTTTCTGTTCGCTTTTCTTTTACGAAACACAACTACACTTCTTTCTCTATTCGCCCTTCAACATACAATTCATACAATTTTCTATATGATTGAAATACAAATGCAATGTATTATATTCATACGATTTTGTACATTAGCTTTTCTTTTGTATAGCACATTTACGTGTTCTTCTCTACTCGCCCTTCAACATAACATTCATACAATCTGTACATATTTCCAACTCACTTTAGGTTTTATGTACTGTTGTTTAAATTACAGGTTTCCTCAAAGATCGAAGGTCTAAGGTGAACCTATAGCAAGGACTGCCTAGCTGAAGTATTTTCACTTTCTGTATATTAGACAGAGGAAGTATTGCATTTCACCATGAAATATTTACATGATCATAAAATGAGTCTGATAAATACCATTATTTAGACTTACATAACTCCAGCATCTTCCAGTGACGTAAGACAAACATTTTCATAAAATTCCTCAATTCAAACATTCCTTTACACAAAACATTTTCTTTATTTTTTATTCTGCCTAAAATAGCACTAATTATTTTGATTAAAATCTCTCAGACTTTGAGACACTGGCAGGGCAAATGAAATGTATACCTTTAACTTCCTATAAAGTTAAGTGTTTCTACACGCTTTACATTAGCTTCATCTATAAGATGTATGTAACGAAATCTTTCTACGTAATTTTCACCAACTTAGATTTGTCCGATTGACTTGAAAATTTGTACACGAATCAAGGATCGATGACAACACAATATCACTACTTTGTTCTAATGTCCTGACCAAGATCATAAGGATAAAAAAAAGTTAAATTTATCTATCGACTTGAAACTTTGCACACGAATCAAGGACCGATGACAATACAATTATTTCCTGACCGGATCATCAGGATGGAAACGTGACTTGGATAAATGTATCAATGTAGCGTAATTTTCACAGACTTGCGTCAACTGACTTGAAAATTTGCGCACATGTCAAGGACCGATGACAAAACAATAATACCAGGAGTTTATCCTTATGTCCTGGCCAGGATCATCAGGTTAAAAAAGTGACTTGGCTAAATTTACCAATGTAAATTTTCTGTATGTTTGAAATGGAAATGCTACATAATACATTCACACTGCCTTCTCTACTCGCTTTTAGATAACACATTCACATCTCTTTCTCTACTCACTCTTCTATAAACAATTTTCCATTAAAAAAACTTTATTTTACACCAAAAAAACGATTTCAATCAAATTTGGTATCCAGATAGGGTTGCCCCTTCTTTTAAAATAAGTCATACAATGTAATTTTCACCAACTTAAAGTGGTCTGATTGACAATACAGTAATATCATAACTTTGTCATGGAAAACACGTTGGTAATCCGAAATTGTAAGAAGGAATACCAATCTGATAGTGATCGCGCGGAAAAGAAGCATCGCACAATAAATATCCACAGATACAAATACCAGTCAGTGGTATTTTTCGTGTAAAATCACGTTTTTTTATGGAATGGCACCTACATATATAGGCAAACTTAAAAAGTAAAACCTATTTTAACACAAAATTTAATCAAAATCTGTAGAACCGTTTCCGAGATACACATAATATATGCAAGAATTGCTCTGTATAAGAGGGAGTAAAAACTGTTATTGTTTCCCGCTATCACAGAACATAGTTGCTAGGTTCCGTCACCAAGAGGAATAAATACTGGATCCTTTTCAGTGTCAAATAGAAAAGACGAAATTTTGTGCAAATAATGGCGAATGTCCTAATAATTGGAAATTCCACGACAATATCCATAGTTTCGGACATTAACTTCAAGAGCATGTTTAAAGAGTGAAATGATTTGTAAATGTATCTAATACATGTATATTTAAACGAGCAATTCTTGTATATATACACACACGCACCTATATGTTCCGCTCATCTGGAAATGACTCATAACCATTTTTCATCCTCGCTTTTAAAATCAGTCATACCATGTTCTGTATGTATGAAATAGAAATGCTATTACATTTATACTGTTTTCTCCTCTCACTTTTAGATAGCACATTCACATCTCTTTCTCTACTCACTCTTCTACAAATAAGTAATACAATTTTGTGCATGTTTGAAATAGAAATGCTACGTATTACATTAACACTGTTTTCTCTACTTACTTTTGGGTAACATATTTATAACTGTTTCTCTACTCACTCTTCCAGAAAAAGTCATACAATTTTCTGTGTGTTTGAAATAGAAATGCTACATATTACATTCGCAGTGTTTTCTCTACTCACATTTAGGTAACACATTAACATCTGTTTCTCTACTCACTCTTCTACAAACAATTCATATCATCTATATATACAAAATTGATGTTTACAAACATATATGTCACTGTTAATTTCGTAAATCACTTAACCGATCACCGCAAAATTCGGACTTATATGTATGTATTTTTCATGGAGAAAGTTTTTATAGTAGCTATTTTACTACACAATATATTAATTTCAAATAGTCTTCTACTCGCTTTTCTTTTACGTAGCACATTCATATATTCTCTGTTTGCCCTTCAACATACAATTTTCTGTGACTGAAATATAAATGCAACGATTTGCTCTGCTAATTCTTCCTTTACGAGACACAATCTTCTTTCGCTACTCGCACTTCATACAATGTGCTCTATGTTTGAAATAGAAGTGCAAGTTATTATATTCATACTATTTTCTCCACTTACTTTTGGTTTACGTAACAATAAAATTCAAGTGTTATTTTCTATCGTTTATCAACTTCATGCATACCAAAGGCTACACAAACTGTATACTGAGTCCAACTCCAAAACCGGTTGACCGATCGCCATGAAAATTGGCATATCGAAGTGTTTTTTTGATGGAAAAGGCTTTTGTGCAATCCATTTTACCATGCAACGTATTACGTTCACATGGTTTTCTCAACTTCCTTTTCTTTTACATAACACCCTACTCCCTCTTCTACAAACAGTCCATACATTTGAAATATAAGTGCAACGTATAACGTTCACGCGGTTTTTCTACTCATTTTTCTTTTATTAAACACAGTTACATTCCTTTCACTACTTCCTCTTCGACGAATAATTCATACAATTTTCTATATGATTGAAACAGAAATCCGTATTACATTCACATGGCTTTATCACCTAGCTTTTCTTCCTGTAGTATTTGTTGCTGTTCAACAGTGCTTTTGCTTGGTGTCGTTCCAGCGTTTTAATAAAAAACGAAGTAGTTAAAAAGTAAAGTTGTCACAATTGCTGTCAGAAGTGCGATGAAAGGCACGATATGAAACGGTTGAAACAAATGTTAGCCAAGATGGACATAATGGGAGATGAAATGAGTTCCGGATTGCGGCAGATGGAAACAAATATGGAAGCCGAATTCAAAAATGTAAACTACGGAATGGCAAATACGGAAACAAAAATGGAAAAAAAAAATGGAAGTCGAATTGAAAAATATAAACTTCGGAATGGAAAAGATGAAAACGGGAATGTCCGACATGAAGATCAGCTATCGGAGAATTCTAGCGAACAATTGGCCGGGGTTAAGGAAGACATGGAAGAACTTGGCGGAAAGATGGACCTTGGCCAACATGTTAACGCCCTGGAAGATAGAGTCCACCGCAGCACCAATGAACTGAACTCCATAGTGGAACAAATGCTCGAGGAAAACCTCAAACTAGGTGGATATCTATGGGGGAGGGCTGCGTTCAGCAGTACACGTTTTACGGCTTAAATTATGGTGCTTATGAAATATTTATATATTTTGCATCTTAGAAATGACTCTTAACAATAGCGATAAAACTTTTTATTTAGTTTAAGTTTTGCTTTTCAAGTTTATTAAATAGGTATCTTCTCAAAAAAAAAAAAAAAAAAAAAAAAAAAAAAAAAAAATTCACAAAGAACCGGGGGAGAACGCCGAGTACTGTTATCTTAATTCAAATAAAGTTAATTTTAGAGGAATCCGGACTTTAATTGCAAAACATTGGCTCTCGCCATCTTGATCTTTATCTGTTACCCGCTATATACGATCCTGTAACAAGATTTCATAGCTCCCTCGTATAAAAAATCTGATGTGTTGCACTCACATGACTTTCTCTACTCTTTACTAACCATTCTAACAAACTCTTATTCCTATATCTCCATGTTAGTTAAGTTAAACATTCGTACAAATTATCTTACTGCTTATATCCTTGTAGGTGCAAGGGGAATATTAAAATACAGAAGGCTTTGCGCGATAGTCAAATCTTTTTTACCTTTGAGATTCCGCTCTCTTTGCACGATTAACATATAAAAAAATAAACAACGTTTTTGCATTTCGCTAACGTTTTAAGTTTTCCGAAACTCACACACATAGATGAGAGACAGGCTACGGCGCGAACTGCACTGAGTAATTCTATTTCAATCATGGTCCAACTATCGCTAATACACCCATTTTGTAAACAACAACAAAAAAATCTGATGTGTTGCACTCACATGACTTTCTCTACTCTTGTACTAATCTTACAAACTCTTATTCTTGTGTCTTTTTCGTGTTAGCTGAGATAAACATTTGCAGAAATTATCTTATTATTTATTTTCTTATAGGTGCAAGACGAATATGGGAATATAGTAGACTTTGAGTGACAGCCAAATCTTTTAAAGCTTTCAAATTCCGTTCTCTTTGCACTGTTAACATAAAAATGAATAACGATGTTCCATGTGGCAGAAGTAGAAGTTCACCAAAATGTGTACAAATAACAATGAATATCTCCGAAATGGTTCACTCTACATAAAAGCGTATTTGAACATAAATTGTGTGTTTTAGCGAGATCTACATATTTTGTATAGTAAGATTTTGTCTATCTCTTACGCTTTACGAGTTATTCAAAAGTCATCCAGAGTAAAACAGGACTACATAGGCTATAGCCAGTAAATTCAAAATATACATTTCCTTTGTCATCAAAATATCTCAAACTTATGGCGTTTTAATCAAAATCGTTAGAGCCATTTTCAAGAAAATCTAAATTTTCGAAAAATTTTCCGTGTAAAGGATAGTTTAGGGTAGAGCAATTTTCTGCAAAATCTTTGTGTCGCATTCTTGAAAGACATCAAACATAAATATCAACTTTGGTTTTTAAACGACTTTTCGTTTTTGAGCTATGCTGTCCACAGACTGGCAGACAGGCGCGCACACACACACAAGCGCACGCGCACCTTTTTTCTAAAAATGCTTTTTTTTTTTATTCTAGGGCCTCAAAACATATTTGCGGTGAAATATCGACATCGAATTTTTGGGTGGAATACAGTACTTCCTCTACTTAGTAATAGAGAAAGTAAAACTTGTTAGTTGAATCCATACAAAAGATAGTTTTATCATGATGTTATACAATGTTAGCCATTGCTATGTAATTCGATTCGCGCCGTAGCCTGTCGATCTCGTTAGCCACGATATACAAGTTATCACCTATATAAAATGAAGTGTTTAAAACACTTAAGTTATCAATTCTCTGAGCATCTAATGTCTTACCTTTATCTGCATTCTACAGGTTGTATCTTCAAACCCTGGCACAGGGCAAATATCTGTAATACTAACAGATCCACACAAGGTGGTCCAACAAAGTGATCCGCAGATAACTGGACATGTGTCAGTAGTACCAACTTGCTTCAGAACCAACCACTTCCACTACTCAGACCACAAGGAAGTTGCTGTAGGTAAGAAAGTAGTATTATGAAAACTTTACTAAGATTCCCATCTGAGTTACACTGCGTGCATGTTTGAATGGGCTTACAACAAAAGGAAAAGCTAGCAAAGCTTGGTAAATAAAATACAAAATCAACTATCAAATTTTTCTCTTTAAATAAAAAGCACAACCACCTTACGTTAATCACGATAAGTGATCGCCTATAGAAGTTTTCAAAGTTAGGTGATGGAAAGTTTCATAAATGCACGATGTGGAGACAACACAACTGTTTGTATCTTAATGTTTGGTTCTCGATAAGCACAAGGTTTGTATTATAAAACAGGGCATAAAGAAACATGGCGAAAGCATATTCTTCAATTATTGAAACGTTAAAGATGAAAGCCACTATTTTGAGAGCAAATTCACGCAGCCGGAAGTATACGCCGAGATTTAAAAATTTATTTTCTTGTTTAACGACGCTGTCAATTGCCAGGATCACATCAGCGTCGCCGGTGTGCCGCAATTTTGTCCCGCAGGAGTTCTTTTACATGCCAGTAAATCTACTGACATGGAGCTGTCGTTTTTAAGCACACTTAAAAACCATCGGCCTGGGCCGGGTTTGAACCCACACCTTGGGATCCGTAGGCCAGCGTCTAACCAACTGAGCCACCCAGACCGACATATACGCCGAGGAAGACATATACCAAAAATTCTGTTTCGTTCGTGTCCCTCTCCTTCGCCAATAAGCAGGAATTGGAAATGCTGTTTAACCCCACTCTAATTCACTTCCTTAGATTCGTTGGTCCCAAGAACCTTCTATCTAGCTATGCAGAGCACGTTTTTTGCTATCTCCACTATCACTACTCCGCAGTTGATGTATGCGTTTCAACTTACCACACACAATTCATTGTGCTACATGCTACTTGATTCAATTGTTTTATACTTACAACTAGGACGGGATATCCTTTATTTCGCGCAAATGTTTCAGTCCACAATACTACGAAAATAGGCAACTAAGCAACAAAGTAGCTTTTGATACCTTTTGATCTCACAAACATACGCGCGCGCACGCACACACACACACACACATACACACACGAGTGTACCAAAAATACTGACAACGCTTGGTATGTTGTGCGGGATGGCAAACTGACCGGTTTCCAAATTAGCTATCTATATTTTTTCATGGAGAAGGTTTTTATGCTGTCAATTTTATTATGCAACGTTACATTCACACTGTTTTCTCGACTCACTTTTCTTTCACGTAACACATTCACATGTTCTCTACTCGCCCTTCAACATAGAATTTTCTACGTTATCCAAATATAAATGCAACATGTTATGTAAATATGGTTATCTCTATTCACTTTTACATAACACATTCCAATTCCTTCTCTACTCGCTCTTCAACATACCTACAAGCTGCAGATATACAGGGTGGAAGGGAAGTCATTACATTCCTTCTAATATGTACTTCATAGAAGCATTACAAACAAAAAAGTGTAATGGCAGTTTGCTTTTTGATCAGCCGATTTCGAAAAATAAATGTTTTTTAATCCAAATGTTATGCGTAATTCCATAAGAATAGGTAGGAAGATAACAGTTTGTTACTTGTAAGATGCGTAGAGTAACTTATTTCTGACATAGCTTCGGTAGTAATTGTGGGACATCACACAGGGTTTCGAAATAATTAATCACTTAAAAGACGTGAAGGAACACTGTCAGCAACTCTTTGAGACGTGAAGTATGTCGACAACGTTACGTTGAGGTTGGTCGGGGAATTGACCTGGTTTGTGCATGTAAACAGATAGGGCACTTTCACTTTTCGTGTAATGTTTTGGGAGCCAACGCTTGTGATTGGCCTACACTCGCACAGGAAACAGAAGGACAAGGCACGGTATGTGTTTATCCTCTCAAGACGCAGTGTTAGGAAGTTTGTTTATGTACTGAACTAGGGAAAGTGCCACCCATACAATCTGCAGTGTTGCCAGATTGTTTCGACAAAACTAAAATATCTCCGTAAGAAGTGGTCAGAGACCAAAACGTAAGATAGAAAATGTGTTCCAAACACCGAGGTGTACCACTGGTATAAATTAATGTAATGACTTTCCTTCTACCCGGTATATAAAATTGCCTTTTCTATACATGGAACTGCTAATCTCCAAAACGGCTTGACCGATCACTGCAAATTCGGCATTTAAATGTATTTCTTTACGCTATCCATATTACTCTGCGCGTATTACATTCATATGGTTTTCTCTCCTCGGTTTTCTTCTACACAACACATTCACATTTCTTTCTTCTACTTGCCCTTCAACATAAAATTCATACAGTTTTCTATGAACCTTATGACTTGCAACAAACTATCCGCCATCAGTTCCATCGAAGAAAAATATTGGAAAGCCCGAGGGCTAATGGCTTCGGTGCCAATGGCCTGGCATTAGACAACAGTATTTTTCTATGATTTAAACAGTAATGCATATTATATTTACATTTCTTTTTCAACTGGCCCTTCAACTATAGGTTTGAAATGTAAATGCAATCACACGGTTTTCTCTACTCACTTTTATTTTACGTAACAATCCACATGTTCTTCTCTGCTCGCTCTTTGACATACAATTCATAAATGGATATTGGCAAAACTCCACACCGGTTGTTCGTTCACCATGAACATTGGCACATCTAAGTGTTTTTCCATGAAGGTTTTTATGCTATCCAGTTTATTATACAATGTATTACATTCACATGGTTTTCTCTACCCGCTTTTCTTTTACATAACACATTCACGTATCCTTCTCCCTCTTCTCATACAATTCATACATTTTGCTATATGTTTGAAATAGAAATGTAGCGCATTACACTCATTGTACCCGCTTTTCTTCCTGTAGTATTTGCGATTGATTAACAGTGCGTTTGCATAGTTTCTTCTCCATGTTTTCATTTATTTATTTTGTTTAGTTTTCCTTCTTTATCGTATCCTAAGAGTTTAACTCTTTGTTTAAACACATATATTTTTTACATATCTCCAAAGAAACACAAAGTTGTTGGGCAAGTGCAACCTAAGTTCACAAATTGTAGGGATAAATCGTTAAGCCATGGACCACACCGAGTATTTCGCTTAATGCATAATCAAAGCGTACTTTCTAAGATGACGTTTTAAAGCACATCGTACATGTAGACTGAATAATTATACTTGATAATAGTACAATTTCGACCACCTCCGTAGCGCAGTTGGTAGCGCGTTTGCCTCTGGCGCGGAGGACCCGGGTTCGATCCCCGGTACCAGCATGGAGATTTTTCCCCTGCTGGGAGGTCTGGCACCAGGTGCACTCAGCCTCGTTAGGTCCCGGGGGGACCATTTGGAGAGCTACTTGATGGAAAACTAGCGGCCCCAGGTCACGAAGGCCGCTTAACTGGCTGGGAGGGCTCAGGACACCCCAGCAATGACGCCTGTAGTGGGTAGAGGTGGGGGACGCAGCGGCTGGGCGGCAAGCCTTGGCCCTTCATGTGCTGTTGTGCTAAGTGTTTTAAATAGTACAATTTCAGTTGACTATGGTAGAGAGATTCATCGCAGGTCCTTATCCATTGTTACAAAGTAGACATTGCATGTTTTCATGAAGAGATGAAGACTAGAACGACACGGTAAATGTCTGCCGAAAGTGTCAGCCCTATCGTAAAGCAGTCTGTTTCATATTGAACACGTTGAATATAATAGCTTAATGTTGGATCCATTTGTGCTGCACTACATAAAAAGTATCACTAGGCCTATCATTGCAAAATTGTCGTTGATTTACAGCCGCAAGTTATGGGCTAAGATTACTGATGTGAAATATTTTCAGTTTCAGTGCTTTTAAGGGACCTTAGAGCTGAAAAATGATCAGAAAAATTATCAAATTGACAATGTTTAGGTTTATGAGTATAAATGTTTCCCAAATCTTCAGTCATCGGTTGGCAGGGAAAATTTTTAGATTCCGCCATTTTTAAAGGTTTAGCGCAGGCTTTAAATGTTACCTATTAGATGCGCTACATCTAAACCCCCTTTTCTGCTTAAATTTTTGTCAGTATTGGAGCAAAATATGGACCCAAAAAAGGGCTCAAAAACAATCAAATATTCAGCGGAAAGAAGTGCAAGGGAAAAGCTATGAATCTGAGGAGACTACTAAAAAAAGAGGGAAGGTGTGACAAACAGGCAATCTGACTCATGATCATTATACATGTGTGTAGAAAAATTGGTTCTTCTCGATTTTACATTGTTAATACACTATCTGCTTCATGCGCATTAAATTTTGTGCTATGCTCCTAGAATTTTTCCAACACGTGTTTAGCTTTAAAAGAATTAAAGACCAAAAACGGTTTTAAAAAGTGTTTCCAATGTTCATCAAAGCAAAGAATTTAACTATCTACTTTAAAAGTCATTATTTTTTCTTCCTGCCAGAGATTGGTAGTGTTTGTTGGCAATTAGAATTTATAAAGTAATAAAACTCTTGTAATATTTTAGTTTTTGATGCGCATGGAATATTTTGAATGTTAAGGTATTTTCGCATTGTGAATAAATTGAAAAATTCCCTCAGAACAACAGCTTGTGCTGGAACTTTGTGTGGTAGCTTATAACATAAATACCCTTATATCTTCAAAGTATTGGTATTGATTTCATACCTATAAGCACATAGAAAATTCAACTTTCAGTCCCAGGGTCCCTTAAATAATGCAGATCAAGAATGCTATCTCGTCTTAATTTATATTCCGTGGTTACCAGATGCTAAAGTGGGGAAAAAATAAATAAATAAATAAATAAATAAATAAATAAATAAATAAATAAATAAATAAATAAATAAATAAATAAATAAATAAATAAATAAATAAATAAATAAATAAATAAATAAATAAATAAATAAATAAATAAATAAATAAATAAATAAATAAATAAATAAATAAATAAATAAATAAATAAATAAATAAATAAATAAATAAATAAATAAATAAATAAATAAATAAATAAATAAATAAATAAATAAATAAATAAATAAATAAATAAATAAATAAATAAATAAATAAATAAATAAATAAATAAATAAATAAATAAATAAATAAATAAATAAATAAATAAATAAATAAATAAATAAATAAATAAATAAATAAATAAATAAATAAATAAATAAATAAATAAATAAATAAATAAATAAATAAATAAATAAATAAATAAATAAATAAATAAATAAATAAATAAATAAATAAATAAATAAATAAATAAATAAATAAATAAATAAATAAATAAATAAATAAATAAATAAATAAATAAATAAATAAATAAATAAATAAATAAATAAATAAATAAATAAATAAATAAATAAATAAATAAATAAATAAATAAATAAATAAATAAATAAATAAATAAATAAATAAATAAATAAATAAATAAATAAATAAATAAATAAATAAATAAATAAATAAATAAATAAATAAATAAATAAATAAATAAATAAATAAATAAATAAATAAATAAATAAATAAATAAATAAATAAATAAATAAATAAATAAATAAATAAATAAATAAATAAATAAATAAATAAATAAATAAATAAATAAATAAATAAATAAATAAATAAATAAATAAATAAATAAATAAATAAATAAATAAATAAATAAATAAATAAATAAATAAATAAATAAATAAATAAATAAATAAATAAATAAATAAATAAATAAATAAATAAATAAATAAATAAATAAATAAATAAATAAATAAATAAATAAATAAATAAATAAATAAATAAATAAATAAATAAATAAATAAATAAATAAATAAATAAATAAATAAATAAATAAATAAATAAATAAATAAATAAATAAATAAATAAATAAATAAATAAATAAATAAATAAATAAATAAATAAATAAATAAATAAATAAATAAATAAATAAATAAATAAATAAATAAATAAATAAATAAATAAATAAATAAATAAATAAATAAATAAATAAATAAATAAATAAATAAATAAATAAATAAATAAATAAATAAATAAATAAATAAATAAATAAATAAATAAATAAATAAATAAATAAATAAATAAATAAATAAATAAATAAATAAATAAATAAATAAATAAATAAATAAATAAATAAATAAATAAATAAATAAATAAATAAATAAATAAATAAATAAATAAATAAATAAATAAATACATAAATACATAAATACATAAATACATAAATACATAAATACATAAATACATAAATACATAAATACATAAATAAATAAATAAATAAAAAAAGAAAATAAAAAAATTGAAATTAAAAAGAAAAACGGAATATTAAAATGTTCATAGATGAGTGCGTTTGCTTTCAAACCCACAGCAGTGGTAGTCTTATTTCTATAGCTATAGGAAAACAATTTAAATGAATAAGTAGTTTATATGTACCTAGTAGATTTTCACAGTGGCTCAGTTGGTGAGGTATTAGACTACTGATACCAAGGTTCAAACCCGGCCCAGACTGATAGCTTTTAAGTGTGCTTAAAAGCGACAGCTCCGTGTCAATATATTTACTGGCATGTAAAAGAACTTCTGCGGGACGAATTTCCGGCATACCGGTGTTGTTGATATGATCTTGGCGTTTAACAGTATCGTTGATAAATAAAATATTACATTTTTTTTTCTCTTGAAAATGCTAATACCACATCCGGGACTCGAACCACGCTTTTACAGTGCCCATACACTTCCATTAAACCACCGCGACTGAAGTCCTTTGCATTCGAAATATTGGTCGCGGCAACTCAGTGATAAAGTGTTAGTATAATGAGTTTTCAAAATTAGATTCAGTAAACTAATATATTTTTTCGTGTATTTGTTTGTTAGCCAGATGCACAAGTCTTTGGTCTTCTAAACCAAAATACGTCCCTAAAAGACTCCGACAGAGGTGCTGTTTACATCCTCCAAGATGCATAAATTGTCCACCGATGAGAAGCCACTGCAATGCTATCATTCCTGTGCCGTTTAACACAAGCTACAATTCCAACCTGGTTGATGATGATTCACCAAAAATACATGTACTCGAAACGTCATCAGCCACACATTCCTCTCCAGGCTATCAAATATCATCTTCTAATACTAAAGTGATGCCTAAACAGCAAAACCAAACGACAGCATCGGCGTTGAGTTCTTACTTTCAGAAAAATACTGTTCCAGGCAGTAATTCTTGTTGTCAAGATCTTTCCAAGGACCCTGAAATTTCTGAAAGCACATCTTATCCTTCATCATTGCTTCAGCCAAATCATGCTCAGAAATATTTATGCTACTATCCTAATTCCTATAATCAACCTTCAAACTCCAAATCTCAACAGCTAGGCCAGCAACTATCGCAGCAGTATTCTATATTGAAACCAAAACCACTATGTATGGAAAATAAGCTACAGAAACCTCAGGAAGCACATGTCATGACCTATAGTCCTCAGTCTTGTGAAATGGTAAAAGATTCTCAGCCACTCGCCCTTTCCGATGGATTGCAAAGCATTAACAAGCAGAATACTGAAGAATTTCAGAATTTCTCTTGCGTTAGTAATAATGCTGATAGCACTTTGCATTCTGGGAGGCTGTATTCACAAGAAACCATTAATTGTCCGTCGGATTCAAACATCGCCATTTCGCACAACATTCCCAATGATATGGACCTCTTCACATCGTTCCAGTCTTCTTCGGCATCCGAGCAGCCGTTACAAAGCGCCCAGCTGATGATGGATTTCGCTGCGACAGATAAAGTGAGTCACCAGAGTGAAGGCATAGAACCTGCAGAAGATTCTCTAGAGAAATTCAACGACAGTTCTCCATCTAACACAGGATCTACCAAAACTCCAGAACTGTCACCTAAAGTGAATAATTCGGTTCCCACAGAAACATCTGCACGTTCGAACAGTTCCTCAGATTCTCGTGTCTCTTTTGAATTTTCATTAGAAGCAGAGAGAATGGTTTCATCATTGTGCAGCTCAACTCCAGTTAAAGAAAACAATTTCACTGAATCAGAAAAAACTGAGCAACTTAGTGAACCAATTGCACGTTTTTTAGCACTCATGTGCCATCCAGAACAGACAAATAAAGATAGCGCGACAGGTTCCAAAGAAAACATAGACTGTTTTAATGAAACAAATGATAAATACAATACTGAACGTAGTAGTAATTTTTCAGCAAATAATACAAATACTACAGAAAGTCACAGTACACCAAAGGACGCATTTAGATCTCTCAGTAGAGATAAAATTCCATGTTCACCTCAGATACATTTTGTGAATGAGCGTACAGCTAGAAGAGACACTCTCTTAGTTCAAGAATCAAAATATCCAAAATCGTGCTGTTCAGAAACTTTCCAGTCAACTAGCGAAGAAGTAAAACGCAGTTTTAAAGAATGTATTCGTGAAGAAGAAACCTTATTCAAAAGAGTGGCACTGAGAGGCTGCTATGAGATCAGTTATATACTTTCAGAAAGCTTGTCCCCAGGATTGGACGGGATAGAAAGTTTTCGTAAAAACGTCGTAGAGATAATTTCAAATGCAGATACTATTTTTGGAAGAAGGTGCATATTAAGGGATGTCGTTATAGGATTTTTACAACTAGCAAACTGCTGGGCAAACCTTTATTCCTGCATTGGTTTACCGCATGATGAAATGAAACATGGTGGTGACTTACATGAACTATTCTGGAATTGGACATGCGCGTCAAGAAAACTGATGAACGGATTCAATGCATTTTTTGAGCAGCAATCATGTACTTATACAAAACAGAAAACAGACAAGCACAATTCAGCTCATGAGGAGCGAAATGAGTGCTATAATCATAAAAATGTAGATACACACAAGAATCGCATTTGTACGCTAGCAGCTAATTCAGGCACCGCTCTGCCGAATGCTTCCGAAATAAATAAGCAAAGTTACCTAGCAGCGCCTTTAGAAAATAGGAGTTCTTTTTATTATCCATTGAATTCCAGCAGCTTAAATGGTACACCTGTTGAAACTGGATCTTTTGATACAACAAAATCTTCGCCAGGTCAACATAACCAGTTACCGCACTGGGGAGCCAAAAGATTCGCACGTAGTTCTTTGGAAAATGCTTCCCACAAAACTTATGGGAACATGAGCAAGAATAAAAGATATTATTATGATAACTCAAAACGTGGCTATTACACTCACACGCCCAAATATACATGTTGCCAAGATCGTTCGGCTCCAACTTGTGCCATGTCCAAAGGAGCAGAATTCCATTGTCTTCCATCAAGACTCTGTGATTAAACATGAAGTATGCTGCCAGACACCTCTTAGTTCAACATCCAGAGGTGGAGGAAGTACAAACGTTGAAGTAGGTTTCGGTAGACAAGTAGGAAATGCATGGCAACAGCTCCAAAATGATCAATTTGAGTACGTCGACAAGGAAAAAAGTAAACGATATCCGTACCTGTCTAAAACTAATCATACCTCTACTGGAAATAATACCGAAAGTGAAATGGCAACTCCTCAAAACATATCGCAGTACAGTAATACCTCCTCAATGCTTAAAAATACAAACCTATGTAAACCATCTCAAATGCTACAAGACGCTAATAATGGTAATGTTTCACGCCCAAAAAATGCCGAATATACGGACATTCAGAACACTGCATCTTTAAAATACAACAGTATGTCACATGGAGACGGAAACGAAAACCATTTCATTTGGAAGGAGAATCGACCATGTTTAAACAACAAAGTGTCTAGTCATATTATGAATCCATACAACTCAACCAAGAATGGAAACGTTGCTTCTTCGGTTCTTGAAGATGACCCTGACAGTTCTGAAGAACCAGAAGAGCGTGTGTACATGAAACCTGGAAGTTATCAAGTGCCAAAAAAACAGACCCATTGTGCAAACAACACCACCGCACAATTATGGAATACAAAAAACGATACCTCTGTTTCTTCCCAAACTCAATTTGGCATCTCCCTCGCATCCTTACAGAATTTACAATCCCAGCTATCTGCCTTATGTAATAACTCCCACTTTCCAAATAGCAAAGACTCAGACCAAAACGCTGCTAATTTATCTATGAAAAATACGCATAATGAAAGTAAAACTTCTCCCGATTTGGCTTGGAAGGTTGCTTGTGCATCAGCAGAAACGCTATTGGAGAGCATACGAGGAAATATCACAGCTTCTATTTGTCCTTTTGATGAACAGCCCATGTTAAACGATGGGGAGAGTACCAGCCCCATGCAAAAATCAGACACTTGTGGTGCACTGACTTCGGAGCCCAAAGAGTCTGCTCGAAATAAGCGAGAAAAACAAGAAAAGCAAAACAATCAAAGAAGTTCAACGCCGAAATCTGACAAACGCAAAAGCATTGTAAGAACCGACGATTGGCTGATACACACTCTAAATAATATTTGTAAAACCAAAGAAGATGTGCAAAAATCTCAAGATTCTGAAACATCGAGTATAACTGAAAAAGAAAAAGCAGACACGATGAGTGGATCCAGTGTCACTCACATTCAGGAGAGCGCAAAATTCACTGAAAACTCCAAAAATAATGAACATGTTAAAGTAACACATCATACAAAGCAAGCAGCCTCAAAGAGTAGTTCCAATAAACGTCCAAAAGAGGGAAAGAATGCCGAAGAACGTCCAACCTCAAGAACCAGAAAAGGCGCATCTAGCTCCTCTGGAAAGAAATCACAGACTCATTATCAAGGAGCTGAAAGAAACGGTTCCTCTTCTAGAAAAAGAAAACTTCAGGTTAGGTCTCCAAACGATATTGATTCTACAAATCATAATACCAAAGAAACCTCTTTGAGAGCTACAAACAGTGGCAGTAACAGAAAGAATAAACCCGATATGCGCAACAAGGCTTCATGGAATGTTTGGTACAGCACAAGAAGACGTAGAGGTCTCACCCAAATGGCAGTGGACAAGCTAGAAAACATCTTAAACACTATTTGGAATATGGAGGAATCTGATTTTGTGAAGTACACCATAGAATCCAACAAGGTAAGTAATTGAGTGTATTTAAGATATTGTTAAATTTAGCACATAAGCAATGTTAGGGAACAGACAATTTAATCATTGCCTTGCGATATTTCAAGTAGCTACAATCTTTACATGCAAGTTATCCCAGAACTCAACCACGTGAGTTGCAAGAATTGAGGAAAGGCGCTAAACAAGAATTTTGGCACATGAAACCTTTGATCCGTTTCGCCAAATTTAAGAGTTAACGTGCATTTTCGAAACCGAACATCGGTATTATCTGAATGTCAGTATAAATTTGCTTTTCCAAATGATTCTGTACACAGATCGATGTGAGTATTCTTCCCATAGCGCATTAGAGAGGGTCTGGTTCTTCTGCAATACTTAAGTCTTTATCTCCCCATCACATCGAAATTTTAGTCAGCGGCGTGCTAATCCTTAGCAGATATTGTGCTATTGGAATTAAGAACCCATAGACTAGTAAGGTTCAGATCGCGAAAGGCACATAACTGGCCGGGAGGGTTCGGAGCGCTGACTACGTTCCACCCTCCAGTACTGCACCCCACTTATGACGCCTGCAGCGGACAGAGATGGGGGACGCAGCAGCCGGGTGGTGAGCCTAGGCCCGCGAAGGGCTGTTGCGTTAAGGGGGCAGGGGTAGACCAGTAAGGGTTTCTTGTAGTATTTAACGCTCGCTTTTACTACATACGGCACCACAGGCGGTGACTGATGATAAATGGAATGAAGATGGAGCACTGGTGAAATGAGATGGCGGAGAAACCGCAGAACCCGGAGGAAAACCGCCCCAGCGCCGTTTCGTCCACAACAAATCCCACATGCGGATGCCTGGAACCGAACCCGGGCCAACGAGGTTACTATATCCAAACTATCCAAGACCTTCCATAATTCCTGAAATTTGTTTGGTTGAATTCTGGAACACTGTGTATAAAGCAGGGCCTCCATTATATAATTTCTATACTCTCTTCTGCTGCAAGCAACAACTAAATATCATTCTCCTTTTCTGCTTTCTCAGGAGATAGACTACTACAAATGTGTCAAGCATCCCATGTTCTTAGAAACAGTCGCAAACAAGCTGAAGAATCGCATTTACGAAACAATCGAGCATTTTGTTCATGACGTCAGAAGAGTTTTCTTCAATGCAAAACTGTACAATAAAGTGAGTATATTTTTATAATTCTTAGATTCAAAATGTTCAACAATTGGGTAGGCGATGAAAGCGATAGTCACATCTGTGACAGAAGTACGAGTACATAAGTTGTTTGGCCACGGGAGGCAGTCAATGAAAAAAAAACAACACATTTAACCTTTGCTAGCTGAGAAGTAATTCCTTCAGCCATTAATACGTTTACCTATTAATTAGGCGCTCAATCCCATTATTATAATGCCTTTGGACTGCTAACGGATTGACAAAATTATCTGCCGTGTACACCCTCATCGCATTCAAAACCAAAGTGAATGGATGGCTCTCTGTAACAATCTACACATGGAAAGCCCTGGGATTTAGGAAAGGACGTGTTCACAGTCAAATCTTGAATTCACTACACCGAACTACTCTCGAAAAAACGCAGGGAAACTTCATTTGAAGATAAATATTGTCTTGCCTTCGCAGAAAATTGCTTATCCGTCTATGGATAATTTTTTTTTTCCACTAATAATTCTTGTACTTCCGTTTATGGCTTTGCTTTTGCGATTTTTACGCTTTAGAGGCATAAACTGAGACATCCTTTGGCTGAGTTTGATACGGATCGGACGAATTAATCTGGAACCAGGTAACCCAATGAGTTAATTAACAGCCTAAAACAGAGGTGGGCAAAAGCGCATTCGTAAATCCCTGTGATTCGTGAACCTTTCGCCGTGTGATTATGCAATACAACGGTACACACCCCTTTCCTTAGTTGATTTCAGGAGTCCAAAGGTCGTTTCGCGACCAGTATCAGTGGAGGAATTATGTCTGTGTCAACACCGTCTACCTCATTTGTAACAAGATATTACGTGGTTTTTCTTTTCTTTTGAGTCAACATTGAACGGCTTTATTGTAGATATGCCGCATACAATGAAAAAACTGTTTTCTGGTCTACATTTTTATATATGTTGTATATAATTTCTGTTAATGTTATTATTATTATTATTATTATTATTATTATTATTATTATTATTATTATTATTATTATTATTATTATTATTATTATTATTATTATTATTATTATTATTATTATTATTATTATTATTATTATTATTATTATTATTATTATTATTATTATTATTATTATTATTATTATTATTATTATTATTATTATTATTATTATTATTATTATTATTATTATTATTATTATTATTATTATTATTATTATTATTATTATTATTATTATTATTATTATTATTATTATTATTATTATTATTATTATTATTATTATTATTATTATTATTATTATTATTATTATTATGTTGTTGTTGTTTTTTTTTTTTTTGAATTAACGTCCTCCAACATCTTGTCATATCGGACGAATGAATGAAATGAAATGGGTGAAATGATGCTCAAATGAGCCCGAGGTCCATGGAGTTTTAAGTTACCCGACATTCGTCTTCTCAGGGTAGGGAAAACCTCGGAAAAAAACCTTACCCGGATAACTTACCCTAAGCGAGATTCGAACTCGCGACCTCTTGAACGTGAGGCAGACACGCTAACCATCACGCTACAGAGGCGGGCGTTGTTGTTGTTAGTTAGTTAGTTAGTTAGTTAGTTAGTTAGTTAGTTAGTTAGTTAGTTAGTTAGTTAGTTAGTTAGTTAGTTAGTTAGTTAGTTAGTTAGTTAGTTAGTTAGTTAGTTAGTTAGTTAGTTAGTTAGTTAGTTAGTTAGTTAGTTAGTTAGTTAGTTAGTTAGTTAGTTAGTTAGTTAGTTAGTTAGTTAGTTAGTTAGTTAGTTAGTTAGTTAGTTAGTTAGTTAGTTAGTTAGTTAGTTAGTTAGTTAGTTAGTTAGTTAGTTAGTTAGTTAGTTAGTTAGTTAGTTAGTTAGTTAGTTAGTTAGTTAGTTAGTTAGTTAGTTAGTTAGTTAGTTAGTTAGTTAGTTAGTTAGTTAGTTAGTTAGTTAGTTAGTTAGTTAGTTAGTTAGTTAGTTAGTTAGTTAGTTAGTTAGTTAGTTAGTTAGTTAGTTAGTTAGTTAGTTAGTTAGTTAGTTAGTTAGTTAGTTAGTTAGTTAGTTAGTTAGTTAGTTAGTTAGTTAGTTAGTTAGTTAGTTAGTTAGTTAGTTAGTTAGTTAGTTAGTTAGTTAGTTAGTTAGTTAGTTAGTTAGTTAGTTAGTTAGTTAGTTAGTTAGTTAGTTAGTTAGTTAGTTAGTTAGTTAGTTAGTTAGTTAGTTAGTTAGTTAGTTAGTTAGTTAGTTAGTTAGTTAGTTAGTTAGTTAGTTAGTTAGTTAGTTAGTTAGTTAGTTAGTTAGTTAGTTAGTTAGTTAGTTAGTTAGTTAGTTAGTTAGTTAGTTAGTTAGTTAGTTAGTTAGTTAGTTAGTTAGTTAGTTAGTTAGTTAGTTAGTTAGTTAGTTAGTTAGTTAGTTAGTTAGTTAGTTAGTTAGTTAGTTAGTTAGTTAGTTAGTTAGTTAGTTAGTTAGTTAGTTAGTTAGTTAGTTAGTTAGTTAGTTAGTTAGTTAGTTAGTTAGTTAGTTAGTTAGTTAGTTAGTTAGTTAGTTAGTTAGTTAGTTAGTTAGTTAGTTAGTTAGTTAGTTAGTTAGTTAGTTAGTTAGTTAGTTAGTTAGTTAGTTAGTTAGTTAGTTAGTTAGTTAGTTAGTTAGTTAGTTAGTTAGTTAGTTAGTTAGTTAGTTAGTTAGTTAGTTAGTTAGTTAGTTAGTTAGTTAGTTAGTTAGTTAGTTAGTTAGTTAGTTAGTTAGTTAATGCTGGATTTCTGACAATGAAGTCATTAATCCTCTTGCTCTCCAATATTTTTCACTGATGATATTGAAGAGAGCAATAGCAGTAATAGTAACCGCTTTTTAGAGAGCACCATTATTATTATTATTATTATTATTATTATTATTATTATTATTATTATTATTATTATTATTATTATTATTATTATTATTATTATTATTATTATTATTAATTATTATTATTATTATTATTATTATTATTATTATTATTATTATTATTATTATTATTATTATTGGTATTTCTTTGTTATGATTAGATATAGATTTAGTGCGTACCAAAGTTCTAGAAAGTTGACAATCAACATAACAAACATACCTTGATATGCGACAACTCTCTTAATCAAGAAATCCAATTATGAAATACTTATTTCAAACGTATAAAATCACCTGATACTGTGCCAGAGGATAAACTAATTATAGTCCCACTCTTGAAGAGTTAAAAACCGAGTTTACTTCATATAGATTCCATGATTTCAGAAATCTTGAGAATGACATTTCAATGTTTGTTAACCCTTTTACTGTAGATGGCAATGTAAGAGTTAACTTGCGATGTGAACTCATAGATCTACAAACAGATCTAATGAGAAAAAATAAGTGCAGAGATTTAGTTGGCAGAGACGTGTTCAAAGAACTGTGTAAGGTAATATTCGTATGGTGGTTTGAGAGAATGTGCTCCTTCTGTTATACCATTACAGCAATATTTTGCTCCACATGACGTGTCTGTGAACCACGGGGTGCACTCAGCCTCGTTAGGTCCCGGGGGGGGGGGCAATTGAGGAGCTACTTGAATAAAGTGGTGATCCCAGGTCGTGAAGGCCGAATAACTGGCCGGAAGGGATCGGGGCGCTGACCACGCTCTACTCTCCAGTACTGCACCCCACTCAAGACGTCTGTAGTGGGCGGAGGGGGGGGTACGCAGAGGCCGGGCAGTAAGCCTTGGCCCACAAAGGACTGTTGCGCTAGGGGTTATTATGTCTGTGAACTTTTTTCTTCTCTGATGAACAGAAAAATCAAAACTGAGATCTCGCGTTTCAGATAACCACCTCTTGGCGCAACTGCATATTGCTGTTACAAGTTTGAACGTCTTCTCATATGTTCGGACGATGATAATTATATAATTCCGATTTCACATAGTAAACGTATGACCACTTCTTTTCTGTTAGAAACAAACGCGCTAATCGTTAACTGTATCAATCCGCCACTGTGAACAGTTAAAGAAGCAAAAAGGTAGGTACCACTCTTCCAACCAGCAAGAATGTTACGCGGGTTGCGTGCACAGTGGATTTACGCCGAGTCCGCAGAACCTTCTCTGCAATATCGGCGTAAGATTCTCTTGGCAAATTAAGGTTGTGCGCTTAGATGTATGCCTAAGCATCCAACGTTCGCTTCTTTTTTCACCACCACGCTAAGAGAACGGTATAGGAATAGCACCCTTAATCCTAAGCCTACGGGGTTTCGGTTCCAGGAACTTCTAACGAACCTTACAATTGAACTGCCTAGGATGTTCGCCAAGGGCGAGAAGCTTTACCCCCTTGGCTGTCTGGCGCGCCCCATGTAGATCTTGGGATGACGTACACCGGAAGTCCACGATGTCTATTTCGAGTATCCGCACGTGGTTTTTTTTTTTTTTTTTTTTTTTTTTTTAAATTTTTGTCAGGCTATACTGACCGTCGATGTATTTATACCGGTGGGTTAAAGGGCACCAACGGTGTTGGATGTGCTTTTATTTATGGAACCGAACCACATACATTCGGTTTTCCAAATAGCACTTCCATTTTTCTTGCAGAGCTGTATGCTTTGTATGTGCGCCGTCGGAAATTAGGTGACTGCCTGATTTTGAGCGATTCCCTTAGTGCACTTCAGAGCCTTCGTGAGCTATACAACCCCCACCCTATTGTACAACGTATCCAGGATGTCCTCCATGTTTTACACGCTTCTGGTGTTGACGTGGTGTGTGCATGGATTCCTGGTCACGTAGGTTTGCCGGGAAATGAAATGGCGGATTTAGCAGCAAAGACGGAAACTACAGAACCCAATATTACCATCTCACGTGTTACTTCGGAAGACTTAATAAGCTTAGAGAAGTAAAAGAACTTCCGATAAACTGGGTAACTTCCTGTCGCATATCTCGCCGCGAGGAGGTTAGCTTGGCTCGGTTGCGAATAGCACCTGCAATTTTCCGCATGGTTATCTATTTAAAAGGGACCCTGCTCCTCTATGCTATGTGACAACCTTATGTCAGTCCGCCACGTGCTGCTGGAGTGTTCCTCTCTGGCGCACCTTCGAGATATTCTGCAGCTGCCTCTCAGACGTGCAGAGGTCTTGGCGGATGAAAAAACCAGCGGTTCATAGAGTTTATAAGTTTTTAGCGGAGTATAGTATCAGTTTGAGGATTTAAAATTTTAGATAATTCTTTTTATGCTTTTTGACATATTTATCACTTTGTTTTATATCTAACTATTGCCACTGTTTTTTACGTTTATGTGTATATTTTCTTTGTTGCTAGTAATTTTATTTTTTATTCAAATTTATATCTGGCTATTACCATGAACTTTTTAAGGGTGCTGATGACCTCGAAGTTGAGCGACCTTAAACCAAACCCTCCTCCTCTTCCTCCTCCCGTATATAAAATATAGTTACTCTCTTTAATAATTATTTACCGTTAATATCGCAAATAACAATCTAGTTTTTGAAAGTCTACTTTTTAAAGGCTATAGCGTATACTCGTAAATTCTGTGTCATTGTGTCAAGGCTAACGTAACAATAAAAGTTGAAGGCTCAACTATCGATTCTC
The DNA here is from genome assembly GCA_030765045.1 of Tenodera sinensis. NCBI lineage: Eukaryota > Metazoa > Arthropoda > Insecta > Mantodea > Mantidae > Tenodera > Tenodera sinensis. Next base: position 32,994,260 of record CM060961.1, on the reverse strand, counting down.
TATGTATAATCGAATAAAAAATACATAATTAAAATATCCGATACCAGTGACAATAAGAAGTAGCGTAGAGTAAACATTTTTATAAATGTTATTGCCCACACACGCCTGGTGTGTTTAAAAACACCAACAATAAGTTTGTTGGCATAAATTAATAATTACCATCTGAAGGTTATTTAATCCTGGGACATAAAGTACTTGCAATATTAAGTCACCATTGGGGTAATTGTCTCTGATGTGAGACTGCCTTTGTGGTTTACCGGGAAAAATACGAACTGGTTTGAGAATTCAATGTCATTCTGGCAGGTTGTCACAGTAGCTTAATGGTTAGAGCACCCGCCTGGTAAGCGGAGGGTCTGTGGTTCAAATCCCAGTTGTGGCATTGAATTTTTAAGTTCCAGTTCTACCTCTCAAACATTGCCCACACATGGCTTGTGTGTTTAAAACCACCAACAGTAACTTTGTTGGCATAAATAAATCATTTATTCCACTAGATAACATATCAATATCAACACAAGATCGGACACTCTGCAAAACTGTCATTCCGGTTCACTTATACGGAAGCCAAAACTGGACATTCACCAAAACACAGATCCAAACGATATAAATGAGCCGGAAAATGGAAAGAAGATTGCTGAGTGTTAGCCTCAGGGACAGGATGACGAAGGATGGAGTTGGGGAGATCACGTAGCCAGAATGCACCAGGATAGGTGGGCCTATGTGACAACGGTATGGGACCCAAGACGAGGGAAAAGCAACAGAGGACGATCACGACAGAGATGGTCGCAAGAATCTAATGCAGTGATGGGTGTGCAGTGGATAAGAATGGCGAGAGATAAAGTGAAGTGGAAAGAAATGAGGAAGAGGATAAAAAGCATAGTGATCGATAGTGCATTGGGAAGAGTGGAATGGAGAGTGTTTCAACTCACAGAGACTAGCCCACTCTGAGAGTACCACTGAGCTAACCCTAACATAGGTGCTAGGGGGCCCTTGTCTGGCAGCTATACTTGTCTCAATTTTTATAATCATATCAGCATATCATTTGACATTTTCAGGGCTATCTAAATCTAAAATTTGTGAACATCTAAACTGTATACTGACGAGTAAAGCCACAATTTTTAGTCACCTTACCGTGTACATGGGGCTGTTTCGTGCAGTGCTGATGATTTGCCTCTCGGTCTGGGCAAATACACTCACGGCATAACTGACACTCCTAAACATAATGCGGTACTAAAATTTGTGGCTTTACTCATGAGCCGCCACTGATGTTACGGATAGCTGAGAACAGTAATAACTAACGTCTTCGTCATTAGTAACCTGTGCTTTCTTTCCACAGGAGGATACGTTTCACTACAAGCTGATCAAGATCCTCGAGTCCAAGCTGAACTTTCTGCTGAATGAACACTTCTCGGGCTGGGACCTGGGCTATATCACCGGAGTACCAACAGAAGTTACAAACATCCCAGCTTTACGCTACCTAACCTACGCTGGTGAATGTGCCAGTACGTCAAAGAGTCGCCGCTCGAAGGTGCCCAACAAAGCAGTCTCCAGTCCAAGAAAACCGGCTTCTGCCTCCACTACCCAGAAACAACAAACATAATTTATTTCCAACTCTTCTTCCTTTCATACAAATTCCTGCAGTTGATATGAGTTATCGTTGAACTGAGTTGATCCCGATCACTTAAATTAGTATGCGTTACATTGAAACAGGTTATCAAAGCCTTCTATAAGAGCGATGTTACCATTTATTTTGCAGAGTGCGATAGTTCTTGTAAACATAACTTAAAACATACTTTTGTTGCGTCCAGTATTTACTCGCATTTCAAACTAGCTAGCCTCCGCCTACATGCTAGCCTCTTTACTACTTCGCTATGCAATAGTAATGACATTTATACATTGTTTAATAGTATAGTTCGTCAGTGTTAATAATTGTTTGTGAAATTTTGTAGCGCTCAGGATGACAATCTCTGCATGAGTGGAACGTAACATCATTCCACACTTGGAAGAAAACAAGAGGGTAAAATCCCATTTTGATAACATTATTTGTACGTACTTATGCAGAAGATGAAATAAAATGACATGTCACTCTGATTTATACCACGAAATATATGATGTTCACTTAAAGCAGGCTTATGATTTACGAAAGGTAAAAAATGATTGTTTGGAACCCCTAGAAGAAAAACCCAACTCTCATTGCAGGCGCCGATGACATTGCCTTCCAAAACGCATTTTCTATTTTTTCTTCTCTTGTCCAGTTGTAGGACACCAAATGAAATATTTCAATGTCCTCTTATTATCAAATGCATCTTTAGCAATGCGACTGGTGGCGATTTCAGAGATCTTGAAACAAGGCTTTTCATGTGCTTCAAGAAGAAATAGGAATGGATAACGGGATATTAGGTCTAATGGTTCCTGTGACTATTTTACTTCTAACTAAAGAATGGATCCGGACTGATGTGCCCGTTGTTGTTATTATTTGTTTTATTATTATTATTATTATTATTATTATTATTATTATTATTATTATTATTATTATTATTATTATTATTATTATTATTATTATTATTATTATTATTATTATTATTATTATTATTATTATTATTATTATTATTATTATTATTATTATTATTATTATTATTATTATTATTATTATTATTATTGTTGTTGTTGTTGTTGTTTTTGTTGTTATTATTGTTGTTATTATTGTTGTTGTTATTATTATTATTATTATTATTATTATTATTATTATTATTATTATTATTATTATTATTATTATTATTATTATTATTATTATTATTATTATTATTATTATTATTATTATTATTATTATTATTATTATTATTATTATTATTATTATTATTATTATTATTATTATTATCATCATCATCATTTTCATCACTATCATCTCTATCATTATTATCGTTATCATCATTATCATTATGATTATTGTTATTATTATTGTTGTTATTATCATTATCATGATCAGTATCATCACCACCACCGCCGCCGCCACTGCCGCCGCCGCCGCCGCCACCACCACCACCACCACCACCACCATCATTGTTGTTGTTATTAACGTCCTCACCACGCTTCAGAGACGGGCCTCTAAGTCACCATATTAATATGTTTATATATTTAGTTTCTCTAATACTCGACTAAAGTAAATAAAGGAATATACAGATATTTATTAAAAATCATCTGTCCTCCAGTGAGGTTGACCACATGGATCCAGAATACAGAAACAGAAGTACAACAGACATAATGTTTAAGAAAAGTAACAAATAGGTAATTTTAACAATTAATCCAACACCTAATAACAAATATAATAATAATAATAATAATAATAATAATAATAATAATAATAATAATAATAATAATAATAATAATAATAATAATAATAATGATAATGATAATGATAATGATAATGATAATGATAATGATAACGATAACGATAACGATAACGATAACGATAACGATAACGATAACGATAACGATAACGATAACGATAACGATAACGATAACGATAACGATAACGATAACGATAACGATAACGATAACGATAACGATAACGATAACGATAACGATAATAATAATAATAATAATAATAATAATAATAATAATAATAATAATAATAATAATAATAATAATAATAATAATAATAATAATAATAATAATAATAATAATAATAATAATTTTAATAATGTAACAATATAATGGCAATGTTTGGTATTTAAAATGTAGAGTATAAATAATATTTAACATTGTCACAAAATACTTTAAAATGTTAACACAAATATTTTCAAGCTCCATGCACGGCATGCGTTATTGCTCTTGTGCTGTGGACGGAGAATTCTGGACCCAGTCAAGAGCCTCCACTTCCTTCATTACTTTGGAGTGCCTACTTTATTTTGATGCGCTTGTTTTTTTTTTGGAAAGTTGTAGTCGTTGATAGTAAAAGTACTGTGATGAGGCAAACGTCTCCTAGGGTAAAGCTCAGCATAAAGGTCTCATGTCCTTTTCTCATTTTCCCAAACAGTGGCATAAAGTAATGCGTTCTACGGAAATAAAGTGGAACATTTTTACAACATGCTATACAACTGGAAGTCCTTCCAGTAAACGGAGCACTTTAGTATATGCTGATAGTTGAGATTATTAACCGGAAACACAAAGTGGTGTATAATATGCGACGGTATCCTTTACCATTTAAGCAACAAAAAAGGGCTTTTAGGTTAATGGTAATATAAACAGTGTTAAAAACAGAATGCAAGCGATATTCTAAAATGCAAAGAAGACAAAGCATGAGAGGTAGAACTGGAACTTAAAAATTCAATGCCACAACTGGGATTTGAACCACAGACCTTCCGCTTACCGGGCGGACGCTCTAACCACTGAGCTATTGTGACAAACTGCCAGAATGGCATTAAATTCTCAAACCAGTTCGTATTTCTCCTGGTAAACCAGTTCTACCTCTCAAACTTCGCCCACACACGGCTTGTGTGTTTAAAAACGCCAACAGTAAGTTTGTTGGCATAAATAAATAATAAGACAAAGCATGTCGAAGGGAGAACAAGGATCTGTATGACAGAATTTCATCTAACCCAACACGGCGATACAAAAACTTTAATGTCCTTTAGCTTGATAACAAGACGTTTATGAACATACATTCACTATAAGAAAATACCATACTCAGATAACCCCTGAATCACGCTTAAAATTATTTGGTGTTATTTGACTCATCCTGTATAACTTACTGTGATAAAGAACTGAATCTAACATTGTTCGGTAATTATCTACTCAAATGCTCGGTGACCGATTTGTTTCAATACCATAATGATGTTTTGGGGTGACTTTTTGGGGCAAAAGCTTACTTTGGCTACAATAAATGTTTAAAAGTCAAATATTACGACACCCATACGCCACGACGATTCTGTCAAAAGTATAATATATGGGAAGACAGCAAGGTTATACATTTGAATTTTCCAATGAGGTATGACAAGAAATGGTGGGGGCTTAACACCAGTGGCGAAGTTGAAGGGGTGTCTGAAAGTCTCAGGTTACCCAAACTAAATACAGTGGAATCCCGATAACTCGACCTAATGTGGACTGAGAGGTTGTCGAGTTACCGAAATATCGAGTTTTACGGAATAAGATATCAGTTATTCACAACTCATAACATAACACTACAGATCACACAAATACATATTCTAGCACAATATAGGAAACAAAAGTATAGCATATTCCAAAATGTATTACGTGTTAATATGTTACCTTTTGTCCGGTCCCTAACACAACCAATTTAACTTACATTGCCATGTTAACTTGTATTTTGTTCTCATTGACATTTTCACTGGCACAAACACGACTTACTGCAACACGAACAGTAAGCCTGAAATCTTGGGAGCTGCCAGAAATACGCAACTGAACGTTTAGCTTACCACGTACACAAGTATTTTGTACACGTGGCGAATGAATGTGCGCGAGTGACATCATGCAAATTGATGATGTGGGTAATGTCTCTGTTTTCTTCCTTGAAATAAAGAAGACATTGCTGATAATGTGAGAGAGCACTGTACTTAATCAGTATGGTCCATGGAAGTCGGAAAGGTAACCTGACATCCCAATGGTCTTATAAATACAGAAGTGAACTCGATCAAAAACCACTGTGCAATTGTCACGTCTAAGAATACCTTTGTACTGGTTAAAGCAGTAAACCTTCAAACCTTCTGAACAAGTGTTCGTGCTGTGTATCCACATTAGTGGCAATCTTTAGTTTCCTGATAATGGTCTGGTACTTATGTTCTGATGTCGAAGGTCAATACGTGGTCAGTCCTTTTGTCACTGTGAGGGAGATTGCGGTAGTTTGTACACGTACAGTAATTAAAATTTACCTATAATATTCATATCGTATAATAGATAATAGAAATTATTACAGTCAAGTTTAACGATAAACAATTAAAGAGGTCGAGTTATCGGAATTCCACTGTACATATAAATTGTATAGTATATCTTGGATGTATTAAGCAAGAAAACAGTGTCTAATGGTCTTCAATAAATTGTTTGTACGCTCCCAAAGCGACTGATAACAGCGTAAAAATTTAGAAGTCTGGATAACGCCAGACTCGTACTTGCTGTGACGAGAGAGGGGCTTACTGCAGGCGTTGCTAACCAACCACCCCTCTCCAAGCCACGTTATTTTAGTGCTTGTAGACATTGTCGGTGTCTTAGGCTCCAGCTTCCTGCAGTGTGGAACTGTGAACCACTCACTAGGCGTGTTAGTTTCCATATTCTATTGTGCTGCAAATTATAAGTATTTGCAGTTTTTCCTACATTCTGTGCATTTCTCTCATTCTTTAAAAGTAGTAAGATTAATGATTTTGTAAGCCATTTCACTGAAACACCATTATTGTCCCTTTCTTTTGAAGAAACATGTGCTCTAAAGAATAAGAGACACCACATCTTAATTGGAAGCTACATAACTTTTCCCTCCCAATGCTACATGGAGTATCTATGGCTCACAGCAAGTTTAACGAACTGTAAATTCTAATGTTGTGTTTGCATATTATTTGGAGGAGAAAGTGAATGGAAAGGGATTGACATAAGTTGCGTAAATTTTTTTAATATAAAGGTGCATAAACATCAAGTTTCCAAAAGAATATATCAAACAGCGAGCGTTTTCATCTTCTTAGAAAATCTAGAATCGATCATGCCTTATCAGAAACAGCACAACGAATCAGTCGCAATAAACAATTTCTTGAAGATTAATTTAAGTGGTGTTACCTAGGGAAACGAAAACTTCCATTCGAGGGCACGACGTGAATCAAGACTAATAAGGGCAATTATTGCTTGGGCATGATCAGTTCATAAGGGAGAATTTGGAATACAGCTGAGGATTTAAAAGAACTTCGAGTAATATTCAAAATAATCTTACATAATGTATAACACAGATAAATGAAGGAATTAGGAAATAAAACTCACCTTGTGGAATTTAAGCACATTTGCAATGGACAAACCACTACTGAATGAACTCTCCAAAATCCGAGCTTCGGGGATCGTGTCAGTGTTGTACTTGCTGCCAGAAAAGAATGTCATATGGAGTTAACCTTAAAAAATAAAAAAGTAAATAAATAACAGGAAAGAAAGAGCAAAAGAAAGAAAAGAAAAATCCACAAAGGTAAGCCTCAGACTCTCTAGCCAGTTATGACTAGATAACTTCACTACTGCTTTGCACCTGGACCCATGCTTGAATTAAACAAACTTGGCAATTCTGACAGCTCGGTCGCATGCGTTCTGGGCATGGCGCATCAATAGCTTATGGATCTGTTGTCATGATAACCAGGGTTAACCTTGAAATAGCCAATAGTCTTCGTGGTCATACAATCCCTTTTTCAACACGTTACGCCCGTACTTAAATTGCCACATTTTACGTCTCCTCTTGCGCTCGGCTGGAGAACGACTGACAACCGACCAACGGATTGGCAACGCTGAATGTTTTACACTTGTTAGGAAAGCAACTGTCAGAATTCACAAGTTACGTTAATTCAACTCTAACATGTTTTGGGCCTATGCCCCTCACAGGACGTTCCCCGAAAGGAAGAGGTGAGGTGAAAGATACTGGTAAACCTGTGCGAGAGCGTCCTCACGTGATTCACTGACAGTTCTGTGATGTCATGGCGCTGCAAGGCACAAATATCTGTCGCCAACTTAACATTGTACAACTTGCTAAAACTAAACTTAACATTCAACAACTATAATATATTACTGCTATTAGTATATTTACCTGTTGTATTTAGCCAGAAAGGTAGAACATTTGCCAGAATAACGTCGAGAGCATTCCTTCTCGGTTTACCGCCTTCTCTTGTGCCTGTTGTGGTCATTTTCATTCGATGAGCAACAATATCTCTTCCTCAGTCCAATTTTTCATCTTCAAACGTATGTAGAATACAGATTAAAACCACAACCGCACCGCACAAGAACTTAAGTCACATCACTTAATTATAAAACAATAACTCTAAGTAACAACAACAAATAACGTTATAACGTTAACTAGTTGGTTGGCAACATTCACATACTTCCGCTGATTTCAATTTTCCAGCGTTGGCAATACATATGTCACCAACGAGTTAAAGGGAATGAGTCACAAAACAAGTGACTATCACCCACGTGAGGACGCACTAACACAGGATAACCTTTAACCAAAGATACTTGCCATGTAAAATTCATTTGGAATGAAGAAGACCTCTGAGGACTTTGCCAGAAAATTCAAGATATGCATTTCATTTCTCATGAAAATATCTTAAACATGTGTTTTAATCAAAATGGTTAGAGCCATTTTTGAGAAAATCAAAACTTTTCATAAATGTTCAATGTAAAGCAAAGTCTGCTGTAGAGGGATTTTCTTGAACATCTTGGTGCTACATACTTGGAAGACTCTGAACTCAAACACCAAGTTTGGTAGTTAACCAACTTTTAGGTCTTTGAGTTAGCTTTTCAGTCTCTCTCTCTCGCACACACACGCACGCACACAGACATACACACACACACACACACACACACACACACACACACACACACACACACACACACACTCACAAGCCTTTTACTAAAGATGCTTCTTTTTATTCATAGAGCTTTAAAATATACCGTATTTTATCGCATAGTTCCCCCTTCCTTTTTTTCTCGAAAAATTTGCTTGAAAACACTGGGGAGGGAATTATGCGAGTGGTGTTTCTGGGAATTCAGAGAATTAAAATAAGAACAACACAAGAATTGAACAAGTGCATACATGTTTATAAAAGATGTTCAAAATGACAACCTTGGACTTTGGAGCATAGTTGATAGCATTGTAGTAATGATTGCTTAGCTCTTTCAAAAACATCTGGTATAATACAAATAGCATCACATGCTACAAAGATCTTGGTCATTAGTTTCACGTCACTATTAACCGGTGTCTCATACACAAGAATCTGAACATGTCCCCAAGGAAAAAAAAAATCCAAAAGGGTTAGATAGGGTGAATGTGCTGGCCATGATATTGGTGCTCCTCTATCAATCCAGCGATTTGATTTTGATTTGATTTGGTTTAAGGGCGCTCAACTTCTAGGTCATCAGCGCCCTTAAAAGATTCATGGCAATAGCCAGATATAAATTTCACTCAAAAAATAAAAATACTAGCAACAAGAAAAGTATACAAAGGTAAAAAGCAGTGGCAATAGCCAGATATGAAACAAGGTGATAAATATGTCCAAAATCAAAAACAGATAATTGAAAATTTTAAATCCTCAAATTGATATTGCACTCCGCTAAAAAATTAAAAATTCTATCAACCGCTGTTTCGTCGTCCGCTAGGACTTCTGCAAGTCTGGCAGGCAGCTGAAGAGAAACTCGAAGGTGCGCTAGAGAGCAACACTCTAGCAGCACGTGGCGAACCGACAAAAGGTTGTCACACAGCAGACATAGAGGCGCAGGGTCCCTTTTAAATAGGTAACCATGCGAAAAATTGCAGTGCCCTATTCTTAATCGAGCCAAACTAACCTCCTCGCGACGAGATGTGCGGCAGGAAGTTACCCAGTTTATCGGAAGTTCTTTCACTTCTCTAAGCTTATTACCGCGGAGAGCTGACCACTCGTCGTGCCAGGACGACAGCACCGCTCTCCGCACTTCAAGCCTGAAGTCTTCCGAAGTAACACGTGAGATGGTAATACTAGGCTCTGTAGTTGCCGTCTTTGCTGCTAAATCTGCCATTTCATTCCCCGGCAAACCTACGTGACCAGGAATCCATGCACACACAACGTCAACACCAGAAGCGTGTAAAACATGAAGGGCATCCTGGATACGTTGTACAATAGGGTGGGGATTGTACAACTGACAAAGGCTCTGCAGTGCACTAAGGGAATCGCTCAAAATCAAGCAGTCATCTAATTTACGACGGCGCACATATAAAACGGCTCGATAAATTGCATAAATCTCTGCAGTAAAAATGGAAGTGCTATTTGGAAAACCGAATGTATATGGTTCGGTTCCATAAACATAAGCACATCCAACACCGTTGGTGCTCTTTGATCCATCGGTGTAAATATATCGACGGTCAGTGTAGCCTGACAAAAATTCTAAGAAACACGTGCGGATACTTGAAATAGGCATCGTGGACTTCTGGTGTACGGTCATCCCAAGATCTACATGGGGCGTACCAGAGAGCCAAGGGGGGTAAAGCCTCTCGCCCTTGGTGAACATCATAGGCAGTTCCACTCCAAGCTTCACTAGGAGCTCTTGGAAACGGAACCCCGCAGGCTTAGGACTAAGGGTGCTATTTCTATATCGTTCTCTTAGCGTAGTGGTGAAAAAAGAAGCGAACGTTGGGTGCTTAGGCATACACCTAAGCGCACAACCATAATTTGCCAAGAGAATCTCACGCCGGTATTGCAGAGGGGGTTCTGCGGACTCGGCGTAAAGGCTCACCACTGGGCTTGTTGGGAAAGCATCTGTTGCAATGCGGATGCCCCTATTGTGGACGACGTCTAATCTTCTCAGCAGAGTTGGTCGTGCTGAGGAATAAACAATACACCCATAGTCTAGTTTGGATCGGACCAATGCCCGATATATTCGCAACAAAATCGTCCGATCCGCTCCCCACGATTTGCCATTGAGTACTCGCATAATATTTAGGGAACGGTCACATCTCGCTCTTAGCTGTGCAATATGCGACGACCAACTAAGCTTCCTGTCCAAGATCAAACCCAAGAAGCGCGTCTCTTCTGCGAAGGGAAGTGAATCTGGACCAAATCGGAGCGAAGGTGGTATCTCGTCTCCTACGGCGCCAGAAATTAACGCAGATTGACTTCTCAGTTGAGAAGCGGAAGCCGTTTTTCACGCTCCATTCTCTAAGGTTGTCCAAACATTGCTGCAGGCGCCGTTGTAAGAACGCCGTGCGCTGAGAAGTGCAATAGACAGCGAAGTCGTCTACGAATAGGCATGACGAAACTCCAGGTGGAAGACATTTCCAGATGGAGTTAATTGCTATAGCAAAGAGCGTGACACTTAGCACCGAACCCTGAGGTACTCCTTCCTCCTGAACAAAAGAATTAGAAAAAACCGAGCCGACCCTTACTCGGAAAAAGCGGTCCTTCATAAACTCCTGAATGAAAAGTGGTAGGCGTCCACGTATGGACAGGCATACAGGGAACGCAGAATCCCTGCTCGCCAGCACGTATCATAAGCCTTCTCAAGATCGAAAAATATGCCAACGGTTTGACAGTTCTTCATAAAGCCGTCCATTATCTGTGTCGACATTGACACTAGATGGTCAACAGTTGAACGGCGTCGTGGAAAACCACACTGGATGTTAGTCAGTAGGTTACGACTTTCTAACCACCATACCAATCGTCCATTGATCATGCGTTCCATCACCTTGCAAAGGGAACTGGTGAGGGAAATAGGACGGTAGCTGGAGGGAAGATGACGGTCCTTTCCAGCCTTCAAGATTGGAATAACGGTGGCCTCCCGCCAATTTTCTGGGAGTATACTGTCAACCCAAACATGATTATAGACCTCGAGCAGGAATGCCTTACCTTCAGGAGAGAGCTGTTGTAACATTTGTACATGAATACCGTCCGGTCCTGGTGCTGAACATCGCGAAGATTTCAGGGAATGCTCCAGCTCTGCCACGGTGAAAAGGCGATTGTAATCTTCTACGTTTCTAGAACGAAACGAGAAGCCTTGAGATTCCACCTGAGTTTTAATTGGAAGGAACGCAGGGGAGTAGTTTTCCGAGCTAGACACTTGTGCGAAAGCACTGCCAAAGGTATTGGCCACTTCAAATGAAACAACAACAGCTCCTGTGGCTGTTTTTAGTCCCGCTATTGGTATTTGGGTCGTTTTAGCTGCAACACGCCTTAATCTATCCCACACAACCGAGGAAGGTGTGTCTCGGTTAAATGAAGCTACAAATTTGCTCCATGATGACTTTTTGCTATCCTTAATGACTTGTCTGGACCTGGCGCGCATTTTCTTGTATTCGATTAGGTTTTCCAAAGTAGGGTGGGTGATGTTGGAAAACCCTAAGTGCACGCCTTCGAGCACGAATGGCATTCCGACATTCTTCCGTCCACCAGGGGACGGGAAATCGACGGGGGTGTGTAGTCGACCGCGGAATCGATTGTTCAGCAGCAGAGAGAATCGTCTCCGTGAGATGCTGCGCCAAATTATTCACTGAGTCGTGCTCGTTGTAGGTAAAGACAGCCAACTGGGTGTACAGGTTCCAGTTGGCATGGTCCAAACGCCATCTGGGCATACGTGTGGAAAATGTATGTTGTGTCAAGAGACTAATAAGACATGGGAAGTGGTCACTAGTGTAAATCAGAGATGACATTCCATTGTAAGGAGACTGCCAACTGAGGTGAACAAACTGCAAGATCGAGATGTGAGAAGGTGCTGTGAGAGTCAGAAATGAATGTAGGCTCGAACCGATTGCTCGTGGATACCGGCGAAGATGAAAGCTGCCGGTCTGTGTCCATCCCGGAGGAATCCTCAGAAGAGGATCTTCGGGGTGATGAACGCTGGCTCTTCTTTCCCTTTGGTTTAATGGGAACAGACACGTTTTCTTCTTTGAGGAAGTCAGTTCTTACATATTGTTTCTTAAATTTCTTCGGTGATGTAACATAAACAACGGGCTCATTCTTGCCATTGTTGTAGACTGGCAATTTAGACGGTGACCTTGTAGATGTGTTCTTTTCCTTTATGGACTTGGTAGGAGACGTAGATTTACCTGTAGATGTTGAAGGCTTTGGAACTGTTCTTGCTACGATAATGTTTTGTGAAATTGTGGCCCCGGTTTGATCGCTGGTTTGTGTAGCGATTTCCCGCTTCTCTGCCGGCCTAGCTACAACAGAGCGATAGGTACCGGACTTTGGAAGGGGGGGGGGGCTGTCGGATACGCAGGAGTTTCCGAGCTTCTGAGAAGGACACCTTCTCTTTGACTCGGATTTCCTGGATCGTGCTTTCCTCTATAAACCGGGGGCACTCACGCGAATTGGCTGGATGTTCGCCGCTGCAGTTCACACAACTGGGAGGCAATGAACATGGAGCGTCGTGAAGGACGCCTCCACAGTTGACGCAAGAAGCTGTGTCCAAAATGGTTACACTTAAAGCACCGGATTGGTTTCGGGATGTATGGCCTTACTTCTATAGCTTCGTATCCTGCCCTAATCCTTTGAGGGAGATCTACCCGATCAACGGTCAGGAACAGGGTACGAGTAGGCTTCAATTCACCGCTTTCTTTGCGATGAACCCGATACACACAGGTAACACCTTGATCTTCTAGGTTTTCCTTAATCTCTTCAACACTGAGTCCGTCTAATGCGCGGGTATTGACCACACCGCGTGACGAGTTCAACGTCTTATGAAGGTCAACACGTATTGGATAGCTGGCCAACAGGTTTGCTTTTTGTATTTTAGCTGCCTGTTCTGCTGAATGCGCTTCTACTAGAAGCGTGCCATTACGCGATATAGTGCATGACTTCACTGGACCAGCTATCTTATCCAGGCCCTTCTGGATTACAAATGGGCTCACCGAAAGAAACTTTTTTCCTTCCTCAGTTCTCGAAATTACTAAGTAGCGAGGACCACAGGACTCGACTACTTCCTTTACACTTGACTTCTGGTATTTTGGTTTATTTTGAGTTTTTTGTGAACTCATGGCGCTTTAATTCTCCACCATTGCAAATGTCTCCGATGGCATGCTCACATCCTGGGCGCCACCCCGGCTTAGGTGAGAGTCCTGGCCTGGACCTTGCTCACCCTAGGGTCTCACCTCCCAATGTATAGACAGAGGGACCCAATCGCCTTCAGGAGTGCATCAGCTCATGCAATGGCCCCTCCCCGGGACTGACCTTTATCAGCGGATACGCACACAGATCCTACATGATAACCAGGGGCTGGGACTTACGCGATTACCCAGTCACCCCTTGCGTCACCCCATCCTCCTACGACCCACGCGTAGGTTATCCATCAGACTGTGTACAGGGAGGTAACAGGTGGGAGGTCAAACACAAAAGTGGACCAAAGTTGATTGGGCGTTTGGCATGTGCCCTCTCACCTCTTGGAGGAACCCAATCGAGAGTATGGCTCGGGGCCCCGGGTACGCCAAACCCGTACCTACCGTAGTAGGAGCCCCTGGGGGAGTTTGATTTCGGAGTCCTCTTCTCCTAGATGAGTTGTCGACCAAGACTACCGAGCCTCATCTACCCATTTGGAATGCTCTTAGCTTCCCCTCACCTCTTGCCTACCAGTGGTCACAGACACACTTAGTAGGCCGTCTGGATCGGGTACTGAGCCCCTCCGCCACGGCAAGGCGACACTCCTTCGGAGGGGCAATCCAGCGATGAGGATATATTACATTTAGGAAATTCCTTACACCACCAGAATAATGAGCAGGTGCCCCATCACCTTGTAGATAAATGTGACCCGTCAAACGTGGAGGTAGTAAACAGGGTCCTATGAGTGTGTCATTCACAATACCAGCCCAAATGTTCACTGCAAGCTGGTGTTGATAATTTGTAACTCTAATAGCTCTAGGGTTTTCCCATACCCAAATGTGACGTGTGTTAAACATACCCTCTCGTGTAAAAACCTTTCTCTCCATCCACAATATGGTTGAAGGTAATCTTGGTTGATCAACGCATTTATGAAGAAACCATTGGAAAACTGTAGTTGAGGTGCAGTCATTTGGCTCCAGTGCTTGAACTTGGGTGATATGATATGGATGTGATTGCTGTTCACGCAGTTCTAGTAACTGAAGCCAGACTTGATTGCATGACATGGGCTATTGCTCTTGTGCTTGTGGATGGAGAATTATGGACCTGGTCATATAACCTCCTCTTCTAGAGCCATTGTTCTTATATTTCTCTGGACTCCTGAGTGTTGCACTTGTTTTTGGAAAGTTCCTGTTTCATGCAGTCGATGTACAGCACTAAAGGTGCTGTGATGAGGCAAATGTCTCCTTGGGTACAGCTCAGCATAAAGCTCTTGTGCCCTTTTTGCATTTCCCCAAACAGCACCTTAGACATAATGCATATTTGCTAGTCCTGCATAAGTGAAGTGGAACATTTTTATACTAGGCTACAGATATAAGAGCCCTTCCAGTAAACAGAGCATTTTAGTATATGCTGATAGCTGAGATTGATAACAAGAACCACATAGGCACCAAGTGTTGTATAACATGTGACAGAATCCCTTACCATTTAAGTAACAAAATATAGATTGTAGGTTAATGGTGATATAAGCAATGTTAAAAACTGAGTACAAGCATCATTCCAAAATGCAAAGAAAACAAAACATAAGCGATATTCCAATGCTGAAGAGGTAACAAGGATCTGTGCGATGGAATTCCATTTAACTTGACAGGGCATTTGCAAAATAATGTTTCCTAGCCTGATAACAAGACATTTATGCAAATACAGTAACTATAAGAAAATACTCAAATAGAACCCCTTAATCACATCTTAAAATTATTCGGTGTTATTCTGACTCACCCTGAATTTGAATCATCCTTTTATCACTACCATTGTCATAGCACAGTACCATAAAGTTCAATATACTGATCATTACCTAAGACAATACAAATAATATATTGATCATTAACAGGTTTAAGGTCATTTTGATGGTGAAATTAATTTTGGTAATTCAGTGTTGTACAAATCATCTTTAATTTAATCTTATTCATTTTTATTCTTATAAATATATTTTAAACAGAGAGAGATAAATGGTCTTATAAAACATGGAATACTTATATCTAATATATATAACATTAAGTATACATTTGGTATGACATGTGTGAGGACTTGTCACATAGGCACAGTACAATCACACAGTCATGCAGTCTTGTTTAGAGATTCTACTAAAGTCATGTCAACAGTATTCGCTTCAAACAAACAGCATGTTTTATATAGTAACTCCTAGAACTCCCATGATTCCATCCATCTCAGGCCATACATTGTACTGTTTGGATCAGATGCTGAAGGTCCCGACATTCCATAGGCAAGAGGAGAAAATAAATAAAAACTGAAAAACAAATTTAAAAGAATATGAGTAATTTATAAAATAAGTCATTTTGATACATAAGTTTTGCACTTAAACGCTCTTAATAAAAAATGAAATAACTGTACCAATTATCCAATATATCTATATCACTGAATATACTTTATAAAAAGTTCTGAAATAAGAAAAACTGTTGCTTAAAACCATCAATTATCTCTCCCTTCCCTCCCTAGGTACTCTCTCAAGAAGGATCCTAATGAAAAGAAGAAATTCTTGTTTGCATCACTATTAATGGTGAGATGAAACTCCTGGTACAGATCAATGCTGTACATTGGCAGCTACTTGATTTTTTCAGGAGGGAGGTGCTCCATTGCACTATTTCAAGGAACTGTCCAGTGATGCTGCATATAATTAAATGGCTACATTTCTTCGAGCACAATGCCAGTCATTGTTGATCAGATTGGTTCACAAGCTGCACAGAAAAGTGGCAGATCTACAAGATAGCTTTAGGTTTTTGTTTTTTATGCTAACCAACTTACTGCTGGTGTTTTTTGGACAATGTTTGAGAGGTGGAATCAGGAATGAAAAATTTCAGTCTAGCAAGTTGGCCATGATGGCTGAACGCTCTTAAAAGTACATCAACATCTCATGAAATGGGGGATTATGTTTGGGTATATACCACAGGTCCAGGGTTTAACACTCCAAAGCAGAGTCAACAAAGCAAAGAGGAAAGATCCTGATGCTCTCTAACAAAAGAAGTTCAGTAGTGAATGGAAAAGTGAGGCTGAGTTGCAATTTTATGTGAAGGATGTGGATGAACGCTTAAGAAGAGTAGTAAAACACAACAAGATAGAATAAGGAATAAAAGGATACGAGACAAGCTTCAAGTGCCATTTATAAGTAAGAGGATAGAAGAAAGACAACTCACGTGGTACGGATATGTAAAGAGGATGGGTACAGATTGGAAGGTATGCCAATTTTTAAAAGCAAGACCATTGGGAAGGAACCTGAGAGGAAGGCCAAGGATAACCTGGGAAGAAGGGATTAAAAGAGTGGTGGCTAATAAAGGAAAGACTTGGAACCAGTTCAGTAGACCAGCAGAGGATAGGACTGAGTTTAGGAAATGGATCCGAGGTAAACCCCTGACACACCACGATAATGGTAGAACAAGGAAATTGAAGAAGAAGAAGAAGAAGAAGAAGAAGAAGAAGAAGAAGAAGAAGAAGAACAAGAAGAAGAGAAGAAGAAGAAGAAGAAGAAGAAGAAGAAGAAGAAGAAGAAGAAGAAGAAGAAGAAGAAGAAAAAGAAGGAGAAGAAGAAGAAGAAGCAGAAGAAGAAGAAGAAGAAGAAGAAGAAGAAGAAGAAGAAGAAGGAGGAGGAGGAGGAGGAGGAGGAGGAGGAGGAGGAGGAGGAGAAGGAGGAGGAAGACAAAAAAGACAAAGACAAAGAAGATGAAGAGAATGTGGATGAAAGGTCAGTATTTGTAGCAAAAACCAGAAATAGGAAGAATTTGACTTTCTGGAGAAAGTTTAAATGCAGAAATACAGTTATGTTTAAGAGGTAGAACTGGAACTTAAAAATTCAATGCCACAACTGGGATTTCTACCTCTTAAACTTTGCCCACACAAAGCTTGCGTGTTTAAAAACACCAACAGTAAGTTTGTTGGCATAAATAAATAATAATTAACAGTTATGTTTGTTGAAAGAACTATTGACATAAAGATGTTTAGAGCAAAAGTGGCAAATGAAATCTGAGGTCACATTTTTTGAAAAAAATAAATAAATAAAGTGCACAAAGCAAAGTATAAAACTTTTTGTAAGTGGAACTGAAATGGTTTATTAAAATATCCACTATTAAGTCCGTAACATTTTACATTTCAAAGCAATTCGAATGGTCCTACAAAATATTTTGTACAGAATTTCACATTTTCAGCAAGCAGTTATTCTTTCAGATTCCAGGGCAGCAATTATAGCAATTACTTCCATGTTGTCACCAAAAAACCAAACAATTATAGAATGTTGGAAAATCCTTACCCATCTAACAGCACTTCAAAAACACCTAGTCTTCCAATGGATACCAGCTCACTTTGGACTGAGAGGTAATGAGAAAGCCGATTTTCTTGCAAAAAGGGGTACCAGCAGTGTACAAAGTTAACAGTTAATCTATCATTTTATGCAGCTAAAAGATTAGTCAACTCTGAATTCAAAAAAATTATTGCAAAATATTACTATGAAAAATCAAAAAATAAAAGATGGGAACTACCAAACATTCAAACAGCAATTCCTGAGTATCCTCGAAAAACAGCAGTTGCAACCTTCAGGTTGATTACAGGACATGATTGTCTGGCAAAACATTTAAACAGAATTGGGATATATTCTTCACCACTCTGTCCTCTATGTGATCTGCAAGAGGAAATGGATCGGGACCACCTTCAAATATGCCCGGCCACTTATAGTGCCCCATCCATCAGTGAAAAATATTGGAGAGCAAGAGGATTAATGACTTCATTGTCAGAAATCCAGCATTAGCCGCCAACAACAACAACAACATTTTACATTATGAATGTGGTATTAATAAACAAAAAATAACTTTCTGATAGCAAATACTGCAAATGCTATTTAGAAAAGTAGCATTTGGAGTACAGTTTGGTTAGAAGAGCCTTAAAAAGCACTGGTAATTATAGGAGATATTAGATTTTTCTTTTCTCCTGGAAACTTTTATTACATACGTGGTGCTTTCTTCACATCAGCATGAACATACCAGTTCTGTTGGTATACCTTCAATTTTATTAGGAATGAAGAAAGATAATTCACAAACTTCACAGTGTCATGCTTTGTGGTTACCCAGTTTTAACATGGCCAGTGAAAAGACATTCTCAGCTTACGGTAACATATTGACAAAGTTAAGATCAACTCCACACCTTATCTGAAAATTTAGAAATTATATTCTCCATGTACTTAAATCAAAATATAGTGCAGTAAAATTGTCTTTAATCAGGGAGAGAAATGTAACTTATTTTTAATTGTCTAGTTGGCAGTCATGCTTGAAATTCCTGACATAAAATCCCATACCATCAGAACACATATGCAATACATAGTATCCGCAAAAGTCAAGTAGATAGAGAAGCTGCAGGTCAAATTTTTGGGATTTTGACTTGAGGTAACTGTAAAATTTAATGATAGATGAAAAACAATTTACTCAACGTTTGTATTAGAAAACATTTTAGTAAACAATAAAAGAATGTCTAGAACAAGACTGCTGAAAATTTGTGGTTTTTATAAGTATTTTTTACTTTAATAATAAAATTTGAAGGTTTTTAAATCACTTTCATCACACTTTTTACACTGTAATCAGTGGTTATTCATCTTTCTCAGCATCCCTAGGCATATCTATTGACTGCAAAAAGAATGTCTCAGTATTGATGCTGCTCTGAAAGCCTGTGATTAGTAGTTTGTTAATTTGAAATTAACAATTGTATTTTTTCACTTTGAGTACGATGCCATTAATTTTTATTACCTCTTTAAAATTAACTTTTTAACTATATAAACCTTTTTTGGATTGTCTTTCCCTATCAATCTTCGCCTAAGAAGGAAAGTCCAAAAATAAAATCTTCATATATTATGATCAAGTTTGAGAACCTTTTTTGTTAAAACAAGAAAAGTACTTCTCAAAATTAATGATTCATTATCATCTTTGGGTTCTTAAAAGTTCAAGCAATTTCTTAATTAAATACAAAATTGTGAAGTTAAAAATTAAAGTGTCAGCCTCTGAGATTTTAATTCATTCTCATACATTAATTGATAAAACTAGCATGAATATATGTCAATCTAAGCCTTATCATGGAATTTTTTCAAGTCTGGAGGAGTGAATGACAGTGAGTGACTGAGTTATGAGGGGGTGAGTGAGTGACCAGGGTTTCACCTATTTAACAACTAGGTTATTTGAGCCCAAAGTCAAAAGCTAAAAACAGGGAAAGCTCACAAATTTAACCTCAAAGTTAAAAAGTGAAAGTTAAAACAATTAAAAGTTAGAAAGTGAAAAGTAAAGCAGTAAATAACCAAAATGTTGAAAAAGTAAAACATTATAATGTTAAAATAGGATGTAATCACATTCCAAAAGTTGAAAATGCTCCAAAAAACCAGGTGGAAGGTGGAAAGTTGAGGACAGAAATAGGACACTACTAATTCATGAAGAGGAGGAGGAGGAGGAGCAGAAGCAGAAGAAGAACCCAGGAACTTTGGAGGAAGAGGAATTTAGCTTGTAATGCTTGTTCTTAATTTATGAATTGTTTATTTTTGGTTGGCCTTGAGCTACACTGAGAAATGACTCTCTGGCATGAAGAAAATAATTCTTCACAGGAATACACAAAACACTGATATTAACTCACCTGTAAACAATAGCTGAGAATATAACTCCCATTAACCAGTGGTACATGCTGTTTGCTAGCTTCTGCGGGAGAAAATTATACAGACTGTTGAGGATGTAATTCAAAATAATTCCTGCAAATAGATACAATTCTTGATTAGAAAACTGATAATGCATATGATATGTAGGAAAGAAAATTTGGTAAGGAAACATTCCAGGCCTAAGTTTAGGGTACCTCCCTGGCATTTGCCAGTTATTAGGACTCAGGAAAACTTGGAAAAAATGGGTTTAACACACTGTTAAGCTATATGTATAACAGTTTGTCAAGACTTGACGTAAGAAATTCTATCAACCAGACCAAGCTATGATATACAAAAGAGATAATACTACAAGATTAACATTAGAATTCATGCATATGAGAATCACACTTCCCCTGAGTTTTGAAATATCAAAGCTAACAACAAGCCAATGTTTACCTGTGAGCATGGAGCTAAACAGAAGAGCTGGAAAGTAATGGTGGAAGTAGAGCACTCTTCCCATTGCCCAGAAAGGGATATAATGCAATGCCCATCCAAGAAAAAGCCAGCCGCATGCACTTATCATTCGCTGCTTGGTTTCTGAAACAAAATTTGTAATGTACTTTTTTTAAAAACATCAACCTAAGCCTTTAAGTACACTTTCCAAGTCACTAGAGAAAAAAAGAAAAATTAGTTTTAAGCAAAATTCATTGAAAATACGAAGATTTTGGTGTTACTGTTTATGAGCCAGTTTCACCAACCATTGTTAAAATACTCTTAACTTGTTTGTTAACAATATGTTGAAACTCTTGGTTCATCAAGCTTTTACAGCAAATTGTAAGCTAACATCCTATAACATCATTTTTTTAAAAATGTGAATCTAACATTAAAAATAGTGATAGCTTTTAAAAATTAACAGCAACTTGGGTTAATTGTAGTTACGCATTTTGCAGTGTAATAATTACATTCTACTTCTTTAGTCTAGTTCAAAAATATACCTATACCAGGTGAGTATTCTCATCCTGCAGATTGCTAACTAGACAACCCTGCATTTTACAGATGATGCAAAATGCAGGTGCTGACATTGCATTCATCAGCTCGCTGATAGCGCTAAGGTGGTGGTGCTCCTTGTTAACATGCTCCCGTAGCACAATGGTTAACACACTGAAAAGTCATGTTGAAATTTGGGAGTTCAAATCACGCCTGCAAATAATTTTTTTTTTAAATTCATTTCAGTTTAAAATATGATTTAAAGCTTTACTGGCGACAGACATATTCAAGTTGTTCTCGGGCTTCGAGCCAGGTGTAGTGATGAAGAGCCATCAACATTTCAGGAGTGTACATCTCTCCCATCATCAGGATGATGAATGACTAGCAAGAGTGAAGGGGCCAGTCATTCATCATCCTGGCTCGAAGCCTGAGAACAACTTGAATATATCATTTCATTTTATAGTTTGAAATGTTCTAGCAAATCATGTGTTCTTTCCAAATGGGCTAGAAAGTGGATTTCCCTATAAATACAAAGTTCTAGCTATTCGTACTCACTATGGCACAATGTTTACATGTGTGACGATCTGGCATGATGTCATAGTCACTGTTAAATGCACTGCTTTGGGAACCAGAAAGGTCCACAATAATCATAATATGGGCTTGCAAACCCTAGCTAATTTGCATGTATGTACTGCATTAATAAACTCTCAATGCAGTTCTTTTGTTGAAACAAAAGCTTTAAATAGCAAAATTTTATGTAATGATGCCTCATCTTGTGAGTTATAATTAACAGCACATCAAAAACACCTAGTCTTCCAATGGATACCAGCTCACTGTGGACTGAGTGGTAATGAGAAAGCTGATTTCCTTGCAAAAAAGGGTACCGGCAATGTTCAGAAATCTATAGTTAATCTACCATTTTATGCAGCTAAAAGATTAGTCAACTCTGAATTCAAAAAAATTATTGAAAAATATTACTATGAAAAATCAAAAAATAAAAGATGGGAACTACCAAACATTCAAACAGTAATTCCTGAGTATCCTCAAAAAACAGCACTTGCAACCTTCAGGTTGATTACAGGACATGATTGTCTGGCAAAACATTTAAACAGAATTGGGATATATTATTCACCACTCTGTCCTCTATGTGATCTGCAAGAGGAAATGGATCGAGACCACCTTCAAATATGCCTGGCCACTTCTAATGCCCCATCCATCAGTGAAAAATATTGGAGAGCAAGAGGATTAATGACTTCATTGTCACAAATCCAGCATTAGCTAACAACAACAACAACATAATTACAATGTTACTACGCATTTATTTACAATGTTCATTATAACATATTCTAAAAAGTAACAGTGTGTGCTTTCATGAAATTCACATAATTAAACTAATTAAGTGAAATGAC
Organism: Tenodera sinensis; assembly: GCA_030765045.1. NCBI lineage: Eukaryota > Metazoa > Arthropoda > Insecta > Mantodea > Mantidae > Tenodera > Tenodera sinensis. Next base: position 32,971,452 of record CM060961.1, on the reverse strand, counting down.
ACTTTCATATCAAACTATCAGTTCTCATTCAATTTTCTAAACATAAAATGGCATGAAAGGAGAATTGAATGTAATTCTGGCAAGTAGTCACGGTAGCTTAATGGTTAGAGCATCTGCCTGGTAAACGGAGGGTCTGCGGTTCAAATCCCAGCTGTGGCATTGTAAGTTTGTTGGCATAAACAAATAATAAAAAATGTAGCTTGAAGTGACAATATTTGAACCTGGGACCTTCACCTCTGAAGACCAACATGCACACTGTTGCATTACAAGAGCAAGTCACTTCATGTACAGCAGTATGAAGCAGTCATGTGGAGTGAAACTAATATGACGCAATGCAGTAGACAGTGTTTGCAACATAGCTGTAGAATATCATGACTGCAGAACTTTTTAATCAGTAGGATGAGAAGACTCACTTAGTGTAAAAAAAACCTGATGTTACATTCACATGACTTTCTCTGCACATTATCATTTATTTCTATATGGCTTCTACAACTTATCCTTAGGACTGCCTACTTTTCTATCTACTACACATTAATCGAGAAAAACCTTTGCAGAAATAGTTTCATTATTCTTTTGTAGTAGGTACAGCCATGGAAAAAATAATTGGGCACATTAGGAGAGCAGAATATTTCTAAGTTACACGTTGTGTGGCAGTGCGGTTTACACAAGCCAACATTTCAATATGTAGCTGAGTTTATTGATAGTCTCTGTTCCATATGTTATCATCTGTTGGAGACACAAAGAGGCTGTCTTGAATCACCACTCGCATTTTTGTACATGCTTGCAAGTACAAATTTGAGTGGTGATTCAAAACACAGCCTATTTGGGTGTCCCAACAGATGACAACATACGGACAGAGACTATAAATAAGCTCATCTGCAAGTTGGAGTATCGACTTGTGTAAACAGCGCTGCCACACAATGTGGAACTTATAAATATTCTGCTCTCTAATGCTCAATTATTTTTTCCATGGCTGTACAAGAAGAGCACCAGAACAGAAACATAGAGTAGGATGCTTTTTACAAGTTTTAAACAATTTAAACCAATATCCAATATCTCAAACATGGCTGATGCCACAAAAGCATGTTATTTGAAATAAATTATGTGCTTTAAAAAGATCTAAATTTTTTTGTACAGCATGTTTTTTCTATCTCTTAATGCTCACCAGTTACACAAAATTATACAAAATTATTTCTGATTGAAGGCAACACAGGCTGTTCCCACAAAATTTAAGATACACATTTTATTTCTGATGCCAGTATCTTAAATATATGGTATTTTAATCCATATCATTTGAGCCATTTTTGAACATTTGGAAAAATTTTACATGCAAAGGGTAGCTTTGGGTGGGAAGATTTTCTCAAAAATCTTAAGTGTTTTATCTTTGGAAGTTATTGAATTTAAATACCATGTTTAACATTTATCATGCATTTTGTTTTTGGTTTATGCCACATCCATGTATATACACAGGCCTTTTACATAAAGTACTTTTCTTGGATTCAGGAGGGCTTCCAAAACACCCAAAAATTCAGTGTTTCATATATTGAATTTTTAGGTGGAATGCAATACTTTCTCTACCTACTAGGTACAGTTACTCCAAAAAGTATTTGTCTGACCATTGCACATAGAATATAACAAGAACAATCATAAAAATATAGACAAGAAATTAATAATAGCTATTTTCTTACATTGGTTAATACCTATCCTTAAAAATAAAATGCTATTTACATTGCTATACATTGCTTAATTTGTGAACAAATCTGTGTTGTTTAAAATCATGCCCCATTTGATATCACATGAGTATTTCTCTAGTAAACAAGAACCCAGATGTGGTGGCTCACGGACACTCACCCTGCACTTTTGTTTCATCCACTGCAATTGGTATTTCCATCTCCGTATTCAATGCCGTTGCATGATATTTATATACAAAATGTCATAAAACTACAAAAGAGAAATCAGCACCAGATTGTTTCAAAAAGGAATATCTTTTAAGAAATTGGAGAAACCATTGGCAGACCTACCATACAATGAAGTCTATTATATAATATATATAGGTGCAATGAATATAAAACTTACGAAAACCAATAAAGAAGTGATCGTCCTGTAATTCTAGCCAATACAGAAAAAGACAACTACTTAGAGATGTCAAAATCTAAAACTAAGTGCTCCAAAACTTGCTACAGCAGTTCAACTGCACATAGGAAAGGCTGTTTCAGTACAGACTGTAAGAAACGTGTTCTATGAAGCTGAGTATGGGGGCCAAACAGCCCGTAGAAAACCATACATCAGTAAAATCAATAGAAAGAAGCGAGTTACTATGCAAGAGAACATAAATACGATGGAAGAAGACTTTTTTTGTAGTGTTTAGTGACCGCTTTTACTACTACGGCACTGCAGGTGGTGACACTGATGATACATGGAATGAAGATGGAACACTGGTGGAATAAGATGGCGAGGGAAACTGGAGAACCTGGAGGAAACCCGCCCCAGTGCCGCTTCGTCCACCAAAAATCCCAATGCGGTTGCCTGGTATCGAACCCGGGCCGCTTTGGTGAGAAGAAGATGGCATTTACTGACGAGAGTAAATAAGAACTGTTTAAGCTAAATGGGTAAGTAACAGTGTGAAGAAAAAGGAATAGTGACCATCAAGAGAGAAATATCCCATGGAGGAGGTTCAGTACTTGTAAGGGGCTGCATGAGTACAAATGGCATGGGGGATTTGTTTTATTAATAAAATTATGGACCACAAAGTTTACATAAACATTCTAAAAACACATTTGTCCAGAAGTGTGAATAATATGGGTCTTTCTGGGCATTATATTTTCACACAAGATAATGATCCCAAACATATTGTGACTTTTGCTGTGTGGGTGTGAAGTAAATACGACAGATGTAGTCTAGATAAAGAAACACTTTTATTTCCGTAAACAGTAACTTTGTACACTCGTTGCAACAACAAGAAAGTCTTTTCCGATTCTCCAACAGCACGGCTCCGAACTCGTAACACAAAGAACTAACTCTTCTCCGTCGGTACAACTCTCCACATCGTCTGTCCGTCTCCGTCGGCACGACTACTCAACCTTCACATACGTCTGACTGCCTGGACTCACACTTTACCGCTATTTATATCTCCCAGGCACTATTCTGGAAGCTTCAGGAACGTTCACTTATTGCGGCGAGATATACAAAGTAGAAGATTCCAGTAGCCTCTATCCTTTTCTCTCTTTCGGCAAGCGCCCCAACAATGCGGCCATTCTCTGTCTCTTTCCTTCGGCTCCTTTGCGGTAGTGCCGACAATAATGCGATGGGTGACACTGCTGTTGTCGGCAATTAGATGCATCGGGCGCGGTGACACTGCTCCCTCCTCAGAGCTGGTCGTCCCGACCAGCACTATCACTGCGGCATCTCCCTTGCGCTCCGGTGGGCTAACCCATCGAACCTCTTCTCCAGGAGGTACGATCCTAGGTATCGCTGTCGGATAGTGTCCCTTGGTCTGGGTAGGACGATGTATGCCATCCTGCTTCGAAATTCTGCAACAGTACCGCCGGTCTTGACGGTCCCTCGTCCAGTTGCCCTTCTTCCTGGTGTGTTGACGGGCCATCCTGCGCACTTGGAAACGGCTCACTGGGTACCATGTCCGCCGACCTCTCTGGCGCACCTTCGCAGCCACCTTGCTTCCGATGGGTCCGGCAACAAACCCCACCACATCCGCGCGAGTCGCGTCCACCGCTGCACTCGTGTTCACTCGTGCTCGGCACGGCCTCTCCTGTATCCTGCCGTCCAAGATGATGTCCACCATTCTTCCGTTCACGGCACTATGCGTCAGGTGATTGGATGGCCCCGACGGTCCCCCCATGTCACACGCCAAGTCGGTTCTCGCGTGTTGCTCGTTTGCTTGTGCGCTTCCCTGCTGATCGTCCTCCACGTCATATCCTGGTTGGTTACGTACCCGACACACTCCTCCAGGGGATCCTCGACGACGCCCCTGAACTGTCCCTTTGTCTTCCCCGAGACGTACATTTTCGTTATCTGAAACGGGCGCAACTGTCGCCTCGGCCACCAGGTGCTCCCTCCCCGGGTCCGCGCTATTCCGTCTGTCCCTGGCATCCAGTACTTTGACGCCCTCGTCAACTCTTACTACCAGGGCACCAAGACGTTCCCCGTCGTCCTCCACGACGTCCACATGCTGGCAGAGGTCTTCCACCTTTTCGCCGAGTTCTTCCACGTCTTCCGTCACGCCAATCAGTTCGCCGAGTTGTTCCACGTCTTCCGTCATGCCAATCAGTTCGCCGAGTTGTTCCACGTCTTCCGTCACGCCAATCAGTTCGCCGAGTTGTTCCACGCCTTCCGTCACGCCAATCAGTTCGCCGAGTTGTTCCACGTCTTCCCTCACGCCAATCAGTTCGCCGAGTTGTTCCAGGTCTTCCCTCATATCATCCGAAACGGGCGCGACTGTCGCCTCGGCCACTAGGTGCTCCCTCTCCGGCTCCGCGCTATTCCGTCTGCCCCTGGCATCCAGTACTTTGACGCTCTCGTCAACTCTTACTACCAGGGCGCCAAGACGTTCCCCGTCGTCCTCCACGACGTCCACGTGCTGGCAGAGGTCTTCCACCTTTTCGCCGAGTTCTTCCACGTCTTCCGTCACGCCAATCAGTTTGCCGTCAATTTTCGCCGATAGCTCCGTCTTCATCTCTTTCAGCTCGGCAGCGAGGTTGTTTCTCGTCTTCATTTCTTCTTTCAGCTCGGCAGCGAGGTTGTTTCTCGTCTTCATTTCTTCTTTCAGCTCGGCAACGAGGTTGTTTCTCGTCTTCATTTCTTCTTTCAGCTCGGCAACGAGGTTGTCGTTTCTCGTTTCCATTTTGGCAAATAATTCTTTCATCATTGCCATCATCCTGGTTTCCGAATCTCCCTCCATCTTGGTTCTAACGTTGCAACTTCTAACGACGATGTAACGAAACTAGAAGCAATTCGACGGATCCCACTTCTGACACCAGTGTGACTTTTGCTGTGTGGGTGTGAAATAAATACGACAGATGTAGTCTAGATAAAGAAACACTTTTATTTCCGTAAACAGTAACTTTGTACACTCGTTGCAACAACAAGAAAGTCTTTTCCGATTCTCCAACAGCACGGCTCCGAACTCGTAACACAAAGAACTAACTCTTCTCCGTCGGTACAACTCTCCACATCGTCTGTCCGTCTCCGTCGGCACGACTACTCAACCTTCACATACGTCTGACTGCCTGGACTCACACTTTACCGCTATTTATATCTCCCAGGCACTATTCTGGAAGCTTCAGGAACGTTCACTTATTGCGGCGAGATATACAAAGTAGAAGATTCCAGTAGCCTCTATCCGTTTCTCTCTTTCGGCAAGCGCCCCAACAATGCGGCCATTCTCTGTCTCTTTCCTTCGGCTCCTTTGCGGTAGTGCCGACAATAATGCGATGGGTGACACTGCTGTTGTCGGCAATTAGATGCATCGGGCGCGGTGACAATATGGCTCTAGATGCAAGGCTGTGGCTGTCATATAACACTCCCCACTGCATGCCGACAAAACCACAATCCACAGACATTAATTCAATAGAGAATTTGTGGAGTGTACTCAACAAAAATATGAAGAATCATCATATAACCAATAGGAATGATTTAAAAAAGGCTCTAATGGAAGAATGGGAAAAAATTACGATGCAAACAGAATCTCTGGTGAAATCTATGTCTAGGTAAGAGGTAATAAAGAGGAAGGGCGGGCCTTCTACGTATTAACCATAATATTCAATGATCAGAATGTCATTATTAGTATTGCAGACGAATACTTATTTTGCACCCTAAATTGCATATCTTTGCTTTTTAATTTTTAACTATGTTCATGTAAATAAAAATCTATGTTTACTTATTGTATGCTCTTTCTCATTGATTAATAAAGAAGACAATGTCCCTGCTATACTTCATTCTGATAATTTTCCATTATCTATACACCCTTGAGCACAAACTCATGTGTCAGACGAATACTTTTTGGAGTCATTGTATGTAATCGAGAAAATAAAAGTGTGTAACAACTAATGTATGTCCATTTCTGCTCTGTCTAATAAAACACTTTAAGTTGTATATCAGGACATTTTAACAACTAGCAAATTAAAATAGTATTTTTAGTAATGACTCTTTATTAACAACTCCTAATACTCACCTCTAACACTAGGTGGATCTAGGTACCCTCGCTGTTCCTGTACAGAGTTATACAGATACACAAATAAAAATAGCACTAGGAAGGCGATATTACCCCACCATATGATGGGATTGCCTAGAAGATAAATCCGATGGCTGTTTCCAGAGAAAAACTGCCCCTGTAAAACAAATATGAACACATGCCATTAACACATTTGTACATAATGTTTCACTAACATATCTCTCTACACAAATACTTACTCTATAATTTATTGGCCACTGCCAAGGTCGTGATGTTACTTCTCCTTCTTTTGGTTTAAGTCCTGCATTTCCTTGAAACATCACAGCGTGTGATTCAAAGAATCGTTCAAGGAAACTTGGAGCATAGACTGAGAAGCTCACATTAGGAACTGAAAACATAATACCCAAAGTGTTTATATGAAAAGATGATCATTTTCACTTAGTAATATATCACTGCACTAAAAAGAATTACAATCAGTAACAACCTCATGGATATCTAATAACCTCAGTTATTCCTCCAGATCTAAATTTATGTATATGACCAGCTGCTTGTTAAAAAGACATACAATTACTCTTTTATCTGCATTTCAAAAGTTTAATTCTATAATTCTGTTCTAAGAAGAACAATTTTCCCAAAACTTTTACCAAACAATTTTCAATACCTTCAGAATGTGTTACATATTGCCTTTAATTAATTAATTGAATCGGTTGGTGGAGAAAGGAACTAAGGCATCTTTTTCATTTTTTTGTGCATTCACTTTAATTCGACTGAAATACATCACCCTGTGTTGAAAGGAACTATGTCCAACTGCTTAGCGGAGAAAAATGAGTCTCTGTGCATTCATCAGGAGGAAAAAGGAACTATGTCAGTGACTTAATTCGTTTCTCCTCATTTCTTTGATGTGAACTGCAAGCGAGGTGCTCCTGTTGCATCAAGAATGTGCTTCGACAATGGCTGGCATACTACATCTATGTAATCATTCTTGTTTCTCTGCATTTGAGACTGCAACTGTTTAGTCAGAAGCTTGTTGTTTTGAAGGAATCATGTCACCAAAAAGAAAGAGAAACAAGGAGCAGCACAAAAGAAAAAAATAAAACATGCAAGAGTGCATGGACTACCCTACTTGAGCTATCAGGGTAATCCTGTACCTGGGAAAAGTGTCAGAGCAGATTGCAAGTAAGTAAATAAGACAATAACTATTGCAGCATGAAATGTGCAAAGCATTACTTTTATATTTTACAGAGAGCTTTATTACTGATACTAATGTAATTCGATACTGTTTTCAGGTGTCGGATGGAATGCTTCCACCGTATTAATGATACGCAATGCCTGAAAATTCTGTCAGATTTTCTTAACATAGAAGATAAAAATGCTCAAGATATACATCTACAAGGGCTAATTGTTGTTAAAGAGGTGAAGCAAAGGCGACAAAGGAAACAGCAGCATGAACCTGCAGGTAACAAGAGACAGCATTCTTTTGATTATTTTGTTGTTGTAGAAGGTAGACACAAGGGCGTTTGCAAGCAAGTATTTCTTAATCTTCAGGCATTATCACAGAAGCGAGTGTTTTGCATATCATCTTCTTATTAAAGGACAAATTCCAAGGGATAAACGGGGTGAAAATGAGTGCACTATCAAAACTACAGAAAATATATGTTGTTAGCTAATGCTGGATTTCTGACAATGAAGTCATTAATCTTCTTGCTCTCCAATATAAAGAGAGCAATAGCAGTAATAGTAACCGCTAACAGAAAATATATTGAATGCAATACATGATCATATCCATTCGTTTCCCCTTAGGACAACCCACTATGCTGGCAAAGAAATAAAATATTTGAACGCACATTTGAATATCAAACGTATGCATTATCTTTTCTGGCAGAAATATCTAGAGTTCGATGTTAAGTATGATTTTTACAGAAAGTACTTCTTGGAAAATGCTAATTATGCTTTTGGCTGCCCACAAATTGATGTTTGCAGCAAATGTGAGGAACTAGAAGCCAAAATAAAGAGCCCTCATATTGCTGACAGTAGCAAGAGGGCAGCGCAAATTGATCTTGATATACACAAGCGTAGGAGTAAGAGATTTTATACTGCCATAAAGCAAGTGGAACAAAATAGAGATGTCCATGTTGCTAGATTGGCATTTGACTTTATGCAGAATTTGACTTTACCAAACATCCTGTACAAGAAACATTTTACCTTAGACAGTTATGGGTAAACAGTTTTAGCATTTATAATATCAAATCCAAGCATTGTATCGTGTGGCTATATCATGAAGGTGAGGGAAAGAAGGGGTCAATGAAGTATGTTCCTTTTTATATGATTATATCACGACTATTCTGCCAGAAAATATTACAGAACTACACTTCTTCTCTGATGGAGACCTGGGGCAAAACAAAAATCACACCCTAATCCGAATGTGCCTAACATTGACACAGCTAATATAAATGAATAAGATCGTTCATCGATTACCAGAGAGGGATCATTCATTCCCTCCATGTGATCGAGTGTTTGGTGTATTTAAAAGAAAAATCTCAAAATGTGATCGAGTTTATACTCCCAAAGAATATGTGGAGCTGATAGCTAATAGTATTACAGGAATAACTGTGACTATGGTACAGACAGAAAGCATTATGAATTTTGACAAGTGGTGGCCACAATTTTACAAAAAGAATGTGATTTGTATGGAAACAGCAAGTAAGGATTTTCCAAGAAATAAAGAATCATTTGCAATTTCCCAGTATAAGGAATTTATTTATGAGACTGCTAAACCTGGAATAATAAGAACATGTTTGTTTATCAATAGTTGTCTCATACATTCATTCTGTTTGCTGAAAACACGTTCAAATTTTCACAGGGACCTGGAGCCAGCTATCTACAACTCAAGTGCCCATTCAGAAAAAGAAAATGGAGGACATACAAAAGCTGGTGAAATATGTACATGGGGAAAATGCACAAACATTTTTTGAAGATCTATTCAGTGGCCAGTGATTTCATAAAACATTCTTTAGGCACAGTTGAATGTATCAGATACCACAATGTGCATATTACTTCTCCAAAATGTTTAAATGTACTACAAATGTCAATGTGCTTTTTCATGTTGTATTGTTTTATGCAGTAAAAAGATTGTATCTATGTTATTCAAGATGCTGAACATCAATATTGTAACAAAAACTACATTTTTAAGCAAATAAACGCATTAAACAGTGGTCAATCTATCATCGAGTGGAGAAAAGAACTAAGTCAATTTTTTCAAAAATCAATTTTTGCAAAATTTACTCAGAATTAAGTGAATGCATTTATATGTATTTACTGAGCTGCAATAAAGAATACAATAAAACATCAAACAAAAATTTCTGAAAATAAGTTTATCAGCTAAACAGCTTTTTTGTTGTTGTTGTTGTTGTTGTTGTTGTTGTTTTCTAGTGCCTTGCATCTGGCAATGAAGCCATTAGCATTCGTGCTTTCCAATACTTTTGAACTGTAATGGCTTTCATGTAACTGTTTTCTTAACGGGCACCAGTTTTACAACGTGGCAGTTACATCACCCGACTTAAACCCCCATTTTGCAAGGGGGACCACACCTATCGTTGGTCAACGGGTCCATTGGACCTAGCCGGGAGGACTAAATAGGTGGTATTTAGATCCACCGACCTTCCCCTCATGTGCCTCTGAGGGACGCTGTTGTGCTGTGATAGGCCAGCACATATGTAAATAACATTTCCTCCATTTTAGATGAAACAGTTATACCGCTGTGATTCGGTCCCCAGAGCCTCATCTGTTAAAAGCAGGGTGCACCACGGGCAGGATGAGGATGGGAATTGGGTAGGAGAGGCTATAGGAGGCGCATCACTACCACTTGCTACCCCACAGCTTTTTTGTCTCTCCTGAAAAGTTAAAAAAATTGACATAGTTCCTTTCTCCTCCTGATGAATGCACAGAGACTCATCTTTCTCCGCTAAGCAGTCGTTGAATATAGTTCCTTTCAACACAGGGTGATGTATTTCAGTTGAATTAAAGTTGTTTTCTAGTGCCTTGCATCTGGCAATGAAGCCATTAGCATTCGTGCTTTCCAATACTTTTGAACTGTAGTTTCTTCTGATCTTAATGCTTCACAGGTCTTCAAGTGGTCTTCGTTCATTTCTGCTGGATCGTTACACAGGGCACATATTGGTGAGGATGAGATACCTATTCTGTAGAGATGACTTGCTAAGCAGTCGTGATTTGTCAATAGTCGGAAGGCTGCAACCACTGTTTTCCTTGGTCTCTGGGGGATTATATCTGGGTTGGAAAGTAGTGTAATCCATTTTTTATCTTTGGCATTTGTTTCTATTTCTTGTAGGTATGAATGAGAAAATTTTTTAATGATCAAGCGTTTTATTGAGGAATATGCGAAATTGAATTTAGATTTTTGTTTTATTGTTGTGCCTTTCTTTGCAAGTGAGTCTGCAGCTTCGTTCCCCATGACTCCACAGTGTGCTGGAATCCATTGGAGATGAACAGTCTTATTAACTTTTTGGAGTTGTGTTAACATTTTGTAGCATTCTCTAATTTTTGTTGACTTCTTTGTAGTATTTGAACATATTCCCTGAATTGCAGCTTTAGAATCTGAAAGAATTACTGCCTTGTTAAATTTATTTAAAGGAAGATTTAATAATTGTCGGAGAGCAATGTGTATAGCCTCTATTTCTCCATCATAATTTGTTGTGTCTCTGTCAACAGAATGATAAAAGGAAAAATGTGAACACGTAACTCCAGCTCCAGTAAGGTTTTCCTTGGAGGATCCATCAGTATATATGTGCAGCCATTCTTCTGTGGAATACCTAGTATTGATTGTTTCCAGAGCTAGAAGTTTTTGTATTTCTTTTGGTGTGTCTGATTTACTTATTTCCTCTATTAATTCCAAACTGAAGGTAGGTTGTAATAATTCCAATGGATTTTCTCTTATAAGTAGATTTTCTCTGGTGTTAGGAATGTTCAATTTGGATTTAATCTGTGTTACCTTTTCTAGGAAACTACTATGAGTTTTAAGAATTGAAGGGGGGAAGTTCTCTTCTGTCCATTTAGAGTTTGGCAGTCGTAACATTTTCTCGTGTTGGAGCAATGCTTGTTCTTCTATTTTTGTTGTTATTGATGGGGTCTGTGTTAAGGCAAGCATGGCATCAATAGGTGTGGATTTAACTGCTCCAGTGATTAGGCAAAGAGCCTGATTTTGTATTTGTTCAAGTTTATTGATGTTACCATTTGCTGCTGTTATTAAAGCTTCAGAACAGTACAAGAGGTTTGGTTTAACATACATTTTGTATGTTGTGTTAAGGACTCTCCTTGAGCAGCCCCATTTAGCACCAGCTAACCTTTTCAGGATTTGCAGTTTCTTTTCAACCTTTTCTGAGATGTTTGTTATATGTTTTTTCCAAGTTAGCTTTCTGTCAAAAGTGATGCCTAAGTATTTGGCATCATCAACTGCTTTGAGTGGTTTACTATTATAATTTATGTTAATATTAACTGGTTTGTATTTTAGTGGAAATAATTCATAATTTGTTTTTTCCACATTGATAGTCATGAGGTTTTTGGAGCTCCATTCATGTACTTTGTTTAGGGCTGTTTCTATTCTGTCTTTAATTAATTCAGGTTTTTTTGGAGAGCCTGAAGTCCAAATGACTACATCGTCAGCAAATAAAGCAATTTTGGTTTCTAAAGTTTTTATTATTGATGGAAGGTCATTTATATATATATGTTAAAGAGTGTTGTGCTCAGAACAGCACCTTGTGGAAGTCCTCGGTGTGTTTGTTTATATTTGGAAATGTATGTATTATATTTTGTGGCACAAAATCTTTGTGAAATAAACTGAATTATCCATTTAAGCATGTTACTTTTCACACCTATTGATTGCAACTTCTCAATTAATTTGTTTCTCCAGACTGAGTCATATGCTGATTTGAAATCAATGAATACTGCTAAGGTATCCTCCTTTCTATTGAAAGCTTCCTTGATGTCTTGGCTTAGTAGGAGTACATTTTCACTTGTACTATGATTCTGTCTGAAGTCGGTCTGTGAACTATTAATTAAGTTGTAATATTCTAGGAACCAGTTAAGTCTAGATGCCACCATTCTTTCCATCACTTTTGTAATAACACTGGTCAAAGATATTGGTCTGAAACTATTAATATTGTTTGAAGGTTTGTTTTTCTTTAAAATCGGGATGATAATGGCTTTTTTCCAGTCGGAAGGTGCAGTCATTCTCCAACACGTGTTATACAGTTTAAGTAGGATTTCTTTTCCTTTCCTGCCAAGGTGTTTAACAAACTCTGGGTGGATCTTGTCAGGTCCTGGAGATTTTTTGTTCTGTAATTGTTCTATTGCTAAATCCAGTTCTGTTTCGTTAAAATTTTGAATAAAAATATCATTTCGTATACCTTTTGGCTTATTAGTTTCTCTGATAGTTTTTTGGATAGCCTTATCTTGTTTTTTATACGCTTGGGGTATTCTTTGTGACTGAGCATAAAACTTGTTAAGGGATTCTGCTATTTCCCTATCTGTAGTTAAGCTTTTGTTATTATGTTTTAATGGTTCAGTTGTATTTTTTGATAATTTTGTTTTATTAAGGAATTTGTATATTTTATTTCCATCTTTCCTATAGTCCATATGTTCTACAAAATTTGTGAAACTGGCCCTCTTTGCTGTAATTAATTCTTTCTTAAAAATGGCTGCTTTTCTTCTCCAGTTTTGTACATCTTCTGTACAAGTTGAATTAAAGTGAATGCGCAAAAAAATGAAAAAGTGAAAAAGATGACTTAGTTCCTTTCTCCACTGACCCATTCAATTCAGAAAGCTATTGGTTCAATAAACCACTTATTAACTCATAAATGGTCTGTAAAGAATTTGTTATATTCACATGACTCTCTACCTACTATTGTTTATTTTATACAACTTCTTTTCACCCTACTTTATGAAATAGTTTCATTTTACATTTTGTTGAAGGTACAAGAGGGATAGAGAAAACTGAATCATCAGTCAAATGTTTAATAGTGGGATGCTATGTTCTGGTCTTAAAATTCCATTGACTCTCCAAGATTTTCTGGGAAATAAAAAGTGGATGTGTGGACTCACATGACTTTCTCTACTCACTCATACAAATATTCTTAAAAATGCTTATTCCTCTAACTAATTCATATTAACTGGAACAAACATTTTTAAAAAATGTTTGATTACATATTTCCACGGAGGTACAATGGGAACAGAGGAATACATTAAGCCAGCTTGAGCAATAGACAAATCTTTAAAGAGCTGGTTGCTATGTAAGGTCACAATCCACTCTGGTAGTGGTTGAATGAACCTCTGCATAAGTGTACTGTTAGGGACAAGGCCAACCACCATGTTGAATAATGTAGGCAGTCGAACAGGAACTGATGATGGGAGGTATGTCTTCTGAAACATGTCTTCCTTAATAAAAGCTAAAGTAATAGATGTAGTTTCGAAATTAAGCTAAACAATTCAACAGAACTTGTTAGTGGCTTCATATAAAAGAGGTCATTGTTATGTTGTGCTCAGATGTTGAGATACATAAAAATCTGAGCTATAGTAGGCACAGCTTATTGAGATAAAAAAAAAAAAAGAAATTGTGACCTTTTCCCCCCATTATGATGCAGTCTGGTTATATTTGGTGATATTTCATCCATTAGGTTGCATTAGTGACGCCAATTGTTCGTAACATATAAGCATGGTAAAGCTACGGCCATAGCTAGTGTTACTGCAGTCTGTTATGTTGCCACAGAAGCCTTTGTTTATGAACGTATTGCAGAGAGACCAACCAATAGATTTTAAAATGAGATTCTGTTTAGATGCTGTATTAATTAATTAACCAGTGGACATAATACTCATGTTTGCGTGATTTTGTCTTGAATTCTTTTAGAGCAGTATATGCAGTTATAGTTACCATTGTTATTTTTGTGTTCACTACACAGTAGTACATTAAATATATATTATGATATCTGGCACTCGGAAGTGATTTTATCCAAAAGTGTTATTGCATAACTAGATTTGCCGAAGGTGAAAATGTTCTTGTGTGTGTGTGGTAATGATGTTCAAGCATTATTATTGTTTGAAAGTGTGATACTTTAACCCTGTGATATTTGAGGTTAGAAATACCTTTATTATGTATGTTGGCAGGACTGCTTTTTGGGATACTTTCGTCTGCTGTTTAGTGTCATGTCGGCCATGTTGAACTTTTGGGAACTGCCGATAAACTGTGTCTACCCTATTACATTCACAAGACTTTCACTACCCTCTATTGTTTATTAGGGGTATTTAAACTGTTCTTACAAAAGCTACTTTTTCTACCTACTTCATTTTAATTGAGATAAACCTTTGCAGAAACAGTTATATTACACATTTTGTTACAGATGCATAGAAACAAGGATAGTCAAATATTTAAGAACTGGCACTAAATCATTATTATTCCATACTCTTTCCATGTAATTACAACAAACAACTGAATTGTTATTTTTTAAATTCCAACCAACTTATTGTTGGTGTTTTTAAACACACAAGCCATATGTGGGTAATGTTTGAGAGGTAGAGTCAGGACTAAAAAATTCAATGCCATAGCCTGGATTTGAATCACGGATCTGCCACTTCACATACGGCTACTCTAGCCACTGAGCTACCATGGAAATAACCTTTAGATGGTAATTGTTCTTTTTTTAAGTACTTATGATACTTCTCAGATGTGAGATTCCCTTGTGGTCTACTGGAAAATATAAATCGTTTGGGAAATTTGATGTCATACTGGCAAGTTGGCCATAGTAACTCAGTGGTCAGAGCAGCCACGTGTGAAGTAGAAGATCCATGGTTCAAATCCAGGCTATGCATTGAATATTTTAATCCTCATTCTACTTCTCAAACAACTGAATGTTAATGGAACTTTAAAGGGATTACTAAGTATTGAGCAATTCAAATCATAAATAATGGATATCTCTGAAATGGTTTATTCCATAAAAAATTATTTGAATTAAAGGTGTGTTTTAAAGGACCTGTATTTTTAATGTAATTTGTTTTTGTCTATCCTTAACATTTACTAGTTATACAAGATTACCCAAAATTCCCTCCAAATGAAGAGGACTCTATAGGCCAGGGCCTCTCAAAGCTTAAAATTGCACCGGTTGCAATCCAAGGTGCAGAGGTTCCTTGCACCATGCATCATGGCAACTTGGTTAAACTTGACTCAACCTGCACACTGCAGAGCAAAGAAGCACGTGTTGATAGACGCCTCAGTTTCCGGTGAAATAGATACATGCAATACAAATACCTAATAATGGAGCAACCTGCTACAAAGAAAGCAAAGAATGCTGAAAGCCCGTTTAAATCAGGGTGGGAACTTTCTTATTATTTTGAAAGTCATGAGCAAATGCCTAATCTATGGTACAATAATTATGTGAGTAAGAAAATCCTTTGTTAAAAGACACTGTAACAGAGTACAGCCAGAAACATATGGCAAAATCATATCCAAAAATGAGGTTTGTACCAGAGCTTTCTAGATCATTAAAATAAATGACCAGATTTGGTCATAGAAAAACAAATTAAGCAGTTCAACACTGCTCACCGCACTCAACTTTTCTTTGTCACCTTTAGCACCTTGCACCATTCAATACACAGTGCACACACCCTGAGAGGCCCTGTCATAGGCTATTCCCAAAAATTTAAGATATGTATTTTATTTTATTTGTTATCCTTTATATCTGGCATTTAATCAAAATCGTTAGGGCAGTTTTGAGAAAATAAAAAATGTAGAAACATTTTCCAAATTAAGATTAGTTAGGGATGAGAGGGGATTTTCCTGAAAATCTTTGTATCACATCTTTGGAAGATAGTGAATTTAAATAATCTGGTATTTATGTGACTTTTCATTTCTGAGTTATGTTGCTCACGCACATGCTCACATAGAACATTTTTCTAGATTGCTCTTTTTGGTTTCAGAGCACCTAAATAAACGTATTTTGATGAAATTTGTTATCAAATTTTTGGGTACATTGCAAGATTTCCTCTACTTGCTCTAGATAACCAGGAGTTGGAAATATTGGGACTATAAATTAACACAGGTTACAGCAAGTTACTTAAATAAGCGTTGTGTAATGTTATTAATCGACTTACCTTTTTGGTTTAAATTGATTATTACAACACTGTTTTCAAACTTCCAAGAAAGAAAATACAGTAAATTAGTTTATTATTCAAAAATTATTGTAGAATAAGCTGTATGTAATATAATTATGTAATTGTAAGAGATGAGAAATAAATATTCATCCATTCATACTATAGGTAAACGTAGATAAAGGTAAAATTGTTTGTGTATTGTAAATTAAAAAATATATTAAGAGACTTACGTTTTGGAAAGACATTATCTTCAACATTCCATAGTGCATTTTTATCCCTCATATTTGGATTACAAGAGACTTCTTGCTGTTCATAAGCCCTGAAATATATGCCAGTATTTCATGTATTACAGTACTACAGTATGATCAACAGTCTGTGTATTAGACTTTGACAACTATGTGAGTGCAAAGCTGAAAGTTATGCAAAATATTTTTAAAAGTATACCTTAACTTATTTTATTAATCTTTATATTATTAGGTATTATTAGTTGCTGTAACCTTCTCTGTTTGCTATAATCACAAATTTCTCTGTGTGAATACTAACCATTTTGGAAGCTGTTTTCCACTGGAAGTAAGGACACAATGTTGTAGGTAATGTATGAATTTGAGTTTGCTTGAAACTGTTGTAACTACTTCATCATCTTTACCACCCACTATTACCACCTTCCACACATCATTTGCATCGCCTGTGCCATTCTGAAATGAGAGTTCCATTTTAACATCAGTGTAGGTTATTAGTCGAACATCTCCATAGCACAGTGGTAGCATGCCTGTCGCTGGCACGGAGAACCTGGGTTCGATCTCCAGTACTAGCATTGGGATTTTTCCTCTACTGGGTGGTGGGGTGCACTCAGCCTCATTAGGTCCCAGAGGGGCCAATTGAGGAGATACTTGATAGTGAAGTAGTGACCCCAGGTCATGACAACTGCATAACTGACCGGGAGGGCTCGGGGTGCTGACCATGCCCCACCCTTCAGTACTGCACCCTGCTCATGACACAGAGGTGGGAGATACAGCAGCAGGGTTGCAAGCCTTGGCTCTTCATGGGCTGTTGTGCTGAGGGGGTGTATGTCATTAATCAGAGAATTAAATTCTTTAGCTATGCAGAGAATTTCATGAAATTCTTCTAAGACTATCCAAGTGCAAAGGTAAATCAGACTTGAAAAATTCATTGTAAAAGCTATGACTCTAGCATATAGCAACTAGCTCAGTAGTAATAATCTGATACATTACATTCACATCTTATTCTTACAAAGGCTCATTTTCCTATGTACTTCATGGTAATCGAAATAAACCTTGCTGGAAATAGTTTCCCTAAGAATCTCATTATAGATACAAGGGGGATAAAGGAAATCAAATCATCAGTCAGCTCTTTAAGTGTGATAGTAAATGCTTACCTTAACATTCCATATTCTGTCCATGATTTCACAGGAAACAACTGAATAACACTATAAAAAATATGATAAAGTGCTGAGAAATTCAAACCAAAATAGTGGATATCTTGGAGATATCTGATGCCAGAGAAAAGCTATTTGAAATAAATTGTGTGTTTTAAAAAGATTTATAGTTTTTATGCAGAATAATTTTGTCTATCCCTTTACGTGTACAAACTACAAAACATATAAAAGTCCTTCTGAATGAACATGATTTCATAGGCTATTCACAGAAAATTCTAGTTATACATATTATTTTTCACGTGAATATCTTATGATGTTTAAATCAAAATTATTACAGCTATTTTGAAAAAAAAATCAAAAGAATTGTCTATGTGAAGTATAGTTTGGGTTGAGAGATTTTCTTGAAAATCTTCATGTCTCATCTTCAGAACGTTTTCAACCAAGTGTGATATATATCAGTTTTCATTTTTGAGTCATGCATGCATACATATGCACACATTCATGTGCCTAAGTACACACTCCACACAGTCCTTTTTTCTGGGATTCAAAGGGTATCAAAGCAGGTATTTCTGGCAAAATCTCAATATGAAATTTGTGATTAAAAAGCAATACTTTCTCTAACTATACTAGTTACATGGCAGATAAAATGAAAAGTACTTGCAACAGCAAAACAACCTTTGAGGTTATAATACATAAACTAAATTTGTCTTGGAAGCTCACCATGCAACAGACTGGAATCAGGCAAGAGAAGTTAATTGCACAATTGGCAAAGGAAGTTGTTACAGCTCCATTGAAAACAGCATTGGCACAGAATGCTAAAGCATTTGGAATACATTGATCTGGGCTGGATTTGAACCCTGCAATCTTGCGATCACTAGCCAGCACCTAAGCAACTGTGCCACTCAGACCAGCTTTTGAAAAGATAGTGACTGAGCTACACAGCTTCTGAGCCCACTCCAATGCACTTCTGTTTACGTATAACCCTGAGGACACACAAGCGTTTATTTTGTGTGCACTTTAGGCATGTAATGTGTGTGCAGCCTAGCCTCACTAGGCATCTAATGGAACAACACACGTGCTCAGTGCATAATCAAGGTCACAAAATCAAAGCATGCGGAAATATACATCTTGAAATGCTAGAACGGGCGTAATCTGCAAGCCGAGTGCACATCAACTCACTAGCATAACCAGAGACAAGAGAAAAACTTCACATTCGGTTTGTATTCTGCTTCTCCAAGAGCCTCTGAAATTGCACGTATGGATACAGAGCAATTAATAAGTGAGGTTGAAATTCATCCTGTGTTATGGGATACCGCTTATAATGTATACAAGGACAAGTGTTCCTTTATATTTGAAAGAAGTTCATTAAATGAGGAAGCTGACATTTGAAAATAATTAAAAATTTTGTCACTATCCTCATGGAGTGGAGGATACAGTGTGTAAAAATTGTCATGCAAATACCTCTTGCTGTTAATTGGGTGTACCCACCACCTTCTTCCTTTCTTCCTTCTTTTTAATATGAGATAGGCAATAACTTCATCAGCTGGAGAACTGAATGGATGATAGAACGCAAGTGTTTCAGTTGTATGTTGTTAGATCTCATACGCATGCAAATATTACGTATGTAAAAGCAGACACAAAGATTATGCTCGTGTGTCCCTAGCATAAATTTCAGCATCCAAAAGGGTATTACTTATTGGTTATTGAGTATAAAGAAATTATTGAGTGTAAAAGAAACAATAGTCTGATATTAAGGGAAAAATTTGCAGCCTGGGAGAAAATCTGCAAGGAATTTACTGCAATGCATGCAAGTTCCAGTAAGCAACTGCAGCAATTTTATGCTAACACAAAATGCAGCACCTAAATCCCCAGATGTGAAGAGCATTTAGAGTGTTTAAAGCTGTTGGTGAAAATTACAATAAAACTAAAGTGGACAAAAATGTATTATTATTGGTTATGGGTCAACCCAACAAAAATACTGTTTCTTGAAAGCAATTGCTTTGGAAACCTTCCTGATAAATCCATAAAATGATAGCTTTGGAAATAACCCCTTCCACTAAATGAAAAGTACCTGAGCTTAATATCACAAAGTAATTAGAACTTATAGCACAAAAGAAAGAGGCAGGTTTCCATTGGCAGTACTCTGACTTCTCTTGTATTTCCTCTACAACCTTGCTGACAGTTGCATCTGTAAAATGTCTCCTCCTGTTGGTTTCAAAAATCATTATAACACACAGCCCTTCTTCTGTTAGGAACAGCATTTGAAAACTGCAAATACAGCAACTTTGTGACAGTCATTCTAATATTTGTTAAATGTCTTAATATAAGAATGAAGGGATGTTAATTTAATACAATGTTACAGCTAACACTGCTCAATGAAACAGAATTTATGCTAACTTCAATGTTACATTACACTAACACTATGATAAAATTTAACAACAGTTGGGAAATCCATTCTTACAATATAAAAAGCATGGCTATGGTTATAATAATGCTATTTAGTTTTCTTATAGTTCTTGTAACAGGTAAGGAAGGATATTTCTTTTCACCACATTCCTCAGCAGCCATTAAGAGATTTTCAAGAATCATATAGCATATTTTTGAGAGGTAGAACTGGAACTTAAAAATTCAATGCCACAACTGGGATTTGAACCACAGACTAGTTTGAGAATTTAATGCCATTCTGGCAGTTTGTCACAATAGCTCAGGTCATGTTAAGTCATCCCTAAATAGCTCTATTTAATATAATGTGTTAGACTTTCTTGTTAAGTTATGTCACATTAAGTCACGTTAAGTGAATTTCATCATAATCTCGGCACTACAGAGCATCCAAATGAGAGTATATTAAGGCAAACAAATTTATACAGACCTCTCCATATCCTGTAACTTGGTAATGTTTCTTGGATATTGGAGCAGGTTCCTTATGTGAATGTATATTCCGTCGAGTAGCCACATGTTCCAGCCTAACAAGATCCCCATTTTTCACCAGCTCAACTTCATCATTAGGGTCCAAATCCTTGTTGTATTTCTTTACTTGAAAGAGGTTATTGTCATCTTTATGAGTATATGTTGTAACCTGCACAACAGTCAAAGTAAGAATTGCATTAAATCTTTCATGTTCTTTGGACTCCAGTACGATAACCAATTAGAAATACTATAAATTAATTATTTTTACTTCACTAAGTGCATATTTGCCTCACTAAACATGTTTCAGAGGTACAGCATGATTGGTATTCATGAAAGAAGGAGAGATAAAGGAATGAGTGAGTGGATTGACCAGATTGTGGATCATCTTCTAAGCTCTCCCGACAAAATTTAAACCTGGCAACAGCTGAATATTAAAAAGGCAGATTTCACAAATATGTTCTGAAAATCGGCATGAATTTTATTTGCTTTCATACTTTTCTTTACAAAGTACTAAGACATCAGCTGACAGCAACAGCATACATCAAAGGACATTCAGAGTCAAGCTACCTCACACCACATGCCATGCATCAAAGGCCCTCAAGATCAGGCTGCCTCACATTACTGCTTGTAAATATGTGACAACGATCAGAGCAGCAGAACAAAGGACTTCCCAGAACCTTTGCAAGTCATCTGGCTGCCAGCAAGTTCAAGAAAAAGGTGCATTTTCAGAAAAATCTGTGCTGCATCATTCCCAGCATAAAAGCTTGCTGGACATGAGATAGGAAGAGTTAGTGTTTTTAAGACAAAATGGAGTTGTGAGTGTTGAACGAGATAGCTGTGAGGAATATGTATATGTGTGTAAAGTCATTGTGAGTGAACTGTCACATCAAACTGAAGATAGTGATGCACAGTTTGAAAGGTAGAACTGGAACTTAAAAATTCAATGCCACAACTGGGATTTGAACCACAGACCTTCCGCTTACCGGGCAGCTGCTCTAACCACTGAGCTATTGTGACAAACTGCCAGAATGGCATTAAATTCTCAAACCAGTTCATATTTCTCCTGGTAAACCACAAAGGCAGTCAAAAAACCAGAGACAAATTACCCCAATGGTGACTTACTATTGTAAGTACTTTATATCCCTGGATTAAATAACCTTCAGATGGTAATTATTATTTATTTATGCCAACAAACTTACTGTTGGTGTTTTTAAACACACAAGCCGTGTGTGGGCAAAGTTTGAGAGGTAGAACTGGAACTTAAAAATTCAATTCTGGCAGTTTGACACAATAGCTAAGTGGTTAGAGCAGCCGCCCGGTAAGAGGAAGGTCTGTGGTTCAAATCCCAGTTAGGGCATTGAATTTTTAAGTTCCAGTTATACCTCTCAAACTTTGCCCACACATGGCTTGTGTGTTTAAAAACACCAACAATAAGTTTGTTGGCATAAATAAATAATAATTACCATCTGAAGGTTATTTAATCCTGGGATATAAAGTACTTACATTAGTAAGTCACCATTGGGGTAATTTGTCTCTGATGTGAGACTGCCTTTGTGGTTTACCAGGAGAAATACGAACTGGTTTGAGAATTTAATGCCATTCTGGCAGTTTGTCACAATAGTTCAGCAGTTAGAGCAGCCGCCCGGTAAGCGGAGGGTCTGTGGTTCAAATCCCAGTTGTGGCATTGAATTTTTAAGTTCCAGTTCTACCTCTCAAACTTTGCCCACACACGGCTTGTGTGTTTAAAAACACCAACAGTAAGTTTGTTGGCATAAATAAATAATAGTGATGCAGTTTTAGTGAGTATTGAGTGATTATATCATCAAAGCCAGCTGTTTGTGAGACAGAGAAAGTGAAGAAAGACAGAAAGGAGTGTGTCAAGGTTTTGAGAAGATGACCGTTATGAGTTGTAAGATAACAAAGAACTATAGACTATGTTAATGATGGTAAAAGAATTTTTTTTTTTGTATTTCAGTCTAGAGGAAAATAAAGTGACAGAAAAAGCTGGATATGTCATTTTGTTGCACTGGTGTCAGGAGTCGGGTTTATTAAGTTGTCATTTTGTTACAGTACTTTTTTATTGCACAAATCTTTTTTTTTTTCACCTTGAAAAATCACTGCACAGGAACAACAATAGAAATATGACCACCACATCTATATACCCAGAGCACTGATACACCATTACTCAAGAAAGTTGACTTATTATTACATTAGATCCGGGTTGTGCTAGCAGTGACCTTCTGAGAACTTTTCAAACAATCCTCATACCTCCTGTTGTAGTGTTACTATGATAACTGAAGACCACGGCCCACAAGCCCGGTTAATATTATTGCATCTAGTAACTGAAGACACTGTTTATGGCTAAACAACTTTATTCATAGGCACATTATTTTTTTTTTGTCTTTCTTTATATCCTCACTTGTTTCTCTTCCTTAATTCTACCCAACCACATTTATATTTTTGAAACAGCAGCCCAACTTGCAAACTTTCCACAGTAAATGTTGTTATCACCAGATATTCATTTCCCACACAACACACCCATGCATCAACACTGCTATTTATAACATAGACTCCCACATCCATTTTTGTAAACTTCAAGATCATGAGTGCCCTTACTTGTGGATGTCAGATTTAACCACATAATATTTTGTTTCTCCATTAAAGTCATGCACATTTCTTTAATATTATTTGTTGAACATTACAGCCACATCACATCTGTTCAAATCTGTTTCTATACTTCTCACGACACCTTCTAATTCTTCCTTTCTCAAATTTATCCATAAAAACCATATTTATACCTTGTTGATATGTTCCTACATCTCAGTATCCCCTGCCTAAATTTTGCTGCTTTTCTAACCACCTGAGTCCCCACACTTGTTGCACTCTGCACTCGGCGTAATGCGTAATTACATTTTTTATTTTCTTCTTTGCTGCGCCAACAGCCATTTATGAGATTTGCCCCTCTTCTCCATAATTTACATTGTTCATCACTTGCCCTCCATCAAGGCACACTTCATTTACTCCATGTGCATTCTGGACATTCACATCGGATACTGACGTCAGCTTGTCTATGGTACTAACCATTCTTACAAACTCTTATTCCTATGTCTATGGTTATAGTCTACTGCATCAACAACTTTCGTATGCTCTGCATCTTGGATGTTCCTTATGCCGTTTCTCTGCTCAGCCACTTGCCCATCAATCCATAGTTTGTCGTTTCGTATAAATACATTGAAACCTTGTCTTCTCGCTGTCCTCCTTTCTTCAATCAGCTTCCTACTTTGTTCTCTTTGTTCATAAGAAAGATCCTTATCAACATATATAAATGTTCCCCTTAGCTTTTTTGTTTCTTTCAATACTTCCGTTACCACTTCTGTATTGCTAAATTTTGCCAATATATTCCTTTTGCCTTCTAATTTCCCAATTCTAAATGCATCCCGCAGTTCGAAGCCTCCCATATTTATCCCTAGCCTCTTCATTAACAATTCTCGTATCTCTTGAAATGCTCCAATTCCTTTTCGTTCTTCTAACCCAGAAATTATTAAGTTGTATCTTCTCATGAAGCCTTCCATACTTTCCATTCTTCTTTCCATTTTTTTCCATCTTGGTTTTTACCTTTTCCAATTCTTTAGTTTTAATCTTCAATTCTATATTATCCCATTTACTCCATTCTTGCTTAAATCTCATTGCCAATATTATTTCTTATAACTTCTCCCATCTACTTTGCGGCTGCCATGTCACTTAGTTCCTTTTCCTCACTTCTGTGGGAACAACTGTATCGCACGTCCGTTCTGCTCCGTGCTAGTTTTGTACTCCGGTTTTGTTTATACAGATGGCTAGATTTACAGTGTGGAAGTACAGCAATCTCAACTTGGTATCTGGACATTGTAGAGGTGCATATTTCAAGAATTACAAGAAATTGGTAATCACATGGCATGCATAATAATGCAAAAAATCTGATGTGTTGCACTCACATAACTTTCTCTACTCTTGTACTAACCATCCTTACAAACTCTTATTCCTATATCTTCTTTGTGTTAGTTGAGATAAACATTTGCAGAAATTATCTTATTGTTTATCTTCTTGTAGGGACACAGAGAATATGGAAATACAGTAGGCTTTGAGCGATAGTCAAATCTTTTAAAGCTTTCAAATTCTGTTCTCTTTGCATGGTTAACATATGAAAAAATGAACAGCGATGTTCCATTTGACAGAAGTATAAGTTCTCCAAAACTTACACAAATAACGAGGAATATCTCTGAATTGGTTCACTCTACAAAGCAATTTATTCAGACATAAATTATGTATTTTAACGAGACCTACATTTTATGTACAGTAAGATTTGGTCTACCTCTTACAGTTTACCAGTTATACAAAAGTCACTCAGAGTAAATAGACTTCATGGGCATGGCCAGAAAATTCAAGATATACATTTCATTTATCATAAAAAATACCTCAAACATATGGCATTCTTATCGAAATCGTTAAGAGCCATTTTCAAGAAAATCAAAATTTTTGAAAAATTTTCCATATAAAGAGTAGTTTAAGGTGGGGCAATTTTCTTCAAAATCTTTGCATCGCATCCTTGAAAGACATTAAACTTGAATATCAACTTTGGTTTTTAATTGACTTTTCGTTTTTGAGTTATGCTGTACACTGACTGACAGACACACACAGACCCTTTTTCTAAAAATGCTTTTTTTGGATACAGGGGGCCTCAAAACATATATTTCTGGTGAAACCTCGACATTGAATTTTTGGTTTTGATACAATACTTCCCCTATTTACCAGTAGAGAAAGTAAAAAGAAAATGTCCCCACTGCAGACTACCTTTACTAAACGCAGTAGAGAAAGTAAAAAGGTAACATTTACAAATGATACAAAATTAACCAGCTTATGCAAAATGCATATTACCAGATACAAACAGAAGAATGAAAAATACTACTAATATTGCTGTACATTTCAATACATAAAAGCAATACCTGTTGTTGCTTTGCTCCAACTCCTTCTGGGTACAGATGCCAATGAGAATGTAAGTAGCCACCTCCAGTACGATGGTTTTTCAGTGTTATGATGGCACCATAGGCAACTTCTGAAACATTAACATTTTATATAAAATACTGATGTAAAATTAATGGGCAAGAAGTAAAACAAGGCCATGAAAGAAAACAACATGAACACCTATTACTTATCTACTCTTTTTCTTCGACAAAGTTACAAACATGTAATAATCACTGGCGGTGGTGGTGGTGGCAGCAGCGGTGGCAGTGGTTTTGGCAGTGGTGGTTGTGGCAGTGGTGGTGGTTACAGTGATGATGATGACGATGATGACGACGATGATTGATGATGATGATAATGATGATGATGATGATAGGCTCAGTCTTCTTTAATGCACAGAGGTAACCAGTAAATACTTAGGGCATAACATTTTTCAATCTGGTTACTGGGTTTTACTGCAAAAATGATAAGCATATATACATAAAGCCACTTCAAAATAGGGTGTGCACCAAATAAAATGCAAAAATTGTCCAAAAATATACATTGGCAAACAAACAGGAACCTGAAAACAAGACTGAAGGAATACATTTAGGAACATAAAACTTAAACAAATTGACAAATCAGTCACAGCTCATCATTTCTGGTCAATCCAGCACATCATAAAACAGGATATCAAACTATTAAAATATGTAAAAGCTGCAGCTGAACTGATACTTTGGAAAAAATACCCATAAAGAAGAAACATCCTGAAGTTTACACCCAGCAACTCAGAAGTAGCACGATCACCACAACAGATTCATCCCTTTCAAACACCAGTCGAGAAACTGTTCATAATGAAGGCAATCTTTGAAACGTGTCTGGATAAAAAGTAGGTTAAGTGAAACTACTGTACAAACTGTAACTATAGCATCATGTTACCTAAGCAATGTGTCACATTCCGAGGAATGAATGGAGATACATTCAGCATTTCAAAAAGTGCTTTTCTACCAGGCCACTGACCATGATGTGGAACTTGCGAAGTTAGCATTCTGGCTAATGAACTCTCTTAAACCAGAAATCTCCATCTCAGCAAAACTGTATTAAAACTTAATACAAAAATACTTCATTTAACCAGTTTCTCCACCTTTTCTTTTGTCAATTGCAATTAGACCCTGCCCTTTAACTGTAATGGTAATATCAACAGCTTTTTACTTTTGGAATATATTAACTATCAGCAGTGGTGTTAACTCATATACAGGAGTCACTGGTTTTCCTTTAGATTTTACACATTACATCACATATACACATTCACACTCTCATTCACAGTTCCAGACATTTTATTTGTCATGCAAATATCTTATACAGTATTGCATGCATGCACACATGCACACACACACATCAATAATTAAGTAATAAAGAAAGCAACATAAGAATCAGAATATTCAATCCAAGATAGTTCAAATAACAAGTTAACCTTTGGCAATTAATTGTTCTTTCACACTAGCCATGTGTAGGACAAGATTGGAGAGGTTGGCATTGAATTTTCCAGTATACCTTTCCAATCAGATAAACATGTTTGACCATTCAGCCATCCAAGAACATCATTTTTCTAAAAAATTAAATAACATGGGAATTTTCAAACAGCAAAGCTATTAGATAAGTAGAGCAAGTGAAATTTTTAAACCAAAAAGGTGAGTCGATTAATAACACTACACAACACTTACTTACAATTTACTGGAACAGGTTTCAGAGGAAACCTCAGAAGAAACATCAACCACACCAGGGAGAACCAGTCAATGTCTGGTTGATAATATGAATGAATGAATGAATGAATTTTATTTGTACCAATTCTTTTACATAACTTTTACAATTATCCTACTCTAACCTAAACTACATACAAATTTTACATAACCTTATTGCTACCTTGGTTTGCATGGCACCCAGGCCATTTGCCTCCCAGGTAGCTCTGATCAATCTATTCCATCTTATATTAATTAATTGTCCCTCTCCCCCACTCTGCCTTCTTCATTTACACTCTTTACTTTTCTTGCCCATTTTTCTCTTACTTTCTTCAAAAACTCACCTATACTTCTAACCTTCCTTTCCTCTTTCACTGTTAACATTTTTATGGCTACCATTTTCCCCTCTATTTTTTCCCATTTTTTCTCCCAAACCTTTTTCCTCCATAATGCTAATTCCTTACATTCTGTCAAATAATGTTCTATACTTTCTTTCTCACCGCACATTTCACATATTCCTATTTTACCGCTTCTTGACCCTCTTAAAAATATTCCTCCTGTTCTCATCCACGCTAGTCCTTCTTTTTCCTGTCTGTTACAATAATCCACATATGGTTCTCGCCCCCATCCTCTTTTTATTTGCTTGTAGAATTGTAATGATTTCTTGTTTTCTAAACTTCCCCATATCTCTTGCCTTTCTATGTCTTCTACCCTACACTTTACTAGTTTATCTACATTACTTTCATTTCTTTCTTCAAGTTTCCATATATCTCCCATTCCTATTTTCTCCATAATTTTTCCAACCCCTGCCCACCAACTGTTTTCATTCTCTAGATTTTTTTGTTGCTTCATACACAATTTTAAAATTTCTCCATCTTCTTTAACCAAACATTTATACCAAAATTTTATTATTCTCTCCATTATTATTCCTTTCCTTCTTGTTTTCCCAAGCTCTACCAAGGCCACTTCTCTTGGCGCCGATCTCGGTAGTCCCAATAATTCTTTGCAGAACATTCTATACATATGATCTACCTTCTTGTTTATATCTGTGGCCCCCCAGATCTCTACTGCATAAAGCATTTTTGATTCCACTACTGCCTCATACATCCTTTCCAGCCACTTGGTTGTCATCTCTAACTTGTATTTGCAAATTCTGACTCCTGACATTGCAGCTCTCCCTTTTGCTTCTATCTTTCTTCCATGTGCCTCCCACTCTCCTCTGTTATTTAGCCTCACTCCCAAGTATTCAAAATCTTTGACCACTTCTAAACTTTTCCCATTTAATACCCACCTCTCCTCTTTTCTCAATTTAAATCCCTTTTTGAAAACCATGACCTTGGACTTGCTTATATTTATCTTTATTCCCCATTCCTCACAAAATTTTTGCACCTCATTTATTGCCCTTTGTAATCCTACAATTGTTATAGATCCTACCATTAAATCATCAGCATATAGCAATCCTGGGATTTCCTTATTCGCTATTACAGGACAGTGTTTGTTCGCTTTTTGGATTTTATCTATTATATCGTCTATGATGGTTGATAATAGAGGAAAGTCAGCCTCCAGAACATGTTCTGGTAAATTATAAGTAAGTGTTGTGTACTGTCATTAATCGACTCACCTTTTTGGTTTAAATTGATTATTACAACACTGTTTTCAAGCTTCCAAGAAAGAAGATAAAGTGAAATTTTGTTTGAACTCAACTGTAATGACAAAAATGCATTTTTCAGTTTATCATATATCTTGAAAATGGAGATTACCGCCTGCGGTGCCGTAGTAGTAAAAGCGGGCGTTAAACACTACAACAACAACAACTTGAAAATGGAGAGAGGGAGAGAGGTAGGTATTAAATTGTGTATTCAAAGAGTCAGGGAAAGCTTCTAATGCTTTTTGAATCAGACTCACTTCCTGGCTATGGCTCATTTGTTTTTATCTTAGTGTACGATGACTTGTTTCTGTCTACAGTTTGAATCCAATAAAGATAATATTGTTACAGTTACTGACCTCTTGGCATACTGGCATTGTATAAAGAGTTTCCTTCCAATTGTGACTGGAATGCTGAGCTGTAGAAACCATCTCCATTTCCACTGAAGAGAAAAATAAAAAACAAATAATGTTAACCAAGAGAAAGTACAAGATAGCACATAAATATTTGGCACATAGTCTTTCACATCTGAAATGAAAATTTTCAAATTTTATACACAGGTGGTAGGTCCATGGAAATGCATTTCACTTCATCACGTGTTCAAAGTGCGCTCCATTGCAGTGGACAACTTCACAAAGGCAAGTATATATACTGCTTATGCATGGCCACCAGTCCTGCAATTTTTTCCAGAGAACAATCGGTGCCCGAGGTCATTTCCCTTCTAACAAACTGCCTTCTTCAAATTTTCTCATTAATCCGTCATGAATTCCAATTCACAAGATAAACAATCCTTCATTCAAATCATTTCTTGAGAAATACTATAAGGTCAAAACCAAATGAGAGCACTGAAAAAAAGTTATACAGCCATTTTATGAGAACATCTTCAAGAAAATAAAAGATGCTGTTAGCATAAATGAAATGGAATTCATTTTAGATGAAAGTATTGATGAGAAACAAAGATATATTTTGAATGTGTTGGTTTTTCCATTAAATGGTGAATGGATCTTTGCCCTTTAAAGGGTACCAACTCAAGAAGACAAACATCTGAACAATAATATACAATTTAATGCAATGACAATGACAATGGCAAATG
Source organism: Tenodera sinensis (assembly GCA_030765045.1). NCBI lineage: Eukaryota > Metazoa > Arthropoda > Insecta > Mantodea > Mantidae > Tenodera > Tenodera sinensis. The sequence goes on along the minus strand of CM060961.1, from coordinate 32,941,356 downwards.
GCAGATGGATGACGACGATGATGATGATAATAGTAATAATAATATTATATATATTATATTATTAATACTATCATCATCGTTGTCATTGCCATCATCCTCATCATCATACAATTTTGAAGTACCACCAATAACATCTTACAACTGACCAATGGGAAGGGAGCAGAACCACTCAACAAGGGGAAGGGAGAACAGTGATGACACAAAAATCAGTCAGCCGACTAGGTGATGATGGAGAGAAGCCTCTTTGAAAGTTGTTGTTGTTGTTGTTTTCTAGTGCCTTGCATCTGGCAATGAAGCCATTAGCATTCGTGCTTTCCAATACTTTTGAACTGTAGTTTCTTCTGATCTTAATGCTTCACAGGTCTTCAAGTGGTCTTCGTTCATTTCTGCTGGATCGTTACACAGGACACATATTGGTGAAGCTGAGATACCTATTCTATAGAGATGACTTGCTAAGCAGTCGTGATTTGTCAATAGTCGGAAGGCTGCAACCGCTGTTTTCCTTGGTCTCTGGGGGATTATATCTGGATTGGAAAGTAGTGTAATCCATTTTTTATCTTTGGCATTTGTTTCTATTTCTTGTAGGTATGAATGAGAAAAATTTTTAATGATCAAGCGTTTTATTGAGGAATATGAGAACTTGAATTTAGACTTTTGTTTTATTGTTGTGCCTTTCTTTGCAAGTGAGTCTGCAGCTTCGTTCCCCATGACTCCACAGTGTGCTGGAATTCATTGGAGATGAACAGTCTTATTAACTTTTTGGAGTTGTGTTAACATTTTGTAGCATTCTCTAATTTTTGTTGACTTCTTTGTAGTATTTGAACATATTCCCTGAATTGCAGCTTTAGAATCTGAAAGAATTACTGCCTTGTTAAATTTATTTAAGGGAAGATTTAATAATTGTCGGAGAGCAATGTATATAGCCTCTATTTCTCCATCATAATTTGTTGTGTCTCTGCCAACAGAATGATAAAAGGAAAAATGTGAACATGTAACTCCAGCTCCAGTAAGGTTTTCCTTGGAGGATCCATCAGTATATATGTGCAGCCATTCTTCTGTGGGATACCTAGTATTGATTGTTTCCAGAGCTAGAAGTTTTTGTATTGCTTTTGGTGTGTCTGATTTACTTATTTCCTCTATTAATTCCAAATTGAAGGTAGGTTGCAATAATTCCAATGGATTTTCTCTTATAAGTAGATTTTCTCTGGTGTTAGGAATGTTCAATTTGGATTTAATCTGTGTTACCTTTTCTAGGAAACTACTATGAGTTTTAAGGATTGAAGGGGGGAGGTTCTCTTCTGTCCATTTAGAGTTTGGCAGTCGTAACATTTTCTCATGTTGGAGCAATGCTTGTTCTTCTATTTTTGTTGTTATTGATGGGGTCCATGTTAAGGCAAGCATGGCATCAATAGGTGTGGATTTAACTGCTCCAGTGATTAGGCAAAGAGCTGATCACCAGACAAATGGTTAAAATGTAGGGCATGAAAGGAAATTTCTGGACGTCTGGTAACTCTAGACTGAACTTCGTTTATGAGTGTTAACATATACTCCAATGATTTCTGTAGATGTTGAGCAAACTTTCTCTGTATATAAGGATCTTCTGAGCTCAAAGAACCAACTTACTGCCAAAAACATTGAAATCTTATGTGTAATCCAATATAACAAGTTTATTAAATATCAGATCCCAGTAAATAGGATAAAAAAAGTTAATGTAGTTGGTTTGAACCCATTTAGTCATTTCATTAGCACCTTGATTGCAACTTTTAGTATGTATTTTTGGAACCTTTTCTCCCCACTATTCTGACCATAATTTCCACCTTAAAATCCTTTCACTATTTATGATCATCTTATATCTGTACAGCACTCTTACTTACTATAAACATAATTATCTTATATACACAAAGACATGTTGATATTAAGCTTCTGTTTGGAATGCATTACTTTCTTACTTACCTTTTACTCAGTGTTTTTAGATGTATGTAGAAAAATACAATATAAAGCACTGCTGGAAGCACTATAAGGCACATCACTCTGGCTAGAAAATGTTTCACTGTGTAACTCTGAAAATATAAAACACAAGACAATCTAAGTAATGTATCCCTTAAATAAAAAGCTTCATCAAAGTTGTTTCCTCTGCTCACTGCATTCTTAAATTGACAAACATTATTTTCTGGTGTATAAAAGCTACAGACTTATAAAGAGATAACAAAAAAGACTGCACAAAGTTGCACTTCAATATGTATTAACCGATACATAAACCTAGGAAAAGGTGGATGGATTCTGTGAAAGACAACAGTCATCAGCTTCTAAAATGCAAAAATTGGCAACAGATAGTTCTGGATAGAGATGATTGGACGTCTCAGATGAAGAAGACCCAGGCCCGCTTTGGGCTGTAGTGGAAGAAGAAGAAGAACAACAACAACAACAAGAACAACGAGAAGGAGGAGGAGCAGAAGAAGAAGAAGAAGAAGAAGAAGAAGAAGAAGAAGAAGAAGAAGAAGAAGAAAGTGAAGCAAAAGGTTTTCACTCTTGTATAAATTATTCTCGAGCTATGCATTTGCAAAAACTGTTTTGTTCCCTATTTCCTTCTAGCAACTACGGTGTTAGCGGAATACAACAGGCTTTAAACAATAGTCAAATATTTTAAGAGCGGGTCCTTGTGTCATAGGTTTGAACTTCCTTTCTCTTTACATGGCTGAGAGACAGAGAAAGGAATAACCACATCCCATTAGAAAAAAGCGTAAGCACTTTAAAATGTTGACTATTAACAGCTTGGAAATTAACTCCACAGAAAAACGTGTTTGACAAATTGTGCGCTTAAATGAGAATTTTGTTAAAATATTTTAGTGTACAAAGTGGAACAGATCAGTACAAATGACATAATTATGCAAATTATTTTTAAAAGAATATGTCAAAGCTAATTTAACAATAGCTGCATTGTCTGCACTCTTCTACACATTATTCTTACAAAGCATACCAAACTTCTGAGATATTTCCAGGAATATTTTTATCACACATTTCATTGGTGGCACAAGAAGGCTACTGGAACACTAAGTAATAACGAATCTTTAAAGAACAGGTCCTTATGTGGTGGTTTTGAAATTCCATTCTTAGGATGACCATGAGAGAAAAAAGGAATCTATGTTGCACTCACATGACTTTCACTACTCTTGCACAAATTATTCTTACAAACGTTTATTCCTCTATCTTCTTCATGTTAATCAAGATAAACATTTGTAGAAATTACCTTATTGCTAATTTTCTTTTAGGTGCAAGAGGAATATGCCAAACAGCAGGCTTTAAGCAATAGTCTAATCTTTTAAGAGTTGATTGCTATATGATGCCTTTAACATTTCATCTCTTTGCTTGGCCAAGAAAGAAAAAAACTAACAATGTATTTCTATTTGTGAAAGGTATAAGTACTGGAAAATTTAAACAAATAAGGAGAAAATTTTGGAAACAGGAATTGACATAAATAGTGTTTTGAGTTCTACATTTTTCTATAGTAAGATTTTTCTATCTCTTACAGTTAACCAGTTATGCAGCAATCACCCAGAACGCAAAGAACTTTTGAAGACATTCCCAGAAAATTCAAGATACACATTTCATTTGTCATGAAAACATCTTAAACATGCCATTTTATTATTTATTTATGCCAACAAACGTACTGCTGGTGTTTTTAAACACACAAGCCATGTGTGAGCAATGTTTGAGAGGTAGAATCGGAACTGAAAAATTCAATGTGAAAGTTGGGATCTGAACCATAGACCTTCCACTTCACATGCAGCTGCTCTAACCACTGAGCTACTGTGACAACTTAATTTTTCAGTTCCAATTCTAACTCTCAAATATGCCAATTTACTCAAAATCTTTACAGGCATTTTAGAGAAAATAAAAATGTTCTTTGAAAAGGATGTCTGGGGTGAGGGGATTTTCTTGAAAATTTGTGGCACATCCTTGGAAGATATTGAACTTAAATACTAAGTTTGGTGTTCAATCAACTTTTCATTTTTGAGTTTTGCTTTTCTCTCTCTCTATCGCACAAATATCCCATGAATGCATGCACATGTGCATATACACTTTTTTCCAAAAATGCTTCCTTTTTGGATTCAGGGAACCTCAAAACATGTATTTCTACTAAAATCTTACTATTGAATTTTTGGGTGGGATGGATTACTTTCTATACCTACTAAGTATATGGTGGAAAAAGTAAAAATAGCAAATTAGTACTTTAAAATTCAAACCAATAATAAGAATATCTTGGAAATGCAACATAAAAATGCATTTGAAATGCTGTGTTTAAACAATCTCAACATTTTTTGGACAATTAGTTCTTTTCTATCTCTTATTTACCACTTATACACAATTCATTCAACAGAAAGACTGCTTCAAGGGTTTAATGAAGAAAGTTCAAGATACACATTAATGTAATAAAAATGTAGTATTATAACAAAACTGTTAAAGCCATATTTGAGAAAATAAAGGAATAATTTTCCACGTAAAAAGTAGCTTGGAATGGGGAGTTTCCCTTGAACATTTTCTGTCACAACCCTGGAAAATGCTCAACTTATCCAATATTTCATTTTCTAGCTATGGTGTATACAGGCACACCTTTTTTTAAAAATGCTTTTACTGACTGTGGGTTCAGATCCCAAAACATGTATTTCAAGTGAAATCTCAAAATCAAATTCTTGAAAGTAGTAGACAAAGTGAAAACTGCAATTGGACATTTAATTACATTTTGAAGGGGACAGCACAGTGGCTGAGCAGTTAGACATTTGCCTAACACCTAGGTGGCCTGGGTTCGATTCCAGCGTCCCGTAATGTGGTATTCATGGTGGATGAAGCAGCATCTGGGCTGCTTCAGGTTCTCCAGTTTCCCCTGCACTCATTCCACCAACTGCTCCATCATCACCTTTCCAATCATCCATTTCGCCTGCATTTCATATCATCCTCTTCCTAACTACCATACCTGGTGCTGGCTGACCACCCACTTCCAGGTCTTCACTCTGTCTGGTCCATAGGTTCCTGTGTTCCCCGACAGGCATCTGACCCTAGGCACTGGCTTGTAAGTCCTAGGGGTGAAAGTCTACATAAGGGTAATCAGGTAAAAAAAGAAAGAAAACAATTTTGAAGGGCATTGTGGAAAATGGACTTCTATCTCTATTGCGAATGAGAAAATACAGATTCTGGATATGGAAAAACAGCACAAAACATGAGAAAAATGGCCACAAAATAAAGAATTATTTAACTAGCACAGTTATTTGAACAGCATACACTTATAATTTAGCAGTCAACTGAAAAAACCAACAATATCTACATTTTGAAAGTATCAGTTTACTAGGTAGAACTGGAACTTAAAAATTCAATGCCACAACTGGGATTTGAACCACAGACCTTCCGCTTGCCGGGCGGACGCTCTACCACTGAGCTACCTCTTAAACTTTGCCCACACACGGCTTGTGTGTTTAAAAACACCAACAGTAAGTTTGTTGGCATAAATAAATAATAATTACCATGTGAAGGTTATTTAATCCTGGGATATAAAGTACTTGCAATAGTAAGTCACCATTGGGGTAATTGTCTTTGATGTGAGACTGCCTTTGTGGTTTACCAGGAAAAATACGAACTAACTTGAGAATTTAATGCCATTCTGGCAGTTTGTCACAATAGCTCAGTGGTAGAGCGTCCGCCCGGCAAGCGGAAGGTCTGTGGTTCAAATCCCAGTTGTGGCATTGAATTTTTAAGTTCCAGTTCTACCTCTTAAACTTTGCCCACACACGGCTTGTGTGTTTAAAAACACCAACAGTAAGTTTGTTGGCATAAATAAATAATAATTACCATGTGAAGGTTATTTAATCCTGGGATATAAAGTACTTGCAATAGTAAGTCACCATTGGGGTAATTGTCTTTGATGTGAGACTGCCTTTGTGGTTTACCAGGAAAAATACGAACTAACTTGAGAATTTAATGCCATTCTGGCAGTTTGTCACAATAGCTCAGTGGTAGAGCGTCCGCCCGGCAAGCGGAAGGTCTGTGGTTCAAATCCCAGTTGTGGCATTGAATTTTTAAGTTCCAGTTCTACCTCTTAAACTTTGCCCACACACGGCTTGTGTGTTTAAAAACACCAACAGTAAGTTTGTTGGCATAAATAAATAATAATTATCAGTTTACTATTGATATTTTACTTCCATCTCTTACATAGGAACTATATTTAACAAACTTAGGTTCAGTTTGCATTAAAAGTAAGCATGCTTTCATTCACACCTTCTATATAATGGAGAATTTCATTCAGTTAAACAGTTATTTATGTAACTAGTGTATAATCTGACTGATTGTGATATATGTTTAGCATGTTAGTGAAAGAAAATGCATTACTTTTTTGAGTGTCACAATGGAAAGATTATATGCATGTTACATGTTTTATGCGATTTTAACATTAAAATACATAAAAATAATTAATAAATTTGATAAATGAAAAATTATAATGTATCAGAGATCACAGATGTGTGACATAATATGGTTGTGAAGGAGATGTTTCATTTGTTTCAACACTTACAGAGGAAAATGGAAGGTAATGATAAAACTATTGAAAAAATGGATTGTATTCCGCTTTACATTTTGCACAAAGCCAAGAGTCCTGAGAGTTTATTAATTCCTGAAAAATCTAAAGATGTTAACAAAAAAGAATATTGTGATATGAGTACACGTTTAGCGTGTGAAAGAAAGCAAATGCAGGCTCTGATTAATATGTATATTGTTTAAGAGGTAGAACCGGAACTTAAAAATTCAATGCCACAACTGGGATTTGAACCACAGACCTCTATTGTGACAAACTGCCAGTTCCGGTTCTACCTCTTAAACTTTGCCCACACACGGCTTGTGTGTTTAAAAACACCAACAGTAAGTTTGTTGGCATAAATAAATAATAATGTATATTGTTGTTGGTTTTGATTTTAAAATACATTTAATGAGGTGATTCTTGTATATGAATGTTGCTGCACCTGCAAGAGTGATAATTTCAGGTTTTCTTATAGGCATATTGTAGAAAATTATGTTGTGGCAGTGATGACATCATTGCTATCATGGTAATTGTCATTCAGTTTTAGTACTAGTGCCAGAATAGGGTAATTATGCAAGATTTATGTCATCATTATAAGCAGTTTTAATGCTAGGATTGCATAAGCAACTATTTTAAATTTTCTCTGTGGAATTAATCCAGTTTTGAAAAGCAAATGTGCCTTTATCTAAGTTACTTACAAATGGCTTTGAGAGGTCACCAAGCACTTCCCACAGTTCTGCTGCAGTGTAAATGCCCACCAGTATAACAATAAACAGTCCCACAAACTTTACACTGATAGCACAAGCGAGCATTATGCCAGTGAACACCAACCAAAACCACCATCGGAATGTGAAGGCTCTGTGGAAAGTAAATATTCTTTTGTTTTACACATAAGACACTTTGACTAAGCATATACATATTTACTTAATCTGTGATGAATAAATTCAATTCTTACCTGTCACTGCAAGAACGGAACTTAACCATACCAAGCACACAGCCCATTACAAAGAAGAGCAGTATTGGATCAAGTAAGATGTACCTTGTCAGTGTAAGAATTCCTACATCTAGAATAAAAATTGTCATTGCATTACTATAATAAATAACAAGCTCTTCTAGGAATTATGCTAAACATTAGATCTGTAAAGGAGAATTCAAAACCAAAGAATAAGATAAGATACATATTTATATAGTGCATTAACTTAACAACAAAATAATGGTTGACTCAATTCATGCCAAACCATCACATACTTGTGACCGCTCCCCTTCCTCTACCCTGCAAAGTCTGTGCAGCGGCTGTCGTCTGCTGGATTAATTCACAAGAGATTATAGGATTGGGAACGGAGGTACTTGTTCATGCTTACTGATAACATGAAAACTTGATTTTATCTATTTCATCAGTGTTTTTCAAAGTAATCAAAAGAGTAGGGCACAATGTGGTGTTTTCATTTTTAAGTATCTTATGTTATATCACAAGCTCAATGTGGGTTTCAGCAATGGAAATATACAAACTCTAACTACAGAACATTATTGAAGAAGTCGATAAAAGTCTAGATACTGGAAACCAATGCATGGGATTATTTCTTGACCAATCTAATGCTTTTGAATTGGTTGATCACAATACATTAATTTATAAATAAATTATACAACTACGGTATAAGGGGAATTCCATTGAAGTGGTTTGAATCATTCCTTAAAGTACTATGCTTATTTATCAATTCTTGTAAATTATTTAATATATGCTGTACTGATTACTCCTTCAATTTGATTATTGTACTTAGAATCTGTTTATATTGTATTTGAAGCCAATATTTCTGCATGGATACCAAACAGTGAATAAAGTTGTGATGAATTGATTTTATATTGGATTGTCATTTTTTGTATCTGAACTATGGCACTTTCTTACCTTCAATTCATTCAACATAGCACATGTTAGCCAACTTGGAAATTTGATACAGTTAAGAACTTTTAATCTGTTGTTTTTCATTCTTCTTTATCATTTTTACCACGATTGTTACAGATTTGTTCCGTAAATCTGTGATTAGAGAGAGTGCTAGTGATTTTTATAGTTCAAAGGCTCCTTAAAGTATTTCTCATTATGAATATCGCAATCATGAATGGGAATGGAAGAGCTGAAACCTGATCAACTCAACTGTTTTATTATTATTACTATTACTATTCCTATTACTATTACTAGTAGTATTATTACTATGATTACTATCATTATTATTGTTACTATCTTTACTATCGTAACTATCATCATTCATTCATTTATTTATTTATTTATTTATTTATTTATTTATTTATTTATTTATTTATTTATTTATTTATTTATTTATTTATTTATTTATTTATTTATTTATTTATTTATTTATTTATTTATTTATTTATTTATTTATTTATTTATTTATTTATTTATTTATTTATTTATTTATTTATTTATTTATTTATTTATTTATTTATTTATTTATTTATTTATTTATTTATTTATTTATTTATTTATTTATTTATTTATTTATTTATTTATTTATTTATTTATTTATTTATTTATTTATTTATTTATTTATTTATTTATTTATTTATTTATTTATTTATTTATTTATTTATTTATTTATTTATTTATTTATTTATTTATTTATTTATTTATTTATTTATTTATTTATTTATTTATTTATTTATTTATTTATTTATTTATTTATTTATTTATTTATTTATTTATTTATTTATTTATTTATTTATACCGACAAACTTACTGTTGGTGTTTTTAAACACACAAGCCGTGTGTGGGCAATGTTTGAGAGGTAAACTGGAACTGAAAAATTCTATGCTGTAGAATTAGGTTAGAGCACCTCCACTTAGGTTAGAGCACCCACCTGGTAAGCAGAGTGTCTGAGGTTTCAATCCCAGTTATGGCAGTGAATTTTTCAGTTCTGATTCTACCTCTCAATCAACTATTATTGTTCCTGGATTCTGTTAAGCTTCCCACTAATTGGGAATTCTCAAAGTGTAACACGGTAATAAATTCACTTCAAAGTACTGACGTCATGAGCAGATGACTGATTGATGGGAAAGGATGAACAAATCCAAAGACCCAGTACAAACAGCTTTCTCTGTCAAAATATATTCATTGGGCTTGGCATTCACTTTAATAAAGCCTAAAGACTAAAAGCCCAACACAGATCTTGCCAATCACAGATATGGGAGGTTGCTTGAGTGTATAAAATAGATCAACAACAGAAATATATTTTAGATGATGAATGATTTATTTGCATACAATGAAAAACTGAAGCTGTTAACAGAAGCAACAGAATCTAAAATAAAAATAAATTTGAAGACTAAAGGCTTCACTTATCTTAGTATTTGCTGCAAGTTCTTGAAATATTATGCAGACTATTGTTTCATGATAATTCCATCACATTTTGAATCAAATGAGGTGTTTTTTAACATGTGTTATATTGAATGAATTGAAGGTAAAAAAGTGTCATGGTTCAGATACAAAAAATGACAATCCAATATAAAATCAATGCAATTGAAAATGTGATAGAATCATCACAAAACATATGTCTGTGTACTATTTCACGAACTTGCAGCAAATACTAAGATAAGTGAAGCTTTTAATCACTAAATTTGTTTTTATTTTAAATTTATTTACAACTCAATTGCATGCACAATAAAAGTATTAAAACTGAATACTTACCACAAAGTATAAATGTTGCAGAAAAAGTTGCTGCAGTGACAGAATGGGTCATCTCCCAAACTGCTATAAATGCAAAAGGCACAATAGCAGCTCCAAGAAACGTGCAAAACTGAAATATTTAATATGAGTATATTAGTTCACAGATAGAATTTAATTGTGTTAGTGAAATAGTTCTTTAATACTGTTCTACAAGTTGCATAGATAAACTAATTCCAGCAATTAGCTAGAAGCAAAGGCAACTCAGAAGCACAACTCCCCCCCCCCCCCCCCAATACTCAAAACCATAATATTGAAGCAATGCAGTCTCGTTTTTATTTTCTACAACTCTTTTATGCTTATAGGAATAATATATACATGGGCATTGGCACACCTTTTTTCAGGGGGGGGGGTGTGTGTGTGTGTGTGTGTGCATGTTGGAAGTTTGCATTATTCTGTTGTCAAAAGTTATAGTATTTATTAAGGATAACTATATTGATTTGTGCTAAATAAAAAGTTTTTTACATCAAAACTAAAACAATAGTATAACAGTCAGTAATTGACTACATTAAATTCATTAATTTCCAAGCCCCCCTTGGCCCCTCTTTGCAATGTCCATGAATATATAAAATTGTACCTATCAATAAATAAGAAATAAAAATATTAAAACACTGACAAATGTTGGGAATGACAGAAATTTAATGGATTATTTTGGAAAATTATTATTCCATAAATTGATTAGAAACCTTGATTAAAACAGCTTGCTTCTTTTACTATCCATAGCAGACTGCATATTTTTATATACTCCCTGATCTGCACCACAGGTATTTTACAGCCAACTTTGAGCATGGAGCAGGAATTGCATTATTCCTGAGATTGCTATATGTGAAGGTATCCATGCAAGGACAATCTTCTTATCCTGTTGTAAAACATCTGTACATATGTAGGAGACCAAAGTGTTGATAGGAGATCTTTGTCAAAGTGCAGTCAAGACACTGTTTGAATCACTGTATGATATAATTGTGTAGATTATTAGATTCAAGTATATGTTCTCAAGCAAATCAAATGGCAAGCAATACAGAGGAAAGTGTGGAAACATTTAGACAAGGCACACATCAGTGTGTTGAGGAAAAACTATGATGTAACCATTGTTCCTGTTCATTGTGGAGTCATCAATATAGATGTGTTAATAGTTTGTGTATGTTCCACTAATTTATGATATAAACTGATAGTACCAAAAATTTTGAAGGAGAGGTTGAAGTCATATGCATGACACTTCAAAATCTTCTGTGCAGAATAATACAGTTCCAGAATACAGTGATTCTTTCTCACTCAAGAGCAGCTATTTTAACTATAATATCCACGTTAACATAAAAAAATCAACAAATTCTCACATGATGGGCAAATCTATTTCATCTCATCAAATTAAAGAAAAGAAGTTTTTCAGTGGGTACCAACACATTGTGGACTATCCGGCAATGATAATGCTGCTTTTATAGCCAAAAAAGGATGCTGTTGTATACAAAAGCCTGCTACATAACTATCATCCACACAATAAAAAGAATTATAAACCTACAATTCCATGAAATGATTACACAATATCACTCTAAAATTTCAACAGAAAAAGATGGGAATCCATCACAAATGAAAATATATCTGGATACCCAAGAAAAAGTGCAGTCGCAATCTTTAAGCTATTCATAGTCCATAATTGTTTAGCAAAGCATCTGCATAGGATTGGAATTTATTCTTCGCCACTTTACCCCTTATGTGATCTTCAAGAGGAAATGGATCAAGATCATCTTCAATGCTGTCCAGCTATCATTAATATGGCATCATTGAGTGAAAAATACGGGAGAGCAAAGGGATTAATGGTGTTACTATCAGAGATCCAGCATTAGCCAACATCAACAACAATGATATAAACTGAACTATATGGTGGGAGCAGTACCATATTTATTAAGACACTGGCCAACAGCGGCAGCACATCGAAACAAGTCATGGTCAAGCTACATCACATCACTGGACAGCGAGTCATCTAACAATGGCTACTTTTAGGTTCTGACTTGGGGCCCAAATGACCAAGTTGTCGACGGGCCCTTAAATATCACTCACTCACTCTAACAATGGAGCAGCGGAACAAAGAGTTTCCAGAATGATCGCAAGGCTTCTGGCTGTCAGCTTGCTTGTGAAAGGTTTGAGAAAGATCATGCTACATCATTTCCAGTATAAAAGGAGGTAAGACAGCGAGAGAAGTAAATAGTTCTTGTTTTGTGATGGATTAGTGAGTGTTGAATGGGACATCTGTTAGTAGCGCAAGTGTGTGCACAGTCGTCACTGGGATAACAGTACATATTGATAGCACAGTTTGGCACATTGTCCATCACATTGGAACTAGTGTTGAAGTGAAGGAGTTTTAGTGAGTGTTGAGTGACAAAGCCAGCTGTTAAGAACTGAAAGACAGAACAGTGGGTGTATCAAGGTTATGAGAGGACTGAACAACTGTCAGTTGCAAGGTCACAAAGAATTGTAGAGTGTTTAAGAAAAATTCAATGTCATAGCCGGAATTTGAACCACAGGTCTTCCGCTTATCAAGTGGCTGCTCTAACTACTAAGCTACCATGGCCAACTGGCCAGTATGACATTAAATTCCCCAGCCGATTCGTACTTTCCCAGTTAGACCACAAGGGAATCTCACATCAGAGATAAATACCCCTAGGGTGACTTACAATAGCAAGTACTTTATGTCTCGGGCTTAAGTAACCTTTAGATGGTAATTATTATTTATTTATGCCAACAAACTTAATGTTGGTGTTTTTAAACACACAAGCCATGTGTGGGCAATGTTTTAAGAGATGGAATCGAGACTGAAAAATTCAATGTCATAACTGGGATTTGAACCACGGATCTTCTGCTTATCGAGTGGCTGTTCTAACCACTGAGCTACCATGGCCAACTTGCCAGTATGTCATTAAATTCCCCAACCAATTCGTACTTTCCCAGTAAGACTACAGCCACTCAATAAGCGGAAGATCCGTTCAAATCCTGGCTATCGCATTGAACTTTTCAGTCCTGATTCCATCTCTTAAAACATTGCCCACACACGACTTGAGTGTTTAAAAACACCAACATAAAGTTTGTTGGCATAAATAAATAATAATTACCATCTAAAGGTTACTTAAACCCGGGACATAAAGTACTTACTATTGTTAGATCAATCATGGGAGTATACAGTTCCCTGGGGACAAACATTTTTGAGGAAACTAGAACAATCATTGGAGGAATTTCCAGGTTGAAATCTCTCAGATATTTAAAATTTTGATAGAAAAGGGAACAAGATATTTTCTGTCATTTGTCAAAATTTTTAGAACATTGTTATGTAAGAAAACCCAGAGGATCCTGGTCAAAGGGAGATTAAAAGGATAAGCTAGGCTTAGAATCACATGCCTGATATGAAGTGAATTTCTTTACTTAACCATAACTTACCATTCTCATTCCTACATACTTCACCCCTTCATATTTATCTCCTGGTTTTTCAAATGCAAATTTTCCATCGTATCCTGTAAGATACCCTGAGAGTGCTATCAGCATCTGTAATAACATCAACATATGTTACTTTAGTTCATTGCTTAATGTTTCACATCCAGAAAAAAAGCAATCATATATTAAATCGAAGAAAATAAGAGCAATTGTAGAATGAAGTATCTTCCGGGCTGTTATATATAAGAGCATTTACAATTTACCAAAGTTTTACTTTGACTTATTTTAAAACAAAAAGAATGCAAAATAACAGAAGTACAGACTCTACAAGATTGAAAAAATCTGATATGTTGCATTCATATAACTTTTACCACTCACTCCAGAAACTTGATGTGCTTGTATTTCAAGCGCCAATGTTGGCAACAGCTTGACAGGAGAGGGAAGGGATGAGCATAAGAGAAGCACTCCCATGATGCTTTGGGTGAAGTGCATCCCTACCAGCGTCAGGGTGGGTTTTCTCCGGGTGCTCCGGTTTCCCCCGCCATCTCATTCCACCGGTGCTCCATCTTCATTCCATGTATCATCAGTGTCACCGCCTGCGGTGCCGTAGTAGTAAAAGCGGGCGTTAAACACTACAACAACAGCATCCCTACCATTTCGTTCAATTTCTCAAGTTTGTGCATCTTGTCTAATTAAGTGCAATTTACAGACATTTACACAAATAAATAACATATGTGTGTCACTTATTGTTCCTGACTGCCTCTATTGTGCAATGGTAGCATGCCTGCCTCTGGCACGGAGGACCCGGGTTCGATCCCCAGTACCAGTGTGGGAGGTCTGGCACAGGGTGCACTCAGCCTCATTAGGTCCCAGAGGGGCCAATTGAGGAGCTGCTTGATAAAGAAGTAGCAAGTCCAGATTGCAAAGGCTGCATAGCCGGCCGGGAAGTCTCGGAGCACTGACCACATCCCATCCTCCAGTACTGCACCCCAGTCATGATGCCTGTAGTGGGCAAAGAGGGGGATGCAATGGCTAGATGGCATGCCTTGGCCCTCGAGGACTGTTGCACTAGGGGTTACTCTTTTACTTATTGTTTCTAAAGGGTCCTAATACTTGTGCAATAAAGCAGAGCAATATAGTGTTAAAAGCGTGTAAAACTCCATTTGAAATGTTTTGGCAAATATAAAACATTATCCTAAAGAAACAATTAATAATTCAAACCAGAAGTTAAGAATATCTCAGGAATGGTTAATAACAAAAATGTTTGTTATAAATTGTGTGCTTTTAACAAGATCTACTTTTTTTGCATAATATGGTTTATCTATCCCTATAGTTTACCAGTTAGACAAAAGTAATTCAGAATGAAGAGGACTTCTGGTGTTATTTGCATAAAAATTAAAATATACATTCTATTTGTTCTGTAAATTCTTAAACATGTGGTAAACACATGATTGTAATTAGCATGACACAAAAGAAAAGAATGACCATGTATACTTACCTTTCCTAAAGGAGGATGAACATCAAAGAAAAACGTTCTGTTGATGTACCAGCTGCCCATCTTGCCAAAATGGGTTTCATCCCAACTGTAAATAATAATTCATAAAATTACATTATTCTTTTTTATTTCATTGTCACAATAAATATCCTCATTTAATTTTCCCAACCCAAATGCTGAAGTGCTTTTAAATGAAATTCCAAATAAACTTAATATGCTATTATTAAGGCAGTCATATGTTGCTAAGCAAGGCAAAACATAAGCTATTCAGTTCTGCTTATAATTTTCTCCATCAGTTTGTGTTACATTCCAAGATAGAGGACAAGTATTCAGGAACTATTATGCTATTATGACAAAAACAAAGAGGAACTTGAAAACAATAGTTAAATGATCTGTACAATGGTTACTAAATAGGAAACAGTTTCCTTGCTTTAATTTATTGAAAGAGTTGCAACTTGAACCTACAAATTTATTAAACCATAATTAAATAATTATTTGCATATGGACAAATAGGTAAACCTAGCATTACTTTGGATTTTTATAATTTGTGTGTCTTTCCAATTTTTTGAGATACAGTGCTTTAAGAATTATGTTTACTTAGCAAACTACTTAAGCATAAAAAATAGAGGAGGTATTGCATTCCCACCCAAATACATTTTGAGACTCTGAATCCAAAAGAGGCACGAAATATTTCTAGAAAATATATATATAATAAATATATAATATTTATAAATATATAAATATATTTATACTGGGTGAGTCTTCTCAGCCTGCAGATTGAAAAGCTATGCAGTGTCACCATTTTATAGGCTATGCCCTAAACAGTGTCCACCACATCATGTATCAATTTTGGCTGAAATGACAGTCTTGCACCGCTGTATGTGAAGGGACTTGCCCTTGTAGTGCAACAGTGTGCACATTGGCCTTCAATGGTGAAGGTCACAGGATCAAATACTGCCACTTGAATGTGCTTTTTATGTTTAGTAAATTTAACGAGAACTGATAGTTTCATGAAAACACAAGTTGTTACTTATTAGAATATGCTTTAATGAACATCATAAATAAATGCATAATAAAAATTAATTGTAACTTATAAACATAATGCATCATTACATACTATTTAAAGCTATTCTTACATACACAAGAAAGACAATAAATTGTTCTGAGAGTTTACAAACTGCAGTACTTAAATATACACAGACTAGATAGTGTTTGCAAGCCCATATTACGATCATTGTGAACCTCTCTAGTACACAGTGAGCACGAACAATTGGAATTTTGTATTTACAGACAAATCCACTTTTTAGTGCATTCCAAAACAACAAACGATTTGTAGAATATTATCAAAGCATAAACAGAAATTAATAAAAACCTAAATAAGGAAAAATTGAAGCTATTAACAGTGAAGCAACAAGATTCTAAAGTAAGAACAAATTAGAAACTAAAAACTTCACTTATCTTAGTATGATTTGCTGACCCTGGGTTTCAAGCTCTATGGCTTTGAGAATGAGCTGGACACAGCTTGAAACCCAGGGTCAGCAAATCATAGAATAGAATAGAATAGAATCTTTATTGTCACATAATGTTTACATAGTAAGCCTAGCTGGTAAACTGGTGAGTCGTCAAGTTATACATAAAACAAATTTAAACGAAAAAACTAATTCTAATATATATGGTATACAAGATTAATTATCAATTACAAGTAATACAGTACCTATAATATTGTGTCATCCATGAATTCTTGTGTGGAGTAATATGTCTTGTGTAATAAGAGCTCTTTTACACTTTTATTAAATAGTTTTAAAGTTTTTATTTCTTTGAGTCGTTGAGGTAATTTATTGTATATTTTTATACCCATGTAATAGGGTGTTTTTTCATATAATGTTAATCTATGCATGGGGTATTTTAAGCTGGACTCTTTCCGAGTGCCGTATTGATGACGATTTTGTTTTTGGATGAATTTCTCATAATTTTTATACACATAGGTGGATAACTCTAAAATATATACAGAGGGCATTGTTAGAATTTTTAATTTTTTGAATAATGGTTTGCATGAATCTTTAAAGCTAGCATGTGACATTATACGTATTATCTTTTTTTGAATTTTAAAAACAGTCTCCCATCCCGATGCGTTTCCCCACAATATTATACCATAGGCCAAGATCGAATAAAAATAGCTGTAATATACAATTTTTTTTGTTTCTATATTCATGATATTTGTCAGGCATAACATGTTGTAGCAGGCCGAATTCAATTTTTTGGTTATGTGTTCAATATGGATATTCCATTTTAAGCATTCATCTATGTGCATTCCTAATACCTTACTATAACCCTTTGTTGTAGTACTATTATTGTTGTCTAAATTATCTTGTTTCAGATTAGCATTAGCAGCAGTTTTAAATTGTATAATACTAGTTTTTGTTTTATTTAAGCTCATACCATTATCAGTGAACCATTTATCTAAGTTATTTAATGCATTCCTTATATCAGTTTGCAAACTATGATAACTTATATTTTGTAAAATAACTGATGTGTCATCTGCATACAATATTGGATTCCCACTTATACCTTGAGGTAAATCATTTGTGTAAAGTATATAAAGCAGAGGACCCAGCACAGAGCCTTGCGGTACACCACTGGTATTTGTTCTCCATTTTGATTTATAAATTCCAGAGCTACATTTAGTAATTACACTTTGTTTGCGATTGGACAGGTATGAATGAAACCACTTTAAGTTTTGATCTTTTATATTATAATATTCAAGTTTTTTTAAAAGAATTTGATGACTTACGCAGTCAAAAGCCTTCGAAATGTCACACATTATTGCAGCAGTATTTTTTTGTAAATCTAAATTTAGTGCTATTTCATTTACTATTGTGGTTACAGCTGTAATTGTCGATAAATTTTTCTAAAACCATGTTGGCAATCATTTAATATTTTATTTTTTTCCAAAAAAGCTTTTAATCTAACATATACTAATTTTTCTAATATTATTGAAAAACTTGTCAAGACTGATATTGGACGATAGTTTTTTGGTTCATATGTACCACCTTTGTGCAAAGGAGTTATTAATGCATATTTCATTCTTTCTGGAAAAGTGCCATAATGAAAAGATTGGTTAAATATTTTTGCAAGTGGCTCACTTATTGTATTCACAATTATTTTTACAAGCCTAGGTGGCAGATCATCCCATCCACTAGAATTTTTTTATTTCAAAGTTGAAATAATGTTTTTTACGTCATTCGTTGTTACATATCCAAGATCAAAAACCTGAGTATTGGGTGTACTCTTTTCCACATTTTTAAGAGCTTGAAGCATGCATGGGGGTGTTTTTTGAATTACATTTGGAATATTAGTAAAATATTTGTTCAATGATTCAGCCATATCTACTGTAATAGCTTTACTTAATGATTCATTTTGTTGCTTGTTTCTTAGCCCTAATTCACATTTAATTAACTGCCATGTGGCTTTACTTTTGTTATTAGCTTCTTTTATATAATTTTCCATGGCCATTTGTTTGGCTTTTTTTATAACTTTTTTATAAATTTTACTATAACTCGAATAATATGTTTTTAACTGTAAGTTATTGGATTCTTTGGTAAGTCTATACAATAATCTTTTCCTTGCACTCGATACTTTGATACCTGGGGTACACCAATTTAGCGAGAAGTTTTTATATTTTTGTTTGCATACTCTTTTAGGAAAACAATGATTATAAATAATAAAGAATTGATTTAAGAATGTATTGTAATTTTCATCAACAGTTTGTGATATGTCAAAGTGCCAATTTATATCTGAAATCTGATTTTTAAAATTAGTTATGTTTTCATCACTAAATACTCGCATTGTTTTATATTTTTCATTTTTTTCATTTTTTATGCATTCATTCGGAAAAGTAACAAATAAGGCTTTGTGATCAGAGAAACCAGTTTCGACTGTTCTGCAATTTTCACTTTCATATAAACTATTAGTTATTATATTGTCAATACAAGTGTTAGTTGTGTTGGTTACTCTGGTTGGTTCTTTGCATTGAGGGCTAAACCCATACATTTCAATAACATTTAAGAATTTGTTTGCCATTCCCTTCTTTAATAAACAATGTGAGTTTAGGATGTCTATATTGCTATCGGTTGCAATTATAATGTGTTTACCCTTTTCTTTGTGTAGTTTCATTAATAGATTTTCAAATTTTTTTAAAAAGACTTCAAAGGTGTTGTAATAAGATAAGTGAAGTTTTTAGTTTCTAATTTGTTCTTACTTTAGAATAAAAACCTGTTTATTCACAGGCATGATTTCAAACTTCCAACCTTCACCGTGACTTTCCAGTTAGTTAACCACTGCACTACTAGAGCCTGTTAACAACGAGCACCACTGTTGTCCTAATCAGTGGGCTGGTGAATGCAATGTCAACACCTACATTTCGCATCTGTCTAGTTACCAATCTGCAGGATGGGAAAACTAACCAGGTAAATGTAAGAAGCCTACTACATCTACACAAGCTAGAGGTCTAGATTCCCAAACTATGCCAATCTAGGCTACTGATCTTCAATATTTCTGAAGAAACATCTGCTTAAGCTCCTCAGGGGTCCCCATCTAGGGGATATGTGAATGGCGACCACAAGGTACCCAAGCTGAGCAGAACATTACTTCCACTTACTGGTGTTTTGCTCCTCACTGGAAGCTTTTCTATCTGACTTTATAACCTTACCTTGGTCATCTCTTGTTCTCTTCCAACCCCGATGCTATTAGGGTTCTCAAGGGCTAGGGAGTCTTTATTTTTCTAACCTTTCCATTTCTCTAATTTCTCTATAAACTCATCCCTAACATGCTAACCTGTCATGGCATGTAATATGTCCTCTGACTGGTAATCAGAGGATATGGTTTAATTTATTTTGATAACTCTCCCAGTCAGGTCGGTGAGACCCATAAACCAACGACAGGTGTGGTCCTCCAGATATTCTGGGGGTTGTGGGAGAGCGATGTGACCGCCAAAATATAAAAATTTGGTGCTCTCTAAAAAGCAGTTACTATTACTGCTAAGTCTCTTCAATATTTATGAAATATGACTCGAGGGGTAAAATGCTCTGGAGCTAAAACAGTCCCCCATTCGGATCTTTGGGCAGAAACTACTTCTCGAGAACCAAAACATTATCTTAATAAAAGATCTAACATCAGAATTCTACAGTGGAATGCAGGTGGTCTGACCCAAACAAAAAGAATAGGGCACAATAAAATTGTATTTGACTATAACATAGATATATTTTTCATACAAGAAGCAAATTTAACAAATGATAAACTTAAATATTTCAATTTTACTGGATTTTTACTAAACCTACTGCCCAAAAATAGACAGATAAGTAGTGGAATATTAGTTGGAGTCAAAAAGGATATTAAATCCTCCTTTCAAATTGTTAAAGAAATGGATAACACATATAAAGCTGAATTAATAAAGCTAAATTTTTGGGATAACAAAACACATCTTCATTTACACAGTATTTACAATCTTTCCAGGAATGAACCAGATGTCTCACTTATTGACAATTAAATAAAACAATCATAATTGGGGATTTCAACGCCCATTCCAAAAGATGGGGTTATGAAAAAGTGGATTCTACAGGGAAGATAGTGGAAGAACTTTTGAATACAACCTTTGAACTGATTTATAATAAAGATCCCACATAGCTCTGGAGCAGGCAGTAACCCAGATCTCTTGTTAGCTACAAAAGATATTGTTTCAAAAATTAAAAAACAAGTTATAGAAGACCCAAGTTCTGGTCACAGAGCAGAAATTGCTGATATAAAACTAGATAATACAAATGTCAGTCAACATCACACGAATCTGTATTGGAACTTCAAAAAAGTAGATTGGAACAAATATAAAACTGAACTGGAACATAAATTTAAAGAACAAACAAACACAGCTGCATGACCAACCAGATCTTATGAACAAAAATTTCTGTAAAGTCATCCTAGAAACCGCAAAAGAACATATTCCTCGTGGAAGAATAAAAAATTTCAAACCCTTTTGGAGCCCCCAGGTAGAAGAACTGAAAAAGCAAAGGGATATACAGCTGAACAAACAAAAAACATAACGCATACACAAATATGGTGAAAGAAATGTGCCTCACTAAAAAAAGAAATTAATACAGCTAAAAAGAATCACTTTAATAATTTCTTAGAAAAAATGGATTATAGGACAGGTGGTAACAAAGTCAATAAGTTCATAAAAAATGTCAAGGACAGGAAAGAAAGCAACAGCACACCTATCATACACAACAATAAAATATTAACAAATGATGCAGTGATAGCCAAAACATTCAATAAACATTATGCTAATTCACATAAAGTAACAAGAAATAATAAAAAGGAAGTAAACAATTCAAGAAAGATTTGAAACAAGAAAGAGGATGTGATCCTAACACTAAATACAATATCTTTCTCCAAAATTTAAATATGCAAGAACTGAACATTGCAATTAATAATCTAAAAAACAAAACGTCTCCTTGACCAGATCATATACATCCAGAGTACATAAAAAACCTTGGACAGCAAAACAACAACACCTAAAGCTCTACAATCTACCCTGGAAAACCACTGTACCTGCCGAATGGCAAAAAGCAATAACTGTCCCACTATTGAAGAAAGATAAAACAGCATCAGAAATAAAAAATTATAGACCAATAGCTCTTACTAGCATAATAGCAAATGTGATGGAAAGAATGGTGTCAAATAGGTTAAATTGGTTTCTATAATCACAAAATTTAATTACCCCATGTCAAGCTGGATTCAGAGAGCTCCACTCTACAAAAGAACAAGTCTTACTTCTTAGTCTTACTGGTGTTTTGCTCCTCACTGTAACTTTTCTATCTGACCTTACCTCGATCATCTCTTGTTCTCTTCGACCCCGATGCTATTAGGGTTCCTGAGGGCTAGGGAGTCTTTATGTTTCCAACCTCTCCATTTCTCTAATTTCTCTATAAAATCTTAACCCCTAACATGCTGACCTGTCATGGCATGTAATACGTTCTCTGATTGGTAATCAGAGGATATGGTCTGTGAATTTATTTTGAAAATTTTCCCGGTCAGGTCGGTGAGACCCTTAAACCAACGACAGGTGTGGTCCTCCAGACATTCTGGGGGTTGTGAGAGAGCAATGCAACCGCCAAAACATAAAAATATGGTGCTCTCTAAAAAGTGATTACTATTACTGCTATTGCTCTCTTCAATATTATGAAAAATATTGGAGAGCAAGAGGATTAATGACTTCATTGTCAGAGATCCAGCATTAGCTAACAACAACAACAACTTCTTAGTCAAGAAATCAAAGACTCCTCCAATAGAAAAGAAGATAATGTATGTTTTTATTGATTTCCAAAGTGCATATGATTCTATATGCAGAACAAAACTACTAAAGAAAGTAAACAAAACAGGGATACAAGGTCCAATATTTTCATGGCTATGTCATTTCCTAACGCAACGCTTTATTTCTACCAGATATGGAAGAAATATATCTAATTACAGGTGCTATCAAAACCACACCAATACTAGCTATGGAAATACTAACCAACCAATGCCCCATTGAATATGAAATAGAAAAAGCTGCTCTTATTCAACACAAAAAGTTGATCAGACTCCCATTCAATACAGGGAACAAGACAAATTTTACACATACACTGAAGACTTAGTAGAGCTTTCTTTCCAAAATTCAAGACATCAAGAAGAATGTAGACCTTCCTAATCCAAAGGAAAACTTCATATCTAAAGTCAATCCGACGACAAACATTAGACATCACATATTATTTACACCTGACAGAAGAAGTTAAGAAAAGTGATACTCCAACTAGTGTTCTAAAATTATTATTGGCATTACAGACAATCCATACTAGATTTCCGGAGTATGAATGGCTCCATAATCTATACTAGATTTCTGGAACATGAATGGCTCCATATTTGTACTGATGGATCACATATCAAACCAAGATGCAGCAGGGGCTGGAGTCACATGTACCTCTTTTCATATTACAAATCTTTAAGTTATGGAACTACAAACTTTGATGGAGAAACTGAAATAATTCAAATGGCCCTACAAAATCTTTTGTACAGAATTTCACATTTTCATCAAGCAGTTATCCTCTCAGATTCCAGGGCAGCAATTAATAGCAATTACTTCCAAGTTGTCACCAAAAAACCAAACAATTATAAAATGTTGGAAAATCCTTACCCATCTAACAGCACTTCAAAAACACCTAGTCTTCCAATGGATACCAGCTCACTGTGGACTGAGTGGTAATGAGAAAGCTGTTTTTCTTGCAAAAAAGGGTACCAGCAATGTACAGAAATCTATAGTTAATCTACCATTTTATGCAACTAAAAGATTAGTCAACTCTGAATCCAAAATAATTATTGCAAAATATTATTATGAAAACTCAAAAAATAAAAGATGGGAACTACCAAACATTAAAACAATTCCTGAGTATGCTCGAAAAATGGCAGTTGCAACCTTCAGGTTGATTACAGGACATGATTGTCTGGCAAAACATTTGAACAGAATTTGAATATATTCTTCACCACTCTGTCCTCTATGTGATCTGCAAGAGGAAATGGATCGAGACCACCTTCAAATATGCCCGCCACTTCTAGCACCCCATCCATCAGTGAAAAATATTGGAGAACAAGAGGATTAATGACTTCATTGTCAGAAATGCAGTATTAGCTAACAATAACATCTGCTGAAAATGCTGAAGATAAAAGTTTTGCACAAAATTCAGAACTTGGTCTAAAACCAGGTGATATTTCTATAAAATTCTAGTTTACAACCAAGAGAGGGCAAATACACATGGTTTTTGACATCTGCAAAAAGACTAGGAAGCAGCTTTCTTAAACAAAACTCAAAATTGGATGAATGGTCTGTAGATGGGTGACTATTCTGCTGCAAAACATGTTTCAAGTGTAGCAGGTTCAATCACAGGCATCAGGATTGTCGAAGACAGAAATGCTACCAGCTGTGTGAAGGTGCACACAAGCTTAAAGTTTGTATGGTATCTGCACTTCAGCATAAAGGCACTGATTACATGGCCTGCAATAAATATATAGTAAGAATGACAGAAACCTGACAACCACTCATCGCTCTATAAGAAAGAGACAGACAGACAGACAGACTGAAAGAGAACAGCATATATTAAAAATGAACAGTTGCTTACATACCAAACATATTTATCTTTAGCATTTTTCAACATGAAACAACATGAAGATTTTCAGAAAAATCCCACCACCTTAAACTAACATTTACATGGAGAAATTGTTACTTTTTATTTTCTCAAAAATGGTACTACGAGGGTTGTCTGTAAAATAAGGTTCCCAAGGATCTGCAGTCGCAAGGAATGCTGTTACAGCAGATCTGTCAACACTGGCGTGTAGCTTGGTTCTCCTTCTTCCAGTACCCCGCTCTGCAAACGGTCTGCAACACTCAATCTTGGCTTGGCAGCTGTTAGAAATGGAGCTTCCACTCGCTTCTCCTGCCCAGTGCAAATTATGCTTTGTGATGCATAGTCTGTAAAGACCTTTTTGTTCTAAATGTTGATATAGCTGGTAGCCATAAAAAAATCTTACTGCACAAAAAAGGTAGATTTTGTTGAGTTCACAATTTATGTAAACAATTTTTCTTGCATTAACCATTTCTTAGATATTGTTATTGGTTTGATTTAAAAATATTTGTACTTTTTTGAAGATAAGTCACACATGGTTATGCAAAGAGCATGGAATTTCAAACCCAATACATAGCAATCTGGGTTTTAAAAATCTGCCTATTGCGTTAGCTTTCTGCAATCTTCTTATAATTACAATAAAATATGTAAATGTATAATAAAAAATTATCTCCATTAACAAGAGATACACAGAACAATAAGCTGTTGCATGAATAACTTGTATAAGGATGAGTAAATAAAGTAATGTAATTGCAACACATAAGATGTTTTAATTGCTCTGTTTATATTGGTATTCAGCTCTAATTCCTTTATTTTATTTAGCAAAACTTTATATTTAGCGTAGCGGTACTTATCAGGATATGTTAATTTAATTTTTAACATGCATAGGCTTTTTTTCTGTGTAAAGCAATAAAGTAAATTAAAATCTTTTTCAAAATTACCCCGAAATCTGCCGTCTTAAACTCTATAAACTTGCATATTAATTGCCCATACATTTAATCTTCTTGTCTGATTATCAAATCCAAAACTCTTGCTGTTTTTGTATCACATCTTTGGGAGATGTTGAACATAAGTCCAAGTTTGATATTTATCAAACTTTTTGTTTTTGAATTACACTGCTCTCGCTCTGCCCCTCTCCTACATATACGGGCGAGCCTTTTACTAAAAGTGCTTTTCTTGCATTCAGGGGGCCTCAAAATATTTTTCTCTAGCAAAATCTCAACATCAATTTTTTTTTTAATTAATGTCCTCAACGTAATGTCATATTAGACGGTGAATGAATGAAATGGGTGAAATGATGCTCAAATGAACTTGAGGTCCCTGGAGCTTTAAGTTACCCGACATTTGTCTTCTCCGGATAAGGGAAAACCTCAGAAAAACCTTACCCAGGTAACTTACCCTAAGCGAGATTCGAACTCGTGACCTCTTGAACGTGAGGCAGACACACTAACCATCACGCTACCGAGGCAGGCTCAAATTTTTGGGTGGCATACAATACTTCTACTTAGTATAAGTGCATAGTAGAGAAAGTATCGTACACATATTTGCATAATAGAACCACACTTTCTAACTAGGTACCTGAAATAAATGGCTGTGTTCTGTTCATAAGAAAATGAGTTTGTTATTCTGTTCTTCCTGTTCTCACATGTTCCTTGGGTACTTGTGTGTTTTTTCTGTGAGTTAGTGTGCAGGGCAGTCCCAGGGAAGGAGAGAGATTTTGCCACTTCGCTTCTTGCGACCATTCCTAACATTAGAGTGAGTGAGTAGTGGGGTTTATGGGCCCGTCGACAAATAGGTCATTAGAGCCCGTCCTAACATTAGATATGCGAAGGTATTCTGCGTCCAGCATGGTGAAGACTTGAGAAGAATGATGGATATTGTGAACCACTATTTACATAACATCCACTATTCCATTATTAGTTATTTACACTAAAATACAAACCAGTTAATATTAACATAAATTATAATGGTAAACCACTCAAAGCAGTTGATGATGCCAAATACTTAGGCATCACTTTCGACAGAAAGCTAAGTTGGAAAAAACATATAACAAACATCTCAGAAAAGGTTGAAAAGAAACTGCAAATCCTGAAAAGGTTAGCTGGTGCTAAATGGGGTTGCTCAAGGAGAGTCCTTAACACAACATACAAAATGTACGTTAAACCAAACCTCTTGTACTGTTCTGAAGCTTTAATAACAGCAGCAAATGCTAACATCAATAAACTTGAACAAATACAAAATCAGGCTCTTCGCCTAATCACTGGAGCAGTTAAATCCACACCTATTGATGCCATGCTTGCCTTAACACGGACCCCATCAATAACAACAAAAATAGAAGAACAAGCATTGCTCCAACACGAGAAAATGTTACGACTGCCAAACTCTAAATGGACAGAAGAGAACCTCCCCCCTTCAATCCTTAAAACTCATAGTAGTTTCCTAGAAAAGGTAACACAGATTAAATCCAAATTGAACATTCCTAACACCAGAGAAAATCTACTTATAAGAGAAAATCCATTGGAATTATTGCAACCTACCTTCAATTTGGAATTAATAGAGGAAATAAGTAAATCAGACACACCAAAAGAAATACAAAAACTTCTAGCTCTGGAAACAATCAATACTAGGTATCCCACAGAAGAATGGCTGCACATATATACCGATGGATCCTCCAAGGAAAACCTTACTGGAGCTGGAGTTACATGTTCACATTTTTCCTTTTATCATTCTGTTGGCAGAGACACAACAAATTATGATGGAGAAATAAAGGCTATATACATTGCTCTCCGACAATTATTAAATCTTCCCTTAAATAAATTTAACAAGGCAGTAATTCTTTCAGATTCTAAAGCTGCAATTCAGGGAATATGTTCAAATACTACAAAGAAGTCAACAAAAATTAGAGAAGGCTACAAAATGTTAACACAACTCCAAAAAGTTAATAAGACTGTTCATCTCCAATGGATTCCAGCACACTGTGGAGTCATGGGGAACGAAGCTGCAGACTCACTTGCAAAGAAAGGCACAACAATAAAACAAAAGTCTAAATTCAAGTTCTCATATTCCTCAATAAAACGCTTGATCATTAAACATTTTTGTCATTCATACCTACAAGAAATAGAAACAAATGCCAAAGATAAAAAATGGATTACACTACTTTCCAATCCAGATATAATCCCCCAGAGACCACGGAAAACAGCTGTTGCAGCCTTCCGACTACTGACAAATCACGACTGCTTAGCAAGTCATCTCTACAGAATAGGTATCTCAGCCTCACCAATATGTGTCCTGTGTAACGATCCAGCAGAAATGAATGAAGAACACTTGAAGACCTGTGAAGCATTAAGATCAGAAGAAACTACAGTTCAAAAGTATTGGAAAGCACGAATGCTAATGGCTTCATTGCCAGATGCAAGGCACTAGAAAACAACAACAACTATTCCATTGTTATATCCACCATGCAGTATTAACAAAAAGGTGTATTCATGTAAATAAAATTAAGCCACCTTACATGGCTCGGTAACTATGTATAAAATCGGCCCCTCAAGAAAATGAATGAAACATAGTGCAATGGATAGATTCTTTTATCCCTGAGATTGTAAGTTTTATTTAGTGGTCGAGCTTTGTTTTTTATTTATGAGCAAATTCTGTGTGTGTTCTGCAATGGTTTTATAGTGCTTGTACAGCAGATTATAAATAAATATTTATAAATAACTACTACATGCACTAAAATGATTTAATGTGTTTACAATGAAATTAGTGCATAAATACTGTGGTTTAAAAGAAAAACTTTGATTTCATGGATAGTGGAAGGTGCTGAAACTGTTGTAGTTCAAGAACATCGTAAGTCTCTAATCAGAGATTACCGCATGGCAATATGTTTCACATATAAACATAATTCTTACAGACAAATTTAGTCTGTGTTAGGTTAGTGTATATGATTGGGATGACAGGGTCCTGTGTCATCAAAATTTAGCCTGCAGTTAGGTATTCATTGTAATACATTAATACATCATTTTAGCGCATATAATAGTTGTTTATAAATATTTGTTTGCAAAATATCTGTCACACAAGTGAAATAAAACTGTCACCGAACCTGTACAGAGTTTGCTCATAAATCAGAAACAAAGCTTGACAACCAAATAAAACTTTCACAATTGTAATTGGAAATACAAAATCTCTCCATTGCAGTATATTTCATTCATTTTTTCGAGGGGCTGATTTTATATATATTTACCCATGGTTCATTTCACCAATGATTCGTTGATACATTTCTGTCATTACAGCTCACAGAATTTTGCATCCTACAATTGGATTAATCAATGTAATGTTTTCTCCTTGTGTTATAGACATTTTTCAACCATCTTTATCAGCCCTAAAAAAAAAAAAAAAAGACAATGGGAGAAGCATAAGAGAAGAAAAATACTGTATATTCTAGGCAATAACAGATTTATGTTGGAATACTATACGGGCTAAATGGCTTTTGTATTACTTAAGTTTATTGATAAAAATCTGCTTTAGATAGGTCATAAATTGCGACTAATAATTCACGTTCAGGTGATATACAAGAAACTGAAAATAATGTGGAAACTCACCAAACATGATCTGGTTCTTCTACTTTGTAGAATCTACTCCAGGCTGTTAGTAACAAAATTATCCCAAAAATTAGCCACCAATTCATGTTACTGCACCTGTGAACACAAAAACACCTAAAATCAGCTCCAGTGCAATATATTATGACATTACATAAAAATATAAATGAAAGACAAATCTGCACATTACACATGAAACAGATAATAGTAATCACTTCAGAAAGCTGTTAAAGACTTTTGCCTGAATGTATAGATGTTTCCTTAAGACACATGCTAACCACAAAGATGTGGTTACTTCCACAAAATAATCTTTAATAAGTTCACAGCTAGTACACTTGTAAAGCATATTTTATCAATGTAGAATACTGCTGGTCTATAGCAAGATATGAAGGTAAATTTGTGCGTACATACTTGCACTTTAATTTCACGAAAAGCAACGATTCATTCGATTAATAGGGAAAATCCAAATGCCTTATTCTTAAACATTAATCGTAGGTATTTATTATACTCGTTAACATTATTTGTACAGTACACTAACCCTGTTTCACTATTTGCACTATTGTCTCTCGGCTGTTTTGAAGTTTCTTTGACATTTTTATGTAATTCACCAGGTTTCTGTATAAAAGCCATTATAAAAGTCAAAGGTTCAAAATACTTAGATAAACCTGTTCTTAAATTTAAAAGTCAAGCAATCAAACGTTTCACCCCTTTTTAACATACTACCACAATGTAAATAACCATGCCACGTTGAAAAACATGTGGGATAGGCACGAATGCCTGTTGCTGCCTCTGGCAACAATGATAACTGTAATCGTGTAATTGTTTTGTTTCCATTCATTTGACGTTTTGTGAGCAATTTCAACGCGTTCTGTCGGCAAAGTTGGAACATGAGTAAACGCATGTAGGCTTACTTACTTCTGCTTACTTAGCAGTAGTTCCACCAAGTGCCACACGAAACATCAGGAGAAGCGCCCTATGCAGCATCTTGCCCCAACATTGAGATGACGATACTGAGCTGTGGTTTGAACCAGTGTGAACAATGTAAAATGAAACTAAACCAGTACATTATTGTATAACACAGTAAACATGAGATTCCAATTGGCGTGCTGTGATTTCAAAGCAGACACTTTCTCTACGGTTCTAATTCACATCTCGAAAACTTAGTTTAGTTTCTATGGCTGTCGCAAAATTTAACGGTGGGCAGCTCAACACAAAATCCATTCAGCCTTGCGGTGTTGTAACACGTTGTGAAATCACCCTGTAAAGCTGGTGATTAAGTATCATTTGTGCCCCCAAAATTTATTTACGCCACAGGAAATAGAATAGTAATGATCAGCTATCACCGCCATTAAATTTTGCGTCTGTCATAGTTGTCCTCAATCACTGTAGTATTACAGTACTGCATTGAGCATACTAGAAGCTATTGTTCTGTTGAACGAAGCTACTTGTTATGTTAAAGTCCTCCAACGTAATGTGACTTTGGTGGGTGTAAAGTAAAGAAGACAGATGTAGTCGAGATAAAGAAACACTTTTATTTCCGTAAACAGTCACTTTGTACACTCGTTGCAACAGCAAGAAAGTCTTTTCCGATTCACCAACAACACGGCTCCGAATTCGTAACACAAAGAACTGTCCCTTCTCACACTTTACCGCTATTTATATCTCCCAGGCACTGTTCTGGAAACTTCAGGAGAGTTCAGTTATTATTGCGGTCAAATACAAAGCAGACAATTCCAGAAGTCTCTATCCCTTTCTCTCTTTCGGCAAGCGCCCCAACAATGCGGCTATTCTCTATCTCTTCCCTTCGGCTCCTTTGCGGTAGTGCCGACAATAATGCGATGGGCGACACTGCTCCCTCCTCAAGGCTGGTCGTTAGGCCAGGTAGGCGACGGGCTGGGTCCCCCCTTCCCGGTGCGGCAATCAGATGCGGCGGGCGCGGTGACAGTAATGTCAATTCGGGCGATGAATGAATTAATAAAATGGGCGAAACGCTGCCCAAATGAACTCGAAGTCCATAGAACTTAAGGATACCCGAAATTCGTCTTTTCAGGATAAGAGAAAGCCTCGCAAAAGATCTTATCCCGATAACTCAGCCTAACCGAGATTGGAACTTGGGACCTCTTGAATGTGAGGCAGTCCTTAGATGACTGTGTACGTAGATACAAGGATAATCACTTGTAGTTAATTCTGGAAATACTTTTCAGATTTCGCAAACATATTAATGGAGTCACTTCAGATAAAAGTTCATTTAAAACGGGCACCGGTTTTGAATCACTTGGCAAAGTTTTGTTCGTTGGTTATGGACTTATTTTGTATTGTGTTTATGTCTATAAACTTTCCGAATATTTCCTCGGTCCGAATTTCTCGTATTTCTTCATTTCGTGTCTAGCTGGAGTAGTTTACTATTGCGCAACTTGTGCTAACTGTGGAAACGTTTGATCAGAACGAAGAAAGGTATGCAGTAACTGGGAGGCGACTTCGACGCGATTGCAGGACGCAACGAAACATCGAATGCATAAACTGTGCAATTAGTTATACTCTGTACCCACCTTCTGTAATTTTTTAATTCTCTTTTAATTTTTTGATTAGAATAGTTATTGTCAATCACTGTTTCTGCTACTGAATTGCTTATTTGTTTCAAATTTTTCATTGTTGGTCCTTTTGACAAATAATGAAATGTCAAGTTGGTCATAACGTACTGCCCCGTGGGTACAATGTGATTCATGTAAAAAAGTAGAAAGGAGTAGTTAAACATTACCTTTATAAACATGACAAGATATAACTCCCAGTTTTAAAGTAAATTTGTTTTAAAAATTGCTGAGATATCTCGTTACCAGCGATGGTCACCTCCGTTGGTAGTATAATCTCTGTAATAATGATTGACATATCTAATGTGGTTCATGTAAAAAAGTAATAGTTAAACAGTGTTAAATATTACCTTTATAAACATGAGAAGATATTACACGCAATATTTTAAACATTGCTCAGACTTTTGTTACTAGTTGTGGTCACAAAGTACCTTCCCCCTTGGTAATCTAAGTTACGGAATAAGTCTTGGTAATGCTAGGATTAAGTCTGAGCATTGTATTTCTGGTCAATCTGAGCAAAATATTGCGGTCGTTCATAACAATGTGGCTGTTAGTCCAATGAATAATGCGTTCTTCGTCGTTACCAAGAAATGGGCAATGGATGTTCTTCAGTGCGGAGAATTCTCAAGTATGATCTCCATACCACCCATACAAACTTCAGTTGCGCAGCAGCTGAAGGTGACCGATCACGAGAAAAGGTCAAACTTTGTGACTGGTTTCTGAGAAGAAGACAGGAGGACAACGGCTTTGCGAGTGACGAGACGATTTCCACTTAAATGGTTGCAATCACATGACTTTCTCTACTTTTGTACTAACCATTCTTACAAACTCTTATTCCTATATCTTCTTCGTGTTAGTTAAAATAATCATTTGTACAAATTATGTTATTGGTTATTTCCCTGTAGGGGAATATTAGAATACAGTAGGCTTTGTGCGATAGTCAAATCTTTTAAAGCTGTGAGATTCCTTTCTCTTTGCACACTTAACAAATAAAAAAAATGAACAAGGATGTTCCATTTCACAACGGCTTTAAGTTTTCCGAAACTCGCACACATAAGAAGGGCTATCTCCGAAATGGTTCAACCTACAAGAAAATTTATTGAGACATAAATTGTGTATTTTAGCAAGATCTACATTTTTGTATAGTTTGATTTGGTCGATCTCTAACGGTTTACCAGTTATGCAAAAGTCATTCAGAGTAAATACGACTACAGGGGCCATAGCCAGAAAATTCAAGATATAAATTTCATTTGTCATAAAAATATCTCAAACATATGACATTTTAATCAAAATCGTTAGAGCCATTTTCAAGAAAATCAAAATTTTCGAAAAATCTTCCATGTAAAGGGTAGTTTAGGGTGGGGCTATTTTCTTCAAAATCTTCGTGTCGCATCCTTGAAAGGCATTAAACTTAAATACCAACTTTGGTTTTTAACCGACTTTTCGTTTTTGAGTTATGCTGTCCACAGACACACACAGACACGGACCTTTTTCTAAAAATGCTTTTTTTTTTTTGGATTCAGGGGATCTCAAAACATACTTTTCCGGTGAAATCTCGACATCGAATTTTTGGGTGGAATATAATACTTCCCCTACTTACCAATAGAGAAAGTAAAAATGCATCCACAACGAATGACAGTTTCGTACGACTTTTGAACCCGCAGCTTTATCGGCCCTTATCTTTTGGAACATAAGGCACGACAAGCTGCTACGCCTATAGGAAGTCGTTATCATGCAATGTTAAGAGTTTTTATGGCCCCATTTAGATAGAATGAACATTCAGGAGTTATAGTTTCAGTAGGATGGTGCCGCCTTACATGCTTCCCGCAATCAATTCAATTGGTCCATGAGCAGTTCCCGGATTACCTAATTTCTTGTAATTCTAACCATCAAAGGCCACTATGATCGCGAGACTTAACTCCTTGTAACCTTTATATTTGGGATGCTCTTAAATAATCGGTGTCAATAAACTCCGAAAGAGCGGCTTAAAGAAGGAAATTCAACGAGTTCTCGAAGTAGAAACTTGTAGGGCAGTCATAGCAAATGACTGCCAGTACAGTAAAGGAGGCCATATGTATAATTTTTCTGTATCTGAAATGGGAAGGTGTGATGAACATGTTTATGTATTTTGAAAAAATAAAGTCCTTAATTTGACATAAAAAACCACCGCGCTTTTTGAAGGATCCTATATTAGGAAAGCATTTCTTTTGGTGTGAGGACTTTTTTAACGTCCTCGAACTTAATGTCATGTCGGACGGTGAATGAATGAAATGGGTGAAATGATGCTCCAATTAGCCCAAGGTCCATGGAGCTTTAAGTTACCCGACATTCGTCTTCTCAGGATAAGGGATAACATCGGAAAAACCTTACCCGGATAACGTACCCTAAGCGGAATTCGAACTCCCGACCTGTTGAACGCGAGGCATACGCTAACCATGACGCTATAGAGGCGGGCGCACATTTGATGTAGCCTGTAACGTAAACGTGCTTGTAACTCAGCTTTCTCTAGATGATGAACATCTTGTGCAGAAATAAGTATCTCCAGCACCGTGAAGTCAATGGAGTCAACGTAGTCAAATCTTCAGGATGCTCTGATACACACTCCTACATATGTCAGTGGTCATTTATTTATTATATTTTCTACGTCGCAGAGTGAATTTTTTTTTTAGTTTAACGTCCTTTAATTTGATGTGTCGTGCCGGACGATGAACGACTGGGTAAAATGCCACTTGAATGAGTCCCGAGTCCATAGAGCTTTAAGTTACGTGACATTTATCTTCTCAGGATACACAAAATTCCCAGAAAAACCTTATCTGGATAAATCACCCTAACAGAGGTTCGAACTCGGAACCTCTTGAATGTGAGAAAGATACGTTACCCTCACAATAGTGAGGCTTAAAGTTATTAAGGTCCCACCGAGATAAGGGATGTTTTGTTCCATAATGACAACTGTGTTATGTAACAAGATTTTTATTGAATTTAAGAAATCTGATTTGGTTTTTACATTATAACAACAATATCGAATGGTAGTAATTTCTTTTCTGAAGTTGCTACTGAATGCTCATTGAAAGTTTTTGTATACATGTTTGCCTTCAACTTGATGTTTTGTGGCCTTCAAACTTCTGTGCGAGTGCATATGTAGTTTTCTTTTCGTACGTTTTATAAGGGTTTGTATCTTATCAGGTATAACGACGGCCAAATACAGGCATTTTTTATTTCTTTCATATAAATCAATGCTATGGCAGTAAAATCTTGAATTTTATTTAGAAAATTACAAATTTGAATACACAGTGATGCACAACGTGATTTCATTTATATCACTCAGAGAGTATCTAACAGTTGAAACCATAGATTACAGAACTGGTGAAGGCTGAAAGTCTGAGCTTGATACAGTCAACGCAA
This sequence comes from Tenodera sinensis, assembly GCA_030765045.1. NCBI lineage: Eukaryota > Metazoa > Arthropoda > Insecta > Mantodea > Mantidae > Tenodera > Tenodera sinensis. The sequence goes on along the minus strand of CM060961.1, from coordinate 32,906,364 downwards.
CATTTGGCTAGCATCTTCCGTTTCGCTGTTTCCGGCTGGAGAAGTAGAGAGGTAATGTAAAATGCTGGTATTTCATGCTGGGAAATTGTGTTTAGTAATAAAATACTAATGGATACGAATAATTTTAATATTTTGGGTAATATATCTATTTGAACTAAGCATGTAGATTAATTAAAGTAAAGTGAATGCGAGGTATAGCATAGCTTAAGCTTCCATTGCTTGCACGTGTTAACTAGCATGTGTTTTATTCATGAAATCAAAGAGTCAAATGATGTGTTCACGGTTCTGGAAATCCAAATGAAGACACTCTAAATACCACTACCCACTACTGATGGCTCGTAGGAATATTTTTAAATTGTTAGGAAGTTACGAGTTTGCAATATAGCATAACTTAAACTCAACAACTAATTGTTGTTATAAGTGGAGGAAATGCACATTTTCTGATGTCCTATGTTTAAGTTTAATTAATGCCTTGCTTTCCATTATAGGTAGATGCAAAGATGTCTGCCCATTTATCATGGATGATTATTCGTAACAATAATGCCTACCTTATGAAAAAGAGGAACATTAAAAAGCCATTCAGCACTGAACCTAATAATCTTACAAATCTAAGCTCCTTCCGATACAATGGCTTAATCCATAAAAAGAGTGTGGGAATTGTACCAGTGCCAGACAACAAGGGCTATGTAGTCGTGTATAAGAAAAGCAAAGCAGTGGTAAGTTTCTGGCTTAAGGGAAGTGCACTCCTGTTGGAGGTAATGTTGAACTACTGTTTAGATTATAATCTTTAAGGTTATTCTGTGTTAGTGCGTCCTCACGTGGGTGATACTCACTTGTTTTGTGACTCATTCCCTTTAACTCGTTAGTGAGGTATGTATTGCCAACGCTGGAAAATTGAAATCAGCGGAAGTATGTGAATGTTGCCAAGCAACTAGTTAACGTTATAACGTTATTTGTTGTTGTTACTTAGAGTTATTGTTTTGTAATTAAGTGATGTGACTTAAGTTCTTGTGCGGTGCGGTTGTGGTTTTAATCTGTATTCTACATACGTTTGAAGATGAAAAATTGGACTGAGGAAGAGATATTGTTGCTCATCGAATGAAAATTACCACAACAGGCACAAGAGAAGGCGGTAAACCGAGAAGGAATGCTCTCGACGTTATTCTGGCAAATGTTCTACCTTTCTGGCTAAATACAAGAGGTTAATATACTAATAGCAGTAATATATTATAGTTGTTGAATGTTAAGTTTAGTTTTAGCTAGTTGTACAATGTTAAGTTGGCGACAGATATTTGTGCCTTGCAGCGCCATGACATCACAGAACTGTCAGTGAATCACGTGAGGACGCTCTGGCACAGATTTACCATCTTTAAATGGTGTTTTGATAAGAAATAAAGGTAATCTCTATAAATAGTGCAGTAAGTCTTACCAGTTGAACTGACCAAGAATATTTGGATATTTGCTTATCCTGTAGAATAGCGGCGTCACGTGATCTACAGGCAATTGTGTTGTGACTGAAGAGTGGTATTATCAGCTACCTGTCCTTCAACACTTTGGTGACGTATATGTCACCAACGCCGGAAGTGTGAAATTCGCGGAAGCATGTGAATGTTCTTGTTAGAGTTATTGTTTTGTAATTAAGTGATGTGACGTAAGTTCTTGTGGGGTGCAGTTGTGGTTTTAATCTCTATTCTACATACCTTTGAAAATGAAAAATTAGACTGAGTAATAGATATTGTCGCCTTTTAGTGAGTTGTACAATGTCAGGATAGCAAGAGATATTTGTGCGTTGCTGGGCTATGTTTTTTGTGGTATGTCCGTGACAGACTACAACTGTAAGTGAAGCACGTGATGCCACTCATATACAGTTTTACCAGATATTCTTTATATTACATCCTGCAAGAATTTTGTCAGAGTGCAACATGGGAGTTGTGCACGAGTGCTAACTGAATGCCAATCTTTGCAGCAGAATCCGAGGCATGTTTTCCGAATGTTTAAACCTCAACATGTGCCATTGTTAGAAAGGAAGCAGCTTTACTGTTAAATATGAAAATGAATATCCTACCGAGACCCTGGCAGTTGGTATATAGTTAGTAAGTGAAAGTTGTGTCTGAGAGCAATGGCTAGATTTATTAGTTAAATCGATCTCGTGCCTTTGTGCAACAATGAGGAAGAGTGCATACAATTCCTCTACGATGAAGGCCTGCTGAGAACGTGATATGTAGGGAGTGCGATTCTGTCCTACATCCCATAAGAGAAATCCCAAATAAAATGACAGTCCAATGAGGTTATAAATTTATAACGAACAATACAATGGGGAAAAAAAAGACATTTGCTATACAAATACAATGTTCTGTTTCTTATTTCAGCTTTTGATTTTTTAAAAATCTCAGTTATTAATGGTTACAACATTTTGTGCCCTATTTATAATTGGCATTACAATATGTCAATTAGTTTTTCCAAATTTTCTGGTGTTTAACTGCATCTTTTATCTGATAGAACCATATTATAAGGTGAAAAAGGACCATTCCACAGAAACTGAAGTAATTGGGGCATATTTAAATTTTGTTAAATTTGACATGTTAATTTGTGTTGGCAGACTTACATCCTCACCATTCAGTGCATCACACACTATTTTCAAAACAGAAAACCCAGCATTCTTTTTCATCAATGCACTCCACTTATCTCGAAATTTGTCACCAACTCTCCCCATTACCGTATTTACTTCGGTTTCTACTTCTTTAATGATGCCAATTTGCTCAGGAAGGGATTTTCCCAGTGCTTCAAGGTTCGTAATGCAAGGAGGCAAGAAAGAAAAATTGGACTGCATATGAATGTCTTTAGTGTGCTATCCTGCAATAGTTCTTTTACAACTCACGCACATGCGACATCTGGCAATCCATTTACAACACTGACCATTTCTTCCAAATGTTAAACATAATACACAACAGCATCAATCCAGGTGCCTCACCGAGTAATTACAGGTTCAGGGGAAGGGGGACGGAAGAATTTTATTGAAACAATGCTACTCCTGAAGGGAGTTTACAGAAGACCTTTTTCATGTTTGACACAAGACTTAACTTTGGGAAATTCATTGCAGATAGTTTCAGCGACTGTGTGTAATGCATGGACTAAACGGGTAATGTGAATTAAATTGGGTAAAAGGTTTTCAGGAGAGTGAAGCAGCAACCATATAAGATGCAGCATCGGTACACAGAACTTTGGGATCATCAATTCCATTCAGGAAGAGTAATTGTAGATTCCTTAATAACAAAATAAGTAATTGTTTCATTGTTGACTACCTAGCTGCTTGGATCAGAGCAGATACTGGGATGAAGGTTCATGTGGATCCATTTGACCAACAATTATGTTTCCCATATACCTCCCCATCGCATAGTGATTTCGTCCACTCACAACCAAATGCAGGAATCCCCTATACTTTTGTGAATCGATTGCAGAGTGGTCTCATATATGGAATTTAGACAATTTTTTCGTACAGTGGATTCAGATGGAATGGAATACTTGCAGTACTCCTGTAAGAATACTTTGAAAATTGGATTCTGTACTACATTCCAAGGAATGCAGCTACCAAAGCTTTGCATAAATCCATATTAAAACTAGTTTCACTTGTAGATGGAGGAAGCTTGGTCAACAAAGTTTGTTTCTTTAGTTCAGTCTGGGAATCTCTATCCTTATGGCCACTACTATTAATAAGCTGGTCAATATGAATTTCTTTTCGTGTGAAACCTGCACAAAAGAAATGGAGGATAGTTTTAGAGTTACAGTAAACGAGAATTTTGTGCCTTTTGTTATTTCCAACATTTTGCACATAAAATATGGAGCATCATGTTTATAACATATTTTGTGACCATCATTCCTAATTTATGCAGCATTCATCTTGATGTGCAGTTTATGAAATATGTTGGAAACAAACTTCCATAATCTGTAATAGGGATAAATTTAGCTCAAATTACTTTCTAGTTAGAGTGAATTAAAAGCTAGTTTTAATAGAAGATTCATGTTAACAGAGCACCTAATATTGATGTGTTAAAGTGAATAAGTATATTTAGTATCATTCTAGTACAGATGATGTTATTCCTTTGGCTGATAATATTGATGACATTTGTTTACCATCACCCACAACTGATGACTATGTTAAAATATGCTTTGAAGGAAAATATCCAATGCATGTAAATTTGACTCCTAATCTTTATTTGCAGCAAAAGCCAGCAAAATCAACAGTTAAGAGAACAATGAAAGCAGGTCCCCGTCGATCACTCTATAAACTGAAGAGGCTGTTGAGCAAAAATAAGTACAGGACAGACCTGACTAAGGTACATCATGAATTTCATTATCAAAATATTTAGGTATTGTTTTGTGGTGAAACTTAAAATCTAGCAAAATTGAGAGATTAAATAACTTAATTTGGAATACATTACCTGTTCTTTTCTGTTTAAATTGACTGACCAAATGATGCAATACAATGCCAGAGCACAATATGAAGACATTTGTCTACCACTACCCACATCTGATGGTTTATTTAAGAAGTAAAATTAATATATGCATCATGTTTAAATGAGAAAAGTGAACATTTTATTATTTCTTTTTTATAGGCTGCTCTGCGCAGGGCGAGTGCTGTTCTTAAATCACAGAAGCCATTGCCAGTGAAGAAAACACGTACCAAAAAAACAGAATAAATCAAACTTGTATATTATATGATAAAATAAATTAAATACAAAACTACTTTTGTAACTTAAGTATTTTTATTGTTTCGTTCCAGTTATCCTTTCAGTAAAGAGTGGACAGAATATTTGTTACAAAATCTAGTATATGTCAAGAGGCTTTTCATATTACTGCAATGGTATTTTCTTTTCAGCAATGCCAAATGCTAAAGTCAGGACAAGTGTTTTTGCAGATTCAATAACTTCTGGCCACTGTGTGACAAAAAGAAAAGTGATACTTTCACTGCCATCCGTGGCAACCACTGCATGTGCTGCAGCATGGCAATGATTTTGCAAGACTTCAAACAGTGCAAATTTCATATTCATATTTTGCTCTGTTGAAATGCAAGAACTGTTTTGTCTTCTTCCAATGTCTGGGAGGAACTTGTGCTTCTTTCTCAGTGTCATATGTTGTTACAAGTACATGAGAAATGCACATTGCATATGTGCAAAGCTTTTCTGGGCCCTTCATCCTGTCTACATATGAGTCATTCCACGTCATATCGAACAAAATATGGCAAAAAATGACCTTGATCTCTCAGATTTTCTTGAAATTTTTTTGGGTGTTTTGGAACGAAATGTATTTGACCCGTGTTTCTTCGTTTTATATAAAAAAAATTATTTTGGCAAATGTTAATTTTTGAAATGTCCCAAAAATCGCGCGCTCCTCACTCTTCGATCAATCGTACCTCCGATTGTAATGAAGCAAATTACTTGATCTTTGGCTCAAATTAAAGATAAATCACAGCATTTCGTGAGGTATTTATTAGAAAATTTTCTTAATTATTAGTATTATATTTTATACGATTAAAGTTTTAAAGTTAGATAATAACCTAAACTCGACCATTTAAAAATCTGGAAAAAAAACTAAAAATACAATGAAGTTTATTCAATATTCTCAGAAAAAATCGGAATGGAGTCTCTAATAGTTCAGTTGTAATTAACTTACTTGCAAATCAGTGCAGCGGTGACGGCTACGGTAACCTCACACAATTGCCACCTTCCATTACGGCGACTGTCAACTGCTTGAGGTTCCATGAACTTTACAACAGTACAGTAAGGAGAACACTGCTAGCTGACACTATTATATGTATACTATTAGTATCTTCAAAATGTTTTTAAAATATGCATTTTAAACTGTTGGCGAATCCATAGCTTTTGTCTGTTTCATCAGCTCATATTATATAATTGTGCGAATGAAACCATGCACGTAGGGAGGGAGAAGGTAGCGATGTCTGCTGATCTGAGACAGTCTTCCTAATTCAAAGGTGCTTTCTAGTGCAGCGTGCAGTTGAAGACATAGATCTTTGCGATAAAGAGTGAATATAGTGAATTTGTGAGAAATTGATCATAGCGTAAATCAATTATGCCACCTGTACGTTCTAAATTAGGGACCAAAACATTACACAGTCAGAGTAGAGAAATTATTTCAAATGTATGGACGTACATGAAGGAAGAAGCTAAAAGCAAAGAACTGCTTACATCAGAAGATTTTTTCAAAAAAATTCAAAAGTTCAAAAGCACGTATCAGATGCCACAGGAGTATCAGAAAGAAGGTACATCGGGGAGACATTTTTCTGCATGGACTGTACTGCCTTAGTAAGAAGAAGTTATCTGACTAGCATAGTTGACGCGGCAAGTCACAGGCTGTCTGCAGTCACCTGGCTTGTTACTCGTCCATGTGCGCTTGCAGGCCTCCAGAAAAAAAAATTGTAGCAAATGCACTAATGCAAGCTCCATAGTTTTCAACATCTTATAGATAAAATGTCAGGGAATACGTGTATTTTTTTTAGATTTTTAACACCGATTTAAATTCTATTTTTGGTTTTACAAAATATATCACCAAAAAAAACAGTTCAAAATTTATGTGTAATAATGATTGATTGAAAGTTGTTAAAAGAGTTGTATTTAACCTTTCCAGTGCGCCAAACCCCAACTCTCAACTCTATATGGCCTTAGAGTAACAAGTGATTTTATATTACGGTGCGCGCAGAAATTACTTAATTTCTAATAGCCATAACTAAGCAAGTAATTTAAAAATACGGGAATAAAAAAATATGGGTCTCCTTATTTGATGCCTATTATTCATAAAAAAATTTTGAACCTACGAAAAAGTCATGTTTTACGGGTGTTCGATTTGACGTGGGTTGACCCATATGTGAGTCTCCCAGCACATTGAACCACACTGTAAATGTATTGGGTGCTGAATAACAGCAGCACTTTAAGGTGTTACATTTACAGAACTTTCTCTGCTGATTGTTCTAGAAACTATTGTTACAAAAGCTATAGCTTCTCCGGAATATTTCAAGCAACATTGGCAATAATTTATTTGTTTTCTCCCTGATTCAACCTGACAAACAACACTATAATTTACTACTGTACATATTAAGTGGGAAACTTAGGCTTCAGTTTTAACTTCTCTACTACGCACTCAAAAGTATAGGAAGTATTTGTATTCCACCCTAAACATTTAACACCAAGATTTCACCCAAAAGACGCATTTCAAGACTCCCTGGAGTTAAAAAAATGCATTTTTATTTTGTATACTACATGCATTAAGTGGGTAAAGTATTGTGGGGTGGTGCCTTGGTCAAATGGTTACACTGTTTGCCTACCACCAAGGTGGCTTGGGTTTGATCCCAGGGACCCACATGTATTCGTGATGGAATACGCCTGGGCAGCTTTTTTCTGGTACCAACTGCTCCATCCTTACCTTTCCATTCATCCAGTTTGCCTGCATTTCATATCATCCTCTTCCTCACTCTCATACGTTGTGCTGGGCTGACCCCCCTTCCAGGTCTTCACTCTGTCCAGTCCATAGGTTCATTTGCTCTCAGACAGGTATGACACTAGGCACAGGCTTTTAAGTCCTAGGGAGCTCCCCATATGGGGAGGGTAATCAGATGAATTTTATTCCACCCAAAAATTTGATATCGACCAAAAATACATGTTTTGGAACCCCCTTTGAGTAAAAGAGAAATGTCTTTTTACTTCTTCTACTAGTAAGTAGAGAAATATTGTATTCGACCAGAAATATGTTTTGAAGCCCCCTTAATCCAAAAAAGAAAGCATGACTCGAAAACGAAAAGTCGTTAGCAACCAAAGTTGGTATTTAAATTTAAGTCAAGGATGTGACATGAAGATTTTGAAGAAAATTGCTCTACTCTAAACTACTCTTTACATGGAAAATCTTTATTTTCTTGAAAATGGTCTAATGATTTTGATTAAAATGCCGTATGTTTGATATATTTTAATGACTTAAAATATATATCTTGAATTTTCTGGCTATAGCCCCTGTAGTCGTATTTACTCGATAACTTTTGCATAACCGGTAAGCTGCAAGAGATAGATCAAACCTAGGCACACAAAAAATGTACATCTTGCTAAAATATACAATTTATGTCTCAAATTTTTTTAGAGTGAACCATTTTGAACATATGCCTTGTTATTTGTGAGAGTTTTAGAGAATTTATACTTTTGTCAAATGGAACATCGTTATTCATTTTTTATGCAAAGAGAATGGAATTTGAAAGCTTTATAAGATTTGACTATCACCCAGGCTGCTGTATTCTCAGGTTTCCTTTGTACTTACAAGGAAATTAATTTGTGCAAATATTTATCTCGACTCATACAAAGAAGATATAGGACTAGGAGTTTCTAAGAATGGTTAGTACAAGGGTAGAGAAAGTCATGTGAGTGCAGCACATCAGATTTTTATACAAAGGTCCATCCATGTGCTTGAATAGCATAACTAAAAAAAAGTTGGTTGAATACCAAACTTGATTATCTTCTTTCTTGGAAGTTTGAAAACAGCATTGTAATAATCAATTTAAACCAAAAAGAGTCGATTATTAACACTACACAACACTTATAATTTACCAGAACATGTTTTGGAGGCAGATGTCACTGGTTTTCATAGAACAGAACATTCAGCTAGCACCAGTGAACCACTACTCCATATGAAAATCCACTGAACTCAAACATCAAAGATGCCATCTCACGCAATAAAAAACCTGGGATATACCAAATTGAATGCAGTGATTAAATGTATATGGGAAAAGTAAAAAGGAACTTAGAAGTAAGATTGAAGGAACACTTTAGAAACGTAAAAAACAAACAGTTGGAAAAAGCAGCAGTTGCCACTCACTTTTGGACAAAAAAACCACAACATAAAGCCTGAACCGAAACTACTCAAACATGTAACGGGAAAATGAGCTGTCCATGTGGGAACAAATCTTCATTTTGAAAAATAGAAACAGCGTACTCAATTTTGACATCCCCCAGAAGGATATCTTCAGCAAGTTCCTTGAACCACCGCCAGAGGAGACCTCGAGGAAACATCCACCAGGGAGAACCAGTCGATGTCCGGTTGATAATGGAGGAAAGTCAGCTTATGAAACATGTTCCAGTAAATTATAAGTAAGTGTGCAGTGTTATTGACTCATCAAGTTTGGATTAAACCAAAAAGATAAGTTCAGTTTCTTCAAGGTAAGCAACAGATTTTCAAGATCCATGCACCCCAGACTGCCCTTTTGCATGGGACATTTTCAGAAAGTTATGATTTTCTCAAATGCCTCTCAATGATTTTGACTAAAATATTGTATGCTTAAGATATGTTTTTGACAAATGAAATATACATCTAATGTACCCCTGGTACATTAAGGTACAGTTTGTCCTTATGATTTTCTCAAATACCTCTCAATGATTTTGACTAAAATATTGTATGTTTAAGATATGTTTTTGACAAATGAAATATACATCTAATGTACCCCTGGTACATTAAGGTACAGTTTGTCCTTTACCGGTCTCACTAGGCTATACATCTCTACACCTGGCTAGAAGCCCGAGAACACCTTGAGTATGTTCGTCGCCAGGAAAGCTTCAAATCATATTTTAAGCTCCTGTAAATAATACAGGAATTTAGTCTTTGGCTAGCTGGGAAAATACTATTGCAGAAGTTACAACTCGTGGCATTTTATGATATAATTTAAAGTAAAACTGTAGAAGACAAAGAAAAACCTGTCGTCTTCGACATAGTCATTTGAGAGCTCAAGATAAAGTGTGCAAGTAATAGTTTTAAAATTATGTTTTGCAGAAGTCTGAAAATAATAAATCTATGAACCAATTTGTTGCACATTCAATAGGTCCCATCACATGTCTGCATGGATGTTGACTATTAATCTCAGACAAATAAGCTTGATTTTGTTATATGCATATACAGAATATGTATGCAGACAGAAGCATGATTTTCAAAACATTTTTTTAAATCTTCTCCTTTATATTAATAATCTGAAAAGAATGCACTTCTGGACATTACTTTATTAAGAAAAATATTTAGCTTCTATTTTCACTTACACCAGAAAATTAGAAATAGTTATTCTTGTACATCCTGTCGAACTGCATATGACATTTTGTATCATACGAATTTGTATCACATAAAGCAATTTATTACAATCGGAAGATTTGCAAAAAAAAAAAAAGGATGTGAAAGATTGTTTCAATAATGTTCTCCCGTTCAACTGTGATTTTCGTCTAATTTCTTCAATCAAACAAAATATTTATAGCTGTCCACTCTACGTTCTGTATGGAGAAATCAAAAGTGAATGCATCAATGGAAACTATGTGGGCATACAGGTAGGAGAACTTGTTAATTTATATAATAAGCAATTTGCTCTATACAGTAGATCCTAATGTTTACGGTACTACAAAGTAAGAATGTGCTAAAATAGAACTTGGTATTATCTCCTTCCAAGCCTAATTGAGACATGGAAAAGCTTTGTCTAATCCAGGCATTGCCAAACGTTACCTCACTCTACCTTATACTACTTGTGTGCAACAGCTTTCCTTGGATATCCAAGGGGTAAGCCTAGGGAATTTTTCATCTCATTTTCCATTAAATGGCTAGACTTAAGTACAGATCATTAGTTGCCAATGAGATAATTATACTGAGGCCAACTAACAAAATATTAACATTAAATTTGATATTAAGTATATGACTGTCCAAAGTTGTACAAGTAGTTTCATGCAGTGATGAATACAACCACTCCTGGGGAGCATGAAATTGAAATTTATGGACACCTTTTTAAGTGCTATAGTTCTCAGTCTGTCATTCTATTTTTGGGTATGGAAGACTGCTTTATTTTTCTCAAAATCCTCTTTATCAGGCTTTAGGTTCTTTTACGGTGGTAAATCTATGATATGGGACCACTGACTTTACTTCCCTTCTGAAGGAAGCCATGCTAAGGAGTTTTACGTCCGAAAAAATCTGTTGCCCTCCTTTAGGTTTAATCCCACAACCTTGGGATGTTGCATCTAGACCATGGAGGACAATACGAGGTATGAATGTTATAGGTGTTAAATTTTAGTGATGCTGTGCTAAAAAGTTTGATGTGTAATACATGACTTTCTCTACTCTTACTATTTCTACACTTATTTCTCTATCTTCATGTCAGTTGAGACAAACATTTGCAGAAATTATTGCTAGTGCTCTTGTAGATGCAAGGGGAATGAGAGAAAATCCAGTAGTTGGATAGCTGTCCTATTTTAGGGTTGTCATTGAGACACGCCTGCTAATAGATCTGTAGAAAGTCAATTTTAAATATGAATGATAAAGGATAAAAATCTACATAATGCAAAAATATTTGATAAAGTGTAATAATGTACAGAATTATTATAAAATTTGGAAATAGGAAAGCTAACAATTTTATAATTATTTATTTACTTAATTCAGTGTAGTACACAGATAATTATGTAAAATATACAAAGAACCACGGATAATTTGTAAACCAATATCTTCAACACTTAATTGCAATTCAAAACACCAGAACAAATTAATAGTAAATTTAGTAATCACTCCCGAGCACTAAAAAGCAGACACTTCCCAATATGAAATTTAGCATTTGTCTCTTAAATAAGGAATGCAAGGTTCATAATGTTTGTTTTTTTTATTTTTGCTTATCAACCTCCTTAATTTGGTACACATTTTTTTTCAAATTGGATTTTAGGGCCAAGAATTAATCCCCTATTTTGTTGCTTGTCAATGACAATCACATATATTCTTTCATAAAAATGTTAGAAAATGTATTGTCAACGAAAATATCACAATTTCGAAACCATCACAATGTTGTTAGCTAATGCTGGATTTCTGACAATGAAGTCATTAATCCTCTTGCTCTCCAATATTTTTCACTGATGGATGGGGCACTAGAAGTGGCCGGGCATATTTGAAGGTGGTCTCGATCCATTTCCTCTTGCAGATCACATAGAGGACAGAGTGGTGAAGAATATATCCCAATTCTGCTTAAATGTTTTGCCAGAAAATCATGTCCTGTAATCAACCTGAAGGTTGCAACTGCTGTTTTTCTAGCATACTCAGGAATTACTGTTTGAATGTTTGGTAGTTCCCATCTTTTATTCTTTGATTTTTCATGGTAATATTTTGCAATAATTGTTTTGAATTCAGAGTTGACTAATCTTTTAGCTGCATAAAATGGTAGATTAACTATTGATTTCTGCACATTGCCGGTACCCTTTTTTGCAAGAAAATCAGCTTTCTCATTACCTCCATCACAATGTATATGTTTCAATAAATTGTAATTAATTATTTCTTCTTAATAATAGTTCCACAAACTTCTAAACTTAAGCAAACAAGAAATATATGTCACCAAGCATAATTACCAGTTCCTTATAGCACTAATGTGAAAATCAAATGCCTTGTCAAGGCCTGCAGTAGTCTTTGAGCAATAGTCAAATCTTTTAAAGCTGGTCGCTATATGAAGGCTTTGAAATTCCATTCTCTTTGCACAGCTAAGATATAAAAAAGTGGATTGCAACCTTCCATTTGAGAAAAGTATAAGTTCTGCAAAGCCCACATAAATAACAAGGAATATCTCCAAAATAGTTCACTCAACAAAAACATTTATTTGGACAGAAATTGTTTTAATGAGATCTACATTTTCTGTATAGTAAGATTTGGTCTATCTCTTACAGTTTACCAGTTATGTAAAAATCTTCAAGAGTAAAGAGGACTACATGGACTATAGCCAGAAAATTCAAAATATACATTTCATTTGCCATACAAATATCTTAAACATATGGCATTTTGATCAAAATCGTTAGAATCATTTTTGAGAAAATAAAAATTTTCAAAAAGTGTTCCATGTAAAGGATAGTTTAGGGTGGAGGAATTAAAGATATTTAACTAAAACACCAACTTTGGTTTTTAACCGACTTTCTGTTTTTGAGTTATGCTGTTCACAGACACACACACATACACATGTACCTTTTCTAAAAATGCTTTTTTTTTTGTCTCAGGGAGCCTCAAAACATTTCTGATGAAATCTCGACACTGAATTTTTGGGTGGAATATACTTCCTCTACTTACTATATGTAGTACAGAAAGTAAAAAATAACCACTAATTCAATGAAAAACTGAAGCTATTAACAGTGAAGCAATAAAATTCTTAAACATAACAAATATCTAGAGACTATAAGCTTCACTTATCTTAGTATTTGCTGCAAGTTCTTGAAATTAAACGCAAACTAGTTTCATGATGCATTCCTCATATCTTCAGTGCTCTTGTTTATAATAGTCACCATGGTTATGAGTGCTAAATCACGTAATATTTCTATGTATTACCAACCACTGAAAACAAAACAAACTTGTTAACAGAATCAATTGGCAGTATTTCAAAATTCATAATGTGGTCCCTATTTTTAAAAATGAATATCTTTTGCCAAACTATTAAATCAATGGTCCATTTAATTGTTTTAATAATTTAACCTCTGGATTCACTTCATGATTACACGACCAAAAAAGACTTGCCAGCAACAAAATTTATATTGTAAAAAACAAGAAAATTGAAAAGAAGGTCTAAAGAACACCTTAGGAATCTGAAGTATAAAGCGGAAAAATCTGTAGTAGTGCAGTTTTTGCTACCAAAACCACAAAATTGATCCTTAGCCTACATTGTTAAAAAGCATCTCTAATGTGAAACAACTAACAGTCTAGGAGAATATATTCATTCTGAAAGATAAAGACAGTCTTCAACTATGAGTTACCCCAAGTGTCAGAGTTAACAAGTGGTTAACTGTGGTGGTCCCCTTTTTTTATGTTCTAGCTAATATTATTCACTTTAAATTTATGCTACCCTCACCCATATATTATGTCACAATTTACTTGTGAGGTGATATATACAGGATGTTAATGAACTACACCGAAATAATTTCAGCAATTGTAGATGTGACTAATATAAGCAAGTTGAGATAGGCAATGCATGTCCTGCGGCTTAACATAACGCAGTTAATTGTGTTAAACCTAATTGGCATCAGATGCTGATAAGTTGGTGTTGAAACAAGGTGGGTGAGATTATTGGATTAGAATGTCTTTAAAACTGCTTCCCGAGTATAGAAATATTGAAACTTAATAGCTTGTTATTGGCATTCTCAAGATTTAATGCCTCAAAGATATCTCAAATCTCGAACTAATCACCTGCCAGTGCAACACTCAACAGCAATTAACTGCCTTCTTGCATCAATAGCCTACTCTAGTAGTATTTGTGTAACTGTTCTGGTGGCCCAATCCATAACGCCGAAAGCTGTTGTTCCAGAGGTCATTATTTCGGTTACTGTCATATGGTTAATTTTTTTTTCTTCATCATAAATTACAATAGGAAGAAATGGCGTGATTCGTAATTATGAATATTAATCTGATTGGCCAGTACAATAACACTAGTATGATTTCCGTTCTTTGGGACACTACAGTTAGTGTGCTGAGGATTGTCTGTTGGACAACATGGAGAACATGTACACCATTTCTGACCTAGCAGATATGCACCTTATTTACAGTGAATCATGATGTAATGGGTTAGCTGCTGCAGCACTGTACAGGGAACGGTATCCCAATAGGCGCCAACCACATCACTCAACCTTCCAGTCCATCGATAGACGTTTGCGAGAGAGAGGAACCTTCCAGGTCAACAGGGGCAATACGGGCATTGCACGAACTCGACGCATAGTGCAATTCGAGGAGAATGTACTGCGAAGCATTGCAGAAGAGCCATCTACCAGCACACGCGCTATTGCACGTGCACTAGGCGCTAACCAAGTTAACGTATGGCAAGTCATACGAGTACATGAAGACCAACCACACATTTCACCCACAGAAGGTGCAAGCACTAAAGCCGGAAGACTGGCCTTTGGCTACAATTTTGCAACTGGGCTTTACTCCAGCAGCCTGAATTCTTTTCATCAGTATTGTTCACTGATGAGGCCTTGTTCACCAGGGATGGCCTAGTTCTTAATTCAAGAAACAGCCATGTGTGGGACTATGTGAATCCACATGTGTTGTGGAGAAGTCACCAGCAGACTTTTTCAGTCAACATATGGGTTGGAATAATTTCAGACCATGTCATTGGCCCATACCTGCTCCCCCCACGGTTAAATGGACATGCTTATCTTCATGTGTTACAGAACATATTACCTGTATTTTTAGAAGATGTGCCCCTTCATATTCGTCGTCAAACGTGGCTAAAACATGATGAAGCTCCGCCCCATTTCACCCTTGCTGTACAAAAGCATTTAAACCATGTTTATGCCGCCCTATGTATCGGAAGGGGAAGTCCAACTGCAGCTTGGCCAGCACGCTCTCCCGACCTCAACCCAATTGATTTCTTTTTCTGCGGTCACCTCAAGCCTCTAGTGTATGAAACACCTATTACATCAGAAGAGGACCTAACTGCCCGAACAATAGCAGCATGTGAAGTTATTTGACACACACAAGGAATTTTGGACAGAGTACGATAGTCGTTCCTTTGCCACTGTCAACTGTGCATTGGAAACACAGGTCGCCATTTCGAGCAGTTCCTTTAAACCTGATGTAAGGAGTTACATTTACTTTTTATTTTATGTAAGTCCGTTCATCCTTTAAACCTCCGCCCATTTAGACGTACAGCATTTGAGAGTATTAAGCAGGATTCAACCTTTGTTAGAAGGAATTATAATTAATTGCACTCACAAGGTGAAATTACTCTGTAAAATGCATTATACAAGAATTAAAAGCTTAGACAAAATATTAAAACAAAAACAAACAAACAAAACAAAACTGAAAAAAAAAAGACAAATAAAGTGAAGGAGACACGAACTCATTTACCTTTCACTTGAAAGCTAACGTCATAACCATTGCACCAGAGGGAGTGGTCTGACCGTCTCTTCATTTTCGTGTGTTGTGCACTCAAGTGGTATCATTAGCAGTGGCGTACTGGCACTTTAGAAACTTATAGCCGTAACTTCCACATTTGAACCAACAGGCCATAAGTCTCCTGTCCCAAATTACTTTTTTCAGAGATCTCCACTTGCTCTGAAAATATTTCGGTTCAGTTCATTAACATCCTGTATATATGTGTATATATATATATACGAGGGCCGTTCAGAAAGTAACCTCCGATCGGTCACAGTGTGGGTAGTGGGGGGAGTAGCGACGCCATCTGTGCATTCACGCACTCAGCAGGTCAGTCGGCATCAAGCCGTGGTCGAGTGAACGTCGTACCTGCGCTAGTTTAGTGTTTGTGGCCGTTTGAAATGTGTGCTGCAATAGAAAACCCCGCCAAATGTGAAGTGCGTGCTGTTATAAGGTTTTTTACAGCCAAAGGATATTCTGCAGCAGCTATTCATCGTGAGCTTTGTGCCGTGTACGGACCAAGAGTTATGAGTGAAGGAGTGGTCCGTGAATGGGTACGTTTATTTAAAAGTGGACGAGAAAACGATCATGATGAAGAGAGGAGTGGTAGACCATCATTGGTGACGGACGAACTCGTTCAGACAGTTGATGCAAAAGTTCGTGAAAACCGACGTTTCACAATGTCGGAGTTGTCTACTGATTTTCCACAGATTTCTAAGACTCTCTTGTACGAGATAGTGACAGCAAGATTGGGTTACCGTAAGTTCTGTGCACGATGGGTGCCCAAAATTCTTACCGACCACCACAAAACTCAAAGAATGGCCTCTGCATTAGACTTTCTGTCACGTTATGAGGACAAAGGTGAACCATTGTTAAACAGAATCGTGACCGGGGACGAAACCTGGATTAAGTACGTGAACCCTGAGACAAAAGAACAATCAAAGATGTGGGCACATTCAAATTCGCCTACCAAACCAATAAAAGCCCGGCAAGATTTTTCTGCCCGAAAATTGATGGCAATGGTGTTTTGGGATGCAAAAGGGGTGTTGTTGGTTGAATTCATGGAACGTGGGACGACCATTAATCAAGACGTGTACTGTGAAACACTAAAAAAATTTCGACAGGCTATACAGAACAAACGCCGTGGTATGCTGACTTCCGGTATCGGTTTTTTGCACGATAACGCCCGTCCTCACTCTGCTCGCAGAACAACAGCCCTTCTTGAGTCCTTCAAGTGGGACGTCAACCATCCACCTTACAGCCCAGATCTGGCGCCAAGCGATTATCACCTCTTCATGCATATGAAGAAATGGCTCGGGTCCCAGCGGTTTGATGACGACGAAGAGCTCAAAGATGCGGTCACAGGCTGGCTCCAGGCACAAGCGGGTGATTTTTATGCAGAAGGAATTTCAAAGCTTGTGAACAGATATGATAAGTGCCTCAATCGTTATGGAGACTATGTAGAAAAATAGTGCTAAGATGTAGTTGTAAGATGCATATATTAAAATATTTTTATTTAACTTGGTGAATTTTTTGCAATCAACTGGAGGTTACTTTCTGAACGGCCCTCGTATATATATATATATACACACACACACACATGTTTTGTCTTTAAATTTTTCACTTTTCCTTATTTAAAGAGACTTTATAAAATTGTTATACTACTGCTGGAATGTTTATATATTATTACTTCATATTTTGAGAACATGTATACAAGAGGTTTAGCTGATGCCTTTGCTTTAATCCAAGTTCATTCTTTCAGTTGTGTGGGGAATGATTTCCAAGAGAGAGATTTTTGACATCTAGCACTAATCCAGTAAGAATATAGAGGATGCCCTCTTTAATTACATTCTGAAGCAAACTGGTATTGAAAATGACTCAGAAAACCTCTTTTCCTCTCCCTTATGCCCTTTCAGGTGTCCAGTTTCCTCAGCCAGTCATGATACATTTGCTGTATTTTGTCCTATACCCATTTAATTGTTCAGTGTCCCAAAGTTTTTCCCTTCTTATTTGCTATTTTTTCTACATAATCGCTCCATTCTATTCTTGGTCACCCTCTCCCTCTGGCCTCTCATACCTATTTTGGTCTTCTGCTCTCATACATCCTATTTGTGTGTCCAAACTATCCTAAAACATTTGTCTCTATCTTTTTTATTACTGGATGTTGATTAGGGATATTTCTTATTTGACAGTTTCCTTCTCCTGCGCTTCTGGTTTTCTATATACATTTCTGTAAATACCTAATTTCTGTGCTTGTAATTCTACTTTCGTGTTTCGACAATAGTATCCAGCTTTCCAAACCATAAAGTGTGGGAGATAAGCTGTATTATATATTTGTATTGTTGTAACATTGTTAATTTCCTTTTTTTCCGATTAGTGTTTGATTGATTTGGTAATAGATTTGGTTTACCTTATTTATTCTAGGATTTATTTCTGTATCTATCTTTTCTTTTGAAGTGATGATTGTCCCTAAATATTTCAAAGTTCTCAATTTGCTCCATGGTTTCTCTATTCCATTCAATATTTATTGTTCTCTGTGCCCCTTTTGTTACATGCATTACTTTGCTTTTATTTATATTTACTTCCATGCCTCTATCTTTGCATGTATTGGTCCACTCTATTACTGAATTCCACACTACTTCTTCACTATTGGTCATTAGAACAATGTCATCTGCATAAACCAGAGTCTGAGTGTACACTGGTCTCATGTTCCAATTTCCTATTTTCACTCATCTGGTTCTTCTTTTACATTGTTTAAGTATTTGGTCCATGTATATAATAAACAGTAATGGACGCAAGCTGTCCCCTTGTTTTACTTCTCTATTCATTTCAAATTCTTCCAATTTGGTACATCCTATTCTTACCATCCCTGTCACTTTATTATATAGAAATTTTATCTTCTTTAGCAGTGTTTCTGAAGTTCCCTTTTCTCTTAGGGCTTTCATTAGTTGTTCCCTAGGTATTCTGTCGAAGGCTGATTTCAGGTCTATAAAAAGCCAGATCCCTCTCTCTACTCATTTTATCTGTTACTACCCTCAATATGAATATATGATCCTCTGTCACAGTAGCCTGAAGGCACTTTGTTGTTCCTCCAGGTTTTCTTCAATTTCCTTCCTCAATCTGTTTTCCAGTATTCTAGAATACAGAGTCATTACTACTGATGATAGGCATATAGCTCCATAATTTTCATATTTAACTGTAGGTCCCTTTTTGTGGGTAGGTATTATAATGTTTCTCTCCCAATCTTTTGGAGTTTCTTCATGTCTCCATATCTATCTAAATAATTTGATCAGCCATTAACTATTCCTCCTCCATATTTAATTAATTCTGGTATTATACCATCATCTCTTGCAGATTTCCCATTTCTGTCTTTGAATGGCATGTTCTATTTCTGCTGATGACAGTTCTGCCTCCTCTTATTCATTTTCTTCCTCCTGTCTATTGTTATTTCTGTTGTGTGTTGCAACTACAGATTTTTTTTTTCTGAAAATGTATTTCCATAGTATTCTTTCCAGACTTTTAATATTTCTTTTGTTTCTCTTTTTATTTTATCATCATCATCCATGATATTCCATATTAATTTTTTATAACCCCCTTTATGTTTTTGACCATCTGCCAAAAACTTTTTGTATTTGATCAATAGTTATCTTCAATTTCCTTTCCAAAATTTTCCATTCCAGCTTTTGCTTTTTTTACTTCAGGTTTGGTTTTGTTACTTTTTTTGTATGTATTCTAATCACTCTTCACTCTTAGTACTAATAAAATTTCTTTCATGGCTTTTTTTCTTTTCTTTCACATCATTCCACCATTTGTGTTTTTCCTTTCATTACTGATATTAACTAGTCCACATATTTCTTGCACTGTTTTGTTAATGGTTTCGTTTAGTGTTCTCCAACTGTCTTCTATGTCCCAAATTTCTCCTTCCTTTCCTCTCTCTGCCTCACTCAGCCTTTCCATCACTTTCTTTGTGTATTCTTCTGTTTCTTCTTTCTTGAGGTCTGATTTTTTAATTTTAGTAAATTTTATTTTTCTTCTTTGAAACAATGGAAGAACAAGATAAATCAGAAATAGTTAAAATTGAAGTATGGAAAAGTAACTACCACTATAGAATTTACAGTATCTACAATCCTCCAGACAATACACTAGATCTAAATTCTATTCCCATTGAAGCCCAAAAGTATTTTAATAGGTGATTTTAATGCACACTCCCCTAGGTGGGGCTACAGAGATATAAATTCAGCAGGAAGAGTCATAGAAGACCTATTAAACTCATCAACAATGGAATTAATATTTAATCCAAATGATCCACCCACTTACCTTCATTATAATGGTTCAGGTACAAATCCTGATCTTCTGATGGTGTCATCTGACATAATTGACATTACAAAAAGAGAAATAATAGAAGACCCAGGTTCAGGCCACAGAATCACCATAAACTCCATAAGAGGTCTAATAAATAAAAGTAACAAACCAAAAATTAAAACTTCTTGGAATTTTAAAAAAGCAGATTGGTCCAGTTTCCAAAATGAGATAGAAGGGAAGTGTAATATACTGTTAGAATCAGAGTTCAAGTCAACAGAGAAATGAATAAAAAAATTTGTGAAATATTATTGACAGCAGCCAAAACACATATCCCCAAAGGAAAGTTAAAGAAATATAGCTACTTTTGGTCTCCATCTGGCGGTGGTGGTGCTGGCAGTGGTGGTGGTGCTGGCGGTGGTAGCAGTGGTGGTGGTGGTGCTAAGTTAAAACACGAAATAAATATAGCAAGAGTCAAAGCCGAAAGAACCAAGTGTCCAGAAGATGTACAAAACTGGAGAAGAAAAGCAGCCATTTTTAAGAAAGAATTAATTACAGCAAAGAGGGCCAGTTTCACAAATTTTGTAGAACATATAGACTATAGGAAAGATGGAAATAAAATATACAAATTCCTTAATAAAACAAAATTATCAAAAAATACAACTGAACCATTAAAACATAATAACAAAAGCTTAACTACAGATAGGGAAATAGCAGAATCCCATAACAAAGTTTTATATTCAGTCACAAAGAATACCCCAAGCGTATAAAAAACAAGATAAGGCTATCCAAAAAGCTATCAGAGAAACTAATAAGCCAAAAGGTATACGAAATATTTTTATTCAGGATTTTAACGAAACAGAACTGGATTTAGCAATAGAACAATTACAGAACAAAAAATCTCCAGGACCTGACAAGATCCACCCAGAGTTTATTAAACACCTTGGCATGAAAGGAAAAGAAATCCTACTTAAACTGTATAACACGTGTTGGAGAATGACTGTACCTTCTGACTGGAAAAATGCCATTATCATCCCGATTTTAAAGAAAAACAAACCCTCAAACAATATTACTAGTTTCAGAGCAATATCTTTAACCAGTGTTATTGCAAAAGTGATGGAAAGAATGGTGGCATCTAGACTTAACTGGTTCCTAGAATATTACAACTTAATTAATAGTTCACAGACCAGCTTCAGACACAATCATAGTACAAGTGAAAATGTACTCCTACTAAGCCAAGACATCAAGGAAGCTTTCAATAGAAAGGAGGATACCTTAGCACAGGGGTGTCAAACAGCACTCACCAGGCGTGAAAAATTTTCCCCTATTTTCCCTCCCTCCGTGATGATCAAATCGGAAAACGGGAAAAACAAAGCGAAAACCGGTTCTACTAGCGTATGCTACTGCAGTTAAGGAGGGGTAGACCCCTCTCTTCACACCCTCGGAGTGACGTTTGACATGCCTGCCTTAGCAGTATTCATTGATTTTAAATCAGCATATGACTCAGTCTGGAGAAACAAATTAATTGAGAAGTTGCAATCAATAGGTGTGAAAAGTAACATGCTTAAATGGATAACTCAGTTTATTTCACAAAGATTTTGTGCCACAAAATATAATACATACATTTCCAAATATAAACAAACAAACCGAGGACTTCCACAAGGTGCTGTTCTGAGCACAACACTCTTTAACATATATATATATAAATGACCTTCCATCAATAATAAAAACTTTAGAAACCAAAATTGCTTTATTTGCTGACAATGTAGTCATTTGGGCTTCAGGCTCTCCAAAAAAACCTGAATTAATTAAAGACAGAATAGAAACAGCCCTAAACAAAGTACATGAATGGAGCTCCAAAAACCTCATGACTATCAATGTGGAAAAAACAAATTATGAATTATTTACACTAAAATACAAACCAGTTAATATTAACATAAATTATAATGGTAAACCACTCAAAGCAGTTGATGATGCCAAATACTTAGGCATCACTTTCGACAGAAAGCTAAGTTGGAAAAAACATATAACAAACATCTCAGAAAAGGTTGAAAAGAAACTGCAAATCCTGAAAAGGTTAGCTGGTGCTAAATGGGGCTACTCAAGGAGAGTCCTTAACACAAGATACAAAATGTACGTTAAACCAAACCTCTTGTACTGTTCTGAAGCTTTAATAACAGCAGCAAATGCTAACATCAATAAACTTGAACAAATACAAAATCAGGCTCTTTGCCTAATCACTGGAGCAGTTAAATCCACACCTATTGATGCCATGCTTGTCTTAACACGGACCCCATCAATAACAACAAAAATAGAAGAACAAGCATTGCTCCAACACGAGAAAATGTTACGACTGCCAAACTCTAAATGGACAGAAGAGAACCTCCCCCCTTCAATCCTTAAAACTCATAGTAGTTTCCTAGAAAAGGTAACACAGATTAAATCCAAATTGAACATTCCTAACACCAGAGAAAATCTACTTATAAGAGAAAATCCATTGGAATTATTGCAACCTACCTTCAATTTGGAATTAATAGAGGAAATAAGTAAATCAGCACACCAAAAGAAATACAAAAACTTCTAGCTCTGGAAACAATCAATACTAGATATCCCACAGAAGAATGGCTGCACACATATAATGATGGATCCTCCAAGGAAAACCTTACTGTACCTGGAGTTACGTGTTCACATTTTTCCTTTTATCATTCTGTTGGCAGAGACACAACAAATTATGATGGAGAAATAGAGGCTATACACATTGCTCTCCGACAATTATTAAATCTTCCCTTAAATAAATTTAACAAGGCAGTAATTCTTTCGGATTCTAAAGCTGCAATTCAGGGAATATGTTCAAATACTACAAAAAAGTCAACAAAAATTAGAGAATGCTACAAAATGTTAACACAACTCCAAAAAGTTAATAAGACTGTTCATCTCCAATGGATTCCAGCACACTGTGGAGTCATGGGGAATGAAGCTGCAGACTTACTTGCAAAGAAAGGCACAACAATAAAACAAAAGTCTAAATTCAATTTCTCATATTCCTCAATAAAACGCTTGATCGTTAAAAAATTTTCTCATTCATACCTACTAGAAATAGAAACAAATGCCAAAGATAAAAAATGGATTACACTACTTTCCAACCCAGATATAATCCCCCAGAGACCAAGGAAAACAGCGATTGCAGTCTTCCGACTATTGACAAATCACGACTGCTTAGCAAGTCATCTCTACAGAATAGGTATCTCAGCCTCACCAATATGTGTCCCGTGTAACGATCCAGCAGAAATGAATGAAGACCACTTGAAGACCTGTGAAGCATTAAGATCAGAAGAAACTACAGTTCAAAAGTATTGGAAAGCACGAATGCTAATGGCTTCATTGCCAGATGCAAGGCACTAGAAAACAACAACAACAACAACATTTTTCTTCTTTGAAGAGACTTAGCAATAAATGTAACTGCTTTTTAGAGAGCACCATATTTTTATGTTTTGGCGGTCACATCGCTCTCTCACAGCCCCCAGAATGTCTGGAGGACCACACCTGTCGTTGGTTTACGGGTCTCACCGACCTGACCGGGAGAATAATCAAAATAAATTCACCGACCATATCCTCTGATTACCAATCAGAGGACATATACATGCCATGACAGGTCAGCATGTTATGGGTTAAGGTTTTATAGATAAATTAGAGAAATGGAGAGGTTGGAAAAATAAAGACTCCCTAGCCCTTAGGAACCCTAATAACATCGGGGTCGGAAGAGAACAAGAGTTGACCAAGGTAAGGTCAGATAGAAAAGTTACAGTGAGGAGCAAAACACCAGTAAGTGGAAGTATCAACTCTGAATTCAAAAAAATTATTGAAAAATATTACTATGAAAAATCAAAAAATAAAAGATGGGAACTACCAAACTTTCAAACAGTAATTCCTGAGTATCCTCGAAAAACAGCAGTTGCAACCTTCAGGTTGATTACAGGACATGATTTTCTGGCAAAACATTTAAGCAGAATTGGGATATATTCTTCACCACTCTGTCCTCTATGTGATCTGCAAGAGGAAATGGATCGAGACCACCTTCAAATATGCCCGGCCACTTATAATGCTCCATCCATCAGTGAAAAATATTGGAGAGTAAGAGGATTAATGACTTCATTGTCAGAAATCCAGCATTAGCTAACAACATTTTTCTTCTTTTTCTTGGAGTTTTGAATCTTGTTTCCATGATTAGCAATTCAATGTTCAGTACTGAGTTCTGCATTTTGGAAAACTTACATCTGTTACAGCACAATTGATCCATTTTATATATGTCAAATAATCTATAGTACTTCTTACATCTCTTGTACTAGATTCGAAGATTATCTGGTGTATTGTTTTATGCGGGAAGAAGCTATTGCAAATTAAAAGATTGTTACCTATGCAATATTCAAGCATCTTTTTCCCACTTCTGTTGAATGTGCTCTCTGCTCCATGTTTACCCATACTCTCACAGCCCCTTCTGTCGTTTCCTATACAAGCACTCCAGTGACCCATTATAATTACATGTTTTCTTTCGTCTCTGCAGATAAGATAACCTTTTCATCTTCCTCTGAGATTCTGTAAGGATTCATATTTGTATCAATGTTATATTTTCCTCTAGTTCTATGTCAAGCCTTGTTATTTTAGAGTTAATCAGTGTCCATTTAATTACTCTATTTCCTGTGATCCAATAATTCCCAGTCTCTCTTTGGCTCCTTTTTATGTCCATCCACGAATATCGAAGCACATAATTCTTGTCTAAAATTATCTTTCCTGACCTCTTCTTCTCAGTTTAACTTATGCTTAAAATCTTAATGCTGTATTTTTCAATTTCCTCAATAATGTAAGCTTTGTGTTTTAGCGTTAAAAAGAGGTTACATTTGTTCTGTTTGAATGTAAAAGGCTGCTGGTCAAAGTGCAATTGACCGTGTATAAGGTTAATAGAAACCAATACTACATGTAACTAGTAAGATCTTGTGTAGCTTATTAGGGCAGAGCCAGTGTATCATACAATTCCAGTTTTCACATACAAAGTAAACATGGAAGGCCAACTGCAGAATAACATTAAAAAGAGAAGGAGGAAAGTAAAACAGTTGTTGAAATTTTAAAAGTGAAATTTCACAGGCTGTGGAGAGTAGCTTACAATGGTCTGAAAAGAGAGATGCAGTCCACCTACTTAAGAGTTGTACACTCTTTTCTTTGTTTTCCAACCATTACATATTAGCAATCATTTTGCCACAATATGTGAAATATGACGCTGTGTGTGTAATTGCACATGTGAGAGAGGGGAGGATGCATTTATTTAGTTATACAGTAGAGCTGCAATTATCCGAACCTAGGATTCTGGATTAACCAGGGTTCCATTTTATGAAGTGTGCTGGGCAAAGTTATTAAACGTCATGGAAAATCAATAAACTTTGTCCATAGAGCATGACAACTGCAGCCTTGCGCAGCTAGCTCGATGATTGGCAGATGAAACAATCATTGAAAACGACCTGGCTCAGTGGATCAATGCAGACAAACAATTGGAAGTGACTGGCGAGATGAATGTAGAGGCTGAAGAAAGTGAAAATGAGAAAATCAGCAACAGTGAAGGATGTGAAGTGATAGAAAAGACCATTGAGTACCTAGAGCAACCATCAGAGACAACTTCAACAGACTTTCTACTGCTACAATTGCATAAAATGACAGCAAAGAAGTGAGTGAGTTCCGTTAAACAGAAAATGCTTCTTCTTGGACTTCTTGAAGAAATAACTTTTTTAACTGGAACTATATGTATGCACCGTAGGCCTTTTCTTAAAAATTTGTATTATTTATATGTATATTATTTTTTCATTTGATAATGCAGTAGATATATTTTCTTTACATCTTTGATCACGTTTTTGCTCATTTTACCAGTTTACCATATGTTTCTCTCTCAATTTTTGACAGGGTCTGTATTATCTCAGCTACTGTCAGTCCACTTTACCTCAGATAATCGAGGCTCTACTCTATTTGCCTTTAGATGAAGATAAAATGAAGATTTTGAGTATTTAAGAGGTAGAACTGGAACTTAAAAATTCAATGCCACAACTGGGATTTGAACCACAGACCTTCCGCTTGCCGGGCGGACGCTCTACCACTGAGCGTAAAGTTTGTTGGCATAAATAAATAATAATTTTGAGTATTTCTTTGTTGAACTGTTACAAACTGTTTAAATAATTATAAACTTGTTAAACTAGGATGTTAAATTAGACTCCTAATTTGCTACAGCCATTATACAAGGTGCTTCTATACCATCATCATTGTCGTAGGTAATGGTAGCAGTAGGGGTAGTTTTAATGAAGGCTCCCTTTTTTCCTATTATGGTGCAGTTCGAAACGTTTACAATAGCAAACAACCATTAGGCAATATGGACAGAAATTGAAATAATGGTTTCAAGACAAAAAATATTTGATCATATAATGTAAAGTAATCATTTAATGCCATTTTAAGAGCAATTAAGTACTGAAACAAGAGCTGATACATGATTGTGGATTTTTGGCCGATCATGAAATTACACACTATGTGCTAGTGTGAAACAACCAACAAAACATAGTTAACCTAGAAAATCTGGTCACCCAATAATATGGCATTAATCCCTTGGGCACCACGCTTACAAGAGAATAAATAGTTTCATTCCCCAATAGGTTGTACCTACAAGTTTTGTTTACTCAAGCTCAATTTATTAAAAATGCCATGTTATGAAACATATTTAAATTTATTTTATATCAGTTTCTCATACAATCAAAATAATGTGGTACAATTTCAAAAAACTCAAATTTAATAAATGCAGAAAAATAACAATGTTCATAAGAGTGGATACCTGGAAATGCATTTCATATTAACTGCCAGAAAAAAAAGTAAGTCTATTATACATAAATGCACACTTATGAAATTAACTTCTTGATTCTCTTTATTACATTTTTAAAAAATTGCACATTCCTATGAGGGAAGTATAAAACTATATACATTATCTACCAAATGCTATGTTTATACTGAACAAATAATGTTACATCTCTTTAAAGTGTTATAGACATTTGATATTTTTTATGGTGCATGTTTGCTATGTTTTTAAAAACCTGAAAAATGGTAAAAGAACTAAGGGTAAGATGTACTGTTTTTGAACGGTGAAAATGGCACAGCACTTAGTGCTACTGCACATAAGGTATAAAAGTTACACTTTCAGTTCGCTGCAAGTTTCTTCCCCAACACAACGGGCAGCTTGGCAGAGTTTATGTTATCACAGGCCTGCTTCCGTTTCTTAGCCCATAATTTTTTTGTGCGCTGTTTCCGCTTTCGTTTTCTTGGACGTCTTTTTGTTTCCCTTGCATCTGCTGTAGGGAACTGGTTGTGGTAGTCTATGTAACCATTAACTTGTTCACTTATTGGTACAAAGCACCGAAAAGGTGAAGGTGGAGAATCCGGTTTATCTGCAAGAGACACAGCAATGAGGTACAAAAACTTCCACATTTTAAAATATTAGGTGATATTAATCCTTTCATTGGTGCATACTTTACACAATCAGTGACTATGTGGTTGTGATTATGTAATTTGCTGGGCCAACCATTTTGTCCTATGCTTTCTGATGGGCGTGCATTGCTTGAGACCACATGTGCATGCTGCACATTCTGTATGTCTACTCTAGTTAACATACAGCATAGCTAACAGGCATATAAGCAAATGTAAGCAGGACAAGTGATACCTCAATAAAATGCATATAAACATGGGAACTTGACTTTGTAAAGTGTTTAGTGTCCATTCTTACTATATATGGTGCTACAGGCAAGACCTAATAATACACATAATGAAATCACATTTGGGAATGAAATGTACCTCCGTGGATTTGCCACTTATGACTGAGAAAAATCTGGAAAAATACCTCAGGAAGGAGAATCCTGATAGGATTTTAACTGTGGACTGCTGTCCTTAAAATCTGTGCTGTAACAACTTTAGCAATGTGTGTCAATTGTATGCAATTGGTATGCATAAAAATTAATAAAAACACACGATTACAACCCACATTTATGAGATTGAAACCTGTAAAACTTTCCTTTAACCAATAATGTTGTAATGGCACAAAATTTAGAATGTGTAAATGTGCTGGAAACGTAGGACACTTGACATGCAAAATAAACAAGAACTCAGTTTTATAAGAATCCTTGATAGCACTGCTTTTTTCTTTCATTCATTCTGTTATATTGCAGATACAGCACATAAGCATGTATTAAAGCAAAGAACCATCCTCAACTATACACAGATTTCTAGTGTATATTTTGTGCTTCATAATAACCAACTATTAAAAACAATAGATAAAATGAAAAAGGGAAACACTTCCCCAGGATGTGAATAGAATAATTTAATGTGATGTGATTGTACACTTCACATTATCTATTACAGTATGTTTGCACCCATTTACACTACAGGTGCAATCAAATTCTAAATCTGTAAACTATGCATTTTGCTGCAGCACATTAACTGTCATGAAGAATACACACATACGAATAAGTTCTTGTCTCTCATAGCACTCTATACCAATTAGCATCTTACATTCATGAATGTAATGCTGTGGTAAAAATCTCTAACAATGAATCTGACAACAAAGCTCTAAAAATTGTTCCTTAGCCACGAAGTTGTAAAAGTTGGAAAGTAGGATATAGTATATCAATTTCTTGCAACTAGTTAGGTTGTGTTAACTTACATGGATACAGTTTTATTACATAGTTTCTTCATTGTTAGATGGCACAAGCATAAAACAATTCAGTTTCTCTGCTGATATATCATAGAGATGTTCAATTGAGCAAATCACATAAGAGAGACCAACATATTAATGGCAAGAAAAGGCATGCATTTGGCACTGCAATTAAAATAATTGCAATTCCCTTGTATATTAATCCATTTTGTAAGTTTAATATTTTCACCTGGAAATCACTGAAATTGTGGAAAAGCTAGGAGAAAATGGTTTAGGCACCAGACATCATAATTGCAAATATCTTGGAACTTTGAAAAAATAAAATCTTTTAAACATGTTGGCATAATACATGTCACTGATAGCACCTTGACTGAACACAGTACAATCATGTGATCATTGTAAACAATTTTGTTGCTTGTATATATTGTAGTCCAGAGACAAACACTAAATGTTACCATTTACCTTAATCTCAAAGATGTTGCACTATGCTCCCCAAGGCATTCTTTCTGATACCTGTAAGACAAAGTTCACTAACTAGCAGATATCATACATTTAAACTTATTTGTGCCAGGTTCCAAATATATTTGATATACAGTATGCAGCAGTGTTCATTGGGTATTTATAAAATTGTGCTCAAACAGTTCTTTTTATTATTTATTTATGCCAACAAACTTACTGTTGGTGTTTTTAAACACACAAGCCGTGTGTGGGCAAAGTTTGAGAGGTAGAACTGGAACTTAAAAATTCAATGCCACAACTGGGATTTGAACCACAGACCTTCCGCTTACCGGGCGGCTGCTCTACCACTGAGCTATTGTGACAAACTGCCAGAATGG
The DNA here is from genome assembly GCA_030765045.1 of Tenodera sinensis. Classification (NCBI taxonomy): domain Eukaryota; kingdom Metazoa; phylum Arthropoda; class Insecta; order Mantodea; family Mantidae; genus Tenodera; species Tenodera sinensis. The sequence goes on along the minus strand of CM060961.1, from coordinate 32,876,607 downwards.
CATTACATTCTCAAACCAGTTTGTATTTCTCCTGGTAAACCAGAAAGGCAGTCTCACATCAGAGACAAATTACCCCAATGGTGACTTACTATTTTAAGTACTTTATATCCCAAGATTAAATAACCTTCAGATGGTAATTATTATTTATTTATGCCAACAAACTTACTGTTGGTGTTTTTAAACACACAAGCCGTGTGTGGGCAAAGTTTGAGAGGTAGAACTGGAACTTAAAAATTCAATGCCACAACTGGGATTTGAACCACAGACCTTCCGCTTACCAGGCGGCTGCTCTACCACTGAGCTATTGTGACAAACTGCCAGAATGGCATTAAATTCTCAAACCAGTTCTTTTTATATTCCTTTGTTGATACAATACTAGTTACAGGATTGCCATTTATGATGTAATGTTTATATATGACCCCAGGCAAATACATTGTCGATCTGCCTGGCTCAGTTGGTTAGATGCTGGCCTACTGATCCCACGGTTGTAGGTTCAAATCCGGCCCAGACCGATGGTTTTTAAGTGTGCTTAAAAACAACAGCTCTATGTCAGTAGATTTACTAGCATGTAAAAGAACTCCTGCAGGACAAAATTCTGGAACACCAGCATTGCTAATGTGATCCTGGCAATTGACAGCATTGTTAAACAACAAAATAATTCTTTTTTTTTTTAAACCAGGCAAATACCACATATTCTAACTCGCATTGGAAGCTCACCATTACACCCCATAACATGTTGCCAGGAATATTATCCACAGTAGCTCAATATGGCAGGACATTCTGTATGGGAAACTTCTTGCCTAAGTAACTCCATAAGAAAAAATCTGATGTGTTGCAATCACAAGACTCTTGTACGAACTATTCTTACATCCTTTATCTTTTTCACATTAGTGGAGATAAACATTGCAGAAATTATCTTATTGTTCATTTTCTTGCAGGTACAAGGGAAATGGGGGAGTGTGGGAATGCAGTAGGCTTTGAGGAATAGTCAAATCTTTAACAGCTTTCAAATTCAGTTCTCTTTACACAGCTATGATATAAAAAGAAATGAATAAGGATGTTCCATTCATGGAAAGTACTAAGTGTCATAAAACTAACACAAATAACAAGAAATATTTCCGAAATGGTTCACTATACAAAAACATTTATTTGGATATACATTGTGTGGTTTAGCAAGATCTACATTTTTTGTATAGTAAGATTTGGTCTATCTCTTATGGTTTACCAGTTATGCAAAAGTCATCCAGAGTAAACAGGACTACATAGGCTATAGTCAGGGAATTCAAAATAAACATTTCATTTGCCATCTTAAGCATATGGCATTTTAATCAAAATCGTTAGCCATTTTCGAGAAAATTAAATTTTTCTAAATATTTTCCATGTAAAGGGTAGTTTAGGGTGAGGAATTTTCTTCAAAATCTTTATGTTGCATCCTTGAAGCATATTAAACTTAAATACCAACTGTAGCTTTTAACCAACTTTTCGTGGAGTTACGCTGTACAGACACACACCTTTTTCTAAAAAGGCTTTTTTTTTTAATTTTTTTTTTTATTCAGGGACTTTCAAAACATATTTCCGGTGAAATCTCAACATTAAGTTTTTGGGTGGAATACACTACTTCCCCTACTTACTATACATAGTAGAGAAAGTAAAAAATCAAGACACCAGACTGGCCAAAGGATATTTTCATGAGAAATTAATATGTGTGGAAATGTATGTCAAAACCTCTATGCATACACCAGCTGTATGTGCAGTTGTCTGATATAGTTAGAATCATAAATTGTTCATATCCAAATTCATCATCCATAATAGCGAAGAAGAAAGTCCAGCAGTGCTATCTAATGATGTTCACTGCTGACATCATCCTTCAAAAGGTATGGTCTGATAATTTCAAATGAAGTAACTTCACACTATACAGTAACATGAGTACTGTGCATGAGTTTGACATGCAGCTCACGCAGATTTATGTCACTCCAGTAAATTTTTTGTTTATTCACAGTTTCTTCGCTTTCACTCACACCAGAAATTGACTTGGGGTATTCCCAATCTGATGAAAAATCATACGAGCTGTCCCCAAATACATTACTATCATCTTCAAAAATGTCTTGTAAATATTGTTGCACTACTTCTTCTGTGATTCTCCGAGAGGATCATTATTATGTTTCTGAGTAAGAGCAGCCATTCTTAGGAATTGCCCACACCGGAATGAGGTGAGATTGCTATCACTTCACGTAATATTCTAGAGTACATATAAGTAAAATAATTCATAGGAAAATGATGCCATCTATCATGGAAGATAACAACAATGCCTCCTAGCATAACTATAGCAATACCCAGGAGAGAATAGCATTAAAAGACACATGACAACAGTATGTCATACGCATTACGTAGGCCCAAGCCCAATTAAGAGATTAAGAACATCACACAAAAATAAAAAAAGAGAAGAATATTGTCTCAGTCATCTTTGTCCTTACTATTGAATCTGACTTGCCAAAGAAACTGGACTATGAAGATATAAACTTGTTTGGAAATGACAGCGCAAGGAGGAAGCCCATGGTTATTTAAATTGGTGTTCTGGCCTTTGGTAGTAGACAATACCCATTAAAATTTAATATTAAGTTCTTTGTATTAAGTTATTATTTCTATTTGTAATTTTAGTAAATGCACATTTATATTACCAAACTCTAAGATTAATTACAGGTGCTATCAAAACCACACCAATAGCAGCTATGGAAATACTAACCAACCAATGCCCCATTGAATATGAAATAGAAAAAGCGGCTCTTATTCAACATGAAAAGTTGATCAGGCTCCCATTCAATACATGGCACAAGAGAAACTTTACACATACACTAAAGACTCAGGAGAGCTTTCTTTCCAAAATTCAAGACATCAAGAAGAATGTATACCTTCCTAATTCAAAGGAAAACTTCATATCTAAAGTCAATCCGACACAAACATTAGACATCACATATTATTTACACCTGACAGAAGAAGTTAAGAAAAGTGATACTCCAACTAGTGTTCTAAAATTATTGGCATTAGAGACAATCCATACTAGATTTCCAGAACACGAATGGCTCCATATTTATACTGATGGATCATTGAAATCAAACCAAGATGGAGCAGGTGCTGGAGTCACATGTCACCTCTTTTCCTATTACAAATCTTTAAGTTATGGAACTACAAACTTTGATGGAGAAATTGAAGCAATTCGAATGGCCCTACAAAATCTTTTGTACAGAATTTCACATTTTCAGCAAGCAGTTATTCTCTCAGATTCCAGGGCAGCAATTATAGCAATTACTTCCAAGTTGTCACCAAAAAACCAAACAATTATAGAATGTTCGAAAATCCTTACCCATCTAACAGCACTTCAAAAACACCTAGTCTTCCAATGGATACCAGCTCACTGTGGACTGAGTGGTAATGAGAAAGCTGATTTTCTTGCAAAAAAGGGTATCGGCAATGTGCAGAAATCAATAGTTAATCTACCATTTTATGCAGCTAAAAGATTAGTCAACTCTGAATTGAAAAAAATTATTGAAAAATATTACTATGAAAAATCAAAAAATAAAAGATGGCCACTACCAAACATTCAAACAGTAATTCCTGAGTATCCTCGAAAAACAGCACTTGCAACCTTCAGGTTGATTACAGGACATGATTGTCTGGCAAAACATTTAAACAGAATTGGGATATATTCTTCACCACTCTGTCCTCTATGTGATCTACAAGACGAAATGGATCGAGACCACCTTCAAATATGCCCGGCCACTTCTAATGCCCCATCCATCAGTGAAAAATATTGGAGAGCAAGAGGATTAAAGACTTCATTGTCAGAAATCCAGCATTAGCTAATAACAACATTTATATTACTTACCACTCATAATTAAGATAATTAAGTACACACAAGATGAAAAAACACTCCCATGTTAAGGAAATTATTAAATATACATATGTATTTCAGGTTGGGCCAACAAACTTATCTTCTGGGGAAGGACGGGGGTCAGGGGCATCAGAAGATCTATATATTAAACTGCTCTTGTGCAGCGCAATCTGTATACTTAAGGTATGGACAATTTAACAGTTTATAGTGATGAAAGCATATCTATTACAGTATATTTACAAATGTATAATCTGAAATACAGTAGAAGCCTGAAATAGTGTGGTCTGAAGTACTGTGAATTTGGATTTAATGTGGAGAAAGTATGTCCCTCAAAAATATATCATATTTTTTATTTCTTTATTTTTGAACATTGAGTTTAAAATTTTCTTCAAAGAGGGGTGCTGGAATATACTTTTCATTACCCCTAGCATGGACCTTGGCCACTGCATTGCTAAGAATTTCCCGAAGTAACAAGCACATGGAAATAAACAAGATGATTCTGTGTATGGAGGAGTAAAATGAATCAAACATTATTCCTCTCCATCTTGCTACAATCAAACAATATGCAGAGAAAACAACAGTGAATTATACTGTCAAACAAAACTTATTGATTGCTTTAAGATGATGCAAAATTAGGTTAGTGTAAAATGGGTACAGTGTAATAACTGTAAGTACTAAATAAATTAAGATCACTTGCAGGACTGGAATGCACCCCTAGCATAACTGGAGTGTAATTGCATTTAAAAGTGGTGTACTTTGCTGTATAGTACATACTTTACGAAGTACTGTAATTTATTATTGTACAAATGTTTTCCAACACTGCCACAGGATCGATTTTTGTCATTTCTAAGCTCACATTTTGATATACCAAGGAATAATGGTTATAACGCAGGATTAAAACATGTCGCCCAACAACCGGATTGTTTTGGGATTCTACTGTAAATATGTAGAAAGACACTGAGCAGATGTTTTTAGCTCCATAAGATGGTAACATGAACATTTTCAACCACATTCAGTGTCTACACAATTTTCTTGCTTGTTCCTGGCTTATCATTACGTAGATGCAGTTGACCTAAAGCAACTAGCATGCCTGGTAATGTTACGTCTATCCAGCACTTTTCCATGGCTGAAGAGTCCCCTGAATATGTGTTGTCAACTAACCTATTACACTAATTCATTGTGCCTGAAATAAGTTTACATGGCAAAAGCATGATGTTTAGTTGTCCATCCCTCCATGTTGACCACACAAGCAAAATGGCAGCTAATAAAAGAATGCCGTATTATGCATTTATTGTTCATGTACCACGTCCACAAGTCAAAATACGCTATGAACACTGCCACACTCTAGAGTAGAAAACACAATAGCATTAGCTTATTTTTTGGTAGTTCAAGTTCTGAGTGACCGTTTAATGAATGTGGTTTACTTCCGGCCATCCCTGTTGTAATTACAGTTTGGTACAATGTGAGTGTAAAAAAAAAAAAAAAAAAATTCCTGTAATATATATGCAGTCCTTTTTTGTGAAGTTTCATATCCATATTTATTGCACTAACCTGAAAAAAACTGAATTCCAAAATAAAAATTATTATGAGAAAAAAGCAAAAATATTGGTATATTTAAGTACTTTCTCTCAGAAATCATTAAAAAGAGAATTAGGAGTACTGCACATAAGGATGTATCACAGAACTGGATTATTTCAGCTCTTTAGTTCTTTTCTCTCAGAAGAAAATTAGTTTTTCAATATCTTAAAATCCATCACACTCAATAATTACATATAATTCTGAGTACACTAACAGGTTATAAAAGGCATGGAAGGTTTTGGTTTTGTAGCTCGTATAAATTTTGAGGAAAGCGTGAATATGTATAGGAAAATGTATTTTTGAAAAAACAATTTTAATTGAAATTTAACTTGAGAAATAACTCACATTTACAAATTTTGGAGAGTAGTCATTAACTGCATTCCCTCCTGCCTCATCGCTGACTAGTCTGCAACTATAGTTTTGAGATCACAAGGAAAAATATAATTTTCCCCAAAAAATGCTGAAGGTGGATTTTATAAGCTGTAATGTGTTTTAATGTTTATACAAATATAACAATATTTCAGTTACGAACAAGCTTCTGTATTGAATCTGATTTTTTGAGTCACTTTATTTACACTTGAGTATAAAATGTTGGAAAAATTGAAACGTTTTCAAGATCATTCGATCTCATCCTCAGCCGTTGAAGCAACTGAAGCCACTTCATTCTCCACCACCTCGCTGCTGCTACGTTCCTGTTGCCATGTGGTGTTTGTTCATGCCAGGATTTCAACATTTACTATTTTATTACTGTTTTTGAGGATGTACATTTTTTCTCAAGTATACAGTTCTGTCGGTGAAGTAAATGATTTTATGTTATGGCCAATGTTATGGTTTTCTATCCAAAAATGGTGTGATACAGCAGACTTTTCTGTTTGTTTCAGTTTTATGTTTCTCTAGTGTTCCTTTAGCCTGATTTCCAAATTTCTTTTACTTTTTCCTATGTGGCTTTTTTCACAACTCTCACAGTTGATCTGGTAAATTCCGGATTTTAAAGTTATGGGGATTAAGAGGTAGAACTGGAACTTAAAAATTCAATGCCACAACTGGGATTTGAACCACAGACCTTCCGCTTGCCGGGCGGACGCTCTAACCACTGAGCTATTGTGACAAACTGCCAGAATGGCATTAAATTCTCAAGTTAGTTACTTTGCCCACACACGGCTTGTGTGTTTAAAAACACCAACAGTAAGTTTGTTGGCATAAATAAATAATAATAATTATGGGGATTATATTTTTAAGTGGCTTGTTTGGCAGGTTCAGACTGAATTTGTTTTGAGGTGCTAGTCTTAAGTTTAATTTTTTAAAGATGCATTCAAACTTTCTAAAAGCCTAGGGATGGTAGGTGAATTTTCTGTATTTCCAGTTTGTGTTTGAAAGCAGTGTCAATGCAGTAGTTTGTAAATTACCTTGAGGTTTTCTTTCTTTTTAACAGATTTCTTATGAAGGCCAGATTGAATCTATTTAATAATATTATTTCTTGTATGTGCTGTTGCTCTTTCAAAAACTCTCTTTACTTAATAAAGAGAATGGTGGAGAATGAAGTTAGCTTCAGTTGCCCAACGGCTGAGGATGAGATTGAATGATCTTGAAAACATTTCAGTTTTTTCAAACATTTTATAAGTGAAGATGAGTGTAAATAAAGTGACTCAAAAAGCCAGATTCAATACATGAAGAATACTTCACTGTTAATAGTGCTTCTATTTTTAACATTTACAAGCTTCTGTAACTTAAAACAATGTTCACTGGGGTTTGGGGACACCTTAAAACCAAACATTAGTTGGAAAAAGGAGGTACATACTACAGAGTGGTGTATGATAATCTCTATGCCACTCTGCAGTAAGTGGGACTAGCATAAACAGTTGTCATTCCCAAAGAAAAGGATCCGCTACAGTCTGTTATTAAAATTAAAATTTTCAAATTCTGTGCTAACCTTGATTACAGTTGGTATTGAAAATGATAGCTTGCAATATGTGGAGTCAAATTTTGGCACTAACTTCACTTAAATGTAAATGTGGAACATGTTTCAGAAGCTATTGATTCTATCCTTGTCCTGGGTGCTACTGGCAACAGTGGAGAATACAAGTTGTGGTTGTACCACAGAAGCAACAACTTCTGAAACATGTTCCATATTTATATTCAAGTGAAGTTTGTGTTAAAAATCTGACTCAACAACCTTGCAAATTATTGTTTTGCTTCACTGTTTCCAACTTCCAACCAAAAAATCAATTGATGTTCCCCTGCTGCAAGCATCGCTTGCATCTCTAAAAGGAAGCTGACATTTATACATCTACTAAAATTCTCTTGATTTCTTTTAAATCACAGATTGTGTATAAGTTGTCTTTTATACTTCATCTTTAGATCTTCCATACATAAAAGTTGGAAGCTGATCAAATTGGGGAATCTAGAGAGCAATAATTCCCTACCTTGTCTTCAAATATTTTCTTTATTAAATTTTACGTTTCTGCTGTATGTGGAGTTGGTTGGCTAACTATTCAAAAAACGGGTTAAGTATTTGTGTTCTGTATCTTTTACTATTGATCGTATCTTCAAAAATTACAGAGCCTATAATGCTATGTGGAGCTTTAGTGCTTCATATGTTGATTTTATCATCAAGTGCAGGAGCTTGAATGAGATGGGGCTTTTCTGTGCAGCACTATTTACTGTTTTGTGTTACAAATGGCTATAAACGTGAAACCATGCTTATCAGTGAAGACAATAAGCTTAACCTCTTGAGCGATGGCCATTTAAAATGTCCGCGAGCCGAGAAGTGCTACGCAATATCCAGCGCAGGGCATTTAAAGTGCGTCGTATATACACAGCTGTATTTTGTGTAAATATTAAGTTATTTTAATGAAACAAAAACTGGTATAAAACTCGTATGCAGTATAAATGTACGTCATCAGCAAAGTTGAGTTGTATTTACAAAACGTTGAAATGGCACTATTTGGTTTCACTGTGGTGAAAAGTCAACTCTGCTCTGTCGAACGCATCTAATATAAGTTCTCGGAAAGAAACAGTAAAGAAACACCCATTGTATGTGTGGCTTATGTGTCAGCACACTGTGTAATAAAGCACTACTGTATGCGTGGTCTCTTGAGTCATCAGAATAGAGGCACATTGCAACTTTTGCTTACGCGAGTTTCGTAACTTAGTAGAGGCCGCTTCTTTCTTTGTTGAAATACATATGTATACTTTCCTGCTTGTAGCTGAAGGGAGAAGTGGTATAACAAGGTATTTTTGCACCAACTGGATATAACCATATACAACTGTTTGGTAATTTGGAGAGCTCTCTAAACCCACACAGGACAATGACCGACCTTGACTTCCGACTATAAATAGCTCGCAGCCAAATTGAACAATACCACGTTGGGGGTTGAAAATCCAAAACCCCTGTACCCCTCAGACTTCAAGGAAAACATTATCCTAAAAGGATACCACCAACAGCAAAGAAGTCCCGCCCATCTTGAAAGTGTTTTGTGTGCCGCATGAAGGGAATTCGCAAATGTGGAGATGTAGGTACCGTTGTGTGTTTATCCCTGTTTTGAGGTAAATCACTGCAGAACGAACATATTAAGGTAAGCCAGTAAAGTATAGACCTTACTAAAATGTTTCATAAAGGGAAAATTAAAATAAGTTGAGTTTGATAAGGGATAAATAAGGGTTAAATGCTTAAACACACAGGACATGTATACACGCCCATATCGCTCATCCGTCATTTTAAATGTACATGATTTCACGTCCATATCCCTGAAGGGGTTAAGATTCACAATGCCACCAGCAACAACTTGTAAAACTCAGTTACTAAAACTTGCACAACTCACACTATCCATAGGGGGTAATTCATATGCTATTGCCACTTTCTAGGGCTTAAATTTAAAAATGTTGATGACTCCAAGTAACCCTTGCTTGTGAGAGGCAGCAGGGATACTTCTGAGGAGGATGTTCCTACCTCATCAAGATTTTCTTCATAAGTACAAGTAGGTTCTTCTTTCCATGCTTATTGAAAACTCACCCTGTTTCTTTGTACTTTTTTTACAAGATTTAATATACAAGGGCAATTTGGAAACTAACCTCTACAGTCACGTAGCACGGGAAGGAGTGGGATAGCACTGGCATTTTTGCTTTATCATGCAGCATAATTCAGTGTGTGTCCAGTGCTGCTGGCATTACAAAATGAATACCATGTTTTAAAATCCTGCCAAATAGAAGGAGGAGATGAAGAAGAAGAAGAAAAAGAAGGAGGAGGAGGAGGAGGAGGAGGAGGAGAAGAAGAAGGAGGAGAATAAGAAGAAACAAAGACACTTCATGTGGTTGAAGAGATCACTTGGCACAAAGCTGTAAAGGGGGATGATCAAACTGTCCCATTTAAATTTACTGAAAGGTTCCTGAGTTTTTTGAGCGCCGAGATGTTGAGGGTTGTCTTGCAACTGCCTGTCAGCATATTATGACACTCAATGGCTGTTTGTTGTCATGCCGAGCATCTTGCATTTGGCACTTTCACTAGTAGTGCTGGAAATACAATGAATCATGCTGCACTGCTATATAAAAATAGGGGCACTGTCTTCACTACTTCCCATGCTACTGACAATGGAGTTGGTTAGATTCTGAATTGCACTCAAAGATAGTGCTCATATGTGGAATGAAAACAGGAAATTTCTTTGCAAAACAGTCACACTTTTTCACAATTCCTATTTCTGAAGTAACACTTGACAAGACATTACATTGATGTAATGTGAACATTTGCGATGCCATATTAAACCAATCTTCAGTGTGGATGTACTTCAATGGACACAAGAGAGCTGATAGGCAATTAAAGTGTAGCTACTGGTTGCATATGACCAGGTGTTGTGTCCTTGAGGCCGAGAGAGAGAGAGAGAGAGACTGACTGTAGTGTGCGACTATAGCCGACCCTGTTTGCCAGGAATGACAAGAGGTGCTCAGGACTTACATGTTGCTGTTTGACATAGAGAATGTATGGGCAATACTGTACTTCTGATTAGGTTTTGTTGATTTGCACCACTTAAAATTTTGCACTGACAAGAACAGCAGCAAATGTGGCTAAATATAAACAAATGCATGAGCTTTCCTAATTTCTTTTTTGATGGGGTGTTAGGTGACCACAAAATGTTATACTTCTCTCAAATGTCAAAATTTTGGATGGAACACAATGCTTCCTCTACCCACCTTAGGTAAGCAGTAGAGAAAAATTGATCTTTGTGGTGTTTATTGTAATAATGTGACATAAAACAAATAGATGTTAAAGAATAACTTTACCTTTTGCATCTATTGGGAAGTTGCCAACTGTTACCACATCAACTGTCTTCACATAAATACTGGTTTTATCACAAAAAGGATGCATTGTTAGTTTGCTTTATTTTGAAAAATGTTTCTTTTAAAAACTGTGCATATGTAGATATATAAGCAATGTTTACATAACAATGACTTTGACCAGGGCCAATTTTAGTGGGCAGTCTCATATATTCAATAGTTTAGTACTCCTATAAATCAGTTGCCTTCCTGCTGAAATACATAATAAAATTAATAATCAACAAGTCACATACAGGGTTCTTCATTTAAAACCTAATGGAGCACATGGTGTTTCACCTCTCCTGCGACCTTGGTGGATTCCCCGACTACTGGCTGCTGTTGTATGCATGGTGGTACGGATCAATCACCAACATGAACAGGCACTTGACTCTAGAGCAACGCGTTTTTGCATGCAAGAGTTATTATAAATGGGAATCACCAAGTCGTGTTCACACAGCGTATATTCAAACGTTCCCTGGTGAAGTGCCTCCTTCCAGATTTACAATTCACGAGATTGTGGAGAAATTCGAAATCACTGGTTCAATGGCAAACAAAAACCAGAAACGTAAATATAGTTTTAACAGAGGAAATTTTAGACAAAATAGGTGCATGTTTTGAGTGTTCACCAAACAAATGCATCCCAAAATTAGCACAACAGAAGAAAATTTCAGTCTTCTGCACATGGAGCAATTAAATTCTTAAAACTAAAACTGTATATGTGTACAAGTGTCCATGCTTTAAAACAAGGTGACCAAGCATCACAAATGCATTATTGTGAATGATTTCTTTCATCAGCGAATGACAGGAAGAACTAAAATAAAATATTAGAAATGAAATTGGTAACATTACAGTGGCTCAACATAATCGTGTGAATCAGAATGTGTTCTCCCGATATAATGCTAGTTTAGCCGAGGGTGGACCACATTTCCAGCATCTTCTATAAGGTAAGAGTGTTATACATGCTTTACATGCAGGGTTTATGTAGAAGCAAAGCCGGCTGTGGTAGACCCAATCGCAGGCGAAATGCTGTGCACCAGTTAGATTTTAAATGAAGAACCCTGTATTTCAAGTGCTTTTTCACATTAACAGAAAATGAATTGCTTATGTACAGTTAAAAAACTGGCTTAATATGCCATGTAAATTACTAGTATATTACATGTATATTATGTAAAAATATAACAGGTAAATTTACCCAATAATCCTGTTGGTAATTTATGATTAGGCTTAGTGGTCCAGCTACATTAAAGAGAAATCAGGTTAGGCGCGCTCGTAGTGCATGTGACGGCAGTGTGGGGAACCAGTTCTGTCCGTCTGCTCTACAGACAAAACATGCACAACTTCATTCTTTTGGTAGCTCACCTACTAAGGTTATTTATGATTATTATAACTTGCTGCAGCCAGGATTGGGTCAGTAGAAAACTGTGATAATATATATGTAGGCATTCTACTGTAGAGTATGTAACTTACAACATTACTTACTATCAAATAATCTAATGTAGAAAATTAAATTTCTGTTGCAAGAATGAGTAGATATGGAAAAAGGTTACAACTTACATTAATCTGTAATAAGGACACTGTTCAGACATTTGTGTTTTGATTTACCATATAGCAATACACAGTAATCTAAATCCATGCAATATATGTATCTGGTATGCAAATTAGCCTTGCATGGCTTAAACACAAAAAATATGTGTTGCACTCACATGACTGTGTCTACTCTTGTACAAACTATTCTTACAAACTCTTATTCCTCAATGTACTCCATGTTAATGTTTATGAGATAAACATTTGCACAAATTTTCTTATTACTAGCTTTCTTGCAGGTGCAAGGGGAATATGGGAATACAGTAGACTTTAAGCAATAGTCAGATGTTTTAAACCTGGTCACTATGTGATAACTTTGAAATTCTGTTCTGCTTGCACAGTCAAAAGATAATAAAATGAATAAGAGCTTCTCTTTTTTGAAAACTATTGAAAAATTCAAATAACAATTAATACCTCCAAAATGGTTCACTTTGCAAAAAAAGAAAAAAGTTAAATTCAAAGGTAAAGCAATCAAGAACACTAAACAACACTTTAGAATTTCCTGGAACATGTTTTGGAGACCCATTTTCCTCCATTATCATTCGGACATTGATTGGTTGTCCTCTGGTGGTGGTTCAAGGAACTTGCTGAACATATCTTTCTGGGGAATGTCGACATTGAACACTCCATTTCTATTTTTCAAAATGAAGATTTGTTCTCATGTGAATAGCTCGTTTCCCCATTATGGGTTTGAGAAGTTTCAATTTTGGATTTATGTTTCGATTTCTTGTCCAAAAGTGGATAGCAACTACTGAGTTATCTGTTTTTGTTTCCGAAGCATTCCTCGGATCTTGTTTCCAAATTTCTTTTGGATTTTCCTATATAAACTTGATTACAGTCACTGCATACAATTTGATATATGCCAGATTTTTTATTAGGTGGAATAACATCTTTAGTGTTTTAGCTTAGTAGATTTTTTTTATGGAGTAATGTTTGACTGGTGCTAACTGAATGTTATGTTCTTTGTTTCTGTTGCTGTGTGTGTTGTAGTTTTAGTAACTTTATTTGTTTTTACTAGTGTCACTTTTCTATCCATTAATTATTTGGGAAAGCCATTTCTTTGTCCTATTTCAATTATTTTGTTATATTCTGCTTTGTATTCTTCTGTTGGAAGAGGGATGTTCAGTCTATATGTTAAAACTACTGAAGATGGCCTGTTTGACCTCTTGGGTTGTAACCATTAGCTTTTATGTAGTTGTCTGTCTGTGTTGGTTTTCTGTAAATGCCAGTTTATTCTGTTGTTACTTTTGATTATTTTTAAATCAAAAAATGGTAGCTGCTCATCCTTTTCTACTTCCACAGTGAATTTTATGCTTTTTTCGTGGATGTTTAAGAGTTTTAGTGCATCACTGATGTTTTTTTGGAACTATTGCAAATATGTCATCTACGTACCGCTGCCAGAGTTTGAACATTCAAGGGAAACTTTTAGTGATCCTTATTTCTGTTATTTCATGAAAAACAAACACACAAATCAGCAGTTGCCACCCACTTTTGGACAAAAAATCACAACATATATCAAGAATTGAAACTTCTGAAACAGATAACTGGAAAACAAGATCTGTCCACAGGGAGTAAATCTTCATTTTGAAAAACAGAAATAGTGTGTTCAATTTCGACATCTCTCAGAAAGATATGTTCAGCAAGTTCCTTGAACCACCACCAGAGAAGATGTCAGAAAAACCATCACCAGCCACACCACAGAAAACCAGTACTTGTCCGATTGATAATGGAGGAAAATAAGTCTCCAAAACCTGTTCTGGTAAATTCTAGTTTAGTGTTATTGAGCAACTTAACTATGAATTTAATTGATTACAACAACAGTTAACACTTCCAAGAAAGAAGAAAGAAAAAAGTATTTGACATAAATTATATATTTTAACAAGATCTACATTTTTGCTTATCTTTTATAGTGTATCAGTTATGCAAAATTCATTCAGAATGAAGAGGACTTTGAGGATATTCCCAGAAAATTCAAGATTAAATTTAATTTGTCTTGAAAAATTTAGACAATGGTATTTTAACCAAAATTAGAGCTATTTTTGATGAAATAAAACTTTTCCAAAATGTTCCATGTAAAGGATAGTCTGGGCTGGGGAGCTTGTCTTGAAAATCTTAAGAGTTGCATCCTTGGATGATCCCTATCTTAAATATCAAGTTTGGTATTTAACCAACTTGTTTCCGAGTTATGCTCTTCATAGGCATACACAAACATTTTCTAAAAATTATTTTTCTTTTTGGTTAAGGGGACCCCAAAACATGATTTCAGGTGAAATTTGGATATCATATTTTTGGGTGGAAGGGAATATTTCCCCTTTACTATATGTAGTACAGACAGCAAAATTGTTTAGTATTTCTTAATATATGGTGATGAAAAATGACAAAATTATACTGAAATTCAAATCAAAACAGTAGATTGTGAATCAAGCTTTGCTATTTTGATGCTAACAACATGTTGAGGAGGTAAGAAAAGGAATGGCCCTTTATGAAAGAACAAAGGGGAGGGAATTTGAGCTACAGCTATACCAGCTTCTGTAAGTTATACAGATGGTTAGTCTATATTATGCAGATATGTCAACTAAATATTCTCACTGTTTTCTTTTCTTTTTTTCTTTACCTGATTATCCTCCCCTTCTGTAGGACTTACATCCCTAGGACTTAGAAGCCAGTGCCTAGGTTCAAACGCCTGTAGGGGAGCACAGGAACCTATGGACCGGACAGAGTGAAGATCTGGAAGCGGGTGGTCAGCCACGCACCAGGTATGATAGTGAGAAAGAGGATCATATGAAATGCAGGCGAAATTGATGATTGGAAAGGTGATAATGGAGCAATTGGTAGAATGAGTGGCAGGGGAAACTGGAGAAAACCCATCCTGATGCTGCTTTGTCCATCACAATACCACATGCAAGTCCGTGGGATCGAACCCGGGCTGCCTAGGTGGTAGGTGAATGCTCTAACCACTCGGCCATGGCACCACCCTCTCACTGTACTCTTCTGTTAAAATAATGCACCGTATTGTATAAGCAATCATGTCACGAAGTGACAAAAACCTTCTGTCAACTGTCAATATTAAAAAGCAAGTTAGGAAAAATTTAGTGATTGATTTAAAAGTGTTTAGTGTGATTGAGGCTTCAAACAGCTGAATGATTGTAACTAAGGCATGGCAATATGTGGAAGTTTTATTAGATTATTTGGAAACACAGGGTTTTGAATACAATAACATTATTGCAGCATGCAAAATACAAATTGTAATATGGAAGAAAATGAAGATCAGAATCAGAAAAGTATCAAAGACTATTTCAGGGCATAGCTGTTACGTAAAAAATGATACCTGTAAACTGTACACCCACTGAGTATAATCATATAAAAGGTATATAGATTTAAAAGTAAACTTATGTACTATGGAACTTGCAAAATCAACTTACCCATTATCCAGGTACATAATTCTACTGACTAGCCAGGATAAGTAAGAATACTGTACATTAGTGTTATCTGTCCGAATTTTCATTCAATTATCAATTATCTGATGCCATTATTTTTGTGCTATATTGCTTAAGGGTGATAGCACCCTGGTATTATGAGACTAAATAAATATTTTGTTTGTCAACAACATTGTCAATTGCTGGGATCAATCAATGCAGCCAGTGTGCTGGAATTCCATTCAGGAG
This sequence comes from Tenodera sinensis, assembly GCA_030765045.1. Taxonomy (NCBI): domain Eukaryota; kingdom Metazoa; phylum Arthropoda; class Insecta; order Mantodea; family Mantidae; genus Tenodera; species Tenodera sinensis. The sequence goes on along the minus strand of CM060961.1, from coordinate 32,860,584 downwards.
GAGTATTTTTACATGCCGGTAAATCTACTCACAAGGGGCTATTGCTTTTAAGTAAATTTGAAAACCATCAGTCTGGACCAGAGTTGAACCTGTGACCTTGGTATCAATAGGCCAGCACCTAAACAATTGAGCTAGCCAGAAAGATTATGAAAGCATGTCAATAATCAGCTCCTTTACTTAGATAAAAGTTACATGTTTAATAGCCAGTTGGAACTTACTAAACTAATAATATTCATGACTTTATAAAATCTCATGTGTTACATTCATATAACTTCTTCTACACACTATCATTTATTTTTATATAGTTTCTACAAGCCATTCTTACGAAAGCTCAAAAAGTGCCCTCAAAATAGAAAATGGCCTAAAATGCCCGAAAAATGACCTAAGAAATATGCATTTTCGTAATCTGGTATCCACATGTTAGCAATGTCTATGATGCAACAGTTAAAACAAGCCTGGCAAACAGTACTCACCACGTATGAAGATATTCCCCAATTTCCCCTCCCTTCGCGATGATGAAAACAGAAAACTGGGGAAAAACGAAGCGAAAACCGGTTCTACTTAGCACGTGCTACTGCAGTTAAGGAGGGGGGACTCCTCTCTTCGGAGTAATGTTCGTCAGGCCTGAGTTAAAAGATGACATGTCGTCAGAATTGGGTCCTGCTTATAAGTCACAATATTCAAAGAAATAATTATTTACATTATCTAGACATAAATTGTATGATTTTCTTTGTACTCCACATTTACTGAAGTATTGCTTTTATGAGTAGAAAAATAATGTATTATACTACATATAATGATCCAAACCTGACTGCAGCTGCTTATTAAACATTTTTTTTTAAATTTTGATTCTGTTATGAGGTATGTGAGCTGAGCTTTTGGGGAAGGCAAATCAAACTGATATAGGTCAGTAATATAATTTTACTGGGGTAAGAGCTCAAAATCAGCATATAACCAGATGAGCAAAGCATCACACCATTTATGATATAAGTCATGAAACCCAAACATATACTTAAGAGGTGAAAGAAAGCACAACATTTACTGATTTTGCATTATATAGCAACTTCATTATAAGCACTTTCTGTTATTTAAAACAAAATAACAGAAGTATCCACAACAGTTTGATTAATGTGAGTGCTTATTGCCTGAATATGCCACAAATGATTCACAGCAACAACACATAATAAAACAATTTGGAAGCACAAAAGCCTAAGCTTCTTACACAGTCAAACTGAAGAGTGATTGATTGCAGATGTACCTGCCCTAGGCTGGGTTAGAGTAGCAGTGACATCTCGCTCTCTAAGTTTGGGTATGATGCACTCCTTTATGTGCACCTCAAGGTCTTGTTTCTCCTCGCCACAATGTTGGCAAACTCTTCTAGCCACACTAGAATTACAATAGAACACTTTAGAACTTCACAAGTACATGGTAACAATGGAATGGAAAAAGGAGAGTTTAAGTCCCTATCCTGCCTATGTTAAATCTGATAAATTCATGACCAATAACTCAAACTACTTAAGATATCAGTTGGAAGGTTCTACAGGCAGTAGAGGCATGTCTTCTAAGTTCACTGACCTACTTTACTACAGTAAGTTGTTTATGATTTATTTAAGTATACCATTTTTTATTACTATTAATTTGCAATTCTTTTTTTAGTCTCCTGCAGGGTGGCACATGAAATGTCATACATTGACATTTTCTAATAAATATTTTATTTGCAGGTTGGCAACTTTGGAATTTTGTGACAAGTAACCTAGTTCTTGCGTGGTTTAACAGAAGGCAGCAGTTGTCGCTATCATGCATGTACGTCACCACCATTTCAGTTTAGTAATATAGCGGAAAAGGCCAGTTGAGGTTAGAACAGAAAGTGAAGACTGCATTGTTTTACGTGGAAACAAAGAGTGTAGCAGAGACTCAGCGATGCTAACTATGAAGTCAACGTTAGTTATGAGTAGGGCCAGGCATTTAATGACCTATAATTTGGTACAAAATGCAAAATAAAAAATGCATTTATGACCTAAAAATTACAAAAAATGACCCAAAAAGATTACCCCAAAAATGTTAAAGTTACCAAAAAATAAAGAATTGCCAATAAAAATGCTATTAATCATAATCATCATTATTACTACCTTAAGCACTCACTTTGTTACTAAGTTACATAAAATCAAAATATTAAAAGAAAATTATAAATATACATCTTTTATTGAAGAAATTCCATTTCAGTGCACTTTTATAACAATTTTAAATTGCAGTTAATCACAAATTGGCAGAGATTCTCAAACGAAAATGACTGTCTATTGTCTGCTAGTACTGACTTATAAATGGAAAAGCTCCTCTCTACTTCAACGGAAACAATTGGAGCATACTGAAAGCAAGCAATATCTCCTGGATTTAACTCACAGTCAGCAAGAGAAAACTGTTCACCAGACAAAGCACTGCCAATTGAACACAATGTTTTGTATCCCCTGTTCTTGTCTATACACTTCTTTATTTTCATTGCCACTGCATCACCCACTTTACCATATGCACGGCTCAAATCATTCACTACTTTATCCACTATTTGTAGCCGATCCATTAATGTCACTTGAGATTTTTCCAGAGAAGTTATTGCATCAGGAAGGAATCCAAAATTGGTGTTTATGTAAAAAAGTTTACCCGCAATTTCTTTATCAGCCAGCAGTTCTTGCGCCTTTTTAATTGACACAGATTCTGTATTCTCAAAAGAATCAACTACTTTCTTCACAACGACAAAATTCTTGCAATAATAACTACAAGCCTCAAGCCATGTTCCCCATCTAGTCAAAACAGGTGAAAAGGGCAGTTGAATTTCTGGAGCTTCTGCTTTGAATGCTAAAACTCGAAAAGAGGCTTTCAAGAATACTTTCTTGATGTATGCAATTAATTTATCCACTTCAGGAAAATTTGCATGTACTTCTTCCGCGACCTGGTGTAATGCATGCGCTAAATATGTCACATGCACCATTTTTGGGTAGAGTGCACTTAAAGAAGCAGCAGCTTTTATCATGTTGAGTGCTGCGTCTGTTATGAAAAGCAATACATTGGAATTTTGCATCCCATTAGGCCAAAGTATTCTCAATGCATGGTGAAATACTACTGATGGTTGAATAGTTCACTTTGTCCAGCTGCTCACAATGTAATAGAAATTGTTCTCTGGGGCTGTGTGCTTCTAGCACTTCAACTATAACATTCGCTACATAACGGCCTACAGAGTCTGTTGTCTTGTTGATGGATACAAATATATTCTTTTCTCCAATCCTTTTTCTTATTTGTTGCAAAGTTTTGTTGTAGCACCGATCCACATAGGTTCTTCTCAATGTTCTGAGATCTGGAATTAATTTTCCTGTCTCCTCTTCTAAGAAAGTGTGCAGCTTAGGATGATTCAGCTTCACATAGCTTCTCACAAAATGGCGAAAATGTTGAATGAGTTTCGCCCAGAAGAATCTGCTGTAAGATTACATTGGATTTATTTTCAAGTTGTTGCAGGCCACGTTTATGGTTCTCCCATGACATATATTGTTCCACTCTAAATGTTTTTTCAGCAGGCACTCTCACATCACAAATCTTGCAGAATAATACATGACCGTCCGTGAAAAAATATTTTCTGTATATTTTGAAACAAATGCCTTCAATTTAACACTATTACTTCCCTTCACTTTAGGCATTTTGCTCTTAAGGTGCTCGTACAGGTGCTAGGAACAACTGATCACCTCACTTAGCAGCACTACAATGCTGGTTTACCTGGATATAGGAATTTCCTTGGGAGTGTGGGCAAGTCCATTAACCACATTCCTTGAAAAATAGGAGTAGGAGGTAGCTTAAGCTCTAAGAAATTGAATTCCTAGAAGTGGGCCAGTTCATAATGCACATTCCTTGAAAAATAGGGGTAGGAGTTAGCATAGCATTTACTTAAATCAAAGAAATTGTATTGACAAGGAAAAATACTGAACTTTAATAGTAACCGCTCTCTAAAAAGCGGTTACTATTGCTGCTATTGCTCTCTTCAATATCATCAGTGAAAAATTTTGGAGAGCAAGAGGATTAATGACTTCATTGTCAGAAATCCAGCATTAGCTAACAACAATTTTAAAAAAATGAATTAAATACAAATAATCTTCCAATCTTCCAGAAAAGTGCTAAAAATGCTCAAAATAACCTAAAAATTGCCAAAAAAAGACTTATCCGTAAAAAAAGTAAGAAAATGCACAAAAATGCCCTAACAAATTGCTTTTATTTAACTCGTTAGTCAATGTCATATCTTTCCTTATATGCAAGTAATGTTTCAACCTTCGTAAGGGAAAGATGCAAAATCATTAATTGCCTTGCCCTAGTTATGTGACAACCTAATTATCTTCCTCTTTTTGTTGCTGACTATTTGTTTACCATTGTTGCTATCACAATATTAACCACTGTTCTATTACTTCTCCTATAACTTGAACTTCTGATAACTGGCCCTTTTCTTCTGACAAAATTTAAAAGACATACATTAAAAGTTGTTGAATAAAAACGACAGTACTTACTCTGGCTTCTGGGGAAATGCTTCAGTAAAGGTAACATCTCCAGAGTCGTCCTCCACAAATTCTGTGCATTCTGAAGCATGTTCCTTTTAAACAAAAGCAAAAAAAGTATAAGTCATAGAGCAAAGCACAGAAATGTTATACAGAGATATCCAAATACATGTGAACTGCTACGTGGTGTTTTTCCACTGCAAACGAGGAAATACGATAACAGCAGTTGATACATACAAGCTCACAAGCATTACTTGTTTTTCTCTGCTCTGCTCACAATCAGTATTGAGTTGACACGATGTCGTGTGGCTGCATTATTACCAGTGTGCTTTATTATTTAGTCCTGTACTTAGTCACAAAGTGTATCATGGCTCAGCATTTTTTTTCTACTGCACAGCAGCAGTTATTATTTTTTTCAAGTCAACAGTTGTCGCCCACACATATGTGAATACAATTTTGCGCCTTTCTTTTTTTTTTTTTTTTTTTTTTTTTTTGAGAATTAACCAACAGGGAGTGTGATTTTGTCTTTTTTCAACAAGACTCTGCAACAGCTCATACAGCCAATCTTTCGATGAGAACAATTGAAAGTGTGCTTCAGGACAGAATTATTAGTAGAAATTTATGGCCCCATCAGTCTCCCAAACTAACTCCCTGCGATTTCTATCTCTGGGGTAAACTTAAAGCATAAAGTGCACAAGACAAACCCACACACCCTGGAAGAATTAAAACAAAATATCCGTCAGGAAACTGCCAGCATTTCTCAACATGAATTACGGCGAGTGATGGATAATTTCCTAAAGAAGTGCCAAAAATGTATGGACAACGACGGTGGTCAGTTTCAGCATCTGCTATAATTATATTGGTAAGTAAAGCCTTTAAAAATGCTGTATGGTTTTATCCACGCTGTTCTATGACAGCAACAGTCACTGACAAGCGCAGAGGACCCGTACAGATAAAACACAGCACAGCCGGTTCACAGTCTTTTGGATCATCTGTTAGTTTCCTACACACAACTTCAATCAGTTAATTTTGATCGAGACAAAGCTTAGGAAGGAATTGGAAATGACAAAAACCATGAAAATGGCAAAGTCTGGTGAAACATATAGCAGTATATGATATGTGAAACCTATAGTTTCTATATATTTGTTACATTAGTAGATTTAGTTTGCTTAGCTGTTAATAGCTTCAGTTTTTTAACAGTATACTATACTTAATTTTGAAGCATTTGGTTCCTTAGTTACAATATCATTTTGGTTTATGATGGATAATTTTGAACATAACTATCTACTGGATCTAAACTTTAGTTAAACCTGATAAAGCTATTTTTAAAACTTCAAGATAAGTAAAAGACGTACTCTTGCTGATATTCCTTTTTTGAATATCCGTTTAAAACAGAAAGTAACTCTGGTTTTTGTTAGGAAAACTGTTAAATTTGATAGTAAAAGTGTGCATCAAAAAGCAGCAGATAGGAAAGTAACTGAAGTGGAAAGAAGTTTGCATTTTAAATGGTTGAATAATATTGAACAGCAGTTGTATTAATTGCATTTGAATTTGACTTATATTTTGGGTAACTTCATTTGGAATCGAAATTGTTAGAGTATCTCAATTTTAGCATGAGAAACAAAATAAAGAAATTAAAAAACAAGCTAAATAAATTATACACCAAAATAACTTTACACCCTGAAAATTTGGTGAAACTTAGGTTGGTGACTAATTATTCAACAATTTGCACCATATATATAAAAGATACATGGAGCTTATAGTTTCTATATATTTGGTGTACTAGTAGATATAAGGTCAAGTCTTATGCAGTTTTATGAAGGATTGTCCAGAGAATGCTTTCCCAATCTTAAACTGTGGGCAAAAGTTTTGTGTTTATTTGGTTTCACTTATAGATGTGAACAGTTATTTTCTATTATGAAACTAAACAAATCTCTGACTTGGAGATGAGCATTTAACAGTAGCTCTTCATATAGCCTGTTGTAATACAACTTCTCCAAATCTTGAATAACTGAGTAACATGAATTAATGTGCAACAGACATGTTTGGTTTTGTGCTTAAGGAAGTGTTTCATTACGTTGTGTTTGTATTTAGTTTTGTAGAGGAACATATGGTAACGGTACTGCAACTTCAACAAACCAGTTTCCGTACTTGGTTGACATAATACGCTGTGAATGTGCAGAGTGTAAAGTCTTCCAACCCTGTCTTAGAACTTCTATTAATGGATATCCAAATTTGTTAAGAATCTACTTATTATAAAAACAAAGCATATAGATTATTTCCTGTGTAACAAGGGCTAATTATTATTATTTCTCTAAAGTGCTAATGAGTTACCTCAATATCCTCTGTTCTAAACCATTTTCTACAAATAGGGCAGGTAACTTTATTCATTTTCGCTGCTCCTCCAGTTGATGAGCCTGGTGAAGTAAACACCACTGATATTTCATCATCCTGAAACAGAAGCAGTGCTGTATTCTACCTCAGCCACAAAACCCTTACTGCAGCATGACAATTTTATGATATACCTTCACTGTCTGTAGTAATATTACAAAATATGTCATTTCTAAGACTATTTTATGGAGAGTTAAATTTAGCCTCTAAGAAGAGCTATGGACAGGTAAGAATTCTGTTGCTTTCACCATCTTCTGGAGTTGTTCACAAAATAAGACACTTTCAGAGAAGGTTGTGGCAGGCTTGTTCATTAGTTTGTTGTTTAAGTATATTTCTTCATCTACAATATTTTGACAATTAAACTCAGATGTTATGACTGTACATGTATTTATCATATTCATGAACAGGTTTGCAGTTCAATACCAACACAACTATCCTTCATGACAAATTTCTTTCTTTTTAAGGTATTTCTTACTCCTAATAGCTGATAGATGGTGGGAGGGTACCCTAAACTTAGGCCTGGTATTTTTCCTTCCAATTATTTCATGTATCACCAGTGTCATCACCTGTGTTGCCATTTGAATTAAGAGCAGGCTATATTTATAATATAAATTCTGCACAGACAAAAACTAGAGAAATAATTACCTTAAAAGGATAAAAATTTGGTAGCAACAGATGGCCAGGACTGATTGAAGTCTGATATTTTTTTCTATTCAACTGGTTTAAAGCAGTGCATAAACTAGAACAGAGTAATGTTATTTATTTATGCCAACAAACTTACTGTTGGTGTTTTTAAACACACAAGCCGTATGTGGGTAAAGTTTAAGAGGTTTACCAGGAGAAATACGAACTGGCTTGAGAATTTAGTGCCATTCTGGCAGTTTGTCACAATAGCTCAGTGGTTAGAGCGTCTGCCGGGCAAGCGGAAGGTCTGTGGTTCAAATCCCAGTTGTGGCATTGAATTTTTAAGTTCCAGTTCTACCTCTTAAACAGAGTAATGTATTTAATTTTAACATCTAATTCCAGGGAAATAGCCTTTTTAGCTGTTTACAAGCACAAACACTTGAAAATTGGACGAAGATGTGGACAATTGACCTTCTAATAATTTCATTTTAATAATTTTACAGCAACAGAGCTGACTGGATCTTGCCCTTCTTGGATCTTTCAATATCAAATGCCTGACACAAGAACACCAAAGTATTGAAGTATTTCCTTTAGTTGCTGAATGCTGTTTATTCAATACAGTTTTCTGGCATAAAGGCTAGTAATGGGTAAAGAATGAGTGAGTAACTCACATGGACAGCATCTTTTCTTGGAACAGTAAAGTAATAATTCATTTGTAATGAACTGACAGCTCAGAAATTTCACCACATATCATTTGCATTACTGCTCATACCTCATTATTAATTGTCATTTGTCATTGACATTATACTCTCTCCCCTTCTGCTGGCCTTGCCTCTCCATAGTGGTCATAGATTTACTTCTCTGACCACTAAAGTACAAGACTGAATGCTTAGCTTGCAAGTGTCATAATGAAACAGGCAGGAATCCACAGTTGATAATTGCAACTGGATCCTCTAACCTATACTCCAAGCTTTATATATGTATGTGCACAAAAGCCCTAGTTACAAATAAGATTCAATTTGTAGTATGGCCAAATTTTTGAATAAACAATTTAACTGTTTCTAACAGGAGATGTTGTAGAGAAAGTATTAGCTTTTACTAAAAATAGTGTGACATTGGTCATACAACTATATAAGGACTAGAGGGGGGCTGGGCAGCCTGGAGTGGTTATGTGTGTGTGGCCATGGCACCAGATAACAAAAGGGGCCGAGAAGCTTCTTATTGATTCTTGCCGAGTCATTGCACACGTACACATGCAAAGATCTCGAAAGGTCATGTGACATCGGCTCCAGTATAAATAGGACCACGGACAATGCAAGCAGTCAGACAGTACCTTTTAGTTTTTTGTTTAGTTTTTGAGTCAGGAGTCTATTTTTCCAACCTTTCCATTTCTCTAATTTCTCTATAAACTCTTAACCCCTAACATGCGGACCTTTCATGGCATGTAATACATCCTCTGATTGGTAATTAGAGAATATGGTCTGTGAGTCAGTTTGAGTTGAGTTGTTGTTTAGTTGCGTAAGTCATCGTGTACAGTTAGGTTTTAGTTGCAAGATTATCAGTGAGTATGTATGTGTCATTGAGTAATTGTATCATAATAGTCAAGATATAAGAGACGGTGAAAGTGGAGAAAGACATTGAAAGACAAAGATTATCAGAAGAACAACTGTGAATTGTAATAGCAAAAAAGACTATAAACTGTGTTAGCAACGAGAAGGAAATTGTGCACTTGTAGTAACATTTAGAATACAATAAAATTATAGGAAAGTAACTGGGCTTTGGATTTTGCTGTTGTGTTACAATAGTAATATTAATAGAAGCTTTGCAACATAGGAATGATATGACAGAAAACTACTATTTGGTTGTAGGCAGCACTAAACATTTATTCCCTTTTTGGTGAATAATAATTTAAGTGTTAGAGGTATTAGTGCACAGCTCTCACATGATCGTAGATTCAAATATGATGAATAAGAAGTCCAATAACAAATTCATCTATCGTTAAAAGTAAAGGAGATTATTGAACATTTTTGAGTACAACATGAAATAATAAAACATTTAAATAAAAGTGAAAAGGATATGGCAACAGTAAATATGAAAGAAAAGGAATGGATAAAACACTAGCAGAAATATGGTTCCAGGAAGAACTAGAGTATAGATTTGATCACAATTCAAGAATTACAACAGGCATTAAAAGTAAAAAACAGACAAGCAACAGGGTCTGACAAAATAAACATAGAACTTTTAAAATACGGTGGAACTTCATTACATTTTGGAATACTTCACTTAATAAATCAGAGTTAGCAGAGTTGCAAAATCCCCGAAGAACGGAAAACAACAGAAGTGATATCAATATTTAAAAAAGGAGATCATAAACAATGTAAGAATTATACAGAAATTAGTCTTCTTAATACTAAATATAAAGTATATACTAGAATTCTCAACAGAAATCTGAAATCAAGGCGTTAGACAAGGGTGTAGTATTTTGCCTACTCTTCTTAATATTTATATAAAAGACATCATCCAAAATTGAAGAAGTATTATTTTTGAAATAATTAAACTAAACACTAAAAGTATTAACATGTTACTATATGCCGATGACCTTACACAAACAAAGGAAGACGACTTACAACATTGTCTACGTTCATTGAGATTCTAAGGCTTTCATGGCCAATGTCAGTACTAGAAACAATATATTCTGAGCTTATGGGCCATGGTCTACTGGGCTTCTTCTCTTCAGCCAAAAGACCCCAGGGATCCTCTGTCTGCAGCGGGAGTGTTATGTAATTGCTGAATTTTCAGTCTGACCCAAATGGCAACTTCTTTTGTGTTCATCAATGCAAGTGTTTATGCTTCGCTTTGTGGTCCCAATGTACACTTTGCCACATGAATGTTGTTGCACCATTGGATGAAAAATCAGGATTATTGTCCATACAGACCCACCACCATAAATGAATTAAGTGACACGTATGGAAACATGATGTAATGTATGTCAAATGTTACCTTCTAGTTTTCCTAACTTAGCGGTTTGTCGTAACGTCTTGATGACTGACAAATGCACTGTGTAACTCAGCTCTTGTTTGCGTAATGTTTATGTGTGAGCCAAACATAACCCCCACTTCTTTGAAGAAATTCAACAACATCCCACTCATGTCATGATGTAGGCCGGTGTTACCAGTGAAATTATTATCGGACCATATTTCTTTGAAACCTCTGTGACTGGCAAAGCGTACCTCAAAATGTTGTCTCAATGGTTGGTTCTAGAACTTGACTGGGTTGGTATTCTGAACATTCTTCAACAAGATGGAGCCCCAGGGCATTTCTGGGCTCCAGTTTGAGAATGGTTAAGTACCAGCTTTCCTACATGGATTGGATGGGGTGGACCTCTCATTTGGCCTTCAAGAAGCCCCGACCTGACAATGTGTGACAACTGGCTGTGGACCTACTTAAAAGAAAATCTGGAAAAGATTCGGATGCTTCTGTTGAACAACTGCATCTTCAGAACGATCACTCCTGAAACGCTTGGCAGGCAAAAATTTGGATATGGCAGCACATTCAATTGTGTGCTGAAAATTATGAACACACTGAATTATTAGATGTTTAATAATGACACTGACTGGCCCTGTTATGTTTATCTTTTCATACTTCCATTCTTATTAGTGTAGCAATCAATCAATAAATAAATAATGTTTTTATGTCACTTGTGAAAGTTTATTATTGCTACACAAACTCAGAAAATATCTGATTGCGACTTTTGATCCACCTGTTACTTAATAGTTGTTAACTAATTTTATTCACTTAAAATAAGCTTCAATAGTTCTAATTTGTATCTTCTCTTTAATCCATTATACAATTGAAATATTTTACAATCTAACGGGCTCTTAGGGCTGTCTTCTTTCTCAGTTTACCCTCCCTGTATGGAAATGGAATTATTAAAGTTAATGTTCCTTGTTATATTACTGAGCTAAGGGAAAAAGCTAAGGATTGTTATGTATTATACAAATCTACCTCTTTTGAAGTATTTAAAAAGAAGTATAGTAAATATAGGAAGGAGTATTTAAATCCGTTAAAACTCATTAGACAGAAATATTATAGACATACCATTCAAAACTCTAAAAATACATCTAAAACATTGTGGGAAATTGTAAATCAAAGTAAGGGTAAAAATACTGAAGTAGAAAATTTCCAACTAGAAATAAATGGGAACATTGAGAAAGACCCTGAAAAAATTTGTGAGTATATACACAATTTTTATTTAAACTTAACACAACAAAGTTCAAGGAAACGTAACAACATTATTAGAAATGTTGTAAAATCAACAATGTATGTTGTTGTTGTTGTAGTGTTTAACGCCCGCTTTTACTACTACGGCACCGCAGGCGGTGACACTGATGACACATGGAATGAATATGGAGCACCGGTGGAATGAAATGGCGGGGGAAACCGGAGCACCCAGAGAAAACCCGCCCTGACGCCGCTTCGTCCACCACGAATACCACATGCGGGTCCCTGGGATCGAACCCGGGCCGCCTAGGTGGTAGGCGAGCGCGCTAACTGCTCGGCCACGGCGCCACCGACAATGTATGTAAAACCTACAGATGTACATGAAATTATCAAAATAATTGGGCTTCTGCATAGTAAAAGTACTTCAGGCTGGGATGAAATTAGTCCAATGTTATTAAAATACTGCAAGAATGAAATAGCAAAATCATTGGAACATCTTATCAATTTTTCTATACAGAAGGGAATATTTCCAGATTGTTTAAAGACAAGTACTGTAAGGCCTATCTATAAGAAAGGGGAGAAATTAGATATGAATAATTACAGGCCAATAACTCTAACCTCAGAGATTGGAAAAATATATGAGCGGGTTCTCTTAGTCAGGATGCTAGAATTTTTAAATAAGGAAAATGTATTTTGCCAATTTCAGCATGGATTTAGAAAGTGGGTTTCAACTACAACTGCTGTTATTGACTATGTCCATCAGGTCATAAATTTATTAGAACAGAATAAAAAGGTATGCACATTATTTTTTGACCTCTTGAAGGCTTTTGATGGCGTAGAGCATGATCTGCTACTTGATAAATTGGAAGCTTATGGAATAAAAGGAAAAGCCTATGAAATTTGTAAATCTTACTTGTTAGGTAGAACACAGATAACTGAAATTCATGTTAAAAATGATACGAGTCTGTCAAAGGTGAAGTCAAAACAGGGAATAGTAAGATATAGGGTACCTCAAGGGTCAGTTTTGGGTCCCTTAATGTTTTTATTATATACGTTAATGATATTAATCATCCAAAAAATGCCATTATAACATCGTATGCGGATGACACTACAGTAAATTTTTGGGCGGCTTATAATGTATCTTTAATGGAAACAATAGCTTTGGGTACCAATGAAATATTAAACTACTTTAGAATGAATAATCTCATATGCAACATGGATAAAACAAAATTTATGAAGTATGATCTCTCAAAACGAGAACAATTGGAACAATCACTTGTGATTGAGAATAAAAATTGTGACAAAATAGATGTGCATAAGTTCTTAGGAATATGGATAGACAGTGGGCTTATATGGGCACAACACATAGATGCTATAGGTACCAAAATTAGCAAATCTATTTATCTTTTAAGGTTTTTTTAAACATACATTAGGCAGTGAAGAATTAAAAATGATTTATTATGGTGTAATCTATCCACATCTACATTATGGGATTGAGGTATGGGGAAGTGCAGCAAAGATGCATATGGATAAGTTATTGATCTTACAGAAGAAATGCATCAGAATTATTAGTAATTTAAAATTTAGGGAATCTTGTAGGAATGCATTTAAACAACACAAAATATTAACGGTTTACTCTCTATATGTGTATAGGACTATACTATATATACAAAATAAGAGTCCAACAAAAAATAACGATATTCATGGATATAGTACAAGAAGTAGCATAAATTACCATAGATATATGTGTAATAAGCAAATTGTATTTAAGGATATGTTGTTAGCTAATGCTGGATTTCTGACAATGAAGTCATTAATCCTCTTGCTCTACAATATTTTTCACTCATAGAGCAATAGCAGTATAGTAACCGCTTTTAAGAGAGCACCATATTTTTATGTTTTGGCGGTCACATCGCTCTCTCTCACAACCCCCAGAATGTCTGGAGGACCACACCTGTCATTGGTTTACGGGTCTCACCGACCTGACCGGGAGAATTATCAAAATAAATTCACCGACCATATCCTCTGATTACCAATTAGAGGACGCATTACATGCCATGACAGGTCAGCATGTTAAGGGTTAATATTTTATAGAGAAATGGAGAGGTTGGAAAAATAAAGACTCCCTAGCCCTCAGGAACCCTAATAACATCGGGGTCGGAAGAGAACAAGAGATGACCAAGGTAAGGTCAGGTAGAAAAGTTACTGTGAGGAGCAAAACACCAGTAAGTGGAAGTAATGTTCTGCTCAGCTTGGGTACCTTGTGGTCGCCATTCACATATCCCCTAGATGGAGACCCCTGAGTAAGATTTAAAATGTACAAGAGTGGAATTTGGGTACATTCCCATATCATATTTTACTTTTCCTCATATGACAATACTGAAAGTGGTATAGTTACGAGAGTGAGTGCCAGACATTTTTAAGTACAAAAAATGTAGATCTTGCTAAAATACACAATTTATAACTCAAAACTTAATACTGGTCATGAAGCACATCTTCATGACGAAAAAAATTATGTATGGTGCATCATTAGTGGAGAAAGGTTTCTCAGAGCTCCGAAAGTGATTTCTATCTCTAGGGCAACTTAAAGTGTACAAGACAAACCCACACATCCCGGAAGAACCAAAATAAAGCATCCACCAAGAAATCGCCAGCAATGTAGGTTTTGCTCAAACACACAATTCATGTCCAAACACATTTTTTTTGTGGAGTGAACCATTTCAGAGATATTTCCTGTTATTTGTATAAGTTTTGTAGAACTTGTACTTCCATTCAAATGGAACATCACTTTTCATTTGTTTATATGTTAAGCGTGCAAAAAGAATGGAATTTGAAAGCTTCAAAAGATTTGACTAATGCTCAAAGCCTACTGTATTCCCACATTCCCCCTCCACCTACAAGGAAATAAGCAATAAGATAATTTCTGCAAACATTTATCTCAACACGAAGAAGATATAGGAATAAAAGTATATAAGAATGGTTAATGCAAGAGTAGAGAAAGTCGTGCAAGTGCAACACATCAGATTTTTCTACATAGTTACCATGTTTGTTTAAAAATTTGTTGTAATATTCTACAAGCTTTTGTATGCTAATGTCACAGAAGTGTGCCACATGTGAGGATAACCAGTGGCAATTGTCAATCACTGATCTTTACAGACCTTTTCATTCATAGTACTGACCAAATCTTCTGTGATCATTCATGGCCCACCTGATCGCGGTTCATTATGAACATTGTCCCGTCCTGCCTTGAAAGATCTTACCCACTCATGCACTTTGCTGTCACTCATTGCACTGGGACCATACACTCCGCTTATCTGTCTAATGTCTGCTGCAGAAACATTTCTTGCTGTCAAAAACTGAATCACAGACCACATTTCACAGTCGGTGGGTGCAACAATTATTTTAAACATTTTTAACGAACACTGAACAGCACACTGCAACACTACCAAAGCAAGTGGCACAGTATTTACAAGGCATGCTGGGAGTCAGTGTGCATGCACATTTCAATGTCTGTGCAATATTTGATGAGCTAAGGTGATTTGGACCTTGCTTTACAAATTGTCCTCGTTTGTTTTTGGCATGTCCTATGTTATGTATAGTATCTACAGGACAAATAAGTAGATTAATTTTCCCAACATAAACTTGGTGACAATGTAAGCAGTGCAACTGATAAATCCCCTACCTCTCAAATTCCAAATTTTTTTAATTGGTCTTTTATATATATATACCTATACTTATTATTAGAACATCTTTATATGGCAACAAAATTAAGGGGCAGGAAAGTTTTATACAACAGTAAGCAAGAATTGCATTATCTTATATATTTAATTTTCCCAACATAAACTTGGTGACAATGTAAAACCTTCACATACGTAACAGAACATATCAGATATCTTGTGACAAGATCGGGACATAGTTGATGTTCACTAGCACACGCAATAAACACTATTAAAAAACACTGCAGTACACTGAACTTGTATACAGTTACTAAAGGGGCACTATAATTGACCTGAATCCGTTTCTGAATTAACAGTTTCAAAATATTATTTTAGGCTATTGTGAATAAGAGTATAAGGAAGGGTAGCAGCTTAATTTCCACTTCACCATGCTCACATTAGGTCAGTACCTGCCACCTGGTGCAGCCCTCCATGTTCATGCATTGTCATGATTGTATTACTTCAAATATGAAAATGACTTAACTAAGAAACAAAAACATACATTGTAGTATTCTTTTACTGTCATATAACAAATAAAATACCAAGAAATTAATATAAAAAGAATTTTGTTATCAGTGACTAGAGAATCTTGTAATGCTAAAATCACTATTTTGCAATTAATGATGCCCCTCGCTCTCGAAACTGTGGTTCATGGAGAGATTTCATTACCAGTTTTGGATTGAGAGTAGGTAAGTATACAATAATCACCCATTATTAATTTCATCAGGGCCAGAAATGTTGCAGACCAGTGTAATGTGCATTATTGGGAAAATCTGTAACCCTTTATGTCAACATTGTTTCAACCCTAAAATACATGGTTTCGATTGTTTCATTTCTCTGCTTCTTTAACTATGGGAAACTGAATCTTCATTATTACTTTAATGAGTGAGTGAGTGAGTGGAATTTAAATGCCCATCAACAGCTAGGTCATTTGGACCCTACTTGAATACATAATTTCAGTAACACTAACACCTGTCAGGCATAACATTTTTGTGTGGATTTGCCTGAGGAAGTGGCCGCTTCAGCAGTACAGTAAAAACACTGGACAAGTATTTTGTTTATATCTGAGGGCAGTGCTTGCCTCAAAACACATGTCGGTTGGGTGTTCTGTTTACCACTGAAGGCAGTACTGGCCTTGAAGCACATGTTGGTGGATGTTTTGTTTACATCTGAGGGCAGTGCTGGTCTCGAAGCACATGCCAATCAGGCTGCTGGCATGTGCGAGGACAGTTTAGCATTGCCATTTACATTGCTGAAAATATGAAAATTTTTACAAAACAATTAAACCTACTGAAATGAAACTTAGTGTTTTATAGTAGAAATTACTTCTGGGCTTAAAATCCTAGGTCTGCGGGAGTTTAGTGTTTTATATTTTTCATACCTGAATTTATTAATCATGTTATTCTGGCTGAAGCAGTACGTTCCACCTGTATAATTTGAAGTTAATATTTTTGGTCCTAGTGGCTTCAAATCAACAGTTTTATTGTACTAGTATTTATCACAATTTTACAGTAAAAATATGTCTGCTTTTGCCTGCCTGGGTGATAACAGAAATGATGTAGTTCAAACAGTCTATGCAATTATTTTTCTCTGGAGAGGTCAGGTTTTATAACTGTATTGTAATGCCGTGCTCAAAAATCTATCCCAACTATACCAAATGTCAACCAGTTTTGTGAACACACAATTCTGACTGCTTGGTTTGGTTTCAATCTAATAAGGATATAAGTGTACAATTTTGTACAACAAATTACCTCTAGAGATTAAAACTACAAGAAAATGTAACTTTAAAACTTGTTTAAAAAATTATTTGATCCAAAAATGTCTCTATTCTCTTGATGAACTGTAAACATGTTTACGTAAATATCTGTACCGGTTATATACAAAACAAATAGTAGTCTTATATTTATATACAATTTTTCTAATATTACAACATACTTTCAAACATTTTAACTTAAATTCTGGAATCACTATACACATTAAAAGCTAATACAGCAATAATCAACACCCATGTGTAGATTTTATCAATAACAACATTTTATAATTTAGCCTAAGATGATGAAGTTGCTTTATTTATTGCTCTCAAAATATTATTAAAACTACAAGAAAATGTAACTTTAAAACTTGTTTAAAAAATTATTTGATCCAAAAATGTCTATTCTCTTGATGAACTGTAAACATGTTTATGTAAATATCTGTACCGGTTATATACAAAACAAGTAGTATGTGTAAATGTAAATATTTAATTTGGGGTAGTAAGGGGTAGTGATGCGCCTCCTATAGCCTCTCCTACCCAATTCCCATCCTCATCCTGCCCGTGGTGCACCCTGCTTTTAACAGATGAGGCTCTGGGGACCGAATCACAGCGGTATAACTGTTTCATCTAAAATGGAGGAAATGTCATTTACATATGTGCTGGCCTATCACAGCACAACAGCGTCCCTCAGAGGCACATGAGGGGAAGGTCGGTGGATCTAAATAGCATCTATTTAGTCCTCCCGGCTAGGTCCGATGGACCCGTTGACCAACGATAGGTGTGGTCCCCCTTGCAAAATGGGGGTTTAAGTCGGGTGATGTAACTGCCACATTGTAAAACTGGTGCCCGTTAAGAAAACAGTTACATGAAAGCCACATACATGAATATGAGTCCTAAAGATAAACATTCCGGAGTTAAAACTGTCCCCCAATCGGATCTCCGGGTGGGGACATCTTTAGGCAAATTTCATCACAACAATTCCAATACTTTAAGAATTTTCTCCATAAGAGGTCTAATAAATAAAAGTAACAAACCAAAAGTTAAAACTTCTTGGAATTTTAAAAAAGCAGATTGGTCCAGTTTCCAAAATGAGATAGAAGGGAAGTGTAATATACTGTTAGAATCAGAGTTCAAGTCAACAGATGAAATGAATAAAAAAATTTGTGAAATATTATTGACAGCAGCCAAAACACATATCCCCAAAGGAAAGTTAAAGAAATATAGCTACTTTTGGTCTCCATCTTTATCTAAGTTAAAACACGAAAGAAATATAGCAAGAGTCAAAGCCGAAAGAACCAAGTGTCCAGAAGATGTACAAAACTGGAGAAGAAAAGCAGCCATTTTTAAGAAAGAATTAATTACAGCAAAAAGGGCCAGTTTCACAAATTTTGTAGAACATATGGACTATAGGAAAGATGGAAATAAAATATACAAATTTCTTAATAAAACAAAATTATCAAAAAATACAACTGAACCATTAAAATATAATAACAAAAGCTTAACTACAGATAGGGAAATAGCAGAATCCCTTAACAAGTTTTATGCTCAGTCACAAAGAATACCCCAAGCGTATAAAAAACAAGATAAGGCTATCCAAAAAACTATCAGAGAAACTAGTAAGCCAAAAGGTATACGAAATGATATTTTTATTCAGGATTTTAATGAAACAGAACTGGATTTAGCAATAGAACAATTACAGAACAAAAAATCTCCAGGACCTGACAAGATCCACCCAGAGTTTATTAAACACCTTGGCAGGAAAGGAAAAGAAATCCTACTTAAACTGTATAACACGTGTTGGAGAATGACTGTACCTTCTGACTGGAAAAAAGCCATTATCATCCCGATTTTAAAGAAAAACAAACCCTCAAACAATATTAATAGTTTCAGACCAATATCTTTGACCAGTGTTATTGCAAAAGTGATGGAAAGAATGGTGGCATCTAGACTTAACTGGTTCCTAGAATATTACAACTTAATTAATAGTTCACAGACCGACTTCAGACAGAATCATAGTACAAGTGAAAATGTACTCCTACTAAGCCAAGACATCAAGGAAGCTTTCAATAGAAAGGAGGATACCTTGGCAGTATTCATTGATTTTAAATCAGCATATGACTCAGTCTGGAGAAATAAATTAGTTGAGAAGTTGCAATCAATAGGTGTGAAAAGTAACATGCTTAAGTGGATAACTCAGTTTATTTCACAAAGATTTTGTGCCACAAAATATAATACATACATTTCCAAATATAAACAAACACACCGAGGACTTCCACAAGGTGCTGTTCTGAGCACAACACTCTTTAACATATATATAAATGACCTTCCATCAATAATAAAAACTTTAGAAACCAAAATTACTTTATTTGCTGACGATGTAGTCATTTGGGCTTCAGGCTCTTCAAAAAAACCTGAATTAATTAAAGACAGATTAGAAACAGCCCTAAACAAAGTACATGAATGGAGCTCCAAAAACCTCATGACTATCAATGTGGAAAAAAGAAATTATGAATTATTTACACTAAAATACAAACCAGTTAATATTAGCATAAATTATAATGGTAAACCACTCAAAGCAGTTGATGATGCCAAATACTTAGGCATCACTTTCGACAGAAAGCTAAGTTGGAAAAAACATATAACAAACATCTCAGAAAAGGTTGAAAAGAAATTGCAAATCCTGAAAAGGTTAGCTGGTGCTAAATGGGGCTGCTCAAGGAGAGTCCTTAACAGAACATACAAAATGTATATTAAACCAAACCTCTTGTACTGTTCTGAAGCTTTAATAACAGCAGCAAATGCTAACATCAATAAACTTGAACAAATACAAAATCAGGCTCTTCGCCTAATCACTGGAGCAGTTAAATCCACACCTATTGATGCCATGCTTGCCTTAACACGGACCCCATCAATAACAACAAAAATAGAAGAACAAGCATTGCTCCAACACGAGAAAATGTTACGACTGCCAAACTCTAAATGGACAGAACAGAACCTTCCCCCTTCAATCCTTAAAACTCATAGTAGTTTCCTAGAAAAGGTAACACAGATTAAATCCAAATTGAACATTCCTAACACCAGAGAAAATCTACTTATTAGAGAAAATCCATTGGAATTATTGCAACCTACCTTCAATTTGGAATTAATAGAGGAAATAAGTAAATCAGACACACCAAAAGAAATACAAAAACTTCTAGCTCTGGAAACAATCAATACTAGGTATCCCACAGAAGAATGGCTGCACATATATACTGATGGATCCTCGAAGGAAAACCTTGCTGGAGCTGGAGTTACATGTTCACATTTTTCCTTTTATCATTCTGTTGGCAGAGACACAACAAATTATGATGGAGAAATAGAGGCTATATACATTGCTCTCCGACAATTATTAAATCTTCCCTTAAATAAATTTAACAAGGCAGTAATTCTTTCAGATTCTAAAGCTGCAATTCAGGGAATATGTTCAAATACTACAAAGAAGTCAACAAAAATTAGAGAATGCTACAAAATGTTAACACAACTCCAAAAAGTTAATAAGACTGTTCATCTCCAATGGATTCCAGCACACTGTGGAGTCATGGGGAACGAAGCTGCAGACTCACTTGCAAAGAAAGGCACAACAATAAAACAAAAGTCTAAATTCAATTTCTCATATTCCTCAATAAAACGCTTGATCATTAAAATTTTTTGTCATTCACACCTACAAGAAATAGAAACAAATGCCAAAGATAAAAAATGGATTACACTACTTTCCAACCCAGATATAATCCCCCAGAGACCAAGGAAAACAGCTGTTGCAGCCTTCCGACTATTGACAAATCATGACTGCTTGGCAAGTCATCTCTACAGAATAGGTATCTCAGCCTCACCAATATGTGTCCTGTGTAACGATCCAGCAGAAATGAATGAAGAACACTTGAAGACCTGTGAAGCATTAAGATCAGAAGAAACTACAGTTCAAAAGTATTGGAAAGCACGAATGCTAATGGCTTCATTGCCAGATGCAAGGCACTAGAAAACAACAACAACAAATATTTAATTTTGACAATGTCTGAAACTTGTATACAACTCTATAGGCAATAAAGAATTACTATTATTACTATTGTTACTCTTGTTACTGTTATTATTATTATTATTATTATTATTTATATTATTATTACTACTACTACTACTACTACTACTACTACTACTACTACTACTATTATTATTATTATTATTATTATTATTATTATTATTATTATTATTATTATTATTATTATTATTATTATTATTATGGAAAACTTACAACATCCAAGAGTTGTAAGTATATCCCTGGGATCGGATGCCATTAAAGAGCAGATGTACTATGGATCACAGTATGCCCGAAGCATGGTATGAGAGTGAGGAAGGAGATGATGTGAAAAGAGAGTAAAATGACTGAAAGGAAAGGTGATGGAGCAATTGGTTTACCACAAATGGTCCCATGGTTTCGGACCTGGGCCACCTTCATGAGGGGCAAGCTATCTAACCACTTAGCCATAGCACCACCATTGTTAGGGACATGAGTGCAGATAATTTGGTAATTGGTACATTAATATGTATTAACTTCAGTGTGTTCATCTTCATCTAACAGTTTTCCCAGAAACATTTCACATGATTTACTATCTGATGTTTTCTATATGGTTGTAACTCAGCAACGAAATGAACAATGCCTGTCAGTATAGACTATTTGGTTGCTTCCACAGATTCACACTTCAATACCTGACTTGAAGACCCAGGTTGTCTGTGGTCATTAGCACTGCACAAAGCATTCAAACCCAATTACACATTAAAATAAACAATGAATGTATTGGAAATACTGGGATAAACATTACATCCACAATTTCATGTGTTTAAACTTCCTTTCTCATTTCTTTTTCTATGAAGATGTAAATTGTAGATAGCACAAATAATGAATATTTGGATGCAGAAGAATCCTGAGTGATTCCTCCATTGTTGTTGTTTTGTGAGAGTGAGCTCGACATTCGCTATCCAGAGGACTCCCCACTATGCTTTACCCCTCCCAACTCATCTCTTGGGGAAAATAAACATGTGTGGCCTGAGTGTTCCAAGCATACTTGGAGCTATTAACCAACCTGAAAACATATTACTCTTATTAACTAACGTTATTAGTCTGAAAATTAAGTAAATATCAATACGTTGTTCATTACACTATCTTGAGTTACCCCACAAATATCTGCAGTCACACCTCTAACACCCTGAATATTACAAGTTGATGTTGCTTACTAATA
This sequence comes from Tenodera sinensis, assembly GCA_030765045.1. Classification (NCBI taxonomy): domain Eukaryota; kingdom Metazoa; phylum Arthropoda; class Insecta; order Mantodea; family Mantidae; genus Tenodera; species Tenodera sinensis. The sequence continues at coordinate 32,838,083 of CM060961.1, read as the reverse complement.
TTCCTTATAGTAGTCTATAGCAATAACAGATGCCAGAGCCTAGAATTAGAAAGTTATCACTTCACAGCATCCTAATGCTGCAGAAGATGACCTTTGTCTTCCTTCTGTGAACTTGTGTACTACAAACATTTACACAGTGCAGTTGAAACAATAAGCAGGTTTGAATAGCTGTTTTGAATCTGGTAGGATTCTAGTTGGAAATATGTGATAAGACTGTAGAGTAAACCTTGGAAATGACTTTGTCACGCTGTATTCTTTCTCTGAGGTGTTTAGTCATGGAATGTTAGACTAGGGAACCAGTTCCATCAAAGAAACCAAAAAAGCATTTTAATGGGAACTGAATTCAGCACTATCAAAAGATCTTATTTATCCCCGAGTGCAATAATGGAATCAAGAAGGTAATATGACAAACAAACGCAAACATCTGTGATATGGAGTTTACACTGGTCATAATGGAAGGTCATTGGATCAATGCACAAGGCAAATCTTCAAGAAATAAAAACAGTACTGCAATCCCTAAGAATTAAGTGTATGTAAATCTAATAGAACACTTTAAAACTTTGCTTGCAATTTCTCCTGCACTTTGTATTTTAGGCTCTGTAGTATGTATTAGGCATATATATATGGCACTGTATATAGCTGTGCCATCTGTTGGTAACATTATCACCATAAAGCAACCACACTATGGTAGACATACCTGTACTTTGTTCTCTGCTTCAACATCTGTCTGAATATGCTGTCGCACTCTCTGTTTTCCTCTATTCCTGAGTCTTAAAGGAGCAGGTTTAACCTCATCCATAATAATATCATCTTCCAAAACGCTTTCTGAAACATCAAACTTGTGTGGTCAACTACAAAGGACATTTAGGTATTCTTTTTAATTTCTCTTCTTTTAATAAAACCTAGAATACTTTATATAATCTTTAGACATTTCACTTTGGTAGTGTATATTTTGTAAATACCACTTCCCCCTCCTCTCTACATGCCAGCTAATCAGTTGATGGAAAGTCTAAAGAACTCAGACATATGGTAGGACAACGATATAATTTTCATCTTCTATGATGAAAGTATGTGATTATTGTAGTTATCATCTGCATGTGAAATCTATCTGCTTGAATTTAAGGAACATGAATATCAACTCTGTTGCAGTGAGCTTTCTAGTGCCAAGAAAATACCCATCAGGCTGGCTGTGTCCAAAACGAAGGCTTGAACTTATAATCAACACAAAGGGATTGCTAAAAGCAGATAAGAGTGGGATATAGGTACATTTCTGTCCACTCAAGTGTATAGCCATTGAAAAAATGATTGAGCATATTAGGAGAGCAGAATGTTTCTAAGTCCCATGTTGTGTTACAGTGCACTTTACACAAATTGATGTTTCAAACATGCAGCTGAGTTTATTGATAATCTATGTTCCATATGTTACTGTCTATCGGTCACACAAATAAGTTCTGTCTTGAATCACCACTTGCATTTGTATACATACTTGCAAATACAGATGCGAATGGTGATTCAAGACACAGCCTATTTGAGTGTCTGACGGATGATAACATATGGAACACAGACTATCAGCTGTATGTTGGAAATATCAACTTGTTTAATCCTTGTAGCAACACGATGTGGGACTTAGAAATAAAACTCTCTTAATGTGCTGAATCATGTTTTCCATGGCTGTACATAACTGTGATAATGTTGGTCTGTTTAGAGGCTGTATTTCATGCCTATGGTATGGAGGTTATAAGAAAGCCAAACCTTTAGTTTTGTTAGATTCTTAAACTGTTTACCATATGCCTCTAGAGCAATAAATCTTTGCCCTTTTATCCTGAATCAACTTTAAATGCCTGTTGAAAGTGCCTTGTAACAAAGAAGAATGAATGAAATGAAAGTTTCTGAAGTATAATGAACCTCTAACCATTTCACATGCTGTACTGCAAAAATAAAAAAATGGCTGCCAAAACAAACTTCTACCATTCTTGCATTATTACAAAAACACTCATGCAGATGAACATAAATGTTGTTAGGCAGCCAAAAGCATATCCATTTTTACAAATTCCATAAAATGTTTTTGTTTGCATGACACCAATACCAATCACTTCAATGTCTGATTCATTTAAATTAGTTTTTCTCCCCCTGTTGCTTTGACATACAAGATATACCACACATCTGTAAATCATTCTATTTGAGACAAAAATATTCATAATTAAAACACATGTGAACTTTCACTGAGCTTGGTATTTATTCTAAATTGGAATAAATACTGAATAGGGTATGACTGTCTGGAGCTCTTCAAAACAGGCAACTTTTGTAGGAAATGTTTTTACTAATTCATATTGTTTTGAGGAGAAAAACTTATGAAAAAACAACACACTCAAACTCAAATTATGCATAAAGCTACATAGGCTTTCACGGCCGGCGTCTAAATTGTAGAATGAAGTATCTTCTGGGCTGTTATGCCGTGGTCTGCTGGAGATCTGTCTTCCAGACGTTTCGTTTACAACTGCGGTAAACATCCTCAGTGGCATTGTCGAAGTCTCCTCGTGGAAGGTATCACTGCGACTGATGCGTCGACTGTCTGTGGTGCATGGTAAGATTGAACAGCAACTGGCATCCGGTCATAGAACATCATAAGAAGCAGGAAAGCAAGGTAAGCCAATCAGAAGAGACCAGCAGTATAAGAGAGATAGAACCCCCTCCACCAGCCACCACGCCTCTGCACACCCTGGGCCAATCAGCGCACGTTGCGTATAAATGGAGTGCCACAGACAGTCGATGCATCAGTCGCAGTGATACCTTCCACGAGGAGACTTCGACAACGTCACTGAGGATGTTTACCGCAGTTGTAAATGAAACGTCTGGAAGACAGATCTCCAACAGACCACGGTATAACAGCCCGGAAGATACTTCATTCTACAATTCAAATTATGCAGATAGCAATGCCATTCATGAGAAATGCTACAAAATGAAAATTAAAATTAATATTGGCACAGGAAGCTAAGATGGCCTTGCACAATACAAACAGAATCCAGGGCTTTATTTTCTTTATTTTTGTGGCTCATAAAGCAAGTACATAAATTAACAATGATTAGAGATACCTTACTTCTGTTACAAATAGTAATGTTTGATAATATTCTGTTAATGTCATGTGACACACTTAATGTACTCGTCAATTTTGCAATATTTTCAGGAATCTTGGTCCTTGAGAAACTGGACAACTTCATCCAAGCAGATACAGAACTGGTAAAAGCATTTCCTACAAAAGATGTTTTGAACAGCATATCTGATCCCCAATTAGATTTGGTATTTTACAGTGATATGCCACTCACTCCACTTCTGGTCATGGGTGACTGATGAAATCAAGCTTAAGTAAAACTTCACATGTGCTTTAGTTATAACTATCATTTTCTTGAAAGTGTTAATGCCAAAATAAATGACTAACAGGTGGTCTGTTTACCCTGCATATAAAACTCACACTCAAAATAATATGCAAATTATGATGCTTAAACATAAACACTTAACTGCAAACATTTCTAAGAAAATAAGGTCCCATTATAATCGGTGCCAATGAAGAAAGGAACTAACACTTCTCAGTGAGAGAGAGGCAATGTTGTCACTTATTGTGACCACGTGAGGAGCGGTTAGGATTATGTGTACAAAAACAGTTGAATTGTGCTTGGAATGTAGAGCAAGTGTTATTTATATCTGTACTCGAAGACAATAGTAAAATAGTGAAGCTACATGCAAAGGATAGAACATGCAATTATATATCAATGTAAACAATTATGTTAACAAAAGAGCCATATCTGTGAATATTGTAATGGGAAAATGCCTCAGATTTGCTTGCATTATTGCTGTTGCAGCTGGAATTCCCTGTGGAAATGGTAGGCTAATCTATTCTTTCCTACAAAACTTGTTTCTTTATGTTGCACTTATTACACCCTTGATTTGAGTAACAACTTTTTCACAGTTTTCAGCTTTTGCTGTTAAGAGCCTCTTCTGTAGCTTTAGTACAGACATCACAGTGAAACCTTTGCTGTTTCACCTAACATAGCTCTTTACTTTGGCCCAAATTAATTCAATCTGGTCAAATTAGCAAATGAGAAAGCCAAAATATTTTGTGACCAAGTTCTGCAGCAATACCATTGACTATGTAACCCTTTAACCGGGATATGTACCTTTACCAATACAATTTTATTCGCTTCCTGTTTATACCCAAATTTCATTTGGTTGAGTTATCTGTATCAATATTTTTGGACATTGCTACATATTCATTAGAGGTGAAAGACAAATTGCAAATGCCCTTAACATACTCACAGATATAGACTCTGATGCACATAAATACAAGGCAAATAACCACATAAATAGAATAATAGAACAAACTTGTCAGCACTATGCAGTCTCTAACTGATGCAAGCATTGCAAGCTGGCATTACAGAAACACACTGTATATATTACAGCGAAAACAAGATAAGATGTACAGTTTATGTTACTGCTGGATTGCCCGTCAGGCACATGCTAATCACGTGTTAAATACTGGCAACACTTATTTTGCAAGTATCATTGCTATAGAAACATCTTAGCTCTAATTAGTTCTTCCTTTTGTTGCTATGATCACCGGACATCTCCAACCCCTCCCATTCATTTAGACGTTTCCACCATATGGTTAGGAACTGTCAATCCCCTTCGTGATTAGCACCGAGTATAATTAAGCATCTGATGCATTCTCAAAAAAAAAACAAAAAAAAACAAAAAAAAAAAAAAAAAAAAAAAAAAAAAAAAAAAAAAACAGTAAACTACCTGGGCAGGAATCTTGCTGATTAGTTATTACCTTTGCTAAACTGACATGGGATATTAGAAGTTACTCACAATTTGTATTTGGAGCATGAAATTATTTACTGTGAGCAAAGTATCATGTGCTAGCTCAAAGCAATACACCATTAGTTTAAAGGGATTGCAAATAGAAAAGACATGACCAAAACTTATGCTAATTCCAAGATATGCATGATCTTTAATATAGCATCTTCCTTGGCTTTCAGACATCATTGTACTGACTCCTAAAATCAAACATATTTTATAAATAATTAGCGAAAGATAGGTAATTACACTATTTACTCTTAGCTGGACTGATGTATGCATGTATTAATTATAATTATTATTATTATTATTCTCCTTTTATATAAAGGTTAGTTATCTTATCCATTTTCATATTACCTTTAGTAATGTATAACTTTTATTGGGAAGCATCTCTCATAAACAAAAACAAAAAAACAAAACAAAAGAGGAGTGCTGACCCTCATGGCTGTGGTCGCTAGAGCATGTGCTTTAGTGCTCCACCACATATAGCAGGTAGTGGGTTCGAATTTAACTTATGCTGTGTATTAAAAATGCTCCGTAAAGCAGGTTTTAAGTTACAGCTGCTTTTCACTACTCAAGATCAAGAAATGCAATGAACTTTAAAACAAAATATGCAAAAATTTGACAATCTTCACTACTGTTAAGAGTTTAAAATAAATGCTCCCTCCCGGCTAATTGTGCTCAGTTCTGATCTGGAGCATCTGTATGGCTCAGTCATTTTTGTTATGTTTCTGATGTTTTATACATATAAATCTGTTGTAAGAAAGGAAAGTGAATGGAACACTAGTCCCAGTCAAATAAAAAGAAAACAATCTTATTCTAATATAGGCATACCAATTAATAGAAACGTGGAAAATATAAGATAAGTGCCAAATATAGTATTCTGCAGAGATTACACTATTTGTACATAGTTTATGTGAAAGCATGAAAAAGAACCGTTTGCTGTCACCATTAGGCAAGATGTAACATTAACATTCACAATACAAGGATTTAACACATCAAAATAATGTTTTAAGGTAGTCAGTAAAAAAACAATATTTTAACCAGCAGATAACTAATTCAATTCAATGCAACAGGCAACCCCCCCACCCCAAAAAAAGCTGGGATTTTGAAGTTAAGCATTTCAATAAAATAAAAAATTGGGTACATATTGAAAGGCACAAAACTGTTAAAAAGAAAACAAAAGCATGCCAATTACCTCTAGACAAGTATGAGCCATTATCCTTAATGTTTAGGTGTGATTTTATGAGTCACTTTTCTCACCTTCACTTTGAAATGTTGAAAATACTGTTATGTTTTGGAGGTCATTCAATCTCATCCTCAGTTGTTGGGTGACTGAAGCTCTCTCCCTCTTGCTCACTTGCTCGCCCTACAGCTGACGATGAGGCCAAATGATGTCAAAAATATTTCAGTACTTTCAACATTTTAAATTGATGGCAAGTGTAAAAGTGACAAAATCAAATTCAGAGGAATACTTTACTGTTAATAGTGCTTTTATTTTTAATATTTAAACATCCTTAATGTTTGTTTTCATTAAATATTACATTTAACAGCAAAAGCCCGGAGTTTACTTCTGAATGGCTCATTAATATAAACATTTGGAAAATGTACGATAGAATTTTGCACAAACTTTTCAGTTTGCACAAATGTAAATTTTAATTTAGCACAATATTTTCTAGCTTAAATCCTTCTGTGGAGGTGTTAAAACAGAGCTAAGGTTAAAACTATAAGATTTAAGACCAAGGGGGTCAGCTACCCTTAATATAATTTTTTATTTATGTCAACAAACTTACTGCTGGTGTTTTTAAATGCAGAAGCCGTGTATAGGCAATGTTTGAGAGGTAGAATCAGAACTGCAAAATTCAATGTCACAGCCGGGATTTGTAAGTTGGTTGGCATAAATAAATAAATAATAATTACCATCTAAATGTTATTTAATCCTGGGATATACAGTACTTATGATTGTAAGTTGCTTTGGGGTATTTATCTCTGTTGTGAGATTCCCTTTGTGGTCTACCAGGACGAATATAAATTGGTTGGAGAACTCAACGTTATACTGGCAAGTTGTCACAGTAGCTCAGTGGTTAGAGCAGCTGTGTGTGAAGCAGAAGGTCTGTGGTTCAAATCCTGGCTGTGGCATTGAATTTTTCAGTTCCGATTCTACCCTTAACATAAATTTAAAATGGGGCAACTCTGCTCAAAGCAGGAACTATGCATTAGAGCAGAAGCTGGGTAAACCTAAACCAAGCATTTATTTAAAGTATAGTTATTAAATTACAAAGCAATGATAGTGTAAGCCATAGCTTAGTATTTTGCGACTTTATTGGTGGCAAATACACATAAATAGCATAGAACACAATAGAAGCTTTACTGTAACATAACACTTACAATAATGAGCCAATGTTCAAACAATATGGGGTAAAACATTCCAGGGGCCCAACATTGAAACAGAACATGGAACCAGCAACTTAGCTGGACAAACGCCTGTTGCCCTAAATTTATAATTCTCTGCAGAAGAATGAGTAATGCAGAGAGAAGTTTCCTACCTTCTTTGGAACTGCTCCTGTTCCTGCTACCATTATGTACATGAGTTGACCAGGACATTTCAATATTACAAAGCAGTTGGCAAACTTTCTACCTAAGATTATCTTGGTGGCCATAACGTCCTTGCCAATTTTACAAAAATAAAATTAAAATTGCAAACAGATTGAGTTTCTCAGTCTAACTAATGATAATATACACCTTTTTATGATTTCTTTTGTGCATTTGGATAAAAAAGAACAATACTAATAAGATTACATTTCAGAAGTGGATACATGTCTCATAATTCTATGTGAGAGTTATGTAAATGTTATAGCTACAGCAAATTTGTTAAACCTATTTGTTTACAATAGAAGAAAAAGTATCTATAGAATCTTCATGTAGCGTCTACATGGCTTTCTATACTCACACTTCAACAAACTATTCTTACAAAAGCTGATTCTTCTATTTACTTCTTGTTAATGGAGATTTTCACATTTTGTTGCAGGGGCAGGGGGGAGGGGGAAATAAAAGAAAGGAAGAAATATACATTTTAAAATTCAAACCAATAACAAAGATCTTGGAAGTGGTTAATGCCACAAAAAAGTTGACAAATTGTGCACTTTAATGAAATCTACATCTTTGCGTAGTGAAATTTTGTCTCTCACTTATAGTTTACCAATTATACAAAAGTAGTTCAGGAGCTATTCCCAAGATATAATTTTGTTGCAAATATAGCTTAAATATAGGGTATTTTAATAAAAATTGTTAAGCCATTTTTTGACAAATAAATGGTGGAAAATACTCCAGATGAAGAGTAATTTGGGACGGGGGATTTTCCTGAAAATCTTCATGATGCAGCTTCCCTGGAAGGTCATTGACTTGTGCATGTGCGCATATACACACTTCTAATTCACTTGCTCATAAACTGTTGTAGTTAAAACTAGTTCTAGCAATTATAAGTGAAAATGAAAGTGTACACCAACTCATTAAATATTATGGTTGCACTTCAGTGTATGGTGAATCTGAAGCGTTCTACTTCACCAACAGTAACCAAAATTACTCTCGTTTACAAATATTTTGCACATATACACAATTTTATAAGAGAAATATGATAATAAATGAACCATGAATAAGTTTATTGTATAACTATTATACTGACACACACTTCAGTATGACAACTTTTACTAGGCAACTTTCTGGGCTTAAATACACATCACAACAAAGTTCATCAAGATTGACCTCAATGAACAGCAGAACTATAACTGATCTAAGGGACCCGGAACATTAATTGTTAAAAATATTTTGAAGAACCATCTCTAGATAAGCAGAAGTCGATACTTAATTCTAAAAGCCAAGCAAGATGTACAGAAACAGCTGAGTTTCATAAATGTAAGTACCTTTCCAATTTTTGCCCTTTTTTTTAGCTACCTTTCTTCTGCCTTTCTTCCTACGCTGTCTTGAGCATTTCACAGGTACAAAATCTGCATCATTGGATACTACTGCAGAATTACCTGCACATATAACTGCATGCAAAGCTAATAAATGCCAGAAAGAAAAGCTACTACTTCAAGTGAACTGCAACTCAAACAATTTATATGTAATTTCTGCATGCCTTGCACTTGTTTCTAAAGAATTCAGTAAATGATACAAGGATGACACGAGTATGAGAAGTCTGAATTTTGATAAAATTCATTACAAAAAGGAAAGAGGTCTCAACTATTGGTTACAACATATTAAAGCTACTTATAAATTTTGTTCCTTTGTTTTACAGTATGTAAGAAGATGAGGATGCACAAATTAAAAGCAATGTGTTTTTTACTGAAAGGAATACAAATAGTCAAATTATAGGTAAAGCTATTTAAATGCACCTGCAGAACGAATGTCCATAATGCTCTTATTTACATTATAACAGTTTAGAAATCAAGGTTTTATCCTAATCTTATTACAGAAGTAAATGCAAGACAATTAGAATTATCAAGGCAACCAATCTCCTGCTAGCTGTTTTGCATATAATTATCATTCTACCATGGGAAATTGAAATTGATTTGAGTACATATCATTGTTGAATGCAATCCACATTTCCATGCTAAATTTTATATGTATTGAGATTGGTTTTGATATACAAGTTTTCAGAATAAAAGTTTTATAGTGATCGACTGGATTTAGTTTGGCAAAGGGCAGAACTGTTATGCATATAGCCTGTTCACCAGCTCAAGGTCTCTGGTAGGAAGGCATCAAGTTAACCAAGCCAGTACACCACTAAATAATTCTACATCTGAAGCTGGACTCATGTTTCTGATTGTGCTTACATTATGTGCAACTAAAAGCATGAGTCCAGCTTCTGATATTGTTGTGTACTTAGAATTATTTACTGGCGAACGAACTCACTGCATTCCTGCCAGGGACCATAAGCTGGTAGACTGCATGTTAGTTTGTTGTTAGAGGTTTTGAGATTAGTGTATGCCATATGATTTTATAAAGAGTTTAATATGGCAATGATAAAAGTCCTATTGTGTCTTTCTATTATTGCTCCAATTTCTAACAGATTTATTGTTACTTCACATACAAAAAAAATGAAACATAGGCCTGTCTACTGGACAAAAGGGAGAAACAATGTATGTTGTTGTTAGCTAATGCTGGATTTCTGACAATGAAGTCATTAATCCTCTTGCTCTCCAATATTTTTCACTGATGGATGGGGCACTAGAAATGGCCGGGCATATTTGAAGTTGGTCTCGATCCATTTCCTCTTGCAGATCACATAGAGAACAGAGTGGTGAAGAATATATCCCAATTCTGTTTAAATGTTTTGCCAGACAATCATGTCCTGTAATCAACCTGAAGGTTGCAACTGCTGTTTTTCGAGGATACTCAGGAATCAATGTTTGAATGTTTGGTAGTTCCCATCTTTTATTCTTTGATTTTTCATAGTAATATTTTGCAATAATTTTTTTGAATTCAGAGTTGACTAATCTTTTAGCTGCATAAAATGCTAGATTAACTATAGATTTTTGTACACTGCTGGTACCCTTTTTTGCAAGAAAATCAGCTTAGAAACAATGTATAGTCTACTTTCATTTTAGGAAGGAAGGCTGGTTAGAAAATTTTGGAATGAGCCACACCATCTAAGAGTTCACATTCGAGTGGTTTGAACTATAGTTAAAGCACGCCAGAGTTAGTATGAGCTACAATGTCTTTATAAAAAATAAATTATGAGCAATCAGCATATTATGAGTTTTAAAGTTGTTGTTAGCTAATGCTGGATTTCTGACAATGAAGTCATTAATCCTCTTGCTCTCCAATATTTTTCACTGATATTGAAGAGAGCAATAGCAGTAATAGTAACCACTTTTTAGAGAGCACCATATTTTTATGTTTTGGCGGTCACATTGCTCTCTCACAACCCCCAGAATGTCTGGAGGACCACACCTGTCATTGGTTTACGGGTCTCACCGACCTGACCGGGAGAATTGTCAAAATAAATTCACCGACCATATCCTCTGATCACCAATCAGAGGACGCATTACATGCCATGACAGGTTAGCATGTTAGGGGTTAAGAATTTATAGAGAAATGGAGAGGTTAGAAAAATAAAGACTCCCTAGCCCTGGGGAACCCTAAAAAAAAAGTTGTCTAGTGCATTCTTAGTGAACATATGCAAAATGACTAGAAAGAAAACACACGATCTTATGGCTCTTCCAAAAGAGTGGAGACTACATTATGAAAGAGCAAAGGATTTGAAAGGGGCCAGGATTACATTTACTCGGTAAATGTTTGACACTTCAAATGGTCCATGAGCTTCAGCTCTTGTGTTAATTGATCTCTTAAAAGGATGCAAATGCAGAATCATGTCGTTAAACAAAAAAGTTGTTCCCTGCTGGTTCCATCTCTTGCAACAGTGATCAGAACTGGCCACCGAGATAGTGTAATTTGACACCATGTGTCGTTTTTGTGGAGGTATGTCAAATCTTGTGTTTATGTCAATCCACAAAGCATCCCCCAATTAAAGGCAGAAATTAGACGTTTTGTGGGTCAATTTTAAGCGGTACTTTACTCTAGAGTTCTCAAAAATTTTGTCCAGAGAATGGATGTGTGCATATTACGCTGTAGGGGACATTTGCATGATACTCCGCTTACACGTTTAATCACAGTCCTTGCGCCTCACATTAACATAATAATATTAGCAATCTTCAAATAAACTGTGTTATGTTATTAAATCAAAGTATGAGTTTAAAAGTAAGCTTATTCAATATGATAGGTTTTCCATTCTTTCTAAAAGGAACTGAATCTAAAACTCGGTTTACAATTCATGCAGCACCAATACAGAATGTTGCTCAAATAAATTCAATTTCACATGGAAAGATGTAGGTGGAAAAATTATTTCTATTCTACACTTACAAGGGACACCTTTGACCTCGAACGCTCGGAACCTCATGAAAACGGGCTTAGAATAAGAATTAATCATAAACAAAACAGTGGTCTGTGTCATTTTCATGCAAAACATTGCATTCTACTTCAAGTGACATTTTAATAGAGAGAAGCAAAGTACCAAGATGTCAATGCCATAGAAGGGAAATTATTTGTAATTCAATGACGTCTGTGTACCATTACATTTTCAATTAACAGTGCCAAAAACCCTCTGCTTAAATTATTTATAATACCACAAAATACACATACTGCACATCTGATAGTGCTTACATTAGTCCTCAAAGTGAAGATGTAGAATTTTGATGAAGTGGTTAAAACAAAGTGGAAGAGAACAATGTGCGCACCTCATTAAAGCCGCATTATCACATTCCATACCACTTTCTCATTCACGCAGTCCAATAACAAAACCCACACTAATTATATTTGCAAATAATGATATGGGTATGTCAATGTCATATCATCATTTATCACATATTCCCATACACCATAATCATTATTTGCAAATATAATTAGTGTGGGTTTTGATATTGGACTGCGTGAATGAGAAAGTGATATGGAATGTGAAAATGTGGCTTTAATGAGGTGTGCACATTGTTCTCTTCCACTTTGTTTTAACCACTTCATAAAAATCCCGCATCTGCACTTTGAGGACTAATGTAAACACTATCAAATGTGTAATATGTGTATTTTGTGGTATTATAAATAATTTAAGCAGAGGGTTTTTGGCACTGTTGATTGAAAATGTAATGATACACAGACGTCATTGAATTACAAATAATTTCCCTTCTATGGTATTGACATCTTGGTACTTTGTTTCTCTCTATTAAAATGCCACTTGAAGTAGAATGCAACATTTTGCATGAAAATGTCACAGACCACTGTTATGTTTATGATTAATTGTTATTCTAAGCCCGTTTTCATGAGGTTCCGAGCGTTCGAGGTCAAAGGTGTACCTTGTTATTTTCATTTGAAACATGTATTCACTGAAAAAATTAGTGCACTGCAGTGTGTTTTAACAACTATTTTCTGACAGCAGGTTTCAGATCTTTCTAATAATGCTCCTCATTTCCAAAGTAAAAAAAATAAAAAAATAAAACAAAACAAAAAATAACCAGTTATATGATAGTTTGGCTCTCAAATGCTAAGAGGGAAAATGTTCTCTCAAAATCCATATACATTAAAGACTACTGTGGGACACATTGCTTTTACTTGAGTTACCATGGTAAGATTACCTGTAGAAGATAGTTCCTTCTTGAAGGCATGTAGCATGGTGGTAGGTGCAAACTAGAGCATCTTATTACACTGGGGCAGGAAAATACATGCAGTTCCTTGGAATTTCTATAACTATGAGAGCAACAGCGAACATTTTTTAGAAAACCAAACAAGGGTTAGTTTTAAAAAATTTGAATGTTTAATTGTTTTTCAAAATATTCCCCTTTAACATCAATACATTTTTGCATTTGATGAAACAGTCCTTAAAGCAATGATGCACTTCAGAAAACAGGCATTTTATGTTACACTGCATCTGATGACGATAAAGTGATTCCTCCCATTTTATCTAGTATTTTTGGAAATAAAAAGAAATCACAAGGTGCTAGGTCAGAGTTGTATGGTGGGGGAATCCATAGTGCTGATCTTACAGCATCCAAGTGCTCAGTTTTGCTGTATGTGATGGTGCATTGTCATCCTGGAAAATTATTTTTCCTTTTGGGCATTTTTCATTAATTTTTTTAAAAATTTGCAGTAAATAGGTATTTGTATACCAAATGGCAGCAACAGTATATCTATCTTCTAATGCAACAAGGGTTGTCTGTAAAATAAGGTTCCCAATTTTTTTTCACAGTGAAAAACATATTTATTGACATTGAATAATACATTTTTGAAAAACTTACACTTTTTCCTATTTTTCGACATAATCGCCATTCTGATCAATGCATTTTTGCATGTGTGCAGTGGCGGCCGGCCCTAATGTGCTTATGTGCTACAGCACATAGTTAAAAGAAGAGAGAGAAAATTACTTCATTTTATTATTTTCCCCTACCAGGAAAATGATATCTTGAAACAGACACTCCGTTGTGTATTGTTAAACGATTTAAATCGCCCGCTGAGTTACACGTCAGCATTCAACCTCCAATGAAGTATGAGATGTGCTTAGCACAAGGACACCGTCGAGAAAAGGCAAGTGCGCATGCGCCAGTTACCCTTTTTCCTCCCCGACATGCACCGAAATCCTCAACAAACTGCGCCTTTCTGTGCTCAACGAAAAAGAGCCAAACCAGGATTGCCAACATTCGTACTTGGTGCTAAAGATCTTGGGTTATTAAAATTGTACAGTATTTAATTAGAAAACTTTTTTCATGTTAAAATGTGGTAATTAGTAACTGTTTTCAATCCTTATAGTAAATAAAATTAGACATATACAGTACAGCACGTCTAATATTACGTGAATATGACCTGCATACACAATAATAGTGGATTGCCTAGTATTTTAAAACCAGTGTTGGCGCACGTGTTCAGGCCATTCAAATATACAGGCGTAGATTAGCGCTAGCCGCCATGCACAAATAGTATTGTTTACGAGATTTTCAAATGTGTTTGGTGGATGCAGTATTTTTATGTCTAGTTAAGTGTTGTGTTTTTCAGTTTCCGAGGTGAGTGACAGTTTTAGACAATAGTGAACAGACATGAATTCAGTTGATAGTTTATTTAAAACATCATTTTCTTCTAAATCTTTAGAAGATAAAATACAAATTAAACAATTAGGTAGGCCAGTCCCCAACTTAAACCTAACACAAAAAGCGAAAGGCGCAGACAATCGGGAATACACACGCCAGTTCAATAGGAAAGCATATGACGCATGTAACTGGATTTGTGGCTGTGATATTAGAAGTGCTCTGTTCTGCTTTCCTTGCCTTCTTTTTGGAAATAGTGATGCATTTAGTAAAACTGGTGTTAAAGATCTCGGCCATCTTAACTATTTAATTAAATTGCGTGGTGAAAATAAGAAACATGTCGACAATGCGTTGGATTTGTCCATGATTGGAACAGTTAATATTGCCACAACATTAAGCAGAGCCTACCAAGAGAGTATTATAAAACACAACCAGCAGGTAGAACAAATGTTGTTAGCTAATGCTGGATTTCTGACAATGAAGTCATTAATCCTCTTGCTCTCCAATATTTTTCACTGATGGATGGGGCACTAGAAGGGGCCGGGCATATTTGAAGGTGGTCTCGATCCATTTCCTCTAAATTAACTCCGGAACATTTTACCCCTCGAGTCATATTCCATAAATATTGAGGAGACTTAGCAGTAAATGTAACCACTTTTTAGAGAGCACCATATTTTTATGTTTTGGCGGTCACATCACTCTCTCACAACCCCCAGAATGTCTGGAGGACCACACCTGTGGTTGGTTTATGGGTCTCACCAACCTGACCGGGAGAATTGTCAAAATAAATTCACCGACCTTATCCTCTGATTACCAATCAGAGGACGTATACATGCCATGACAGGTCAGCATGTTATGGGTTAAGGTTTTATAAAGAAATTAGAGAAATGGAGAGGTTGGAAAAATAAAGACTCCCTAGCCCTCAGAACCCTAATAGCATCGGGGTCGGAAGAGAACAAGAGATGACCAAGGTAAGGTCAGATAGAAAAGTTACAGTGAGGAGCAAAACCCCAGTAAGTGGAAGTAATGTTCTGCTCAGCTTGGGTATCTTGTGGTCGCTATTCACATATCCCCTAGACGGAGACCCCTGAGTAAGAAAAAATAGACACATTTGATCTAGGATAATAGGCTGCATTAAGTTTTGCGGTGCCTTCGAGCTTGCCCTCAGGGAGCATGATGAATCATCAGAATCAGAAAATCCTGGAGTATTTTTAGGACTCATAGGCCTTATCAGCAGCATTGACAATGCAGTGAAGGATCATATGGAGTCAAATAAACTTTTCAAAGGAACTTCGAAAACTATACAGAACGAGCTGTTACACTGCATGCTCGAAGTCTGCCGTGAAGCAATTTCAACGGAAATTGACAATGCAGATTATGTCTCAGTAATGTCAGACGAGGCAACAGACGTCTCTGAGCACACGCAATTAGTTTTAGTGTTTAGATATGAAATTAATGGATGTCCAGAAGAACGATTCTGGGGATTTTTTAAACCTAACACAAAAAGCGAAAGGCGCAGACAATCGGGAATACACACGCCAGTTCAATAGGAAAGCATATGACGCATGTAACTGGATTTGTGGCTGTGATATTAGAAGTGCTCTGTTCTGCTTTCCTTGCCTTCTTTTTGGAAATAGTGATGCATTTAGTAAAACTGGTGTTAAAGATCTCGGCCATCTTAACTATTTAATTAAATTGCGTGGTGAAAATAAGAAACATGTCGACAATGCGTTGGATTTGTCCATGATTGGAACAGTTAATATTGCCACAACATTAAGCAGAGCCTACCAAGAGAGTATTATAAAACACAACCAGCAGGTAGAACAAATGTTGTTAGCTAATGCTGGATTTCTGACAATGAAGTCATTAATCCTCTTGCTCTCCAATATTTTTCACTGATGGATGGGGCACTAGAAGGGGCCGGGCATATTTGAAGGTGGTCTCGATCCATTTCCTCTAAATTAACTCCGGAACATTTTACCCCTCGAGTCATATTCCATAAATATTGAGGAGACTTAGCAGTAAATGTAACCACTTTTTAGAGAGCACCATATTTTTATGTTTTGGCGGTCACATCACTCTCTCACAACCCCCAGAATGTCTGGAGGACCACACCTGTGGTTGGTTTATGGGTCTCACCAACCTGACCGGGAGAATTGTCAAAATAAATTCACCGACCTTATCCTCTGATTACCAATCAGAGGACGTATACATGCCATGACAGGTCAGCATGTTATGGGTTAAGGTTTTATAAAGAAATTAGAGAAATGGAGAGGTTGGAAAAATAAAGACTCCCTAGCCCTCAGAACCCTAATAGCATCGGGGTCGGAAGAGAACAAGAGATGACCAAGGTAAGGTCAGATAGAAAAGTTACAGTGAGGAGCAAAACCCCAGTAAGTGGAAGTAATGTTCTGCTCAGCTTGGGTATCTTGTGGTCGCTATTCACATATCCCCTAGACGGAGACCCCTGAGTAAGAAAAAATAGACACATTTGATCTAGGATAATAGGCTGCATTAAGTTTTGCGGTGCCTTCGAGCTTGCCCTCAGGGAGCATGATGAATCATCAGAATCAGAAAATCCTGGAGTATTTTTAGGACTCATAGGCCTTATCAGCAGCATTGACAATGCAGTGAAGGATCATATGGAGTCAAATAAACTTTTCAAAGGAACTTCGAAAACTATACAGAACGAGCTGTTACACTGCATGCTCGAAGTCTGCCGTGAAGCAATTTCAACGGAAATTGACAATGCAGATTATGTCTCAGTAATGTCAGACGAGGCAACAGACGTCTCTGAGCACACGCAATTAGTTTTAGTGTTTAGATATGAAATTAATGGATGTCCAGAAGAACGATTCTGGGGATTTTTTAACCCCGATGGACAAAATGCCGATGCCATTGCGGAATGTATTTTAGGGGATGTAGATAATATTTTGAAGGTTAATAAAAGCAAATTGATTGCACAGACATACGACGGAGCATCTGTTATGAGCAGTGAAACTGGTGGCATTCAAGATAAAGCAATAATATCCTTATACTCATTATATTCATTGCTACGTGCACCAGTTAAATCTGGTGATGGAACGTGTCGCGTCGCAAAATCGAGCTGCTAGGATATTTTTCAGTACACTTTCGGCATTTCCAGCATATGTTTCTAGGTCTCCCAACGAGTTGCTGCTGTAGAATCAATCGTTTCCAAGAGAATTCCCAATGGCTCACCAACACGGTGGAATTTTAAATCTAGAACCGTAAATGTTATTTGCGAAAATAAAGCTGAACTTGCTGAACTTTTCTCGGAATTGGAGCAATCTCTCCTCAAAAGTCGGTATTCAAGGAGCTCGAGGGCTTAGGCTTAATTTGGAAGATCCCGAATTTAATTACATGCTCACTTTTTTTCACAAAGTTATGCCGCACGTGGACATTTTGTACAATCAGATACAAACCGGAAATGTCGACGTGATTAAAGTTAAAAGCAATGTGACGATATTCATTCAGGCAATGCATAATATCAGGCACTCTCTGGAAGATCGCGACAATGAAGAAACAATTGAAAGACCTGCCAAGCGTCGAAGAAACTCTTCCATGGCCAATGATGCAAAGGAAATATGCGATCGAATCATAGAAGAGGCTCGCACTCGTTTTCAATCTCCCGATCACTTAAATTGCGAAAAAATTCTTAATTGTGAGAGTTTTTTGGCATTCTTAAAGCAATTCCCAGATAATCTCATTGATGAAGTGGTGCAATCTTATCCCTCATTTGACAAAAGAAGGCTTAAAACAGAGCTAAGTGTGTTATATTCCCGACCAGACTTCAGAAATATAGCTGGTGGGTGTCCCCCAACATCTGTTACTTCTAATACATTTTCTTCCTACTGAGACTTGTGAAAATATATCTCAAACCTATACTTAATATAGCAATCGCTAAATTAATATTTGCATCTGCCATATTTATTTCCCTCGCTTGCTACGGGAACTGTCATTTGTATTGGACCAAATGGTATTGTGTGCAATTCTATTGGTTACAAAAAGTTTGGTCAAAAATGTTGGACCGGGGTTCACCCGCTTTGCATTGTATTTTCAGCACGCTTAAGTTTTACTTCAGCCAGTCTGTAAGGTACGAGCCGCCACTGCGTAGTAGCACATAGGTTTAAAAAGTCACGAGCCGCCACTGCATGTGTGTACCAATTTTTGTATGCCTGCATCATTGTACTTTCCAACTGTGCAGCGAAGATAGCTTAAAAGTTTCCTTCAGCTCCTCTCTGGTTCAGAAATGTGTCCCACCCAGGTGCTTCTTCCAGTCAGGGAAGAGATAGTAGTCACTAGGGGCTAGGTCTCAGCTGTAGGGAGGATGTGTGACAGTATCCCATCCAAATTTGTTGATGAGATTGGTTGTCACATGGGCAATGTGAGGACGAGTGTTGTCCTGATGGAAATGCACTCCCTTTGTGAGCATGCCTCTCCTTTTGTTTTAGATTGCGCAGCAAAGGTTCTTCAATATCTCACAGTAGCGGTCTGCATTGATTGTTGTGCCAGTAAGCAGAAATTTGCACAACAATAACCCCTTTCTGTCCCTTCGATCTTTGAGCATTGCTTCTTCCACTTTCACAATGGTGTCGTCTGAAACTGATGGTCGACCAGAATGCTGGTCATCATGGCTGTACGTCCGTCTTTGAATTCTCTGCACCATTTGCATATGTGTTATATGCTCATACACTGTTCTCCATACACATCACACAGTTGGGTATGAATGTCCACCGGCACAGTGTGTTTTGCACACAAAAACAAACCACAGAGCGTAATTCACACCTGGCAGGAGAAGCAAGTGGAAGCTCCCATTTCTAACGGCTACCGAGCCAAGAGTGTGGCAGACAGCTCGCAGGGCAGGAGACTGGTAGAAGGTGAACCAAGCTACACGCCAGTATTGCCAGATTTCATATAACAGCGTTCCTCGCGACTGCAGGACTTAGGGAACCTTATTTTACGGATAATCCTCGTATAATAGCAATATGGCCCACTTTATAAAAAGAATTAGCAACCCTCTTTTTACTAGCACTGCGAACTTGTTAGGCTTTTGCAGGCTTAGGTTCTGTTCAACAAACTCATTGTGCCAACTTTTTCCTTTCAGGAACATAACCGTAAGTCCAAAATTCTTCACCAGACACAATATTCCAAACCAATTTTGAAGAGGTACATTAGAATGTTTGCAGAGTTTTTCTGCACCAATCAATGCATTGTCTTTGATTAGGGGTCAGTTTGTGTGGAATTTATTGACAACAAAGCTTTCTCATCTCTAACGGTTGAAGTAGAATGTTTTGGATCTGACTATACCAATGCTGCCCAAATAAATTCACAAGATATCCATCGATCTTCAAGCATTGCTCAAACAATAGCAATATTTTCATCAGTAACAGCAGTTCTTGGGCGTCCTTCATAGAATTCATCACTAAGTAAAACTTGATCTGTTTTGAATTTGTTGTATCAATTATAAATTGTTGTTGATGAGGCTTCCTTGTCACATGCATTTTTAAGCAGAACTTCACATTGTTTAGGCATTAATGATATTTTATGAATCATAACCTGGAGATGTTCTGTTGTCAAATGTTATTCATTTTTGGGTGAACACAATCTTGAAATGATAATTGAAGTATTACAGCAAACTGAACAAAGTGTACAACCATCAACTCACAAAATATTAAAAAGTAACTGTCAAATATAAAATTCATTTGTTAGCAACATAGCATTCCAAAAATTTTCAGTGTCGCCCTCATATTAAAGAAATATTCAATCAATCTACCTTGTAGCACACAAAAAAGAAAGCAAGTTAGGAGCTGACTTATCTAGAGGAAGAAAGAAAGAAAAAGAAAAAAGAAAAGCACATGGCTTTGTAAATATGCAGTGTCTCAAAGCAAAAGCCATGCAATGAAAAGAAGTGTTATTAACTTACAAAAGAAGAGAAAATACAAAAGAGATGGCAGCAATCATTTAAATATATTATTACAGTGAGTGAGTGAGTGAGTGAGTGAGTGAGTGAGTGAGTGAGTGAGTGAGTGAGTGAGTGAGTGAGTGAGTGAGTGAGTGAGTGAGTGAGTGAGTTGGGTTTAAGGGCCTGTCGACAACTAGGTCATTATGGCCCATATTATTACATGTTGAGCCATTTTTAAAAGTCAACTGTAACAGCAAGTAGAATTCAAACTTGTTATTTTTCCTCCATTATATTCAACACATCACATGAGTGAAATGCCAAACAGTGTTATGGTCCTAGAGAATTAAAACTATCCATTATTCATTCTAAGGACTGAGGTAAATGCTAAATAAAAAGCTTGGCAAACATGATTAAACCCAACTGACATTACAATCTGTCCACATTGTGTGAGAGGCAAGAACATTATTACAAGGTGATTAATATTCAAATTATATTCCATCACAGCCTGCTAACAACTCAATGATGTATTGCTGTGGTCATTATCATCATTAGTGTCCAAATAAAGCTAAATTAGGCCAATTATAAGGGCAGTCTGATAACTCTGTGACTTTGACAAAAAACTGCGTTTCTTGTTAGCACCAAAGTTGTACATCTATATTGTCTATAAACTGAGGAATTTATCATCATCTGTTTCTTAGAGCACCAATAAAGAGAGCCTGTAAACTTCCAGTTTTGTGCTGCTTCATGTAAAGTGGAGAAAAGTGAATTTCGTATTTGCGTACATCACTATTTTTGCATGGTAAAACAATGAAGGAAATGGAAAAAAAGCTGAAAAATTACTATGGGGACTGCTACGTCACATGGCATGGTTCACTAGTGACTGACAGAATTATATGTGGCCATTTGAGCACGAGAGATACTGAGTGCACAGAATGGCTGGTTGATGTTGCAATGGAATAAATGGTGAATAAAGTTCTTGACATTGTGACGGAAGACAGGCGAGTGAAAATTTGTGGGATAGTCATAACCCTATACATCTCAAGAGAATGGGTATGTAATATTTCTGCATTAATATTTGGATATGAGAAAGCTGCCAGCAAGATGGGTGAAATTGTTGAGACATATGCTTCAGGAACACCGTGTACACATTTATGGATACAAACTGCTAGGTTTACATGAAGCTATATTTTGGCAGTTTACAATGCACAAAGAATTCTATGCATTTCTTAATTTTTCAACCCATTACCCTTCAGGTAATAGATACATATTTCAAAACTATCTGGAACTTACCTGGAATGAGCTTCTTTCTTTTATTCGAGGTAGGATCATCAGTGGAAATGCCTGACCAGGTTAAATTATTTGCTGCCTTTTTCTCTTCAGGTTCTTGAAATTCATCACCAAATATTGAATCATCATCTGACTCTGATTTCCGTTTCATTGTTGCTGTTCTTTCACTCCTGAGGCTAAGAAAGTTACAGAAAATATGCAAGCATAAAGAAAAATAATACAAAATTTATTATACTGAGTGAAAGTAGTAATCTGTATGTAGAATAAGTTATTCCTATGTATAGAGATGCACACTGATCTTTGATCAATTTTTTACTTCTCATGGCACAATCATTCAAATGCAGAACAATTAGGTACTCTTATTTAAGAGTAAGATAGAACAACAGATATATATTCTGTTGCTATCATTTATTTTTATCTTTAGGCTTCTTTCAGATGCTATGGATTAAATGTGCTTCCACATTTAGCTGCAGGTCCACCTAAACTAAGAATTGATTCACGTAAGATAGATGAAACAACTTAACACTGTTACTCTCTCATTTACTCAACATTTTGAGGAAATTTTTCACAAATTGTTGTTTACATAATGAACTGATGATTGTCCTCTACCATGGTAGTGTTAGCCCTATGTGCGGCATTTAGCGGATGTGCTATGCATAGCCTATCTACCTAATCATATCCTTGCCTGTCATTGAAGGGATTCTGGCACATCAGCCAATGGCTTATTGTGTGTTAGACTTCAGGAGGAAGGATGATATGAGAGTACCCTACAGGCAGCCAGAACTACTACAGTGGGTCACTAACAGACGCAAACAGTTCTTCAGCCCGACTGAGTTCCAGGTTGCCACAGGGAGCACATCACTGAGCCAGATCTGGCTGATCCATCAGCACCATGACAGGTGCTCAGCCAACTGTAGCACCTCCCCTCAGTGTTAAACTGCATTTTTAGAGCTCTACCGCAGTGCACCTTACTGGCAACCCCTTCTGACCCAACCTGTAAAGATCAGAGAGAGAGACAGAGAGAGAGAGAATGAAATGAAAGGGGGTGATTCGGGGTAAATATCCTTCCCAGCATTTGCCTGAGGCTAGAAAAAAAAGTCCAAGTCAGAAGGGTTGGCTTGGGAATTGAACCTGCGACCTCCCAAATGCAGGCCACTGATGCTACTGCCGAAGTCATCCTGCTCAGTTTCAGTAGGTTTAACAATATGCCCAATGATTCTTGTAATTTATTCCTTTTAAGAATTTGAAAAGCCGGCAAAATAATGATGAAAAGAATTTTATCAATATTTCTATTTAAACCTAGCGGATTATTTGATCCTGTTTGGTGAAGGCCGAGCAGTTAGATTGTTCACCTACCACTTAGGCAGCCCAGGTCGGTCCCATGGACCCACATGTGGTATTCGTGGTGGGTGAAGCATCTGGGAGGGTTTTCTCTGGTTTCCCCCACCACTCATTCCAACAAATGATCCATCATCACTAGAGTGAGGACATATATCCACTGAAGAAGAAATCAGGTTGACTGCACAGCGAATTGCTTGCTTGACGTCATTGCTGCTACCTCGGACTGAGGTGTGAACAGCGTGCTGTGGTTCAGTATGACAGCTGTACCGTACAGGGTACTCCCGTAAGGGAGTGTTATTTTCTGTGCGATCTGTGTTTACATACGAGGTGAATAATATCTTCAGCTTTAGGTGATGGTAAATTAAATCAGTTATTGGAAGAATTTGGAACAAATAATTTCGTATTGAATGGCGATACGATACAATGTAAGTTATGTTATTCACAAATCAGAGATTCCAAGGAGAAATGGAAATTGTTGAAGCAACATTGCAATACCAAAAAAAAAAAAAAAAAAAAAAACCATAAAGCACTTGTTGCAGCATAAAAGAATAAAGAACAAGACCATTTGTCACTTCAATCAGAGTTTTTTGAAGACATGTGCAAAATGTTGGTACGCAGCAACATACTATCTTACAAAGTAGAACAAGCTGAATTTAAAATCTTCATAAAAATACACTAAGCGGGAGCCTCCCAGTGCAACAACCCTACGTAAATAGTGTCTATCAAAATGTTATGATAAAGTTATGGCTCAAATTCGGCAATCTGTGGGTGACAAAATTTGGATTTGCATAGATGAAACTCAGGATTCTGTGGGGAGGTTTGTTGCAAATGTAATTGCGAAAGTACTTTTGGAAGACAGACCTACTAAATCATTTCTATTGACGCCTGAAGTTATTGATAAGGTTAACCACAAAAGTATTGTCGAAATTGTTCAAAAGAGTCTAATTTTGCTGTGGCCAGAGGGGATCAAAACTGATAATGTACTACTGTTCTGACAGATGGTGCAAGCTACATGCTAAAACCTGCTAAATAAATTAAAACACATCACCCTAACATGGTACATATAATGTGCATTGCTCAAGGCCTTCATCGTGTAGCCGAAATGATACGCTTATGCTACAGTGATGTGGACAGCTTCATTGCTAATGTGAAAAAAAAATTTCTGAAAGCCCCAAGCAGGTCACTGATTTTCAAAGAAATGGCCCCTGGGGTCCCTTTACCTCCCCAGCCCGTTGTAACTCGATGGAGTAGCTGGCTAAATGCTGCTGCATATTACACAGATTATTATGATAAAATAGTTAAAGTAATCAATGTTATGGATAGTGAAGACAGCTGTGCCATTAAATCTGCTCAGTCACTGATTTCAGGCAATTTACGTAAACATTTGTTATTTATTAAAAATAATTTTCCAAATGTCACCAAAACTATTCTGCATTTAGAATCAAGAAATCACAAACTGTCATATGCTTTACAATTGATAGAAGAGCTATATATGGAAATTGAAAATACAGATCCTGCGCCTGCAGTGCAAAATAAACTGAAAGCCGTGATGGAGAGAAATCCTGGCTACGCTACAATGATTCATATAAAAATTGGTTTACAACAGTTAGACAAAATGACATCTACGTATGACGAACACAATGTAAAAAATCTTACGTTTGTTCCCGTTACATCATGTGACGTTGAGAGAAGTTTCTCGCGTATAAACATTGTTTGGTTGACAAGTTTTACTTTTGAACAATTTAAAAAATGTATTGTTGTTAGCTGCAATGTGTTTGAGGAACGAATAGATGACGATATGAACTGATGTAAATGGACTAGAGCTTCTTACACAGCCCTACGCGTTTGTTTACGTGTTCTGAGCACCCGTGCTACGCCGTCTGCCAGTCACCACGGAGCGTGTACAGTACGAGCGCGCAAACATTGTAGGCGATGGGATATTTATCCTCGCTCTAATCATCACCTTTCCATTCACAGATTTTGCCTGCATTTCTATTATCCTCTATTTCACAATCATATCTGGTGGTTGGCTGACCATCTGTTTCCAGGTCTTCACTCTGTCCAGTCCATAGGTTCCTCTGCTCCCCGACAGGCATCTGACCCTAGGCACAGGCTTGTAAGTCCCACATAAAGGTAACCAGGAAAAGAAGACGAATTTGAACAATTAAATAAAACATTTCTGATATTGAAAAGAAGAAAATAATTTTTAAAAATCTGATGTGTTGCACTCACATGACTTTTTCTACTTCTATAACTCACAAGAATGGGAGAGGTAACCTCAACACCCTGAGTTTTGATTATAAACAGAGCATTATTTTAAATTAGTTTTTACTGAAGCTTTCAAATGGATGTTAAAGAGCTCAGAAAACTTTAGTTATTTTAAAAGAAGTTTAAAACTTTCTTCGGTTATAATTCCTTTTTTTCTACCCATAGCTATGGATAAGAAATGGTAGATTATAATTATGGATAATGTGCATTAAAATTACAGCAGGGTGTTTAGTACACAATTTATGTCAAATACATAATTTTTGTCGAGTTAATCATATCTGAGCTATTAATTATTATTGGTTTGCATTTTAAAACACTTATGCTTTTCTCAAACAGGAAGTCCTTAGTGATTTTTGCTTTCCCCACTATGTAACTTCATGGACCATTTGAGCTTAACTGTGTTTTAACACATGGTTAACTGCAGCTTTACAACCATCTCAGAAACTGGCCCTTGGTGCTGCTGTTTGTAAAATCATTAACTTTTTTTTGGGAGAAACTATTAATATACACAGATAAATACTTCTTTTCTTTTTTCTTTACCTGACTACCCTCCCCTTATGTAGGACTTACAAGTCAGTACCTAGGGTCAGACATCTGTCGGGGAGCAGAGAGACTTATGGACTGGACACAATGAAGGCCTGGAAGTGGGTGGTCAGTCAAGCACCGGGTATGATAGTGATGAAGAGGATGATATGAAATGCAGACGAAATTGATAATTGGAAAGGTGATAATGGAGCAATTGATGGACTGAGCAGCAGGTGAAACTGGAGAAAACCTGTCCTGATGCCACTTTGTCCATCACGAATACCACATGCAGGTACCTGGGATCAAACTGGGCCGTCTAGGTGGTAGGCAAATGCTCTAACCGCTCAGTCACGGCGCCGCCCAGATAAATACAGTTTGTTAAATTGTGAAGTCACATATGGTAAGGATTATACAATATGATTTTTAGTCCCTCCACGGTATTGCAGGTCAGTAAGACTTCTCTACACCCCCAAAATGGTTACTTTAGTGCATGTTGAGGACACAGAGGTCTTATTCCTTGCGCAAAACACCATCCTTATTGTAACAAGGGTTGTGAATGACCACTGACTGCATGCAAGTGTTTTCATTTAAATTGGAAATGGTTTCAATTGAACAATGTGCACTTTTTGTGGAATTTTTTTTTTTTAGAGAAAAAGCATACAGAAAAAGTGAAACAAAAACTCACAGACCAGTTTCCAAATTCCAGATTATCGTTTTGGCCCACTTATTATGTCAGGCTAGTTTTGCTCATAGGGCTGCAAGAATAGGTAGACCCTGATTATTTCTTTTGTGCTGCTACAAGATCAACAATGTGTAAAGATAATCGGAAAACAATAAATAAACTGAAATTGGCAATAATAAGTTATGGTGATTCAATGGCAAAAGAAACTTTAATCAAAGTTTTTAACAATAAAACTACACACTTGAATCTGTGCCTTCAACACAATAGTGGGCATTTTAAACATCTGTAAATGAGTAAAGATTTTAATTTGTTTTCTCTTTCTACTGTTTTGTCCAAATGTATTTTTACCAGTCCACCATTGTAGCATCACAAATGCACGGTGTCAAGATTACCACCACACTTCCCTTTCTCAATTATTCCATCACTATGGGGGAGCACAAAGATCATACTGCATCACATGACACATGCAGTCAAAATGTTATTCATCAACCAAGAGAAAAAACATTATAGTGAGGGAAATGAATGTTTGGCACATATTACATAAATTTGCCGAAGTTTAAGATTCACAGTATGAAAGGAAGCAAGCATAGGAAACCAGTATCTTTCATAAAAAACTAAAAGTATTACGTTTTCATGAAGAATTGAAATTGATTTGAGTCCAATCCCATTCTCAATATGATCCACATTTACATGTTGAATTAAACCCTGAATGAGAATGATTTGGTTACACAAGGCTCATGAATAAATGATTCAAGCTTTTATGTTAGTCACCTGGTTTATGTTGGCAAACCTGTAAAAAACACATTTTCTGTGTATTTTAACAATATTTAGAGGTTAGTGAATGTTTTTAAGAAGAATATACTGCAAGATTATAGAAACAATAAAATGACCTAGCTATCAATGGGCCCTTAAACTCCACTCCACTAGAAGCAATAAAAGTGGCTTTGTTTTATTACACCACATTCGCTAAAAAACAAATGTGTTATGATGTAGGATTTGAGGCTTTCACGGCGAACGTTAGTGATAAGAGCTTCACGGGTGATCAGCCGTGTTAAACTTATGAAGGTCGAGCTTTCGGCCATTATACTCTCCATGGCCATCTTCAGGACTAAAATGATGGAAAATTCTCCTCAGTTTCCAAATATATACTATGGTTAGGTTGTGTTGTCCGAACCAATGCGCGGGTGATGGTTTCTGATTGGGCCTGCTGTAGGCTCGGCTGCAGTGTTTTCCCGCGGGTACGAAATTTGTGCAGTGTTTCTGATGGCTATAGTCCACGCGGAACTTAGTTTGAGTCCGCCCTCTCTGTTGAAATTGTGGGGGTGTAATTTGATGTGGATGGCCTCCTTGATGAGTCTGTCCCAGTAATTTTCTGCGTGTTCTAGTATTTTTGTGTCTTGGAAATTTATTTTGTGGACCTGTTCTATGCAGTGTTGGGCTACTGCTGATTTTTCGGGCTGGAGAAGTCTGATGCTCCGTTGATGTTCTTTGCATCTTTCCTCTAACAGGACGCACGATAGAGGAAAGATGCAAAGAACATCAACGGAGCATCAGACTTCTCCAGCCCGAAAAATCAGCAGTAGCCCAACACTGCATAGAACAGGTCCACAAAATAAATTTCCAAGACACAAAAATACTAGAACACGCAGAAAATTACTGGGACAGACTCATCAAGGAGGCCATCCACATCAAATTACACCCCCACAATTTCAACAGAGAGGGCGGACTCAAACTAAGTTCCGCGTGGACTATAGCCATCAGAAACACTGCACAAATTTCGTACCCGCGGGAAAACACTGCAGCCGAGCCTACAGCAGGCCCAATCAGAAACCATCACCCGCGCATTGGTTCGGACAACACAACCTAACCATAGTATATATTTGGAAACTGAGGAGAATTTTCCATCATTTTAGTCCTGAAGATGGCCATGGAGAGTATAATGGCTGAAAGCTCGACCTTCATAAGTTTAACACGGCTGATCACCCGTGAAGCTCTTATCACAAATGTGTTATGAGTAAGTAAAAGTTACCATCTTTGGCAGATTCAAATCTATTTGAATTCGGTAAGAGTTTCCATGCAACAAAATTTCTATCTGATCCCACTTCTAAGTGGATTGGATCCAGTGATTCATTTCAATTTGAGCCTGTGTTTCCAAGTGATACTCAATCCAGAATGACAACTCAAATAGATTTGAATTTGCCATGGAATTGTAGTACATATTTTGCTATAAAATGTATATGTTAAAACACACCTTGTATTTGAAGGACCTGCAATGCTCAGCACGTGCCTCTCAGGAGATGGTGCCATCATGTTAAAGGAATCAAACAGAACTTCAGGAGAATCTCTTCGCCTACTGTTTGTTCCTTTGGAACTCGAGATATCCTCATCACCAGATTCTACATCCACCTGTCTTGCTAGTTTTTTCTGATACCTGAATCATGACCATTTATGCCATTTGTAGCTTAATAAAAATTAAT
Source organism: Tenodera sinensis (assembly GCA_030765045.1). Taxonomy (NCBI): domain Eukaryota; kingdom Metazoa; phylum Arthropoda; class Insecta; order Mantodea; family Mantidae; genus Tenodera; species Tenodera sinensis. The sequence continues at coordinate 32,809,106 of CM060961.1, read as the reverse complement.
AAAAAGGTTGTTAGTAATACAATTTTCATATATCACACACTCTACCACAAGGAGTAGAAAAACAGAAGACCTACAAAAGATCAATGAGTTTTTTGCAGGCGCAAGTAAAATTTTAAAATTTTTATATGCAAACATTTGTGAAAGGTCCTGTGTAACGATCCAGCAGAAATGAACGAAGACCACTTGAAGACCTGTGAAGCATTAAGATCAGAAGAAACTACAGTTCAAAAGTATTGGAAAGCACGAATGCTAATGGCTTCATTGCCAGATGCAAGGCACTAGAAAACAACAAACAACAACATTTGTGAAAGGAAAATAAATTATGTTATTAGCTAATGCTGGATTTCTGACACTGAAGTCAGTAATCCTCTTGCTCTCCAATATTTTCCACTGATGAATGGGGCACTAGAAGTGGCCGGGCATATTTGAAGGTGGTCTCGATCCATTTCCTCTTGCAGATCACATAGAGGACAGAGTGGTGAAGAATATATCCCAATTCTGTTTAAATGTTTTGCCAGACAATCATGTCCTGTAATCAACCTGAAGGTTGCAACTGCTGTTTTTCGAGGATACTCAGGAATTACTGTTTGAATGTTTGGTAGTTCCCATCTTTTATTCTTTAATTTTTCATAGTAATATTTTGCAATAATTTTTTTGAATTCAGAGTTGACTAATCTTTTAGTTGCATAAAATGGTAGATTAACTATAGATTTTTGTACACCACTGGTACCCTTTTTTGCAAGAAAATCAGCTTTCTCATTGCCACTCAGTCCACAGTAAGCTGGTATCCATTGGAAGACTAGGTGTTTTTGAAGTGCTGTTAGATGGGTAAGGATTTTCCAAAATTCTATAATTGTTTGGTTCTTTGGTGACAACTTGGAAGTAATTGCTATAATTACTGCCCTGGAATCTGAGAGAATAACTGCTTGCTGAAAATGTGAAATTCTGTACAAAAGATTTTGTAAGGCCATTCAAATTGCTTCAATTTCTCCATCAAAGTTAGTAGTCAAAGATTTATAATAGGAAAAGAGGTGACATGTGACTCCAGCCCCTGCTCCATCTTGGTGTGATATCAATGATTCATCAGTATAAATATGGAGCCATTCATGTTCTGGAAATTTAGTATGGATTGTCTCTAATGCGAATAATTTTAGAACACTAGTTGGAATATTACTTTTCTTAACTTCTTCTGTCAGGTGTAAATAATATGTGATGTCTAATGTATGTGTTGGATTGACTTTAGATATGAAGTTTTCCTTTGAATTAGGAAGGTGTACATTTTTCTTGATGTCTTGAATTTTGGAAAGAAAGCTCTCCTGAGTCTTTAGTGTATGTGTAAAATTTCTCTTGTGCCATGTATTGGCACAATGGGAGTCTGATCAACTTTTTGTGTTGAATAAGAGTCGCTTTTTCTATTTCACATTCAATGGGGTATTGGTTGGTTAGTATTTTCATAGTTGCTATTGGTGTGGTTTTGGTAGCACCTGTAATTAATCTCAGACTTTGGTTTTGAAAGATTTGAATTTTTTTTGTGTTTGCTGTTACAAGAACTTCGCTGCAGTAAGTAAATAATGGCTTTCTATATACATTGTATGTTGTGTTAAGAGTTGCTCTGGAACATCCCCACTTCATTCCTTTAGACGTTTTAACAGTGAAAGGTGCCTCTCTGCTCTCTGTATTACATTTTCTATTTGTTTGGTCCATGTAAGTTTGGTATCAAATGTAACTCCTAAATACTTTGCTTCCTTTGCTTCTGGTAATTGTTGACCCTGAAAATTTAGTTTTATTTTTAGTGGTTTCATCTTAGAGAAAAGATTTGGTAGTTTGATTTTGTTGTATTAAAAGTCATTAAATTTTCTTTGGTCCATTTTTGTAGGTTGTTTCTAGTTCTGTACTTTTGCTTTTTGGTTTTGAAGTCCACATTACTAAGTCATCAACAAATAGTGCACGCTTCACACCTGATTCTTGTATTTGTTGTGGCAGATCGTTAATAAATATATTAAAAAGTGTTGTGCTGAGCACTGCGCCTTGTGGTAAGCCATGGTGTACTTGTTTGTATTTAGATATATTTCTTCCATATCTAGTTGGAATAAAGCGTTGTGTTAGGAAATGACATAGCCATGAAAACATTGGACCTTGTATCCGTATTTTTTTTTACTTTCTTTAGTAGTTTTGTTCTGCATATGCACTTTGGAAATCAATAAAAACTGATAAATTATCTTCTTTTCTATTGAAGGAGTCTTTGATTTCTTGACTGAGAAGTAAGACCTGTTCATTTGTAGAGTGGAACTCTCTGAATCCAGCTTGACATGGGGATATTAAATTTTGTGATTCTAGAAACCAATTTAACCTGTTTGACACCATTCTTTCCATCACTTTTGCTATTATGCTAGTAAGAGCTATTGGTCTATAATTTTTTATTTCTGATGCTGTTTTGTCTTTCTTCAAGAGTGGGGCAATTATTGCTTTTCGCCATTCAGCAGGTACAGTGGTTTTCCAGGATAGATTGTAGATTTCAGTAGTTGTTGTTTTGCTGTTTTTCCAAGGTTTTTTATGAACTCTGGATGTATGTGATCTGGTCCAGGAGACTTTTTGTTTTTTAGATTATTTATTGCAATGTTCAGTTCTTGCATATTCAAATTTTGAAAAAAGATATTGCACTGAATGTTAGGATTACATTCTCTTTCTTGTTTCAAATCTTTCTTAAATTCTTTACATTCCTTTTTATTATTTCTTGTTACTTTAAGTGAATTAGCATAATATTTATTGAATGTTTCGGCTATGGCTGCATCATTAGTTAATATTTTATTGTTGTGTATGATAGGTGTGCTGTTGTTTTCTTTCCTATCCTTGACATTTTTTATGAACTTATGAGCTTTGTTACCATCTGTCCTATAATCCATTTTTTCTAAGAAATTATTAAAGTGATTCCTTTTAGCAGTATTAATTTCTTTTTTTAGTGAGGCACATTTCTTCCGCCATATTTGTGTATCTGATATGTTTTTTGTTTGTTCAGCTGTATTTCTAGCTATATCCCTTTGCTTTTTCAGTTCTAATTGGGGGTTCCAAAAGGGTTTGAAATGTTTAATTCTTCCACGAGGAATATGTTTTTTTGTGGTTTCTAAGATGACTTTACAGAATTCTTTGTTCATATGATAAGGATAGTCATGCAGCTGTGAGTTTGTTTGTTCTTTAAATTTATGTTCTAATTCAGTTTTATATTTGTTCCAATCTGCTTTTTTGAAGTTCCAATACAAATTCGTAAGACCTTGACTGTTATTTGTATTCTCTAGTTTTATAAGCAATTACAGCTGTGACCAGAACTTGGATCTTCTATAACTTGTTTTTTAATTTTTGAAACAATATCTATTGTAGCTAACAAGAGGTCTGGGTTACTGCCTGCTCCAGAGTAATGTATGAAGGTTGTGGGATCTGCTTTATTATAAATTAGTTCAAAAGTTGTGGTATTCAAAAATTCTTCCACTATCTTCCATGTAGAATCCACTTTTTCATAACCCCATCTTTTGGAATGGGCATTGAAATCCCCAATTACGATTGTTTTATTTAATTGGTCAATAAGTGAGAGATCTGGTTCATTCCTGGGAGGATTGTAAATACTGTATAAATGTAGATGTGTTTTGTTATCCCAAAAATTTAGCTTTATTAATTCACTTTTATCTGTGTTATCCATTTCTTTAACAATTTAAAAGGAGGATTTAATATCCTTTTTGACTCCAACTAATATTCCACTACTTATCTGTCTATTTTTGGGTAGTAAGTGTAGTAAAACTCAAGTAAAATTGAAGTATTTAAGTTGATCATTTGTTAGATTTGCTTCTTGTACTACAAATATATCTATGTTATAGTCAAATACAATTTTATTCAGTTCTACTCTTTTTGTTTGTGTGTGACCACCTGCATTCCATTCTAGAAGTCTGCTGTTAGATCTTCTATTAATACAATGTTTTGGTTCTCGAGAAGTAGTCCCTACCAGGATATCCGAATGGGGGACTATTTTAACTCCGGAACATTTTACCCCTCGAGTCATATTTCATAAATATTGAAGAGACTTAGCAGTAAATGTAACCACTTTTTAGAGAGCACCATATTTTTATGTTTTGGTGGTCACATCGCTCTCTCACAACCCCCAGAATGTCTGGAGGACCACACCTGCCCTTGGTTTACGGGTCTCACCGACCTGACCGGGAGAATATCAAAATAAATTCACCGACCATATCCTCTGATTACCAATCAGAGGACATATTACATGCCATGACAGGTCAGCATGTTAGGGGTTAAGGTTTTATAGAGAAATTAGAGAAATGGAGAGGTTGGAAAAATAAAGACTCCCTAGCCCTCAGGAACCCCAATAGCATTGGGGTCGGAAGAGAACAAGAGATGACCAAGGTAAGGTCAGATAGAAAAGTTACAGTGAGAAGCAAAACACCAGTAAGTGGAAGTCATGTTCTGCTCAGCTTGGGTACCTTGTGGTTGCCATTCACATATCCCCTAGATGGAGACCCCTGAGTATAATTCAAATATATTATTGGCCCTACAAAGAGTCTAATTGCAGTGATGTGGGTGGTGGGGTAGTGTGTAGTAGGGTGTGAAAGCATAGTGTGTGGTGGGGTATGCAGTGGGGTGGGGTGTGAGATGGGGTGTGCAGTGGCATGGTGTGTGTGGAGTGTGGTTGGATGTGGTAGAATGGTGGTATGGTGTGTGGTGTCGTGCGTAAGGTGAGGTGTGTGGTGCTGTGGTATGTGATGAGGTGTGTACAGTGGGGGTGTGTGTGAGATGGGGTGTGCAGTGGCATGGTGTGTGGAGTGTGGTTGGATGTGGTGGCATGGTTTTAATGGTGGGGTGTGGTGACACGATGTGAGGTGATGAGTATGGTGGTGTGCTCTGCAAGGAGGGGTGTTTGGTGGCATGTTATGTGAGGTAGGGTGTAGGGTGGCATGATTGTGGAGTGGTGTGGTGGCTTGGTGAGTGGAGTGATGCATGGAGTGTGGTGGCATGTGAGTGTTGGGGTGTGGTGCTGTGTTGTTGTTTTGTTGTTGTAGTGTTTAACGCCCGCTTTTACTACTACGGCACCGCAGGCGGTGTGGTGCTGTGTGATGAGGTGGGATATATGGTGGCATGTGTGATGTTATGGCATAATGTGAGGTAAGGTGGGTGGAGGAGTAAAAAAGTGAGGTGCAGTGTGATGACATGTGTGACGTGCTGTGTCTGATGGCATGTGGGGTGTGGTGGCATGTGAGGTGCAGCGGCATGTGTGAGGTGGGGGTATAAAGTATGAGGTGGACTGTGGAGGTGTAACGTGTGAGGTGAGGTGTAGTGGCATAATGTGTGAGGTGAGGTGGGATGTGTGATGGCGTAATGTGTGGTGCAGACTGGTGGCATAATGTCAGGTGGGGTGTGATGGCATGTGTGAGGTGGAGTGTGGTGGCGTAATGTGTGAGGTGGGGTGTGGTGGCATAATGCGTGAGGTGAGGTGGGATGTGTGATGGCGTAATGTGTGGTGCAGACTGGTGGCATAATGTCAGGTGGGGTGTGATGGCATGTGTGAGGTGGAGTGTGGTGGCGTAATGTGTGAGGTGGGGTGTGGTGGCATAATGCGTGAGGTGGGGTGTGGTGGTATAATGTGAGGTGGAGACTGGTGGCATAATTTGGGAGTGGAGACTGATGGCATAATGTGTGAGGTGGAGACTGGTGGCATAATGTGTGAGGTTTGGTTTGGTGGCGTAATGTGTGAGATGGGGTGTGGTGGCCTAGTGTGTGAGTTGGGGTGTGGTGGCGTAATGTGAGGTGAAGACTGGTGGCATAATGTGAGGCGGGGTGTGGTGGCATAATGTGAGGTGGAGAGTGGTGGCATAATGTGAGGTGGGGTGAGTTGGAGACTGGTGGCATAATGTGAGTCGTCCACTGGTGGCGTAATGTGCGAGGTGGAGACTGGTGGCGTAATGTGAGGTGACAGGTGGCATAATGTGTGACGTGGTGACTGGTGGCGTAATGTCAGGTAAGGTTTGGTGGCGTAATGTGTGAGGTGGGGTGTGGTGGCATAATGTGAGGTGGTGACTGGTGGCATAAACTGCAAGGTGAAGACTGGTGGCGTAATGTGGGAGGTGACTGGTGGCATAATGTAAGGTGGATACTGGTGACGTAATGTGCGAGGTAGAGACTGGTGGCGTAATGTGCGAGGTGGAGACTGGTGGTATAATGTGAGGTGGGGTGTGGTGGCGTAATGTGCGAGGTGAAGACTGGTGGCGTAATGTGTGAGGTGTAGACTGGTGGCATAATGTGAGCTTGGGTTTGGTGGCGTAATGTGTGAGGTGGTGTGTGGTGGCCTAATGTGTGAGGTGGGGTAGCGTAATGTGTGAGTTGACTGGTGGCGTAAAGTGAGTTGTCGACTGGTGGCGTAATGTGCGAAGTGGAAAGTGGTGGCATAATGTGAGGTGACTGGTGGCGTAATGTGAGGTGGACTGGTGGCATAATGTGAGGTAGGGTGTGGTGGCGTAATGTATGAGGTGAAGACTGGTGGCGTAATGTGCGGGGTGGAGACTAGTGGCGTACTGTGTGAGGTTGGGTTTGGTGGCATAATGTGAGGTGCGGTGTGGTGGCGCAATGTGTGAGGTGGTGGATGCTGGTGTAATGTGCGAGGTGGCGACTGGTGGCGTAATATGCGAGATTGAGACTGGTGGCATAATGTGCGAGGTTGAGTTTGGTAGCGTAATGTGTAAGGTGGGGTGTAGTGGCGTAATGTGTGAGGTGGGTGTGGTGGCTTTATGTGTGAGGTGAAGACTGGTTGTGTAATGTGAGGTGGAGACTGGTGACGTAATTTATAAGGTGGAGACTGGTGGCATGTGCGAGGTCAAGACTGGTGGCGTAATGTGTGAGGTGGAGACTGGTGGCGTATGTTTGAGGTGGTGACTGTGGCGTAATGTGTGAGGTGGAGACTAGTGGCATAATGTGTGAGGTGGTGTGTGGTTGCGTAATGTGTGAAATGGAGTGTGGTGGCGTAATGTAAGGTGGAGACTAGTGGTGTATTGTGTGAGTTGGGGACCGGTGGTGTAATGTTTGAGGTGGGGTGTGCTGGCGCAATGTGCTAGGTGGTGAATGGTGGCATAATGTGTGAGGTGGAGAGGGGTGGCATAATATGAGGTGGAGACTGGTGGCGTAATGTGCGAGGTGGAGACTGGTGGCATGTGTGAGGTAGCGTGTGGTGGCGCAATGTGTGGTGAAGACTGGTGGCGTATTGTGTGAGTTTGGGTTTGGTGGCGTAATGTGAGGTGGGGTGTGGTGGCATAATGTGAGGTGGCGGCTGGTGGCGTAATGTGCGAGGAGACTGGTGCCATAATGTGCGAGGTGGAGACTGGTGGCATAATGTGCGAGGTTGAGTTTGGTGGCGTAATGTCTGAGGTGGAGTGTGGTGGCGTTATGTGTGAGGTGAACACTGGTGGCGTAATGTGTGGGGTGGAGACTGGTGGCATACTGTGTGAGGTTGGGTTGGTGGCGTAAGTTGAGGTGGTATGTGAGGTGGTTACTGCTGGCATAATGTGCAAGGTGAAGACTGGTGGCGTAATGTGCGAGGTGACTGGTGGCGTAATGTGCGAGGTGACTGGTGGCGTAATGTGTGAGGTGGAGACTGGTGGCATATTGTGTGAGGTTGGGTTTGGTGGCATAATGTGTGAGGCGGGGTGTGGTGGCCTAATGTGTGATGTGGGGTGTGGTGGCGTAATGTGTGAGGTGAAGACTGGTGGTGTAATGTGTGAGGCGGGGTGTCGTGGCATGTGTGAGGTGGAGAGTGGTGGTGTAATGTGTGAGGTGGGGTGAGTTGGAGACTGGTGGCATAATATGTGAGGTTGGGTTTGGTGGTGTAATGTGTGAGGTGGTGACTGGTGGCATAATGTGAGTGTTTGACTGGTGGCATAGTTGTCGACTGGTGGCGTAATGTGCGAGGTGGCGTAATGTGAGGTTGTGACTGGTGGCATAATGTGAGGTGGAGACTGGTGCCATAATGTGCGAGGTGGAGACTGGTGGCATAATGTGCGAGGTGGTGACTGGTGGCGTAATGTGAGGTGGAGACTGGTGGCGTAATGTGAGGTGGAGACTGGTGGCATGTGAGGTGGAGACTGGTGGCGTAATGTGCAAGTCGGAGACTGGTGGCGTAATGTGTGAGGTAGAAACTGGTGGCATAATGTGAGGTGGGGTGTGGTGGCATGTGTGAGGAGCAGACTGGTGGTTTAATGTGTGAGGTGGAGACTGGTGGCATAATGTATGAGGTGGAGACTGGTGGTGTAATGTGTGAGGAGGCGTGTGGTGGCGTTATGTGTGAGGTGGGGTGTGGTGGCGTAATGCGAGGTGGAGACTGGTGGCATAATGTGGGAGGTTGATACTGGTGGCATGTGTGAGGTGGAGACTGGTGGCATAATGTGTGAGGTGGGGTGTGTGGCATGCAAGGTGGTGGAGACTGATGGCGTAATGTGTGAGGTGAGGTGTGGTGGCATAATGTGTGAGGTTGGGTTTGGTGGCATAATGTGTGAGGTTGGGTTTTGTGGCGTAATGTGTGAGGTGGAGACTGGTGGCATGTGTTAGTTGGAGACTGGTGGCGTAATGTGTGAGGTGGAGACTGGATGCATGTGTGAGGTTGGGTTTGGTGGCGTAATGTGTGAGGTGGTTACTGGTGGCGCAATGTGTGAGGTGAAGACTGGTGGCATAATGTGTGAGGTGGAGACTGGTGGCGTAATGTGTAAGGTGGGGTGTGGTGGCGTAATGTTTGAGGTGTGATATGGAGACTGGTGGTGTAATTTGTGAGGTGGTATGTGGTGGCGTAATGTGCGAGGTGGAGAGTGGTGGCGTAATGGTGAGGTGGAGACTGGTGGCATAATGTGAGTTGGAATGTGGTGGGGTAATGTGTGAGTTGGATTGTGGTGGCATAATGTGTGATGAGAGGTGCAATGGCGTAATGTGTGAGGTGGGGTGTGCTGAGGTGGGGTGTCATAATGTGAGGGCAAGGTGTCTGGTGGCTTAATGTGTGAGGGCAGGTGACACCTCTGACCATGAGAAATGTGTATGTAAAAGGTGATTATACTGAAGGGCTACCCTAATAAAAGCTCTGAGCCCAGGCCCCAGCTCAACCCAAGGTGTGCAAGATTGTGTACTCAAATCATTAAATTATTACATACCTCTTAAGGATTTCTTTCTGCCTTTTCTTCTGTTCTCTTAGATCTGCTTCTGATCTTCTTAAGATATTCCTTAGTTTTCTCCGTTGTTCTTTTAAATCTTCTCCAAACCTTCTGAAGTATTCTTTTGGTGTCCTACTAATTTCCTTTGGTTCTTCATCTATGATAAACTTGACAGGTACAATTCTTCCATTTGCTACACCCTTGGCTTTTGGCTGGAGCTGATGAAGAAATAAAAATAAATTTGAGTGCTCCTATGTCAGTTTAAAGGAAGTTTTACAAAATTCACATAATCTATAAGCTTTGTAATATTAAGTAACACATGTTCAGATGATGGTGGTGGTGATTAATAATAATAATAATAATAATAATAATAATAATAATAATAATAATAATAATAATAATAATAATAATAATAATAATAATAATAATAATAATAATAATAATAATAAATTATACAGGCCTTTCAAAAGATTAACTGAGGAACTTATTCTTATTGCAATGTATGAGGGAAGATGGTTTTACAGGATTAAATTAAGAATTGAACATATAGAATGGTAATATATTCTTTGAGAAAGCAGACAGTTTTTATATGACGTAAAAGTGAGGTTATAGTGAAGTAGTGAAATTGGGATAGTGAAGATTAGTGAAGCGTGTAATGTAAACAGATTAATAAAAGTTATGAGAGTAGAGCTGATAAGAAAAGTTGAGAAAGAGGGAAAGTGAATAAAGATCAAAGATGAAATAAAGCAGGAAATAAAAGTTAAAGGGGAGGGTGGGAACAGGATAAGATTAGTGAAAAGGTAGGAAGCAAACGTTCACAAATTAAACATATGGAATGTGTATGTAAAGGGTTATTATACTGAAGACCTGCCCTAATAGCAAAAGGGCCAGAGCTCAGATCAGGGGTAGCCCAAAGTGTGCAAGATTTAGTGTTGTATAAATCATTCATTCATTACATACATATGAGACAGAATATTGACCAATAGAAAATCGTTCATGTGTGATTTTTTAAAAGTGTATAAATTTCTAGTTCTTGTTTGGGTGTATCAGGGACTTATTTTTAATATTCAGGATAGCCAATGTTTTCTTGTCACTTTGTGTTCAACCAATAAAAACTATTTGCGCGGATGAACACAAAAAAATGGCAGTGTTGCGTCAGAGAGACGCCAGGAACTAGTTTCATTAGCGTCTGTGTGCTCAAGATGAAAGGACGTGTTTTTTTTGGTAGCGTGTGAACATGGAACTTTCACCAAACTTTTACCCAGTGTAGATTCTACTAAATCATAATTGTGAAGTTCTTTGATTATATAATATGGTGCTGAGAGTGTAAAATAACGAAGTGCTAATGAATAAATATGTTGTGATAAAGGAACGTTGATTTATGCATTCCATTCTGTAACCTCGACCCTGCAGATAAGAATTGCGTCTGCTATCACAGTATTTCATCTTTCACTAAGAACATTATCTCCGGTATGCTATGTAAAGAATCTTTTACAAAAACTGCACCAAAATGGCTTACCCAACGTGGGACGCGAATTTAGAATGGAATGCAAAATTACGAGTACGAAGTGTTAACATCAAATGACGCCATCTCATCACACAGGAAAAAGATGCCATTAGACCATCGTTTCATATCAACGATACGTCAGAACATCGATACACTGAGAATCAACGTGGGAAAAACACCGGAGATCATCTAGCGAAGCCAACTACCCAGGAGACGTAAATAACTGGACGAAGAACCAACGGAAAAGAAAGTAGGATCCAAAATTTTTGTTTTTACATATATTTTATTTCCATTTTTTATGTTACTGAGAAGTGGCAAAGTAGTGGGACTTTTAACCTTAAGTGAATTGGATAAAGAAATTAAAATGTCGCGAAAAGAGATAGAAACAGGAGTGGGGGAAGGGGCAGATAGGCCTAGTTATCAGGTAGAATTAGAAAGTGAGGAACAGGTGGAAATAAGCAAAGATCAAAGGTTAATGATGATCATGTTTGAAAGACTGGAACAAAGTTTAGGTCAGAAACTGGAACAAAACAAGGTAGAATTAGGTCAGAAAATTGAACAAAATAATGCAGAATTAAAACAGGACATAGAACAAAGTTTAGGTCAGAGTATAGGTCAGAAACTGGAACAGAATAAGGAAGAGATAGGTCAGAAAATGGAGGAAGTGAGAAAAGACTTAGAACAGAAAATGGAATTAGGTAGACAGAACTTAGAACAGAAAATGGAATTAGGTAGACAGAACTTAGAACAGAAAATGGAATTAGGAAGACAGAACTTAGAACAGAAAATAGAATTAGGAAGACAGGAGTGTAAAGAAAATATGAAAGTAATGGAAACTAATTTAAAATTAGTACATAAAAACTTAAATGAAACAAAGGAAGCCTTAGAAGCTAGGATAGAAATTGTAGGAGATAGGATGGGAAAGATAGAATCAGAGATGAGAGAGAATAAGATTGTGTTAGAAGGAGAAATTGTTAGGTGTAGAGAGGAAATAACAGAATGTAATGCAAGTGTAGACTGTCAGATTACAAATGTAAAAGCAGAAGTAACTGAGGAATTAAGGAAAGAGATTGAGGTAGTAAAGAAAGACATTATTAATGAAACTGTAGAACAAATTGTAATTCCTAAAATTAAGACAATGAATGATGTGATGCATTCACAACAGGATGCTATAAATGATATGAAACAAAGCCACTTAGAAATAAAGAATGATTTAAAATCAATTTGTGAAGAAATGAAAAAAGGGAAAGAAAGTTTGGCTAATGTAAATGATGTTGTGAATGCATTACAAAGGCAAGATGATTTAGATGTAAGTAATGTACAACATGAGAGTTACTTGAATAATGTGCAAAATGTTGACTCACCATACAGAGAAAGAGGTTCACAACCAAACAATGACTCAACACATAACACATGTTACACCAACAGCATATTACATGAAATCACACCACCTACATTTGACGAGGAGAAGGGAGACGATCCAAAACTCTTTGTTAAAGAGATGGAAGAATATTTTAAAGTGAAAAGGATACCAAACGAGCTTAGGATGATGATAGTTAAGAAAAGCTTAAAAAACAAGGCGTTAGAATGGCTCAGGTTAACACTAGCTGGTCATGAGTCGTATAGCTCATTCAGAAATTTATTCCTATCAAGGTATTGGGGCCCAGCTAAGCAAAACCAAACTAGGGTAGAGCTAGCGACAGGTAGATATGATCCAACCAAAGGGTTGTCGCTAGTCGATTATTTCATGAAAATAGCCAACAAAGTAAAGCTATTAGACCCCAACTTATCAGAAGCAGAACTAATTACCAGCATAACAAGACATTTCCCAGACACAGTGAGAACAGGGTTAATTGTTGCGAGGCCAGTAGATTTTGCAGATATGATAGAATTGCTGACAGCCTTCGAAACACAAAATGGTCGGCCTAATGAGCATAGACATAGGAACGGTCACCCAAACTCACCCATCCTAAACCGGAACACGGCGAGAGGATGGAGAACACAAGACAGCGGTACCACGACACAATACCGAATGGTGAATCGAGATACAGAACATATACATATGATCGTGGAAGACCAGGAGACCATACCCATCAAGTGAATCACATACGATTCAGTAGGGAATACTTCGACAACCAAAGACCGTCATACAAGAGAGGTTCACACCAAAGGGGCAGAGACCAATGGTACACTGACAACATAAGACAGCAGGAAGTAGATGAAATTGTGCCAAATAGGGCAGATGCTGCACAGAATACAGAAACAACAACCACCACCAACACTCAGGGAAATTACAACAACTAAGTTCGTCCCAACCGAGTGGATGACAAACAACAAAATCTCAGCAACTTACAATTGACATCGACACCATGATGGCTACACGAAGAGAGAGATGGAACCACTGGTCGTAACAAAATAGCTGGGTGACCACACGTATGAGCTACAGAATACAAATGGCAAGTTGGTAGGAAGATACCATAAAAAACAAATTAAAGCCATACAAAGAAAGGACCAAATAGTCTTTGTCAACGAATGTGTAAGGCAGGAGTAGTAGAGATGAAGGAAGATAACAATTTTTAATGGGTTACTTATAGAAAATTATGTTCAGATTAGGAATTACAACAAGGAAGAAAATCAACATAGTCATTGGCTATATCGACCACAAAGAGCATTGTCAACAAAGACAGACGAGGACACTGATTGTCATTAAAGAAATGAATCATAGCGACAGAATATAATATGTTTTTGACATAAGGATGTCAGGGACAAAAATAAAAAGGAATCAATTATGATGACAAAGATATAATATTTCGACACAAAGATGTCGAGGGTAAATTGAGAAGAAAAATAATACAATTACAGAATAATTATAAGTATAGAAGTTTTCTCTTATAGAAATAAGAGACAAAGAAATGACAATTAGTGATGTGAGGAAAACCATAATCAGAAAAACAATGCCCATGAATTAAGATGAATATAGCCAATGCTAAGCTCGAAGAAATGTTGAACCAAACAACAATGAATAATAACCCAATTAAGGAAAATGGTACCATTAGTAACATCAGAGTTTAAGAACCGACTCAACAACCTGCCTATACATAAGCTTACAAGACAAAGAAGGCAAAGAACTGAGTAAAATATTGCCATAAACAAGATCATAATCATTAGCTCAAAATTTGTATCCTGTTTTTCTCTCCTCATAGCAATGAATACAAGTCAAAAACCACATAATAAACCATGATACACTTAAATTATATTTGTGTCAATGTCAAATGTACAATAACTGAGTATGTGTTGTATAAGAACTGAATATGTGTTGTACAATAACTGAATATGTATGGTATGATAACTGGATATATTGTGTAATAACTGAATATGTTGAGTAATAACTAAATGTGTTATGCAAAAACTGAATGTGTATTGTGTAATAACTGAATATGTATTGTATAATAACAGAACATATGTGGTATGATAGCAGGATATATTGTACAATAACTGAATATGTATTGTGTAATAATTGGACATGTTATGTAATAACCAAATGTGTTGTACAATAACTGAATATGTATTGTATAATAACTGAATGTATTGTGTAGTAATTGAATATGTGAAATTTATAAAGACATGCTGTATCATGCCAAAACAAAAGACAAAGACAAACAGCGAAGAAGACTGTAAAGAAAAAAAAAAAAAAAAAAAAAAAAAAAAAAAAAAAATATTGTACAAAGTGATTGAATCATAGGAGTAGGGAGAAGTATTGTATTGTGTTTCAAGATTGTAAATATAGGTGACAACTTGAAAAACAAAACAAGGGGCATATGAGACAGAATATTGACCAATAGAAAATCGTTCATGTGTGATTTTTTAAAAGTGTATAAATTTCTAGTTCTTGTTTGGGTGTATCAGGGACTTATTTTTAATATTCAGGATAGCCAATGTTTTCTTGTCACTTTGTGTTCAACCAATAAAAACTATTTGCGCGGATGAACACAAAAAAATGGCGGTGTTGCGTCAGAGAGACGCCAGGAACTAGTTTCATTAGCGTCTGTGTGCTCAAGATGAAAGGACGTGTTTTTTTTGGTAGCGCGTGAACATGGAACTTTCACCAAACTTTTACCCAGTGTAGATTCTACTAAATCATAATTGTGAAGTTCTTTGATTATATAATATGGTGCTGAGAGTGTAAAATAACGAAGTGCTAATGAATAAATATGTTGTGATAAAGGAACGTTGATTTATGCATTCCATTCTGTAACCTCGACCCTGCAGATAAGAATCGCGTCTGCTATCACAGTATTTCATCTTTCAGTAAGAACATTATTCCTGCTGCTATGTAATAATCTTTTTAAAAACCGCACCACATATATAGGGTTTTTAATACATATGGTAAAGATTCCATATGTCTCTCTATACTGAGTGAGGGGAGCGAGAGTTGCTGGGAAAATTTTGCTGTCAGAGATACACTAAAATCCTAATCTTATTGTGGATGCTGGAAATGTCAACTTCTCTCAAATGAGCAGCATATCTTGTAAAAATATTTTGCTCATTTGCCTAAGCTCAGCAGCAGAAATCCCTGTTCTAAATCTTGTACACCACACAAACTTGGTGATAACATAATGCACGAAATCAAGGATTCCTACTGCTGAGCTTAGGCCAGTGAGTGACAGCATTTCTATAAGATATGCTGCTTGTTTGAGAGAAATTAACATTTTCAACATCCACAATAAGTGCGGCAAAGTTTCCCAAACTCAGTTCTCTCACACAGTGGAGAAAGCACAAGAATGAATGCGCCAGCTGTATCTCTGTTATTTGTCAGGCCCTCTATATCTCCTTTGCCGTCATAGTTTGCACTACAATTCCATTTTTTTCCAGACTGTTGATTCGAAAAAAAATTGGCCCTATAACTCTTTCTCCACTAATGGCAACCATACACCAATTCTTTTCCCAATAAGGGGTACTTGATGAACAATATTAGGTTTCTTAGAGCTCTAATAACGATCTCCTTTCATAAGTTGATAACTAAGCCTTTAGAAGTAGTTTTGAAAATGTTGCATGGTTTCATCTGCACCTTTCTATGGTGGCAGACCGCCGAGGACAGAGAAAACCCCATGCAACCGGAATGGAATTTTCTTACTCTCTCTGCACTTTTCAAATGAGCTATTAAAATTTTAGTATTGAACATTTACAGTATTATGGCTAAATGGAACTCAACATTTTGAATGTTTTCCAAAACAGTGTCTCTACAATGTTTGATTCTTTGGTTACATCACAACCAACATATTAGTTGTTGAACCATCTTGACTGAACAAGCAACCTTAGGTTGATAATGTTGTATATCACTGTAAATAGTACCTATTATTCTAAAGTAAGAACAAATTAGAAATTAAAAACTTCACTTATCTTAGTAATGTTGCAAGTTACCTCTATGTTTGCATTTAGTCCACTAGAAAGAGCTTGAAGCTCTAAGATTTAGAAAAGTAAACTGTTAACCTCATTTCTTAATCTATTTATTGTAATTTATCTTTTTAAACAGTATGTTTATAAGTGAAAGTTCCACTTACATAAGTTTAAAGCTTTGCAGTTAGTACTCTAAGCATAGGGTTTTAATTAAATGCATCAAATGTCCTTGAGGAGCCAAATGCAAAACTAACTCGGGACCTCCTGAATGTGACGCAGACACCCACAGAGGTGGGTTCACAGTCAAGAGTGAAACATAGCGTTGTGTATAGGTAAAGTATCTACACACATATATATTTAAATTAATCTAGAATTACAAGAGATGTATGCACTACCATGTTTTCCTTATCATTATTGGTTTTATATTAGTTTGAAAGATAATACATGATGAAAGAATGTCTGCTGGGCTCCATGCAAAGTGATCAGGACTAACATTTAAGCTACTTGCACTCTGACTCTATCATACTCATAAACCAGCTGACAGCACAGTGTACCTTGGCTCCCTTCAGATTCTTCTCATTTCGTACAGATAAGAGCTGATTTCATTAAATACAAGTAGTTTCACACAAATGCAAAAGAGCTGACTTTAGATTTAAATACCATGTGCAAATATATACATATTCACTAAATAAAGCAAAGTGATGTTTGTGTATAACTAAAAGTAACATTACCATTTGTAAAATTCAATACTGTTTCTGTAATGTTAAGGTTCTCCTTCAAAGTTAACAATGAGAATAAAGTAAAAGATAAGGATAATTTAAGATTTGAAATGTTGTTGTTAACTAATGCTGGATTTCTGACAATGAAGTCATTAATCCTCTTGCTCTCCAATATTTTTCACTGATGGAGGGGCACTAGAAGTGGCCGGGCATATTTGAAGGTGGTCTTGGTCCATTTCCTCTTGCAGATCACATAGAGGACAGAGTTGTTGTTTTCTAGTGTCTTGCATCTGGCAATGAAGCCATTAGCATTCGTGCTTTCCAATACTTTTGAACTGTAGTTTCTTCTGATCTTAATGCTTCACAGGTCTTCAAGTGGTCTTCGTTCATTTCTGCTGGATCGTTACACAGGACACATATTGGTGAGGCTGAGATACCTATTCTGTAGAGATGACTTGCTAAGCAGTCGTGATTTGTCAATAGTCGGAGGCTGCAACCACTGTTTTCCTTGGTCTCTGGGGGATTATATCTGGGTTGGAAAGTAGTGTAATCCATTTTTTATCTTTGGCATGTTTCTATTTCTTGTAGGTATGAATGAGAAAATTTTTTAATGATCAAGCATTTTATTGAGGAATATGAGAAATTGAATTTAGACTTTTGTTTTATTGTTGTGCCTTTCTTTGCAAGTGAGTCTGCAGCTTCGTTCCCCATGAATCCACAGTGTGCTGGAATCCATTGGAAATGAACAGTCTTAATAACTTTTTGGAGATGTGTTAACATTTTGTAGCATTCTCTAATTTTTGTTGACTTCTTTGTAGTATTTGAACATATTCCCTGAATTGCAGCTTTAGAATCTGAACGAATTACTGCTTGTTAAACTTATTTATGGGAAGATTTAATAATTGTCGGAGAGCAATGTGTATAGCCTCTATTTCTCCATCATAATTTGTTGTGTCTCTGCCAACAGAATGATAAAAGGAAAAATGTGAACACGTAACTCCAGCTCCAGTAAGGTTTTCCTTGGAGGATCCATCAGTATATATGTGCAGCTATTCTTCTGTGGGATATCTAGTATTGATTGTTTCCAGAGCTAGAAGTTTTTGTATTTCTTTTGGTGTGTCTGATTTACTTATTTCCTCTATTAATTCCAAACTGAAGGTAGGTTGCAATAATTCCAATGGATTTTCTCTTATAAGTAGATTTTCTCTGGTGTTAGGAATGTTCAATTTGGATTTAATCTGTGTTACCTTTTCTAGGAAACTACTATGAGTTTTAAGGATTGAAGGGGGGAGGTTCTCTTCTGTCCATTTAGAGTTTGGCAGTCGTAACATTTTCTCGTGTTGGAGCAATGCTTGTTCTATTTTTGTTGTTATTGATGGTGTCCGTGTTAAGGCAAGCATGGCATCAATAGGTGTGGATTTAACTGCTCCAGTGATTAGGAGCCTGATTTTGTATTTGTTCAAGTTTATTAATGTTAGCATTTGCTGCTGTTATTAAAGCTTCAGAACAGTACAAGAGGTTTGGTTTAACATACATTTTGTATGTTGTGTTAAGGACTCTCCTTGAGCAGCCCCATTTAGCACCAGCTAACCTTTTCAGGATTTGCAGTTTCTTTTCAACCTTTTCTGAGATGTTTGTTATATGTTTTTTCCAACTTAGCTTTCTGTCGAAAGTGATGCCTAAGTATTTGGCATCATCAACTGCTTTGAGTGGTTTACCATTATAATTTATGTTAATATTAACTGGTTTGTATTTTAGTGTAAATAATTCATAATTTGTTTTTTCCACATTGATAGTCATGAGGTTTTTGGAGCTCCATTCATGTAATTTTTTTAGGGCTGTTTCTATTGCTTTAATTAATTCAGGGTTTTTTGGAGAGCCTGAAGTCCAAATGACTACATCGTCAGCAAATAAAGCAATTTTGGTTTCTAAAGTTTTTATTATTGATGGAAGGTCATTTATAAATATGTTAAAGAGTGTTGTGCTCAGAACAGCACCTTGTGGAAGTCCTTGGTGTGTTTTTTTATATTTGGAAATGTATGTATTATATTTTGTGGCACAAAATCTTTGTGAAATAAACTGAGTTATCCATTTAAGCATGTTACTTTTCACACCTATTGATTGCAACTTCTCAATTAATTTGTTTCTCCAGACTGAGTCATATGCTGATTTAAAATCAATGAATACTGCTAAGGTATCCTCCTTTCTATTGAAAGCTTCCTTGATGTCTTGGCTTAGTAGGAGTAAATTTTCACTTGTACTATGATTCTGTCTGAAGCCGGTCTGTGAACTATTAAGTTGTAATATTCTAGGAACCAGTTAAGTCTAGATGCCACCAATAGAGGACAGAGTAAAATGTACAACATATCATAAAACCAAGTCATAATTCTGATTTTTTCTCCTCTTAAAATACGGTAATTTTTTCACTATGCAATCTAATTTTACATTTGTTAATTAGAAAATGGTAAAAGGCAACATGTTATATCACAGAGAATAAAATGCAAACTAGTATTTTAGTTGTAAGCTACTAAAATATCTCTGAAATGTAACTGACAGTCAAAATCTAACATTCAAATGAAACTGGAACAGATGCCACAAGTGATAATGCGAGGTAAAGAATTTGGCATTTGATATTCATACTAGCCAACTTTTCTTTGTCCAGCAAAACGCATTAATTTTGCAATGACATATTTAGAATGAGTAAAATTTTCAGTATAGTAAACGTACAAAAAATCACATATAAAATAAATAGGAATTCCATAGGTTCCTTGGTAGTACTGCTTCTGTCAGATATGCTGAAATTCTTCCTGGTATAGCCATGGAAAAAATGCGTGCATTAGGAGAGCAGAATATCTTTAAGTTCCACATGCAAGCATGTATACAAACATGAGTGGTATTCATGACATAACCTATTTGAGTGTCCAATAGATGATAACATACGGATCTCATACTATAAATAAATTCAGCTGCAGTTGGAATATTGACTTGTGTAAACCATGCTGCCACACAACGTGGAACTTACTAATACTCTCCTATTAGTTCAATCATTTTTTCCATGGCTGTACAATACGCATATCAAAGCAAAATTATTTTCTTGTTTAATGACACTGTCAATTGCCAGGATGACATCAGCATTGCCGGTGTGCCGGAATTTTGTCCTGCAGTTCTTTTACATGCCAGTAAATCTACTGGCATGGAGCTGTCGTTTTTAAACACACTTAAAAACCATCGGTCTGGGCCGGGTTTGAACCCGCAACCTTGGGATCCGTAGGCCAGTGTCTAACCAACTGAGCCACCCAGACCGAACACCATCATTTAAGCTACATAGACCTCTTGTTCATATGTTATGTTTCTTAATGTTAACTACAAACAAAAACTGCCACAACAAATGGGAAACACATATCTCACAGCTAAGAGCACAAATAAGACAATTTCTGTGCAGGAGTGGACTTGACAGTCAGGTCTGCTGCCATTTACTGCAGGTCACCAAGAAGTCACAACTGGTACAATCAAATTTTAAATCCTCAAGCTACACATTCTGTTGCAGCCCATGAAAGCGTACCATAATTCGGCAGGACAGACACAGCTAAGCTCTGGCCTATCACAGCACTGTACACCAATTAGTGTACATTAGGTTACATTCAGTCTGTAATCTTAGGTTGCAATATGATGCAATAGAATTTAATACTCTATCATGTCTGTGGTGAAAAATCTCCAATAGTTTGAAACTGCCCACAAACTGCAAAAGTGCCTCATAAAGCCTCCACTCCTCTACATTTTACAGGCAAACCATAAAGGTTGGCAAGCATGGACATAATATACAAAATGGTAAATGCTGTAATCTAGGTAGTAGCATGGATAGCAGTATTATGAGTTCTTGAAAATGTGATTTAAGAAATACAAATCAAATAAAAGATTAAGGTGGAAAATATACAAACATTTGTGGCAAAGATGTTATTCCATGTAGGCAATATAAGAAGTCTCAAAAACAGGATTATCCTGGTAAAAAAGAAAAGGAAAAAAAAGCACTCCTGGTTACTCCTCTAATGTTTATCATATCCAGTTTTGGAGACAAAGCACACAACATTACTGTCCAGTGGTAGAAGTTACTGCCAAACACAAAATAACTCACGTCTAGTTGCAAGGGAAAGAGCAGTTACCAAATGGCTCCCCTCCTCCATACATTTTGCTACAAAACTATGAAAGAAGAAAAAGTGCTAATACACTTTTACACTATACTGACATAATTGGCACACTTTTTGTTTTCTTCATAAAGTAAGAATATGCAGTGTGACCATTATGCGAAGAATAAATTATTTAAGACTGGCCGTGTTAACTTAAAATGATTAGTGTATGGTAACAGGAGTAAGAGTGAGTCTTGAGCATATTGAAGCATGACTGTGTTAAACTGTTCCTAGTTGAAGAGAAAGAAGAGGGGAAGGAGGGAAAATAAAAGTGAAGTTGACGTCGCAATGCAAACACCTACTCAGTAAATAAAAAAGAACACAATTGAAGAATAAGATGGTTATTACATGGCGTGTGCTATCCAAATAGTTCATATCCATTTCTGCTCCATTTAATTATCATTTAGTCACATCTGCTGATTTCTGCACTTTAGGCACTTAAACCAATCAGATTCATTGATGGGCTAGTCACCATCTCAACAGTGAGCAAAGTGATGGCACTGACAAAATTTATATTGAAAAAAGAAAAAGAAAATTGCAAACAAGGTCTAAAGAACCTCTCAGGAATCTACAGTATATAAAAATTAATGTTGGAAAAACAAACAGAAAATTGAAAACAAGATCTAAAGAACATCTTACGAGTTTTCAATGTTGAGTTGCCCAAAGTGCTAACCTCCGGCAAGAAATTCCTGGAAAAGACACCAGAGGATGACAGCATTGTAATCTCAAACATGACGACACCACATTCCAACAGGCGGCATCAGGATGAGAATGAGAGCAAATGAGCTCTCAAAACAAGTACCATTTTTAATAAGTGATGTAGTGTCAATAAATTTGGTTCACTTTACTAGCTAGATATTATTACACATCACTGTAACCATCATCTTTTAACAAAATAGTTTTTAGTGAACTAATTTAACATTTCATATATTTGGATTACTTACCTCTTTTAAGCGAGTGTTATAGTAATCCACGTGGTACTTAAAATACTCCCGGTATGTCTCAATGTCCATATTATGTGGAGGAATGTGGAATGGCTGTCTAACCCTAACTCTTCTTTTTTTCCATATCTTTAGTGTAATGTGGTAATTACTCCGATCACAATTAAAAGCATCAATATCTCTTTTGTACAACTTTTTCTCTTTATTTTCAGGTCTCGATAGTGTAAGTGATAACTTGTTGCTCGCGGAAGGCACTGTTCTATGGACATCTGTTTCAGACCTTGTAATATCCATAACATCACATGAATCATCATCAAAATCATCCAGGGATTCGTTTTCTGAAAGATTATGCACAGTCTCAGATCTGTCTTCAATCATCAACTGTGGACTCTTTTCCTCATCAGAAGCACCACTTTCATCCATTTGTTTGTGTTCTATTTGCACCAATTTTCTAGTTAATGGCTTCTGTATGCTTTGATGAGACTCATCACATAAATTTTCATTCTTCTCAAGGCTTTTTTCAAGGTCTATCAGTCCCAATTTTGAGCTGCTTGGCACTTGGGCAGTACATATAATTTCAGCACTGTCTTGCTCAGAGGAAGGTGATTTTGATGCTGGACTGCTTTGCTTTCTAAGCACATTAGCATAAGACTTTGACTGAACAGGGAATGTAACAGATAATGAATTAGAATTTGTGATATTTACAGTACGCAATCCAGGGACTATTAAATTGTCTACATCATTGGAATCCACTGAATCACAATCAATCTCATCAACAACATTAAACATCATCTGTCCTGAAGTTCTTGGGGGTCTGTTTTCTTCATCTGATTTGCTTTCTTGTACACCGAAAGATGTAGATGGCTTGCTGGTCTGCAACAATAAACAGACAATAAATCAGCTGTAGCAGATCATTTCTGGTCATTTAATAATGAAATTAATCCAGAGATTTAAATTATTAAGACAATTAAATGGATCCACAGATTTAACAGTTCAAGAAAAGATTCACTTTGAAGAATAAGGACTGTGTAATGAATTTTGAAATACAGCTGATTAATTCCATCAACAAATTTGTTTTGCTTTCAGTGGCTGGTAATGCAATGGGAGGAAATGTGTCACCCAGTGTCTGTAATGATGGTGACCATAGCAAACAGTTGCACTGATAATGTGAATAAAGATTCATTAAACCTTGATCTGTCTTTAATATTCACAATTTACACCAAAGATAAGTAAAGATGAGTCTCAAAATGCTTATTTGTTGATAGTCTTACATATGTTTGAAAAGTAGAGTCAGAACTGAAAAATTAAATCCCTCTAATGGCATTGAATTTGTCAGTTCTGATTCCTCATTTCAAAGTTCCCACACATGGTTCGTGTGTGTTTGAACAACCAATTATCATTGATTGGCCTGATATACGGAAAATATTTTATTGATTATTGTCCATTTATACCCCACCTTTAACTGTAATGGACATATCGGCAGCCTTTTACCTCGTACACACTTATCACTGGGTATCTGGATTTTCTCTTTGTCTCTCCTTTGTGCACAAACACACCCACCAAATTAATTGTTCTTTCACACCAGCAATGTGTAGGACAATGTTGGAAAGTGTAAGAATCACACAATTAATTTCCACTGATTGACCTTATAGTTGGTTAAACTATGAAGTCTGGGACTGAAGTGCTTACAACAATTGTAAGTTGACATCAGGATATGTTATCTCATAGTAATTTAAGATTTCCTTGTGATTTACTGGGGAAAATGTCAGTCAGTTGGGGAATTCATTGATGTGCTGCATGTTGCTATTGTAGCTCAACCATTAGAGCAACCAGGTGATCAGTGGTTCAAATCCCAGCTATGACATTAAATTTTTGAGTCTGATTGTACCCTTTAAATTATGAAGCTTGTTCAATTTGTATAAAGGGTAAGATTTGATCAAAAGAACATTTCTGGTTTAAACAGAAACAAATTTACAATAAAAACAAACTATGGTATTTAATCAAACCTGTTGCAGGGATTTCCTGTTAATTTCCTGCCGATTCTGCTCTTCTTCTTCTGCAGTATCCCTAGACAGCTTGATTACAGCCCATAAACTCTGTTTATCTGCTTCTGTCATTCCTTCTTCTAGCAACCCCAAATCTGTAATACAAATATATAACAATGATTCACATGTTACAGAATATAGTACACGCTAGCATACTTGCCAATGCCATGAAACACAAGTTTGAAAATAGTAACATGAAATTTAGAATGCATAAAGTGCTTAGTGCAGTAAGTGTATAAACATTACAATAGGGAGTATTAATTGAGCAGTGGAGGCAAGTAGACATGTAGCAGTGAAGCTCCAGAGAGTAGGGAAAAGAAAGCAGCTAAGTGACAATTGCAACCAAGGTGACAATGGACATAGCAATGGAAAAAAATTGAGTGATTTAAAAGAAATCTTGGCTACAAGAGAAGAGGTGGAAGGAGTGTGGTGGAATGAAGCAAAGAAGAAGAAATATACAAAAAATTGGAGGATATTAGAAAGGAGATTGACATCAGAGACAGAATGGTAAAATTGGAGGATGATAGAAGATTCAACATAGTGATTTTGGGGATAAAATATGCAAGACAAGAGGTGTAGGACTTGTTGGAAAGAAGATTGAAGATAAGTATAAGAAACTACAATATCTGTGATGCTTTTAAATTTTGAGAAAAAGCAGCAAACATAACATATTAGCAACATTTATAAGCACACAACTGAGAAACAAAGAGTTAAGACAGGCAAAGAACTAAAAGGGTCAGACATTTATATAAATAAGGTCTTATTGTACAAGCAGAGGTAAATAACAAGGAACTGAACAAAGACGTCATTAATGTAACCAAAGAAAAAGGGCATACATAGATAATTTTAAATTGTGAATAGATTGACAAGAAATGCAAGCAAGCAGAACAGTAGACAACAGTGAATAGGTCAGCAAAAAACAGTGGCATGTGGGCTGAATGAAGCAGACAACCAGTCAAAAGGAGAGAAACTAACTGCAGAGAGAGAGGTCAGGAGAGATGGAGAGGGGCTGAAGAAAAGTGAATGTAGTGTAGTGAGGAAAGAGGAAAATGACATCAGTGTAGCAGTCCGTGAGAGAAGCAATCAGAAAACTCCTTAGAAAACGGGTAAGCAAATATGGAGTAAAACTGAAGATTCAAATCAGGACATATATTATGTGTATGTAGACGATACAGGTTTAATTTATGTGTGTACGAATCCAAAAAGAAAAGTGAAAAGTAAACAGAAAAGGAATGAGGAAAATGATATGCCACAACATTAAACTAGGCTTAGTAAATGGTTAGAAAGATCAAAGGAGATGAAAGGAGGGAAAGGGATAGATTAGAATTAACTAGAAAAGAATTAAATAAGAGTGAATAAAGGAAGGAGAAAAGGGAACTAAGGGTGCAAACATAAGTGATAAGCAGGTAAGTCTCAAATAGGATGAGAAAGTTAGCAAGGGAGAAGAGATGGAACAGGTTAAATTGGAAAAAGGACTATTGCAGCAAACACTGAACATTAATAATAATGATGATGATGATGATCATCATCATCATCATGATGATAATGATAATAGTAGTAATTATTATTTATTTATGCCAACAAACTTACTGTTGGTGTTTTTAAACACACAAGCCGTGTGTGGGCAAAGTTTGAGAGGTAGAACTCTCAGGTATTCTTTTAATTTACTTTTAAATTTTGATTCTAAGAAGTCACTCAAAGTTTTAATCTCGTTAGGTAGTTGGAAGAAATAATAACAAAGAACCAACTAGTACTTGTCTCATAAATTTCTAAATGGGAATAGTGTTTTATAAGAATCCTTGAAGACCTGACAGTACTACTGCTTTCTTCACAAATACTGAAATTCTTCCTGGTGCCACAATTAACACACATTAGAGCAAAGAACACCACTTCCCACGCTACACACATGTTTCTAGCCCACATTTATGCTTCGTAACATGAACTATAAACAAAAACCATCAGAAAAAAATCTGATGTGCTGCACTCACATGACTATTTTTACTCTTGTATTAACCATTCTTACAAACTCTTATTCTTCTATCTTCTTCGTGTTAGTTGAGATAAACATTTGCAGAAATTACCTTATTGCTTATTTCCTTGTAGGTACCAGAGGAATATGGGAACACAGTAGACTTTGAGCGATAATGAAATGTTTTAAAGCTTTCAAACTCCGTTCTATTTGCACAGTTAACATGTAAAAAAATTAATAGCAATGTTCTATTTGACAGAAGTATAAGTTCTCCAAAACTTACACGAATAACGAGGAATATCTCCAAAATGGTTCACTCTACAAAAAATTTATTTGGACACAAATTGCCTGTTTTAGCAAGATCTACATTTTTTCTATAGTAAGACTTACTCTATCTCTTATGGTTTACCAGTTATGAAAAAGTCATCCAGAGTAAATAGGACTTCATGGGCTATAGCCAGAAAATTCAAGATATACATTTCATTTGTCATACAAATATCTCAAACATATGGCATTTTAATCAAAATCACTAGAATCATTTTCAAGAAAATCAAAATTTTCGAAAAATGTTCCATGTAAAGGGTAGTTTAGGGTTGGGCAATTTTCTTCCAAATCTTTGCATCGCATCCTTGAAAGACATTAAACTTAAACACCAACTTTTCGCGTGCGCGCGCACGCTCACACGCACGCACGCACACACACACACAGACCTTTTTCTAAAACTGCTCTTTTTGGATTCAGGGGACCTCAAAACATATATTTCCGGTGAAATCTCGACATTGAATTTTTGGGTGGAATACAATACTTCCTCTACTTTACTAAATGTAGTATAGAAAGTAAAAATGGAAACTTATATCCCACAGCCATACAAATTTTAAGATGAACAATTAATATTGACAAATCATGACTGTTTGGCGGGTCATCTCTACAGAATGGGTATCTTAGCCTCACCAATATGTGTCCTGTGTAACGATCCAGCAGAAATGAACGAAGACCACTTGAAGACCTGTGAAGCATTAAGATCAGAAGAAACTACAGTTCAAAAGTATTGGAAAGCACGAATGCTAATGGCTTCATTGCCAGATGCAAGGCACTAGAAAACAACAACAACAATTAATATTTAAGTTAGCTGACTTTATAGTTTGTCATCCATTACTGAATGTTTGCACATTTACTGCTAGTTTCCAAGAAGCCACTAGTGCTGCAATCAAATTTCAAATCTAGACATTATGCCTTTGTTGCAACCCAGTGAAAGGGAACCACGACAACATATAAGTAAGCTCTGGCCTATCGTATAGGGGAAACACCTTATCAGCAGTTCTCAAGAATTCAATATGACCGACATTACAATAAACTGCAGTGGACATTGCACCAAAAAGCAGTACTGCCAACCTACACAATAAAAGTATTATTTCTAACCTCAAGTATCACAGGTTTAAAGTAACATGCTTTCAAACGATAATAATGTTTAAACATCCTTACCACACAACACATGAGTAACCTACTCACCTTTGGCAAATCTTGGTCTGCAATAAAACTTTTGGATAAAATCACTTCCAAATGCTAAATATCATAATACTGTCACCGCGGCCGCCGGTGACCTAACGACCTGCCGCCGACAACAATAGGAGCGTACGAGACAATAGCTATTACATGGCGGTGCGGTTTCTGGACCATTCCACCACAGGCTGCCGACAACAATATGAGCATACGAGACAATAGCTATTACATGGCGGTGCAGTTTCTGGACTGTTCCGCCACAGGCACTCCCGAATATTCTACCTCCAGAACTTTCTCTCTGTCGAAGGACCTATATAAGTCGCTGCCAAGCACGGGAGAGGAGGAAAGAAGACGTATACGAAGCGTTGAGGAGTCGTGCTGACTAGCAGTCTAATCTGACAGTTCTTATTTGTGATTCGGCAGTTGTTCTGTTGCTCTGAGCTTGGACAAAAGTAATCTAAGTGTAACGTTAGCACTACGCTAACTGACTAAAAGGCAATAAAGTGTGAATAGCAGTAACTGGTGTTTTCTTCATTTGTTACACTGGTGTCAGAAGTGGGATTCGTCAAATTGCTTCTAGTTTCGTTACATCGTCGTTAGAAGTTCCAACGTTAGAACCACAATGGAGGGAGAGTCGGAAACCAGGATGATGGCGATGATGAAAGAATTATTCGCCGAAATGAAGACAGACATGTCCGGGATGAAGACAGAACTATCGACCAAGATTGGTGAGCGCCTGGCCGGGGTGAAGGAGGTGGAAGAGCTCGGCGGAAGGGTGGAAGGCCTCGGCCAACGCGTTAGCGCTCTGGAGGACGTCGGGGAACGGCTTGGCGCTCTTGAAGGGAGGGTCGACGGCGGCGCCAAAGAGCTAAGCGCCATGATGGAACGAATGCTCAGTGAAAAACTCAAGAATTACAAGGCCGAGGCTCCAGAACGCGACACAACCTCGGCGCGCGTCAAGCCACCCAAATATAACGGGACATCAAGCTTCGGAGTCTTTCGTCGGCAATTCACAGCTGCCGCCACTCACAACCAGTGGTCGGAAGAGGCCGCGCACTTGATAGCCAGCCTACAGGGCCCAGCAGCAGAAGTTTTGAACGCGATTCCAATGACGGCAGCACCCGGAGAAATTTGGGAGGCTCTCGAAACACGGTTTGAGAACCGCCGCCTGACCTCAGCCTATCTGAACCAACTCAAGTGGAGGAGGCAACAGCCGGGGGAGGCGCTGCAGGAATTTGCCCGGGCAATTGAACAGTTGGCAAATAGAGCTGTAGAGCCTAGTCTAGTGGCTCCGGTGGCTGTCTCCTCCTTCGCCGACGGGGTGCGCGACCGCGAAACGCGAAGGCTCCTGATGGCCCACGACTACGAGACCATCCACGAGGCGCTAGCAGCTGCGATGAGGATGGAGTCGCCTGACGCAGTAACTGCTTACACCTCGAAGACTAGGAGCATCCGCCATGACGGAACATCGACCCAAGGACGCCGACGGAGGTTCCCCAGCGATGTGTGCTGGGGATGTGGCCAGCTAGGTCACCTGGTGAAGGACTGTCCGCGCCAGCCCAGCGAGCACACGGGAAACGAAAACGTACCGGCGTGAAGAGGGACACGTCGGGGCCGGCATCGCCAACTCCTCGAGTGACGCTGCGCACCCTATGCAGAAGGATGGATGACAGCCTCATCGCGGATGGATGGGTGCGAGGGAAGCGATACCAAATACTCATGGACACAGGTGCATCCGTGACAGTGATCAGGCCAGGGGTTGCCGTCCAGGAAACCCAGTCGGCCGTACCAGCTAGTAACGGCGTCAGGTGACACCTTGCCCGTGAAAAAGGAGGTCCTACTGGAGTTGACCTTGGGGAGGAGCGTGGTGAGTCTTTGGGTATTCGTTGCGAGGGTGGCCGAGGACTGGACGCCCTCCGGAGTCACGACGCGACGGTTGACATCGGCAGGAGGGTCCTGCGACTCGGCCGAGATGAGGTTACGCTTCGCAGCCCATACGAGCGTTCGGGAATCTTGATGGAGTTCGTGGTGGTGCCCGCGAGGAGCGAAGTTGTCGTGCGGGTGCGCCTGGAGGGGCAGCGGGCGAGGGACCTGGTGCTGGACCGGAAGACTCCTTTGGAGGGATTATGCGTGGCCAGGGCACTTTTGCCTTGCCGGGAGGAAGTGCCTGCGAGACTACTCAATCCGTCGGACAGAGACCGGGGCATAAGGGCCGGAACGGAACTGGGAAACTGCGAACCGGCTGTGAGCGTGACGCCGTGTGACGGGCCTACGGAGCCAGGAGAACCCCGCGATCTGGGGCCCCGATTGGAAGATTTGTTGAAAAGGGCGGCCGAACATCTAACCGTGGCTCAAATGGAGAGGGTCCGGCACCTGCTTAGATGTAATCAGTCAGTCTTCAGCCAAGGGAACGGCGATTACGGTCATACCGACCGAGTGCTCCACCAAACTGACACCGGGGACGCCCGACCTATTCGGCAGCCACCACGGCGCGTCCCTCTCGCAAAGCAGGTAGAGGTACGGGACATGCTGCAGGACATGAAATCTAGGGGGATCATCGAGGAGTCCGACAGCCCTTGGTGCTCACCTGTGGTCCTGGTGAAGAAGAACGGTGAACTACGCTTCTGCGTGGACTATAGGAAGCTGAACGCTGTCACTCGGAAGGACTGTTTTCCCCTACCCCGTATAGACGACACGCTGGACACCCTTGCTGGTGCCCAGTGGTTCTCGACCTTGGATTTGAAATCGGGATACTGGCAGGTGGCCTTAGATCCCGGAGACAAGGAGAAAACCGCATTCTCGACGGGTCAAGGGCTCTGGCAATTTACGGTTATGCCCTTTGGCCTCTGCAACGCACCAGCCACCTTCCAGCGTCTGATGGAGTCAGTGATGAGGGGGCTGACTTACGACGCCTGCCTGCTGTACCTAGATGACATCATAATAGTTGGCAACACCTTCGAAGATCACCTGGAGAAATTGAGCAAGGTATTGCAGAGACTACAGGCAGCAAACCTGAAGCTGAACGCGAAGAAGTGTCAGCTCTTCTGCAGGGAGGTCCATTACTTGGGCCACATAGTGTCACCTACTGGGGTAGCCACGGATCCGGAAAAAACCCAGGCAGTAAGAGACTGGCCTCGTCCGATGGATAAACGCGAGTTACGCAGCTTTCTAGGTCTCTGCAGTTACTACCGCAGGTTCGTCAGAGGCTTTTGCAATATCGCTGACCCGTCTGGCGGAGGAGCGCCAGCCCTACCTGTGTACAGAAGAGGCCGAGGCCACCTTCCAGGCGCTTAAGTCAGCTCTCTGTAGTGCGCCTATCCTAGGTTTTCCACTTGTGGGTGGCGATTTCATTGTAGATACTGACGCCAGCGACAGCGGCATTGGAGGCATATTATCCCAGGTGCAGGACGGACAGGAGCGAGTGATAGCTTACTATAGTAAGACACTCTCTAAGGCCGAGAGGAACTACTGCGTTACTCGACGCGAGCTGCTGGCAGTAGTGAAAGCACTGGAGCACTTCCATAAATACCTGTACGGTCAGCCATTCCACCTGAGAACTGACCACTCTGCCCTCACCTGGCTGTTGAGTTTTAAGAATCTAGAGGGCCAGACGGCCCGTTGGGTTCAGAGGTTCCAGGAATACAACTTCACATCAGAACATCGGAAGGGAAGGAGTCACTCCAATGCAGATGCCTTATCAAGGAGGCCCTGTCCCAAGGATTGCGGCCACTGCACTGGGGTGGAGAAGGAGCGCTCCGCGGCTGTCCGTGTGGTATCGGCGGTGTCCGCGAGTGGATGGGATAGCGCGGAACTGAGGAGGGAGCAGCTGGCGGACGCCGACTTGGGGCCGCTCCTAAGAGAAGTGGAAGCAGGGACTAGGCCGAGCTGGGAGGAGATCGCTCCAAGGACCAATGAATATAAGTCGTATTGGGCCCAATGGGACTCTCTGAGGGCAAAGGATGGAGTGTTGTATAGGATCTGGGAATCGCCCGATGGGAAGACCCAGAAAGAACAGCTGGTGCTCCCTCGCACCAAGGTTGTGGAAGTCTTGGAGGAAATAAGTGCGGGCTCCTCGGGCTCCTCGGAAGGGCACCTTGGATCCAACCGGACGATCGAGAAACTCCGACAGCGGTACTACTGGTTGGGGCTGCGGGTGGACGCCGAGAGATGGTGCCGTCAATGTCATGTATGTACGGCAAGTCGCGGCCCGCAGACCAGGAGCCGTAGCCGCATGCAGCAATATAACGTAGGAGCACCCTTTGAGCGCATCGCCATCGACGTAGCTGGGCCCTTCCCTGTTTCTGACAGGGGGAACAAATATCTGCTGGCGGTCATGGATTACTTCACAAAGTGGCCGGAAGTGTACGCAGTACCTAACCAGGAGTCCAACACGATCGCAGACTACCTAGTGGAGGAAGTGTTCTGCCGCTTTGGAGTGCCGCTGGAACTACAGTGACCAGGGCAGAAACTTTGAGTCAAACCTAATGAGGAAAGTGCTGGAGCGACTCGGAGTACACAAGACGCGAACGACACCTCTCCACCCGCAGTCGGACGGCATGGTCGAGCGGTACATTAAAACTCTTGAGGAACACCTTAGGAAGGTTGTGGCCAACCACCACAAAGACTGGGATGTCAGGGTGCCACTCTTCCTCCTGGCCTACCGCTCGTCTATCCACGATACCACCGGGCTGACGCCTGCAAGTTTGGTTTTTGGCAGGGAGTTACGTCTTCCATGTGACCTGATGTTTGGGAGCCCTCCTGGCACAGAACTGCCCGCAGTCGACTATGTGGAGAAGCTCAGGGAGCGTCTTCACGATGCGCACGAGATGGCCCGTCAACAGATCCAGCTGGCGAGCGATCGGATGAAGACCCGGTACGACCGACAAGCCAACAGTCAAGGCTTCCAGCAGGGAGACCTGGTGTGGCTTTATCGCCCCATCCGGACAAAGGGGCTTTGCCCCAAGCTTCAACAACCGTGGCAATGACCATACCGCGTGGTGACGAGGATCAACGATGTGGTCTACCGCATCCGGAAGCTGCCCCGGGGAAAGATGCTGGTGGTTCATTCGGATCGTTTGGCCCGCTACGATAGTGCTGGTCGGGACGACCAGCTCTGAGGAGGGAGCAGTGTCACCGCGCCCGCCGGTGACCTAACGACCTGCCGCCGACAATAGGAGCGTACGAGACAATAGCTATTACATGGCGGTGCGGTTTCTGGACCGTTCCGCCACAGGCACTCCCGAATATTCTACCTCCAGAACTTTCTCTCTGTCGAAGGACCTATATAAGTCGTTGCCAAGTACCAGGCAGCAGGGAAAAAGACGTATACGAAGCGTTCAGGAATCGTGCCGACGAGCAGTTCAGTGCGAGTCTAATCTGACAGTTCTTATTTGTGATTCGGCAGTTGTTCTGTTGCTCTGAGCTCGTACAAAAGTAATCTAAGTGTAACGTTAGCACTACGCTAACTGACTAAAAGGCAATAAAGTGTGAAACGCAGTAACTGGTGTTTTCTTCATTTGTTACAATATATGTAATGCACTACTGTGATGGAAACACATAACTATAACTGCATATAATGCTCTACAACAATTCAAGACAAAACCACACACACACAGGAGCAAAACGGTCACCAAATATAACCAGATCATGCCATAAAGGGGGAAAAATGTCACAGTTAATTTTGGGATATTCCTGTTTCCTCTATAGCCTGTATACCAACTAATGTGGTACATTCAGTCTGTAATTTTAAGTTACAATAAAACTTGCTGTCATGCCTGTGGTGAAAATCTGTAACAGTTTGAATCTGCCCACAAAAGGCATAAAAATGCTTCATTTCCTATTAAAATATCACTAACCTGCTAAATGTTGGTTAATATCTTCTTCAGATTCCTCCATCTTATCCATTTTTGTTCTCTGGTGAAGAGATATAAAGTAGCTCCTCCTTCAAATAAAAGTACATAAAAAATATTATATTCAACCTAAGTACACTAAGTGAAAAATGTAATGGCTTGACTCTTGAAAAGTTACTTTCTAAGCACCCTGCATATGATAATATTCAGTTCTCCTCTGTATTTTGACTTAGGATATAGCATGGGACAGCCATGTGAGTTGGAACATCTCGTATTACAATTGGTGAGAAATTATCTTGTGATTGACACTTGTGCACCGTGATTAGCTGACAGAGGCTTGCCAAGTTGCTGGCCAGTCAGATAGTAAGAAAGCATTACCGTTATAGGCATAATGTCATGGGCTAGAGGTTCAGTGGAAATTTGCAAGTTTTCACATGCCTGCACTGATCTGATTTTTTGTTTGCAAGCATTTCATTTAGCGGAGTGTTATACACAGTGATTCTGTAAGGAGTGAATCATTCTCAAATGTTATATTCTATTCAGAACTTTACTGTCTTCTATATGTCACAGATATTGATCTTGCTGCTGCAGACAGACATTAAGTAAATATGATGACAGTATATTGAGATGACCACACAACAGCACAAACATCAATCACAAGGAATTCCTCACCGATAATAGTAATAGAGTGGTTAAAATGTCTCATTTCTCTGGCTTCTGGTTTAATCTCCATGTTGGAAAACTTCCTTTTTCTCTTAAGTAAGACACTTGATTTGTTTTAGAGCACTAGAATATTTTGGCTCTTAAAGAGAAAATAGAGAGAGAGAGAGAGCATCTGAAGTATGGTATTTACATGACCTTCAACTCTCAAACTACTCATACAAAAGCTTATTCTTCTATCCACATCTCAATAATCCATATGTAACATTATTACACATTTCCTCTTAACATAAAAGGCTGAGGATACTCGTGCTTTTAATTTTGACAAAATAATAGACTGCTGAGTATACTCTGGCTTAACATTTTCAACTGAAATACATTTTAAAAGGTCAAATTTGTTGGTTCTGTCTCCTGTTTTACTAGTCTCTTGATTCTTTCTCTAGATCTTGCTGTGATCTAATATTCTGAACGTATATTTCTGGCAACAGCTGTCTCAATCAGTGAGTTCTTTGATATTTTCCCATGTGTTTCATTCAAACTAGAGGGCTCTGTTCTTGAAGTTTATGTATTACTTCTCCCACCTTATGAAAATGGAGGGTGAAGAGAAGTAAAATATTGAATTTAGTGGGTCAAAGTTCCGAGGATAGCTATGAGGAGACTTCAGAAGAAGAAAGTGATGAATTAGTTTCATCTGAGAATGACAGTGCAAGTGCCAGAGTGCAGTACGAAACTGATCTTTCTAGGCCTTCAGGGTATTTCATACAACCACAAACTATAAAAAGTGGTTCTAACATTTATTATTTATTGTTGCTGCTCATTTCTTAGTGCTCTGATGTCTAAGATTTGGTTTGAAAATGTAATTACCACAAGAAAAAAAAAGTTAAACATATGAGTATACTTATGATTTTAATTTAGGGGATATTCAGAGATTAAAGTCTCCAATATTAAGCTCAAACATTTCATTATTATAAAAATTGAATTCTGTGTTGAGAGACTTAGAATATTCTCCCAAGTATCCAACTCTGCAATGTGTCTTATAGCTTTTAAAAGTGCTATGTTCGGCATGATGGTGTGATTTGATGACCAAAAATGCTTTGCAACTACAGATTTATCCATTTGTTTGTATTTGATGCATCTCATGTGCTCTTTTAATCTCATTTCTAAATTCCTCTTAGTTTTTCCTATGTAAATTTGCTCATAAAGGTTCAATAAACATTTTTTTTAAATATTTAAAATAGTGTCTTTAAACATGATCTACATTTCATGTACAGTTAGATTTAATTCTATCTCTTATGATTTCCCAAAAAATTGAACTACATTTGATTAAATATTCTATGTACAATATTTTCATGACATTTGAAGGTGGTCTTGATACATTTCCTCTTGCAGATCATAGAGAAATGTTTTGCCAGACAATCATGTCCTGTAATCAACCTGAAGGTTGCAACTGCTGTTTTTCAAGGATACTCAGGAATTACTGTTTGAATGTTTGGTAGTTCCCATCTTTTATTCTTTCATTTTATTGAATGATTTTGATTTTTCACAGTAATATTTTGCAATAATTTTTTTGAATTCAGAGTTGACTAATCTTTTAGCTGCATAAAATGGTAGATTAACTATAGATTATATTATTATATAGGTACACTGCTGGTACCTTTCTTTGCAAGAAAATCAGCTTTCTCATTACCATTCAGTCTACAGTGAGCTGGTATCCATTGGAAGACTAGGTGTTTTTGAAGTGCGGTTAGATGGGTAAGGATTTTCCAACATTCTATAATTGGAATAATATAATTAATTCTATAATTGCCCACACATGGCTTGTGTGTTTAAAAACACCAACAGTAAGTTTGTTGGTATAAAGAAATAATAATTCTATAATTGTTTGGTTTTTTGTGACAACTTGGAAGTGATTGCTATAATTGCTACCCTGGAATCTGAGAAAATAACTGCTTGCTGAAAATGTGAAATTCTGTGCAAAAGATCTTGTAGGGCTATTCGAATTGCTTCAATTTCTCCATCAAAGTTAGCAGTTCCATAACTTAAAGATTTGTAATAGGAAAAGAGATACATGTGACTCCAGCTCGGTTTGATATCAATGATCCATCAGTATAAATATGGAGCCATTCGTGTTCTGGAAATCTAGTATGGATTGTCTCTAATGCCAATAATTTTAGAACACTAGTTGGAGTATCACTTTTCTTAACTTCTTCTGTCAGGTGTAAATTATATGTAATGTCTAATGTTTGTGTAGGATTGACTTTAGATATGAAGTTTTCCTTTGAATTAGGAAGGCATATATTCTTCTTGATGTATTATATTGCACCCTTTGTTGCACAATTTGTAATACACATATTTCACAATAATTTTCACTCAGGATATGGTAGTTATATTTGTAGTTAGAGATGTATATATTTGAAACAATGCATTAATACCATCTAAATTACTTCTTTCTTGTTTTTGGTATTGGCAGTGTCTTGTTGGCTTTTTAAGAAATTAAAAATTATGGTGTCGTTTCGCTGCAAAACTATGTTCAGCTTTTTCAATGAGTGACTGCAAAAAATCCATCCAATTAGTCACTGCCTACTCTGATTGACCTCGTCCTGTCCCACTTGTAATCCTATTGGTTTCTTCTTCTCTAATAGGAAGTTGACCCGCTAATAGTGTCTTCAGTATCATGTTGAGTGGTTTGCCTGTGTCACGGTTCAGATTGCTCTTTTCTTTAAATATTTCTACATTTTCCCTCACTATTCGATGAGAGGAATTGTCACAGATTGCTAAAATGATCAAATTGTCAAAGTCAACGTGGTGGCCAGTGTTTTCTTATTGGAGGAGAAGCAACCAATAGGATTACAAGTGGGACAGAACGAGGCCAATCAGAGTAGCCAGTGACTAATTGGATGGATTTTTTGCAGTTGCCCATTGAAGAAGCCAAACATAGTTTCGTGGTGAAACATCGGCATACTTTTTAATTTCTTAAAAAAAAGTCAACAAGGCAGAGCCCATACTGGAAACAAGAAAGAAGTAACGGACAAAAGCTGCTGATATTCAATCTGCCATCTAAATTGAATATCAGGGTCAACACGCAACATCCCTTATTGTACACAGAGCATCATATTGCTGCACTCCTTTATGCACAACTTATAGCAATACATGTAATGGATAATAATTTACACTCAGGCTGTGGTAGTTACAGTTTTATATATATACTGGGTGCTTAAAAAAAAACACTGATGCTTAGTATGTTGTGCAGGGTGGCAAACTGATTGATTTTCAGACAGGAACCTCTGTCCAGAAATGTACGGTTTGGATGCTGGAGAGCACCGAAGTTCGAGAACAAATGGTTGTCAATTTGACATTCGTTTTGGTATCTTAATACAGAGGTATGATGCTCTTTAGCCATCTGTGTAGTGGGATAAACGACCTGAGCATAATAACATTCCAGTGCATGCACTAAATTCCTCCATGAGTCCTTGGTACGCAGCCTACTGTGTTACTTGTGTAGTTTCCAGTACAGTAATGCTTTTAACAGCAGTGTGACGCATACCAGTACAGTTTGTCCAGATTGTTGTAACACTCCCCCACTCCTGAAGTATAGATGCACAATAGATGAGGCGTGCTCACTTGCATAATAGGAGAGGTGTGGATCAGTTCATCACTCGCTCTCACTGTGATAACTACACAATAATTGTTTATAATACGTAAACATACACTGCCTGTGTATGTGACTGCCTGAGTTCTGAAATCACTCTCTTGTTCCCCACCATTCCAGTCATTTATCCTTAACTTCTGCTCTCTCATGCATGCTGAGTGTCAGGACGTTCTGAACAAACTGTACACAGCTGCGGAAATGGATAACATGAGCTCCAGCACACCTTGATGTAAATGTGTGGAATCACCTCAACATTGCATATTCAAATCGATCGACTGGTAAAGGTGATTCCATGGCCACCACAGTCGCCAGATATGACACCTTGACTAATTTCTATTGAGTCATATGAAGAGTATGATTTACGGCACTCCTGTAATGTCAGTGGAGGACCTTATAGCTTGAGTCTATGGAGCAATAGAAAATCTCCAAAGACGACCGTAAGTATTGGGCCATGTGCATAAGGCTCGCCACTGCCACTATAGGCTCTGCAATAACGTAGCAGGTACACTGTACAAAGCCACTTGTAATGAATACAGCTCGATATTGGGTTTATTGACAAAATGTGAACGCACACCCATTCTCACACTTTGATGTGCTACAGCGTCCAAACGGTGTATTTCTGCAAAGGGGTTCCTATTTGAAAACCAATCAGTTCACCATCCCACACAAGATACTAAGCATTGTCAGTGTTTTTTTTTTTTGGGGGGGAGGGGGGGGGGACATTCTGTACCTACTGTGTAAACTTGAAAAAGTGATATCACTTAAAAGGGATGGTGGATGGCCCTAACGACTTCAAAGGGAACATTATGTTCTTAAACCACTACTTAATTCAGGAAAACATTGCGTCTACTAAGGATTTGTTAATGAAAGTAGTTCCAATGTGTTTTTAGCAGATACACAATCTTAACCGAAGTTCAGAGGTGTAACTATACATGTGTTGCAGGAATTAACATTGTGTACTTTTGAAGTACTCAATTTAATTTCAGAAACGTAACTACTATGTGTTATCTGTTATTAAGTTTGACATTTGGTCAAGCACATATTGCTCTTTGACCTGTGACATGTGAAGTGGTCATTAATATGTGGATTAGCGAACCAGGTAAAATAGAGGACTTGAACAACTACTCCTCAAAGCAAAAAGGTAGCATTACATTTGATGAACTGAAATTTTGTGAAAAAAGGAAAGGAAGTGACAGTTTACACTACTAACATAAAATATGACTATCGTAGCTATTTTCATGCATATTATTAAATACAAAGTAATTTGATATCAAGGTATGGTGTAGTGGATAACATTGGATTGCAAAGTTGGAGTCCATCAGATCGAGTCGAATTGTAAAATAATGTTTGTAAATATGTAACAGTGCGTAAAAGGAGGGAGAGAACAAAAGGAAGAAAGAGCACTGAGGGAGGAGGGGGAGGGGGAGAAAACAGAAAGGCACAAACTACTTTTTCTTCATGACTATCACCCAAAACCGTTCCCATGCTTGTACTATTAATAGTGCAATATTTTAATCTGAAATATATTATGTCCCTTAGATTAAATAATATGGCATGTTCTCTACAGTAAATATTAAGACAGCAACCCTACATTTGCCTCTCATCTGTCTTTCGGAAGACTTGCTACAAGAGAGAAGAGCAACACTTTCATGGTCTAATGCTATGTACTTCCATTTTTCCTTCTCTTTCTTCTAATTGAACATACAAAACCCACCTTCAAAACAAATCTCACCAACGGACCAATCACTTAAAATTGACAATAGTGATCTTTCTGGATCCCAGCCAAATCAACCTCACTTGTCACCTTCCCTCCAACCAAGTTGGTCCCCACCTATAATCTATAAAGTAAACCTATAAAGTAGAGGTTATTCTATTTTATAAATTGACTGTGATATAAAACTGATTGCTGCCGATTAATAGTGTTCAGTATGTTCTCTCTCTCTACGGAGCAAATTGTGCGCAAATAAATCAACATTTATTAGGTTTTGAATGCATAATGCTTCCAAAAATTAAAATTACTTTAGTTTGTACATGGCATACAATACAATACGATCTTTGATATTACTTATATAAATTTGCAAAACTATAATGTACTGATGTCTGTATCTACTGCTTCCATCAAATGTTCATTTACACATCAACTACGATAGCATATTACTTGATTTATGATTGTCACCACATACATAGTTGACTTACCTGATAGGCGAAGCGTTATGTTAAAACATTCAATATAGCTTATATTTGCTGGTACATTCTGTACACACCCGCTGCAAACATTACAAGAAATTCATACGATCATTTATGTGATAATCTACAAGCGGCATACAACCAACTCTTCCATTCTTTTAATCTAGGGAATTATATACTGAATGGCACCAACTTTCCTCACAAAATTCACATCCAATGTCTTTCGCCTAACGTCATCACTATATCATCAATTGTCTACAACGCCATAAATTGTATTTTATTAGCAATTATCCACTCATACTCAACCATATTCAAGGTTAGTGTTCCGTGATATCATAACCACTTGCTCCCTCTCTTTTTGTTCTGCTCATACGCTTATGGCTTGAGCCCACAGATTAGCTTCAGCCTGGGCCTGTTGCCACCTAGGTGTTCTGTGGTTGCCACTACTGCTTGAAGTATCATCCAGAAAGCCGTGAAACCAATGAAATCATAACCTTTGCACCATTGACTTTTACATAATCGGTGATCCACGTCATGACGTTGATGGATATACAGCGAACTTTAATACATGGACAGCTGAAGTGTAGCAAGACTTCATTAGACTTATTCATTTGTAATTTTCAAGTGTCTGGTGCAAGGTGCAATTGAGACTCCTTTCTTTGAAGGAGGCAGATCTTGGAGAAATATTAATAAAATGGCGCGTGTATTAGTTGGAGTGAAAAGAGTAATTGATTATGCCGTAAAGGTGAGAAAATTATACATAGAAAGCAAACACTAATCATAAAGTCAATAAGGTACAGGTTTTCTTCCTAGCAGATACAAAAATAGCAACATGGAAAAGGTCAAAATAATAAAGTAGCTGGCATATATGCACTAGTTGCATACCATGGAATCTTCAAGAGAGTAATTTCTTAGAAGATATAAGAAGTAATGGCCAAATCAATAAACATTTCTATGTCATTGTAAGACATAAAGTAGTTGATGTTTTTCAATGGGAGGGTGTAAGGTAATAGCTAGAAAGAAGTACATTAGAGAATCATAGTATACGACCTTCAGTTGTATGTTATACATATTGACCAGCAGTTTATTTAACCATCTTAACTTTGTGACAGCTTTGCAAGTAACCATAACTGCAGAAAACATGATTGGATTAGGATTCCCAAACTTTCAAGGTGTGCTAATTTAGGAATAATCTGACTTCTTCTGAGTTATGATATACACAAAGCCGAAATAAAATTTACTGCATTAAATCTAAATAATCCACAAATATTGGACATATTTATTGTATATGGAATATATTGCTTGCCCTCATCTCCTGTTAATGAATTTGTAACACAACTAGAAAATATACTACAACAATATTCAAAGAAAGATGCTAGTGTTATCCTAGCG
This sequence comes from Tenodera sinensis, assembly GCA_030765045.1. Taxonomy (NCBI): domain Eukaryota; kingdom Metazoa; phylum Arthropoda; class Insecta; order Mantodea; family Mantidae; genus Tenodera; species Tenodera sinensis. Next base: position 32,767,925 of record CM060961.1, on the reverse strand, counting down.
GAAGATCTTAATATTAATTTAGACCCTAATGATAAATCATACAAAAGCCTAAAAGAGGTGTTTAATTTATATTATATAAAAGATATAACACAAGAACCCGCTAGAGTAACTGCTAGTACCTCATCGACCATAGACCTATTGTATTGAATGAAACAGAAATATCTTCTGTTGTATTAGAAACTCATATTTTTGATCACTATGCCCAATTAACTACCTTTAATGTAACTTACCATGGGCTAGATGGTAAAAAAAGAATAGTAAGCAATTTAATAAATAGTTTAGTTCTAATAGATTGGGAAAGTGTATTATGTGACTGCAATAGTGTAAATGATAATTGGAGTTGGTTTTATAATTTATAAACTGAATTTTGATACATGTCCAAAAATAAATGTGGATGTAAACAACATTGGAAGAAACAGAGTAAAATTACCTTTAACAATGAAACTGGAAGAAAAAATGAAAGATATGTGTATTTTGTGTAAAAGTTTATCACTTGAAAACTATAAAAATAGGTGTAAACCAGTGAGATGCATCTCAATAATTTAAAAGCTGTTAAAATAAATGCAAATAGAAGATGGGAAATTAAAAAAATGTAAACAAAACAGCTTGGGGTGTAATAAATGAAGCTAGAAGACATCCTGGTTTATGTAAAAATATAAAATTAAACATAAATGAGGATGCAGTTGACGATCCTGTTACTACAAGCCAAAAATTTAACTATTATTTCATAAATGTACCCACAAGGACAGCTAGTGGTAAATGTTAATACTACAAGTAATTCCTCCTCCTTTCTCAAACCAGTCACAGAAGATGAAATCATTAAGATAATCAACAACTGGCCAAATAAAAAGAATAGGGGATGGGTTGAAATTAGCTCACTTTTAGTTCTCTATTGGTAAGTAGAGGAAGTATTGTATTCTACCCAAAAATTCGATGTCGAGATTTCACCGAAAATATATGTTTTGAGACCCCCTGAATAAAAAAAAAGCATTTTTAGAAAAAGGTCTGTGTGTGTCGGACTGTCAGTCAAAATAACTCAAAAACGAAAAGTCGGTTAAAAACCTAAGTTGGTATTTAAGTTTGTCTTTCAAGGATGCGACACAAAGATTTTGAAGTAAATAGCCCAACTCTAATGGTTTTCTTGAAAATGGCTCTAGCGATTTTGATTAAAATGCCATATGTTTAAGATATTTGTATGACAAATGAAATGTATAGTTTGAATTTTCTGGCTATAGCCTATGTAGTCCCGTTTACTCTGGATGACCTTTGAATAACTTGTAAACTGTGAGAGATAGACAAAATTGTACTATAAAAAATATGTTGTTAGCTAATGCTGGATTTCTGACAATGAAGTCATTAATCCTCTTGCTCTACAACATTTTTCACTCATAGAGCAATAGCAGTATAGTAACCGCTTTTAAGAGAGCACCATATTTTTATGTTTTGGCGGTCACAAGGCTCTCTCACAACCCCCAGAATGTCTGGAGGACCACACCTGTCGTTGGTTTACGGGTCTCACCGACCTGACCGGGAGAATTATCAAAATAAATTCACCGACCATATCCTCTGATTACCAGTCAGAGTACGTATTACATGCCATGACAGGTCAGCATGTTAGGGGTTAAGATTTTATAGAGAAATAGAGAGATTGGAAAAATAAAGACTCCCTAGCCCTCGGGAACCCTAATAGCATCGGGGTTGGAAGAGAACAAGAGATGACCAAGGTAAGGTCAGATAGAAAAGTTACAGTGAGGAGCAAAACACCAGTAAGTGGAAGTAATGTTCTGCTCAGCTTGGGTACCTTGTGATCGCCATTCACATATCCCCTAGACAGAGATCCGGGAGTAAAAGATTACAAATGTAAAAGTAGAAATAACTGAGGAAGTAAGGAAAGAAATTGAAGTAGTGAAGAAAGGAATTATTGGTGAAACTGTAGAACAAATTGTTATTCCTAAAATTAAGACTGTGCCTGATGTAGTACAATCACAACAAGATGCTGTGAATAATTTAAACAAAGTCACTTAAAAATAAAGAATGATTTAAGATCAATTTGCGAAGAAATGAGAAAAGGAAAAGAAAGTATGGCTATAAAAAATATGTAGATCTTGCTAAAACATACAATTTATGTCTAAAATAAACTTTTTTGTAGACTGAACCATTTCGGAGATATTCCTTGTTATTTTTGTTAGTTTCAGAAAACTTTAGAACTTTCATGAAATAGAACATTGTTAATTATTATTTATTTATGCCAACAAACTTACTGTTGGTGTTTTTAAACACACAAGCCGTGTGTGGGCAAAGTTTAAGAGGTAGAACTGGAACCTAAAAATTCAATGCCACAACTGGGATTTGAACCACAGACCTTCCGCTTGCCGGGCGGACGCTCTACCACTGAGCTATTGTGACAAACTGCCAGAATGGCACTAAATTCTCAAGCCAGTTCGTATTTTTTCCTGGTAAACCACAAAGGCAGTCTCACATCAAAGACAATTACCCCAATGGTGACTTACTATTATAATTATTATTTGTTGGCATAAATAAATAATAATTACCATGTGAAGGTTATTTAATCCTGGGATACAAAGTACTTGCAATAGTAAGTCACCATTGGGGTAATTGTCTTTGATGTGAGACTGCCTTTGTGGTTTACCAGGAAAAAATACGAACTGGCTTGAGAATTTAGTGCCATTCTGGCAGTTTGTCACAATAGCTCAGTGGTAGAGCGTCCGCCCGGCAAGCGGAAGGTCTGTGGTTCAAATCCCAGTTGTGGCATTGAATTTTTAGGTTCCAGTTCTACCTCTTAGAACATTGTTGTTCATTTTTTTATATGTTAAGCATGCAGAGAGAATGGGATCTCAAAGCTTTAAAAGATTTGACTCGCTCAAAGCCTACTGTATTCTAATATTCTCCATGTACCTACAAGGAAATAAACAATAAGATAATTTGTACAAATGTTTATCTCAACTAAAACAAAGAAGATCTAGGAATAAGAGTTTGTAAGAATCGTTAGTACAAGAGTAGAGAAAGTTATATGAATGCAACACATGACATTAAAATTTAAAATGCCTTCTCTTCATACGGTTACATGCAAAAAGTATATAAATATTACAAAACACTCAGCTGGGAGGCTGTAGACTGACATAGATAATCCAGTTTCTCAAAAAACCGTTAATTTCAAAACTAATTTATTTAGGCACACACAACACACAGAAGTTAGTGTTGTCCATAGGGGTCATTATTTTAGACATAGGTAATTATTGTAATAGGTAACATTATCAATCACTAATAACTTGGGAGTACTACTACATAGAAGTATCACGGTGAAAATGAAAGTAATTATAATAGGGTTATCCAAAGTTCATTTTACTAAATGTTTTTCGGATCTGAATATTGTGAATCACTAATAACTCTGAGCACTGATACTACTTAAAATAGAAATATCATAGTGAAAATGAGAGTATTAATAATCAGGTTTATCCAAAGTTCACAGTACTAAATTTATTTTGAATGTGAATATTTGTTTTATACCTATACAATAAGAAAAAATTGAAAAAATAGTAGAACAATCTTAGATTTACCAAATCCCATTACTTTTTAGAACTATTTCTATATACTTTTTCTCACAAATAAAGTGACAATAATACTAAGATAAGTGAAGCTTTTAGTTTCTAATTTGTTTTTACTTTAGAACCTATCAGTTTATTCAGCAATGAGCTGCATAATTTGGAAAGAAAAAATAATTCAAAAACAAAAAAACTGTGGCATTTTCATCCAAATTTACCAAAGTACCTGAATTATGGCTATCAAAACCATGATTTTGTGGAGCAAAATGGCCCTTCAGCCATTGAAACATAGGACAGGCAACCCATATTCTCTTTGTGCGTGGCACGTCTTGTGGCAGTGGATCACTTTTCTCACTGTCATTTATTTTCCCGGCATCACTATCATTACATTCACTTTCACTTTCCTGATTACTGTAGTCAATATCTGATATATCATACGGCAAAGCATCAAATTCGGTTAGTAATTTGTCACAAAAAACACTCACCTTCCTGCTAGGCCCAGCTGTGTTTTGTACACCTATGAATCCACACAATCACATGACCCTGTGCCAGCCTGCTGCTTTCTGCGGTAAAGTGCATATGCAGGCCTTTGTATTTTAGGCTGCAGGTGTTGCTACAATGCTTAGAGCTCTTTGAAACTGCTTCTTCATAATCCCAACAGATGGCACACAGAGATTCCCTTCAGTGTCTAATAAGGCCCGATTCTAGCGAGTAGCTCCCACCATCTACATTCCGGCCAATGCCTAGAGAGGTTTAAATGCCCTGCCGTCTATGCAACAGCTTATGCAGTGAAAGGGTTATTCATAATAAACTACTTACCATCTACTCTCTATGCATGTATGTAATAGATAGTTCTAACCAATTAAAAACAACCTAATTCATCAACAAGAGGAAACATGGACTATTTTAGGCATAGCATGAATAAAAATGTATCTCTAAAAGATGTATATATTTCTGGAATCACACTTTATAACAAACTACCACTAGAAATTAAATCTGTAGCAGCTGTTTCTAAACAGCAATTTGACAGGAAGTTGAGGATGTATGTAATTAATGTTTGTATGATTTGAAGGAAATCCGAGAAACCAATTTGTAAATAAGTAATTGCATTTGACATGTGGAACATTATATGTATGATATACTGGATGAAATAAATATTATTATTGTTATTATTAGTATTTTATTATTATTATTATTATTATTATTATTATTATTATTATTATTATACAATATTAAATATACCACTTTAATTTACAGATTTGTGTGAAACCGGACAAAACAGGAGTTGTTACTGATTATATGTATGATATACTGGAAGAAATAAATATTATTGTTGTTGTTATTAGCATTTTATTATTATTATTATTATTATTATTATTATTATTATTATTATTATTATTATTATTATTATTGCACAATATTAAATATACCATTTTAATTTACAGATTCGTGTGAAACCAGACAAAACAGGAGTTGTTACTGATGGTGTGAAACATTCCATGAACCCCTTTGATGAAATAGCTGTGGAAGAAGCAGTCAGGATGAAAGAGAAAAAGATAGCACAAGAAATAATAGCAGTTTCTTGTGGACCAGCTCAGGCGCAAGTAAGTTACATGGAGGACCAAGTTTTATTGCTTTGCTAGTATGGGTGTAATACATGGATAATTTCTAGTAATTATGCAGGGGCCACTCAACAAAATAAATGAACTGATGGATTCTTTTGCTGATTGCTTTCACCAATTTTGTTTGGCCAGCCCAGACCGAAGGTTTTTAACCCTTCCCGGGTGAAATGCACATATATTTGTGACGCATGGTTACGCGTCAGTTTTGCACAAATTCTTTTTATACATTCGCGTAAGCTATCGTAGCTGGCCTTTACTTCATGTAAATGGTCAACAGATGTCATTAGATGAATTTAAGTGCACATCTGTGCTTAGGTTTGTGTTTTGTTAGTCGCTACAGAATAATACGTCCTGAGCGGGTAATTTTCTGTGTTGTTTTTCATTATTTTGCTCATTTTGGTTTGATTTGGAGCATGACATGTAAGAGACTGTATGGGGAGGATGAAATAAGGGCTTGTATAGAATCTGTGCTCAATGAAACAGATGAAAGTGACTTCAGTGCGTGGGAAAGTGATGAAAACGAAAGTCCTGCAAGTGCGTGCAACAGTGACCTATGTAGCAGCAGGTGTTAGGAAAGAAACAATATATTTTTGTGAAACATGTGATCTGAAACCCTATTTACATCCCGATAACTGCTTGGGAGCATACCATACACAAAAAGACTTCAGTGTCACCCAATAAGATGTCTAGGAACTGATGATGCACTCTGCCCTGTAGATATGGCAAAGTTTCAGTTGTTTTGGTACATATGCCACTTTTCATTTAAATAAGTGTAGCCTCAAAAGAAAATACCTCTAATAAAAAGCAATGTTATGACTTAATGAACATTTATGTGCTTGGTTATACGTTTTCAACAATTTAGTACACAAAATAGTATCATATGTGCCTTATTTTGAATAATATTCATGTTTTAAAATACTTGAGAAAACTAGTCAGTAGATTTACTGGCATGTAAAAGAACTCTTGCGGGGCCAAATTCTGGCACACTGGCAACGCTGATGTGATCCTGGCAATTAACAGCATCGTTAAACAACAAAGTAATTTTAATTAAAATAAAATATTCACTCCTATGTTTGCACAGGTTCAGCAATATGTGAATATTTTAATTTTTGTGCTGCAGACATTTTACTGTGTGGAACTAGTGAACACATGCGAGGGACACTACGCACTGTAGGCAGTGTGTTTTGTGCTGTCGCTGTACTCATGGCTAATGAAAAGACAGGCTATGGTGCAAACTTCAGTTTGTCTGGATTTGTCTGAAAATGTGACCACTTCAGCAGTACAGCAAATGCACTGAGGCAGTGCTTGTGTAGAAGCACATGCCGGTCAGGTGTTTTGTTTACAATTGAGAGCATGCTGGCTTTGAATAGCATGCAGTCACATAAAAAACATAGTATTTTTGTTTCTTACACCTGCATCTATTAGTCAGGTTACTCTGCCACGCTTCCCTGTGGCACATTATGGTTGCATGGATGAGAAATGAGGAACCAAACAAAGTACACATTTCAAAAAAGTTTAATTTTGTAATACTTGTGGGTATACAATATTTTTTGTTTTTCCATTGTTTGCGTAGATATGAAGGCTATCTGGTTTGCTGACATGGGAACGTGCAACGTGCAACGTACAATTGTCCAATCCGCACCTAAATCTATACCACAGAATTCTAAAGATTGACCTTGAGCTTTATTGATTGTGATTGCAAATGCCAATAGAATTGGGAAATGTAATCTTTTAAATTTATATGGTATATCGGTCGGGATCATGGGAATTTGAGGAATGAGGACATCTTCACCTTTGAAACGCCTAGTTAATATCATTGCTTCCACTACGTTGTTCTTAACTGCGAGCCTCGTGCCGTTACACAGTTTTGGCTGATTAACATTATGCAAGATGATAACTGGCACACCTATTTTCAATTTTAATGTGTGTTGTGGCATTCCTGGTATTCAAAAACTCCAATGGGTAATTAGCTACTTCATCTGCTTCCACAATGATGTCCATGAGCGTCGGCAGACATTTTTCCAGGGGGGGCCACATGTTTGAAATTTGCAATCAGATAATATCAATTCACTATTTTATTGTCAAAATTTATAATATTCGTTGCATATAACCATGTTAATTTGTGTTAAATAGAAATTGATCTTTTAAAATAGTAGTTTAATAGTCAGTAATTGATTGCATATTAAGTTGACCAACTTCCAGGGAGGGGCCGCGGCCCCCCCTTGCCCCCCCTTTGCGACGCCCATGATGATGTCTATCGATTTATATATAATTTTCTCACTTTGAATGCTGGATTGTATAAAATTATTAAGTTGATAGACAGCTTTATTCTTCGCGGCAAGGACAGCTCGTTCACTGATCCAGTCATGATTCCTATAATTAATTTGAATATTAGGAAATACTTTTTTGATAACTTCTTCTTTCAGTGTTACTAAATTACAACAAAAAAAATCATTTTTAACAATGCCAAGCAGTAATGACCGTTGAAAAAAGCTATTTTATTTTTGAGTTTTTGAAGTGTACACAAACCAACAAGACATGCTTATATATATATAGATGCTACTAATGCAAGAAATAGATAAAAATAATCTTTGAAGCGGGTTGTATATCGTGTCAAAATTTGAGCTAAATCGATGCAGAACTTTTTGAGTTTTTGAAGCATACACAAACCAACATAACATTTTTATGTATATATACATATACTTTATTGCCCTGAAAATGAGTTTTCAGCAGTTTAAAGAGAACAGAGTTGTAGTTGGACAGATCAGGAGGGTATGGAGGATATTCTAAACCAGTGATGTCTGACAAGGTAATGTTTTACCAGTACTGATCGGTGTGATGGTTGTTGTGCAAAAGAAGCCAGCAGTTTTGTGCTCATGTTTCCTTCTTAGTGCATCCCTGATAAGGCGAAGGATTTCCACATGCAGTCCATTCATGACAATATGATGTGGAATAAACTCATAGTGGAAAGGATAATACACACCCAACACTTACAGTTGCCCACTCTGGTACATCTTTGGTACTATCACAGCCTTTTATGAGAAATTAATGCCAGCTGTAAACTTGAGTTTTTTAGTAGCTGTTTCCCCATAAGCTTTTTTGAGCAGCTTTAACGTTTCTGAAGGAGATTTATGTACCATTGCCATGGTAGCTTAGAAAAACTGGATGGAAATTGGAAGATCCATGGTTGAAATCCCAGCTACGGCTTATTCTACCTTTCTAATCCTGCCCTGTCCTACATGCGGCTTGTGTGAAAGAACAATCATCATTGGTTAGCCTCATAATTACTCAATTTATGAAGCCCAGGACTTTTCACGTTTCTATGTGACAGATAACCCAATGCAGTATAATTTTCTTTACTTTTTCGTGAGACTTTGCACAATTGCTCCAATGTAAAAATTGGGCATACTGGTGCTATTAATCCAACAAATTTTACTTCTAGAATCGCTTCTTAGGAGTTGAAATATTAATATGACAAAGTAGTAAAGATGAAAATAGAAGTATTTGTACTGCAAGAAGTATTTCATACTTTTCAAATATCACGGTATGAAAAATAGAAAATAGCTCATTACTAAAAAAACTACTTTATTAATTTTATTGAAATTTACACAGTATACTATTTAGAATGAGAGTAACTACAAAAATTCAAACAGATTGAAAAAATTGCAGAAAATCATAAAATCTGTCCTAGATTCCCTTAAAAGTAGTGGACATTGTAAGTCACTATTGGGCTATGTTGATTTCAAAGTCAATTTGAGATCTCCTTGTGGTTTACAGGGAAAAGTATGAGTGAGTTTGGAGAATTTAATGCTGTGCTGGCGTGTTACCATAGTAACTCAGTTGAGTAGAGCACCTGGGTGGAAACCAGAAGCTCTGTGGCATTGGGTTTTTTACTTTCTCTACTATGTTTAGTAAGTAGAGGAAGTATTGCATTCCACCCAAAAATTTGATATCAAGATTTCACCAGGAATACATGTTTTGAGGCCCACTGAACCCCAAAAAATAATTTTTAGCCAAAGGTCTCTGTGTGTGTATGTGTGCGTGCGCATGTGTGTGTCTGTGGACAGTATAACTCAAAAACGAAAAGTCAGTTAAAAACCAAGGCTGGTATTTAAGTTTAACGTCTTTTAAGGGTGTGACACGAAGATTTTGAACAAAATTCCTCCACCCTAGGCTGGCCTTTACATGGAAAATTTTGATTTTCTTGAAAATGGTTCTAATGATTTTTATTAAAAAGCCATATGTTTAAGACATTTTTATGACAAATGAAATGTGTAAGTTTGAATTTTCTGGCTATAGCCCATGTAGTCCTGTTTACTCTGGATGACTCTTGCATAACTGTAAACCATAAGAGATCAAATCTTATTATACAAAAAATGTAGATCTTCCTAAAATACACAATTTATGTCCAAATAAATTTTTTTTGTAGAGTGAACCATTTTGGAGATATTCCTTGTTATTTTTATGAGTTAGGAAAACAAAATTTTCATGAAATTAAACAGTATTATTAATTTTTTTATATATTAGCCATGCAAAGAGAACAGAATTTGAAAGCTTTAAAAGATTTGACTATCACTCAAAGCCTACTGTGATTCCCATATTCCCCTTGTACCTACAAGAAAATAAGCAATGAGATAATTTCTGCAAATATTTATCTCAATTATTACGAATACAGAGGTACTGCATATGCTAGCAAACAGCAACACAGTACGAAGATTGAAAAGAACCAAACCCTTGGATTTGGTGCTTTAAAATCAGTGTGATGTTGTTGTAATAGAATTACTCATAGGAGTAATATCTAGTAAATGTGATTTATACAGTGAAGACCAAACCATTAGATAAGTGTAAAACTTAGTTGTAGTTATTGAGTGAAAAAAAAAATATATATTACGAAGGAGATATAGGAATAAGAGTTTGTAAGAATGGGTAGTACAGTCGCCGCAATTGAAATCTTTACATTGTTAGTGCAAGGAAAATCCTTACGTAGACAATGTGCTCAGTTTGTTCTTCTCCCTCCACTATACAAAGGAGCGGACGGAGCTGCAAATCACGTGATTATTGAGTGCACAGTAGCAGCTTGCTTCTATTAGCAGGCCAGGTCTCAGTCGGTCTCTGGTATTTGTACAGAGTGTTCTGTTTCCAGTTTGTCGTTGTTGTTAAATTTTTAACCTGAGTGCCATTTTTAAAGTTGTGTATTTCTCATTATAATACAAATAATGGGATGCAAGAAGCTCACTTCTGAGGAGAAGACTCGTGCTTTAACTCTATTGGAAGTAAGTACCTCTGTAATTCGTGTAGCTGCCGATCTAAAGGTTTCAAGACAAGCTATTTATGACCAAAAAACAGCAGCAGCATCTTTTCCACCTGGCGACACACCAAGACGAAAAATCGGCTTAGGTGGTAAAAGAAAGACTTCAACAAGAACTGATGGCCCGCTAAAACGTGAAGTGATGGCTGATCCATGGATTACAGCAGCAGGGTTAAAGAAGAAACACCCAGACCTTCTCAACAATGTTGCAATAAGGACCATTCAGCATTGACTTCAAAAAGACTTAGGTTTACCAAGTCGGTGTGCAGCCAAGAAGCCTCTTCTGACTGAAGCTATGAAGAAGAAAAGGATACATTTTTGCAAGACATATCAGCACTGGACATCAGAGGACTGGCGTAAAGTAATGTTTTCTGATGAAAGCACTTTCAAACTGGTCAGAGGAAAGTCCAAAATGGTGAGGAGGCCAAAAAATGTGTCACGATATGATCCAAAGTTTAGTGTCAAAACTGTTAAACATCCAGAAAGTGTGATGGTATGGGGTACTTTTAGTGGTAATTATGGTAGAGGTGGCTTATACTTTCTCCCAAAGAATATCACAATGAAGGGAAGTAACTATTTAGAAGTTTTACAACAGCATTTGTTCACATTTTGGCCGATTCACCAGTGTCAGTACTTCATGCATGATGGTGTCCCTGCACATAGGACAAAGATGGTTCAAAAGCTCCTGAAATATAATAATATACCTGTACTTCAATGGCCTGGTAACTCTCCTGACCTAAATCCCATAGAAAATGCTTGGAATCAAATGAAAAATAAAATAGAAGAGCTGCAACCATCAAGTATTAAGGAGCTACTGGAAGTGTTGAAGAAGTTGTGGGTGGAAATGGACAAAAAATATTTTGAATACCTAGCAGACTCAATGCCTAGGAGACTCCTGAAAGTCATAAAAATTAAGGGAAATATGATTAAGTACTAATTGTACGCAGAAGTTAAAAATAAAACCATGTAAAGTCGCAATTTGTTGTTTTTATTACCTTGTAAAGATTTCCATTGCAGCGACTGTACAAGAATAGAGAAAGTCATGTTGAGTGCAACACATCAAAGTTTTTCAGTGTGATTCTACAACCTTGACCTATATCACAGCTTGTGTGAGAGAACAATTATCATTGATTGATCTAATAGTGCCAATTATGAAGATCAGGACTTACGATATTGTAAGTTGCCATTGGGATATGCTGTGTTGAAATGAATTTGGGAACTCCTTGTGGTTTACTGGGAAAATGCATGTCAGTTGGGGAATTTAATGTGCTGTTGCCATGGTAGCTCACTTGATTAGAGCAACTGAAATGGAAACCAGAAAATCATGGTTCAAATCCTGCCTATGGCATAGGATTTTTCAGGCTAATTCTGCCTCTCCAACATTGTTGTATACATAGTTTATATGACCGAACAATTAATTAGCACAAAATGTTACTCTGTAGCTGCCTTATCAAATATGATAAACTACCAGCACACATTAACAACAAAAGCTGATTGTTTTGCAAAGACAACCATGATCATGAAAATTCTCTAGAAGCGATGTTTTCTTCCTCTACTCTATTAGTACCACTATTGTGGCATTAGGGGACTGTTCATCCATCCTGTTCCAAGGCTCTTCAGATATCCTCTGAATTATTGATACCAATGTGTGGGTGATTAGCCCAACGACATGGGCATGGTGGTTAGAACCTCGCAGCATCTGAAGCCTGTGCTGGTTTTCTATTTGGGTTTTCTCCCCTAGAAAGTTGCTGTTACCTTGGCTAAAGAGTGCTTCCTACCTTTTGCAGTGGTCATCTAACTTGTGCTGCCATTGACCTACTTAGGTTCCTTCGCCACCATTCCAAATGTGAATCCTGCTGCTGATTCACACTAGAAGTGACATTACCAGCAGCTACTAAAATAATGAGCATAATGCTGAATTTAATAATTTCTCCCCTTTTAATGTTTTGGCATTGTTCTGGCATTCTTGGTGCCATTTTTTTTGTTACAAAATATTATGTGAATTGCTTTTCTTTTTTCATAAAATTTTTCTGTGAATTACTTTTTGTTTCTCTACAAAATGTTTCTGCTTTTCACCTAGTGCCTACTCATTAGGTTATGCCAGTAACTGCAAACCATAGTGTTAGAAAGCTTTTTTTAAAGATGGGGAAACATTAAGAAACAAAACAGCAGATACACAAGAATTGGGTTGTGACATCACTAATGCTCTGCCACTTACTTTCAGGAAACACTGAGAACAGCACTAGCCATGGGCGTTGACCGTGGTATCCATGTAGAAGTCGCAGGACCAGAATATGAAACACTCCAGCCAATACACGTGTCCAAGATTTTAGCTAAATTGGCTAAGGATGAGAAAGCTGATATTGTAATTGTTGGAAAGCAGGTGAGTCATGTTGTTTAAACCCTATCCCTGTTCCTCATAGAGAATTAACAAACAATATTACAAAAGTAGGGTTAGCTCTGACATAAATGGAATATATAATCTCCAAGTCATATTAAATTAACATGCAATTTATCTCCACAAAGATAATATATGTTTTTAGTCCCTTTTCACAGATTCTGAAAATGATGCTTAAAATGGCACATTACGTCACAGATTTTAGATATACAGCATCGAAAATGGCCAAGACTTTGGTGCTGTTTTTATAATTATACTCGGTACCAAATAAGAAGGGGATTGACAGGTGAAGCACGTGGCGGAAACGCATAAATGAACGGGAGGGGATGGATGCGTCTTAGCACTTGCCATAGCAACGAAAAGAATAACCAATTAGAGCTAAGGCGTTATAATGGCATTTCCATAGAAACGGTACACACAAGGACCTTGTTGCCGATATGTAACATGCACGTAACACGTGATTAGCAGGTGGCTGATGAACCCAGCAGTAACATGAAGTGCTTTTGTTATATTCTGTTATCGCTGCATATAAACAAATAGTGCTGCAGGCTGCAGCCCGAGCTTGCAATGCTTGCATCAATTAAGAGATTGCCTGTATGTTGAGAAGTTCTTTGTGTTATTCTAATATACGGTTATTTGCCTTGTGTTTACGTGTGTCTTGAGTCTGTGCGTGTGTTGCGAGCTTTTGCATTTGTGCTAACGCTTTTAATTTTTGTTTAACAATGTCAAAAAATAGTGACAAAGATAGTGGCTGCCAAACGAAAAATTGAACGTACTCGCGAACCGAATAAAACTGTGTTTGGTAAAGGTATCCCAATTAAAGGACAAGTGTGGGAAATAATATGCTCTGTTAGAGAATATTTCGAAGAGGAGAAATTGAACGGGGGACCTCATATTCCAGTCTCTAAGGTAATTGATAGAGCCTCGCGTGCTGTAGGAATCGGTAGGAATACTATAGTTAAAATTGGGAAAGAAAAGTACGACAAAGAGGGAAATCAGGCATCAGGGTCTAAATTGCAGTAGCAGCAAATAGAACAGTGATGCAAGTAATTCGGATATTAGCGGCATTTTCCCATTAGAATAAGCATCAATATTTCACAGGTATGTTTCTTTTGTTAACGCAAATATTTAGACATATAAAATTGCAATTCTGTCATTTGAATGCAGATTCAATATTTTATTGTTGTCTTTGCATACGAATATAAATAATATGGCTCAACATTCCAGCCGCAGTGCAATCTTCTTCGTACACATAATCATATCGCGGTCTCCACGTGGTCGTGGTCGCGATAAGCGGCAACGTTGCTTCTCCCTCACTGCAAACTGTCAATCCCTTTCTTGGTTGGCGCTGACATTATATGAGGTGATGGTGATGAGCTTTTGACTCTTTCGTTATCTCGGGCCGTGGTACTGGATGGAATGAACATACACTCGGGGTTAACTTTAGTGAAATATTTTATTTGCACCTTCTTGTTCACAGTATTTAAATTGTATCACAGTAGCAAGTCTTTTATTTCAGTGGATTGACTTCCCTAGCATCGCCGAGATTTAATGTCTGAAAATTTAGCGATATTTCGCTAAATGTGTTTTCTATCACTTTACACTTCGTCTATTTTACGTCCTTTCATTTAATTGCACACTTCGTATTAACTAAGTTATTAAAGTTAGCTAATGTTTCACTTATTTTACTCAAATTAACGGTCTTTAAACACTTAGTAAATTTACTTTCACTATTTTATGACGCGCACACATAAAAATGCGTCCATCTACACCAAAGACACAAACGCTAATAACTAGACAATTGGCTCCATATTACACTTCTTTTTGTGTACATCCGCATATGCGTTCATCAAATAGTTCCCGCATTGTTAGGGAAGCGATTTTTACCTATCCTCCTTTCGCTTTTAATATTGAACACACATAATTCTTTTATTTATACATATATATATATATATATTAAAATTAAATATGGAAATATTTATGACGTCTTTAAACAAACTTAATTGTTTGTAATAATGAACATTAGTAACACGTTTTCGTCATTTAACCAACATCAAAAACAAATTACACTCTTAACAAATATTCACATAAACAATTTTCTTTTGGGATCTTACAATATCCTGTCTCAGCTTAATTATTCAGTGGAAGAATTTATTATTTTGTAGTTTCTTTTCTTTTAATTTTAATAGTGTTATTGTCTGGAATTCAGATACTTTGTTTTCAAATATTTATTTGTAATTTTCATACTTGTAGCCAGCATCTTGCATAAGATTAAAATGGTAAATAAAATAAAATTTAAGAAACTAAATAAATAAGTAAGTAGAAAACAACTCACAAGTTCACTGTTTCATATGATTTATGCAAGTTCTTTTGTATTATATACAGCAAATTACAGTAAATTTTTCAATACCATTGAAGGATTTACAGCATCCCATACTAATACATAAAGTCCAGAGTTACTAAATGTTAAAGCCTATTTGTTTGGTGTATCATGAAATTCTAAGTAAAATTTAAGTCTCACGGTTTTTGTGTATAGAGTTAAAGATTTCCTTTTGAAATAGAGCTATTACTATACCCTATCTGGCCTTACGGATGTCAGCATTATGCTGCAGGACAACTTTCAGCGCGAGTGAAATGGTGGAAATAAGTCCTTACTATATTGCATATATTATTACTTATTTAATACTTTCAATTAATGAACAGGGTGAATAAATACCGTAATTCATCTTACAAAACATTTAAACATGAGCATAAGTATTTTACTTCCATTTGTTATCATATGGTACTCAGTAATTCTCTGATTGCATTGTTACTGTAGTGAAGTGATGCTCTGACACTTGTGTTACTAGTAGTGCACATGCAGTTAGTGTGGCAGAGTGTTCAGTTTCTCAGATTAGTTAAGGAAACATAAAAGCGGAGAGCCTCTAAGAAGTGTTGAAAAGACTATTGTATCATATGTGTTTAACTTTTTCTTTCAACATTGTCACTCTGGCTGTGAAAGGTGTAACCAAATTGACGTCTGAAGCAACTGGTATTTCTGTGTACACGGAAATGAAACAAACAGGAATTGTAAAAGTCCCTAAAAATTAAAGGGAAGGACCATTTAGTGCTTTAGGTATAGTGGATGATTGTTAAGTGTTATTTGCTTTAAAAGGCATAGTTTCTTTTTGAACAATGGGCCTCCTATAATAGATAATGAACAGTGAGCCAGATATTCCAAATTTTAGGTAAACCATGTTCCATACTTTGTTGAAAGACATTGGATTCAAGTTTACAAAAAGAAAGAAAATGTGATATTTGATCGGGAAGCTATGGTGGTGTGGAGACGTTATGTGAGATCTGAGGGTGCCACGCCTTAATCTGATGACTGAGGTTATCGTAAGTTTTAACTCACAAAATTACATTTCATAAGTTTTTTTTTAACCAATTTCCTTAATTAGTTAATGTAGTTTATTTAATAAATATGAGCCAAGTGCAATTCTAACCTCACACTGCTACAGTGAAAGATTTGACGGTTGCGATAACAGAGATGTAAACAGCTGTGTGCAGAGAATAACACTGCTTGTTGGTGGAATGATACAATTGCAATGTTTATGTGCATACCCACTTTAAGCTTGGAGGGACTATAGTTGTTCCTTAAAATGGTGTTTAAATGTAATATGGGGAAAATGTTCATTGCAGGCAATTGATGATGATTCTAACCAGACAGCGCAAATGATTGCAGCACATCTGGACTGGCCACAGGCTACCTTTGCTTCCAAGGTGAGGTAACCACATTTTGTCTTTTAAAAATAGTTATATTTTGTAAAGTAGGCTTTAGGCTGGACTATAATAACCAGGAATGGAAACCAGAACAAGAATGATGAAGCTAAAATACGAACGATTACAGGGGTATCTTCCTTTCATAGAAGTTTGAAAACAGTGTTGTAATTAATTTAATTTAAAAGGTGAGTTAATTAATAACACTGAGGAAATTTAACCTTCGAAACGCGTCCCGGAAAAATATTTTGTAAGTGTTGTTCAGTGTTATTAATTAACTCACCTTTTAAATTAAAAGATTACAGGGGTATTCTTGGATGATTTTATAAGGCTGTATTTTCACCAATACTTAACATAAATTGTTATACCTCCATTTGAAGGAGGGAAGTTTGAATTTTTATATTGTACAGCTAATTTTCATTTGTCATCTAGTGAGAAATGTGTGCATTGTTTCTGGAGAAAATGGCTGCTTTGCTAATTGATCTTAGTGCTTAAATTTGCACAAATTGACAGTGTTGTATCAGTTCAGTAGGCATTGAGACAGGGATTTTGACATCCTGCACCTCTTGCATCATCAATCCAAAGGTGGTACAAACAATTTCGCAAAAGAGGATGTATCTGTTGTCAAGGAAAGGACATGCCAGAAGTGAAATGAAGTGTAAATGAAGAAACATTTGACATAGTATGTGAAACCTTAAACAGAGCCCTAAAAATTCAGTACAGAGAGCCAGTAACAGTTGCAGATGCCAACATCAATAGTGTGGAAGATTGGATGGAAGCGAATAGCTACTCCAGTGCAAACCTCAGCCTGATGATCCACCAAAGGGGCTAGAGTTTTGTGAGAATTTTATGACGGTGATTGAAGATGATGGTTTGTCGAAATGAATCATAATGAGCGACGAAGTAGCAGTTCTTGTATCTGGAAAAGTCAATAGACACAATATCTGTATATGGGGATCTGAGAACATTCCAGTCCAAAAGTAAATGTGTTTTGTGGTGTGTCTAAAAGACATGTGTTTGTGCCCCTTATTTTTGCTTTTTTTATATGTTCTTTCTTCCTTCCTTGCTGAGAACGCTATTAACAGAAATGTATACTTGGACATGTAAAATTGGTTAATGCCAGTACCACAACTCGTGAATGAAGAGGCACAGGGATTCATTTTCTAACAAGATGGGGCCCCTCCACATTGGAATATGAATGTCTGTGGATATCTCAATCAACACCTGCCAGGCAAGTGGATTGGTTCAGCAAAAGCTGTGTACAACACCTGCATATGGCCACCCCAATCACCTGATCTTGTAGTGTGTGATTTCTTTCTGTGGGGTGACATCAATGATAGTCAAACTGTGTAAGCTTTCACGACTGGTGTCATTAAATAGAAAGTGATATCCTGTCCTTGTGGACTGTGGTCTAGTAGAAAAACTTCAATGTTTTGTCCAAAGCTGCGTTGAACATTTTCAGTGGCATGGTTGTATTATTCTGCTAGTCTCGGCCATGACTGGTACAGAGCTTTTTGGCTTCACAGGCTTTATATACTTACAAACAATTTACGAATATAAAGATAACTTCAATAGGAAAGAAGAAGAAACTAAGCGCCTAAATAAAGCTTGGCATCAAGCACTAAACAAAGTTCACAAAAAACCTGACTGGAGACAAATACAAGATCATACGCCATCAACAGCCTGAGCCACAGTAAATGCCAACACATTGATACCAATCATAGACAATGAAAGCAGCCCCTATTTAACCCAGCCCGTGCGGTAGCCAAACCAATAAACAAAGAATGGACCAATCGGGAGCTAGCTCTGCCCACCCATGCTAAGAATATAAAGCCCATGAAAACAATAGGCTCTGTATCAATCGTTGCCGAGACTAGCAGAGTACTATGGCCACACTGCTGAAGATGTTCAATGCAGCTTTAGATGAAAAGTCTGGAAGTATTTCCACTAGATAATGGCTCATTGTCATCTTCTATTTAAACAGTGATAGTGCCTCCAATTTCAGCAACATTGGTGGAATTGAGAAGGCATGTTACCACGGCCATCGAGAGTGTCACAACACATGCTTGAGAGGGTGTGGCATGAATGGGATCACTGGCTGGACATCTCCTCAACTGCATCTAAGGTGAAAACCAAACTTCCCCTTTTAAAGTGGCATTGTGATGATTTCTGTTAAATATTGATGAAAATACTTATGAAATTGTCTAATAATTTGTAGACACCCCATATATCTATTACAATTTGAGCATTTATAATTAACGGAACACTTTCCCAGGAAGAGTAAAGAAAATTTTGTGAAACTTCAGCTTTTTTATTTCCAGGAACTGTATATTAGACTGTTCATTGTGCACATTGCTCAAGATAGCTATTACATAATACACTTGCCCTAACTCTAGTTGCAAGCTGAGAAAATTAAACCAGAAGAAATTGCAAAAATGCATGTCCTGATTCCCTCAGATGCACTGAGGGAGTCAGTTGTTCAGATTCATCTGTAGTTTGTTTATATATGAACAATCCCCCTCCCCTACCCAGATCAACATTTAGAAAATTTGTACTCTTACCGTATCTGCATTATACATGTTGGCCTAATTGGAAGCAGGTGAAAAAATGTTCAGTTACATTGAAATTACATTCCAAATTGTAAAATCAATTTTCTACTTTGCTATAAACATGGTCATTGATCTACAATCCCAGTTTTGTTCTCAGAGTATTTCGAACTAACCTACACTCGCTTTGTTTAATTTTGATGTATGTATAGATAGATATACGTAACTATTTTTGAATTTATAATCCTGTATGATATTAGCTGTGCTCAAAACACCATCTACAGAAACCATGCTCCATTTAACTAGAAAACTTCAATAAACAATGCACATCCTTTGTACCATAGACATTAAAGATGACATGCAATGATTGTATACTTTTACAGTTGGAGAAGACAGATGGAGAACTGAAGGTGACAAGAGAAATAGATGGAGGCTTGGAGAACATCAAAGTGAAGCTGCCTACTGTTATCAGTGCTGATCTTAGACTAAATGAACCACGATATGCTACACTGCCAAATATTATGGTAAGTTA
Source organism: Tenodera sinensis (assembly GCA_030765045.1). Lineage (NCBI taxonomy): Eukaryota > Metazoa > Arthropoda > Insecta > Mantodea > Mantidae > Tenodera > Tenodera sinensis. Next base: position 32,748,197 of record CM060961.1, on the reverse strand, counting down.
AAATATAACTCAACATTATGCTTAATCCAATGAAAAGCATAATTGTAATGCCAGAACTGCAAAATAATAAATATTTTGTTTACAAATATACTCGGTGATTCATACTGTCTTTCTCAACAGCATTCATTTAAATCCATGATCAACCCAAGTCTGTTGCAGGAAAACAGGAGGTGTTAATTTCTTAAGCTAAATTTTACTTTAAGATCATAAAATTTATGTGATATTTCAGAAATTCTTCTCAGTTGTTTCAGTTTTTGTTGCATTTCACTGCAATCTTGGCTAGAATGGCATTTAGTTTTCATTATAAATAACAAAATGTTACCAAATTTAGCATTGATCTAGGAAGAAACAAGCAGCAGCTCCCGAAACATGTCAAAGTTTTAAGTGCTCGTGAGTGCCAATCCCTTGGCCTGGGTTTTACTCTGCAGTCAATTTTGGGTAACGGCCCAGTAGCTGTCAATACAGTGCTGCAGTTTGTTGCCCAAATTGGCTTTGGCAAGCAAGTTCAACTTGTTTGAACTTTTAGAATGTTTTACCCTTTTATTTTCTGTTTTAACAGTTTTATGATTGGTTTTAAGTTTTAACTATATTACCTTTTGTATGTTTTAACTTCCCCTTTTTGACCTTGTAATGGTAGATTTTAATGGGTGGTGAGTTTCCCAGTTTTTATCTTTCGACTTGTGGCCCAAATGAGCTAGCTGTTGACGGGCCCTTAAGCACCATTCACTCACTCCAAACCGTGATCACAACCTCAATCTTCAGCCTTGACTTTGTTAGTTTACTGGATTCTTATATGTGTGCAATTAATGCATCCAAGCATTCCTGAAAATGTAGTAATTACACTAAATCCAACCGTTGCTCCCCTTATTTTTGCTATGTTCTTGGAACTGTGCTTCAAATAATAGAATTATGATATGCAATGCCATAATTATGTGGTCTTTTCATTATGTTTCCAGCCAGGATATTTAAGACACCTGTTGCACATAAAGCCTTAGGTATTAAAATCTACAGAGTACTGGACAGGTAATAACTTTTATCATTTGGCAGAAATGGTGAGTTTCTTTTGATTGGAACATAATCGATAAAAACTGGCCATTTATGGTCGGTCAGATTTGATTGCTATAAATTTTTCGATGAACTTTTGTTGTCGATGTGCCACAAGTGACTGTTCATTCTGGTAAAGTCCGCTTTTTGCCATTGTAAAAATCTTAATCGAGAACGGTGCATGAAACCACTGGTGTGTTAGCTAAATCAGCTTCAGTTAAACCTGCATTTTAGATGAGTACCTCTCTCCCATCATCTTGTGTTTTCATTTAGACACCAGTTTATGGAATGTTGCATTCATACACTTACAGGAAATGCAATCCAGGTCAATCAAGGACCATAGTCCAGCAACTCTTTGGTGAAATCTGGACTCCTTTCATCCCTTATCTAGCATAAAGAACACAAATACTTTCAGTAATGCAAAACTTAAGTATCAGGTGTACTTCAATAGCTCCGAGTATTGAGATCCCATCCCTAGAATTCCCACTGCTCAAGTCAGCATAGTCCTTCACAAAAATGAACCTCTTTAAATATTAGGCTGTGCATACCTTAAAGTAAAACATATTAGAGCCAATATGGTGCTAAATAGAAGAGTAATTTCTTGTACTAGCCTGGCTGTAGAAATGGCATACTGTCCTTGTATTTCAAACTCAAATCTCTGCACAGGACTATAATAGAAACATTGGTATATTTGTTTCAGAAAGCTAAGAAGAAGCCGATAAAGAAAATGACACCAAAAGATCTTGGTGTTGACACTGCCCCTCGTATTGAAGTGGTGAGTGTAGAAGATCCACCCACTAGACAAGCAGGAGCTGTTCTACCCGATGTTGATCAGCTGGTAGTCAAGCTTAAGGAAGGAGGACACATATAATAAAAATGTACACAGGCCATTTGCAGGGAGGCTGATGTAGACAAGTCTCAGAAACATGATCCAGTAAGTGTTGATGTAAAACCCATATGCTGTTACACAAGTGAAATTGTTGAAAAATTAACATATATATTACCTAATATATTGCGTTAGAATCCTGTTTGCAACCTTAATAACTTACTGGGGCTTACCATGAAGTAAATTAATTGAATTTCTTTGTTTTTTAATCCAGAACATATTTCAAAGGGTCTTTCCTTCATAGCTGGCTTTGCTGTTGTAATTTTCACTGGTAGCAGAAGTATATATTTTGTGATAAACTATCATCGTGTATGTGTATGAAATTTTTTTCCCATGTTGGGATAGAGCTGCTGGTCTGTCAATTGTTAATTTGGTCTCTCTTCTTTCTCATGTTGTTCTGCCAGAAAATGTTTTCTAGTGCCTTGCATCTGGCAATGAAGCCATTAGCATGCCAGAAAATGTGCTGCAGTGTATAATTTATCAGCCTGTAGGAATCATATAATATTGAAATGTTCCTTCAACCACACTTGAAGGCTGTTATTTTTTGAGAAGAGAGTCTGTTCAATTTATGTTTCAGTCTGAACAACTGATTTTGAGAGGTTTCAGTGCTTCCATTTTAAAATAAATTATTTTTTGAATGACTAGAAATGATATGATTGTTTTTATAGTAATTTTTTTGATCCTCAGTTTTCTTTTGGATATCTTGAATTTTCTATGAAGGCCTTTTAATGACCTAGACAAACTCTTGCTGCACAAAAAAAAAAAAAAAAAAAACTAGTTCTCATGAAAGCACACAACCTCTCAAACTTTTTCACGGCACTTCTGAGATGTTCATTATTACTAGTTTGAAATATTAATACGTTCTCCAAGTAAGCGGAGGGTCTGTGGCTCAAACCCCAGCTGTGGCATTGTCCCAGTTCTACCTCTCAAACATTGCCCACATTATACACATCGTGTATTTAAAAACACCAACAGTAAGTTTGTTGGCATGAATAAATAATAATAGCCATTGCAGCTTATTTTTGGGAGGAGTGACATGAAATTAAAAAAGAGACCAAGTTATGAAACATGTGACAGACCAGCAGCTCATTCAGCCTGGGAAAAACTTTTACTACACTGACTTAAAACAGGATTTTTTATACATTAAATGAAGAATGCTTGTACACAAAATATATACCTGCCACCTGAGAAAGTTGGCAGCTGATGATGAAGAGAACACCCTTATACATAAATTCTGGATAAAAATTATCAGATTATGAAGTGGATGTTAAATTCACCTCAATTTATTAATTTAGTAACTTCCAAACCCAGAATTGCTCTAATTGTTTTTGCCAGTGCAAAAATTCGCTACCCTAGATTAAACTAGGTAGTGGTACGAAGGCTCTCCCTGAAGTATCTGACCTAACATATAATGGTTGTTGTTTCAAACAAATTACTATGGTAGAAAATACCAATCTTGTAAAACTTAAGTTTGACAGTGCTACGTTGTTTAGTATTTGTTTGGCAGCCATCAATAATGAATGCTCTCTGCAAATTTGTAAACATGGATAAAACTAGTCATCGTTATGTGATAGAGTGCTTTCATTTGATTAATATTAAAGCTGAGCTAAATCCTACTCTGGGAAAGCTTGCTCCTTTGTTTACAACAGCAAAATATAGTGTGGCAGAGTTTAAGCAAAGTCGTATGAGCTGCCGAGACGAACATGGCAGTGATTGTGTGTATGTAGTGTTTAACGCCCACTTTTACTACTACGACACCACAGGCGGTGACACTGATGATATATGGAATGAAGATGGAGCACCGGTGGAATGAGATGGTGGGGGAAACTGGAGAACCCGGAGAAAACCCGCCCAGACGCCGCTTTGTCCACCACGAATACCACATGCGGGTCCCTGGGATCAAACCTGGGCCACCTAGGTGGTAGGCAAGCGCGCTAACCACTCGGCCACGGTGCCGCCTGGCAGTGATTGCCCAAAAGAAGTGACCATGACAGAAATTGTTAATAAAATTCACAAAATGTTATTGGATGACTGTCGACTGAAAGTGCATGAGCTACCAGACATTGCAGGCATTTCAAAAAGTGCTGTACATCGTATACTGACTGAAAATTTGGGCACAAGAAAGCTATGCGCAAGATGGGTGCCACATTTGCTCACAATGGAACAAAAACAGTATCTTGAGGATGTTTCAGTTGAATGTTTGATATTTTGCTGCAGTAAACCTGAGCTTTGCATCGACTCACAACCATATATGAAACATAGGTCCATCACTTCACATCTGAGATGAAGGAACAGCCGAAATAATGGATCAAAAGGGGAGAATCTGGTGCAAAGAAGGCAAAGACTGTTTCACCTGCAGGCAAGGTCATGGCATCAGTTTTTTTGAGATGCATGTGGGATAATTTTTTATCTCCAAAAAGGAAAAGCAATCAATGGCAAATATTATGTGAACTTGTTGCAGCATTTGAGTCATGAAACCAAGCAAAAACCGCTGCATTTAGCAAAAAAGAAACACATCAACATAATGCACCAGTTCATACATACATTGTCGCCATGGCGAAAATCAATGAGTTACGAGTTAGAATTGCTTCATGCACCCTATTTGCAAGATTTAGCCCCCTCTGATTAGTTTCTATTTCCAAACATGAAGGAATGGCTTGCTGGTAAAAGATTTGCCAACAATGACGAGGTGGAGTCTGGAGTTGATGGCTATTTTGCAGAGCTTGACAATTCTCACTATAAACAGGGTATCAAAGTTATTGAGCATTGCTGGGAAAAGTTTATCAAGATGAGAGGAGACATGCAGAGAAATAAAGATGGTTTTTTTCCCAAAATTTTTGTACTTTCTTTGTTAGGTCGGGTACTTCTACAACAGCCTTCATATATGGTCAGCATATTTTAAAGTTATTACAATTCAAAGATTTTTAGTCCATGAATGCCATAGGCAGTAATCCAATTATCTGTAGATAAAGAAAGACAGCGAGCTATCCAAAAATTGTCTTAACCCTTATATTATGTTCTCATGTTAGGTATATTTATACACATTTAGGTAATTAAAGTGCAGAAATTATAACTCACCATTTTGTAGAACACTTCTCCTCTGCATAATCTATTAGCAAGCACCCATATTTTATCCATTTTGTATTGTAGTACTTTGTTACCAAAAATAGACGTTTACACTTATAGAAACTATGCAAAGTATTCTGCCCTATTTACAGAGGTACATGCCAGCAAGATCCATCTAATCCTACTGAAAAAGCCAGTTTTGTTTTTTTCGTATCACTCTTCGGTGCTTTGGATTAATAACCATTTTCTAAAATATCAAATATAATAGAGTGAGAACCATTTTCTAAAATATCAAATATAATAGAGTGAGAACCATTTCCTAAAATATTAACATATTAAATATAAGAGAGGTAGAACTGGAACTTAAAAATTCAATGCCACAACTGGGATTTGAACCACAGACCTTCCGCTGAAGAACTAAAACAAAATATTAGAAATAAAATCTGAAACATTACAGTGGCCCAACTTAATCGTGTGAATCAGAATGTGTTCTCCTGATATTCTTGTTTAGCCGAGGATGGACGACATTTCCAGCATCTTCTATAAAGCAAGTGTTTGCTTTACGCAAAGGGTTTATGTAGGAGCAAAGCTGGCTGTGGCACACCCAAAATGCCATGCACCTGTTAGGCTTTAAATGAACCCTGATTTGTGCTCTTGTGTAGCTTAAGTGTTGAATGGATGCACTTAAACCCTTCACTGTGTCACCAATTAGAGATAGATGAATGTGAATTATTTTAGATGAAATAAGTAGCTTGGTGATAAAATCTTTGGGCCTTCAACACTGTTCTGTCAAGAGCCTACAGGGCATGAGTTGTGTAGGTTCCATTGAAGGCCACTCAAGACAGTACAATCTATATCTTCTACCTTTTTGTATTGTGTAAAAATTGTGAACAATTATAATAAATAATACTGAGACAGAATATTAGACCCCAATAGAAAATCGTTCATATAAATGTTTGTTATAAGTGTATAAATATTTGAATTGTTTGTGTTTTAACAATAAAAACTATTTGCGCGGATGAATACAAAATGGCGGTGTGTCGTATCAAAGCGATGCCAAGAACCAGATTAGTAGCGTCTATATGTTCAAGGTGATAAGACGTGTTTTGGTAGCGTGTGAACATGGAACTTTCACCAAACTTTTATCCAGCGTAAATTCTACCAAATCACAAAAGTGTAAAGTTTTTTGAGTATTTAATATGGTGCTGAGAGTGTAAAATATTGAAGTGTTAATAAATAAATACATTGTGATAAAGAAACATTGATATTTGCATTCCATCTGTTACCACGACCCTGTAGATAGAAAATGCGTCTGCTATCACAGTATTCCATCTTTCTGAGAAGAACATTATTCTTGCTGCTATGTGTTACCAGTAAACTTTTAAAAACTGCACCAATACAGAAAAAATAAGGAAGTACAACTGCCCCTAAACTATTCAGCAGAATAGCCCTGCTCTACCCTGTGTATGAAAGGCAGAATTTTCATCTTCTTTAGGAATGGTAACTCCTAAAACTTAAAGAATGCTCCTATTATCATGGGAGGATGATAAATCTACATCAGGGGAAGAGAGGTATCGCTGCTGTGACGTCAGTTCACCCAGCTCATATGCTCCCGTCCAAGGTCAGTTGAACGTGTGACGTCACAACGGGAAAGAGGAAATCAGTGCCGGACATCCCAATTTTAATGCTGACTGTTTCAATTACGGAATAGTCACAGATTATAAATAATTACATATAGTGTCAATTCTAGTTTATGTGAACAGTCGTGTTATAACGCAAATGGAACAGGAATTATAACTATTTTGCCTGAGCTAGACGAGAGCTATACAGAACAATTAGGTGGACATTTTCCGACATTTGCTGTTTCGCTTTTCTTTAACTAGTTTGTCAATGTTAGGGCGTAATGTACGGCACATTTGCAACCAAAGACTGCATGTTAGATTGTGATCTGAGAATATGCTTCGGGATTTTGAAAGGAAGGGTTCCTAACAGAAAAGAATTGTTCGCACACATATGTGGAACCAAACATACATAATACCCGTGCAACAAGGGCATACAACCTCAGAAATCTGTTTTGAGGAACATACTTTTAAAAATCAGCCAAGTCTTCCTTGTGTTTATATTTGTCCTTTAGCAAATTGTCCCACTGTAAATTTATCAATTCAATTTGCTACCTGCTAGAAACATTGTTAATATCCAGTGAATACGGGGTCACAAAGATCTGAAACGTAGTTGACAATGTTTCTACATCTTGAAGCCTGGTCTCAAACTAGTGTGAAACACGGGGAACTGAACACATGCACCGCTGATCTAGGCAGCCTAGCAATGCTCTGCTCTTGCCTGACGTCACACGAACGTACAAGCTGGCTCTTCGTTTAAATATGTCACACGGCCCGAAGTTGTCTTCCCCTGACCTACATAAAGGCAAGAGCAACCTGTGTCTGTAGATATCAGGTACACATCAAAAAACAAAACAGTCTTATTGTAATGTGATACTCCTTTTGGTTCTTCTGAACCCTTCATAGGTTATTGTAGCCACAATCAGGAGAAAGAAACTCTTAAGTGCACTGAAAATATTGTTCCTATGGTACAGATATGTAATAAATCATTTCCCTACTTTCTTGGAAGTTTAAACATTTCAAGATAACGTATGAGAGTGTATTTACTGACTCACATATGTTATCTTTAAATTTTTGTAATGCTTGAGTTTTTTAGTGCCTAAAGCACACTTTTTTGCTTCAGGTGAGTATTTAACATTAACCTTTGTTACATGTATTCAAATTAATGAAGTTTTGTCCTTTCTTTTACAGGTCAAGTTGCTGCCATTTTAAAGCGAATATCTAATCAAACTTTGTACCAAACTCTACTGTACAGAAAGCTCAGTGCTGTCCTATGAATAATTGCTTAATCATTGTTGTTAAAAATGAATTTTATGCACTATTTTGTATACAAATGTTAAATAAAGCAAATGAAATTAGATATTGTTCACTGTAGATATGACAAAAGCATATGTTGCACTTGCATGACTTTCCCTACTTGTGTACTAACCATTCTTACAAACTCTTATTCCTGTATCTTCTTTGTGTTAGTTCAGAAAAACATTTGCAGAAATAATTTTATTTCTTATTTCCTTGTAGGTGCAAGGGGAATATGGGAATACAGTAGGCTTTGAGTGATGGTCAAATAAACAGGATCACATAGGCTATAGCCAGAAAATTCAAAATATACATTTCATTTCCATAAAAATATCTCAAACATATGGCATTTTAATCAAAATCATTAGCCATTTTCGGAAAATGTCCTATGTAAAGGATAGTTTAGGGTGGAGGAATTTTCTTCAAAATCTTCATGTCGCATCCTTAAAAGATATTAAACTTAAATACCAACTTTGGTTTTTAACAGACTTTTTGCTTTTGAGTTATTCTGTTCACATAGTCACACACACATGGACCTTTTTTAAAAATGCTTTTTTTTTTCAAGGGGTCTCAAAACATATTACCGGTGAAATCTCGACATGGAATTTTTGGGTAGAATGCAATACTTCCTCTACTTACTATGTAAGAAAGTAAAAATTGATTACTTTTAAGCAAACATTAATAAATACTCTTAACTTGAAGCAGAATTATTTTCATAAGCATTTGTGATATTTCAACAAAGCAGTGGTGAACAGAAGTATGCATGCATCAACAAGAACAAGCAGGTGCCAGCAAGGATTTATTTATAAGTTTGACAAATTATTGGGTTGATTTGATGCTACATAATTTTAATTGATTGAGGGTCAGTCAGTCAGTTATATTTATACTATATCTTACTTTTGAAAATTAGGAGAAAAATATATAGATAACGCTAGCTGGGAAGAAAGGAGGGAGATAGCATGGTTAACCTCTTCAGGGATATGGACGTGAAATCACGTCCATTTAAAATGACGGACGAGCGATATGGACGTGTATACACGTCCTGTGCGTTTGTGCATTTAACCCTTATTTATCCAATATCTAACTCAACTTATTTTAATTTTCCCCCGTTATGAAACATTTAATTAAATTCTATATGCTTTACTGGCTTACCTTTATATGTTCCTTCTGCAGTGATATGCCTCAAAACAGGGATAAACACACAAGGGCACATCTCCACATTCGCCACAGATCATCCCAGTTTCCTTACGGATTCCCTTCTTGCGGCACACGAAACACCTTCGAGATGGGCGGGACTTCTTTGCTGTTGACGGTATCCTTTTAGGATAATGTTTTCCTTGAAGTCTGAGGGGTGCAGGGGTTTTGGATTTTCTACCCCCAGTATGAAGAGGCCTCTCAACCTGGTATTGTTCAATTAGGCTGCGAGCTATTGATAGTCGAAAGTCCAGGTAGGTCATTGTCTTGTGTGGGTTTAGAGCTCTCCAAATTACCAAACAATTGTATATGGTTATATCCAGCTGGTGCAAAAATACCTTTTTATAGCATTTCACTGTTTTTCGTAAAGAGGGATATGCTTGCAATACCTGATCTACTAGATCGACACCGCCCATGTGCATATTGTATTCCTGGATAACGTCAGGCTTGAAAATGCACATTTTGGTATGGGCATCTGTTTTTCCAGTGTCAATCATCAAAATCTTAGAGCTGCAATTGGATATTGCCGTAACTGCCCTTCTGTCCTGCCAGGCAAGGTAGGTCAAAGGTGGGAGCTGACGCACCTCCATTTCCCCTCTCCTTAGAGCCTTCGTATTCACATCTTTTGGCAAACCAATACGATTTGAACGTGCTGTTCCAATTGCATTAGTCTTTCTTTTGTGTAAGGCCATGAATAATTTAGGAGAGCTGTACCAGTTATCTAAGTACACAGTCCTACCCTAATCAAGCACAGGTTCCATTAGGTGCATTACTATGGAGCCAGATAAGCCCAAATCTTTGTCTCCAGTATTGTCAGTCCCTTGACCAGTGTAAATGCAGCTATTGTAAAGATATCCCGTTTTACTTTCACAAACATCAAAACTCTTTATGCCAAATCTAGCCCTTTTTGTTTTGATGTATTGCTTCCAACCTAAGCGGCCCTTCCAAAGCATTAGGCTCTCATCAACAGTGACCTTTTCACCAGGCACATAATTTTCTTTAAATTTTGAAATAATATAATCGAAAACAGGCCTAATTTTGTGGAGTTTGTAATTTACATTCTCTGTGCAGGTGAAATGAAGGAACCGCAAAATTGACGTAAACCTGTTATTTGACATGCATTTTCCAAAAAAAGGAGTAGCTAGCATGTCATCTGTGGACCAATACATGTATAATGCAGGTTTACGAATAACACCCATAAGTATAATTAGACCAATTAGCCTGTAAATCTCATTGAGTGTTACTTCTGTCCACCTTTGAATTCTGCTCTTAGGCCCTAATTTACCTTTAGAGAGCAGGTCTTCCTTCACCTTACTCGCATATACATTTGTTTCTGAAACAATGAGAGACACTAAGTCGGTAGTAAAAAATTTTGTAAAAATGTCAATTGGTTGGCTGTCAGAAGTCAGCTGAGCCTGGGATTGAACACCAGACCCTGTGCTCGTGAAGATGTGCCTGTTTGTATTGCAATTGTTTTCAGCACTCCACAATGCTGACTCTTAAGGAACACCTGAAGGAAGTTGGTCACGTTCTTCCTCACTGCTACTTGTACCTATATCCTCCACACCCCCCCTCAAATTCGGAAAATTCGCCATCGATATCCAAATCGCTGTCACACAGCAAGAAGTCCTCCACATTATTGTGTGTAATTTCAGAAGCCCTTACACTTCCACCACTCGCTAACCTTTGTGCAACACTGCTTCTTGATGCCATGTTTTAGCTCTGAGATGTAACACTCAATAGCTTCTCACTTCAGCTACAAGCAGGAAAGTATACGTATGCATTTCAAGAAAGAAACAAACGGAGCCTGTAAGCTATATCCAAGTTACGAAACACGTGTAAGGAAAAATTGCAAACCTGCTTTATTCTGATGACTCATAAACCACGCATACAGTAGTGTTCTATTTCACATTGTGCTGTGACTTGCTGACGCATAGCTTACACATACAATGGTTCCACTACTGTTTCTTTCCGAGATGCGTTCGACAAAGCAAAGTTAACTTTTTACCATAGTGAAACAAATAGAGCCATTTCAACTATTTGTAAATGCAACTCAACATTGCTGATGATGTACATGTATATTGCATATAATGAATTTTTGTACGAGTTTTTGTTTCATTAAAATAACTTAAAATTTACGCAAAATACAGCTGTGTATTTAGGAAGCACTTTTAGCGCATTTAACAATTTAAATGCCCTGCACTGGATATTGGGTATCCGTTCTCGACCTGCAGAGCTTTTAAATGGCTGTCGCTCAAGAGGTTAAGAGTAGGAATATGGAGGCTAAAAGGGCAACGGAACGGGTATCCACAAGGTGAATGTCCATTATGTGGGGGAAAGGAAGACGTTCAACATATAATTTTTTATTGTAAAAAAAACAGAGAAATGGAGAAAAGAAAATATATGGTCAAAAATGAATAGGAATTCTGATATAAATGAAATTATAGATAAAAACTGAAAGACGGGATAATATCTAGAAAAAGTGAAAAATAATGGAAATGGACTGTTAACAGAGAATAGCAGCTCATGAACATTTAGTAGCAATGGCAGTGGTAGTTAAAATATGTTCTTTTGTATAGCTTAAACTGGACTGTCCACTGAAAAAGTGGCCTGGGCCAAATCCTAGTGTGCAGTAAAAAATATGTATTTCTTAGTACTTCAATTTGAAAATTGGATTGCTATTGCCAAATTCTGTTACGTAACAGGAAGAAATGAACACACCCACACTTAATCTCACTGTTCAAAAAACTTCCATCCTTTAGTGAATTCATCACCTACTTATTTTGATGAATTTTGGACTGTTGGCATAATTATCGACTTAATCTAAATTATTAGATCACTGTCATGAAGTCTACCACATGCAATTTTAATTTTTTTATAACATACTATTTGCTTAAAATAGGCACAATCGATTCATTCTAATTCCATAGTTCAAACACTAACACTCCAGATAAATATAATTAACCTCTTCGCGGATATGGACGTCATATGATGTCGATTTTAAACTGCAGGAGAACCGATATGAACGTCATATCACGTCCTGTGCATGCATGCATTTAATGCTTATTTAACCCTAATTATTTTAATTTTTTTTTTTATAATACGTTTAAATAAATTCTAGAATAAATAGTCTTACCTTTAAAGGTTCCTTTCTGAATGGTACATCTCAAAACGTGGATAGACACATAAGGGCACATCTCCACATTCACAGCATATCATGTTGGTCTCTTTACGAACTCCATACACCTTCGAAATGGCTACAACTTTTTTTGTTGTTGGTGGTATCCTTTTAGGAATGTGTTTTCCTTCAAATCTGAGGGGTGCAGGGGTTGTAGATTTCTTACCCCCTATATGAAAAGGCCCCCAAATATTATAGCGCTCAATTAGGCTACAAGGTATTGATATGCAGAAGTCCAGGTAGGTCATCGTCTTGCATGGGTTTATAGTGCTCCAAATTACTAAGCAATTGTATATGGTGATATCCAGCCAGTGCAAAAATACCATTTTATGTTTTTCATAAAGAGGGATATGAATGCAATACCTGATCTTCTAGATCCACACCACTCATTTGCATATTGATTTCTGGATATCAGGCTTGAAAATTGACATTTTGGTGCGGGCATCTATTTTTCCAGCGTCAATCATCAAAATCTTAGGGCTGCAATTGGACAATGCCGTTACCACCCTCCTATCTTGCCAAGTAATATAGGTCAAGGGTATGAGCTGATGTACCTGCATTTCTCCTCTCCTTAGAGTCTTTGTATTCACATTCGTACTGTTCCAATTGCATTTGTTTTCCTTTTGTATAAGGCCATGTATAATTTAGGGGAGCTGTATAAATTATCTAAATCTACAGTCCTGGTCAAGCATAGATTCCATCAGGTGCATTACTATGGAGCCAGGTAACCCCAAATCTTTGTCTCCAGTATTATCAGTTATTTGACCAGTGGAAATGCAGCTATTGTAAAAATATCCTGTTTTACTTTCACAAAGATAAAAACTCTTTATGCCAAAGCTGGCCCTCTTTGTTTTGATGCATTGCTTCCAACCGAAGCGGCCCTTCCAAAGCATCAAGCTGTCGTCAACAGTGACCTTATCACCAGGCACATAATTTTCTTTGAATTTTGAAATAATGTATTCCAAAGCTGACCTAATTTTGTGTAGTTTATCATTTACGTTTTGTGCTAGTGAAATGGAGCCGCAAAATGGAAGTAACCTGTTATTTGATATGTGTTTCCCAAAAAATGGAGTAGCAAGCATGTCATCTGTAGACCAGTACATGTATAAAGTTGGTTTACGAATAATACACATGAGCGTAATTAGACCAATTAGCCTGTAAATCTTATTCAGTGTTACTTCTGTCCACTTCTGAATTCTACTCTTAGGCCTAAATTGCCTTTGGAAGTCAGGTCTTCCTTCACCTTACTCGCATATGCTTGTTTCTGTAACAATGAGAGACACTAAGTCAGCAGTAAAAAATTTTGTGAAAATGTCAATTGGTTGGCTGTCAGCTGAGCCTGAGGTTGTACACCAGAGACTTTGCTCGTGAAGATATGTCCAGTTGTTTTTGAGTCATTTTCTTCCTCACTGCTACCTATATCCTCAACGCCCCTATCAAAATCTGAAAACTTGCCGTCAATATCAAAGTCACTGTCACATAGCAAAACGTCCTCCACATTATTTGAAGCCTGTACATTGCCTACACGAGCTAATGAGTTAGCTACATTGTTAGTCAAAGCCATGGTTAGAACCAGTGGCAAAGCGTGAAGTAACAGGGTACACAGATTCATCTTGGCCTCATCCTTCATCATCGACTCGCTTCGGGATAAACTTAGCTTTTTCTTTCTGATAATATGACTGCTCACCCCTAATTTAAGTTGGCATACACCACATGAGGGTCAATGACATGACCGCATGAGACGCCTTTGCTGTCATAGAGGGGTTGTAAGGTTGTGCATACATAACGGTACACCGCTTATGTGCAGGTAGAATTATCATCTAAAGAACGGAAAACGTTTACGTCTCTTGACATAGTTAACAGCAGTTCAGAAATTTACAAGCAAGTTCAAATGAGAATGAAATGTCTTGTAATTCATCTTTCATAATAAATGTTTTTATAACATTTATCAATAATACATACTTTCTTTATTTATTTATGCCAACAAACTTAATGCTGGTGTTTTAAACACACAAGCCATGTGTGGATAATGTTTAAGACATGGAGTCAGGAGTGACAAATTCAATGCCATAGCCGGCATTTGAACCACGGATTTTCCGCTTATCGAGTTTATAAATTCGTACTGGCAAGTTGGCCATGGTGACTTAGTGGTTAGAGCAGCCCTTATAGAAGTGCCCTTAAAAATAGTTTCCGATTTTAAATTATCTCTCATGAAAGGCTCCTCTGAAGCCAATAAACCAAGAATGGCCAAGTAATTTCCTTTACTAACAGAATCTTGGCTTTCTCGATTACCCCTAAATGATAATTCCTGGATCCCCAAATGGCAAACATCCCCAACTGTTTTTTGACACAGTTTCATTGTGCCTAATGGCTTGCAACCTATGTCCCTCTGAAACAGCATGATCCATGTTGCATCACCCTAGCATATAAAATTTTTCTGCAGAGTTAACATGGCTCTGAGATGCTGAGTGCCTCTTGGCCTTTTCAAAATTTTTCACTGTATTTACACCAGTTTTGTGCCAAGAATCTTCACCCTTACCGCCAAACATCAAGCAAAAATAACATAAAAGTCTTTGACCTTCTCCTTTGCCGGTTATACACAACCACTGGTATTTGTCATACAGCTGTTTTGGAATTTACGCACAAATTTACCGTCCTGCTGCAATAAAGTTAAATCAGGCCGTTTCTGCAAATCTTTTACCCTTAACGTTTGCTCTAATGTGAGTGATGAAATACTGTTATTAAGTACATATTCAACTGTATCGAAGTCAGGACAGTTAGGCATAAATTCACAAGACATTGTCATGGGAAGCACAACACACACACACTATAATTTTGCAGCACACTTTTAATAGTCACTCCTGATTTTTACTGGTACTGATCACTAAATGCCACAAAAGCACAGAGCACAATGACCTTTCTCATAGGAAGAAATTTTCCTTCTTGGTGCTCGTTGCCTAAGCTGGGACCAAAACATGTGTTTGCTTTTAGACATCATATTAACAGATTATTATACTATTTAGAGCTACGCTTGAGCCAAAAGGCCGAGAAGCGAGATTTAAATAAAATAAATTTAGAGCTTTTAAATAATTACTATTTATACAGCAGTGTATTGTTAATTTGATATTTCTCTTCATATATCTCAATTCAATTCCAATTAACCCCTATAAATGCTCTTGAAAGGTAACCAATAAGAGCGCTTGTCTCTTGGCTCCAAAACATTCCATTACAACAGCCAATCACAGCCAAAAGAGACGGAGGCTCGACCGTTTACTGGACGGAGAAATCTGGCTATACAGAAACATTGTATTTCACAAATCGCTATTAGATGGCATGCATGTTTGCCCCATGCTCGAAGCATGGCAAAATACACAGATCGGCAAACGTCTACGACAGGCAATGCAGTACCGCATCTCAGTAGTGGAGTCATGTAAATGCTGGAATAGAGACGAAAGCTTCCTAGGCAGTAAATACAAATACCTGCTTAGTGGAAAAGTTAAATAAGCTTTCTTTCCCAGAGTTTCTAGGGTAGACGCTGTCTACCCTGTCTCCCGAGGTTTTGCCCCTGGTTAGAACTGAGATATAACATTTTCAAATGTGCTATTCTGATAGCTAAAACAAAAAACTGTGAACCCCATAGAGCGCCTCTATCATAAATCTCTGCTGTGTATTTATTCTAAGGCGTAAATAGAAATGCTGACAGGTTTGATTTCTTTTCAGTTTGAGTGCTTACCACACACACACACACACACACTCATAGCTATTATTGCGTTGTAGCAATAAACAGAATGATAAAACCTTGAAGCAGAGAACATTGTGCTTAGCTAGCTATATGTATATACATTTGTACGTACATAACACAACCCTGACTCACAAATTAAGTGCGTTCAACGTACAGAATGACTTTTGCTACAGAGAAAAAATTAGAGATATTTAAACGTTAATAGTCTTTCTTTGTTTCTATGATGTATAGTGCCTTTAATGCACTTTAAGCCAGTTTTTGTTTCATTAAAATAACTTAATAAATACCAAAGATACGAATGTTTATGGATGAAGCATATTTACCTACATTTAACAACTTAAATACCTTGAATTGTGTATTGGGTATCCATTACTGGCCGTGTAGCATTTTAAGCGGCTGTCGCTCAAGGAGTTAATTATTAAATTTAGCTGCAGTTACTTTTGTCCATCTAAAGAATTAATTACAGCAAAGAGGGCCAGTTTCACAAATTTTGTAGAACATATGGACTATAGGAAAGATGGAAATAAAATATACAAATTCCTTAATAAAACAAAATTATCAAAAAATACAACTGAACCATTAAAACATAATAACAAAAGCTTAACTACAGATAGGGAAATAGCAGAATCCCTTAACAAGTTTTATGCTCAGTCACAAAGAATACCCCAAGCGTATAAAAAACAGATAAAGCTATCCAAAAAACTATCAGAGAAACTAATAAGCCAAAAGGTATACAAAATGAAATTTTTATTCAGGATTTTAACGAAACAGAACTGGATTTAGCAATAGAACAATTACAGAACAAAAAATCTCCAGGACCTGACAAGATCCACCCAGAGTTTATTAAACACCTTGGCAGGAAAGGAAAAGAAATCCTACTTAAACTGTATAACATGTGTTGGAGAATGACTGTACCTTCCGACTGGAAAAAAGCCATTATCATCCCGATTTTAAAGAAAAACAAACCTTCAAACAATATTAATAGTTTCAGACCAATATCTTTGACCAGTGTTATTGCAAAAGTGATGGAAAGAATGGTGGCATCTAGACTTAACTGGTTCCTAGAATATTACAACTTAATTAATAGTTCACAGACCGGCTTCAGACAGAATCATAGTACAAGTGAAAATGTACTCCTACTAAGCCAAGACATCAAGGAAGCTTTCAATAGAAAGGAGGATACCTTGGCAGTATTCATTGATTTTAAATCAGCATATGACTCAGTCTGGAGAAACAAATTAATTGAGAAGTTGCAATCAATAGGTGTGAAAAGTAACATGCTTAAATGGATAACTCAGTTTATTTCACAAAGATTTTGTGCCACAAAATATAATACATACATTTCCAAATATAAACAAACACACCGAGGACTTCCACAAGGTGCTGTTCTGAGCACAACACTCTTTAACATATATATAAATGACCTTCCATCAATAATAAAAACTTTAGAAACCAAAATTGCTTTATTTGCTGACGATGTAGTCATTTGGACTTCAGGCTCTCCAAAAAAAACCTGAATTAATTAAAGACAGAATAGAAACAGCCGTAAACAAAGTACACGAATGGAGTTTCAAAAACCTCATGACTATCAATGTGGAAAAAACAAATTATGAATTATTTACACTAAAATACAAACCAGTTAATATTAACATAAATTATAATGGTAAACCACTCAAAGCAGTTGATGATGCCAAATACTTAGGCATCACTTTCAACAGAAAGCTAAGTTGGAAAAAACATATAACAAACATCTCAGAAAAAGTTGAAAAGAAACTGCAAATCCTGAAAAGGTTAGCTGGTGCTAAATGGGGCTGCTCAAGGAGAGTCCTTAACACAACATACAAAATGTATGTTAAACCAAACCTCTTGTACTGTTCTGAAGCTTTAATAACAGCAGCAAATGCTAACATCAATAAACTTGAACAAATACAAAATCAGGCTCTTCGCCTAATCACTGGAGCAGTTAAATCCACACCTATTGATGCCATGCTTGCCTTAGCACGGACCCCATCAATAACAACAAAAATAGAAGAACAAGCATTGCTCCAATACGAGAAAATGTTACGACTGCCAAACTCTAAATGGACAGAAGAGAACCTCCCTCCTTCAATCCTTAAAACTCATAGTAGTTTCCTAGAAAAGGTAACACAGATTAAATCCAAATTGAACATTCCCAACACCAGAGAAAATCTACTTATAAGAGAAAATCCATTGGAATTATTGCAACCTACCTTCAATTTGGAATTAATAGAGGAAATAAGTAAATCAGACACACCAAAAGAAATACAAAAACTTCTAGCTCTGGAAACAATCAATACTAGGTATCCCACAGAAGAATGGCTGTACATATATACTGATGGGGAGTACTAAGCTAGCAGTGGTAGAGAGAAGACGTGTGTGGAGGTAGCTCCTGGAGTGAAAGGAAAAAGGGCTCAAGAAACAATGGGTGTTTGTATTCAAGTGTACAGGGGAAGAATCGGAACATTCAACAAGTTAAAATGGAACGAGTTTAAAACAAGTAGCAATTTGGAAGAAATGGTAAACATGTTCCTTCTTACATGTGCCTTAGGTATATTATTGGTGATTGGTGGTGTTGAAATTAACCCGGGGCCAAATGGAAATCAAAATGTTATGGAAGAAATTTTGGAGAAAATAAAGAACATGGATGAGAAATTAGGAAACAAACTCAATGGAGTGGAAAAGGAACTAATAGATATTAAGGGAGAGATTAGAAAGGAAATGCAAGATATAAGCAAGGAGGTACAGTACGTCAAAAGAAGAGTGGAGCTGATGGAAGAGAGGCACCGGAGATACAATCTAGTTATATCAGGAGTAAAAGAAAGGAATGGAGTATGGCCTATGCAAGAGGTCAGAGAGATCATAGAAGGGAAGCTTGGAATGGTACTACAGGGCTGGTAGATAAGGGAGGCTTTCAGAGTGGGCAGATCAAGAGGAGCCAGAATGATTATTGCAAGATTTACGTCAGTGCAGTTTGTTTATGAAGTGTTCAAGAAAACAAAGCAACTAAAAGGGTCAGATATTTTTATAAATAGGGATTTAACGGTGGAACAACGAGCCTTAAAGAGAAACTTATTACAACAAATGAAGATGGCAAGATTGGAAGGAAGATCGGCTTTCATAAAGAACTTACAATTGTGGGTCGACGGACGCATAGTGGATGGGTACGAAACGGGCATAAGAAGATACAGAACACACGAGCAGGAAATGACTCAGCTTAATACATCAGCAACTAGAGTGATGGAAAGCAGATCGAAAAGAAGTTCAATGGACGATCGGAGACCACAGGAAAAGGATAGTCATAAAGAACTTACATTACCGGCACGTGGGGCTGGCAGGCAGATGATTGCGTCAGAAGCAAGAAGAGATGACGTAGCGAGTACGTCAGAACAGAGTGCAATGACGTCAGCGGAGGGACCTGTGGCAGAGCCGGCAGGAGGAGGAGCGAGTGGGGAGACGTCACACAGGAAAATAGTGTCACCGAGTAAGGGGGAAGTAATAGCTGCACGCAAATTGGTGGTGGAAGGAAGGAAGGCGTGGCGTCCGAGTAGTGGGGAAAATACAGAAGGGGAAGGGGAAGATGACAGCATCGTATCATCTGAACATGGCAGTATTTTAGTTTTAGACAGAAATAAACCGTCCACCTCGAAACAAGGAATACGCTTAAGGAGTAAAAAAACACTAGAATCATTCAGATTTAGATCAGGATCGCAATAGGGAACAGGGTCTATAAGGAGGCTTGGATTCTGGAATTGTGAGGGAATAAAAAATAAAATAGATAAAGGGAGTCTAAATCAGTTATTGACAAAACTTGATTACCTTGCGGTAGTCGAAACATGGTTAAAAGAGGAACAAATTTATGTAAAGGGTTTTGAGTACGTAGGATTAAAAGGTCATACCCTAGCAAGGAAGGGAAGGGTTTCAGGAGGCATAGGATTTCTTGTAAGGAAGACGTTAAATAAAGGATTTAAAAAATCATGGTCAAGGAGGAAAGAGATATTATGGGTGGTATTAGAGGACGAACAAATAGACGAAAAAGTGATTTGTATAGGAATAATATACAATCCCCCTCTTTCCTCGCGATTTCATAATCCGGAACTCCTTAGGGATCTAGAGCTAGATATTCAAACTTTAAAGGAGAAATATATAAATTCGGAGGTTATACTATTGGGAGACTTTAATACTAGGATTGGGGAAAATGATGTTAATGGAGGGAATGGTTGGATGAGTTGTGATGTATTAGAAAAATCAGAAAGAATTAGACAGAGTAAAGATAAGATGGTAGATAAAGGATATGAAAAATTTATAGAATTTTGTGAATTGAATTCTTTTGATATTTTGAATGGGAAATTCGGAGAAGATGTGAATGGGGAATATACTTTTGTAAGCAGTAATGGGCAAAGTGTGATCGATTATGTTCTGTGGCCAATTAACATGGGATACATTTTAAGTATTTTTAAGGTATTAAATTTAAGCTCTAGTAGTGGTCATTTTCCACTGATAGTGGATATAAAAATACACTCTGAACAAATGATTGACAATTTAAGAGAGGATGGATGTATGGTAGAAAAGTATAGCAGATACAAATGGAAGGAGGAGTATGGCATTAAATTTAAGCAGGTGTTAAGCTCTAACTATGGCCAGATATGTCAGTGTGGAATAAATTGTATGATAAAAGAACAAAAAATTGAAAATGCGATGGATATTCTAAATAATATGATGGTAAGAGCTGGGGACGAAATGAAAGTAAATAAGAGGGTTTACAAAAGAGACGAGGGTTGGTTTGATGAAGAATGCAGAGTAATAAAAAGACAAGTTAAACAGATGCTTATAAAATGGAGGGAAATAGGTGGTAAAGAATTAAGGGAAGAATATATGCAAGGTAGGGATTTATATAATTCATTATTAGAACAAAAGAAAATAAACTGGAGGAAAAAACAAGAAAGTAAACTGATAAGGGTTCTAAACGAAAATAATGTAAATGCAGTATGGAAAGTTATAAAATCAATGTATAATAATTATGTAATAAAACCTGATGTATATCCAGGTGAATGGGTGGATTACTTTAAAGAATTGTATGGGGGAGAAAAGAGCAAAATAGAAATAGGAAGAAGGGAAATAGGTAACAATTATGTAGATTTGCTGGATGATGAAATAAGAGGGGAAGAAATAATACAGCAAGTTAAATTAATGAAGAGAAATAAAGCAACTGGGATAGATGGGATCCCAACAGAGTTCCTTAAGGAATGGTGTACTGAAAAAAATAGAGTCAAGGTTCTTGTAGACTTATTCAATCAAATTAAAGAGAAGGGTTATATACCGAAAAAGTGGGGGAAAGCAATCATACATCCAATATACAAAGGTAAGGGTAGTGTCGACAAACCAAACAACTATAGAGGTATTGCTTTATTATCAAATGTAGGGAAAATTTTTACTGGAATTATGGCAAGTAGGTTACAAACGTGGGTTGAGAAATTTAATATTCTCTCGGAATTTCAGATGGGGTTTAGAAGAGGGAGGAGAACAGTTGATAATCTATTTATTATAAAAACTTTGGTAGATAAATATTTGAAAGTTAAAAGAGGAAAGTTGTATATGGCTTTTGTTGATTTAGAAAAAGCATATGATCGAATTGAGCTTCATTTGTTATGGCACAAACTGTTGAGTAAAGGAGTGAGTGAACAAATGGTGAAAACTCTCAAAGCATTATATAAAGACAATACCTTTTGTATAAGAGTGGAGGAGGGAGTTGTAACAAGAGAAATCCAACAAGAGAAAGGCCTTAGGCAAGGATGTAAGTTGAGTCCGGTTCTTTTTAATCTTTATATTGATGATGTATTAATGGATATTGGGAGAAATAATAACTTTATGCCTGTTATTAATAACATACAGATTCCAGGACTACTTTTTGCAGATGATCTAGTTGTAGGTTCAATCACAGTGAATGGCTTAAATCAGTCCTTACAAGTATTAAATAATTACTGTAAAGAATGGAGCCTAAAAGTGAACCAGGACAAGACACAGATCATAGTTTTTAAAAAAGGAGGGAAATTGAGCAAATATGAAAAATGGAGGAATGAAAATAA
Organism: Tenodera sinensis; assembly: GCA_030765045.1. Lineage (NCBI taxonomy): Eukaryota > Metazoa > Arthropoda > Insecta > Mantodea > Mantidae > Tenodera > Tenodera sinensis. The sequence continues at coordinate 32,726,068 of CM060961.1, read as the reverse complement.
AAAAGAGTATAGGGTAGTGAGAGAATGCATTTATCTAGGAGTGAAGTTAGATAGTAGTGGTAATTGGGAAAAACAAAAGAAATTTGCATTAGCAAAAGGAAAAGGGGCTTTATCAGCAACCAGAAACTGCAAATACAAAGTACCTAATATAAATGTTAAATGGTTAGAAAATGTATACAATATGGTAGTTGAAGCAAAGATGTTATATGGGACAGAAGTATGGGGATTAGGAGGAGGTTGGGAAGTCATAGATGAGGTGCATAGAACTTTCTGCAAAGAATTGCTTGGATTACCAAATGCAACTGTTAGGCAGGTAGCACAAATAGAACTGGGAAGGGTAACAAGTAAGGGGAAGATTATGGAGAGGGCACTGAAATACTGGTTTAGAATATTGAATTTGGAAGAAAGGAACCTGTTGAAACAGTGCCTACTATATCAAGAAAAAAGCCTAAAGAATAAGGGTTGGGCAGACTGTCTCAGAAATAACTTGGAAAGTAGTGGTTTAGGGGAAGTATGGAGGAATAGAGAAAATAATATACACAATTTTTGGAAACTGGCAAGAAAAAGATTTGACGATATAGAAATACAAAACATATTTAGTGAGATAGCTGAAAAGAGATCCTTAATTTTTTATGTACAAATGAAAAACTCTTGGGGTAGGGAGAAGTATTTAGACGTGACAGATAAAGAGGAGCGAGAAGGCATTGCATGGATGAAAGCAGGAGTATGGAGATTAAAGGGTCTAAGGAAGGGCATTCCTCAAAACCAATGTCCTATATGTGGTGGAAATGAAGACATAGAACATATAATATTTAAATGTATTGGGACTGAAGGTTGGAGAAAAGAATATATTAATAAGAAATGGTCGAATATGAATAGAAATAGATCTATAGTTGAAATGCTTCATAAAGACAGTAAGAGGGTAGGAAGATTTTTACATAAGGTGAAAAATAAATGGATCTGGACAGTAAATAGAGTTGAACAATAAGATATAAGTGATAGAATAAGTTAGAATTAAGGAATTATTGTAGAATAAGAATATGACTGGCAATGAGCCAGGGCTGAACACCGGTCATATTCACATGTATATAGCTTAGTAAATAAATAAAAAATAAAAAAAAAAAAAAAAATATACTGATGGATCCTCGAAGGAAAACCTTACTGGAGCTGGAGTTACATGTTCACATTTTTCCTTTTATCATTATGTTGGCAGAGACACAACAAATTATGAAGGAGAAATAGAGGCTATATACATTGCTCTCCGACAATTATTAAATCTTCCCTTAAATAAATTTAACAAGGCAGTAATTCTTTCAGATTCTAAAGCTGCAATTCAGGGAATATGTTCAAATACTACAAAGAAGTCAACAAAAATTAGAGAATGCTACAAAATGTTAACACAACTCCAAAAAGTTAATAAGACTGTTCATCTCCAATGGATTCCAGCACACTGTGGAGTCATGGGGAACGAAGCTGCAGACTCACTTGCAAAGAAAGGCACAACAATAAAACAAAAGTCTAAATTCAATTTCTCATATTCCTCAATAAAACGCTTGATCATTAAAAAATTTTCTCATTCATACCTTCAAGAAATAGAAACAAATGCCAAAGATAAAAAATGGATTACACTACTTTCCAACCCAGATATAATCCCCCAGAGACCAAGGAAAACAGCCGTTGCAGCCTTCCGACTATTGACAAATCACGACTGCTTAGCAAGTCATCTCAGCCTCGCCAATATGTGTCCTGTGTAACGATCCAGCAGAAATGAACGAAGACCACTTGAAGACCTGTGAAGCATTAAGATCAGAAGAAACTACAGTTCAAAAGTATTGGAAAGCACGAATGCTAATGGCTTCATTGCCAGATGCAAGGCACTAGAAAACAACAACTTTTGTCCATCTGTTCCTTCTGCTTTCACAGCAAAGTTGCAAGAATGTAGTATTTATATCTTTTTGATGTGTTACCACTCACACTTGTGGAAAACTCTACATGCTATATCATTAGAAACAAATTTGCTGTTAGGCTGGACCATAGCTCAGTTGGTAGAGCTGCCTGCTGTGCAAGGGATCCTTATTTCGATTCCTGAGCAGGAGTAGTGTGGAATTTTTCTCTAGTCAAGATTATTTCCCAGGGTCTGGGAGTATGAATAAGAATGTCAACTGGTTTCATTTTCCAATAAACATCAAATTCTAAAGTCTGCACATGGATTTATAAGGAAGAAGTGTACAGAAACAGTAATCCACATCTTTTTTAGACAGTCTATAAATCAGTGGGTGAAAGAGTGGAAGTGAAATAATCTGCCAGACTTTAACAGCGAATTTCTCTTATTGTGAATAACAATAAAGTCTAATACCAAAAGGCTGAAAAGGTTATGGTTTTCTAGAAAATAATATTTTTATCAAAAAAATGTATCATCACCTGGCTGAATTATTATTGCTTAAAGGTTCTTGATTTATGGCTATATTCATAGAGAATTGAATAAACGACAACTTTTTCCTTTGGCGTACTTCAATAGATTCAACAGTTTTTGTGTAAATTACATTTAAAAACCCACGATTAGTTGTTTTCTTACGTCTGCTAGAACTGGCAACATTGCATCAGCTGTGTTTATTTTCTCTGCATATTCGTGTAGATCACACGGAATATTCACTTAATTGCATGCAATTGTTCTTTTGTCAAAGTCGAAAACGAGGTGAAGTCTGACTACAGGTATTGAATACTTGCTCTAATCCTTATTTCAAATGAATCCCAATGTTATTACATACTTGTTACTGCTAATAAATGCTAGTTATTAAAAGTGTGGCCATTTTTGTTTCTAAAGCTACCACGTAAATAATGGTTAGTCCACGACTGGGTGCAAACACCACTGTCAAATTTGTTTACCTACATTTCTCAAAATATTTTTATATCTTTTGCACATACTCACGTGCATCTTGCCAGGAACTTCGTGTTGCAAATTTCACTAATTCGAGTTCTTTGGCATTCATAAGATTCTTGTTAAAACTTTTTGCAAAATTTTATTGTTGGAAGCAAAAGTGCTTCCGAAAGCTTCTGCATCATATTACTCGTAAATAAATTCCTTCTTTTAGATGCAGGTATGTGCTTGCGTAAAGCATATTAGTCCTTAAATTGGGTGTATAAAATATTACAGCGAATTGCATACTTACCGGGCCAAACGTATAGTTGCACAAAGATTTTATTTAAACGTATGGCAGTGGAGCGTAAATTCACATTCAGAATTATACTTTCCTAAAGGTTTCGCAATTGCTAGTAGGTATCACATTGTTAAATTTAATACAAAATAACGGTATTAATAATATAAGAGGTGTTCCACGCAAGAGTGGCATAACCTTTGAAATACCCAATACTAAGTATCCAATGTAGGTATAACCTAACCTCCAGTCATTAGCTGTGAGCCTCGGCAACATACTTCATTCTTATGTCTTACAGACGATATGAAAACTGCATGTGTTCACCACATGTGTAAGTGTTAAAAACGAACTACCTTTCTATTTATTGTGAACATGAAAATTGTGTTAGGTCCCTACCATTCAGTAAGTAGACATGGACTTAACATGCATTCGTTTCATTTCTGTATTTCTGACAGATTAGAGCATATTTAAAGTTTCTTTGTTAACGTTTCTATCATATTTGTGGCTTCCTAATGGATGCAATATAGCAATCGGTGTCAGAAGTTAATTTTGTGCGGCGTTTAAAACAGGAATCCAATTCCAACTGAAGTTGTTATCTTATCATGGCATAAGCCCCTCAAATAGAACAGGCCAGATTTTCAGACCTTTAAATGCACCAAATAAAATCGTTGTAATTATATGGAAATGTAAGATTTGAGGTAGTTTTCATACAGGGTAATCAGCCATAACCTTACTTTTTCAAGTAATTTTCTGGCACAGCGCAACAAAACATCTGAATTCAATACATGGCTAACATTACTTAAATAGTTTTTATAGAGCATTAGAATAGTTCATTGATATGCCAGTAGAAGCTGAGTACCTGAAGCAACAGTTTGTGCCACGTTGCCATACTCTCACCTTTAACCACAATTATCTAGTTAATGGTGCATTTAATTAATAAAAGTTAATGGATTTTTTTTGTTAGTTTACATCCACTCTCTCACCTCCTTCAGTCTGGCAGATTATTTCACTTTTAACCTGTATGTAGGTTTATTCTTGAATTTATCTAAGGCATTTGACCTAGCAGATCATTGAATTCTTATATAACAATTGGAATGCTATGATGTAAGGGGAATTGCAAGAGACTTATTGTTCCTATCTCAGCAACTGAATACAATTTGTTCAAATAATAAATCGAAACGAGCACACATGTACTTATGAAGCCCACTATTCCACTCCAAAATGCCTAAAAAAGGTCAAGGCCCAGTGATTGATCCTCTACTAGTGTACTTATTTTATACCAATGATCTACCAAATCAACTTAATAATTGTTAGATAACTCTTTTCGCAGGTGACACAAATCTCTCTCAGCAGTGACAACATACAAGTAACCACAAATATAAGGGATTCAGAGAGGAAACTACAATCTTGCTTTTGTAAAAGTAAGCTAGTAATAAAGATAAAACACAAGCAATACCTTTTAGACATTTAAAGAACACAAAATCATATCAACCTGGCATTCAACTTGAAAATAGAACCATTACCTATTTAGTTAGTATAACATTCTTAGCAGTATGGATAGATGAATGTTTACAATGGAACACCCATATTGAGAAGCTGATCTTGAGGTTGAGTCAAATATGCTTTGCATTTAAAATATGGGAAAGGGTAAATAACATGATGTTGAATAGGGGTAGAATCAGGACTGAAAAATTTAATGCCATAGCCGGGATTGAACAGATCTTCCACTTATCAAGCAGCTGCTCTAACCACTAAGCTACCATGGCCAACTTGCCAGTATGACAAATTCCCCAACATTTTCCTACTTCCCCGGTAGACCACAAGGGAATTTCACATCATATAATACATATATAAATAGTTACTGGGTGTCCCAAAAAAAAATACAGACAATGCTTAGTATGTTGTGCAGGATGGCAAACTGATTAATTTTCAGATAGGAACCCCTGTCAGGAAATGTACAGTTTGGATGCTGGAGAGCGTCAAAATTTGAGAACGAATGGTTGTGACAGTTTGTTAAAATTCGTATTTTTACCTTAATGCGGAAGATATGCAACCCTTTAGCCATTTGTATACTGGAATGAATGACCTGAGCATAATAACATTCCGGCACATACGTTCATACCTCCATAGAGTCCTTGGTGCACATCCTATTGTGTCACTTGTGTACTTTCCAGTACAGTAACCTTTCTTGACAGCAGTGCGACATGTACCAGTACACAGTTGCTGAAATGGCCAAATTGAGCACATTTTGATATTAATCTGTGGAGTCACCTATGCAAATCAATAGATTGGTAGAGGTGGACCAGTTCCATGACCACCAAGGTTGGCAGATCTGACAGCTCTCAAGTATTTTCTGTGGAGCTGTATGAATTATTATTATTTGTGGGTTTAAGGGTGCTCAACTTCTAGGTCATCAGTGCCCTTAAAAAATTCATGGCAATAGCCAGATGAGTTGTATGAAGACCTGTAATGTCAGCAGAGGACCTTATGGCTCGAGTCCACAGCACAACTGAAAATCTTCAAAGACAATCACACATATTGGGTTATGTGCATGAGGTTCAGCACCGCCGATGTAGGCTCTGCAATGATGTAGTAAGTACACAGTTCGAAGGCAATTTCTAATATAGACAGCTCGATGTTAGGTGTTTATTGACGAAATGTGAACATACACCCATCTCATACTTTGGTGCGCTACAGCGTCCAAACCATGCATTTCCGGACTGAAGTTCCTATTTATAAATTGATTAGTTTGCAGTCCCATACAACATACTAAGTGTAGTCTGTGGTTTTTTTTTTATCTTTTTTGGGACATCCTGTATAATGAATCCCCATAAAGCTTGCAGCAATAAAAAAATTACACTCAAAGTAAGAAATTATTATTTAATAAAATATACTCATACAATTTGGTAAAGATAACAATATATCTTTGAAAGTTACCTCAAAACATCACATTCATAAGCTTTGCATTAGTGTTTCATGTTCAAACACAGGAACAATATACTTAAAACTAGAAACATTTTCAATAGTACATATTTGCTCTTTGATCTTCCCATACTTAAAAATACCATAGTTTGTATCTGATTTAAAAAATACTTGATCAGATGATTACAGGGAACCTCGCCTCAGAACATCACATTTTATAAGTTTTGCATTAGTGTTTCATGTTCAAACAATAGAATTATAAAAACTTTCAATAGTACATATTTGCTGTCTTTCATCTTCCCATACTTAAAAATACCATAGTTTGTATCTGATTTAAAAAATACTTGATTACATGATTACAGGGAACCTTGCCTCAGAACATCACATTTATAAGCTTTGCATTAGTGTTTCATGTTCAAACAAAAGCACAGTATACTTAGTACTATAAAAAACTTTCAATAGCACATATCTGCTGTCCTTGATCTTTTCATACTTAAAATATAACAGCTTGTATTCATTTCCAAAATACTTGATTACAAAGAACCTTACTTCAGGACATCACATTTATAAGCTTTCTATTAGTGCGTGTCTCAGGTTCAAACAAAAGAATAATATCTTTAGAGCTTTAAAAACTATAAATTGTAGATATTAGCTGTCCTTTAGCTTCCCATATTTGGAATATAATAGATTGTATTTGATTTAAAAAATAACTGATTATAGAGAACCATCATCACATTCATCCAATTTTCTGGCATTATTACCTGGTGGGAAAAATACAGTATCCAGGTCATCTTATTCAGGTTTGTGGGCTGCACGATGCATTTGCATCCAATCTCTTGCTGCAAGAAGGAAAATTTACATAAAGTACACTAAAACTGCAGACATCTAATAATGTTGCATGCATCACAATGTGTATGATAAATTAAAAGCTGTGCATGCTCACATGGCACCATTCAAGTGACAATACTCTTGCAGATACCATGATACTGAATTTATCAGTTTGAAATAGCAATCTTCTTCATATCAAGGCTGCTGATGAACAACTGCATTATACTGCACAGTATGGGTGATAAAATCCATTTATAAATACAACTGCATTGTCACAAGCTGTTTTTCAAATGAGGTGAGAGACAATAAGGGATATGTATGAGTTAGACCATCTGTTCTTCTAGAATTATAGAAATCCCATATTTTCACCATACAGTAGGGATGGTAGTTCTGTGCCCATGACCTACTTTTCTAGTGCACAGAAGAAGAATCTATGCCTAATGCCTTGGCTACTGTTGCAAATGTGTTGGTCATGAATGAGAAGCGTGTCCACACAAAATTTCACACATGGGCAGTGGAGAACCCAAGAACTATACAAGAATTTTCAGCACAGCTTTTTTATTAAAGTCTGGGCCAGTACAAATGGAGATCATCTTATTGGGCCATTTGTCCTTCCACTGTGCTTGAACAGGCTATCAGCGTTTTCTGAAATGCCAATTGCCTAACCTGTTGGGCAATCAGATGGGGTGGATGTGGTTCCTTCATGACAGTGCACCACCCCACACCAATTTTGCAGTCTGCCACCAATGATGAATAGTTTCCCTGAACTATTGGATTGGTTGGTTTGGACCAGTGGCTTTGCCTTCCAGATCACTAGATCTGAATCCCTTATTTTATTTTGGGCTGACTTATTCTTTACCTGTTCACCCTTCCTTTATGTAGGACTTACACCCTAGGACTCACAAGCCTATGCCTGGGCCGTGCTGCAGCCGAGTGGTAAGACCATTCGCTTCTCACCAAAGCAACCCAGGTCCGATCCCAGGCAACTGCATGTGGGATTTGTGGTGGATGAAGTGGTGCTGGGGTGGGTTTCCTCTGCATTCCCCTGCCATCTTATTCCACTGGTGCTCCATTTTCATTCCATGTATCATCAGTACCACTACCTGTGGTGCCGTAGTAGTAAAAGTGGGCGTTAAACACTATATATATATAAAAGAAGCCTTTCCTGGGGTCAGATGGCGGCGCCATGGCCGAGCGGTTAGGGCGCTCGCCTACCACCTAGGCGGCCCGGGTTTGATTCCAGGGACCCGCATGTGGTATTCGTGGTGGACGAAGCGGCGTCAGGGCGGGTTTTCTCCGGGTGCTCCGGTTTCCCCCGCCATCTCATTCCACCGGTGCTCCATCTTCATTCCATGTATCATCAGTGTCATCGCCTGCGGTGCCATAGTAGTAAAAGCGGGCGTTAAACACTACAACAACAACTGGGGTCAGATGCCTGTCAGGGGGAACCATGACACATGTGCACACGCATACAAAAAAACCTTCAATAATTAGGTTTGTTAACCTATAATTTATTTGCTATTTTAAGAAATAGCAATTATGTATTTAATTATTACAACTTGCCCTTGCCTGGTGTCATTTTAAATGCATGGCTAAATATATCCATACCTCCTGTTTGTCCTTAAAAGAACATGAATCAGACATTTTGTTTTCCATCTTATTGGAATATGCGATAGCTAGTTTCAACAGAATATCTATCTCATAATGAGAAAAATTTGGAGACCAATGTTTTCCATTTTCATGTAATGCCGAAAGAATCTCCAATTATTCAATATAATCTCCAATTATTCAATATTTCAAAATGAAATACAGAACAAAGCGACATAGACATGGGGAATGACTGCACTGCAATCTCTTTGGATATACGGTTGGTGTCTTATAGAATCATGCATGTTCTACAACCTAGCACATGGTCAGTTGATGGCAATTCATTGACCAAGAATAAGCAATAATGCACTACAATTTATTACCACTCAAAGTTTGATCAAGTTTGAGTGACCCTTGATCAACAAGCATTTCATTAAGAATGGTGCACATGACCAATAAGGACACCAATGACAGCCTTAATACTATAGGAAGTGTGCAACTGTTTATAAGGAAGATAACAAAAACCGCTCCTAAGCTTCAACACCAACAAGATGAAAAACTTTCAGCAACAGCATTATTTTTTCTTTAATTACAGCTGGCAGTTTTAACAGCAACAGAGCATATTGGCTTAGCAGGAAAAGGGTAAAGTTGCAAGCATGTTTGGTAACAATGTTCTCTGTGATGCAACTTTAAGAGTAAGATGCTGGCTTAAGATGCTGTAGATATCTTTGAAGCAGATATAAATTTTAAGGAATCTTTAAACCAAATAATCATTAACGACAGCTTGATTTTATTAATTTAATATTTTTCTTTTGTTATTTAATCTGTTATCAATTTGTGGAAATGATCATTATTGTTAATCTTGTTTCAATATTTCAATCATGTTTACATAATTGATAATTGTTCTGCATCATAACATATACAGAGGGGTTTTTGAAATATGAATTAATGTTATTTTCTGATATGACCGAAATAACCATCAATCGTATAATATACATGACATATGACGTCATTGAGATAATTCTGACAAAATGAGAAAAAGTAGTATTAAAGAAGACAAAAGCTGAGCAATGCTGCTATAGTTACATACAACAATTTTCCAAACATTAATTGGTCAATGCATTCGCGAAGGATAGAAGCCATTTTTTTCAGTAACTTACCAAAAAGTAATAAATGATATGGTTTCAGACATGCCAATTGGTTGGAAATTTGCAAGAAAGTCAAATACGTTGTTATAATTGTGTCAATAAAAAGTGTGCAGCAAAATAAGTTCATAAATTTAATTGGAGAAGCCAAGTATATGCTTTATTCCATTACTGCAACCTGAGATCAGCATAAGAGTTCTCATCGCACAACATGCAGAGCTATTAAAAATGACTGCACCACCATTATGCAAGCATATTTCTGAATTAAAGAATGTTTTGCCACATGTCAGCAAGATGCTCTGCAGTTGTGCTATGATATTATTCAACTATGCAGCCCACTCTAACTTACCTTCACAGTTTTCTGAACAATAGAAATATCCTTTGCCCCACTTTTCTTTCTTGCACAAATGACACTTCTTAAACATCCTTTGGTTTTTCTCCACCTTCTTGCAGAATTTACAAACTGTTAAAAAGAAAAAATATTTTAATGGAGGTACATGCTGATAACACAAATTTTAAGAGAATCGTGGATTGGAAAATCACATTACCTTCATCTGCATTAGAAACGGTTCAGACAAATCTACTTTTTTACAAAGTACATTTGGATAACATAGAACTTAAATGTCTATTTGCTTTTCTCAGAAGATAATGATTATTTGAAAATGCTAGTATACTACTTACACTAATTATAATCAACATTACCATGTATTCCAAAAATCTAATGGGAGTCACATTTAAGTAAAGAAAAATGTCCCCTCCCCACCCCCCACTAGCTGGGAGGACAACCAAACAAGACAGAAAATATATGTGCATATTACAGAATTTAGATGAAACATAAGTCAGGTTCAGATATTAGGTCATGACCTGTCTCCATTTTTGTAGTTTTACTGCTTACCATTACTACCTCCTACATTCAAATGGTATTTTAGAACTGTTTTATTTTAATAGCTTGAAGTGATACATATCAACTCATACTTAAAATTAAAATAAAATGAAAATGACTTCATATTCAATATGTGCTCGGGCTTCTAGCCAGGTGTAGTGACGCAGAGTCATCGACGTTTCGCGAGTGTACATCTCTCCCACCATCAGGATGATGAATGACTAGCAAGAGTGAAGGGACCAGTATATGTACTATCCGCTAGTATGTACCGAGTAGAAAACACCCAGTCTAATGTGGAGGTGGTTTACCGCTCCGTTGGAATCTGTGTTTTCTGAGTCGATCGATTTCCAACTTTAAGGCTGGTTTCCAGGAGGGACTAAACTGCAATTCAGCGTCCCGGTTCAGTGTGTTCTTCTCGGAGGAGATGGAATGAGCCTCCTTAACCCTCCGTTCCCATAAACCGTTACATTTTGCCACAATGGTTGTTTCTTTGAAGTTAGCTCTGTGGTCTTCTTCAAAGCAGTGCTCTGCTTGTCAGCCTGCATTAAGTGTATGGATCGTTCGTGCTCCTTGACTCTGTTGGAAATGGTCCTGCCGGTTTGCCCTATGTACGGCGCCCCGCATTCACAGGGTATACGGTATACCCCTGGTACATTAAGGTCCAGTTTGTCCTTTACCGGCCTCACTAGGTGTTTAATCTTCAAAGGGGCTTGTGGATGGTTTTGATGTGTTTTGCCAGCATTCTACTGATTCTGCCGGATAGATTCTCAGTATATGGGATGCAGGCAGTGGCGGTCGACTTGTCTGGTGTTAGCCGAGATTGTGGTTTTCCTCTCTTGGCCTTGGAGATTGAGGCTTCAATGTCGTCTACAGAGTAGCTATTTTGGCAGAAAGTGTGCCTCAGGTGCTGTAGTTCTTGCTTTAGGTGGCTGGGATCGGAGACAGACACAGCTCTGTGGGCCAGAGTGTTGAGAACTCCGACCCGTTGTGATTTATGATGGAAACTATGAGCATTCAAATAGAGGTCAGTGTGTGTTGGTTTGTGGTACACTGCATGCCCTAGAGTACCGTTGTTGTTTCTGGAGACCAGAACGTCCAAAAATGGCAGTGTTCTGTCCTTCTCTACCTCCATGGTGAACTGAATTTGGGGTCGGAGGCTGTTGAGGTGTGTGAGGAAGCTTGGCAGAGTGTCTAGTCCATGTGGCCATATAATGAATGTGTCGTCAATGTAGCGATAGAAATGAGATGGCTTGAGTGGGGCTGTGGCAAGTATTTCATGTTCCATGTAGAAATTTGCTATTGCTGGTGACAATGGAGAGCCCATTGCCACACCGTCAACTTGTTCATAGAATCTGCCACCAAACAGGAAGAAAGTGGACGTCAGAGTGTGCCGGAAGAGCTCGATGATGTCGGCCAGAAAGTGATCCATCAGAAGCTGGATGGTTTCTTGTAGTGGTACCCTTGTAAAAAGAGATACCACGTCGAAGCTGATGAGAAGATCAGAAGGGCCAGACATCACTATAATAAAAATAGCATTACACGAACTAACACATTGAGGGTTTTTTTATTGAGTAACCCTCCCCCCTCAGGGTGCAGGGACCCTCACACTGTTGGCCATAGCATGTAGGCCTTTGCCTGTAATGGGTTTTTCCCCTCCACGGTTTAAAAAAAAAAAAGAAGAAGAAGAAGAAGCTAGTCATTCATCATCCTGATGATGGGAGAGATGTACACTCCCGAAACGTTGATGACTCTGCATCACTACACCTGGCTAGAAGCCTGAGAACATATTGAATATGTACGTCGCCAGGAAAGCTTCAAATCATATTTTAATGACTTCATAGTTAATAGTACATCTATTTTAAATATTTATACTTGTTTCATACTACCTCGCTGTATATTTATGCATCTTTCTCTTTGTGACTGTACATCTACCTGCTATTTCTAGGTTTTCTTTTTGTCATAAAATATACTCTGTCACTGATTATCACTCAAACTTTAATGTTTGATTTGTCTTTTGTTGCTTATTCTATTCCGCACATCCATATAGCAAAACAGAAACCAGTATGGCTTAATTGAGTCCCTGAACATTTTTCTTTATTTTCCATAGAACTGCTGGAACTGGAATATTATTTTTGTCATATTGATAGGATATTAAATATTAATATTCAAGCATTCTAAGTAGATAAATGTGATCACATGATAAGTTTATGTTAAGAACTCAAATTTGCTAGTATGAAGCATCTTCCTTGAAAATCATTGGTCTGGGTGGCTCAGTTGGTTACGCTGGCCTACTGATCCCAAGGTCATGGGTTCAAATCAAGCCGAGACTGATGGTTTTTAAGTGTGCTTAAAAACGACAGCTCCATGTCAGTAGATTTACTGGCATGTAAAAGAACTCCCAAGGGATGAAATTCCGGCACACCGGTGACACTAATGTGATCCTGGTAATGGACAGCAACGTTAAACAATAACATAATTTCCTTGAAAATCAAAGGTTTAGGTTTCATCTGCAAAGTATGTTATATATTTTTAATATACTTTTTTGGTAGATACGAAGCACTTTTAAATTATCTTCCAACATTTTCTAATACTTAGATGGATTTTCTTGTTAAGGTGTCATCTGCATATTCTAAAAGGTGTTAAGGATAATGCAAACCCAACTCACTCGTCTAATTATAGTAATACATTCCCTGTTTATTGAGTTACCAAGCTTGATCTTTATTTGTATGCCAAATATAAACTTCTAGTCATATCAGTTTAATTGTTACATTAATGTTGGGTTGTAAGAGTGCACTTCTAGGTTTTGTTAGTGCTAAAGTGTTCATTTGCCTATGAAATGAGTTGCAAGATCGTTCTGACAACACTGCTGGATTGAATAACACCATAGGTCGAATCTTGTACCTATAAACAGGTAGTGGATGGGTGCCATTATTGCTTTCATCGTACGGTTTCCTCTTTAATTTTTTCATATATATGGCATCCTCAGATAGTTCTTTACCTGATTACCCCACCCTTATGTAGGACTTACAAGCCAGTGCTTAGGGTCATATGCCTGTGGGGAACACAGAAGCCCGTGGACCAGACAGAGTGAAGACCTGGAAGCGGGTGGTCAGTCAAGCACCAGGTATGATAGTGAGGAAGAGGATGATATGAAATGCAGACAAAATTGATAAATCAAAAGGTGACGATGGAGCAATTGGTGCAATGAGTGGCGGGGTAAACTGGAGAAAACCCAGGCCGCTTAGGTGGTAGGCAAACAATCTAACCACTCGGCCACAATTCTCAGACACAAATAAACAAAAGCTATTGCTGTATGCATTATTGTTGACTGATGTATGTATAGAATTATAGTTTTATCCTGGAAAGTGATGTACTTCTACTCTGTTCTTCATTAGAGAATCTTTGTCTCACAAAGCGGTTAAATTTGAGCTGAGTGCCTTTTGGTTAATATTGCATAACTGCTGAAAACCTTCTTTCATCATAAAATACTTTCTAATTAATATTTTTTTAGCACTGATGCATGTTTCCAATTTCGACAAGCTACCGTACCCTATGTGAGAAAATGAAAAGCTTCCTCCATCTGCTATCTCCTTGCTTATGCGACTCGGTAATCATGCTGTTTATGTCACTCCAACATCAGAGCTGCCAGCATATTTTTGTGAACCCTGGATAGGTGCAAAGTTATCCTGAATTAATAATTAGTGGTTTAAGAACATAATGTTGCCTCATTAAAGTCGCTGCAGCCACCCACTGTCCCTTTTAAGTGACTTTTTCAAGCATATACGAAGTGCGATAAAAAAAAAGTGAATCTTTTTGTTTCTTAAAGAATCTTTATTTATTCATCATCAACTTTCTCCCGTTCAAAGTAATCCCCCTCCGATATAATACACTTGTGCCAGTGCTTTTTCCAAACTGAAATTCACTTTTTGTTATGCAATTCTATTTTTATCTCCTCAATTATGGTAAAACCTTTCATGGTTCCTTTCAGCCTCAGGAATGGAAAGAAGTTGCAGGGGGCCATGTCTGGTAAATACGAGCAATGGCTGAGGCAACATAGCAGTCTTGTTTTTTGCCAGAAAATCACAAACAAGCATTGGCATGTGAGCGGGAGCATTATTGTGATGCAATTTCTACGAGTGGTTTTGTTACAATTGAGGAGCATTTTTTCAAAACTCAATAGATGCACAAAATGCGTTTCTGAGAAAAATGGTTTATTCTATTTATTGGCAATACTAATTGGTTAGCACAGCAACTATATTAATCATTCAATTCTCCTTCCTGAAACTGTCTCATTGAATGTGAAAAGAAACAAATAGCATATTTTAACTAGTGCAAATTTGGGGTTTGAAAATGCAGTTTTTTCAAAAACTGATAGATGCTGATCAACTTTTCTGTGTGAGCGAGAAATTAACACATGAAGTTTTGTTGTTTTTGTTGCTTTTTATTTAGGTATTTATTATTTTTTATTTAATTTCACCTTTTTATAATACCTAATGTACTATACAACCAACATGTTAATGTTTATAAGGATTATTTTATTAGGTATAAACTTAGAAACTAAGTACTGCTACATTCACAATAACAATATATTTTGTTTTATTTATATAATAAACATATTGAATACACACAAAGAAGTTTCAAACAATATGAATAAGTAAGCTTTCACCTTTATTAGTGCTTGTGCAGTCTGTACATGGTTCTTAGTTGGTTTCTCTTTTCCACATCTGCCTCCAGATCTTCATCAGTCCCATTTTGCAGGTTGGGTATGTGTGTGAATGAAATTAAATTATTTTGTTGTTTAACGACGCTGTCAATTGCCAGGATCACATCAGCATCGCCGGTGTGCCGGAATTTTGTCCCGCAGGAGTTCTTTTACATGCCAGTAAATCTACTGACATGGAGCTGTCGTTTTTAAGCACACTTAAAAACCATCGGTCTGGGCCGGATTTGAACCTGCGACCTTGGGATCAGTAGGCCAGCGTCTAACCAACTGAGCCACCGAGACCGAGTATGTGGAATGAAAAATTGAAGAAGTTGTAAAATATGTTTTATATTTTGACAATGAACAGACTGGTAGATTTCTTAATCTTCTTTTGTTGCAAAAGTTAGTCCACATGTTTCTGATATTAGGTTCTGGAGGTAAATATCCTCTCCTTGATTTTGCTCTTCCATAGTGGCTTTCTCTACATCTGTACTTCTTAATGTCTTGCTTTATAGCAGCAGTAATGCCCTTCTGTAATATTCTTGTTCTGTCACCTCTTCTGGTTTCCTTTGGCGCATTCCCAGATAAGTGAAATTTTCTAGCAAGGAGAGATAATCTATCCTTTCGCACCCCTGTGATTTCTTGGAAGCTTGCAGCACATACTGACAATACTCGGCCATCATTAGTTCTCTTGCTCCATGGACCTCGGGCTCATTTGAGCATCATTTCACCCATTTCATTCATTTGCCATCCGATATGATGCAATGTTGGAGGACGTTAATAAAAAAGAAATCAGTAGTTCTCACACTGTATTTCATGCTAACAGTCTGCCTTCTATTTGCAGCTTCTTTCTTCACCACTCTGTGATTAGGAGATGTAATATATATTTCATAAGGAATTTAGCTTAATCTATTTTGTTGGGCATGGAAAGGTGTTGGTGAAATCCACTTATATCATTATAAGTCAAATCAGCTGCATCAGTGCTTATGCCCTTTACTTTTAGGATTTCGTGGAGTACACTCGAGACCCTGTGAACATGTAATTGCTGGAGTATGAGTTTTCCTTGAACTTGCATTTTGATTTCCTTTCCATGTTTTTGCAATTCCTACCTCCCACACATTCTACGACTGGTACAGTTTCACAATCTGAGCTCCTGTCCATTGTGCATAATACAGTGCAGTGCCTCAACTAAGAATAAAAATGCCATGTAAGTATAACAGCTTGCAGAAGCACCTGCCTGTTGTGCAAATGGTCCCAGGTTCGATTCCCAGCAGGGGGGTAGGAATTTTTCTCCAGCCAAGATTATTCCTCATCCTTCCCTTAATCTGGAAGTATGAATGGGAAGTGTGAATGTGTGTGTGAATTCAACGTATAAAAACCCCACAGACCGAAAAACCCATCTGTTAAATGAGTAACACCATTACCAATAGGCAAGGCCACCGATATGACCTCTGCAGTTAAAGGCAGGACATAAATGGAACAAAAAAAAGCTTGCAGAAATGAATGTGAAACCCAAGTGCACAATCTGAGTTTGCAGTTATTGCCAACAATGCAGCAGAGTACAAAAGCTTGCAGAAATGTTTGAGAATTCCAAGAATTGCAACAGTGAGATGACAGTCAATGCCAACATGCGTTTCATAGAATTGAGGTTGGTACACTCTGAATCATAAAATTGCATCTATCGAGTTTTGAAAAAAGTGCTAATATTCCCTACCTTCTACACAGGACACGAATCGAATTTTGCAAAATCTGATTGCACAGAACGATGCAGAAGGTGAAAATTACGCTGATACTATATATAACTCAATTTTGCATCTATCGAGTATTGAAAAAACGCTCCTCAATTCTGTTCATTATACGTTTCGGATTTCTTCATGCAAACTGCATGTAACTTTCAGGTAGTATTCCTTATTGACCATAAGGCACAGATTCTCGATGTACTATCACACTGTAATCAAAGAAAACAGAAGAACCTTCACATGTGATCGAACTTGAACTTTTTTAGGTCTTGGCTCTTCAAGCAGTTTCCATTGGGACAACTGGACCTTGGTTTCAACATCATACCCATATACCCATGTTTCGTACCTGTTACAACCTTCTTTAAAAGTTTTGGGTCATTGTCTACTTCATTCAGCAGTTCCGGAACAAACTTTACTGCCACATGTTTCATGCCCAAAACATCCAAAAAAATTGTTTGGCATGAGCTGAAGGATAAGCCAACATCAACAACCTCTCTGATGGTGATTGGTGAGTTTCCAAAACCATTTGCTTTACTTCTTCCACATTCTCATCAGTAATTGATGTGCTAGGGTGACCTGGGCGGTTGTCAACATCTTCTTGACCCTCCTTGAAGCATCTATACCATTTGTAAACCCTTGTCTTCCTCATACATTAAACCAGGGGAAGACAGGTAATGCTGCTGTGATGTCAGCTCACATGCTCCCAGCGAATGCCAGTTGAACGTGTGACGTCACAGCAGGCAAGAGGAAACAGCATACGGGACATCGTAATTTTAATGCTGACTGTTTCAATTACGGAATAGTCAGATTATAAATAATTACATTTTAACTTTATGTCATATATATAAATTCTAGTTTATGTGAACAGTCATGTTATAACACTAATAGAACAGAAATTATAACTATTTTGCCTGAGCTAGAGGAGAGCTATACAGAACAATTAGGTGGACATTTTCTGACATTTGCCGTTTCGCTTTTCTTTAATTAGTTTGTGATCTGACAATATGCTTCGGGATTTTGACTTAGAAAGGTTCATAACAGAAAATAATTGTTTGCACACATACGTAGAACCAATAATATCCGTGCAGCAAGGGCATATAACCTCAGAATTCTGGTTTGAGGAACATTCTTATAACAATCAGTCAAGTCTTCCTTGTGTTTATATTTGTCCTTCAGCAAATCGTCGCACTGTAAATTTATCAAGTCAGTCTGCTACCTGCTAGAAACATTGTTAACATCCAATAAATACGGGGTCACAAAGACCTGAAACGTAGTTGACAATGTTTCTACATGTTGAAGCCTGGTCTCAAACTGGTGTCAAACACGGGGAACTGAACACAAACACAAAACCACTACACACCACACTACACATCAACAAAAACACAAAATAAAAACAAAAATTGCACTAACGCTGTTAAGATCCCTCAAACAACAAATAAACACCTTCAGACTAGGCTGAAGAGGGTTCTCCCTAAACAGCCCGGGCAAGTTGCAAACATGCACAAATAACATTTTTCATATTCATTCAGTTTCCTGCAAGTAGTGCCGCTGATCTAGGCAGCATAGCAATACACTGCTCTCGCCTGACGTCACATGAACATACAAACTGGCTCTTCGTTTAAATATGTCACACGGCCCGAAGTTGTCTTCCCCTGCATTAAACTCTCTGTTTAGTGGACCTAAAGGGGACAGGAGTTGTCAGGAAAATTGAAAATTAAATCGCAAAATGAATGTAAATGAAGCAAAAACAATTGAAATTGTTTTATTGGTGCATGCCATTTACTTTACTCTTGGTTAGAAGTCGTTCCCTGTGAAGTTGTGGGTTTGTTTCAAAGTGTCAGTATCCATTTGCTTCCCACTTAAATATTGCTTCTTTATGATTAAGGAGCGAAATTGTCTGAAATGTTCATAATAGGTTAGCACTTGTGGGTCTGAATATCATTCCACGTAAGAAATCACATCATCCATGTGGTCTCTTATTACGGATAATTTAGGTACACATTTCAAAGATTCATCATCGCTGTCGATGTCTTCATCTTCATCCCCTTGTAGAACACTTGCAGCGATCTCTTCATGACTCAAAATCTGGTAACCTTGGAATGCCCAGAGAAAGCCCAATTCAGGCTGAAGCTAGGAGTCATGTGAGCTCTTGAACATGTGACACGTACACGAACTTTCATGAATGTAGCAAAGACGTGTGAACTAGCCTTCTCGATCAAACAGCGGTCTGTGACAATTTAATAATCGCAGATCTTCTAAATTTCATTTAAATTTATTTTGTAGCCAATGCCAAATTTAGTCTGTTAAATCCGAAGTTCATTAAACTGAGAGTTTACTGTAGTTGATTCCCCAAAAGCCACGATCAACATTTCGAATGCAGTGCTGCACTTAATTCCATTTTTAAAGCAAAATTTAATGCAAATTCTTTGATCCATCTTTTTTGAAGTACAATCC
Source organism: Tenodera sinensis (assembly GCA_030765045.1). Taxonomy (NCBI): domain Eukaryota; kingdom Metazoa; phylum Arthropoda; class Insecta; order Mantodea; family Mantidae; genus Tenodera; species Tenodera sinensis. Next base: position 32,706,653 of record CM060961.1, on the reverse strand, counting down.
TTTTCAGGAATATGAAACATAGAATTTAAAGTTAGATTTATACTCTCTAAGCAAACACTCATGGATATCTTGCATGTGGTAGAGTTGCACATTGAAAAACTGACAGCACACAATCAGCTGTTGGTTACACAGAACACCAACCTTTTGTTGATTACTCTAAATTATTACGCAACAAGAGTCTTTCCAAATGTGATAGATCACATTCATGTTTACAAATGAGCAGGGTTGAATAAAAAAATGTGCGAGGTTAGCAGTGCATGAATGAGGTTACAGCACATAAGCATGCCTCAAAGTCAAGCCATTAATTTGCAAACTGTGAAGCAAGGTTTCTACGATATTAGTAATTTCTCCAATATTACTGGTGCTATAAACTACAGTTATGAAAATTCAAAGGCCTGGTGGAAACTGAAATGTTCAGAAACAGGACAAGTTACTTTTCTATTGAAATCCATGCAATCTGCATTCTGAGGACATAATTGCATGTTGCAATCATTTTTACTTCAATTTGTAACTGCGTCCGTGACTTCATTTTATACCATTCTTATTTTCTGAAATTAATGTTGACCATAATATGTTGTTCTTTTAGAGAAAATTTTACTTCTATTCCTTTTGTTCTATATTTTGGCTTACAGAAAAATGGAATGACTTCGTCAATGTAATCAGAAGTGCAATCCTGAAAGTGTGGCAGTTGTTTCTTGCAGCAACATCATATTATGTCTGACAAGATAACTATATATACCAACTACATCAGCTCAACTATTTTGCTGCTTCTCTTGTTAAAGAAGGGAGTAGTTAACAGATCCCATAATATTCTTGCAACAACCAGACCTTAATAGTTTATCAATTCATTAACTATAGAGGGGAATAGCTATTTACAGGGCAGTTTTCTTGCAACCCAGCATGTCTCTTTTTCCCAGAATTACTTACACTGAAGCTCTGTTTGCTTGTGTGAACGTCTCTATGCATCCAATAAAGCTTATATAGTGTTTATTATATTCCCTTTGTTTTGCAGTTATTTGCCATACAAAGAATATCCATGCATGCTTTTCCTTTCAAAAAGTCTGTTATTAGAAGAATAAAAGAGAACATTTGCTACATGCCAGTTACATTGCGGTAAATGTTAAATGCAGAGAACAATTATGAAAAATGCCTAATTAGTGCCTGTAGTACTCCATAAATTAGCTGTAGCAACAATAAGATTGGGTAAATTTCTCTATAGAATTTGATTGAACATCCCTACCAAACTGTCATTGTATGCCATGAGGAAGGTGAAATAACACATAACTATACCTTGGATTTGTAGTTTCTAAAAATCTGAAATTAGGTACCTAAAATAGGTTCTATAACAAATCAAAATAGGTTTTAAAATTACAAAAATGACATTTTATTTCCTATTCCAAATTAGCCGAAACATTTGATGTCTTTATTGGACATGTCTATAATTAGAGTTACAGTAAACAACTAACATCTTTTTTAAGTTTTCCATTGAGAAAAACTCCATTGCTTATCATCAAGAGACGAATAATGTGGTGTTTAGGGAATGGTTTATCCTTCTCCTTCGAAGCTTGGAAGGGTTTATCCTTCTCCTTCGAAGCTTGGAAGAAGTATGTGACAGTTATGGACAATGCAAGCTATCATTCCATGCTTACAGAAAAAATCCTTAACACAAATTCTAAGAAGCTGAAATTTTAGTGTGACTTCAAAGCAACAGTATAAATCATGATCCTAGACATACAATACCCAAATTGCTTTGCATTGTCAGGCAAAACAGAAGCATCATGGAAGATTAGGGAATAGATCTCTAGGATCGCGTGTAAACATATTCAAAGGTGAGAAATTATGTGCATTAGAATATTATAATAAACTGATTGTTCTAAGTTGACAATGCCTTTTATATAATTAAAATGCGCATTAAGCGTGAATTTCTGCTGTTTAAGCAATGCTGATACAGTGTTTGTGCAATATTAAATTTGCAACATTTACTTGGAAAAGGATGTATGATTAAACAATGCTCAGTTGGTTTTTAAATACAATACATTATTTATTTATGCCAACAAACTTACTGTTGTAAGTTTACAATACATTAAGTTGTAATGCTGAGAAGAGGATCCATGATATACATTTGGTTGGACTGTTGATTTCCAGCAATTAAAATTCTGCACTGAAAAGAGGACTCTGAACCCACCACATATTTATGGGATTGCATTTATAAAGAAGTCAATCATAATTACCTATTATCATCAAGGATGATGTTATGCAGAATGAAGCCAATAATAACAATAAGTTAAGGAGGAAGGCAATGTGATAAAAAGTAAAAGAAGCTCCCAGGAATCATTTTCCAAGGAACCTGTTATGTGACAGCACTTATAATCTGTTCCCAGCCCATGGTCCCTGGCACAAATGCAACAAGTTTGTATGTCAATAAATATCTGAAGCTGCACTCACAATTCTGATTGCACTCATTACATGCAACCAGAGGCTTGAGTCTAAGCTTCAGATACCACTGTGTACCTCAATACACAGTATATACTGACACACAAACGTTGTGTTCCTGCCAAGGACCATGAGCTAGTGGACAAACAGTAGAGGTAATTTCACAACTATTCTTATGTAACACACTGTGAAGAACAGTTACGTATAACCTGTCTTTAGTGAGAAAGATTGATACTGTCAATGTTAGTGGTTTTACGTTATCTTCCTTGAATATGAAATACTTCATCTTCAAAGTGCATAAGCTTTCACGGCTGGCATCATTTAACAGAAAATGATTATTTGGGCTTGTGGGCCATGGTCTACCAGAAAAACTCCTTCCAGAAGTTTCATCCGAAGCCGTGTCCAATATCTTCAATGGCATGGCAGTAGTACTCTCTTAGTCTCAGCAACGTCTGAGACAGAGCCTTTTGGTTTCATGGACTTTATAACTTAGCATGGCTGGGCAGAGCTAGCTCCTGGGTTGGTCTATTCTTTGTTTATTGGTTCAGCTGCTGCGTGGGCTGAGCTAAAGTGGGGGCTGCTTTCACTATCTGATGTGCTGGCATTTACTGTGGCTGTGGCTGTTGATGGTGTATGATCTTGGATTTGTCTCCATTGGGTTTCTTGCATACTTAAATAGTTCTCATTTGGGTTTATATTCATATGTTAATCAGCTTTGTACATCTTTCTGCTACTGAACATTGTTTTAACAACCAATCACACTTACACTAATTGTTTTTTTCTAGTGCCTTGCATCTGGCAATGAAGCCATTAGCATTCGTGCTTTCCAATACTTTTGAACTGTAGTTTCTTCTGATCTTTGCTTCACAGGTCTTCAAGTGGTCTTCGTTCATTTCTGCTGGATTGTTACACAGGACACATATTGGTGAGGCTGAGATACCTATTCTGTAGAGATGACTTGTTAAGCAGTCGTGATTTGTCAATAGTCGGAAGGCTGCAACCGCTGTTTTCCTTGGTCTCTGGGGGATTATATCTGGGTTGGAAAGTAGTGTAATCCATTTTTTATCTTTGGCATTTGTTTCTATTTCTTGTAGGTATGAATGAGAAAATTTTCTAATGATCAAGTGTTTTATTGAGGAATATGAGAAATTGAATTTAGACTTTTGTTTTATTGTTGTGCCTTTCTTTGCAAGTGAGTCTGCAGCTTCGTTCCCCATGACTCCACAGTGTGCTGGAATCCATTGGAGATGAACAGTCTTATTAACTTTTTGGAGTTGTGTGAACAACTTTTGTGGCACAAAATCTTTGTGAAATAAACTGAGTTATCCATTTAAGCATGTTACTTTTCACACCTATTGATTGCAACTTCTCAATTAATTTGTTTCTTCAGACTGAGTCATATGCTGATTTAAAATCAATGAATACTGCTAAGGTATCCTCCTTTCTATTGAAAGCTTCCTTGATGTCTTGGCTTACACTAATTTATTAACCATAACATGCATTTTATTTTGTTAAAAATATTCTCTCAGTGAATTTGCTATGATATAATATTGAGAAGTATTAGATTCAAGCTTTATGTTTATCTCTGGTTACTGCTTTTGTCTCATACATCATGAACTAAAAAGTTCCAGAAGTGGCTTGTTTGTAAAATTGTTATAAATACAATTATATACTAATTAATGACAATAAATAACAATTATATACTAATGCTCAAAACCCAAAGCACAAAACAGTATTTAAAAAGTATAAATTATTTATCTTACCTTTAAGCACTGAGTTGCTGCCTTCATTTACCAGCTCCTCTTCCTTGTTTGTGCAGGATTCACTTTTATCTTCCACAGAAGTGGCACTTCCTTCCTGAGATGCTGCTTCTTTGTGTATGAAACAGGAAAAGCAACATATTTATAAATAAGTTATTTCACATTGTTAGCGATTTATCAGAATCCTTTAAGCAACAAAGAGTTCTTACCATCTAAATCTTTTGATTCAACAAGAGAAGTCTGCTCATTATTCACATCTGAAGTCATTACCACTTTCTCCTCTTTTTCAACTTTGGTTTCCTGATGAATTGGGCCTTTATCCTTTCCATCAGAAATTGGAATCACATTTTCCCCTCTTACAGTTGCTTCAGTTTCCAGAACCATAGGGTTATCCTCATCCACTTTCTCCTCCTGTTGGTGCCTGGGTTGTTTAACATGTGAAACTTCAATCAGTTCTTCCTCTTTTAGTATCACTTTGCTCTCTTTAAGCACAGGCTTGTTATTCTTCTCTTTCAATGTATCTTTGCACTCTTGATTCACAGGATCTTTATTCTTATCATCTGAAATCATAATCATCTCCTCTTTTGCTACCACTTGGGGTTTCTGGCATACAGTCTTTCCGGCTTTCGCCTCTGAAATAGCAAAATCAAATCAAATTAAATACAATCTATATTAGAATAAAAATTTATTTTAAAACACACTTCCATGGTGTGGGAGTAGCATACTGATATCACATTATGAAGGTCACAAGTTCAAATCTCAGTGTGAGTTACCTGAATAAGGTTTCTCAGAGGTTTCCTTACCCTGAGAAGACAAACATATGTAACTCTAAGCTCTAGGGATCCTGGGACCATTTGAGCATCATTTCAACCATTTTGTTTATTCACCATCTGTTATGACCTAACCAGTTAAGGTATGTTTAACTTAGGGAAAAGAAATAAAGAAAGAAAAAAAAAGAAACTTTCTTGAAATGTTTGGTGTCACTATATAACATTGATAGTTGAATACTATCTATAGTATTCTATAGTATCTATATGAATACTAATATTGTTATAGCTTCATTTCCATATGAAACCTTTTCTTTTTTTGTACCTTATTAGTTTATTAACTGATTTTGTAATTTAAGTTTGTTCAAAAATGTTTACAAATTAAATGATTTTGCACTAACAAAATTGAAAATATCTTGAAAAGACAAAAATATTCTCAATAAATGCACTCCTTTTCTTTAAAACACTGCAGCATATGATATTCTCAAATACTGCTCAAGTATTTCACATTAATCATTATTTCTATCAGTCAGCAACTATGGAAATCTTATACGTATACAAAACTGGTTTCTCTAATTGCTAATAATGTCTTAGCGGCAAAATAATTACTTTTGACAATAAAACGTTAACTTAAAAGGTTGCAAATTCTGTGGAAGGCCTTTGAATATTGCATCTGCCTATTTCATTAGTTTCAAAACTAGATCACTGAAGTCTGAGCTTTAATTTCAATCCTATTCTGTTATATATCTTATATCTATGGAAACAAATACAGTATAACCTTATTAACACAAATCCTAAGGGACCAAAAAATCAAGAGTTTGATTTAAGTGAAAAAGACAATAGTAATGCATAATGCACTACAGGTTCAATCACTTTACATTACTGTTGACTTATAACACTATAAAAAGTACAAGTACTCAGAAAATAGTCCCTTTTTTTGGGAGGGGAAATTCAAGCATGGTTTGCTGACATGGGAACATAAATATCTTATAATTTCATAACCAATTGTAACTTAAGCATCCGTAAACCCAGCAGTAATGTCACATATTGAAGCAGATCATTCTAAACTGTCCAAGATTGTTATGCCAGGATTACAATGAACTTTACTTAACGTGACTTACTGTGACGGGACATAACGTTAAGTAAGAAACTAGGTCTATTAGGATGCACTTAACTTAACGTAATGGGAATGATTCTGATTGGTTATTCTTCTGCTCGACAGATATGGTGAATATTTGATTTTCTAAAGAGGTTATGTTTTCCAAAAATGAAAAGAAAGAGAATACAAAAATATGCAGTTCCAGTGTCCATTATAATGGACATAGGCATTTTTTGCCTACTTGTAATACTTTTAACGGTTTTTTCTGCTATATTCTTGTTATACTGTTCGTCACCAATTAAACCTATGTAAAAACATGTTCTGAATTGTACAAAATTATTTATTTTTTACTATTTACATTGTAGTGGTTTTTTTTTTTTTTTTTTTTTAAAGAAAAGCAAAATCCATGCAACCACAGTCAAATGATACCCCGTCATCATCCATGCGTGCCATCACACCGATTATTTTACGTGGGCCCTCCTCGTCCTTTACCACAGGCACATTTGACTGCGGTTGCCGAGACTTGAACTCACGACCTCAGGCTTTGAGTGCATGGCCAGTGCACTACGTGTTGCCGTAACGATCATGGCTATCCAAGCCAGCAAGCTGAAGGTGTCCCAGACCACCTAATCTAAACCGGTTTCGAATTAGAGGAAGAACGGCATAAGTAACAAAATAATTCGGGTCTGAAAGGGTTAAACAGCGAATGAAGTACTATGGAGTTGGTCATAACCTACTTTAGGAGCTAAACAAAACAAACAGAGAAAGAGATTTGATGCAAATAGTTACACAATTTATTCCTGCATGGAATGCCGATTGGCTCAAATTAGTCATGTGCCCTTCAAACTTCACGTAACGTGAAGGAAAAGTTTGGCAATGCCAAACTCTCATGTTACGTCACATTAAGTTAAGTCGATCCTCAATAGCTCCTGTTACTTCCTGTCGCATGAAGTCATGATACATTAAGTTCATTGTAATGCCAGCATAAATATCTCCTGATGGGTAGGTGGAATGATATTTGTATTCACCTCCTCCTCCCTTTCTTATGATGACCCTTCTTGTCCACAGTCCACTTTATCTAGAATCTTAAGCCTTACATCTGAAACTGTCTCTTTCCTCTTGCTCATGTTTCCCATGTTACCGTTTGTAGATTTTTATTCCCTATTCTAACTCGATTTGGCTATGACTAAGAGAATACCTAGCATCTAACAATTTTCTAATGAATGAACATATTGAATTTGTTTAAATGAACTGTACACGCTGATTGTTGAGGTGATAATCGTGGCTGCCGACCTACAATGTTAGAAACGAGTCAACAATAGATAGCTAGTTTTGTAGTTACATTTCATATTTTACATTTCTTTCATTCATTTTGGGAAAAAAGTGGCCCTAGAAAATACATTAATATCGGAAGTTTGTATAACAACGAAATTTATTATTCTAGGACTGAAAAAGAATTAGTTATTCGCTTTAACCGAATTTCTAATTAACAGATAAAATTTCCCATTAAATTAAATTCATGTCTAACGCAAAACTTTGTACAAATAACACTTTTCTGGAATCAAAATACCAACTATTTAATGACGCCTGCCCAACCCCATACAGAACTTCTAGAACAGAAAAATACTATTTCTGACAATCAACACAAGCATTATGTCCCCTTCCACTCTGGTAGAATAGTAGCAGCAGCAGGTTATATTGACCATTGTATTAATATACTTGAAATTCATGGCCATGACTATATTAATTAATCAGAAATGGAATTAAACTCACCCTTCTTCTTATGAATTTTCTGTTTAATCACTCTGTTCCATTCTGTTTCTGAGGCATTGATGAACTCTGAAAAGATAGCAATGGGAAACATAAATATAAGTACCTTTTATGTTGAACTTCAAAATACTAATTCATTTTAGATTATCTTGAAAAGGATAGAGACAATGTTGTTGTTGTTAGCTAATGCTGGATTTCTGACAATGAAGTCATTAATCCTCTTGCTCTCCAATATTTTTCACAATGATATTGAAGAGAGCAATAGCAGTAATAGTAACCGTTTTTTAGAGAGCACCATATTTTTATGTTTTGGCAGTCACATCACTCTCTCACAACCCCCAGAATGTCTGGAGGGCCACACCTGTCATTGGTTTACGGGTTTCACCGACCTGACCGGGAGAATAATCAAAATAAATTCACCGACCAGATCCTCTGATTACCAATCAGAGGACGTATTACATGCCATGACAGGTCAGCATGTTGGGGTTAAGATTTTATAGAGAAATGGAGAGGTTGGAAAAATAAAGACTCCCTAGCACTCGGGAACCCTAATAGCATCGGGGTCGGAAGAGAACAAGAGATGACCAAGGTAAGGTCAGAGAAAAGTTACAGTGAGGAGCAAAACACCAGAAAATGGAAGTTATGTTCTGCTCAGCTTGGGTAACTTGTGGTTGCTATTCACATATCCCCTAGATGGAGACCCCTGAGGCCACCATAAGATATATATCAGCAAAACAAAAAAAAAATTTGGAAACCAGAATGAAAGAATACGTCAGAAAGATCAAAAACAAAGAAACAGATAAATCAGCCATAGCTCACCACTTTTGGTCTTGTAATCACAATATCAAACTAAATATCCAACTTTTAAAACCAGCAAAAAATTATTGGGAGTTAACAGTATGGGAAAATACTTTCATCATTAAGGATCGAGATCGGCTGAAGAATTTCAACGTACCAATCATAGACAATGTCTTACAACTAGCCAATAGGAAGAACAGCAGACTAAGTAACGAGAGAAGGGGGAGACAGTTACCTGATGTTGAACCAGTCATAGAGAAAATGTGTGATTTTGAGAATGAAACACTTCCTTTTTCTGTAAAAGTTGTGTTATAATACCACATTTTTAGAAAAGGTAACAATTCTAAATAATTAACTGGGCCCAGATTTATATAATATACAGAGGGTTGTATGCAATCTATGGTGCCAGACTAACATACCCTATACAGTATGAAAAACCATGGCTCCACTAGCAGTGATGTTCCATCTGATGGCTTGGGCTATCATCTGCAGTGCTGCTTCCACTGGAGTGAAGCACTATGAAGTAAGGAAGATTCCTTTTATTTCATTCCTCCTAGCAGGCTTTCCAGAGACCATAAATACTCACAGTTCCAGTCATCTGGTTCCAGAGGCCCTTTTCACTAACTCAAATACACAATCCGTTGGTGGTGCATCAGATGGCTTAACAGGGATGTCACTGAATGTATGAAATATATTCCCATTTCACTCTATGTATTCCAAGAATTTGCTAGCTGGAAGCAGATGTATAGCTTAGTATCTTATCCTGATGAAGCCAGATTTTATTGCACCTGCATCACAAAGAGCAGGGATTTTTGTGCAGAAAATTGGTGTCAGGACATTAGCCTGATAATAGACTGAGTTGATTTTCACATTTGATTGTGTATATAGCTAATTTGTCATTGTAGCTGTACCTTTCTATTATCACAGAAACCTTGGGAAAACTTTCCTTTGTTCACATATACCAACTTTCAAAACCTTTTTCTTTCCCAAGTTGGTAATATAGACAGTGGAAGGGAAGTTATTACATTCCTTCTAATATGAGGCCCTTAGAATAGCAAATACGTATGCGCCAAAAGCTAGTTTTGAGAAAAATGTGATTAAAGTATTACTATGCAGTACATATTGAGATCATCTACATATAGAGAGATTAAAAATTGCTCAGATGGGAATCTAATGCATTAATACTGTTAATTAGGAATGTAAAATGTTATTTGGCAGATGTTTAAGATTTCAGAAGGTTAATTTCATCAACAATATCATTTAGACAATGTATGCATTCATGCACGTTATAACCAAAACGTTTACTTGTAAAGTTTGCATTTTTCAAGCAGTACTTGAACTAATATTGGTAAATATTTGTTCTAGTACTAACAAACAATACTGCTAAAGTGAATATAAAGAAGTTAACAGAAAGTATGTTTAGCTCGCCGAAGATGTTTAAGTGCTGATCCAAGTTGTGCTGTACTGTGAGGAACAAGAGTATGTTAGTAATGTAAAGTATCGTTATCCACTGCTGCCTCTTCTTCTACCTCTGGTGTGTGCCTTTACTAAATGTTTGGTTTTTTAACTTACATGTTCTTCACCTCTTCTTCTTGGCCATATACATTTTCCATTGGTTTTTCTGCATGCAGTGTTTTCTGGGACGACTTACGTGATGAGAAATAGAATCACTGTCTGTGTCACTCAGTGTTTAATAAAAGTAAATCATTACCCTAATTGCACCAAAGGTTTGTTCAATGGTATTGTTAGTACACAACACAACTCTAGAAACATAATCCTAAACAGAAGTTCAACCGACAGCTGCAAGCCACTAAAATATGTTACACATTTCTTTAAAGGCAACAGACTGAACTAAAGAAATACCCCATACAGGCAGGAGTACATCTAGGAAAAAACTATTTACAAAACTACAAAAATGTTTGAAAGGTTAAGGAATAACCATTTATGAGGGGTAAAGGCCTGAAAATAAACACCCTCTCTTAAGTGATTTATTGGTACATTCTGTTAAGGAGTGACTGTCACAGCATAGCGACCGGCTCTGGCCGGCAGTTTGGCTCGTACACCTTTGCTATTCTTGAGATTTGGCTGAAGCATGTAAGGTCTAACACCATGCTGTATTCAAATGGAGAATTTGTTCATATCCAGGGCGTATTAACCATTCACACTTAAAAGGCAAAATCGTACTTTGGCACTTACGCCCTTACTATTCTAAGGTCCTCATATGTGCTTCATAGAAGCGTTACAAGCAAAAAACTCTAATGGCATTTTGCTCTTTGATCAGCTGATTTAAAAAAAACAAGTGGTTTTTGTTCTAAATTGGAACAATCCACAAGAATGTATGAAGATAACAGTTTGTTACTTGTAAGATGCGCAGGGTAACTTATTTCTGACATAGCATTGGTGGTAATTATGGGACATCACACAGGGTTTCAAAATAATTAATCACTTTAAAGAATTGAAGGAATACTCCAAGCAGCTCTTTCAGACGTGAAGTAACTTGACAATGTTGATTTGAGGCTGATCAGGGAATTGAACCAGTTTCTGGATGTAAACAGGTCAGTTGCTTGCAGGGTCGTGTGATGTTTTAGGAGCTAACGGTTCTGATTCGCCTACACCCGCACAGTAAACATGGAAGGACTAGGCAGAATATTTATGTTCTTAAGACACACCACTATGGTGTTTGTTTATGTACAGACCTAGTGAAAGTGACATCCATACAATATGCAGTGTTGCCAGCTTGTTTTTGACGAAACTAAAATATCTCCTTAGGAAATGGTCAGAGACAAAAACATAAGATACAAAATATGTTCCAAATACCGAGATCTACCACAGGTGTAAATTAATGCAATGACTTCCCTTCCACCCGGTATAGCCCATGGTCTGCTGCAATCACTTAGACAAACATATGCTTCATCTAAAGTGGCAACGAACTTGCACTTTTCACCACCTAGGTATCATTCATACAACTTTCTGCTGATACTGACACGTTCTATGATGTGTTTAGACAACACCTTATGTACTTTTTCTATGGCACTTTTCTAGATTCGAATCCCCATTGATAATGGTGTTCGCAGTAGTAACAGAAATTTCTAATTTAAACTCAATGGACCTCTGAGTTGCAGGATTTGGTCCTGAGGCAAGGGCCTTAACATTTCAAATTATCTCTGGGGTGTCTCATGGCCAGTCGTAAATTTGCCCATTTCTTCCTTTTTGGAGTAAGATTTGTTCTGACCTTCCTTTTCGTTAAGTACACATGCGATACATTTCTTGGAAACAGTAAATCCATGCCTCTTGCATTGCTAAATAATCTTAGAATACAAGTATTTTGCATCAAAAAGAGCAGTAATGTAACCTTCCAAGAATGGTTCGATTTTTACCACCATTTCACGCAGCAGGAACTGAGCATGCAACTGAACGAACACAATGATGCAATTATACTGGTTTCATATGTTTCAGTGTGGAGCTAGTGTACTTGTCTGAACTTGTTACCATAGATCATGAACTATCCATACATTTCAAAGATATGTAACCAAAATTGGATATATAAAAACAAATGTGTAATGATTCAATTATATGTAAAATCAAATATTTTATTTTTGTGGAAGTTTACAAGCAGCAGTGACAGTGTGCAAAAAAACTACCAATGTGCTACAATATTTCTTTCTTCTAACATAACACAAATTCCCGACACAAATCCGAGCAGTTCACTTTGGATAGATTTGGAAATCCCTGATCACCCTTTACATGTTCTCTCACTACACTATCTAAAGTGCGTTCCACCCTTAAAAGACAGTACACGTTAAATGGAGCGCAGTGTTGCAACATGTACTAGTTGCGAATATTTCTCCGCGAGCGACTCGAGGTGGCCTGAGTCCTGTACTTAGTCCTTCAATTGCTGCTTGACGAGATGGGCACTTTTAACTTTGGTATCCCTGCATGCCTTTGTTACTGTATGACCTAAATTTACAAATGACTCGTCTGTATAAACAACTGATTTCCCCTGGTCCCTAAACCTTTTTATGTTTTTTAGATATTTATGTCGCCATCTGATGATATTGATATCGTCTCCTTCAATTAATATGCACTTGTTACCCCTTCTTTCATATTCGAACCCCAAATCAGAGTGGACCTTGAGAAATTTGGTAAGGTCTCATCACTGTTGAACTGTGACAAAATTATATTCAGCATGGGTGGAATATTTGCAAACTGTAAAGAATGAACAATTCGCCGCACTCCACCTTGCACTATTCAATCATATTGCGTTAGCCTAGCGTTTTGTGTAGTGCCGCCCTTTTTGCTTTCTTTTTCGATGGCATTCTTAGAGGTCCTTTCATTAGTTCCTTTTTAATAATACACACTACTGCTTCTGAACACCCTATAGCCTTAGCTGTTTCTTTTACTGCCTTACACGCATTTTACTTCAAAAATAATCTAACACATTCATAATTATTTGGCGTTCCTTACTTCTTAATTTACCAACATATCGTCTCTTCCTAGCTTCCCCCTCCATAACTACAAATATTTACAAAAATATTAAACAAATAACACAATAACAGCTCACAGTTACGCACACGGCTTCTTTCGAACTAATGTTAGTGCTGCTCCTTATACTATCTTCTGTGTCAGGCCTGACGCTGAATAGATGAATACCTTTTGTTTGCCTTACTGGATAAAAGAAAGAGGTTACTGCCTTTTGGTTTATTTTAAAAACTTTCTCCAACCTTCCTCAACATTTGTTCTCGCTGGTTCCCTGATGTAAACTCAATAACAAAAAAGTTTCACACTGCGTAACTTTTGTAGTGCACAGATATAAAATTTTCCGAAAACATTTAATTAAAAAAATTATAACACTTAACTGGGTAAACATAGAGAATTCAAAGTAGGCAGGTAGTAGCACTATGGTTTACTCTACCTAAGAAAAAAATATACATGCATTCTAGCAGTTAGTTTGTTAGTGCGTGATGAGTATAGAAACAGCAAATATCGGACTTCTATTGAAACAAACGTTTTCTGAAGAAATTTGGGCCTATAGAAATGTATAATGACTCTGAAAAGGATATAACCTGATAGAGAAAAAAATTTTGAATAGGATAATGTGTTCAAACCTGAAATTTATAACAAATGAATATTTATACCATGCTATTAGTAATCTGGCAACAGCGCGAGGGTAGAAAAGGACGCGGCTAATGGCAACTTGTATGCGCTAGATAGAGACAGAGATGTCCCATTTAACTTCATACTGTCTTCTAAGAGTGGAACGCTATATATATATCAGACAATATTTATGTTTATGTCTTGTCTGCCCTCTCAAATCCTGGTCAAAAGCACCACAAAATTGTTATCAATAATTCTAGAGCGTAAATATTTTGATCCCTATCTGTTCTATCACTCATACACTACAGGAGCTTAGTGACAACATCGTACAACAAAGGATTCCTCTTGTTGAGTTCAGGCGAGTGAGCGAGAGCATTTTTATGAGATATGCTGCCTGTTAGAGAGCGGATGATCAACATTTCCAGCATCTACTGTAAGGTAAGGATGTCTCTTGACAGCACAATTTTCCAGGTGACTCTTGATTCTCTGACAGTGGGGAGAGCTCACAGAATGGGTTACCATATGCTTTAACCTCTTGAGCGATGGCCATTTAGAACGTCCACGAGCCGAGAACTGCTACCCAATATCCAGCGCAGGGCATTTAAAGTGCGTCGTATATACACAGCTGTATTTTGTGTAAATATTAAGTTATTTTAATGAAACAAAAACTGGTATAAAACTCGTTATTTGCAGTATAAATGTACGTCATCAGCAAAGTTGAGTTGTATTTACAAAACGTTGAAATAGCACAATTTTGTTTCACTATGGTGAAGTCAACTTTGCTCTGTCGAACGCATCTAATATAAGTTCTCGGAAAGAAACAGTAAAGAAACACCCATTGTATGTGTGCCTTATGCGTCAGCATACTGTGTAATAAAGCACTACTGTATGCGTGGTCTCTTGAGTCATCAGAATAGATCAACATTGCAACTTTTGCTTACGCGAGTTTCGTAACTTAGTGGAGTCCGTTTCTTTCTTTGTTGAAATACATACATATACTTTCCTGCTTGTATAAATATTGAAGAGACTTAGCAATAAATGTAACCGCTTTTTAGAGAGCACCATATTTTTATGTTTTGGCGGTCACATCGCAACTTAAATACTTCAATTTTACTGGTTTTCTACTACACCTACTACCCAAAAATAGACAGATAAGTAGTGGAATATTAGTTGGAGTCAAAAAGGATATTAAATCCTCCTTTGAAATTGTTAAAGAAATGGATAACACAGACAAAAGTGAATTAATAAAGGTAAATTTTTGGGATAACAAAACACATCTACATTTATACAGTATTTACAATCCTCCCAGGAATGAACCAGATCTCTCTCTTATTGACCACTTATATAAAACAATCGTAATTGGGGATTTTAATGCTCATTCCAAAAGATGGGGTTATGAAAAAGTGGATTCTACAGGGAAGATAGTGGAAGAATTTTTGAATACTACAACTTTTGAACTGATTTATAGTAAAGAAGATCCCACAACCTTCATACATTACTCTGGAGCAGGCAGTAACCCAGACCTCTTGTTAGCTACAACAGATATTGTTTCAAAAATTAAAAAACAAGTTATAGAAGATCCAAGTTCTGGTCACAGAGCAGTAATTGCTGATATAAAACTAGATAATACAAATAACAGTTAATGTCACACGAATCTGTATTGGAACTTCAAAAAAGCAGATTGGACCAAATATAAAACTGAACTGGAACATGAATTTAAAGAACAAACAAACTCACAGCTACATGACCAACCACATCATTTGAACAAAAATTTCTGTAAAGTCATCCTAGAAACCGCAAAAAAACATATTCCTCGGGGAAGAATTAAAAATTTCATACCCTTTTGGAACCCCCAGTTAGAAGAACTGAAAAAGCAAAGGGATATAGCTAGAAATACAGCTGAACAAACAAAAAACATCGGATACACAAATATGGCGGAAGAAATGTGCTTCACTAAAAAAAGAAATAAATACTGCTAAAAAGAATTACTTTAATAATTTCTTAGAAAAAATGGATTATAGGACAGATGGTAACAAAGCTCATAAGTTCATAAAAAATGTCAAGGATAGGAAAGAAAACAACAGCACACCTATCATACACAACAATAAAATATTAACAAATGATGCAGCCATAGCCGAAACATTCAATAAATATTATGCTAAAGGGAGCACGAAATAAGAAGGCACATGAGTAGCTCCAATCCCTACTCCGCTATGGAGCGCTGTTGCCGGCTCATATCGCTATGCGAAAGAAAGAGAGGGGAGATATGCACGTGAGCGTTACCGGTAGACAACAGCGAGGACGGTGAAGGATTGCAAGGTGCACATTTAAAACCTGTCATAACAAATTCAATCTCTTTAAAATGAGACAATGGGCTCTAATCGTGTAATTTGCTTCAAATATAAATTCCTCATCTAAGCAGATAATTTTCATTTGCAATCTAATGTTACAACAGAGTTCATATCTTTCAATAAATAGGTGATAGAACATTACAATGTTGAGATTTTAAATTGTTTATTATATCCGATTCTCTAGGTACGTTTTCATGTAAATATTTTTGTTATCGGAGTGAAAATGAGAGAGTTACGTGACGATTTAAATAAATCTAAACGGATGTCATAGTTGCGCAATTTGAGGCATTTTCTGATTAAGTGTCTATACAGAGTTTCTGCACATATGTTGATCAGTTCCTATATTAGCTGCCCGTTAAGAAAACAGTTACATGAAAGCCAAGTATTGGAAAGCACGAATGCTAATAGCTTCATTGAGAGATGCAAGGCACTAGAAAACAACATATTAGGTATTCTAAGTGAAAATCTACATAATCAAGCAACAAATGCCTAATCACAATTTCAAGCCACATTTTACGAGTAATATTCCAATGTGGCCTTCTCGGTTGTGTATTTTAGACATTTCAGCACATAAAATGTTCCTTGCGATGCAATTTGTAAGTTAACAAAGCGAAGCTCCGGAAATAGTTTCCCCAATATCTACCAACCAGAATTTGCAATGCGGTTATTAATATAAGGCAAGTATGTTAGGCTAACATCTCATCAAAGTTTATATTATGTTACATATAGCAAAAGCGGAAACTCGCAATTGAACAAAATATTTTTTACACCAGCTATGTGAAGACTATTTTTAGCAAGCTTATTTTATAGCTCAGTAAGAAACATCAATATCCAGTGTTGATTAAAAATTGTGAACATTGTATCGCAAAGAGAATTTGCCATAAGATAGCTTACATTTTTGGTTTAAAACACGTAATCCCGGAATGACTTAACATACCGTATTTTATCGCATTAGCCCCTGTCCCCCCTCGCATATTTCCCTCCCCTATGACTTTTCATCACTAAAAAATATTTACCTATTAAACATCGCATAATTGCCTCTCCTGGTTTGTTCTTATTGGGGCGGCCTTCAAATGACTTGATAATGGACAGCAATCGACGCAGCGCTTGCCACAAAAATACTCGTATAGCCATTGTCATAACGTATCGTAAAATTGAAATGTGAAGTTACACACGTGTTTGTTTCTAAGTCAATTTCTTACAAGTCGTCATATTGTTAAAAAGAGTTTTAAAAAACTGGTATTTCTGGTGTAATTAATGGTTCTGACGACATGTTGTGGAATAGTGAAAATGAAGATGTGTTATCTGAGCCAGATATAAATGAAAAAAGTGATGATAGTAACGGAAGTGAGACTGCAGAATAGTCAGAGAAAAGAAACAATGAAATAATACATTGTAGGCCCAACGAAACCGTGGTATGTATCCAGTTGTCACAAATTTCTGTATACCTATATAACTTTTATATAATACTACATGGTTTCCCTTCCTTTCTGAATTCCTAGAAGCACTACTCGCATAATTCCCTCCCCAGTGTTTTCAAGCAAATTATTCGAGGAAAAAAAAAGGGGGAGGGGGAATTACGCGATAAAATACGGTCTATCCTCCAAGCTTTGAAGCCCACTTCTTTCTACAGATTCACCAGTACATCTTTCTGAAAGTCGTCCAGATTCAAAATCCGTTTTTCTGTCTTATGGTGTTTTCCGGGGGATATAAACAAGGGCTGCCCGGATTCAGAAGTGGTTATTTTACCTTGTTGCACTACGCGCGACAATGAGCGTTCACTTACATTGCATGCTTTAACTGTTAGCGCCCGGCTCTGTTTAAATACAATGTTCGCACGCACGAAACTTCTACTGAGGACAATTCTTTTAAAAAAGTGTAAACACTGAAAATAATAGCCCGCGCATCTGAATGCAATACTTTTCCTTTCGATTAACTTGTCTGTAAGCCACTTGCACCAGATTTTGTTAATGCCATGTTTGTTAGCAACAAAACGAGTTACAGTAATTATAA
Source organism: Tenodera sinensis (assembly GCA_030765045.1). Lineage (NCBI taxonomy): Eukaryota > Metazoa > Arthropoda > Insecta > Mantodea > Mantidae > Tenodera > Tenodera sinensis. The sequence goes on along the minus strand of CM060961.1, from coordinate 32,688,568 downwards.
GACACAGGTAACACTGTGACACTATGTCAGACATAGAACACGCATACGAATAAACTAGATTCCTTTTCCTTTCCTGCATACATCTCACTCCTTGAGAAGAAAGATAGTTGAGACGATAAAAAAACAATCATGATGCAAGGCAAGTGTCGTTTGCTATCGCTGAGCGCCGCGTTTCTTCAATCACTCATATACAGGCCACCTAAAATTTTGCTTCTTGGACAGTCAGCTTCAACATTTCTAGCTCTTTGCAATGGAATTCTTTGTAATAATGAGCCGTTGCTGGATTTGATGAGCGCAAAGAGAAAAATGAAAAGCAAATATTGCACTAGACAGCGCGTTACCGAACTGGGCAACGTCGCCTCTCTAGGATTGGCTACTTGCTCTCATACACCTTCTTCTAGCTCCGCCTCTTGTGCCTTCTTATTCCGTACAGCTTATAATTCACATAAAGTAATAAGAAATAATAAAAAGGAACGTAAAGAATTTAAGAAAGATTTGAAACAAGAAAGAGAATGTGATCCTAACACTCAGTGCAATATCTTTTTTCAAAATTTTAATATGAAAGAACTAAACATTGCAATAAATAATCTAAAAAACAAAAAGTCTCCTGGACTTGATCACATACATCCAGAGTTCATAAAAAACCTTGGAAAAACAGCAAAACAACTACTAAAACTCTACAATCTATCCTGGAAAACCACTGTGCCTGCTGGATGGCGAAAGGCAATAATTGTCCCACTCTTGAAGAAAGACAAAACAGCATCAGAAATAAAAAATTATAGACCAATAGCTCTTACTAGCATAATAGCAAAAGTGATGGAAAGAATGGTGTCAAACAGGTTAAATTGGTTTCTAGAATCAAAAAATTTAATTTCCCCATGTCAAGCTGGATTCAGAGAGTTCCACTCTACAAATGAACAACTCTTACTTCTCAGTCAAGAAATCAAAGACTCCTTCAATAGAAAAGAAGATAATTTATCAGTTTTTATTGATTTCCAAAGTGCATGTGAATCTATATGAAGAACAAAACTACTAAAGAAAGTAAAAAGAATAGGGATACAAGGTCCAATGTTTTCATGGCTATGTCATTTCCTAACACAACACTTTATTACTACCAGATATGGAAGAAACATATCTAAATACAAACAAGTACACCGTGGCTTACCACAAGGCGCAGTGCTCAGCACAACACTTTTTAATATATTTATTAACGATCTGCCACAACAAATACAAGAATCAGGTGTGAAGTGTGCACTATTTGCTGATGACTTAGTAATGTGGATTTCAAAACCAAAAAGCAAAAGTACAGAACTAGAAAAAACCATGCAACAATCCTTAACCAAATTACAAAGGTGGACCAAAGAAAATTTAATGACTGTTAATACAACAAAATCAAACTACCAAATCTTTTCACTAAGAAAAAAGCCACTAAAAATAAAACTAAATTTTGAGGGTCAACAATTACCAGAAACAAAGGAAGCAAAGTATTTAGGAGTTACATTTGATACTAAACTTACATGGACCAAACAAATAGAAAATGTAATACAAAGAGCAGAGAGGTGCCTTTCACTGTTAAAACGTCTAACAGGAATGAAGTGGGGATGTTCCAGAGCAACTCTTAACACAACATACAATGTACATATAAAGCCATTATTTACTTACTGCAGCGAAGTTCTTGTAACAGCAAACACAAAAAAGATTCAAATCTTTCAAAACCAAAGTCTGAGATTAATTACAGGTGCTATCAAAACCACACCAATAGCAGCTATGGAAATACTAACCAACCAATGTCCCATTGAATATGAAATAGAAAAAGCGGCTCTTATTCAACACGAAAAGTTGCTCAGACTCCCATTCAATACATGGCACAAGAGAAATTTTATACATACACTAAAGACTCAGGAGAGCTTTCTTTCCAAAATTCAAGACATCAAGAAGAATGTATACCTTCCTAATTCAAAGGAAAACTTCATATCTAAAGTCAATCCAACACAAACATTAGACATCACATATTATTTAAACCTGATAGAAGAAGTTAAAAAAAGTGATACTCCAACTAGTGTTCTAAAATTATTGGCATTAGAGACAATCCATACTAGATTTCCAGAACACGAATGGCTCCATATTTATATTGATGGATCATTAATATCAAACCAAGATGGAGCAGGTGCTGGTGTCACATGTCACCTCTTTTCCTATTACAAATCTTTAAGTTATGGAACTACAAACTTTGATAGAGAAATTGAAGCAATTCGAATGGCCCTACAAAATCTTTTGTACAGAATTTCACATTTTCAGCAAGCAGTTATTGTCTCAGATTCCAGGGCAGCAATTATAGCAATTACTTCCAAGTTGTCACCAAAAAACCAAACAATTATAGAATGTTGGAAAATCCTTACCCATCTAACAGCACTTCAAAAACACCTAGTCTTCCAATGGATACCAGCTCACTGTGGACTGAGTGGTAATGAGAAAGCTGATTTTCTTACAAAAAAGGGTACCGGCAATGTGCAGAAATCTATAGTTAATCTACCATTTTATGCAGCTAAAAGATTAGTCCCTCTGAATTCAAAAGAATTATTGAAAAATATTACTATGAAAAATCAAAGAATAAAAGATGGGAACTACCAGACATTCAAACAGTAATTCCTGAGTATCCTCGAAAAACAGCAGTTGCAACCTTCAGATTGATTACAGGACATGATTGTCTGGCAAAACGTTTAAACAGAATTGAGATATATTCTTCACCACTCTGTCCTCTATGTGATCTGCAAGAGGAAATGGATTGAGACCACCTTCAAATATGCCCGGCCACTTCTAATGCCCCATCCATCAGTGAAAAATATTGGAGAGCAAGAGGATTAATGACTTCATTGTCAGAAATCCAGCATTAGCTAACAACAACAACAACTTTCCTGCTTGTAGCTGAAGGGAGAAGTGGTATAAAAAGGTGTTTTTGCACCAACTGGATATAACCATATACAATTGTTTGGTAATTTGGAGAGCTCTCTAAACCCACACAGGACAATGACCGACCTTGACTTCAGACTATAAATAGCTCGCAGCCTAATTGAACAATACCACGTTGGGGGTTGAAAATCCAAAATCCCCGCACCCCTCAGACTTCAAGGAAAATATTATCTTAAAAGGATACCACCAACAGCAAAGAAGTCCTGCCCACCTCGAAAGTGTTTCGTGTGCCCCAAGAAGGGAATTCGCGAATGTGGAGATGTACCTACCCTTATGTGTTTATCCCTGTTTTGAGGTAAATTACTGCAGAAAGAACATATTAAGGTAAGCCAATAAAGTATATGACTTTACTTAAATGTTTCATAAAGGGAAAACTAAAATAAGTTGAGTTGGATAAGGGATGAATAAGGGTTAAATGCTTAAACGCACAGGACGTGTATACACATCCATATCGCTCATCCGTCATTTTAAATGGACGTGATTTCACGTCCATATCCCTCAAGAGGTTAAGGACCCTATATCTAAAATCTCTACCACTTTACCCCATGCATCACTGTTGCCGAATAACTAACATGGAAAGGATAAAAGTGAATTCTGAGCATCACTTCCGCAGATCCAGTTTTCATGCACTTTTGTATAAAACCTCCTCATACACTTACTTTTGTTTTTACTGCTACCTAGATTGACTTAGATTTACATTTGGAGTAAGTCTACTTAGCTCTATAATTCCCACTTTCTGCTCCCAAGATCTACCTGAAAAGGGTCTCTTTAATAAATTATCTACAGAATTTACCATGTTGGTAGGACAACACAATATGTGGATTTCCAATAAAAAGTAAAAGGGGGAAAGGAATCTGCCACATATGAGTACCACATCAGCCTAAAACCAACACTTGGCTCAGAGCAGCTATGTGAATCCTAGTGCACTCAACCTGGAAAGGAGGAAAGCCCCACAGAGCATGCAGTCAAAATTTCACAGTAAAGTCCTTCTCTCTGAATGAGATAATAGGAGCTGAATTCCATTCAGCATCTGATACTTTACTTTGTAACTGTGGCAGTTCGTGTTCTTTGGAGAGAGCACTACAAAATGTTGTTGCTGTTAGCTAATGCTATGAAGTCATTAATGCTCTTGTTCTCCAATATTTTTCACTGATGGATGGGGCACTAGAAGTGGCCGGGCATATTTGAAGGTGGTCTCAATCCATTTCCTCTTGCACATCACATAGAGGACAGAGTGGTGAAGAATATATACCAATTTTGTTTAAATGTTTTCCCAGACAATCATGTCCTGTAATCAACCTGAACGTTGATACTGCTGTTTTTGAGGATACTCAGGAATTACTGTTTGAATGTTTGGTAGTTCCCATTTTTTTTTAATTTTTCATAGTAATATTTTGTAATAATTTTTTTGAATTCAGAGTTGACTAATCTTTTAGCTGCATAAAATGGTGGATTAACCTCTTGAGGGATATTGACGTGAAATCACGTCCATTTAAAATGGCGGATGAGCGATATGGGCGTCCTGTGCGTTTAAGCATTTAACCCTTATTTATCCCTTATCCAACTCAACTTATTATAATTTTCCCTTTATGAAACATTTTAGTAAGGTCTATATACTTTATTGGCTTACCTAATATGTTCATTCTGCAGTGATTTACCTCAAAACAGGGATAAACACACAAGGGTACGTACCTCTCCACATTCGCGAATTCCCTTCTTGTGGCACACAAAACACTTTCGAAATGGGTGCTGTTGGTGGTATCCTTTTAGGATAATGTTTTCCTTGAAGTCTGAGGGGTGCAGGGGTTTTGGATTTTCAACCCCCAACGTGGTATTGTTCAATTAGGCTGCGAGTAATTTATAATCGGTAGTCAAGGTCGGTCATTGTCCTGTGTGGGCTTAGAGAGCTGTCCAAATCCCCAAACAATTGTATATGGTTATATCCAGTTGGTGCAAGAACACCTTTTTATACCACTTCTCCCTTCAGCTACAAGCAGGAAAGAATACGTATGTATTTCAACAAAGAAAGACACGGACTCTACTCAGTTACGAAACTCGCGTAAGCAAAGGTTGTAATGTTGATCTATTCTGATGACTCAAGAGATCACGCATGCAGTAGCGCTTTATTACACAGTATGCTGACGCATAAGCCACACATACAATGGGTGTTTCTTTACTGTATCTTTCCGAGAACTTATATTAGATGCGTTCGACAGAGCAAAGTTGACTTTTCACCACAGTGAAACAAAATTGTGCCATTTCAACGTTTTGTAAATACAACTCAACTTTGCTGATGACGTACATTTATACTGCAAATAACGAGTTTTATACCAGTTTTTGTTTCATTAAAATAACTTAATATTTACACAAAATACAGCTGTGTATATACGAAGCGCATTTAACAATTTAAATGCTAGCAGTTCTCGGCTCGCGGACGTTTTAAATGGCCATCGCTCAAGAGGTTAACTATAGATTTTTGTACACCACTGGTACCCTTTTCTCATTACCACTCAGTTCACAGTGAGCTGGTATCCATTGGGAGACTAGGTGTTTTTGAAGTGCTGTTAGATGGGTAAGGATTTTCCAACATTCTATAATTATTTGGTTTTTTGGTGACAACTTGGAAGTAATTGCTATAATTGCTGCCCTGGAATCTGAGACAATAACTGCTTGCTGAAAATGTGAAATTCTGTACAAAAGATTTTGTAGGGCCATTCGAATTGCTTCAATTTCTCCATCAAAGTTTGTAGTTCCATAACTTAAAGATTTGTAATAGAAAAAGAGGTGACATGTGACTCCAGCCCCTGCTCCATCTCGGTTTGATATCAATGATCCATCAGTATAAATATGGAGCCAGCCGTGTTCTGGAAATCTAGTATGGATTGTCTCTAATACCAATAATTTTAGAACACTAGTTGGAGTACCAATTTTCTTAACTTCTTCTGTCAGGTGTAAATAATATGTGATGTCTAACACTACAAAATAAATAGGTAAACATCCATTTTGTTTGCACAATGGCTCACTCTTAAGAGAATAGGTGTAATGTTGGTGCAATTTTTACTTTATGTTGTTTCACATTATCATAGGCCACCTCTGACAAGAAGTCAAACTGAGATTATTATATATATTATGATCAGTTTACTTTTGCTACAAAGCAAGACAAGACAAAGACAAGAATTTGTAAGAATTGATGAAATTTAGGTGTATGAAGCTTGTTACTGGGTTGTTCCCTGCAACCATTGCCATTAAGATTTCTTTGCAAAATTCACTATTACATAATGTATGCTGCCCCTGCAGCTGTGTAAGTAGTACCTGTCTTTTTCAACACTTGTCTATTCCTAGGACATAGTTTGCCTTGATATGTTCACTTTGAGATTTCCTAACAGAACCTAAAAGTTTATCAAGTTTGGCAGATCTGACTGCCCCTATGGTCTAGTGATTAGCATGCTAGCTTCCAAATCCTGAGGTCCAGAGTTTGATTCCTGGCTGGAGAATAGGTACTCTTCTTTAGCAGATTACTGTCCATCCTCCTAGACTCTGAAGGTATGAGTGAAATTGACGTTTAAATACACTGTGTAGACTTCAGTGGTCGGTGTCCATCATATCTGAGTCTTCTGGGGAAGGTCGCAACTTGCTTATGACGAGTGTCAACATTTTGCCCCTCCCCTCTCCCGGCCCTGAAACAACACTCATCATAAGCAAGACACAGCCTTCCCCAGAAGACTCAGATACGATTGATGTTTAAACTGATCTGCACCAAATATTTACAGGCTTTCAATTACATATATGAGTAGGTTAAAGTCATAATAGATCATTAGAAGATACAACATAACCTATAAAACTGCCAAATGCAATTAATGACACTGCAGAAGAATGAGTTGGTGTAAAAGTGCAGAAACTTACCAGGAAATACAAACTCAGGGATGTTTATAATTTGCACAAAACTGGGCTGTTTTTACTTTATTCCCCAGCAAAACTTTATCATTCAAAAGTGATGACTGCCATGGTGGGAAGCATAGTAAAATGAGCTTAAGAGTTTTGTTTGGAGCCATTACTCTGAGAAGCTCCACCCTCTTTTGATAGGAGGGCCCAGAAGCATTTTACTTTAAAAAATTTGTGGTCATTGCCAACTTCTTAAAGTGTCAATAACTTGAATAACGTCTGATCTTTTTCAACAGCATTTGGTTTCTCTGGAGGCAAGAATGTGGGAACCAAAAAAGGAAAATGCTTATTTTCATTGACCATTGGCCAGCACATCCTACAAATGTACATCTGAGGTATCTTCAATTGGAGTTCTTTCCAGATAACTGTACTAGTAAACTGCAGCCAATAGAATTGGGGTTATACATACTTTCAATGCTCTTTGTTCAGAGAGTTTCAAGCCTGATGGATGCCGGCAAGGGTTCTGCAACTTACATGGTGCCAATCTTGGATGCACTCCATTTCACTGCCAAGTCATGAAAGGCTGTGAGGTAAGCAGTCGACCATCTCTAACTGCTTTTTAAAAGCAGGATTTTCATAGAATTGTACCAACTCCCACTTTTCAAGACTTACTGAAGGTGAATGAGCTGTGATTACTACTGAGGAAAGAGATATGGAGGAGTTCATGGCAGAACGAAAGACAACCAAATACACCAGTGATGAAGAGGAATGTGAAAATGAAGAGATGTCTACCAGTGCTGAGGCATATGGAAGAGTTCATGGCAGAACGAAAGGCAACCAAACCCACCAGTGACAAAGAGGAATGTGAAAATGAAGAGACGTCTACCAGTGCTGAGGCATATGGAAGAGTTCATGGCAGAACGAAAGGCAACCAAACCCACCAGTCACAAAGAGGAATGTGAAAATGAAGAGATGTCTACCAGTGCTGAGGCATATGGAAGAGTTCATGGCAGAACGAAAGGCAACCAAATCCACCAATGACGAAGAGGAAGAATGTGAAAGTGAAGCAGTCTACCAGTGCTGAGGCATATGCAGCAGTAAGCTTTGTATAGATTTTCATCTGTTGAGGAGAGTGAAAATAATTTTGACAACTTGCATGAACTTGAAAGACATATAGAAGATATAAGAAATAAAATGTCCAAACAGAAATCCATTTTAGATTATTTTGGTTAGAAGCAGTTATTGTTTTCATTCGTATTGTTATTCTACACTATATAGTTATTACAATTTAAATGTTTCATGCAGAGAAAGAATATTAATTACATCCTAGCTAACTTCATATTCGCATGAAGAATAGCCATATTAAAAGAATGTAGGTATTACTGATACTTGAATGCACTTCAACTAGCCAGTGAATAACCAGAATTACGAAGTCAGAACAATATAAGCAATTAGTTGCTACTCTGAAGTACTAGCAATAAGAGTAAAACAATCTACCAGGTGAAAGATACTGCTTTGGCCGTACGTTAACCAGGGATTCTACCTGATTGCAACAAATATGTCCAATACAATTATTGTCAATAAAGAACCATTTTGCCGAAAAAATAATTTGTGTAAAATATTTGGAGCCATCTAGCTTCTTGATGAATGGATATAAATGGTTTGTTATTTCACAACTATTGCACAAACAATGCTGTAATGCATTTCTACCTTAATTCAAATGAATTTAATGTTAAATGTCATGCCAAGATTAATTTCTAAGCAAGATTTGCCAACGTCATATTAACATTAAATTGTGACTAAATTCATTTGAATTTAAATAAAAAGACATTACAGCATTGTTCACACAATGTTTGCACAACAGTCAAATAATACACCATTTATATCCATTTGTCAACAAGCTAGAGGGCTCTGAATATTCCAAATACTTGACACAATTTTTTTTTTCAGAAAAACAGTTCTTTATTGACAATATTATGTTGGACATATTTGCTACACTCATCATGTAGAATCCCTGGTTAATGTATGGCTGAAGCAGTATCTTCCACCCGGTAGAATACTGACAATGAGCATTTGGGAAATGTTAACCTCTTTCTCATAGCATTTATATCTATGCAAGTGGTTTCCCATTATTTACAGTTTCTCCCTGTCCATACTATTATTCCCCTGACTTCTTCAAAAGAGCAAAAGAGGGATAAACCTGTGAGTGTGTGAGTGTGTGTGCGTGTGCGTGTGTGTGTGTGTGTGTGTGTGTGTGTGTGTGTGTGTGTGTGTGTGTGTGTGTGCGTGTGTGTGTGTGTGTGTGTGTGTGTGTGTGTGTGTGTGTGTGTGTGTGTGTGTCCATGCATATGCTTGTATACTCTTGATTTATTTGCTAGCTTACCTACCTGAAAATGCTATTTTCACAAGGATGTTACTATGTTTGTTTCTGCAGAAAAGCTTAAACAATGCAATCCATTTGGAGTGTTTGTCTCCAAGAAATCCCATAACACTGTCTCCAGAAAATGTGAAATGCTTCTTTATGTTTACCAGCAGGAACCAAATATGTTTCAATATTGCTTTTAATTCCGTGACACTTTCTTGGACTGTCTCAGGATATGCTACCATAGCTGTCACCAAAGCGATTGCTGTAACCTATAAACAATGATTGTAATAATTTGGGTCATATGCACAGAATAAACAAATTTGCTATACTTTTGGTATTCCAATTTTAATTTAAAAACATCAGAAAGTTTCAAGACATGAAATGCTGTAACAACAGATGGCATAAAACATTTCATAGCAAAATTTTAACTGTTATTTTATAAGCTTATGTTCAAACATATTTTAGTATAACAGAAAATATAAAAGATTAAAGGATTTAAAAAGCCCTGGTACTTCAATACAACACATTGGTGTTATAACCCTCGTGTAAGAAAGTTTTGCATTATTTTCTTTCAACATTATAATCAAAATTGTTGGAGGATATATTAAGCAAATGCAAAAAGGGAGAAAGTTGCTAAGATCACAAATAATCAATCAACAAATATTTTACAATTGAGGAGCGTTTTTTCAAAACCCAATAGATGCACAAAATGCGTTTCTGAGAAAAACATTTTTTTCTATTTATTGGCAATACTAATTTTTTAACACAGCAACTGTATTAATCATTCAATTCTCCTTCCTGGTACTGTTTCATTGAGTGTAAAAAGAAACAAATAGCATAGTTTAACAGGTGCAAATTTGGGGTTTGAAAATGTGGAGTTTTTTCAAAAGCCGAAAGATGCTGATTAACTTCTCTGCGTGAGCGAGAAATTTAGACATGAACTTTCGTTATTTTTGTCATTTATTGTTTTCATTGCTTTTTATTTCTGCATTTATTATTTTTTATTTATTTTCACCTCTTTATAATACATAATGTACTATGCAACCAACATATTAATGTTTATAAGGATTATTTTATTAAGTAGAAGCTTAGAAACTAAGTACTGGTACATTGACAATATTATATTTTGTTTTATTTATATAACAAACATATTGAATACACACAAAGAAATTTCAAACAATATGTTGTTGTTTTCTAGTGCCTTGCATCTGGCAATGAAGCCATTAGCATTCGTGCTTTCCAATACTTTTGAACTGTAGTTTCTTCTGATCTTAATGCTTCACAGGTCTTCAAGTGGTCTTCATTCATTTCTGCTGGATCGTTGCACAGGACACATATTGGTGAAGCTGAGATACCTATTCTGTAGAGATGACTTGCTAAGCAGTCGTGATTTGTCAGTAGTCAACCGCTGTTTTCCTTGGTCTCTGGGGGATTATATCTGGGTTGGAAAGTAGTGTAATCCATTTTTTATCTTTGGCATTTGTTTCTATTTCTTGTAGGTATGAATGAGAAAATTTTTTATAGTGATCAAGCGTTTTATTGAGGAATATGAGAAATTGAATTTAGACTTTTGTTTTATTGCTGTGCCTTTCTTTGCAAGTGAGTCTGCAGCTTCATTCCCCATGACTCCACAGTGTGCTGGAATCCATTGGAGATGAACAGTCTTATTAACTTTCTGGAGTTGTGTTAACATTTTGTAGCATTCTCTAATTTTTGTTGACTTCTTTGTAGTATTTGAACATATTCCCTGAATTGCAGCTTTAGAATCTGAAAGAATTACTGCCTTGTTAAATTTATTTAAGGGAAGATTTAATAATTGTCGGAGAGCAATATGAATAAGTAAGCTTTCACCTCTATTAGTGCTTGTACAGTCTGTACATGGTTCTTAGTTCGTTTCTCTTTTCCACATCTGCCTCTGTCTTACTCTTCACCAGTCCCATTTTGCAGGTTGAGCATGTGTCAGTGTGTGGTATGCGGAATGAAAGACTGAAGAAGTTGTAAAATATGTTTTTATATTTTGACAATGAGCAGACTGGTAGATTTCTTAGTCTTCTTTCGTTGCAGAAGTTGGTCCACATTTTTCTGATATTAAGTTCTGGAGTAAATATCCTCTAATTGATTTTGCTCTTCCATAGTGGCTTTCTCTACATCTGTACTTCTTAATGTCTTGTTTTATAGCAGGAGTAACACCCTTCTGTAATATTCCTGTTCTGTCACCTCCTCTGGTTTCTTCTTTGGTGCATTCCCAAATAAGTGAAATTTTCTAGCCAGGAGAGATAATCTAACTTTTGACACCCCTGTGATTCCTTGGAAACTTTAGTTTTAGGATTTCAAGGAGTGCACTCGAGACCACGTGAACATTTAATTTCTGGAGTATGAGCTTTCCTTGACTTGCATTTTGATTTCCTTTCCTTGTTTTTGCAATTCCTACCTCCAGCGCATTCTACAACTGGTACAGTTTCACAATCTGAGCTCCTGTCCATTGTGCATAGTACAGTGCAGTGTCTCAACTAAGAATAAAAATGCCATGTAAGTATAACAAAGCTTGCAGAAGCACCTGCCTGCTGTGCAAGGGGTCCCAGGTTCGGTTCCCAGTATGGGGGTAGGAATTTTTCTCCAGCCAAGATTATTCATCCTTCCTTGAGTCTGGAAGTATGAATGAAAGTGTGAATGTGTGTGTGAATTCAACATATAAAAACCCAGACCCGACTGCAAGCTGTTTAAGACAATGTGTCCAAATTTGGTGAAAACATGTTCTGAAAGTGTCTTATTTTGTAAATTATGTGAAATTAAAGTTGCAGAGGAACAGTTTATCATGCAACAATATATTGGGTGAGAGAAGAATTTATTAGCTGTCGAAAATGAAAAGAAACGGAAAAAAATATCTCAACTATTGCTAACAGGGCCTGCTTCCATGTCAAATAGCAAGTCATTTTCATTTTATAAAGAATTATGTGAAGGGTTTGTGAGTGTGAATATTCCACTAGAAAAACTCGGCAATTTTATATTATGTGATTACCTGGAACACTACACTGGTCACACGATTCCAGATGAATCCATGTTGCATAAAGGCTACTTAATAAAGTGTTATAATGACACATTAAACAAAATATATGAAAGTGTGAATGTGAAAAAGATTTTCATATCGATTGATGAGACTACAGATGTGAAAGGTTGGTACGTAGCTAATGTAATGATAGGGATCCCAGAAACGGATAGTCCCAGACAAATTTTTCTCCTAACCTCAAGAGATTTTGGGTTAATCACACTCAGTTATCCAAACTTTTCAATAAAAGCATGTGTTTACTCTGGTCTAATGCTGTACAATTAAATATTTCAAAGACAAGGCCTCTAATGTAGCTCTGCCCTGCAACCCAATTTAATGCAAGGTGCATGTGGTTGACAGCATGAATATATTATTGTGACTATTTTCAGATAGTGAGTGACGTGGTGAATAGCTTTGATAGGGGAGATGCTATGGCAATTAGGAGTGCACAGGACCTGTTTTATGATCCTGAACTGCAAGGTAAATCGGCAGCATTAAATCAAATTTTTCATTTTTGCCAAGATCATATTAATGCTACAATGTTTTAAGATGTTGGCAATGTCAGAAGATGGAGTATCTGCTGTTGGTATATAATATTGTTCAATACAAATTTTGTCAAACTGATTCTGAACACATTTCCTGTTGCAATCTGTTGTCTGAGGCTTCCCTCTTCAAATTATTTTATCTACTTCAGCACCGAAGCAACTGACATTTCAATAGCAGTTCTGTTGCATCAAATTGCGACAGCTGTTGCACATCTATAACAATGCAGCTGGATTCTCTAACCTGATCATAACATAAAAAAAGCAGAGGAGGTGATAATGAAAATTGATGCAATTTTTTGCAAATGAACGTTGTCATTGCTTGATATTGAAAATTGTTATGCACATGATTGGTTGATCTCAACCAAGTCACGTATGAGTGGAATAGTCATCAAATATGACAAGCTTCAATTTGAGAGTGCAAGTTTTCCTAAATCTATGTCTACATGCTGTGACATATTTAAGCTACTTGCATAACAGCATTAGTGGGCCAAGGCCTACTTCGTGGCTGCTGCACCCTCTATCTCTGTCCACACAGAAAATTATGGATAGAGTACAGTAATTAAAGTGGCATGCAGAAGTACTACATTTCCATCAAATAGTTCAAGAGGACTCCAAGAACCTTATACATCTTAATGCATCTTGTACTGACCTCACAACAAGCATTAATTCTCATGCTGGTAACAAGCTGTGAACATTGGCTCCCTCACAATGCTATGGAGATATACGTGATATATTCTTCACCACTCTGTCCTCTATGTCATCTGCTAGAGGAAATGGACCGAGACCACCTTCAAATATGCCCAGCGATTTCTAACACCCCATCCATCAGTGAAAAATATTGGAGAGCAAGAGGATTAATGATTTCATTGTCAGAAATCCAGCATTAGCTAACAACAACAATGCTATGGAGATGGCCGTGCCACACCTTGCATGCACTTATCCTCTTCAATGCTGAACAGCATGACCATAGGCAGTAGCATAAGCAGATGAATTTTCTAATTTGCTGCCCAACTGGGTGGCTAGCACTAACATTTGCAGAAACAGACATGTAAGTTGTGTTATACATCATGATATGGTTTATACAAAAAAACCACTAAACCAAGATATGTTTTTAAAATGGAAGTGTATAAATTTGCATCCTATTAACTTCTCATTTCCTTAATATTGTAACAAAGACGACAATTTGACAAATCCCACTTCTGACACCATTGTGACAAAATGACAGTCTTCAATTAGTTTTTTTCTGTCACTTTATTCTCCTTCAGAACTTTTGCACGAATATATAGTTCTCCTCTCTTTGCTAACAGTCTTCAGTCCTTGGCGATGTTACAACTATTTTCTTCTCGTATACTTAACACGCAATTTTCTGTTTTTCAGTTCTCTCTGTCTCACAAAAATTAACTGACGATACTATCACTCATTGTTCATTAACTGCTTCACTATCTTCTTTCATGACTTGCAGGTTCTCTCATGACTGTACAGAGGTATTTTTTAGAGGTGGCGCGTGACCTTGTCACTCGCGCATATCCGAGCATCATGCAAAGCGATGGTGGGGGTAAGTTTCCACCAGCAGCCAGCTGGCTAGTGGGCTGCAAGTCGAAGAGATACTAACCAGACACCCCTTTTATCTTGCAATAGGCAAGTGGACTCGACCATGAACTACTGCGCAACATTACGACACACGCCACCTCTAAAAAATACCTCTGTACACACACACACACACATGCCCAAACTCAAAACTGGCTGCTGTGATGACTCGTGTCTGTAACTACTAAAAACTGATTGCTCTCATTGCCTTGCCTCCTTATGACTAGAGCCTTTCTCTAACTTCACCTTTTCTGGAATCTCTACAAATGCGCCAGCTGCTGGACGCTTCACGAATAACCTTGAAAATCCTTTGTGTTGCAGCTCAGATTGTTGTCACATGTGCAGCCTGACCTTGAGCACCTTTGGTACATGCACTGCCTGTGTAGCAGGGCAACCTGGCCCTGAATCTTCGCTGTGTTGCCGTCGTCTGATGTCACAATTTGAACAACTCCAATCAAACTTAAAATTTTTTTCATTTACACAATATTATAAATAGTAAGTAGTTTATGTGTGATTGATGAATATATTCAATTAAAGCAGTTGATTCAAAAATAATAATTATTATACACTGGTTGTAGTTTATGAAACTATTCTGAAAATTTTTTAATTAACACATAATGGCTTTATTTCACTAACATTTACCTACAGACTTTCGAAGTATTCTCCCTCTGATGAAATACAATTATTCCAACGATTTATCCATTGTTCGAAACACTCATTGAACCCATTTTTGAACAGTCTGTTCAGGATACAACATTGTTCAACTCCTTATCACTTTGAAAATGGCGACCACGAAGCTCCTGTTTCACTTTAGGGAAGAGGTGAAAATTGCATGGTGCGAGATCCGGAGAATAAGGTGGATGAGGCATGATCTCAATGCCCATTTCTGCGATGACATCTTGAGTTGCACGAGCTCGATGAGCAGGGGCATTAACCTGATGCAAGATCCATCCTCTCCTTGCGAGATCTGGTCGCTTTTCTGCGATTTTTTTCTTCAGTGGCCCCTTCAGTACGTCACAATAGTAAGCAGCAGTTACTGTGCATTGATTAGTTACAACATGATCATACACAATAGCCTGTTTGTCAAAGAATATGAGATGCATGACCTTTTCTGCACTTTTCTGAACTTTTGCTTTCTTAGGCCTAGGGCTCGATGAATGTTTCCACTGCAAACTCTCCTGTTTTGTTAATGGATCCTAATGGTGGAACCACCTCGTTTATACCACTCAAAGACTTGTGTTTTGCCTAAAGCTTGGTCCTTGTATGCTTGCTGCACCATTTCAAAGGTTTCCGTAGGAGTTTTGTGAAACAGAACACAAAACTTTATTGATATGCGTTACTGCAATTTCAGTTCCATGGTGGGTGCAGTAAACACGACCTCACATATCGGGCTCTAACCCCCAACTGATTCACTCTGCATGACTGGCACTCACAGTACTGCTACAGGAAGGATTCAGCTTTCCACCACTAGCAGCCATGGCGCCCCAGGGCAGTTTATTTAAACACAATTAAACAGTTCGGTTATTTATTGAAGGACCCTCATAATTACCTTCATCATCCTCCTTTATCCTATTACAGTGGTTTCCTTTCAGGAAGGTCAATGTGCACACAGGAAGAGATACCACATACTGACTCTTCCTCTCAAACTCCCCAGCACCATTTTTTGCCCATGCAAATTCATAATGTATTTTTTAATTTAAAAGGTGAGTCAATAACACTGGACAACACTTACAACATAATTTTCCAGAATGCGTTTCAAAGGTTAACTTTCCTCCATTGTCAACTGCACAATTACTGGGTTTCCATGGTGTTTCATGGTGCGGATGGCGATGCTTCTTCTTGTAACGGTTCAATAAACTTGCTGAAAATATCTTTCTGAGGAATGTCGAAATTAAATACTCGGTTTCTATTTTTTAAAATGAAGATTTGTTCCCATGTGGACAGTTCTTGTTTTCTGGTTATGTGTTTGAGAAGTTTCGGTTCTAGCTTTATGTTATGATTTTTTGTCCAAAAGTGAAATGCAACTGCTGATTTTTCTAATTGTTTACTCTTGATGTTCCCAACGTGTTCCTTGGATCTAATTTCTAAATTTCTTTTGGTTTTTCCTATGTATATTTCATTACAATTTTTGAATGTCATTTTTGTTTTTGCTGCTGTGAGAGTTGTAGTTTCTTTTAATAATTTTTTCTTTTCTGCTCGTTTTACTTTTTTATCTACTAATTCTTTGGGGAGGCCATTTTTTGTGCTATTTCAATTATTTTGTAATATTCTGTTTTGTATTCTTCTGCTGAAAGAGGGATGTTCACCAATCTATGTGTCAAACTATTGAAAATTGCTTGTTTGTGGCTTCTTGGATTATAACTATTAGCGTTTATGTAGTTGTCTGTCTGCGTTGGTTTTCTGTATTGTTTATAAAATCACATGTGTTACTCATAATTATTACTCATTTAATATTCACTTTATAGCCAATTCATTGTCAATGTTTGTAGTACAATATATTATAATAAGAGTTTTGAGAATCTTAACTGCATCAGCAACAGCAATTTAATGCATGAGCTGCACACTGATTAAATTTAATTGGTTAGAACATTCCCGCAAATTTTACCACTGTCACTCTGCAAAATCAGCCTTTGTACAAGAAAGGAAATGTTGGTTAATAGTTCAATAATGATGGGAGGTTTTTTGAACTAGTGAGGTTGAACATTGAAGATAAGTTTTGTTTACATTGCACCTAACTTTCGAAAATTATGCCATGTTTTGAGAACGAAAGTTCCACTGAAATATGTTTCGAATGTCAAAAGTGAGGTAATATGACCGCCTCTGTAGCACAGTTGGTAGTGTGCCTGCCTCTGGTGTGGAGGACCCAGGTTCAATCCCCGATACCAGCATGGGATTTTTCCCCTGCTTGGAGGTCTGGTATAGGGTGCACTTAGCCTCACCCCTGTATTATTTACTGTACATTGAAAGAAGCAAAAGACTCAAAATGAAAATGCCTGGGTGTTCATTGTATGTCAAGAGATATAAAACTGAAAATGTATCTTCATTATAAAATTTAATTATTTTGAATTCATTGTTTCACTCATTGATAAATTGGTTCAGTATTTCAACATTGCTTCAACATTATTTAAATAAAAGAATTATGTGAAATGAGTAAGTTTAATAAACATAATCCAAAACACATATTCTACTTCAAAATAAATTTTAGTTAAATTCTGCATACAACAAAACATTTTCCCTATAATTAATTCTATATTTAGTACATTTTAATTCATTGTAATTAATTAATGTACTTACAGACCCATCAAATTACAAAATTCTGGGTAATTTGCAGTCTGCATTTAGATTTGAGGTTGTAATCTTAGCATTTAGATTATTACATAATTTTACATATTTTGTTGATATTACATATTTCATTACATATTTTGATATTTTTTGTTACATAAATATGTACATATTTCGCACCTTGATATTACATAAAAATCCGGACTTTAGTGATAAGGAGCATTGCCAACGACAATGCTGTTTTGTAATAATCCAGATATTAGTTGTTTTTGCACTCACTTGGTGTAGTTTCTGTAGTTAATTTAGTTGTGGTAATCTGACGTTTAGGATTTGGAACCGTAAATGAGGCAGGCACCTGGAATAATCAGCATGCATAATAATAAGGCGTTACCCAGCACTGTTACTTGCATACACTCCTGGAACATCTTCACTCTGCCAACACTTGGAAACTGAGTAGTGCACATGAATCCAGGTTCCATCCGTGTATATCACTGGCTTTTTACCCCCACATTTATTTCTTCAAAATTTCTAAGAAATGATGCTCTTTGAGCTACTATATCAGGGTGTTTGCTCAGTACACTTCTTTTATTATTTCACTTTCTAAATCAAAATCTAATACATTTCACTACTTGCCTAAGTGTTTCTTTACCCCCGGTGGATTTAATCTCTTTCATGCAAAAGTTCCATAATTTTTAAGTGTAGAAATTTCTTTTTTAACCTCATAATACTCCTGATACTTTCTTTTAATGATGCAGTTGCCCATTTCATCCAAAATGGTTTTATTTGCAGGATGTTTACCAATCTTATCAGGCGATATTATTTTGCTTGCCCCACTTTCTACAAGCTGGCCCTCTTTTCCAATCTTGCATATTGTTGTCTTGCTGCAGCCGGTAGAAGCAATGGCGTGTTCAGTAGCATTTGTAATTGGTACTTTTTGACCTCCTTTCTTTTCATCACAAAAATTAACATTATAAATAATATGCCCAGCTTGCTCGTGAATACCTTTATTTCCTTTATGTTCCATCACTAGCATGATCACTGTGAATACTATGCTGCATGTCACTAAATCAGACTATACACCATTTTGTGATGTATTCGTTTCGTCATCGCATTAGTCTGCCTGCTTGCTACTTCCAATGCAGGGCTACACCGGCCTTGGTCAGGCAATAAATATTTCTATGGCAGTAGCTATTTCACTTCTTTAAGACTTACTTTTGGAATCTTTTGGCATTTAAGTTGAAATTTAAATAAAACTTATTTAAAATAATTCATTAATTGTTGCCACTTAAGTCTATCACTTACCATAGATTCTGTCAGATCCTTGTTCAACGGTGGTGGTATCACTGCAGTTTCCTGGGGTAAAAAGTTTTTCCAGATAAGGAATACATAAAACCTCTGGAAAACCGTCACAATCCATTCAGCATGAGTAGCACTTCCATAATGTACTTCCATATCAGCTTCACAGTTGAAAACTGGCACGTTCCAAACTAAAATAAAACACATATGAAAGGAACATTTGTTCTTACTGGATTCTGGAGGAAAAAAATGATCAGTATCATTATCACACATTTATAATATGAAATTTGTTTATGCCTGCCAATGGATATTTTATGTATTCATATATAAATGTGAGACAGAATATTGTAAGACCCCAAAAGGAAATCATTTATGTAAATATTTATTGCAAATGTAATTTATTTTTGGTGTTGATACGAATTAGTTGAGTAACGAAAACGTGTTGCTATTGTTCATTGTTACAAAAAATTAAGTTTGTTTAAAAATGTCATAAATGTTAAGTTTTGCATTTAAATTTAATATATATATGTTGTTAGCTAATGCTGGATTTCTGACAATGAAGTCATTAATCCTCTTGCTTTCCAATATTTTTCACTGATGATATATTTAATATATATATATATATATAAAAGAATTATATGTGTTTAATATTAAAAGCGAAGGGAGAATAGCTAAAGATCGCTTCCCTAACAATACGGGAACTATTTGATGAACGCATACGCGGATGTATACAACAAAGATAGCATCATGTAAAGTGGCGCTGGATTGTTAATAGCA
Organism: Tenodera sinensis; assembly: GCA_030765045.1. Lineage (NCBI taxonomy): Eukaryota > Metazoa > Arthropoda > Insecta > Mantodea > Mantidae > Tenodera > Tenodera sinensis. The sequence goes on along the minus strand of CM060961.1, from coordinate 32,668,818 downwards.
TATGTATGTTTGAGATGTGAAGACATGTTTCTATAACGCGCGTGGAAGTGGGTAGAAAAGACTTTAGAAAAGTGGAAAGACTATCAATGAAATAGAAATAGGTGCGACGAAAGATAATTCAATTGTAACGACGAAAAAAGTGGTAATAAAGTAATATATTATAGTGAAATTACATCGAGTGTTTATTCACTCCATCTAGTACCACGCCCTGAGAGAAATAATAGTCTCATGCACAATCCGAAGCAATTTAATTATAAAAACAGCACCAAATGCTTTAATTTGTTGATTAGGCTACATCACTTTTCAACTCATCATGCCATATAGCTGGGATCGGTACGCAGGCAAATACAGTTTAGATGTCATTGATCAGCATACAAAATGTCTATTGTCTAATATCATTATAGAAAAAAAAAGGTATATATTTAAAATATATTCAAAGACATGTTAGGAGAAGATGAACAACTGAAGCTTCTGAAAGACATGATGACTTATTAACAAGAACTTTGATTTCAAATAATTTTACTGTTGATAGTGCTAATTCTGTGTTCACTCTGTTTAATATGTGTGCAGCTGTACATCTAAGTTAATAAAATATTTCATTACAACTGATAAGAATATATACATTTCTTTATGGCTATAGTCATTATAGCTGTTTTATGGTCAACTGCTTAGAAAGTGCCTAGATTATTTGTTTTACAAATCCTCCACCACTGCACTGTACATCCTGGTGCATTCTAGCCATGTGGCCTCTCCAATTACAATTGGTCCTTCTAGCATTGGTGGTCGTGTCCTCTAACCCATTCCTTCATCTCAGCTCTTTGTTCATTATCCTGTCCCCCAGGTCAACACCCAGTAGTCTGCTTTCCATTTTTCTCTGGTTTACTTGTACTGTCTGGATCTGTGCTTTGGTGAATGTCCCGGTTTGGCTTTCATATAAAAGAACCGGGATGATTTACAGGATGTCCAATCTTGTGTTGACATTCATGTGTTTATCTATTAGAATAAATTTCATACTCCAAAACTTACTCCAGGCTAGTCCGCTTCTCCTTTTTATTTCCATGTTCTTATTTTCAGTTAGACTGGCTGATTGACCTAGATAAATGTATTCTCTGCAGTATACTAAATTATAAAAAATTGCATTTTATATACTATAAGGGCAGCCACAATTGACTAATGTATCACGTTATGTTATGCAAAATCCTGAGGGCAAATGCTGAAGAAACAGGTGTGGTGCTGTTTTTATAATTAACGAAGGTGATGGTGATGAGCTTTTGACTCTTTTTTATCTCATCCTCACTTTCTGGTTCTATCTGATAACTAGGCTTATCTGCCCCATCCCCTATTCCTGTTCCTACCTCTTTCTCTTTTCGCGACATTCTCGTTTTTTGATTTAGTTCACTTTGGTTTAAAAGTCCCACTATTTTGCCACTTTGCAGTAACATAAAAATGAAATGAATATAAAAATAAAAATTTTTGGTCCTACTTTTTCTCGTTGATAGGTCTCGTTACATGCATCCCCTGGGCGGTTGACTTCGCTAGACGATCTCTGATGTTTTCCCGCGTTGATTATCCATTCATCGGCGTTTTTAGGCACTGTGTCGTTGATTTCCAATTTGGTAACGTCTCTGAAGTCGTGAATCTCGAAGGATTGTCTAATGGCGTCTTCTTCCTTTTTGGCGCGAAGATTTGGCGTCACTTGGTATTTCACGTAAGTTCATTTCCCGTAGATTTTGAAATTTGTGCTCTACGTTGGGCAAGCCATTTGGTGCTGTTTTTATAGTTAACGAAGGTGATGGTGATGAGCTTTTGACTCTTTTGTTATCTCAGGTCGTGGTATTGGATGGAATGAACATACACTCGGGGTTAACGTTAGTGAAATATTTTATTCGCACCTTCCTGTTCACAGTATTTAAATCGTATCACAGTTACAAGTCTTTTATTTCAGTGGATCAACTTCCCTAGCATCGCCGAGATTTAATGTCTGAAAATTTAGCGATATTTCGCTAAATGTGTTTTCTATCACTTTACACTTCGCCTATTTTACATCCTTTCATTTAATTGCACACTTCGTATTAACCAACTTGTTAAAGTTAGCCAACGTTTCACTTATTTTACTCAAACTAACGGTCTTTAAACACTTAGTAAATTTACTTTCACTATTTTATGACGCGCACACATAAAAATACGTCCATCTACACCAAAGACACAGACACTAATCCCAAATTCTTTTGGTTGCGAGTCTAGCATTCCGACTGCCATGTGTACATCCGCGTATGCGTTCATTAAATAGTTCCCGCATTGTTAGGGAAGCGATTCTTAGCCATTCTCCCTTCACTTTCAATATTGAACACATATAATTCTTTTATTTATACATATATATTAAAATTGTTGTTTTCTAGTGCCTTGCATCTGGCAATGAAGCCATTATTAAAATTAAATATGGAAATATTTATGACGTCTTTAAACAAACTTAATTGTTTGGAACAATGAACATTAGTAACACGTTTTCGTCATTTAACCAACTCATACCAACATCGAAAAACAAATTACACTCTTAACAAATATTCACATAAACGATTTTCTTTTGGGGTCTTACAATATCCTGTCTCAGGTGTAAGCAAAGATGTTAGAAACTTGAAGAAAAGCGCAGCTACATTGAAGAGAGCTATTACTGAAGTCAAACGCAACACCTTTGATGAATTCATAACTTGTATAAATTACACTGAAAACAACACCAAAGCCTACAAATTCCTTGAGAAATTACAAAATAAGAAATGCCAGCCCATGAAGCAACCAATAAACATTGGACATAAAATTGTTATATCCAATTATTATTTATTTGTGCCAACAAGCTTACTGCTGATGTTTTTAAACACACAAGCCGTGTATGGGCAATGTTTAAGAGGTTGAATCAGAAACTGAAAAATTCAATGCCATAGCCAGGATTTGAACCATGGATCTTCCGCTTTTCGAGTGGCTGTTCTAACCATTAAGCTACCATGGCCAACTTGCCAGTACAACATTAAATTCCTCAGCTGATTCGTACTTTTTCCCAGTTAACCACAAGGGAATCTCACATCAGAAATAAATACCCCAAGGGCGACTTGCAATTGTAAGTACTTTATGTCCTGGGTTTAAATAACCTTTAGATGGTAATTATTATTTATTTATGCCAACAAGCTTACTGCTGGTGTTTTTAAACACATAAGCCGTATGTAAACCACCCTTGGGGTATTTATCTCTGATGTGACATTCCCTTGTGGTAAACTGGGAAAAAGTACGAATCAGCTGGGGAATTTAATGTTGTACTGGCAAGTTGGCCATGGTAGCTTAATGGTTAGAGCAGCCGCTCGATAAGCGGAACATCCGTGGTTCAAATCCCGGCTATGGCACTGAATTTTTCAGTTTCTGATTCAACCTCTCTTGTTATATCCAATTCAGAAATATCAAATGCCTTTTCACTTACATACGCAAGAGGGTAACTAAAAGGCGCATGCGAGAAATATTTCAAAAGATTCTAAAGTAAGAACTAATTAGAAACTAAAAACTTCACTTATCTTAGTAATGTTGCACGTTCTTTTTGCACAAACTGACCCAGGGTTTCAAGTTGTCTCCCTGGGTCAGTTTGTGCAAAAAGAAACTGCAACATTACTAAGATAAGTGAAGTTTTTAGTTTCTAATTTGTTCTTACTTTAGAATCTTGTTGCTTCACTGTTAATAGCTTCCATTTTCCTTATTTAAATTATGTCAAAAGATGTTAAGAAGCAGATCTCACACCTGGAAAACCAGATACAATTGCACCAAAACACAGCATTTGATGCACTCTTCTCCAACCAAGAACTTCACACTGCAATCAAATGCCTGAAGAATAAAAAAACCTTGCGGAAGACCAAATACATGCAGAACATCTCATGCATTTAGACTCATTGGCCAGAATGACCACACTTGCACAGTTTAACTACATATGGTCTACTGGTGTTGATCTATCCCAGTGGAAAAAATCTGATGTGTTGCACACACATGACTTTCTCTACTCTTGTGCTAACCATTCTTGCAAACTCTTATTCTTAAATCTTCTTAGTGTTAGTCGATATAACGTTTGCAGAAACTATCTCATTATCTTCTTGTAGGTACAAGGAGAGTGAGGAAATACAGTAGACTTTGAGCAATAGTCAAATCTTTTAAAGCTTTCAAATTACGTTCTCTTTGCACAGTTAACATAAAAAAATTAATAGCGATGTTCTATTTGACAGAGGTATAAGTTCTCCAAAACTCACACAAATAACAAACACACACATAATCACCAACACCCACAGTATATTTGAAATCGATGTGTGTAATTTTGTGTGCTCTAAAAATATGACATGTTCTATACCATTATAGTTAAATTTAATGGATTACAAAATGAAATCAAATGATGACTATCAAACAATTTTTAGATCTAGTTAACCTCTTGAGGGATATTGACGTGAAATCACGTTCATTTAAAATGGCGGATGAGCGATATGGGCGTCCTGTGCGTTTAAGCATTTAACCCTTATTTATCCCTTATCCAACTCAACTTATTATAATTTTCCCTTTATGAAACATTTTAGTAAGGTCTATATACTTTATTAGCTTACCTTAATATGTTCGTTCTGCAGTGATTTACCTCAAAACAGGGATACAAACACAAGGGTACGTACATCTCCACATTCGCGAATTCCCTTCTTGCGGCATACGAAACACTTTCGAAATGGGCTGTTGGTGTTGGTGGTATCCTTTTAGGATAATGTTTTCCTTGAAGTCTGAGGGGTGCAGGGGTTTTGGATTTTCAACCCCTAACGTGGTATTGTTCAATCAGGCTGCAAGTTATTTATAGTCGGTAGTCAAGGTCGGTCATTGTCCTGTGTGGGTTTAGAGAGCTGTCCAAATCCCAAAACAATTGTATATGGTTATATCCAGTTGGTGCAAAAACACCTTTTTATACCACTTCTCCCTTCAGCTACAAGCAGGAAAGAATACGTATGTATTTCAACAAAGAATGACACGGACTCTTACTCAGTTACGAAACTCGCGTAAGCAAAAGTTGTAATGTTGATCTATTCTGATGACTCAAGAGACCACGCATGCAGTAGCGATTTATTACACAGTATGGTGACGCATTAGCCACACATACAATGGGTGTTTCTTTACTGTATCTTTCCGAGAACTTATATTAGATGCGTTCGACAGAGCAAAGTTGACTTTTCACCACAGTGAAACAAAATTGTGCCATTTCAACGTTTTGTAAATACAACTCAACTTTGCTGATGACATACATTTATACTGCAAATAACGAGTTTTATACCAGTTTTTGTTTCATTAAAATAACTTAATATTTACACAAAATACAGCTGTGTATATACAAAGCGCATTTAACAATTTAAATGCTAGCAGTTCTCGGCTCGCGGACGTTTAAATGGCCATCGCTCAAGAGGTTAAAGGAGACAATATTCCATGCCTATTCACTATGGACGATTTCTTTCAATATCGCCAGTTTGTTTAATTAACGGTGCATTCTTGAGCATGATGTATATTTGTTATGAGATTCCTCCTGAGGTTATCAGACTGCAATGGCTTAGCAGTGTAATTAAGTGACCTAACAAAGAAAGCTCTAACATTTTAGGATAAAACATATTTATTGCTCTATATAGTCTGTTTTCAGCTCAAAATACTTTTCCCAGCAATGCTCAATAGCTTCAATCCCTTGCCTATAATGAAAACCATCCAGCTCTGCAAAATAGCTATCAATTGCAGACTCCATTGTTGGCAAATCCTTTACCACCAAGCCATTTATTCAGGTTTGGAAATGGAAAATAACGCTGGACAACATCCAAAAATTTTTCAGCATGAAATTAGGTTAAATAAGGAAAATTGAAGCTATTAACAGTGAAGCAACAAGATTCTAAAGTAAGAACAAATTAGAAACTAAAAACTTCACTTATCTTAGTAATGTTGCATGTTCTTTTTGCACAAACTGACCCAGGTTTCAAGTTGTCTCAAACTCATTCTCAAAGCTATACAAACAAATACTAAGATAAGTGAAGTTTTTAGTTTCTAATTTGTTCTTACTTTAGAATGAAATTAGGTGTTTATTATGTGAATATGAGAGCTGAATTCAATGGTGCAAACAGTTTTTCTCTGGCACCCTCAGTTTAACCCTTAGCGGTCGTATGTCGATATATGATCGACATGACAGTAATGCCCATACGGTCGTATGTTGACAGTAAAGCTCTTCACGTTTTCTTGTCTTGGTTACAAGAAGTAATGCTTGTTACAGGCATCATAGTGTTTGTGGAAGCTTTACCCAGCCTATACTGCCATCTGTTCGGAAATTATTTTAACTATTTCAACATACAGAAGAAATGTTTCTGTCTGGGATGCACAGTATTTTGCAATGGCTTCGAGCAAGTATAAACCAGGTCCTTTTGGAATTAGAAAACGAAAGTTTGATGAGTTGTGCGATGAAGATGTGGAAGAAATAAGGTTAATGATTCAATCCGAGTTGGATGCAGTGAGTGATGACGATGTGGACAATGAATTTGAAAAGGAGAATGATGTGAAACTATCTGATGTTGAGGAGTCCTAAGTGAGAGTGAAAGCGACACAAGTGCTGTGAATGTTGCGTGTGCTGATACATGGAAATTGATAGGGAAAACTGACCAGAAACCCAAAGAATATACCTTTTCCAAGAATGTAGGTCCAAAATTGAATCTTGCCTTTGATGCAGAGTCAATTGAATACTTAAGTTTATTTTTTACTGATGAGTAATATCTCAAATTTCCAAGGAAACAGATACGCGAGAGAAAACATTGCCGCGTTACAATTGTCCCCACGCTCTATTTGGAAAACTTGGGCTGATGTGTCTGTAGTAAAAATGAAAGGTTTTCTGGGGATAATATTGAACATGGGGCTTATTTCACTTCCGGAACTAAAGGATTACTGGTCCACTGATAGGACAACTCAAATAAAGATTTTCTGTGATGTTATGCTTTTATGCGAAAATCGTTGAAGTGGTGGCACAAATAATTTTTCTGGTGCCTGGAAGTAGCAACAGTAAACTCATACATTTTGTACAAGGTTCAAAATTCCCAGGCAAGCACTCATCCCTTGTCACATGTAAAATACAGGTCACTTGTCGAGAGTCTGGTGAAAGGCATAAACAACCCATGGCCAAGGTCACACCCCAGTGCGGCTGAGAGAAAGGAAAGGCCAAAGAATGCACCACATTTTATATACCACTTTGAGGGGAGAAAAAACAAAGACTGTATTGTCTGCAGCAATAGAAAACTCATGGGTCGAGAAAAGAAACGTATTTCTACTGCGACACGTGTGCAAATAAATTGGCCATGTGTGTTTTGAGCGCTATCACACACTTGTCAATTATAAAAAGTAATTGTTTTGTCATAATGAGAAGCGTGTGACGTGTATATGTGTACATAGTGTTCGTGTATCTGTTTACATTTTATATACATTACTATTTATGGCCGAATGCTATTTCATTGGTATGTGCTTTTTATGACATGGATACTTTATCTAGGTCTAAAGTATTTACAAACTTAAAACAATTAAAAAATCTCCATAATAGTGGACAGTGTAAGCAGCACAAACTGTTCCAGTGCATCAACAATTCTCCGCTTAGCTCCGCTGCATTTGATAATCATCTGCAGTGTATGTGAGTACAGTAACATAGGTCACTTTTGCATGAAATTTTGCTCCCATTTCCCTAGCTCTAACAGCAAATTTAATGCTCCATCCAGGCTACGGAAATTTCTTCCCAGGACTACGTCCGCAAAGGGTTAAAAAAGAGTCTGTTTTCTGAATTAGTACTGGCTGTAAACGCTTAAATTTCTGTTATAGTGATTGGCATAGTAAACAAGATCTAATAGTGACAATAACATTTATTTTTTATTATTTTACTGCTTTAGTTAGTAAGGACTCTGGTGTTATGATAATTTTGCCTTTGACAATTTATTTCCTGTTTTGAGTCTCCTAATAGCAAATAAATTATTACATTTCCATATGTCTCATCTGTTTATTTTCAAATTCCTACACCAAGGGTTATCGTATCTTATATTTACTTGAAGCAGTTTCATCCATAGCAGATTCATGTTTATTTTTCAACCTCTATACTTAGGGTTATTTTATCTTATGTTTACTTGAAGGTGAATCCCCAATTTCACCCATTAGCAGAATCATCTGTTTATATTTTTCAATCCCTACTCCTATGTCAGTAATCTTCTTCTTGCCTTATCTTATGTCTACTTGAAGGTGAATACTAGTTTCATTAATAGTAGAATTAATCATCTGTAAGTTTTATTAGTGACAAGTTGTGTGTGATGCATATAAAATACTAATATAGCAGCAAATATGTCACGAATGTGTATTATTCATCCTGATAATTTCTGTTACGTGTGCGGTGAACATACAATTAAATCTAACAGACAGAAAATAACCCCACTAACAGAAAAGGCTTATGAATTATATTTTGAACTTAAATTGGTGATCAAAACTGCAGTTGGGCTCCCCATGTGGTTTGTAGAAATTGTGCCAGCTGGTTAAGAGGGTGGTTAAAGAATAAACGGAAAGTTTCTATGCCTTTTGCAATTCCAATGGTATGGAGGGAACCAATGAACCATATTGATGATTGTATGACTAAAATCACAGGACTTAAGTGAAAATACAAAAAGACAAATGAATATCCAAACATTCCATCAACTATTAGACCTGTTGCTCATAGTGATGAGATACCCATTCCTGTTCATCCTGAATTCTGGACATTAGAAGACGAGTCTGAAAAAAGTGATAACCCAGTAGGTCAATCAAGCTCAGGATCAGAATTTGAAGACCCAGATCCCAACATGCATCATGAGGTAACTCAGGGAGAGTTAAATGATTTGGTCCGAGACTTAAATCTTTCCAAAGCCCAAGCAGAACCTTTAGGTTCTAGACTAAATGAGTGGAATTTCTTACACAGAGATACATCCATATCAAATTTTCGACCAGAACAGCACCTGATTAAATATTTCAGAATGGAAGAGAATATGAGTTACTGTTGTGATATTGATGGTTTGATGGATGCTCTTGGTAAAATTCACAACCCAGATAAATAGAGGCTCTTCATAGATGCTTCAAAATTAAGTTTGAAAGCTGTGCTTTTACATAATGGTAATACACAACCATCGGTACCCAATGGTCATGCGGTACAAATTAAAAAAAGTTACAAAAATATGCAGCTAATATTACAAAAAGTGCATTATAACAAGTACAACTGGTCCATCTGTGGCGATTTCAAAATGATTGGAATACTGTTAGGATTGCAAAGTGAGTATACAAAATATTGCTGCTTTTTGTGCGAATGGGATAGCCGTGATAGATCCAAACATTACGACACTAAAATATGGCCTCCCCAGAAGAATTTTGTCCCTGGAGAAAAAAATATCTCAGCTGAACCATTGGTCGATAGCTCAAAAATTTTATTGCCTCCACTTCACATACGATCATCGTAAAATTAGGCCTAATAAAGAATTTTGTCAAGGCATTAGACAAATCTGAAGCAGGTTTCAAATACCTAGAAGAAAAAATTTCCAGGAATCAGTGCTCTTAAGTTGAAGGAAGGCATTTTTGTTGGGCCCCAGATTCAAGAACTAATGAAAGATCAGTGGTTTGAAAGTAAATTGAATCATGTGGAACTTGAAGCATGGATATCATTCAAGACCATTTGCGAACAGTTCTTAGGTAATACTAGAGCACAAAATTATGAACAATTGAGAAATTACTAGGAGCCTATAGAAATCTAGGTTGCAACATGTCTCTCAAAATGTAATTCCTGCACTCCCATTTGGACTTTTGCCCTGCAAATCTAGGACAAGTTAGTGGTGACCATGGAGAAAGCCTCCACCAAGATATTTCCCAAATGGAGAAAAGGTATTAAGGAAGATGGAATCCCAATATGCTTGCAGATTACTGCTGGAACCTCATAAGAGAAACCGCAGGAAAGTACAGAAGAAGCAGCAAACAGAAGAAATTCAACTGGCAGCACTAGAGGATGGACTTGAAAAGGAGCTGGCATGTTTCCAGGTATGTTAATTGATTACTTTTAAAAAATTAAGATGTAATTTTATTATGAAGGATTCTTCTACATATTACCAGTTAGTCTTTGATATTACAGTGACTTGACATTTTATTTATAAATTTAATGACTAGAAGCATAAGTACACGATTTACAAAAAAACTAAGGGTGCTAGACAAAATCAAAGTCCATATTTGAACTCAGCACATCAAAATACATAAGAAATTATGTTTTGTGTAAAAAAATTTTTTGAAGGTCAGTTTTGTTGTCCAGTGTAATCAGAGGGGGATACATTGAGAACATAGGGTGTATGAGGAAGCAATTTGAACTTACTGTACTTTTCAAATGGGAAGGAGTTTGTCCTTGAGTGCGTCTAGGCCAGCAACCAATCGGAGTCCTGCTGTATTGTCATATTACTTTCCTCTTAAGTGGGGCTTGAGAATCCGTCTCTAGTGCATACTATTTGCGCTAAGATCAGAATATTCAAATTGTTGTATTTGTTGCATTTGTTAGTCGACACAACAAACAATTCACTCTCTAAGAGGTAGAACTGGAACTTAAAAATTCAATGCCACAACTGGGATTTGAACCACAGACCTTCCGCTTGCCGGGCGGACGCTCTAACCACTGAGCTATTGTGACAAACTGCCCACACACGGCTTGTGTGTTTAAAAACACCAACAGTAAGTTTGTTGGCATAAATAAATAATAATTCACTCTCTGTTAGCCTGTAGAATGCTTTATCAGCAGAATGTGAGCTGTCACAGGTTTATTATTGTGTTGTTCCATAATCGGGAACAGTGTTTATTTACCCTACAGATGAGCCACTGGCAGTTTCATTGGATTAAAAAACAGGTAATTCATAAAACATAGCTATATAGCATCTAACATACTTAATATGCGTTCCAATTTAAATTTAAACAACTGTATTATGTTGTTAGCTAATGCTGGATTTCTGACAATGAAGTCATTAATCCTCCTGCTCTCCAATATTTTTCACTGATGATATTCAAGAGATAGTAAACTGTATTATTATAGAAATTTGGAAAATTAATTTTTAGTTCCCTTACGTCTAGCACCAGGTAGACTTGCATGAACTAGGGCAGTGTGCGAGAGCGAGGGAAAGGGAAATATGAAAAGAGATGGGGTCATGAGCTTGCAATGCTGTGCACATAAATGTATCTCATTGGCTGCACATCAGAACTATTCCCATTTGAAAAGCACAGTAAACACATCAATTTTGGCCATGGCAATAATGTCTTTAAACAACTTTCTTTTTCACTAAATGTAGCAGTTTTTGCTTGATTTCATGACTCAAATGCTGCAACAAGTTGAAATAATTCTCACCATTAATTGCTTTTCTTTTTGAAGATAATCAATGAAAATTATCTAACATGCAACCCAAAAAACTTACACCATGATTTTGCCCGCAAATGGAACTGTCGGCTGGCCCCATAGCCCAGTTGATAGAGCACCTGCCTGCTGTGCAAGGGGTCCCAGGTTTGATTCCCGACAGGGGGTTAGCAATTTTTCTCCAGCCAGCATTATTCCTCATCCTTCCCTGAGTCTGAAAGTATAATGGTGGCGCCATGACAGAGTGGCTAGACCGTTCACCTACCACCTAGGCAGGACCCACATGTGGTATTCGTGGTGGATGAAGCAGCATCTGGGCGGGTTTACTCCGGGTTCTCCGGTTTCCCCTGCCATTCATTCCACCAATTGCTCCATTATCACCCTTCCAATCATCCATTTCGCTTGCATTTCGTATCATCCTCTTCCTCACTATTATACCTGGTGCTTGGCTGACCACCCGCTTCCAGTTCTTCACTTTGTCTGGTCCTGAGGTCCCTCTGCTCCCCGGCAAGCATCTTACCCTAGTAAGTCCTAGGGGTGTAAGTCCTACATAAGGGGAGGATAATCAGGGAAAGAAGAAGATGGAACTGTCTTCACCTTCTTTGGAGCTTATTCTCCCCTTTCAATCCACTGTTTTGACTGTTCCTTCATCTCAGGTGTGATGCGATACACCCATGTTTTGTGCATGGTTATGAATTCATGCAAAAACTCAACTTTATTACAGCAAAACATTGCCAAACACTTGAGTGAAACATCCTCACGATGCTATTTTTGCCCCATTGTGAGTCAACGTGGCACCCTTCTTGCGCAAACTTTTTCATGTCCAAATTTTTAGTCAGTATGCAATGTCTGCTAGCTTGCACACTTTCCACAGATGGTCATCTGATACCACTTTGTGGATATTCTTTACAATCTTCACCTGCAGATTCTCTTTACAATTTCTGACATGGTCACCTCATTTGGTCAACCACTCCAATGTTTATCTTAGCAGCTTAAACTCTGCCACCTAATATTTTAATGTTACAAAGGAACAGACTTCCCCAGAATTCAGCTTTAATATTAATTGGACTAAGACATTTAAAATGAATGTATTGTATCACATAGTTGGGCATACTTACTTTGGCATGTACTTATATATTACACAGTTTTATTTGTAAAAAGGAATATATTTAATTTTCAAAACCATGAAAATGTCCATAATCAGAATGTCCTCAATCAGAACTACGATGTGTAAAAATGAAGTACTGTACTCTAGTACAATGATTTATAATTGCCTTCCTAATGTCATCAAAAGTATAAATAACTATGATGTGTTAAAGGCTAGAAGCAGGAACACTGCTTCTACACAGTACAGGAATATCTGTAGCTTAATAAATCTAAGAAATAACATTAATTTATCTAGACATTTTGTATCATGTCCTTTACTTTATAGACATATTTTAATCTATTGAATATAATAAGTTGAACACAGATTATAAATGTATGATATCTGACTTTATTGTAATGTAAATATATAAATTTAATTATTGACATATCCTGTATAAAAGTTGTTGTTTTCTAGTGCCTTGCATCTGGCAATGAAGCCATTAGCATTCGTGCTTTCCAATACTTTTGAACTGTAGTTCCTTCTGATCTTAATGCTTCACAGGTCTTCAAGTGGTCTTCGTTCATTTCTGCTGGATCGTTACACAGGACACACATTGGTGAGGCTGAGATACCTATTCTGTAGAGATGACTTGCTAAGCAGTCTCCTGTATAAAAGTACTATGTACAAAATTGATTTTAAAGGATTAATAAATAGGTTGACATAATGATGACCAGTTTTATGCATGTTTACAAGTTCGCTAAGAGCATTCACTATTGATGGCTGCCATAGAAATAGTAAACAATGTAGCACCATGATTTTATGCTTTCCATGGAGATGAAAATGAGAGTGTAAGCTCTTGAAAGCTTGCAAAGTTATCCAGAATTTGCCTGGCCAATAGCCCGAGAAAAGTTATTTTCAATGTAGTATTGTCAAACTTAAGCTTTATAAGGTTGGTACCTTCTACCAGTCATTTGTATGAAACAACTGCTGTCCATATATCAGGTCAGGTACTTTTGGGACAGCCCTCGAACATATGTTGCATTATATTTGCATTCCTTGATTTGGCACATTGTTTTTCTCAAAGTAAACTATGGCGGCAAAAACTAATTTGATTGAGAAAGCAAAACAGTTCATATCGACAGTATGGTTAAATTACCAGTGGTAATTGATTCCATAACCAGAAGTTTTTTTTGGGATACTTCAGACTCAATCAGAAAAAACATTCCATCTAGATCCTACGTGGAAGCTACAAACACAAAGGAAAGTGACAAATGATTTTAAAGCTACTATGGAGCTAAGGAAGCTAAGATGTGCATATTAATTTAGTCTTCTCTTTGCCGAAGCACATTTTTGTTTTTTGTCAAAAGTTTTCTCATTATACTTACATGGCACATTGAAGTCAATTTGTCTCAACTGCATTTAAATGTAATACATGAACCAAATACATCCACAACCTTTTGCTTCCTGTTCCTTGTTTATTGTGGACATGCCGTAACTCTGTGACAGTATTTCTAACCCCAAATGTTTACCCAATTTGTGTGACATGGACATATGTTGGTTTATATTAATGTTTATCATTTGCAAGTGTATGTTTCTGTTAAATGAGGAGTGTTATTTATGTTAATTTTGTTTACTACCATCCGAAACTATTGGCTTGATCAAATTGTGTGACAAATCATATGACAATTTGTATGTATGGAAACACAAGCCAGCATTAATGCACCTATAGTATATCCAAGAAACATATAAAGATATGACTATCACTAAGGACAGTATCAGTGTAAAATCAACCATCTTCATAGTAAATGCTAAGCAGATGAAAGTTTTACAAGGACAATCTGAAAACAATTTCTCCAGATAAAATACACAAAGTGTTTTAGAGATTATAAATCAGATGTAAATGACTATAATGTCAAAGTTTTATTAGCTGAATAAAAAAGGCATACAATATACCATATTAAAAGAATGTTATTTAAAAAGAACCTTTGCCCTCACCATCTTGATATATTTTGTCTGAACCCAATACATATGCCCTGAAAATAAGAACACATTGTTCATTCCCCCCCCCCTTTTTTTTTGTTGCTATAATTGTATCAACAGGCTCACCTTCTTTACAGTGGAGAACCAACTGTTCAAAGTAAGCACATGCTTTTGAGATAGAATCACAGTATTCCCAGTTGTGAGGCCCTTGTCTATGGATTGTAAAACCGTGTATCATGGAACAAAGACTATATGCTGTTCTTGCTTCAGTCCATATCTGGTTTAAAGTTATCTGGAAAAAGAAATTACATACATATAATTGTAGAATGATTCATGCTCCCATCTTTATAATATTCTTTAATTAATGCATCCACAAAATGATATAACTTAACATGCCTTAGGTTATATGAGGGTCACTATGAAAGTTTTGAGATACACCAACAATAATCCTTTTTAAATTATTTGGATTGTTGCACTTCCACACAGTATTTGCCTCCATACTGTATACACCCTTGCACTTGCTGAAAAAACTTCAGGAAACACTCCTATCACATGTTTTCATCAATGGCTGCAAGCCCCCCATTGTAGGTAATGACAGTATCTTTTAGTGTTGAAAATCTCTTTCCAGTCATGCAATTTTTTACCATTGGAGAACAGGTCCCCCAGCTTGGGACCAAGTGACCTTCCTCACACCAAGGAATTCATGGAGGATTTTCAAAACTACAAGCAAACCAATCTGCAATGCTGCCACAATTTCTTTAAATGTTATATGTAGGGCTAGGATTTTTATGACTGGGCATATAGTTTTGGGCAGGACTGATATACTCCTTAAATACATATAAATGCTTCTTATGAAACAGTGAAATAAATTAACCTAATTTGTTTAGTCATATTTTTGCATATATGCCATTTCTCTCTGATAGAACATATTTTAGTAAGTAAATGGTCATAGTCATATTTTCACTTTTTCCAGAAGAAAAGTACATTATCATGCAATTTATTTCTTCTGAGTTACATTTCTCAGAATTGCGCATGTCATTTATTTCCTGGAAAATGGCAGGTATCCACCTTCCTTCCCTGTTTCCTTTGAATTCACAGTATGGATTACACCCTTATACATCAGTGAGTTTGTGTAAGCTATTGTTACTCTATGAGCAGGTAGCTGATTAAGTCATTCTGGACTGCAGACAAGTGTATAATTCACTCATTATGTTATTCAGTCATATTGAAGTTGTAAGCGTGTGCAGTACAGTTCAGAAAAAATACCTAGAGTGAAGCACAATGTTCAAGTAAAACTAAAAAAGTTTGTGTCTCAATATGGTGAGAAAGTATTTTCAAGTGACTGTAAAATACTGTATTGTAAACTGTGTGACGTAAGAGTAACTGCAGAGAAATCACTTAACATTCAACAGCATGTGGCAACAGATAAACACAAACGTGGAATACAACAGATTGAAAATGACGAAACACTACAGCAAATGCTCCTAGGGGAATCCTGCCAGTCCAATTCCCCATTCTGCGAAGAACTTTGTACAGCTTTCCTTTGTGCTGATATTCTCTTAAGTAAACTATACCATCCAAAATTCTGTGAATTCTTAGAAAAATACACACGCAAATCTCTTTCTGATAATTCCAAATTAAGAAAGAACTTTGTCAGCCGAAGCTACGAAAAACAATACAACAAATCAGACAACAGCTTGTAAATAAAAAAATTTGGGTATCAATTGATGAAACCACAGACTCTATAAGAAGATATATTGCAAATGTCATTGTGGGAACTTTGGAAAAAGATGGTCCAGGCAAGAAGTTTCTAATAAACTGTGAACATTTAGATAAAGTAAATTTTTCCACCATTTCTTACTTGTTCGACAGATCTATGGGTGCTAAGCATGACAATGTACTCCTCTTCATAACAGATGCTGCACCTTATATGGTAAAAGCTGCCGATTCTCTAAAAGCATTGTACAGTAAAATGGCACTTGTGACTTGTCTAGCTCACACCTTGCACTGAGTTGCAGAGGAGATTCATAGTAAATTCAGTGATGTTGACAAATTTATTGGGTGTATCAAAAAGGTCTTTTTGAAAGCCCCTTCACGTGTTGCAACATTTAAGATGTTAGCTCCAGACACTCCCCTGCCACCGTCTCCCATTCTGATAAGATGGGGGGGGTCCTGGATTGATGCCTGCAACTATTACTGCCAGAACTTCATTATGAAAAGCATCATTGATTCATTCAATAGCAGTGAAGCTACTTCAATTGGACTAGCCCAAGAATTAATGTCTAATGGTGAAATTTCAGGCAAATTTTCATACATAAAATTAAATTTATTCCTGCTGTCATAACTGCTTTGGAGGAATCAGAAGTGCCACTAGTGAAGCAGATAGAACAAGTGAAAAAAGTTGTGAATAAATTAGAGGTGTTTGTGGTAAAGTGGGAAAAGAAGTGTCAAAGAAAATGGAAAAGGTGTTAGAAAAAAATTAAGGGTATCATACGGTGTGTTCCATTTCAATGATTTTGTTGAGTGAAAAGTTCTCTTAATCATTCAGATTTAGATCCAAATGATATTGTTAATTTTAAATATGTCCCTCTTGTGTCAGCTGAAGTAGAAAGGAACTGTTCAAAGTAAAAGGCTTTGTTGGCTGACAATAGGAAATCTTGTTTATTTGAAAATTTACACAAGGTATTCATTGTGTATTGCAGCTCAGAGCTTATATGAAGTAGAATGAGGATGTAAAAAGCACATAGGTTAACTGTGGGCTCATGTTTAGAAACGTTCACTTTCCACTTGCCAGCCAGATTCTAAGTCCGAACTTACCTTCTGCGCATGCGCCGGCAGTAGTTTCACAATCGCCCACTAGATTTCACTGCTTAACTAGCAGACACTATTTCACATCTGCCAACATTGCTATTTACACTACACTAGTTTTCGTTCTTTGTTTAGTAAAGCTTACGCGATGAGGCGATGAGTTTGTGAGAATTTCGGCAAAGTCCCACTCGGCAGTGGGATATTATATTATTATTAATAAATTATTTTATATAATAATAAATAAATAAAATAATAATATCCCACTGCCGAGTGGGACTTTAATATTATAATATAATAATAAAGAACGAGCCAGCGTATTGTATAATAATAATCCATAATGGCCAATTCTTTATAATAATAATGGATAATAATAATAATGGATTAAAAATGATAGTAAATCCATTTCGGCTCATAATATCCTCAACAGGCCCTCGTCGTATAGGAATTGCATGCATGCCTCTTCATTTAACAACAGAGGCGCCAAATCCAATATACTCATAAACCTAGCCATTGCACTACTTCCTTCTACGAAGGTCAATAGCATAATGCCGACTCCCTCAAAAACATTCAAACTTACTATTGGCAACAAACTCCTAGGGACATTCTGCTGTTGGCAGCACTGCATTAACACAGCAACTTCGGCAACTTTCGTGACCATTCGTACACACTGCCAAGTGGGACTTTGCCAGAATTCTGACCAACTCATCGCGTAAACTTTTCTAAACAATATCCTGTGTTCCTATAATGTTAATAAAAACCACACTGGAATGTCAAATTGCATAGTTTAGCTTGCTTCTCATATGCATTTTATTCTCAAATAAATAGTTCATTATCAAAACTGACTTACTAATTTATTTAACAATAGAATTTTTACCTCATTTTAATATTGTTAGGTCATGTTTATTATGTTATTGTGCGTATTTTTGTAAATGTTTGGTCATAACAGGATATTATTTTGTGCATATTATGGTGATTTTAGGTCATAAATATCCTAGTCCTAGTTATATGATTATTATTGTGGAGCATTTTCTCAACACAATGTTTGCCTCAGTCACTGTCATTGCTGGATGCTCACGTCTCTCATCTTTCATAAATATTCACTCACTTTTAAACTCCTGAAACCACCAGAAAACTGCAGCAGGGGAAGGAACAATGTCCCCAAAAGCGTGTGGCATGCATTCGGGACTTTGGCACTGATTTAACCCACCTTTGAGATCATAGAAAAACAAATGCTCTCTTCCTAACTCCAATGCAGGGATTAACTACCTGTGTGTCACAGGTTGTTCATCCTTGTGCTACTGGAATTCCTGGAGTGGGAGAGTCACTACCTGACACCAGTTTACTAACAAAGGATGGAGCTATCCCACCCTGGATTCAATTCAGGTGGATCCACTTTCATTTTCTCACATCTCAAAACTTTTGTACTGACACTTGTATAAACATACACAAGCAAAGATGAAAATGAATGTGAATTTTACCATGTTATTCTCATCACCATAATCTTGAATTCTATAACATAAAATTTGCAAGTTTGTTCCAGTCAAGTCAAATTTTTTACACCAATTTTAATTCTCAAATCTATGTCAACACTTTCTTCATAGCTAAGTTTACTTATACTGAATGTCCAAAGTCAACAAACCCTTCCCTTAACAGCTTAGCTTCTAAACTAACTTGTCTTGCAACTATTACTCTTTCAATGCCAGTAATATAGAGTAACTCGCAGTAAAAGGCAGAATATGGATAATGTATGACGTAAATATTCTAACCGTGAAGCAAATAAAAGTGTGAGGACTTTCCATACAGACCAAGGAAGCTCTGAAGAATAAAGCAAACTACTGCATCGCTCTGACTCAGAAATACAAAGCAAAACACAAAAAGCATCACATGAAGCTGAAGTCATAGCATCATTATAAATTATCATTGATATTTTAATAAACATTTTCAAAATGCACAGCAAGGAATAAAAGCTAAAAGGATAGAAAATAAGGAACTGAAAACTAAATTGCTTCTCCAAAACAATGAAACTGAAAACAACACAAAATGAGAATAATAGCTTTAAAAAAGTGTTGCCAGCAAAATATGGCCAGTAGTACACAGAAGTGAATATAACAAAACCAACAGATCAGGGAGTAGAAGTTCCAAATAGATATGGAATTCTCAGTACAAATAGTGATCTCACAACCAGTGGAGAAACCTCAGCTCAAGACAATGGTGGTCGGTCTGGGTGGCTCAGTTTGTTAGACGCTGGCTTACTGATCCCAAGGTCGCAGGTTCAAACCCGGCCCAGGCCGAGGGTTTTTAAGTGTGCTTAAAAACGACAGCTCCATGTCAGTAGATTTACTGGCATGTAAAAGAACTCCTGCGGGACGAAATTCCGGCACACCGGCGACGCTGATGTGATCCTGGCAATTGACAGAGTCGTTAAACAACAAAATAATTTTAATTTTTCAAGACAATGGATTGCAAAAAAACCAAATATACTCAAACTCCAAAAGGAAGCCAACTGACAAAATAGTAAGGTTAACCAGTGAAACGTGCAGCTACAAAAGAAAAGAAAATCGAGGCAATGGAAATTAACAAAGTTCAGCCAAAAGTGGTTATGTTACACATGGGAACAAATTATATATGGAACTGTATTCCTTACACAGTAATGGGGAATATCTATAAATAACACCTCACAGGTCACCAGCCGTGTAATATGTATAAAATTTGTTGATGTTTCGGCCATACTAAGCTCCATGGTCAAAATGTTGAAAATTTTGTAGATATTACATGGTTGGTGACCTGTGGTGTTATTTAACAATTATCGCTGTGAAAGCTTCAAATCCTACAGTATCTAAAATATCATATGGAAGACAAAGAAGATATTTGCAAAAGCTTGTATAGTACTGAACCCATCATCAAAAGAAGAGCTGTGTACAAATGATATATATATATAAATGTTATGTATGCTTCAATTTTTTTTCTGCCTTGGTATTGCAACTGGAATGTTGACTTTCACATATAGTTTTTAAGTTTTCACTACAGATGGTATCTTTTTTTTAGAATAGATCTTTAGATCTCAATATTTTTTATCATGTGCAGCTGTAGCAAAAGAAGCATAAACTACACAACAAAGATAGTGGCATTTTACCGTTGTCCACATGTGAAGAGCAGTGAGGTATTGAGAAAGGGAATGGCACCAAGAAAAGTTAAGATTGATGGGAAGGAATTAGGATGTAATTGCGTAATTTGAAAATTAAGGGGAAATTTAATAATAGTCAAAAACATCTCAGTACCACAATTTTAGAAACATGTATTTTTAATAATCATAAAATTATGTGTGTGCATGCTCCAACAGAGGGAAAAAGTGAGCAAATGAAAGACTTGTTTTATATGAAACTTAATAAACAAGTAGATAAGATTTGTAAGTGTGATACAAAGATAATAATGGGAGACTTAACGCATAGATAGATGCAGAAGAATGTTTTAGACCACTATAGGAAAATGTAGCAAAATATTATCAATCTTAAGCCATTATCATTGGATATTTGCTATAAGCTCCATTTTAAATATTTAATAACAGCAAAGGTGAGATAGGAGAGGAAATAAAATCAAGAATAGAAGCATGAAATAGATCTTTTTATGCATTACAGCATACTTTTAGATCAAAAGCAATAAGTAAGAAAGGAAAGATTAGAATTTATAAAACATGTTAAAACCAGTAGTAAACAATGGAAATGAAACATGGACTATTACTCAAGAAGATGTTCTGAGATTGAACACTTGAGCAAGGAAGATCTTGCGTAAAATATATGGGCCAGTTGTACAAAACAATAAATGGATAGTAAGAACAAATGAGTTAAGAATGCTTAATAAAGATCTGGATTTAGTTGCAGATATTAAGGGAAAGATATTCAAATGGATAGAGCACATTATAAGAATGAATGAAGATAGATCGGTGAAAAAGATTTTGAAGGGAAAATAGATGGAATAAGAAGGGATGAGCAGAACAAGGCGGAAGTAAAAGATTTGAGAAGGCTCAAAATTAAGAGATGGAAGAGAAAAGCAGAAAATAGAGATGACTGGATTGCTGTTATGAAGGAGGCTAAGGTCCTCAAAGGACTGTGACACCCTGAAGTAATATTTGTTCAGGCACAATCATTACAATATTTTTATATGAATATGGGTAGAAAGTGAGGCGATATTATTTGAAAAAGCCTCCTGAAGTATTTAAATGTGTGATTATAGTGGTGGCAGAAAAAGCCCCCTAAAATTGTGAATCGTTATTATAGTGGGCAATTATGTGTGTATTCAATTGTCTTGTTCTTCTTGTTCAACTATTGTCTGGATTGGCGTCGTGTGTGTCACGCGAAGTCTGGGTAAAATCAGAATTTATCGGCATATAACGTCCTGATACACAAATAGTCTTGTATAAAAGAAATTAGAAATCATTCTCTGCAAAAGAGACGTATAATCTATAATGTGGGTTATAAACTCAAAAAATTAGAGAGAATACAAAAGTGCATGGTCTGTGATATCGACGTGGACCCCATATGTATGAAAAAGGACGCCAATCCATGGTATCGAAGTGTATATTTTAGAAGAGAGTGAAAGTAAACTAGTTCCACAAGGTAAATTTGAACTTTAATTACTCATACTGCATGTTGACCCTTACTACACCCTGGATGCAAGCATTTTACTGTACTACTGATAAAAGAAAGAGTCATTCAAGCTCGCCGCTATGCTAGCCCGGCAAAGAAGAATTGACGCCCCCCACACCAAATAGCAAATGGTACCCTCAAATCCCAGTGAGGTAATCTTCCAACTAAAAGAAACGTTACAAAGGTCTATAAAAATTTGAGTAATATAACTGATGTGTCATTGTTTCTTCAAAAGTCTTAAATCTTACAATTCATTGAGAGATCTAAATTATCTATCCTGCTTCCATTTTGATATACTTTCTGGATCAAATTATTACTTAATTCAATTTTCTCTGCTAAATTGCTTGCACTACTTTATATTTCCTGTGTTAAATTAGCTAACTTCTGCATTATCTTTTCCAATATGCATTCATTTTTTTTGCTGCATTCTGCTACCATACCTGCATTTCCTAATCACAGACATAAGTTACCATTAACCTCTTGAGGGATATCGACGTGAAATCACGTTCATTTAAAATGGCGGATGAGCGATATGGGCGTCCTGTGCGTTTAAGCATTTAACCCTTATTTATCCCTTATCCAACTCAACTTATTATAATTTTCCCTTTATGAAACATTTTAGTAAGGTCTATATACTTTATTGGCTTACCTTAATATGTTCGTTCTGCAGTGATTTACCTCAAAACAGGGATAAATACACAAGGGTACGTACATTTCCACATTCGCAAATTCCCTTCTTGCGGCACACGAAACACTTTCGAAATGGGTGGGACTTCTTTGCTGTTGGTGGTATCCTTTTAGGATAATGTTTTCCTTGAAGTCTGAGGGGTGCAGGGGTTTTGGATTTTCAACCCCCAACGTGGTATTGTTCAATTAGGCTGTGAGTTATTTATAGTCGGTAGTCAAGGTCGGTCATTGTCCTGTGTGGGTTTAGAGAGCTGTCCAAATCCCCAAACAATTGTATATGGTTATATCCAGTTGGTCCAAAAACACCTTTTTATACCACTTCTCCCTTCAGCTACAAGCAGGAAAGAATAAGTATGTATTTCAACAAAGAAAGACACGGACTCTACTCAGTTACGAAACTCGCGTAAGCAAAAGTTGTAATGTTGGTCTATTCTGATGACTCATGAGACCACGCATGCAGTAGCGCTTTATTACACAGTATGCTGACGCATAAGCCACACATACAATGGGTGTTTCTTTACTGTATCTTTCCGAGAACTTATATTAGATGCGTTCGACAGAGCAAAGTTGACTTTTCACCACAGTGAAACAAAATTGTGCCATTTCAACGTTTTGTAAATACAACTCAACTTTGCTGATGACGTACATTTATACTGCAAATAACGAGTTTTATACCAGTTTTTGTTTTATTAAAATAACTTAATATTTACACAAAATACAGCTGTGTATATACGAAGAGCATTTAACAATTTAAATGCTAGCAGTTCTCAGCTCGCGGACATTTAAATGGCCATCACTCAAGAGGTTAAGCACTAACATTCACTTGATCACAAGTGACATCATCAAATTCCATGCCAGCAGTTTGTATGGATTCTCATCCATACTTCTTTTGATCTGCTGGGTGCTGGAGTCTAAACTAGCACTTTCTCCAGAAAAAGACTTGTAAACCAAATTATGCCATTTCTTTGTGATTGATCCAACTGTTTAATATCCTGAAATTATGAATCCAAAGTTTAGCAGCAATGTAGAGGGCATTCTCCTTTAAATGCATGCTGTCAAAGAAAGCATTTGCCATGTGAGATTGTTTGAACCACATTGAAAGAGATGTTTCTAGTTCTTTTAGAGGTAATGTATTTAACAATTTCCTCTCCTTAGAGAAAGTGGTACAGCTTGCAAAATATTTGTCAATAACAGTGCATTTAATAAGTATTAACATTGATGTGGGCAAACGACAATTTAAATCAATGTGCATGCCCACATGGGCACCAACTTGCACAAGAATGTCTGCTTTCTCAGACATGGAAAATACGTTCTGTCACCTTGTAGCTGGATTCAGAGCCATTATTAAAAGTTGAATCATAGATTCCAATGAACTGAATTGCTAACGTACAAAAACCACAGAAGTGTATAACACAAATCCCTCAGAACAGGTATCAGCTGGTAAACATGTCACACTTTGTAAACCTCTTGCTACCACAGGTAGTAGCAAAAATACATTAATATGGCCGACTGTACAAGATTAAGCACAATTTGTGATGGCAACCAGCATGTGCTTATGGAAACAAGCTTGCAAAACATTTCTCGATGTCACTGCAGTTTCTCACTATGGTATTTAATGTTGGTATGGGCAAATTATGTGACGCTAAATCAATGAGCATACCAACACGGGCATCAATTAACGCAAGAATATGTTTTCTCAGAGATGAAAAAATATATGTTCCACCACCTTTCAGCTGGATTCAGAGCCCTTATTAAAACCTGGATCATAGAATCCTACGAACTGAATTGCTAACATTTAAAAAAAAAAAAAAAAAAAAAAAAAAGTGGTGTAACTCAAATGCCACAGAACAAGCACCAGCTGGTAAGCATGTGAAGTGTGACAAGGTAGCACATATACATGAAGATGGCCGACTGAACACAATTAAGCACAGTTGTGATGGGAACCAGCACGTGCTTGTGGAAATGAAAATTCATACCTTGCACATAATCAAGGTATAAAATACTATTGGGCTAAAATATTTCTGTGCAAGAGCAAGGAAAACATAAAATTACAGAAATCTTTATATTTCTTAAATGGAACATAAATTTGAGATTTTAAATTAACGGCATAAAATGCAGGAAAAAGTAAATTAGGGGAGTATAAAATAGCAGTTCCACGTATAATAAACTTGCTTTCTAGAAAAATAGGTGCGCATTTGATATGTTTAATTTTCATGTACCAATATTGATTTTGATTGATTTTATCTTTCAGTTCCAACAGTTTAAAATTCTACCCCATTCAAAATGATTCACAACATTAAAAATAATCTGGTTGCTTACCTCACACACAGGATGTGTAGTTCCATATTTAGAAATCAAAGTACCAAATATTGCTTGAAGATGATGTTTTACTGCCAGTATACCTGTAAAATTCTTTAAATTCATTTCTGTCATCTGTTCATGTGTGAATTTTTGAGGCCTGTTTCCTGGTTTCCAGGAGTTCTTTTCCTTCTTCCATGCAAAGTAAGCATTCTGAAGCCAATTAAGACGATATGAAAGCAATCTGACCAAATTATGAACAAAAATTGGTTTGAGATCCATCTCCAATGTCTTTCGCAGGGCAGCTGCTTCTTCAATTAATCTGTTAAAAAAATATGTAAAGCTATCAATAATTAACTTTGTAATATTCTATGTAATTATAATAAACATATTCAAAAAGATGTTACTGGTGGATAAACTTATCAAAAGGAAACAAAATTGTAACTGTCTCGTGGAACCACAGTTGTTTTAAGGCCTGTAACTTAACAATCAACATGTCTTCAATGTATAGTGTTCTGTTACAAGCATTTTGCAAGGATGATGAAGTCTGTTTTACACAACTCGTGGTGCTCACACATGATGTAAGTCAAGATCCATTTCCCTCATTCAGAATTCACAATCAAGAATACGGGGATACTTAACTACATAGGACATGAGAGACGCAAGAGATTTTCTCAGTCTGAAGGTTCTCCAATGTGCATGTGTAAGCAGACTGAAGCAACCAATTATACCGCTCGCAAAAGTTAAAGGCATGTGAACGCTGGCCAATGCTCAAGCAGAGCGCTGTTGCCAAGCGTAGTGCGTGTACCAGCAGAGGTTCTGTACCTAAGGTTGTGTGAGATGCATGCACCACATTCGGCAGCGCTGGTAGGAGGGGCAAGCGTAGGATTCGCTGGAGTCTGCAGTACGCCCTGCCTCCATATGCCTTTAAGTTTTGCGAAGATTATAGTACTAGCTGACACATAGCAGCTAACATGTACTTCATTTGTATTATCGGTGCCAAACAAGAAAGGGATTGACAGTTCACAGTGAAAGATACGTGATGTTGCCATTATCACAACCATATGGAGAGCATGATAGCATTATGTGTAAGAAGACGGTTGGATTGCGTTTGGAATGTAGAGTATGTATAATTTATACTCATATTTGAAGACAATAGTAAAATAGTGAATCTACATGCAAAGGACAAAATATGGAAGTATATATCGCTGTAAAGATTTATGTTAACAAAGAAAACACACCTGTGAAATATTGTATGGGAAATGCTGCTGATTTCCAACTCCAGTTACCACTTGTGCACAGTTTTCAGCCTTTTATTTATGTAGCTTTATTATAGATGACACAGTGAAATCTTTGTTGTTTCGCACAATGTAACACTTTACTTCAGCCCAAATTAATTAAATAAGATTACACTAGGAAAGGGGGAAACCAAACAATTTTGCAACCATGTTCTTCAGCAATACCATTGACTGCATAATCCTTTAATTGGGATATGTACCTTACCAAACACAACTGTATTCGCTTCCCGAGTACGTAAGGTTTTTCGTTTGGCTATGCAGTCTTTGTCAATATTTTTGGGCATTATTATTCATTAAAAGAGTGAGACCATTGTAAATGCTCACAAAATATGCACAGATACACATATTCAGACACACGTAAATACAAGGTAAATAACCACAATAAATAGAATGATGCAAATGAACCTGTCAGCACACAGGCAATCTCTGATACAAACATTGCAAGTTGCAGCTGGAGGGAGACATTGTATATATTGCAGGAAAAATAGAAGATAAGACACACAGTTTATGTTACTGCTGGATTGCAGGTCAGCCACATGCTAATCACGTGTTAAATATCGACAACAACACTGGTTTGGCATTTAGCATTGCTATGGAAACATCTTTACTCTAATTGGTTCCTCTTTTCATTGCTATGATGATTGCAATGATGCATCAATCCCCTCCTGTTAATTTAGACCCTTCCACCCCGTGGGTAGCAACTGTCAATCCCCTTCTTATTTGGTGCCGAGTATAATACCATAGTCAAGCTTGGAAAAAAGAAACCCCATAATTGAGCACAACAATGTGTGTTGTCAGGTGCAAGTGACAATACATCCCAATAATTGGGATGCAAATACACTTTACAACAATTGATAGCAGAGCATACAGAGTTCACCAGTATAATACACACATGCCTGGAGGAGCTATCACTCACCTCTCAGTGAATCATTCTGTGGACTGGACTTTGTACAGACAGCACTACTTTCTTGTAGACACCTCATTGCTTACTGTTTGCAGGGTACTTATGTCATACTTTAATTTTCTTAGCTGATACTGTCACCTTGACTTGCTTTATTTTTTCTATGGGTAGACAAAGGGCACTGATGGCCATGTAGTTTAGCGCTCTTAAACCTACATCTCCCTTCCTATGGGTAGTCAAGTTGCCTTTTTGGTTGTACTGAACACTTAACTTAACCCATAGAAAAGTGAAGCATATCTTTCATTCTTCAGCTTTCCTCGGAAAACTGAAGATGACGATGATGATGTAATAATAATAATTAAAACTAAACCCCGGCACGACAGCCCACGAAGGGCCAAAGCCTACCGCCCAGCCGCAGTGTCCCTCACCTCTGCCCACTACAGGCGTCATTGGTGAGGTGCAGTACTGGAGGGTGGGAAGTGGTCCGTGCCGAGCCCTCCTGGCCAGTTATGCGGTCTTCTAGACCTTGGGCCGCTACTTCTCCATCAAGCAGCTCCTCAATTGGTCCCACCGGGATCTAACGAGGCTGAGTGTACCCCGTGCCAGACCTCCCAGAGGGGGTAAAATCCCCATGCTGGTACCGGGGATCGAACCTGGGTCCCCCACGCCACAGGCAAGCGCGCTACCAAATAATAATAATAATAATAATAATAATAATAATAATAATAATAATAATAATAATAATAATAATAATAATAATAATAATAATAACAACTTTATTGCTGTCAATAGACTACAAGAGCATCTGATGTCATTTTGTCTAACAGTCAGTTTTATCATTTATAATTAAAGAATAGAATATAGATTATGTACAATTAAAGTTTTCCATTAACATGTTTTACCTATTGCAACAAGATTTCTCCTTTACAATTATAGGATGAATTTATATATCCATTCTTTACAGTTCACTTATATCATACAAACACTCCTCTATTAAAAGTGCCTTAAAAACATGTTTAAATTTTGATGCATTAGTTTGCTTAATTGTCAATGGTAGTTTATTGTACAATATCGCTCCTACTTTATATGGGTCCTTGATGGTTTAAGCTTTATTTATACTAACTCTATGGTGGTCATTTGCACTCCTAGTGTTATATGTGCGGCAATATTTAATAAAATATGATTTGAAGCTTTCCTGGCGACGAACATACTCAAGATGGGAGAAGTGCACTCCCGAAATGTTGATGCTATGCATCACTACACATGGCTAGAAGCCTGAGAACATCTTGAGAATATTTATTACGTCTTTGATGGAGAAATTGAAGCAATTTGAATGGCCCTACAAAATCTTTTGTACAGAATTCCACATTTTCAGCAAGCAGTTATTCTCTCAGATTCCAGGGCAGCAATTATCGCAATTACTTCCAAGTTGTCACCATAAAACCAAACAATTATAGAGTGTTGGAAAATCCTTGCCCATCTAACAGCACTTCAAAAATACCGTCTTTCAATGGATACCAGTTCACTGTGGACCGAGTGGTAAGGAGAAAGCTGATTTTCTTGCAAAAAAGGGTACCAATAGTGTACAGAAATCTATAGTTAATCTACCATTTTATGCAGCTAAAAGATTAGTCAACTCTGAATACAAAAAAATTATTGAACAATATTACTATAAAAAATCAAGGAATAAACGATGGGGACTACCAAACATTCAAACAGTAATACCTGAGTATCCTCGAAAAACAGCAGTTGCAACCTTCAGGTTGATTACAGGACATGATTGTCTGGCAAAACATTTAAACAGAATTGGGATATATTCTTCACCACTCTGTCCTCTATGTGAACTGCAAGAGGAAATGGATCGAGACCACCTTCAAATATGCCCGGCCACATCTAGTGCCCCATCCATCAGTGAAAAATATTGGAGAGGAAGAGGATTAATGACTTCATTGTCAGAAATCCAGCATTAGCTAACAACAACATATTTATTAAGTATATTAAACTGTGTTTTTTCTTGAACTAGCATAACAGTTTTTAGTATGTATAATGAGACTACAGTTAGGATGTTAAGTGTTATAAAAGTTTCTCGGCAGGATTGTCTAGGTCGAAGGCCGTACATACTTCTTATGCCTTTTTTTCTGTATTTTTAATAGTCTATTCATATTGGTTTTGCTTGACCCACCCCATATTTCTATGCCATACGATAAATGTGGGAAGATACCATAATATGCTGTGTTAAGGATATTGGTGTTCCCATATTTTGCTAACTGTTTTAGCATGTATAGTCCTGGGCTTATTTTTTTAAAGATTGTTTCTATGTGTGTGTTATAAGATGTCTCGTCTATGTGTACTCCCAAGAAATTAAAATTTCTAACCTGTTCTAAGGATGTATTGTCAATATTAATATTTATATTAGTGCTCTGAAACGTCATGAGTTTTGTTTTTGCTAAGTTTAACTTCAACTCATTGTTTGTGAAGTATTCCGATATTTCCCGAACTGCCCTTGCCGCTAATGTATGATTACCTCTCTGTTGTTCCTGTTGAAGAGCAATTGCTACAGAACATTATTCTAGCAAAACCCAAGATGTTTGCTTCTGTTTGTTTCGTTTAAATTCATATCTGAAAAAGGAAAGCTGAAGATCGGTCAAGCAGAATCTTCACTCTTCTCAGGAAAGCTGAAGAGCTAAAGACTTGCTTTATTTTTCTATGGGAAGACAACTCAAATCTTCAGTTTTCAGAGGAAAGTCGAAGAACTAAAGCGTTTCACTTTTCTATGGGGAGACATGTGAAGACATGCCCTATAAATGCCTGCAGACCATCAGAAATTCGATGTCTAATACTATTTGTGCTCTGTGTGCACCCAGTGACAGATGTGCATACGAATTGCACTGTTCCCACTGGTGAGCTTTACATCATCATCTATCCAATAGCATTCAATGGAAACACCGACACTCAAATCTGTGAGTGTTTGTGGAATGCTGACAACAAGAATTATTTGCAGACCCTTTCTAGCAACTAATGGAACACATTAAGCAGGCCTAGCCAGTGGTGTTGCAATTGAGTTTAGCTTAGGCACAGTTAACAAATTAATGTTTAGAGTGCATAGCTAGCCAGCACAAATGTAAGTACAATGTAAATAATTAGTTACTGCAGACAAAAAGGGGTGTTGGCTGTATTGTTTTGAATGATACAACATGAAGAATTTGCCTGCCCTGCATTCTTCAATATGGCTACATGTATGGTAAGTAAATAAAGTTATAAAGCTTAAGTTATGTTAATAAAATGTTTTCCAACAAGAAATCATCCAAATACATATTACACCAAATATGTGAAGCTGTACTTGCTTCAAAGATGACATAGGTCATGGCTAACAGTAAAACTTAAGGTATGTATTGGAAATTTTATAAAAACATATATTTGTCTATATTGTGTTGCATATGGGGAATTCAACACTCTACACAAAGTGATCTTATATTTGATGCATAAGGCTGGTGTTACATTTTGCTTTCTACTCATTTCCATTTTGCTGCATACAATTTAAAACCCTGGAAGCCTAGTAATGCTCCATGATTTAATTGCACAAATTTGCAATTATGTGAATAATGTCAATAAAAAGTAGCATATTACTACAGCATTCAATCAAGTTATGCAAACATTTAATTGGTGCAAAGAGAATATCAGGACGTCAATACTAGATATGTGCTGAAATTAGATCTGTGATGGGAGGGATAAAAATGGCTTCTATTAAAAAATAGGTAACAAATTAATATTTTGTTTGCATTAAATATAGCTAAAAGAGTTTTAGACAATCTTGTTGATTCTATACCTTGTTCCACTCTTAGATCACAGTATGGAATTAAATGGGATATATCTGTCTCTATCTAGTGCATACAAGTTGCCATTAGCCTCGTCCTTTTCTACCCTCGCGCTGTTGCCAGATTCCTAATATAATGGTATAAATATTCAGTTTTTAAAAATTTCAGGTTTGAACACATTATCCTACGCAGAATTTTTTTCTCTATCAGGTTATATCCTTTTTAGAGTCATTATACATTTCTATAGGCCCATATTTCTTCAGAAAACGTTTTTTTTTCAATACAAGTCCGATATGTACTGTTTCTATACTCATCACGCACTAGCTAACAAACTAACTGCTAGAATGTGTCTATATTTTGTTCTTAGCTAGAGTAAACTATAGTGCTACTACCTGCCCACTTTGAGCTCTCTATGTTTACTCAGTTAAGTGTTACAATTTTTTAAATTAAATGTTTTCGGAAAATTTTATATATGTGCACTGCAAAAGTTACGCAGTGTGAAACTTTTTTGTTATTGAGTTTACATCGGGGACCAAGTGAGAACAAATGCTGAGGAGGGTTGGAAAAAGTTTTTAAAATAAACCAAAAGGCTGTAGCTTCTTTCTTTCATCGAGTAGGGTAAACAAAAGGTATTCATCTATCAGCATATTCTCGCGCCAGGCCTGACACAGAAGATAGTATAAGGAGCAGCACTAACATTAGTTCAAAAGAAATCATGTGTGTAACTGTGCGAAATCTGTGAGCTGTTATCGCGTTATTTATTTAATATTTTCCATAAATATTTTTAGTTATGGAAGGGGAAACTAGGAAGAGACGATATATTGGTAAATTAAGAAGTAAGGAATGCCAAATAATTATGAAGGTGTTAGATTATTTTTCAGGTAAAATGCGGGTAAGTAAGGCAGTAAAAGAAACAGCTAAGGCTATCGGGTGTTCAGAAGCAGTAGTATATAGGATTAAAAAGGAAGTAATGAAAGGACCTCTATGAATGCCATCGAAAAAGAAAACAAAAAGGGCGGGGAAAAACAGAAGTATATAGTGAATAGTGCAATGTGGAGTATGGCGAATTGTTCTTTCTTTACAGTTTGCAAATATTCCACCCACGCTGAATATAATTTTGTCACGGTTCAACAGTGATGAGACCCTACCAACTTTCTCAAGGGCCACTCTTAGTCGGTTCTTACATGATTTGGGGTCTGAATATGAAAGAAGGGGTAACAAGTGCATATTAATAGAAACTGGCAATACCATCAGATGGCGACATAAATATCTAAAATACATAAAAAGGTTTAGAGACCAGGGGAAATCAATTGTTTATACAGAGGAGTCATTTATGAATTTAGGCCATACAGTGACAAAGGCGTGGAGGGATACCAAAGTTTAAAGTGTCCGTCAAGCAGCAATTGAAGGATTAAGTACAGGACTCTGGCCACCTCGGGTTCACGCGCGGAGAAATATTCGCAACTAGTACATGTTGCAACACTGCGCTCCATTTAACGTGTACTGTCTTCTAAGGGTGGCATGCGCTATAGTATAATCAGAGCTTTTTTTCTCAAATAATCTATTATCAAGAATAAATGTTATATTAAAAATTCAATTATTCATTGCATTCACAGCATCTGTATAGCTTACTTGAGAAAGTAATTTTAAAAATTTCAAACTTGTTTGCTTCATGTATACAATTTCCAAATTCAATTATTTATTTATGCCAACAAACTTACTGTTGGTGTTTTCAAACACACAAGCCGTGTGTGGGTAAAGTTTGAGAGGTAGAACTGGAACTTAAATGAGCCACAGACCTTCCGCTTACTGGGCGGCTGCTCTACCACTGAGCTATTGTGACAAACTGCCAGAATGGCATTAAATTCTCAAACCAGTTCGTATTTCTCCTGGTAAACCACAAAGGCCGTCTCACATCAGAGAAAAATTACCCCAATGGTGACTTACTATTGTACTTTATGTCCCAGGATTAAATAACCTTCAGATGGTAATTATTATTTATTTATGCCAACAAACTTACTGTTGGTGTTTTTAAACACACAAGCCGTGTGTGGGTTTGTGTGTTTAAAAACACCAACAGTAAGTTTGTTGGCATAAATAAATAATAATTACCATCTGAAGGTTATTTAATCCTGGGACATAAAGTACTTACAATAGGAAGTCACCATTGGGGTAATTTGTCTCTGATGTGAGACTGCCTTTGTGGTTTACCAGGAGAAATACGGACTGGTTTGAGAATTTAATGCCATTCGGGCAGTTTGTCACAATAGCTCAGTGGTAGAGCAGCCGCCCGGTAAGCGGAAGGTCTGTGGTTCAAATCCCAGTTGTAGCATTGAATTTTTAAGTTCCAGTTCTACCGTCCAAATTCTATTTTGGGTCTCATGCCAAATTCTTGATTCAGGCAATAATTTAAAGCACTTCAAAAATATATATATAGCAAAACAAAGAAACACCAAACAGAAAGGCATCTGGTGGTCCAATTAATTTAACTTAATGAATCATACTTTGTTTTATAAGTATATTCTCACCTGAATTCAAGGATATCATATAATGGAAAGCAACGTCTTGATACAGCATTTTTATTCTCCTGACAAGCTTTAGTTATTTTGAACTGTTCCTCAGACACTAACTGTAAAAGCTGAACACGTTTCTTTTCAAAACATTCCAACCATCTGAGACGGACAGCTGGATCAATGAGTTCTACTTCAGAAGGGACGGACATGTCTGAAAATCACAGTAATGTACTGGTAAGCAAAGTCACAGATTTCAGTTTCTCAAGTTTCAAACACATAAAATGGAACTTTCACACACAGTGAAATTTAATGCTTAACCCAAAAATAACCTGATATGTGTGACATATGCTACTTATTAATCAATGAACTGTATTTCAAAACTTAATTTAGCTTTTTTATTTTTATTCTTTATTCATACTTTAACATCATATACATATTGTTAGATATATCAGGTTACATAAAATACACACATTGAAAAGTAAGGAAAAAATACAATAATGTTATATGCCCTACTAATATCAATAAATAATGTTTGCACATGGTTATCAATAAAATTTACTACCTGGAACAACCTGATGTTGAACCATGCTGGAAATGTGTTCATCTTCTATCATGAACAAATTTCTGGATTAAGAGTTGCCAACTTCTAAATAAGGAAGTTAACAATGTGAAGTTTACATCAATACTACAAGGTAAGAAAGAACAAGAAGAGCAAAACTCACACACAGAAGAACACAAATAATTGGTGACAACCTCTTATATAGAAGCTCTGTTTTGAAACAGGGAGGATTATACTCGTACCTGCAGTAGTGACTTAACGTACGTTTGACAATAAAAGCAATTAGCTTTCCAAATCATGTGATAATTATCTTCATATCTTGTAAAACAACATTGGTGAAAAAAAAAAATTAAATAAATCTTAAGTTTTGCATACTCCTACATTTTACTTCTCTGATGAACTTTCACCAGAATCCTATTAATATCTATGGATACCAATGCAAAACCTGTTGGAATTCTCCTTGAATAATCTTGACTTTAAAATTTCCTAGTTGGTAACTTCAGGAGTAATCAGATGTTTACTATCTTCACTTTAATATTTACAGGCACTTGTTTTGGGAGCATTCAATTCCATCCTCATCTGGAAAGTTAGTCAGCCAGCCTACAATTGCAGCTCTCAGGATTAGTTCCAGTAAATATTAAAGTGAAGGCACAAAATATATCAGTCATTCCATGTTACTCACAATACTTTACTATCCTATCTTTTCAACAATAATTAATTTCTGTGTAAACTTTAAGCTATTTGAATATGTACACATTCAAAAAATTGCATGTATGCAGAAAGTACAGCCTTGAATCTGTGGCATACACAAGCTGGTTGCGTGCCCAATGGAGCACTCATAATTAAAATAATGAGAAATGTCTGAGCACAAAACGGCAGTGGCAGTGGTGGCAGTCTTTTTCCTTTTGAGCAGGGTAAAAATCTTACTAAGACACCATTGGTGACTTGGATTCCCACCCACTAAAAACCCCTGCTAAGAAAATTCATGCAGTTGTGGGACTGCCTCTAGGTATTAACTTCATAACTGTGGTAACTAAATGTAGTACTCTTTTTTGTTTGCTTTTATGATACTGATTATCACGTCTTCAATAATTCCCCATTTCTCTTCCCCTTCTAACTTATGCATGATAATATCTTCTGTAGTTATATATTACCGGTTCTTCTGACACATGTTAGTACTGCATACTCAGGGGTGTCTCTTTCCTCACGAGCCAGTTTTGCTGTTGATCAATACCATTTCAAAATGGTGCATTTTGAATCATTTATGTCCAGACAGGAATTCAAATAAAATCCAACTTGTCCGTGTTTCTGATTTACCCCAAGGCTCTATCTCTGGTTCTATCTCTCTCCACTGAGTCATTTCAGTTTCCATCTCCCACTCTGCTAGCCAATTTTTATGGTGTGCTATATATTTCTTCAAATGTACAACATACAGTTACCAAATATGGCATTTATTGTAGAAAGAACACCATGATTTAAATCTGTGGTGCACACACACGATGGTTGCATGTACCATGTAGCATCCAAAAGGTCCATAAATAAAACAATCAGATTTTAACCCTGGAAAAAAAAAAAGAAAAAAAAGAAGAAAAGAAAAAGAAACTGACAACTATCACTGTCATTTTTGCACTGAGACCTTCATCTCTTCACATTATTTTCCTTTTCTTTCCATCACAAGTTGGAACGTACATACGTTCTTGTCTATTATGTAGAGCCCATAGTAAATACACTCCATTCATGGTGTTATCTTTTTGCTTCCCTTTGCAATTGTAGGTACCTTTTAACAGCTCCATGTCCTACTTGTGTATTCCATTCACTTTTCTTCATTTTGGTTTAATTTTCTTTTCTTGACTTTCCCAGGGGTTTTCTGATAAAGCTAGCTGACATGTTTGCTGTTCTGTTAGTTAATGTTGAGCTGGTATAGTTTCACATTACAGATGTTACAGATTTATTCACCAAAACTCCAGGAATACTGTCATGTTGCCAATACTACTTCAGTATGTGGGTATGTATCCAAGTTTCATCTGTATTATAACCTACTGGTTTCTTGGGACTATTTTCGTTACTTAGAGCTCACAAATAGCTGCTCTGTGAGCAATTACATCCTGGCATTCCAATAAAATGTGCCGCATATTCTTACGTTCTTTGATACTAAATCCTGTTTCCTTTAATATACACCAAAATGTTTTCTGACCACTACCGAAATTAATTTTCTCCTTTACTGCATGGAACAACTTCTTCACTGTTGGCAGTGGCATAAATAACGGCCCTGCAGACCCCTGTCTTTAAAGACCGCCGGTGTATCTTTAATAGTTTTCTTACAAAGGACATTTTATATTCAATTCAAACATGAAAAATCGCTAGGAAGAAGCGCTGGAACACATGCAGTTCACTAATAACAGAAGCATGCCCATGTATGCATTTTCTACCCTTTCTTGCTTAAAAGTGTGAAAGAAGCTTACCTCTAAGTGTGCATGTCTTCAAAAGTATTCACAGTCATATAGAGAAATTCATTAAAGCACGGTATTCTATTCAATATGGTTGTTATAAAAGCTGAACAACCTACATAGTAAGATTAGTAGCTATGCGAAAATGTAGTCCATTGGCCAATAAATTCAATTATTCTAGAATTAGGTAATGAGGTATAAATATAAATCAATGTATGTTGTTCTAACCAGTTGTTCAGAGTGATTGCTTTTGAACAATAACTGAGGTACCACAAATAGAAGTTTGCTTGCGTTAATACCTCACTTATCCAGAATATTAACAGGTACCGTTTTGTTTTACCTACATGCAGTATGCGTTTAGCTAGCCAATATTTAGCCCCCAATATTTATTTGCAGGGGGGCCTAGAAAACCTTAAGCTATGCTTGTTGGAATTTCTCCACACACCTCATAATACTCCAAAAATGTGCAAACAGCATACTTATCAAAACTGTTCACATCAAACTTCTTTTTCCAACTCTGTTGGAGTAGTAGTTGGTATGCCCAAATTTTTTAGTGATCATGTTAAATGTTCTTTGACATTTTTCCTACTGCTGCAGCCAACCTAACCATTGCCCTGTGCAAAGGAAGAGCTAGACCTAATTCTTCCAATGTGTAAGGATTTTTCCCGTAAACTTTGTCTTTCAGGTTACCCCACAAGTAAAAATCACACACTGTTAGATCAGGGGAGCCAGAGGGCCATACACCACTAATTACTCTATCTTCAAACACTTCCCTAATTTTATCCATGGAGTCCTCGGCTGTATGAGCAGTAGCAGAATCTTGTTGAAACCACCCATATGATTTCTCTTCCGTCAGTTCACAAAAAAATGGAGTCAAAATGTCATTTCAGTACCTCTCTTTATTTACAGTCTGGTTGTAGAATATGGGACCAATTATGCATCTAGTGCTAACAGCACACCAAACACCAACTTTCTGATTATAATGAGCGATTTCTTGAATGCGATGTGGAGTTTGAGATGCCCAATACTGACTGTTATAAGTGTTCACACAACCACTTAGATGAAACCGCGCCTCACCTGAAAAGAACAGAAGCTGTGGATCGACTAACAGTTGTTCACCGATGAAAGAAACCATTCACAATAACGCATTCGTGCTATGGAATCGCCTTGTTTTAAGCACTGGACACGTCTACACTTATAAGGTTTCAGTTTTAATAATTTTGTTGCTGTGTGTGCAGAAGTCACTGAAACCCCCACCTGTTGTGCTAATTTTGGGAGTGAGTTTGTTGGTGTATGTTCAAGACTTGCGTTTATTTTGTCAAGTTTTTCTTCTGTTAAAACGGTACATTTACGCTTGGGTTTTTTGTTTGCCACAGAACCAATGCTTTCAAATTTGTTCACAATGCTGTGAATTCCACGCCTGGACAGAGGGACTTCACCAGGGAACTTCTGAATATACTCTATGCGAACACGACGTGCAGACTGACAGTTTTACAAATAAAAATATGCTGTACCAAGGTCAGTCACCTGTCCATGGTGGGAACAACCACTAATCACTGAGTGTGTGTCTACAGGGAAAAGTGGGGGGAGCATAGCAGTGGCAAGCAGCAGCATGCTTTCATGGGGAATTTTTGTTGCTACAGATGCAGCTGCTGCAACTTCAAACTTGCACAGGCAAAAGGCCGTGCAGTGGTGAAGAACCAATTCGAAAGCTGTGTACTTCTATACTAGAGACACCCCTTTATAATCAAATGCTAAACATAAAAGAAGTTTATATGCTTATTAATTCAAATATTTTAAAGGAAGTTTAATGTTAATACACTTAGAAAACAGTTCCTGACTTTCTTTTAATACAATATGTTATCAGAATTCAATGATTAATATATAAATAGATATATGATCTGGAGGAATTTTCCACTATGTTCCAATGCTAAAGAAGAGAAATCAAAGAAAAGGAGCAGTTAAGTCAATGCACATTAATGCATAAGGTTAGATTTGAAGATTTTAGCTGTGGTCAAGAAGTGTATTACATTTTTGTGAGGTAGAGCAGGATTTCCATGGCATCATTTAAATAGTTAAAAGGGAAGGCTCCATGAGACAGTATTTAAAGGCTTCTCATTAAGGCATTGAGGAACATCACCATGAAGAGTACTTGAACTGAGATTTCTTTGAGGGATAGTAGTTGTATTAAGCTCTTCATCAGTAAGAAATACTTCCTGGACTAATTAGATAAAGCATTTCAATTCTACACAAAACAATAAAACACACAGCTGAAAGCATTACCATTAGATTTTGGCTGATAGCATAAATCACTAAAACATAACATTTTCATAAGATTGTACATAAGACACACTTTACCTTCACACACTTGAATTTATTTCACTTGAAGGCATTATCAAGATTTCCTGGCTGAAATCTGCTGCTCACATGGATGTTGTTTCCTGGTGGGGTGAAGGGACATCTAGCGAAGATTTAATGAGACGGAACAGTGAGTTTTCTTCCGAGGAAATGCTGAAGTTGAGTGAGTGAGTAGTGGGGTTTACGGGCCCGTCGACAACTAGGTCATTAGGGCCCGAAGTCCAAAAATAAAAACAAAGAAATAAAACCTCACCCTTTTAAAACTAAAAAGTGAAAGTTAAAATACCTAAAAATGAACATTATAATTACTAAAAAGAGAGCTAAGACAGCTAAAAACGGAAAATTAAAACCGATAAACACTTAAATTACTAAATACATAAAACTGGCTACTGTTAAAAAGGGCTAAAAACACGAGTAAAACATCCTAAAAGTATATTTCCGCCAAGATAAAAGAAACCTTACACTTGCTTACCAAAATCGATATGCGCAACAAACCGCAGTACTGCATTTACAGCTACTGGATCGTTGCCTAACACGGTGCACAGTGTAAGACCCAGGCCAAAGGACTGGCGCTCACGAGCATACCGCGGACAATCAGTAAGGACATGTGCAACGGAGAGTGGGACATTGCACGTCGCACAGACAGGCTCCGGATCACCGCGCAAAAGGTGTGCATGCGTGGCTCGAGTGTGGCCTATCCTCAGGCGGGTTAAAATCACCTCCTCACGCCTGGAATCCCTGCAAGATGTTTGCCAGGGTTGTACCGTGTCCTTGATTGTCCGTAACTGAGTGCCAGATAACGCTTCCCAAGATTGTTGCCAGAGAGTAAATAGATGGCGACGGAAGTACTTCTGCACATCTATATAGGGTAGCGTACGGGTGGAATATTCCGGAAGGCGACATGCAGACTTCGCAGCCGCATCAACCGCCTCGTTGCCCGGAATACCCACATGACCTGGGATCCACGTAAAAACGAACTGGTATCCGCGAGATAACAACTGAGATAAAAGTGTCTGTATTTTAATAATTGATGCCGAGTTGCCAACAAATTGTTGCAGCGCCTGAAGAGCACTCAGGGAGTCGCAACACACAATAAAATGTCCAGGAACTGAACGGGAGATAAAAAGTAAGAAATAAAAGATGGCAAACAGCTCGGCGGTAAAAACTGAACTGGCGTCTGGAAGGCGGTATGTGTGAACCTCACCGTTGTATATAAATGCGGAACCCGTCGTACTACCCAACTGGGAGCCATCGGTGAATACCGGTGTGTAAGTCCGGTATCGGCCCAGAACTGCGGTGAAGAGTTGACGGAACACCGAAGGAGGGGTAGCAGTCTTTGGACAGCCCGACAGCTCCAGGTCAAAGCGTGCACGCTGGAGCTGCCAGGGAGGACAGTGGCCAAGTGAATGCCGCTCTACAACTGGCAGTCGGAGGGCGTTTGCGACAAGTAGTTCTTGAAACCTGATGCCACTTGGACGGGAGATTGTTTTATTCCGCATATAACGGTGCTCGAGGTCTGGACGCAATACAGGTGGAAACGAAGGATGACCTGGATGAGCGGCCAACCTTGCCACATAAGAACAAAGTAACAATGAGCGTCGAACAGACAGTGGAGGTTCGCCAGAATCAGCATACAGACAATCCACTCTACTTGTGCGGAAAGCCCCAGTAGCGAGACGGATACCAGTGTGATGAATTGTGTCTAAAAGGCGGAGTTTAGAGGCTGATGCAGAGCCATAGATAAAACAGCCGTAGTCTAATTTGGACCGGACCAGTGAGCGATACAACCTCAACATTACCGTGCGATCGCCGCCCCAAGATGCCCCAGACAGGACCCTGAGTACCCGAAGCGAGCGACCGCAGGAAGCACGAAGGTGACGTATATGGTGCTCCCATGTGAGTTTGCTGTCGAGGTGTAAGCCCAAGAACTTCAGGTGCGGAACAAATGGAAGACGTGTGCCACGCAAATGAAGATCAGGAGGAGGGTGTACACCACGGAGTCGGTTAAAGTGGAGACACTGTGTTTTCGTAGGGGAAAACCGAAAGCCGGTGCGAGACGCCCACTCGGCGATGGATGTTATGGTCATCTGTAGTTGACGTTCGATGTGCTCCAAACTATAAGAGCGATAGTATATCGCGAAGTCGTCAACATACAGCGACATCGGGATTCCGCTACGAACAGCGCTGGTGATGCCATTAATGGCAACGGCGAAAAGCGTAACGCTGAGAATCGACCCTTGGGGTACACCATTCTCCTGAACCTTCTCTTGGGAGAGCGTGTTGCCTATGCGGACACGAAAACGGCGAATTAGTAAAAAGTTAAAAATAAAAAACGACAAGTTTCCGCGTAAACCATAACCGTGTAGAGTACGGAGAATGCCATAGCGCCATGTAGTGTCGTAGGCCTTCTCCAGATCAAAGAAGACACCAACGACATGCTGCTTCAAGAGAAATGCATTCTGTATGTAGGCCTCCATGCTTGTCAGATTGTCGACACTGGAGCGATGGCGGCGAAAACCGCACTGGACATTACTCAGCAGGTTATTCGTCTCTAGCCACCACACTAAACGAGTGTTGATCATACGTTCGAGGGTCTTGCAAACGACACTCGTTAGGCAAATAGGGCGGTAGCTAGAGGCAAGTGCCCGGTCTTTCCCGGGCCGAGGTATAGGGATGACGATACCCTCGCGCCAGGAAGACGGGTAAACCCGCTGGAGCCAGATTCGGTTATAGATGCTCAGCAGGAAGGAAAGAGCCTGAGGTGGAAGATGAAGCAACATTTGTCGGTGGATGTCATCCGGACCGGGAGAAGAGTCGTGCGCCAGAGACAAGGAGTGCATCAGCTCTGCTATGCTAAAAGGCGTGTTGTATGGTTCACTACCGTCGCTGTTAAAATTAAGAACTATCCGCTCCGCAGATTCCTTGATAGCTAAAAACGACCTATCGTAACTTTGGGTTTGGCTGGTAGAAGAGAAAGATTCGGCAAGGGCGTCGGCGATCGCCTGCTCGTTGGTGTAATAAGAGCCCTGTACGGCAAGACCGGGAATAATCGTCCGGCGACACTTGCCGTACATACGCCGAACCGCAGTCCACACCCTTTGTGTTGAAGTGCGTCGAGAGAGGGAAGAGACGTAAGTTACCCAGGATGTGCGTTTTGCACTGCGAAGTACAAAACGCGCCCGGGCACGCACACGCTTAAAGGCAATGAAGTTCTCTTCCGTAGGATGTGCACTGAAAACTCGCAGAGCCCGTTTGCGGGCTTTAACAGCCAAACGACATTCCTCGGACCACCAAGGCACGGGAACATGACGAGGTGTAGTAGAACCGCGAGGAATGCTGGAATTTGCTGCAAGCAGGACAGAACATGTAAAATACTCCACCATGTTGTCGATGGTGGTAAAACCATCGTCCGTAAGGTGAATGAGGGAACGGAATTTCCCCCAGTCAGCCTTGGAAATAATCCAGTGAGGGTATCGTGTTGGAATAGGATGGAAACCAGTAATGTGAATGTTAATGGGAAAATGATCACTGCCAAAGAGGTCGGAGAGCACCGACCAATCAATAAGTGGTACCAGTGACGGGCTACAGAAGCTAACGTCTAAGGCGGAATAGGTACCATAGGCAGATGATAAGAAGGTAGGGGCACCAGTGTTCAACAAAAGGAGGCCGGACATATCGCAAACGTCTGCTACAAGGCACCCACGAGCATCGTCAGTGTCGGAGCCCCATAAAGTGTGTTTGGCATTCAGATCACCAAGGAAGATAAGCGGTGGCGGAATCTGAGCCAAAAGAGCCCGAAGGTCGTTCGCGTGTACGACACTGACCGGTGGCATATAGACATTACAAATTGACAGACTCACGCCCTGCAACTGGACACGCACTGCTACAGCTTGCAGCGGCGTGTTTAGCGGGATGCTTGTGGCTGAGATGGTATGCGCCACCAGAGTAGCAACACCACCGCTTGCTCGTCGATCAGCTGCAGAGTCATGTCTAAATGCCGAAAAACCACGAAGATGTAAGGTGTGGTTAGGCTTCAGATGGGTTTCTTGTAGACAGACGACTGAAGGCGAATGGTGCCAAGCTAAGTGTTGTATGTCCGGGGCACGGGCCCGGTACCCATTAACATTCCACTGAATTATTTCCATAATAAAAAGGTTAAGCCATAGTCTTTATCTTTTTCTTCATCTTAACCTTGGCGCACTTGGGACCAATGATGGGCTTTTCACCGTCCTCAGGCGACTCCTCGGAACTTCGGGAGTCAGAAGATCCCCGGCGGCTCGCGGAGCGGGAGCGGGACTTCGTGGAGGTACGGCTACTCGCCCGATGTTTAGGTCGCGAACGATTTGTGGGAACAGGCAATACGGTGTAGCCTCTGCTTGTGGACGACTGGTGAGCGTGTGTCTGCACAGCGGAAGATGTAGTTGCTGGTGCAGTTTTATCACGACGCGGTGGAGAGGTGCTCGCCGGTAAATCTGTTTGTGTCGAAGCATCTGCGACGGGTACATGCTGTATAGCAACAGTGT
Organism: Tenodera sinensis; assembly: GCA_030765045.1. Lineage (NCBI taxonomy): Eukaryota > Metazoa > Arthropoda > Insecta > Mantodea > Mantidae > Tenodera > Tenodera sinensis. The sequence goes on along the minus strand of CM060961.1, from coordinate 32,625,455 downwards.
TCACAGGAGGGCGACGAACAGCGGATGCAAAACCTGTGGTGGTAGCAGGTTGCAGTTGTTGAAAGCGACGGCGCGCTTCAACAAACGTCAGGCGTTCTTTCACGCGCAGCTCCTGGATACACTTTTCCTCGAGAAACTTCGGACACTGTCGCGAGCTGGATGGATGACTCCCTTCACAGTTAACGCAGTAAGGGTCTCGGGTGCAAGCCGTGCCCTCATGGTATGGTAGTCCACAACGCTCACAAGTAGCAGGATGGGTGCACGAAGGCTTAGTATGACCGAACTTCTGACACTGAAAACAGCGCATAGGGTTCGGTACATACTGCCGAACTGCGGCACGCTCGTAGCCGCAGAAGATGTACTCGGGTAACTGAGTACCCTTAAATGTCAAAAACACAGTGCGTAAATCGATCACTTTTCCATCCTGTTTTCGAGTGAGACGGTACGCCTGACACACCCGTTGATCTGAAAGGCAGGTGACTATCTCTTCATTAGACAGACCATCAAGGCTGGAGGTGGTGACAACTCCTCTGCAAGTATTCAGTGTTTTATGTGGGACTACCCGGATAGGGTAGGAGCCCAATAAACTCGCTTTCAGTAATTTCTGCGACTGGTCTGCAGTAATCACCTCTATCAATAGCGTACCGTCGCGTATTCTGGTCGCATTTTTTACAGGGCCACAGATTCGGTCAACTTCCCGTTTAATATAGAAGGGGCTAAGATCCTTTACCGTTTTCCCATCACAAGCCAAAGTCAAAACCAAAAACGTGTCAAATGAGGAGGGTTTGCGCGGATACATTATGAATTGGACCCCCATCCGGAACCGTCGGCGTCAGCCTGCCATCCGGGGGTCAAAAGATAAAAGACACCAAAATCTCCTCGGTCTGTGCCGCCATGGAGACCCCTCCATGACTGACCTCAAGGCGTACTTCAGAGGAGCTACCCTCCGATCTCCACTGCTTGTCCGCATGGGTAAACCGTTCACCACATGACACCCCGGTTTTATGCCCCCACCACAGGAATAACCGCCTGTGGCTCCCCGCTTTAGCACACGCTGCCTCAACGGAGTCAGCGTGGATTCAGGGGACTTCGGGTTGATTACACCGGGGCTCCGTCAGCGGTAACACGTCCGGCCGGTGATACTAACCCGACGGCACGCGGCCGTCGGGAGATTAACACCGGCCGTGCCCTCAAGGAGCTACGTGGGTGTACATGACGTGTGGACGGGCTCCGCACCTAAGGCTACACATGGGGGCAGTGTGAAGGGTCCGCACAACCTTCGCGCCTGAGACCTCCGAAGAGCACACAAGTCGGGGGCCGCGCTGAAAACCGTGGGACAGGACCACGGAGATAGGAAAGATCCCTGCTGGTGAGACAGGAGTTATAAATCTAGGAACTTACAAACTAATAATCATAATAAGCCTAGAAGAGGAAGAGGGTGATATAAAAAGCAACATAAAACGCTGCACGTGGCACAGTTAATGAAGGTGGAGGGGGTGAAGTGATAGTGAGCAGCTCGGGGCCCCGGGTGCGCCAAACCCGGACCTACCGTGGTAGGTTCCCCTGGGGGAGTTTGATTTCGGAGTCCTCTTCTCCTAGATGAGTCGTCGACCAAGACTAACGAGCCTCATCTACCCGTTGGAATGTTCTTAGCTTCCCCTCACCTCTTGCCTACCAGTGGTCACAAAGACACACTTAGTAGGCCGTCTGGTTCGGGTACTAAGCCCCTCCGCCACGGCAAGGCGACACTCCTTCGGAGGGGTGCTGAAGTTGATTAACTGTGTTTCAAATTGCATATAAACCTTTTCCCAAAAATTTAATTCAAAGTTCATGTGGACAGGTTTTAATAGTTGGGTTCCTTACTCTTATGTTGGGGTGATCATCCCAGAAATGTGCTGCCACTGATATTTGCTTTACTTTTAAACAAATGACTTCAAGGAAAAGGAACAAGAGAATGTCAGTCAACCAACAGCTGATGATGGGATCGAATGGTCCTGAAAACGTTTCCGCTTTAAAAAAAAGCAATTTAGTAGTGAAGGTGAGTGTAAATAAGTGACTCAAAATAACCTCAAACATAAATGACTTTTTGTTTATCCTGAACTTCTATGCTTGGAGTATTTTATTGGTTTATGAGTTTTTGAGACTTCACCATCAATAGCATACCAGACACACATCTACATCTATCAGTCATTTGTTAGCTAAAGATGAGAACAATTGATGCTGAAACTGTTATAATTTTCTGAAGTAAATGAGGTATAGCGTTGTGGCAGTTTTTTATGGATGTGGACAATGACATAGACAGTGAGAGCTAATGTATTTCCAATTAAAGTCTGGGTTCTGCCAAAACTAATTTTAAATTTGGATAACATATACAGTTGAACCTGCTTTATATGAACCCAGTTCTACGTAATTTGCATTTATATGTAAATTTTTGTAAGTCCCGGCAAAATGTAATTTAGAAACGTGAAAATAAAACCTTAGTTTTACGTAATTATAATGAGCATACAGCATACATAATCTTAAAAGAAACTTGAGGCGTATTTTCCTTATCTCTGTTGACAAAGACACAAAATGAGTGGGCGAGTTTCGGCACAACAATGTCGTAGCAATAAACGAGAAATAAACAAAAATTTTCAGTATCTGGTGTTTACTGTTAGCAGTTTTGTCTTTCAGTTCTCAGTTGCTTTTAATCAGCCATGGATAACAGAAAAAGGAAATGGTACACACTAGATCAGAAAGTAAAATTCATACGAGGTGGAACTTTATCCACACAAAAACTAAAACCAAAATTGCCCAGACTTAGGAATTGTTTATTTGGGATATATTCTTCATCACTCTGTCCTCTATATGATCTGCAAGAGGAAATGGACCGAGACCCCTTCAAATATGCCCAGCCACTTCTAGCACCCCATCCACCAGTGAAAAATACTGGAGAGCAAGAGGATTAATGACTTCATTGTCAGAAATCCAGTATTAGCTAACACAACACTAAGATCTTTTCCTGGGCTGTAGCGCTAGGGGTTTTTAGTCTAGTCATCATGTAACCAAATGAGGTGTATGCACTTAATGCAAGAAAAGTGAAACAAGCCAAATTAATTGATTTCTTTAAACGAGGACCAAGTTCAAAATGTTTTCTTTATACATAGCTTTGTTTGTAAAATTTTACACAATTAGGCTCACTGTATTATTGCTTTTTTTTCAAAAAGAAAAAAAAAAAGCATGATGTATTAACAAAAACTCAGTTGTAAGTAATTCTGAGTTATAAGCATGGTAAGGAATTATATGGACTAAAATGTATGAAATATGTAAATATATATGCAGTTATTTTTAACAAAATATGGAATTAAATGTGGACTTATAATTATAAAGCAAATGACTATCTATGCTAAATATTGATATATTTTAATAAAACTAACCAAAGAATATAATAATGGACATACTTTGTCTTTAAATTATTATGTGAACTTCAAACAAAACACAATTTCTATTGTGTTATAATAGCAATGGGTTACAAACATTTCTTTCAAGTTTTGAAAAATGAATCATCTTCTATTGTCTCTGAGGACAGATTTATACTGACAAACTGCGTTGAACATCAGAAGTAACCGGTGCATTCTTCAATTTCACGATGTCTGCTGGGGATAAGTCCAAGTTTACCTGCACTGTTGAATCACCACTCATCACAGCAACAACCTTTAGTAGCTCTTCATATTCAGGGTTTTTTGAAAGTACAGTGTCCACCTAGCTGTGTCTGCAACTTCACCTCTACCACAATTCAATTGTTCCACAGTGCTATTTATAATTTCAAAGCTTTCAGGAAATGAAAGGTGCCTATTACGGAGACTTGAGTGCAAGTTAAGTCATTCCACACACTTGTGTCACAAGCAACTGTTTTCGCAGTATCAATTGAGACTGCATCTTCAGAATCCAATGCAAGTAGAACATTCTTAATAGAGTCTATATGTTCGGCATAATATTCAACCGCTTCCAGCCAAGTACCCCATCTAGTTAAAATTGGTTTTAGTGGCAATGGAATATCAGGGCACATTTCTTTCAAAGCATTAATTCTACTGGGAGCTTTAAGGAACACTTTTTTTCACTGATGAAATCAACAAATCTACTTTAGGGTAATTGCCCCTTATCACTTCTGCGACACGATCAAACGCATGTGCCACACACGTTATGTGAATCATTTTAGGATAAACTACAGATAATGCTTGTGCAGCTTTGAGCATATAAGGGGCAGCATCACTAATAAAGAGTAACACATTATCGTACATAATATCCTGTTGCCATAGGATACCCTTCGTTGAACAGTTTAACTACAGTTTTGTTATTGCACTTTTATAGAACATCACAATGTAAAAGAATCCGTTGAGAATATCGTTCACTTAACAAACCAATAACTACATTGCCAACAAGGTATATTCCTGAAGCAATTCCTAGAAGACCTCATTTTTCAGTTTGTAGAGAGGAATGTCAACAGAGACGAGAGCACGGCACAGCTTGATGTCGAACTCGGACCTTGCATTCAATGTTGTTGGTTCTGTTAAAAACAATTGTCTCTGTTTGGACTTTCGTTGTTTGTTAGACTGATGTTTGCTAGTTTGAATATGTTGTTGCACCAGGAACTTTTGAGTAGAAGATACTGCACACTGGCAGAAATTACAAAATAATATTTTATTGTCTGTTGATAAACCATGATTTTTAAATTCTGAAATGTAACTTTTTAATTCTGAAGTGACTAAATGTGATACTTTTGGCATGTTTACAGTCTTTATAGAATAAACTCCACCAATGTGTATTGTGACTTTGTGGGTTCGTAGAATTAAAAGTCCAATTTGCAGCCCTTGGCAGCAAGATGACATAACATAAAACCTGCAGGCACATGAATCAGTTCTGATTAGACTCTCCCTCACTGGCAATTCACAGCTTCTTTTATAGCTCCGCTCACTGTTCGAGAAATTACTGGTATTTTCGTGTAACAAACAATATGGCACTAAAACCTTCCAGTTATCAATCTTTATGTGTTTTGGCAAGCCTTTTATTTCCGCGCTGCACTATCTGTCTCTTTGTGCATGTCGGCCGCTAGTCGCAACAATGGGTTTGCGACAGTACTCTGAACACGTAATACAGTGTCTGACTTTCTTTCCTATTGTTGAGGATCATTGAGGTTATTGAGGACCCTTAAATTTCAAATAGCTCTGATTTGAAAGGAATGTTTAAAACTTCATTGTTGAAATGTATTTTAATGGAATTTTGTTTTATTTTATTGTTAAGATAGGCTGTTTTATATAAATATATGGAAATGAATTAAAATATGTACTAAATTGAGAAATATGGAAAATAAAAATAGCATTTTGCAACTCTACACATTGTGAAACATAATGGCAAAGCAAAATATAAATGATATTAGCTTTATAAGTAAATATGTATTTACGTATAAATCCTTTCCCTGGTTATAAGTAATCTTCCCTCTTTCCCTTGATACACAGATAAATCAGGTTTAACTGTTATTTATTTATGCCAACAAACTTACTGTTGGTGTTTTTAAACACACAAGCCGTGTGTGGGCAAAGTTTGAGAGGTAGAACTGGAACTGGTTTGAGAATTTAATGCCATTCTGGCAGTTTGTCACAATAGCTCAATGGTTAGAGCAGCCGCCTGGTAAGCAGAAGGTCTGTGGTTCAGATCCCAGTTGTGGCATTGAATTTTTAAGTTCCAGTTCTACCTCTGAAAGGTTTAACTGTATTTAAAAATAGTCACATTTTTTTAAACATGCTTTATGAAGATAATATCTAAAACTATTCAGGGTGTCATCTAGATAAAGTTTTCTTTTGTACATGACACTTTCACAAAGCTCAAAATGGCGTCACTTGTAACTGTAAGCATCAGTTATTTGTTTCATTACAGGATCTATATCATGTCTTTTTAAAACAGCAGATTACCAATACATTTCTGATTGGTATGTTACACACACACTATTACTTGAACGAAAATTATATGTCTTCATAGTTTGACATCTATATCGATGTAAGAATTTCTTTTACAAAACTAAATGTGACACTCACATAATGGGAAACTGACACAAGTAAATATAATAAATGTCAACACAAATTGTTCTTTACCTGACCACCCTCCCCTTATGTAGGACTTACAAGTCAGTGCCTAGGGTCAGATACCTGTCGGGGAGCAGGGGGACCTCTGGACCAGACAGAGTGAAGACCTGGAAGCAGGTGATCGGCCAAGCACCAGTTATGATAGTGAGGAAGAGGATGATATGAAATCCAGGCGAAATGGATGATTGGAAGCAACTGGTGGAATGAATGGCAGGGGAAACTGGAGAACCCGGAGAAAACCCGTCCAGACACCTCTTCGTCCACCACGAATAGCATATGTGGGTTCCACCTAGGTGGTAGGCAAGCGGTCTAACCACTCAGCCATAGTGCCACCATTATACTTCCAGACTCAGGGAAGGATGAAGAATAATCCTGGCTGGAGAAAAATTCCTATCCCCCTGCCGGGAATCGAACCTGGGACCCCTTGCACATCAGACAGGTGCTCTACCAACTGCGCTACGGGGCCAGCCGAATCATTCTATTATTTCAAATTAAATTTCCTGGGCACTTAATTTCTGCTACAATGTAAATAAAACATATCATCAGTACTAATGTGTTTAACCTCACTTGTCCAAAAAACTTCCTATCATTATAAATTGCATTTTCTCACTTAACCTTGAGTTCTTCCTTACTTATGACGTGGGTATTTTTTACTATCACATTTTATTACCACTGCTGCTATTAAACCAGCCAATATTTGGTGCATTCGATTTTGGATTTTTCGCAGTAGTTTTTGTTTACTTTGGGAGAGAGTACAAGCTTAAGAAACATATACAAAATTTTATGTGAGTGTAACCATGCTTTAATGTTAATGAACTTCTAAAGAAAGACAGTTTTATTATTATTATTATTATTATTATTACTACTACTATTGTTATTATTATTATTATTATTATTATTATTATTATTATTATTATTACTACTACTACTATTGTTATTATTATTATTATTATTATTATTATTATTATTATTATTATTATTATTATTATTATTATTATTATTATTATTATTATTATTATTATTATTATTATTATTATTATTATTATTATTATTATTATTATTATTATTATTATTACTGAAAAATCTAACACTCTCTCACATGCACACACAGCAAGAGAGATAGGGAGAAACAGACTGATTGCAGGAAAGGAGAGGGGAGAGTGCCTTTGCAGTTAAAGTAATGAAAGTGGAATTGTGAATTCTGTGGTAGAAAATAAATTTAAATAAAATATTAAAAATAAAGAAAATTACAGCTTTAAGCTTCAAATCTAAGCAACAGTTTAGACACATACCTTACAAATAACTTAAGCACTGTAATGTCAAACATCTTCCTACCTGTCAGTGCTTCTTCGGAAGCTGTATTGAGATCTGTGGATTTTACTTGGTCAATCATTTGCAACAGTTTGGTTGCATCCTCAACTGTAAGGTCAGTATCACCTGCACATCTATTATGGATTTCTCCAAAGGCATCCTTGAAGAAACGTGGAGGTGGTATTGGTGTGGATGAGGCATTCTTGAAACTTGGAGGTAGGTTTGGTTGTGTGAATGATTGTTTTTGCACCATGCTGCTCAGTTTCAATCCAGAATCACTCATTATGGCAAGACATTGAGCACGGTGGAGACGTGCCAATGCATTCTGTAACAGATATTCAAGACATTTAATGCACATCTTTTGAATACCTTTCACATTAAAGAAAGATGGTTAGTGTAAATAGAAATATTGAAAAAACTTCTTACCAGCTTCCTATATGAATTCAAGTATACCTTTTTAATTTATTTCCTGTTTACATAGAAAGTATAAATGCCTTTTTCCTATACACTTTGCATCTTTTCAATGAGTAAAGACATAAAAATCAATAATGTGCAATATAAAGAATTAGATAATTTTAAATATCTAGGATCATTGGTCACATATGATAACGACAGTAGCAAAGACATAAAAGAGAGAATGGCTGCAGGCAACAGATGCTTCTTTGCTTTGGGAAAAGTAATGAACACGTGATACCTGTCAAAAACTAAATTGCAGATATACAATACAGCTCTTAAAACCCATAGTGATGTATGGATGTGAAGCATGGACCATAACAGAGGAAAGCAAATCACAGCTGGAAAGATGGGAAAGAAAGATATTGAAGAAAATCTACAGGCCAACAAAAGATATGGCTGGATGGCAAATAACAACAAGGAAATAAGCCAAAGTTATAAGAAACCCAATATAGTAACACTTATAAAGGCTAAGGAAATAGAATGGGCTTGTGATTAGAATAGATGGAGGCAGAACATTAAAAAGATTTTTGATGGAACCCCGGGAGGGAGAAGAAACAGAGGAAGACCTAGGTTAAGATAGTTGGACTGTCTGAAGGACTTGTGAAGAGTGGGAGTAAGAATGTGGAGAAAAAAGGCGGAAGATACAAGAGAATGGGCTATCGTCGTGAAAGAGGCATTAGCTATACTTTAAGAACTGTATGCCACATGAAGAAGGACATTGCAGGAAAAGCCTAGTGAAAGTTTAAAACAGAGTTCTATTTATATCTGTAAATATTCATTATGTAAGCCATATAATTACAGCGAAGTTTTGATTGTTTCTCCATTACTCTTTGTTTTTTAGCTGTAAATGCGTTTTATATGCCATTCTGTATATTTAGTGACATGATTGTACATTTCAATTGACCTGTTCAATGTTCAAGGGCCTCCATGGCTACTTGTGAACTCACTGAATGCAATCTAATTTAAGAAGCTACTTTATGTAGTACTAAAATTTATTAAAACGATATTGTGACAAAGGCCACTCCGCACATCAGAGGGAGCCAAAATTGACTACCTCACACTACTGGAAGGCCATGTACCACAAAAAAGAGAGCTAAGGTAAGCTAACTCATGTCACTGTGGAACATAAATACATGGCCAACAAGGAGCATTACCAGATTGCTCTAGATACTTCCAGCAATTGGCTTTGTTGTGACAGGTTCGAGAAGAGGTGAATTTAGAGAAAAACCTGTGCTAAGTCATTCTCGCCTGTGTAAGCAAGTGGGATGGAAGAGAGTAAAGTGATTTTTGTGACCAGTTGTGAGTGCGTGTGTGCGCGCATGCGTGCATGAGCGTGTGTGTACAGTCAAGAGAATGTATCGTCCGATACAGTTCTAGACATGAGTCATCGCATTGGAGTTGCTGTTGTTTGAAGCAGTTTTAGTGAGTGTGATCATCGAAGCCAGTTTGCTATTTGCCAAACTGGTATCAGGAGTGGGATGTAAGAACCATGATGGAGGCAATACTGATAAAGATATTGCCTGGAAATGAAAGGTGAATTGAAAAATGAAAAATCTGGAATGGAAGAAATGAAAGCCAGAATGGAGAGGTTAGGAAGCAAGGTAAAAACATGGAAATCTGAGATGGAAAAGATGAAAGAAAGCAGAGATGTCCGAGATGAAGACTGACGAGCAACTGGTCAGCACGAAAGAAGACACAGAAGAACTGTCAGAGGATGGAAAACCTCTACCAATAGGTTTATGTCATAGGGGATGTTGGGGAACACCTTAGCACTCTGAAAGAAAGAGCTGAAAGCAGTGTCAAGAACTGTATGCCAAGGGTGGACTTGATAGCACTGACCTGGGGAGGGAGCACCTAGCGTCCAAGGTAACAGTTAAGCCCGTCTTGGAGCACGGAAGTGTATGACACGATGGAGACAAAGTGCCAGCTCAATAATGTCCAATAGGGTCCCCTTACTTCTTACCAGCAGTAAGTCAGTTGGCATAAAATAACTTTTAACACTTTGTTCAATTCCGGAATTTCGAATGTATATCACTGTTTTTCGTGATGTATATTTTTCCTGAATATTCAATTCTATTTACAAAGTGATTTTAACAATTTGATATTTTTTTATATTTTGGCCAAAGTGATTTTCTATCCAAAATGACGTGACTCACCAGAGTTTACTGTTTATTTTAATTTTATGTTTCTCTAGTGTTCCTTTAGTCCAATCGTATTTTTAAGTGGCTTGTTTAGTAGATTAAAATGATTGTCAGATCAGTAAAGGAATGTTTTGGTATAATGACATACTTATCCAGACAGTAAAAGAAAAACAAGACAAAACAGCACGTTTTACAGTAGTATACACTAACGCATACTTACCAGGCCAGATATGTTGCACTCCCCAAACTCGCCCAAGAAATAAGCAGCTATAAAATAAGCTGCACTGAACCGCTTGAAATCTTGTGTAGATAGTAGTTCATCCATAACTTGCATTAAAAAAGAAAAAAGAACACATATTAAATACATTAAAGTACTCAAATCGAACACAAAAGCAACCCCTCAACATTAAGGACGTCTGTAGATGACATAATAATAGCAAGATATAAAACTAAAATTCATTCTCCTGTTAATGATATGTATTAAGACATATTATCGGTTTTAGCTACTCTCATAAGAGGTGCTGGATCTGTATTCAAAATTAAAATTGTTTAACATGCATACTGAAAGGTCATTGTAGACTGGTTAAAATCCAATAATATTGATGAGTTATTTATTTGCTTATTTGCTATAGAGCTTTCCTCCAAGTGAATACCTTTTTAATAGACTAATAGGCAAGTTCAAAGTACACTTGAAAATTGGTTAATAATAAATATACAACCATTGCAATTATTGTGGTAAACAACTATGGTTTTTATTAATAATCAATACACAGAAATTTACTGTGAGCCTTTTCTTGTGACTTACTGTGTGGCCTATAGATAATGTTAGAAATAAATATTTCTTAAAAGAATAGACAAAAATGAGTGCTTAGTATTCCAAATATTATAAATCTTATAAATCCACACTGGCCCGTCATGACTGGAACAGAAATTTGCAGCCGTCCGTCTTCTGGGGAAGCTTGAACATTCACTGCTCAGAATATTTCGACCAGAAAATTTAGTTGATCAACAAATTGTGGATGTATACAACATTAAAAGTTGTAGCTTCTTGAATGGGGGATATTGTAAATTAGGTGTTTTAGCAACTGAAGAAGAGGGAAAGAAAAAGGGGAAAAAAGTGTGCATTTACAGCATAAACTGGAAAAGAGATCAGTAGGGTGAATTTATTTGTAGTCATCTTTTAGCAGACTAGCGAGAAGACCTTAGGAAAGATTTCACGGTGTAACTGGTTGTGACAGTTGGTGTCAGCAGCATCATACAGTGATTTTGCAGAGCCAATATTAATAATTCACCATCCATTGTCGCAGGTGCCTGGTTTGTTTATGTGTGTATATGATAAACAGGCATTGGAGCCAAATGCATACATAATCTAACAAGCATTTATGAAGGCCATCCGACACCAGCATAAACTTTCGAGTCATGCAACAAGCATCTTTCTTGTAAGGAGCAGAAGCCAAATCCTTCCAATGGGCCAATGTGCATTTGACCATTAAATAATATGAATCTGGCCCTCAGAATTTTCTGCCTCATTCCATTATGGTTGTGACAGGCCAGTGTACATCAACCTTAAGTGGCAGAGTCCTTCCAAATTGTATCTATGAGCAATATTTCCTTAGAGCCTCTAATGAGCCTCCAGGGGTGCAACTTCATAATTCTAAATGAAGGCATGATAAATTTCTTTTACATTCTAGTTGCCCTCAAAAACTAAGCAACTTTTTGAGAGGTAGAACTACACCATTGGGGTAATTGTCTCTGATGTGAGACTGCCTTTGTGGTTTACCAGGAGAAATACGAACTGGTTTGAAAATTCAATGCCATTCTGGCAGATTGTCACAGTAGCTCAATGGTTAGAGCAGCCGCCTGGTAAGCGGAAGGTCTGTGGTTCAAGTCCCAGCTGTGGCACTGAATTTTTAAGTTTTATATTCAAGCATTGCCCACACACGGCTTGTGTGTTTAAAAACACCAACAGTAAGTTTGTTGGCATAAACAAATAATATTTGTTTAAAATGTTTCTTAGACAACACTACCACAAAATGTTAACATTAATTTGTTTAAACACCTGGGGGAAAGAAAGCGCAGATTTCTCTTGTTTGGACAGAATAATTAACATAGAACAAACTATTTCATTTCTTGTTTCTCAACAGAAACTACACCACTTGCCTCATCTTAGACGATTGCATGCGAATGCAAATAAACACCTGCAATAACTTGCACCCAGGACAGGCTCAACTACTCAACAAGAAAATTCTCGTTTCCCTTCAATACCTCTCGCCCATCAGAAAACATTTGGAGTCAGCTGTACCTACCACATGGGGAATAATGCAGACACCTTGTTAACCATGAAATTCTTGCCAAACTCTGTGAATATGCAATTACAGGAATAGCCAGTAGATGAACATTTTGCATTAATGTGCCAAATGAGGTATCTTCCTTACTGTTATTTCTTTGATTAAAATGTTAATAATTGTACAAGGTTTTTAAGAAATGTATTAATGTCATCTTGTTGTATTTAACTTTTAATGTAGCCAACATGAAATGTTAATATGCATGATATATGTGTAGATTGAATTTGAATTGTGAGAATTGTGATCATGCCAGGGTTGCCAATCTTTTAAAGTAAAATTATCCTACCAGCCATTCAAAATTATAGATTTGGATTCAAAATTACTGTACATCATAAACCAAATGCTACAACAATAAAAGTATCAGCATAACACTTATGAAAATCTAATAGCATTGATGTTTATGGTATCCACTCACAAGATTGATGACCTCAACCAGTATTACAATTATAGCATTTATGTTTCTTGCACTATTCATTTGAAAGTTGATCTTTCTCAACTGTTGCAGCATTATACAAATTTTTTTGTTGAGATAAACTTTAACATCTTCTTGATGACCTGCAAATTTTCAGACCCACCGCATTCTTTCATAAGATGAGACAGAATAAGTTTAGTTACAGTATAAAGTGCCAATCCATTTCAAATTTTGGTTTTTATTAAACCCAGCTTAGAAAAAAACTCTTTCACAAGAAACATTTCTGTGTGGCAATGAGATCACTGATAACGCAAACTCTGCCAGTTCTTTGAAATCAGTATTTCCACCAAGGTGGCATGTGTTTAAGAGCACTCCAGAAACTGTGAGGTTCAGGCATGTTTTTTATTTCACACGGAATATCACGTATTCCGAATTTTCACCATTGATCATCAACTTCTGAACAGTGTCTTCTTCATTGAGATTACTAGATCTGGATACACTGGCAATAAGAGGATAAATGGTAGGAGGCTTAGTAGGATATGCAATGGTTGCCTTAGAGGGGTGGAGGCAGGCCATGAGGGCAAAAGTGGTGTTGCTATTTGTAATTGACCTCCATTTCACTGGTGTGACAAACCAGTGAAAATGATATTTTGCCAGTATCGTACTACCTACATTCAAATTATTGTACACCCCATAATTATCATACGGGTTGGCAACCATGAGTATAAGCATTAAAATTATTGTATGCCCCCATAATTATCGTACAGATTGGCAACCCTGGATCATGCACAAAGCGTGAAATTTCAAGGCCATCTTGTAGCAACTCACTTTATAAAAATGTCACTGGGCTTTAGCTTTATATCCTTATACCAACAATGAAATGTGTACAGAAAGTGTATCTTAAGTAGATGGAAGAATAAGCATTTATAGGAATATTATATTGAATAGCTGGTGCAGAAAGTCATATAAATGCAACACTTTTGATTTTTCTTATGATGTTAACACAGCAAATACAAGCTAACTTCAAATAGCATATTAGAAGGTAGCTGCAGAAGCAGAAAATTAACCAATGATCTTCAGTATCTACATAGCTTCAGCCAATTATTTGCCTTCATGTGAGAGTCGTCAAAAACTGAGGATTCTGGCAAAGCAAAAACTGCATACCTGTCTCAATCTCTTTCACTTGTCAACATCTTATTGTTGCATGCCCCCGTAAAGCTCGTTTATGTGCCATTAAGATACTGGAGGTTAGCATTCCTTTTACCAGGAATTTCCCTTCTCTCTCTCTTTCTCTCTCTCTCCATAATAGCCCAATGCCCTTCTCTCATTTATAAATGAACTAGCTAATGCTCATGGTTTTAGACTGTGTTGCACTTGCCCAATAGTCTGAATTTCTCTGGAAACATTACTTGACACTTGAGATTATTACTTCACACACTTAAACCAGAGTTAACTAAAACTCTAAGAATACACCATTAAGAATACAAAATAAATAAATAAAAACACCATTAAAACAGTATACAAAACCACTATTGAACAGTGGAAAGAACATGTGAAGATGAGTAACAATAATTTGAGTTGAGAAGCAGGGTGTCACTTATATTAACCTTTGCACAACTTTAAGCAAGGGTGAAGTTATTTGTATAATCATCTGCAGAAAACAAAGTATAACCAACCGGTATTGGGCTGCTGTTAATTCAATAGTTGTGTAACCAAAATTTATAGTAGTCTCGAGTTAATTTACTTAGCTTCTTAATGAGATCCCAGAACTCTCACAAATATTAAAATTTGGGCTAAGCTATTAAACCTGCATTCAATTTAAGTGATGAGAGTTTAGATACGGCATTATAAACACTTGGTTATTGATGGCAGGAGTAGACATGCCTCTCTGATAATAACACATGACCCTGTCATCCCATTCATACACACACTAAGCTATGCGTCATAACTTAACACAAGCTAAATTTCGATAATAGAACCTTGACCTCATTCATACACACACTAACCTAGCCAACTTGGCTGAACACAGGCAAAATTTCGATGACAGAAGACCCTGTCATCCCATTCATACACCCACATTAACTTAGCCACTGGAGTTAAATTACAATAATGCATGACCCAGTCATTCTGTTCATACACAATAACCTAGGCATTGTAGCCTATATGATGTGGGCACTTGTGAATTGAGATACAAAACAAAATTTTTCCAAAATTTATTTAATCTGCTACCCTATAGAAATTTGTAGAACTAAGAATACTATCCTTAATTATGTCATTGCCCGTGGTTTTACAGTCTATCCCTACAACATTTAGCCTTATGTTGCACTTGCCCAACAGCCTTCCATTTCTTTGAAAGGATTTAAAATAAAACATTTATAAGAGTTAATCAAAACTCTCAGGTCATTATAAAGACAAAAAAAATACAAATATAATAAAAACATAAAGAAAATACATGCAAAAGCTCTGTTGAATAATCACAAATACCAGTTTGTAATGCTTTCTCATAAACCCAGCTGAAGACTTCCACATTGTCACATTCTGGCTAACTCATTGCTATTTGTAGAGAGAAGCTCACCAGGAAAAAATAATAGCACTTTGAGTAACATATATAACCTTGAGAGGTTGAAACAGGACTTAAAAATTCAATGCCATAGCCAGGATTTGAACCAAGAATCTTCTGCTTCATGCACAGTTACTGTAACCACTGAGCAACCATGGCAACTTGCTAGTATGACATTGAATTCCCCAATTGATTTTTTTTTCCTGGTAGACCAATGGGGAAGCTCACATCTGAGATAGTAAATACTTCATGTTCCAGGTTTAACTAAATAAACTTTAGATGGTAATTGTTATTTTATGCCAACCAGTCCTGAATCTAACATCGCCCACACGCTTGCATGTTTAAGAAGCCAGCAGTAAGCTGGTTGGCCTAAAATAACAATTACCATATATAAAAACACATGTCCATGTGCACATGCACACAGAGGATTTTAATAAGCACAAAAGGTGTTTATTACCATCTTTAGACCCGGTAGGATAATAATGTGGCACTTTTTCTTCTGCTTTAGAAATCCATCCATCTTCAACCAACAAATCAATCATTGAAAAACATAGTGTGACTTCTGGTAACCCTCTGATGCCTATGGAAAAAATAAAACAGAAACAGATGCTATCTCATGTTATTTTAAGCTCTGTAAATATTTTCACTTGCACAATTCATTACTTCTATCATGGACATAAAACACTGAACATGCAATACAACGAAACTGACTATTAATAATTTAAGCTTGCTTATCTACCAGTTACATAGTTCTACTAGAGTTGCTTGTGTTGCATTTTCTTGAACAATCCTAACATGTGAGACAGAATATTAGAAGACCCCAAAAGAAAATCGTTGATGTGAATATTTGTTAAAAGTGTAATTTGTTTTTTGATGTTGGTATGATTTGGTTAAATGGCGAAAACGTGTTGCAAATGCTCATTATTACAAACAACTAAGTTAGTTTAAAGACGTCATAAATATTTCCATATTTGATTTTAATATATATGTATAAATATTAGAATTATATGTGTTCGATAATAAAACTAAGGGAGGATGGTTAGGGATCGCTTCCCTAACAAGAAAGAACTATTTGATGGACGCATACACGGATGTATACGAAATAGGCAGTGTCACGTGAGAACGCCATAAATAGTCCACTCACGTGTGTATAAGCGGAGTGAAAGGACATATTTAGGTAGTGTGAACATAGAATTTTCACCAGACTTTCATCAAGCATTGGTTCCACTAAATGAGAAGGTGGAAGCGTTTTAAACAATTTAGAATGGTGCTGAGAGGAATTATTTAATGTAAAGTATCGATGAAGTGTTAATAAAATAATACATTGTGGTGAGGAAACATTGTGTGATTTTTCATTCCATCCGTTACCAAGTCCTGAGATCACAAAGATCTCATTAGCTTAAAGACACAGCTTCATCAAGAATTGCAAAAATTGCACCAAATGACTTGCCCAACGTGGAACACGAATTTTGGATGGAATGGAAATTACGGGAAATGAACTTACGCGAAATACCAAGTGATGCCATATCATCGCGCCAAAAAGAAAGAAGACGCCATTAGACCATCGTTTGAGATTACATCGGAACACCGATGAACGGATAATCAACGATAAATCAGAACACCGATGAACGGATAATCAACGCGGGAAAACACCAGGAGACGCAAATAACTGGACAAATCAACGAAAAAAAAAGTAGGACCAAAAATTTTTATTTTTACATCCAGTTTATTTTTATTTGTATGTTACTGCGAAGCGGCAAAATAGTGGGACTTTTAAAACAAAGTGAATTCAATAAAGAAACTAAAATGTCGCGAAAAGAGATAGTAACAGGAGTAGAGGAAGGGGCAGATAGGCCTAGTTATCAAATAGAACCAGAAAGTGAGGAGCAGGTAGCAATAGGAAAAGACCAAAGGTTATTAATGATCATGTTTGAAAGACTAGAACAGAATATGAAAGAATTAGGTCAGAAAACGGAACAAAATAAAGTAGAATTAAAACAGGACATAGAACAAAGTTTACGTCAGAGTATAGGCCAGAAACTAGAACAATAAGGAAGAGATAGGTCAGAAAATGGAGGAAGTGAGAAAGGCCTTAGAACAGAAAATAGAATTAGGAAAACAGGAGTGTAAAGAAAATATGAAAGTAATGGAAACTAATTTAAAATTAGTACATAAAAACTTAAATGAGACAAAGGAAGCCTTAGAAGCTAGGATAGAAATCATAGGAGATAGGATAAGAAAAATTGAATCAGAAATGAGAGAAAATAAGATTGTATTAGAAGGAGAAATTGCTAGATGTAGAGGTGAGATAACAGAATGTAATACAAGTGTGGACTGTAAGATTACAAATGTAAATGCAGAAATAACTGAGGAATTAAGGAAAGAGATTGAGGTAGTAAAGAAAGGAATTATTACTGAAACTATAGAACAAATTGTAATTCCTAAAATTAAGACTATGACTGATGTAGTACATTCACAACAGGATGCTATAAATGATATGAAACAAAGTCACTTAGAAATAAAGAATGATTTAAAATCAATTTGTGAAGAAATGAAAAAAGGAAAAGAAAATTTGGCTAATGTAAATGATGTTGTGAATGCACTACAAAGGCAAGATGATTTAGATGTAAGTAATGTACAAGATGAGAGTTATTTAAATAATGTACAAAATGTTGACTCACCATACAGAGAAAGAGGTTCACAATCAAACAATGACACAACACATGCTACACCAACAGCATACTACATGAAATCACACCACCTACATTTGATGAGGAGAAGGGAGACGATCCAAAACTCTTTGTTAAAGAGATGGAAGAGTATTTTAAAGTGAAAAGGATACCAAATGAGCTTAGGGTGATGATAGTTAAGAAAAGCTTAAAAAACAAGGCATTGGAATGGCTTAGGCTAACACTAGCTGGTCATGAATCGTATAGCTCATTCAGAAATCTATTCCTATCAAGGTATTGGGGCCCAGCTAAGCAAAACCAAACTAGGGTAGAGCTAGCGACAGGTAGATATGATCCAACCAAAGGGTTATCGCTAGTCGATTATTTTATGAAAGTAGCCAACAAAGGAAAGCTATTAGACCCTAACCTGTCGGAAGCAGAGTTAATTACCAGCATAACAAGACATTTCCCAGACACAGTGAGAACAGGGTTAATTGTTGCAAGGCCAGTAGATTTTGCAGACATGATAGAATTACTGACAGCCTTCAAAACACAAAATGGTCGGCCTAATGAGCATAGACATAGGAACGGTCACCCAAACTCACCCATCTTAAACCGGAGCACGGCTACGAACAACCAGAATGAGGGAGAAGATAGAAATATTAGGAGCACCCATGACAGAGGGAGAGGGGCACACCATTTCCCACAACCACATAATCATGGCGAAAGAATGGAGAACACAAGACAGCGGTACCATGACACAATACCAAGGGGTGAATCGAGATACAGAAAATATACATATGATCGTGGAAGACCAGGAGACCGTACCCATCAAGTGAACCACATACGATTCTGTAGGGAATACTTCAACAACCAAAGACCGTCATACAACAGGGGTTCATGCCAAAGGGGCAGAGACCAATGGTACACTGGCAACATAAGACAGCAGCAAGTAGATGAAAATGTGCCAAATAGGGCAGATGCTGCACAGAATACAGAAACAACAACCACCACCAACACTCAGGGAAATTACCACGACTAAGTTCGTCCTAACCGAGTGGATGACCAACAACACAAAACCCAAGAAATTAACAATTGACATCAACAGCGTGATGGCTACACGAAGAGAAAGATGGAACTACTGTACACTGGACCACTAGTCATAACAAAACAGCTGGGTGACCATACGTTCTTTATTTTCTTTATTTCTTCAATTGTAAAAAATTTTACAAGGATCGTCAAATTCTATGTACATACAATACAAGTTATTTACATAAATATGAGACTAGTTGAGAATATTGGGAAGTGCAATATACCATATTTTATCAATTTTTGTACTCTTCTACAGAGTAAAATGCCTTTTCTAATAGATAAGATTTAATATTCTTTAGTTTGATTTTTTCATTTGTTATCTGTTTAATTCTAGATGGTAGATGGTTGTACAGATCTTTGCTACTATTTTCTATGTACTTATTATTTAGACCACCTATAAGTCTATTTCTAAAATAATTTTCTTTTGTTCTAGTGTTATATTTATGGATATTGGTGTTTTTGTTTTGATTATAACTTTTTAATGTGAGTTTAGTACATTCATATATATACAAAGAAGGCAACGTTAGAATATTTAGTTTTTTAAACACATTTCTACATGAATCTCTTTTTTCTATTCCTGCAATTAAGCGTACTGCTCTCTTTTGCAGCCTAAACAGCCTTAGAAGTAATGATTTATGTGTTGTGCCCCATAATACCACTCCATGGTTTAGGTGCGAGTGAATGAAGGCATAGTATACTTGCTTGACACTTCTTTTATCTATTATTTGTGTTATTTGTTTTAGTACATATAAACCTGAATTAATCTTGCTTATGACTTTTTAAGCATGCATATTCCATTTCAAGTTACTGTCTATTATTAATCCTAGGAAATTTGTTTTATTTACTTGTTGAATTTCTCTGTTTTCTATTTTTATCTTTATATTTGTATGAGCTACAGAATACAAATGACAAGTTGGTAGGAAGATACCATAAAAATAAGTTAAAACCATACAAAGAAAGGACCAAATAGTCTTTGCCAACAAACATGTAAGGCAGGAATAATAGAGATGATGGAAAATAATAATTTTAATGGGTTACTTATAGAAGATTATGTTCAGATTAGAAAATACAACAAGAAAGAAAACCAACATAGTCATTGGCTATATTGACCACAAAGAGCATTGTCAACAAAGACAGACGAGGACACTGATTGTCATTAAAGAAGTGAATAGCGACGGAAAATGATGTGTTTTTGACATAAGGATGTCAGGGACAAAAATAAGAAGGAATCAATTGTGATGACAAAGATAAAATATTTTTGACACAAAGGTGTCGAGGGTGAATTGAGAAGAAAAATAATACAATTGCAGAATAATTATAAGTATAGAAGTTTTCTCTTATAGAGATAAGAGATAAAGAGGCGACAATTAGTGAAGTAAGAAAAACCATACTCAGAAAAGCAATGAGATGGATATAGCCAATGCTAAGCTTGAAGAAATGTTGAACCAAACAACAATGAATAAGAACCCAATTAAAAAGTGGTGCCATTAGTAACATCAGAGTATAAGAACCGACTAAACAACCTGCCTATACATAATAAGCTTACAAGACAAAGAACTGAATAAAATATTGCCATAAATATGATCATAATCATTAGCTCAAAATTTGTATCCTGTTTTTCTCTCCTCATAACAAGGAACATAAGTCAAAAGCCACACAATAAACCATGATACACTTAAATTATATTTGTGTCAATGTCAAATGTACAATAACTGAATATGTGTTGTATAATAACTGAATATGTGTTGTATAATAACTGAACATATGTTGTATAATAACTGGATATGTTGTATAATAACTGAATGTGTTGTACAATAACTGAATATGTATTGTATAATAACTGAACATGTATTGTGTAGTAACTGAATATGTGAAATTTATAAAGACATGCTGTGTCATGCCAAAACAAAAGACAAAGAGCGAAGAAGACTGTAAAGAAAAAAAAAAAAAAAATTGTACAAAGTGATTGCATCAGAGGAGTAGGCAGAAGTATTGTATTGTGTTTCAAGATTGTAAATATAAGTGACAACTTGAAAAACAAAACAAGGGGCATGTGAGACAGAATATTAGAAGACCCCAAAAGAAAATCATTGATGTGAATATTTGTTAAAAGTGTAATTTGTTTTTTTGATGTTGGTATGATTTGGTTAAATGGCGAAAACATGTTGCAAATGCTCATTATTACAAACAACTAAGTTAATTTAAAGACGTCATAAATATTTCCATATTTGATTTTAATATATATGTATAAATATTAAAATTATATGTGTTCGATAATAAAAGTAAGGGAGGATGGTTAGGGATCGCTTCCCTAACAAGAAAGAACTATTTGATAGACGCATATGCGGATGTATACGAAATAGGCGGTGTCACATGAGAACGCCATAAACTGTCCACTCGCGTGTGTATAACCGGAGTGAAAGGACATATTTAGGTAGTGTGAACATAGAATTTTCACCAGACTTTCATCAAGCATTGGTTCCACTAAATGAGAAGGTGGAAGCGTTTTAAATAATTTAGAATGGTGCTGAGAGGAATTATTTAATGTAAAGTATCGATGAAGTGTTAATAAAATAATACATTGTTGTTGTTGTTTTCTAGTGCCTTGCATCTGGCAATGAAGCCATTAGCATTCGTGCTTTCCAATACTTTTGAACTGTAGTTTCTTCTGATCTCAATGCTTCACAGGTCTTCAAGTATAATAATAATAAATAATAATAACACAATAACACAATAATACATTGTGGTGAAGAAACATCGTGTGATTTTTCATTCCATCCGTTACCAAGCACTGAGATCACAAAGATCCCATTAGCACGAAGACACAACGATATCAATAATTGCAAAAACCGCACCGCATGTGTAACTGGATTATTATGGCTGATGCAAAATTTAATCGTGGGTGGTTCAACACAACATCCAATTTATAGACTTGCTATACCTTGCAGTGAAACAACCATGAAATTTAAGTTTTTTGCTTTCTTTGTTCATTTCTACTTGATTTGCCTGTTATTTCTGGTATTTGCCTTCCCCGCATTTCAGTTGCATGGAAACAAACAACCTACAGATGAGCTTTTGCTGAGGAAGTCAGGACCAATATTTGCTAGAATTTAATGCAGTTCCCCAGCTTGGTACTAGAGAGCTCTAGTACTCATTTCATGCTATGGCCACAATAATTTCTACAATGAAGTCTACAGTGAATAGAATATGCCATCCCCAGAAACAAGAATATTAAAATTTGACCATCATCTTTGCTGTTCACAGGAGCCAGCAAAGCTTCCATTAATTGTGAACACTCAGTTTTATAATACACGTAATTAACATTTAATATATTTAACTTATGTGCTCAATTTCGTTTCGCTTCCCAATTATTATGAATTAGCCTTTGTCTTCTGAATTTTAATTCAGTACTAACCTTGCACACGCGTTTGAAATGCTGTGAAATCATAATCACTTTTGCTGTTATTTTCCCCTGAAGATTCAGATTTGAAGTTTTCTATAAGCTGTAACAGAATTAAAAATACCTGATTATTATTACATCTGCCATTATAGATTGAAATCAATTACTGTCAGACTTACGAAAACCTTTTAAATGAATATATGAGAATGCATGAAATTTTTTCTTTGAGAACTCTTTTATATTATCCAATTAAATTAATTCCAAGAATGCTCATACCTCATCACAAGCTAAAGCTGCACCAAAATATTCCTTAAGTGATGAAATTCAATATTTATGGAAAAAAATTTGCCCTTAATGCTGAGCTATTTGACATTTTATGGAAAAAGGTCTACCTTTAATACTGAACTATCTGGCATTTTAGCTTTCTTTCATTTAAAAAAAGGCACTGATACATAAGATTGTTATATCACTGGAAATCCTACCTTTGCTACCTTCACTGCATACTTTCGTCCATTTTCAATATCTGGCACCGCTTCATTTCCCAGCCAATAATAAATGCTCCTAAAAATAAAAATTTGTTTTCTTCATTTACATGTAGTTACAAAACTAATGCACTTATCAACTAAGAACAATTCACCTTTCAAGGGCCTAAAATATGTAATAACTGGAAGACTGCAGCATGCTAGTTTATCCTTTTTCCTCTTTTACTTTGGCCAATAGAAGAGTTATACCAAACTGCATACTGTGAGATACAGGTGTCTATGCATCACAGTTTCATCAAAGCCACAGCACGTTTATAGGGGAAACAGCTTATCAACAGTTCCTAAGAATTCAATATGGCCAACATTACAGTAAACTGCAGTGGACGTTTCACAAAAAAGCGGTACTGCCAACCTACATAATAGAAGCATTATTTCTCATCTCAAATATCTTATATATTTAAACAAGCAATTGTTTTATATACAAATATATTCTGCACAACTTGGAAACGGCTCTAACAATTTCAATCAAATCTTGTATTTAGATAGGGTTTTGCTTTTTAAGTTTTACCTATATAGGTGTAATTCCTGAAAAAACATGATTTTACACGTAATAGTTACAATTAGTCAAAAACTTATTCTAGCCATAATTTCTCTGTAAATGGGCCAATTTCAACAAACAGTGCAGGATATTAAAGGCCTCACCAAGAGCTTTCAGGAAACCTAAAGAAAGTTGACTTAGCTATCTTAGTCTATGCGTAACAGTCACAATTAGTCAAAACCTTATTTTGGCTCTAATTTCTCTCTTAACCTCTTGAGCACTGGCCATTTAAAGCTTCCGCAGGCCAAGAACTGCTACCCAATATCCAGCGCAGGGCATTTAAATTGTTAAATGTGCTAATAGTGCTTCGTAAATACACAGCTGTATTTTGTGTAAATATTAAGTTATTTTCATGAAACAAAAACTGGTATAAAACTTGTTATATGCAGTATTCATGTATGTCATCAGCAAAGTAGAGCTCTATTAACAAATCGTTGAAATGGCACTATTTTGTTTCACTGTGGTGAAAAGTTAACTTTCCTCTGTCGAACGCATCTAATATAAGTTCTCTGAAAGAAACAGTAGTCGACCCATTGTATGTGTGACCTGTGCATCAGCAAAACAAAGTATGGTGTGAAATAAAACATAATGTATGTGTGGTCTCTAAGCCATCAGAATAAAGCATGTTTCCAACTTTTCCTTATGTCAATCTAGTAGATCAGGTATTGCAAGCATATCCCTCTTTACGAAAAACAGTTAAATGGTATAAAAAGGTATTTTTGCACTACCTGGATATAAACATATACAATTTTTTGGTAATTTGGAGAGCTCTAAACCCACACTAGACAATGACCTACCGTCATCGGGATCTTCGACACATTGACGGGATCAACTCTACTTTTGACTGGGTCTGTAGACCTTACAATTGTACTTTTGTAGATAGAAATGCATGGCTAGGGGATCTATATCTAGGCAGGGATGGTCTGCACCTGAATAGGAAAGGGGTAGCGAGGTTTGCCAATCTCCTAAACCGAGTTATAGACCATCTCCTTCCAAAAAACTAGATAGGATTGATACTGGTAGGCTAAAATGTACAATTCCAGTAGTTAAAATAACTAATTTAGAAGGCAAAAACTCCAAAAAACAAAAACACACTCATAAATTAGAGCAAATCAGACAGGGTAGATCCAACTGGAAAGATAGAAGTCCCAATAATAATTTAATACATGTACTGCATCAGAATATCCAAAGTTTAAAAAATAAACTGCTAAATCTCGAAGTCTGACTAAGCAGTGAAATAAATCACATTGATGTAATATGCTTAACCGAACATTGGTTCAATAACAATGAACTTAGTGAATTTAGAATCCCAAATTTTAATATTGTACATGAAAAAAGAATGGTGGATCATTGATTATGGTTAGAAACACATCTGTAAAGCCCATAACTAGGCTAGAAAAACTGAATATTGTTGTTGTTAGCTAATGCTGGATTTCTGACAATGAAGTCATTAATCCTCTTGCTCTCCAATATTTTTCACAATAATATTGAAGAGAGCAATAGCAGTAATAGTAACCGTTTTTTAGAGAGCACCATATTTTTATGTTTTGGCGGTCACATCGCTCTCTCACAACTCCCAGAATGTCTGGAGGACCACACCTGTCGTTGGTTTACGGGTCTCACCGACCTGACCGGGAGAATTATCAAAATAAATTCACCGACCATATCCTCTGATTACCAATCAGAGGAAGTATTACATGCCATGACAGGTCAGCATGTTGGGGTTAAGATTTTATAGAGAAATGGAGAGGTTGGAAGAATAAAGACTCCCTAGCCCTCGGGAACCCTAATAGCATCGGGGTCGGAAGAGAACAAGAGATGACCAAGGTAAGGTCAGATAGAAAAGTTACAGTGAGGAGCAAAACATGTTTCATAATGTATAATCCCTTATTTATATTGAAGAGCATTTTGAGGCTAGTGTCATAGAAATCCCTAACAAACTAGTTATGTGTGTATATCAGAACCCTTCAAATGACGTAACTACTTTTCTAGAAACCTCGGACTCTGTTCTTTTTGAACTGCGTAAGACAAAGAAAAACATCATAATAATGGGAGACATGAATATAAATTTTCTCACAAATAATCCTGATAAATCAAAATTTATAACTCTCCTAAATATGTATGGCCTGAAGCCAAAAGTAGAAGTTCCCACAAGAGTTACAGAAACATCAAGCATGGCAATTAATCAGGTAATAATAAACTATGATCCAAAAGATTATGAGATAAAAGTATTTGACACCTGCCTATCAGACCATAACGATTAAATGGCATCAGAAACATAAGTTTGAAAATCCTTGCACAATATTCAAAAAACTCCGTCAAGTGCATAGGGAAAATTATGAATATTCTCATCATCTATTGAGCAAAGAGACCTGGGATGAAGTTTATACAGGGGAAGATGTAGATAAAATATGTAAACAATTCCAAAATACATTCAAATATTACTATGAATTGGCATTTCCTATTGTAAGGCGAAAAATAAAGCCGGGGCCCTCTAAATGGATAACTAAAGGTATATTAATTTCCAAAGAAAAATCATTAGATCATTAAACGATTTAATTAAAAAAGCAAATGTACCAAGATGTCTCGAAATGTATTACAGAAAGTATAAAAAAATATATAGATCTGTCATAAAAGCTGCAAAATTAATGAGCAACGATACCAAAATTAGCTTCTCAAAGAACAAACAAAAAGGGAGGTAATAAAACAGAAAACTAACCGAAAACAACCAGTCACCAGAAACATCCAATTAAGAACAAATGAACATTTAATTAGCAATCCCAGGGAATTAGCTAACACCTTCAATAATTATTTCAGAGAAATTTCAAAGAAAATGCAAAATAAAAGCTGTGCAAATAAAATTGAGACCAACAACTCTGAGCCCAAAAATACCAATTCACTTTTTCTAGAGCCAGCTACCGAAAAAGTATTGGCTATCATCAGGGAATTAAAGAACAAAAAAAAAAAAAAACAGAAACATGGGATGGTAGTTCAAACAAAATTATTAAAAAATGCAGTGGCTAAATAATAAAAGCCCTCTGCTTTCTGATAAATAAGTCACTGGAAAATGGACAATTCCGAGAAGCATTGAAACAAGCAACAGTAAAACCAATTTTTGAAAATCTGATGTGTTGCACTCACATGACTTTCTCTACTCTTGTACTAACCATTCTAACAAACTCTTATTCCTATATCTCCATGTTAGTTAAGATAAACATTCGTACAAATTATCTTACTGCTTATTTCCTTGTAGGTGGCGCCGTGGCCGAGCAGTTAGCACGCTCGCCTACCACCTAGGCGGCCCGGGTTTGATCCCAGGGACCCGCATGTGGTATTCGTGGTGGACGAAGTGGCGCCTGGGCGGGTTTTCTCCGCGTTCTCTGGTTTCCCCCGCCATCTCATTCCACCGGTGGTCCATCTTCATTCCATGTATCATCAGTATCACAGCCTGTGGTGCCGTAGTAGTAAAAGCGGGCATTAAACACTACACACAACATGTCCTTGTAGGTGCAAGGGGAATATTAGAATACAGAAGGCTTTATGCGACAGTCAAATCTTTTTGACCTTTGAGATTCCGTTCTCTTTGCACGATTAACATATAAAAAAATTAACAACGTTGTTGCATTCCGCTAAAGTTCTAAGTTTTCCGAAGCTCACACACATAACAAGGAATATCTCCAAAATGGTTCACCCTACAAGAAAATTTACTGAGACATAAATTGTGTATTTTAGCAAGATCTACATTTTTTGTATAGTATAATTTGGTCTATCTCTAATGGTTTACCAGTTATGCAAAGTCGTCCAGAGTAAATACGATTACAGGGGCTATAGCCAGAAAATTCAAGATATACATTTCATTTGTCATAAAAATATCTCAAACATACGACATTTTAATCAAAATCGTTAGAGCCATTTTCAAGAAAATCAAAATTTTCAAAAAATCTTCCATGTAAAGGGTAGTGTAGGGTGGGGCTATTTTCTTCAACATCTTTGTGTCGCATCCTTGAAAGATATTAAACTTAAATACCAAGTTTGACTTTTCGTTTTTGAGCTATGCTGTCCACAGACTGACAGACACACACACAGACCTTTTTCTAAAAATGCTTTTTTTGGATTTAGGGGGCCTCAAAACATATATTTCCGGTGAAATCTCGACATCGAATTTTTGGGTGGAATACAATACTTCCCCTACTTACCAGTAGAGAAAGTAAAAAAGGAGATGAACATACCAATAATTACAGGCCAATAACCCTCCTGTCAATCTTTTCAAAAATTATAGAAAAAATAATGTATAGAAGAATGATTCAATTTTTTTCTAAGTTTGATATAATCAATCCCTGTCAATTCGGTTTCCAGAAATGCAAAACTACTAGTGCAGCCATCATGAATTTTGTTGATAGCATACAACTCAATGGACAGTAGCGAACCAGGGGTGGGCCTATTTCTCGATTTAACTAAGGCATTCGATATGGTAGATCACAATATTTTGCTCAATAAACTCTATAATTGTGGAATAAGGGACACAGCTTATAATTGGTTTACTACATATCTAGTAAACAGGGAACAAGTAGTAGAAATTGAATATTTAGATATAAAAAATAAGACTCTGAAAAAAGAAACCAGAAAAAAGAAAGGTATCCTCTGGGATGGCCCAGGGATCAGTCCTGGGTCCCCTTCTATTTTTTATCTATATCAATGATCTATTACTCCATTTAAAAGATGAACCTGACGTAAAAACTGCACTCTTTGCTGACGACACAAATATACTCATTAGTGGAAAGGACAGTAAAAAACTTGAAGATAATATATCATCCACAATAATTAAAATTTCTAACTGGTTTAAAATCAACAAACTCATAATCAATGAAGACAAAACCGTAGCTGTACAATTCCAGAATAGAACTCTAAAGAACCAGGGGTTACCAAGCATCAAATTTGGATCAAAATAACAAAGCCAGAAGCTAAAGCAAAATTTTTGGGTCTGTGGGTTGACCAACATCTGAGGCTTGTGGAGAAATTGACAAAGAAATTAAGTACAGTATGCTTTATCCTTTACAGTTAAAGTCTCGTGTTTCTAGTGAAGCGCTAAAAACCTCCTATTACTCTTATTTTCACCCACTACTATTATATGGAAATACCATGGGGAAATTCAAGTTATAGTAATTCAATTTTCAAATTACAAAAGAGAGCACTAAGGATCATAGTGGGTATCTCTCCTAGAGAAAGCTGTAGAGTATTTCAAACTACTGAACATACTCACCTTTCCTAGCCTCTACATAAAAGAAATGTTAATTCGTGCTAAAGGTAATTTGGGTAACATAACAACAAACACAGATATACATGCCCATAACACCAGGAACAAAAACGAACTCAAAGGCCCATAGAATTAAACTTTTCCAGGAATCATTTAAATATAGTGGCATAAAAATATATAACCAACTCCCTGAACGTCTAAAGAGTATTAAATCAGAAACTAAGTTTAAAAAGGAAATTCACAAATTCCTAAATCTCAACCGGTTCTACTCAGTGGAAGAATATATGACTTATATAGATAAGTTTTGAGAAATTATATAATAGTAGCCCTAAACATTCAACTAATGACTTTTTTTTCTGTTTCATGTGATTGAGAGGTAAAACTGACAGAAGAGAACTAGTTCACCAGTGACATCACCTGCAGCCAGCCCACGATTGACTTTAGAAGAAAAAATTCACTATTGTAAAATTAGGAAGAATTGTATTATTTATTGTAATTAACTACATATTGAATATGCACTTCTTATTGTATACTGTGTATAAGTTTATGTACAGCATGAATTGAGGTGCTTAGAATAGCAAGGGCGTAAGCGCCAAAGTACAAATTTTTTGTTTTTCTTACAACATATAGTATGAAGTCTACTCTTTAATACCTTTTAAGTGTGAATGGTTAATACGCCCTGGATATGAACGAATTCTCCATTTGAATACAGCATGGTGTTAGACCTAACACGCTTCAGCTGAATCTCGAGAATAGCAAAGGCACATAAGCCAACCTGCCGGCCGCTACGCTGTGACAGTCGCTCTTGAAGAGAATGTAGCAGTAAATCACTTAAGAGAGGGTACTGTTTATTTTCAGACCTTTACCCCTCATAAATGGTTATTCCTTAACCTTTCAAACATTTTTGCAGTTTTGTAAATAGTTTTTGCCTAGATGTACTCCTGCCTGTTTGGGGTATTTCTTTAGTTCAGCTGGTTGCTTTTAAAGAAAGCTGTAACATGTTTTAGTGGCTTGCAGCTCTCGGTTTAACTTCTGTTTAGTATTATGTTTCTAGAGTTGCATTGTTTACTAACAATACCATTGATCAAACCTTTAGTGCATTTAGGGTAGTGGTTTACTTAACACTATGAGTGACACAGACAGTGATTCTGTTTCTCATCATGTAAGTCGTCCTAGAAAATGCTGCATGCAGAAAAACCAATGGAAAATGCATATGGCCAAGAAGAGATATACAGGTGAAGAACACTTAAGTTAAAAAGCCATACATGTAGCACAGGCACACACCAGAGATAGAAGAATAGGCAGCATTACTACATTACTAACATACTCTAGTTCCTCTCAGTAAAACACAACTTGGACCAGCACTTAAACATCTTCGGGGATCTAAACATACTTTTTGTTAACTTACTTCTTTATATTCACTTTAGAAGTATTGTTTGTTAGCATTAGAGCAAATATTTACCAATATTAGTTAAAGTATTGCTTGCAAAATGCTAACTTTACAAGTCAACGTTTTGGTTATAATGTGCACGAAAGCATATGTTATCTAAATTATATTGTTGATGAAATTAACCTTCTGAAATCTTAAATATCTGCCAAATAACATTTTACATTCCTAATTAACAGTATTAGTCCATTAGATTCACATCTGAGCAATTTTTAATCTCTCTATAAATGATTTTAATATGTACTGCATAGTAAAACTTTAATCGCATTTTTCTCAAAACTAGGTTTTGGTGCATATGCCCTTGCTATTCTAAGGGCCTCAATTATGACATATCCAACATCTTCCTATAAGATAAATTGGATGAATAAATGGATTGATTGACTTCCAACTATCAATAGCTCGCAGCCTAATTGAACAATACCAGGTTGAGAGGCCTCTGCATACTGGGGGTAGAAAATCCAGAACCCTTGCACTCTACTTCAAGGAAAACATTATCCTAAAAGGATACCACCAACAGCAAAGAAGTCCCACCCATCTTGAAAGTGTTTTGTGTGCTGCAAGAAGGGAATTCGCAAGGAAACTGGGATGATGTGCTGCGAATGTGGAGATGTGCCCTTGTGTGTTTATCCCCGTTTTGAGGCATATCACTGCAAAAGGAACATATAAAGGCAAGCCAGTAAAGTATATAGAACTTACTTAAATGTTTCATAACAGGGAAAAATTAAAATAAGTTGAGTTAAATAAGGGATAAATAAGGGTTAAATGCACAAATGCACAGGACGTGTATACACAACCATAGCACTTACCTGCCATTTTAAATGGACATGATTTTACGTCCATAGCACTCAAGAGGTTAAAGGGCCAATTTCAACAAAGAGGCCAGGATATTAAAGGCCTCGCCAAGAGCTTTCAGGAAACCTAAAGGAAGTTCACTTAGCTATCTTAGTCTATTCATAAGTCACAATTAGTCGAAACCTAATTTTAGCCATTAATTTCTCTGTTAATTGGCCAATTTCAACAAACAAGTCAGGGATATCGACGTGAAATCACGTCAATTTAAAATGGCGGATGAGCGATATGGGCGTCCTCTGCGTTTAAGCATTTAACCCTTATTTATCCCTTATCCAACTCAACTTATTATAATTTTCCCTTTATGAAACATTTTAGTAAGGTCTATATACTTTATTGGCTTACCTTAATATGTTCGTTCTGCAGTGATTTACCTCAAAACAGGGATAAACACACAAGGGTACGTACATCTGCACATTCGCGAATTCCCTTCTTGCGGCACACGAAACACTTTCGAAATGGGCGGGACTTCTTTGCTGTTGGTGGTATCCTTTTAGGATAATGTTTTCCTTGAAGTCTGAGGGGTGCAGGGGTTTTGGATTTTCAACCCCCAACGTGGTATTGTTCAATTAGGCTGCGAGTTATTTATAGTCGGTAGTAAAGGTCGGTCATTGTCCTGTGTGGGCTTAGAGAGCTGTCCAAATCCCCAAACAATTGTATATGGTTATATCCAGTTGGTGCAAAAACACCTTTTTATACCACTTCTCCCTTCAGCTACAAGCAGGAAAGAATACGTATGTATTTCAACAAAGAAAGACACGGACTCTACTCAGTTATGAAACTCGCGTAAGCAAAAGTTGTAATGTTGATCTATTCTGATGACTCAAGAGGCCACACATGCAGTAGCGATTTATTTCACAGTATGCTGACGCATTAGCCACACATACAATGGGTGTTTCTTTACTGAATCTTTCCCAGAACATATATTAGATGCGTTCGACAGAGCAAAGTTGACTTTTTACCACAGTGAAACAAAATTGTGCCATTTCATCGTTTTGTAAATACAACTCAACTTTGCTGATGACGTACATTTATACTGCAAATAACGAGTTTTATACCAGTTTTTGTTTCATTAAAATAACTTAATATTTACACAAAATACAGCTGTGTATATACGAAGCGCATTTTAACAATTTAAATGCTAGCAGTACTCGGCTCGCGGACGTTTAAATGGCCATCGCTGAAGAGGTTAAAGACCTCGTCAAGAGCTTTCAGGAAGCCTAAAGAAAGTTGACTTAGCTATCTTAGTCTACGCATAACAGTCACAATTAGTCAAAATCTTATTTTGGCCATAATTTCTCTGTTAATGGGCCAATTTCATCAAACAAGCCAGGATATTAAAGGCCTCATCAAGAGCTTTCAGAAAACCTAAAAAAGCTGACATAGCTATCCTACTTTACGCGTAACAGTCACACTTAGTCAAAACCTTATTTTGGCGATAATTTCTCTGTTAATGGGGCCTATTTCAATAAACAAGCCAGGATGTTTAAGGCCTCGTCAGGAGCTTACAGGAAACCTAAAGAAAGTTGACTTAGCTATCTTAGTCTATGCATAACAGTCACAATTAGTCGGAACCTTATTTTGGCCATAATTTCTCTGTTAATGGGTCAATTTCAACAAACAGGCC
The DNA here is from genome assembly GCA_030765045.1 of Tenodera sinensis. Lineage (NCBI taxonomy): Eukaryota > Metazoa > Arthropoda > Insecta > Mantodea > Mantidae > Tenodera > Tenodera sinensis. The sequence goes on along the minus strand of CM060961.1, from coordinate 32,592,693 downwards.
AGGATATTAAAGTCTTCGCCAGGAGCTTTCAGGAAACCTAAAGAAAGTTGTCTTAGCTATCTTAGTCTATGCGTAACAGTCACAATTAGAAAGAAACCTTATTTTGGCCATAATTTCTCTGTTAATGGGCCAATTCCAACAAACAAGCCAGGATATTAAAGGCCTCATCAAGAGCTTTCAGGAAATCTAAAGAAAGTTGACTTTCAAGAGCTTTCAAGAAACCTAAAGAAAGTTGACTTTCAAGAGCTTTCAGGAAACCTAAAGAAAGTTAACTTAGATCTTAGTCTACACGTAACAGTCTCAATTATTTGCAACCTTATTTCGGCCATAATTTCTCTGTTAATGGGCCAATTTCAACAAACAAGCCAGGATATTAAAGGCCTTGCCAAGAGCTTTCAGGAGACCTAAAGAAAGTTGACTCAGCTATCTTAGTCTATGCATAAGTCACAATTAGTCGAAACCTTATTTTGGTCATAATTTGTCTATTAATCAATCATTTTCAGCAAACGAGCTAGCATTTTAAGGATCTCTTCCAAGGCTATCAGAATACAGTAAAAAAGTTGACCTAGCTATATTAGCTTATGTGTTACAGCTCGTCCCATCTGTATGTATGAAGTAGAAATACAACATATTATGCTCTTTAGGGCTAGGACATTCACGCATTTGCATGTTTTTTCATAGGGGTTAAAAATGTATGCTTTTACATTATGTGCACGAATTATGGAATTATCAGTTATTTGGACATGATTTTATAGTGCATATAACTCCATATTTTCTTGATTTTTGATAAATGCATATTATTTCAATATTATAGCCTCTATATTGCATATTTTAATGGTTTTTATGGTTTTTTAATATTGCTTTCCATCCGGATAATATTTTTCATATTGGTAATATTGCACATGATGATACAACTCACGAAGATTTCAATATCATAGCCCCTATATTGCATATTTTAATTATATTTATGATTTTTTAAATTATTTTTTCCATCTGTATAATATTTTTCACATTGGTAGTATTGCAGATGATGATGCAACTCGCGAGGTGAGTCATGTTGTCATACAGTAAATCCCCTTTTTCCATCCATTCATTATATGTATGTGTGTAGAGAATAATCAGTGCGTTATCTGAGAGGTTTATATATACGTGATTGATATATAATACGTGATTCTTTCCCGTTGGTAGATAGATTTGTGTCCAGTACAAATAGAATTTTTGTTAAATCTCCTAAAAGAGATAAGTTGTTTAGATCAACAGCACCTAATATCCGACTTCCTCCTGAACTAGTGTTAACCCAATGGGGAGCATGGATCGATGCAGTTTTATATTATACTGAGCAATAGAAATAGACGAGGTTGTTAATTCATTGGACTCGAAAGATGCGTCATCAATAGAAACTGTGCAAAATATTCTGTCAGGCACTGGGTTAAAAAAGGATCTTAGTTTCATATGTGCCCATTTTTCTTTCTTACCAACATCCATAACGGCATTGGAAGCTGTAGGATCTCCTTTGCATGAATCACTTACTGTCTTTGAAATAAAAAAAAAAAACAATGTGACCCAAGTTCGGTTCCTTGTAGCATAGGACAAAAAGTGAAAGAGAAAGTGAATTATGTAATTGCAAAAAAATTCTGGTTATAAACAGATGTGCGATATTCGAGACATCCTCAAAAGAAAACCATGTCACACCAAGAGACTTGACTCTCTCACTGTGAAGCAGTTAACATCATTTAAATATGCCCCAATAACATCTTGTCACGTAGAGAGTTTTTCACGTTACAGAAGTGTTTTGTGAGACAACATACAATGTTTTACAGTTGAAAATTTTTGCAAAGTGTTGGTTGTGAACTGCAATTTAGCAGTTAATACTACAGCAAGACCACTTCTGCTTCAACGTCTGGGGAATAAGGTAACTTTATTTATTATTTATACTAACTCGTCTTGTCTAGTGCAAAGGGACATCAATCGTTTAAATTAAATAGTGCATATTTCTTGGCATATTTTCAAGTTTTTAAGAGCATATTTCAGTGTTTTTTAGGGCATGAACTTCCGAGCCCTAATGCTCATGCTATTTTCTCAACTCATTTTTGTTTTACGTAACAATACACATGTTATTCTCTATCGTTTATGAACTTCATACATAGCAACGCCTATACATATTGTGTGTTGAAAAGCGAGCAAACTCCAAAACTGGTTGATAGACCGCCATGAAAATTGGCACTTCTAAGTATTTTTTCTTGGCGAAGGCTTTTATGCAATCTGTTTTACCACGCAACGTAATTGCGATACAACATTTTTGTTAACGTTTAGCTTTTCGAGTTTATCTAAATAAGTACCTTTTCCCAAAGAACAAGATTTCACAAAAAAAAAGGTGGGTGGGGTGAATGCAGAGCAAAGCTTGGTTGCCCAAGTACTCAGCACTTATATTAAAGTAATATGCTTTCTAACAATAGTAATACCTACTTGAATATTGTTACCATACAACACATGATATACATACTCACCTTTGTTCCAAACACTAAATATTGCAACACATATTTAATGCACTACTGTGTTGTGAACATAAAAATAGCAAGAACAATAACTATAACTTGATGTAATGTTCTAAAACAAGTCAAGACCAAATCAGGTACACATGAGTAATAGAGTGGCTTCCAAAAATTAATTAATCCAGTGTCAAAGTAGAATCTTGCTGTAAAATCTATCAGTTAACTTCTCAGCAATGGAATTCAAAAAAAAGAGCTTCTGTGGCAATATAGCAGATGCAATTACACCGTAGCTTTACCATGGTTATATGTTAGGAGCAGTTGGCGGTACTAATGCAACCTAACACATGGAATATCACCAAATATAACCAGATCGCATCATAATGGGAGGAAAATATCAGTTAGTTTTTGGCGTATTCCAATAAGCTGTTTCCTCTATAGTGCTACTCTACATTTCTCCTTATCTCCAAACTTAGAACCCAAATTGATATGAACATATCACATCATTAACTAAACTTGCTCCACTCTTAGGTCTGGATTTCATGTAAACATAAACCGTCAACAACTAAATCATGATACTAAAAAACTAAACCCCGATGCGACAGCCCACAAGGGGCCAAGGCCTACCGCCCAATCGCTGCGTCCCCCACCTCTGCCCACTACAGGCGTCATTGGTAAGGTGCAGTACTGGAGGGTGGGACGTGGTCAGCACCCTGAGCCCTCCCAGGCAGTTATGTGGTCTTCTAGACCTGGGGTCGCTACTTCTCTATCAAGTAGCTCCTCAATTGGTCCCCCCAGGACCTAATGAGGCTGAGTGCACTCCGTGCCAGACCTCCCAGAGGGGATAAAATCCCCATGCTGGTACCGGGGATCGAACCCGGGTCCTCCGTGCCAGAGGCAAGCGCGCTACCAACTGCGCTACGGAGGCGGTCAAATCACGATACACCAAAACCAAAGCACACCACAAAATATTGGCCATTATCTGTGAGTTTTCAAGATGTATGATAACCCTGGTAAAAACTATTTGTATGCAAGGTGACATCAGCGCTATTCCTAAAACTCTCAAGTAAACATTGTTCTGTTGCATCATATACATGAGACATGAGTGCACGTGGTGTTTCTTTGTTAGTGGTAGCTCATACGAACACCAGGTTATCACGGAGAGATACCAGGTCTGGATCTAAGGCTGGATGGAGTATAGTGTGCAGTAAGTGGTAAATGAACTATACCATCACATATAGTAGTTCAATAAGGTGATAGACATGGCTGCTTCAACAAGTGCTGTAAGCTTGGCAATGATAATGGAAAAACATTGAAGTGCTTTGAAGGTGAAGATTTAAAAGAGCAAGAAATCAATTTGCTAAACATGTTAATAAACTAATTTTAACAGAATTTTATTATTCCTATTTAAAGTTGTACTTCTTATGGATGCCAGAACTAACTTATTTATCACAGGGTCACCTAATTATTTTACTTGAAGCTCTGCTCTAGTGTATCTATGTGAAGCCTATTTCTAATATCTCACCATGTCATTTGCCACTGGAAGCCTGTTTCTAATATCTGACCATGACATTTGCTACTGGAAGCCTGTTTCTAATATCTCACCATGTCATTTGCCACTGGAAGCCTGTTTCTAATATTTGACAATGACATTTGCTACTGGAAGCCTACTTCTAATATCTAACCATGACATTTGCCTCTGGCTGAAAGTTCTTTCAGCAAATGCATTGTTTGGTGGACAGCGTAATTATTCATAGCCGAAACATTAACCTGGTTAAAGAAAGACAAGGCAAAAGGATTAGTGGAAATGCAGGACTTTCCTACAGGAGATAATTGTTAAAAGCTCCAAAAGCAGGACTGTCCTGCAAAATTTGCAATAATAAATTTGCCATGCTCACATATAAGAGTGAAAAAATATTCTCTGGTATTCATGTTCAACAAAAACTATATTGAAATTTCACATAAATACATACACACTAATTTTAGGATTTTTGCAAAGATCTTACTCAATGTGTGGCAGTAAGAGTAAGGCTTTTCAGTGACAGAGGATACACCAAAATCATTTGAGTGCTGTATGACTTCTCTCTTTCTCTGTTCCCTCAATTGTTATAATTTGATATACTTTCATGCAAAAAGGCAAATGAAAGCCACTAAAATTATGAAACCAAAGTCCTAATGAGAGGTGAAACAAAATATGTTAAGGCATGTAATAATCCTGTAGTTACAGTAAGCATTTCATACCAAATAAATGCTGATAAAATAAACTTACCGGAAATTTTTTGCAAAATATTGGTCAATATCAGGACATGAATTTACTGCAGTCAGGCTAACCAACATTCTTGAGCAGTCATTTGAATGGTTCTCTCCAGTTTCTTGTTCTTCAACACTCCAGCCATTCTTAAGCATAACTGTAGCACAGACAGGTATGTACAGCATTAGGTTCTAACACAACATGTACTAACTTTACTACAATCTTTTAAACTTCACTGTAATCCTAGAATGTATGGTCTTATAACTTGCTGTCCTGTTTCTTTTTGGCCCAAAATTATAAAGAAATGATAACTTACATAAATTTAGTCTTTTAGTCTCAGGGACATTCAAGATGGGGACTGATAGTTACCAGCCACAAGGCCAAAAAGTATTCAAATGAATGGGTGGGGATGGATACATTATAGTTGTTATCATAGCCATGAGTAAAAAGACATTTCCATGGCAATGGTAGATGCAAAAACCTTGTTGACATTGTAATGCATGATCAGCATGTGCTTAACACAAATTTACTTGAAAACACTGGGGAGGAAATTATGCGAGTGGTGCTTCTAGGAATTCAAAAAGGAAGCGAAATCATGTAGTATTATGTAAAAGTTATATAGGTATACAGTAATTTGTGAATGAACCGGATACATACCACGGTTTCATTGGGCCTACAATGTATTTAATTTAAAAGGTGAGTTAATTAATAACACTGAACAACACTTACAACATATTTTTCCAGGACGCGTTTCGAAGGTTAACTTTCCTCCATTATCAACCGGACAATAACTGGGTTTCCATGGTGTTTCATGGTGCAAATGGTGATGCTTCTTCTGGTGTTTCTTCTGATGGCAGTTCAATGAACTTACTGAAAACGTCTCTCCGAGGAATGTCGAAATTAAATACTCGGTTTCTATTTTTTAAAATAAAGATTTGTTCCCATGTGGACAGTTCTTGTTTTCCGGTTATGAAAGGAAGATACTACAATGTATTGTTTCATTGTTTCTTTTTTCTGACCATTCTTTTGTCTCCACCAATACTGTATTGAATTAGGATCAACAGAGAAATGTCTTCCTGCAGCTTTCACCCCGTTTGCATCGGCGCTAGATAATACATATAATTTAAATTTTGCTGTGTAGTTTGAATATTTCGACAATATGACAACTTGTAACAAACTGACTTAGAAACACGTCTGCAACATCACATTTCAATTTTATGATATGTTGTGACAATGGCAATACGAGTATATTTGTGGCAAGCACTGCGTCCATTGTTGTCCATGACAGGCACAGCTGCGTCGATTGTTGTCCATTATCAAGTCATTTGAAGGCCACTCCAATAAGAACGAACCAGGAGAGGGAATTATGCGATGTTTAATAGGTAAATAGTTTTTAGTGATGAAAAATCATAGGGGAGGGAAATATGCGAGGGGGGGGCCTTATGCGATAAAATACGGTATCTTCTTCCGTGTGCATGTCTCATTACTTTGGGAAATTCTTAGCAATCCAGAGACTAAAGTCCATGCTAGGGGTAGCGAAAATTATATTTCAGTACCACTCTTTGAAGAAAATTTAAACTCATCTTTCAAAAATAAATAAAAACTACAATGTGTATTTGGGGGACATACTTTGCCCCACATTAAATCCAAATCTGTAGTATTTCAGACCACACTACTTCAGGCTTCTACTGATACATATTGACTGAACACAAAAATTATTCAAACAGCACCCGTTACAGCAACTGCTTTTCGTTAATAGTTGCTTACTTCTAATTGTTTGTAAACACATATAGGTCACCATAGTAGCAAAATGGAAACATTACAATAAACATTAATGCTCTATAAAATGCTACTTCATACAGCAAAAAATAACACTAAAATGTAAAATAAATCCCACTGAACCTTTCTTGGCGCTCGTAAGCTAATGCTTTGCATTACACTAGCCAAATATTAGTGAATTGGGTGATTAGCATATTCTCAGCCGGTTTCCTATGAAACACTCTACTGAAGTCACAAAAATTAAGCAAGAGAATGATATGTGGTGAAAGGAGAGCAATTAGGAACTCTGGAATACAGTAAGTACAGTACAAGAGAGTGATAAAACCAGATACTGAAATGAATGGAATACAAAAACAAATAACATGGTGGTAAATAAGCTTAGTAAAAAAACTGACATATTTCCCAATGGTGGTTCAATCTGAATGGCCCATCCTGAAGGAGACTAATTAGAAATGCAAAAAATTGTCTTATGCTTACCATTTAATATCCTGTATGCATTGTTTTCCAAAAACAGCATTACATTTGCAAGTTTCTTTATTAGATCTGGCAGAAACTTACGAAGATTGTAACACCTAAAACATACAAGGGAAGGTGTCAAGAAAAAAGATACTGAGCAGTATATGCAAAGATATGCTATGCCAAGCATCTTGTCAGAATGATCATTGTGCAATACCTAATAAAAACTCTCTGAAGTCATAAGTCACATACTTTCTACTCAATCATACATTTGTCCTGAGTCAGGTTAATTCACCATTTGCAGAAAAGTTCATAAAGTTTTGTCAAGATAAAAACTGTACATGTATACAGTTTAAGTGCAATAATACGAAGAGTTATATATACAGATATTTTATATTATACAGATAATATTTACATTAGCTACTTCAGGGATTGGCAGGTTAGCCGCTCTGTGGAGTCATTTCACCAAGCAGTGCCTTTCTTTTCTCAGTAGAACTGCTTCTAACAGCATTGGGAGTGGTCATACACAAACCATCCACTGAGCAGTGGCGGTCTTGTATGCGACTGTTTAGTTGATAAACAGTAGTGCAACAGGTTTGTTACTCTTGTTGGGAAACTTAAAATTGCATGCCAATATTACAATACATAATAATATAACACAAGCTTATTAAACTCGCTCAATAAATATAATATAGTATTACTTGGCAAAGCCATAAGACATATCGGAAAGAATATGAAACTGCCCAGCTGTTTACATGAACTTATCATACAAACACGGCGAAACAGTATATGTACACTGTTCAGATGCAATCATATCTTCAGGATGTCTCATGTATCGGCAGGTGCAAGAAATCATCTGTTTTATCACTAGGGACATACATAATTCACGATAACATGATTTTATTAATGAATTTTAAAACTTTTTCATTATAAATGCAAGTTTTGATATTTATCCATTGTATTCATGAATTTTAGTGTTTAATTTTTATTAAACTGTCATTTTTATATTTTGGTGCTTTGAGTACAATCATTTAAATGACTTGGTAACTTTATCTGCATACAGTTTTCTCTTTATTTTTATTACATAGGTAAAGTATAGTGCGGGTGACGATCACCAATGGTTATGGAAGAACTGTTCAGAGAAAATACAAGTGGTATTTGATGAAGTTCAACATAAACACACTCATTTCCCGAAAGTCGCAGAGGTTCTCCGTTAGCAGTTAGTGCATTGCCTAGCGAACTGATTCAGTTTGTCATTTGCCTCTCTGTTTGTTCCTTTAGTATGTTTACGGCATGCATATAAAAAGCGATCATATTGTGATACATTTAGTGCTGTTTTCATTGAACTGAGAGCTATTGCCACATTGCTGTAAACAAAACATTAAATACTTTTTTTTTTTTGTGTCTTACCTAAAAGGCAATCGTAAATATGCTGAAAGTTGTTAATGACAAAAGTTGCAGAAGTAAATGTTTAAGCCACTTTATTTTCTAAGCTCATAGCTTTTTGAGATCTGTTTGCTCTTTTCTCCTTCACTAATTTGTTCACATTCAGGGTCGGTCATTGTCTGAATAATAGACAAATGAAGAACATTTGCTAACTTCACAACTAAAATGTGGTTCCTGTCGTTAGGCCTACATATAGCTTCATGTACAAAAATAACTGTTCACATATACCTATAAATAGAACTGATCATGCTGAACAGCCAAGAAGCAAATCTATGCAAGTGAGGAAGTTTTGTGCATGGAATACTTTTGTAAAAGGTACATGCACCTGTTTATTTTGGAATGCATCTTTAATTTCCATGTCATTTTGCCAATGAATAATTTCCAATTGGAATGTCATTGGAGCATTGTCTACATCAGCTGAAATGTCATGACATTGACATGATGAATAATGGCACTGCAAACTGAACCTTTTAACATATTGTAACACCTTATGACAAATTAAACGTTTTGCCACAACCCCATACTCTGGAAACAGGTATAGTTTGCCACATGGATACAAATGCAGTAGGTGTTGATGGTCTTTTACTACTGCAAATTGCTAAATCAGCCATAAGGTGTAAGTATACTTCAATGTGTAAGCCAATAAGCAAACATATTGTCACAATGAACTAAAAGGCGAAGTCCCACAGCACTACATGTGCTTACCGCTTATTTATGTGCTCTACTTGTGACCACCGCTCCTCACACAGTGCTCCGTTGGCATTTGCCTGTTCCAATGTTGTAACTCCAATACTTGCAGACCCCTGAGCTATTTTATATTCTTCAATTGAGTAGAAAGCATTATTTATCAAGCAAGTCTTCATTGTCTCAATTAACTTCATCTCTGCATTTATTTCCTTAATCTAATGAGGTTAATGATAGTATAAAGCTTTTGCACTGCTTTCAATGCATTTGGTACCTAGCAAGACTCTTTTTAAGACTATCTTTAGTGAGAACTTGTTTGTTGTTTGACATAAAAACTGATAATTTCAAGCTATAATCAAGTACGGTGTGAATATCCCTTTGGGATTCTGACTCTAAGGCAGAATCTACTAAAAACAATAAGAAACACATTATGTGTGCATAAATGTTGTAGTAAGAAACATTTGGTCTTGATTCAATGACTATGATCCTCAACCTTCATTTGTGATGCGAGATTCCCTTATTTTGCTCCATGTCAACAAAAGCATCAGCTTTTTTTGGTTTCAAGGCACATAAGCCTCTCTTTTTTTTTTGTTCCATTTATATCCCGCCTTTAACTGCAGAGGTCATATCAGCGGCCTTGACTATTGGTTTTTTAGTCGTGTAACAGTGCGGTTTATACATTGGGGTTTATACACTGAATTCACACACACATTCACACTTTCATTCATCCTTCCACACTAAGGGCAGGATGAGGAATAATCCTGGCTGGAGAAAAATTCCTACCCCCCTGCCGGGAATCGAACCTGGGACCCCTAGCACAGCAGGCAGGTGCTCTACCAACTGCACCATGGGGTCAGTCATAAGCCTCATTGTGGTATACAATTATCCATTTAAAACAGCTTCTTGTCCTCATATATTCAAAGAATCTTAAGAACATTCTGTTTTTAGCAAACATATGCATGCTTTGACTGACTGTATATTTATGCCATGGTTCTGAAATTGCAAGGAGGTTACCTCTTATATTTAAGGTTGACTGTCACACTGCAGACAAACCTATGCATCAGTGCATAGCTTATTGATTGGTACTTAGTTATTCAATAAGCTGCAATTGGATTAATCCACTGGCACTGTATTTAAATAATAATGGCTACCTTCGAAATCTGATTTAAATTCTGATGTACAAGTACATTCTAAAGTTTAAAAATTCATATCAACCAATGTACTATATTTATGTATACAAGTTTAGCTTCTTTAACCAGATAGGTCATATCGGTTGACAAATCAAATAAGCCCAGGTTGCATAGACCTTAGAGTTACACTGCACTCATTTTTCAGGATGAGGAAAAACCCTGGAGAAAACCTTACCCAAGTAACTCTGCTTACTAAGATTTGAACTCAAGACCTTTTGAATATGAGGTAGACACACTAACCCCACAGAAATGGGCTAATGATTTATATTATGACATTTTTGTGCATAATACTGAGTGCCGTAACTGGCCAATTTTTATGGTCTAATACGACTGTTGGATGTAATAACAGTTCTCCAAAAGAAGGACACCTTTTGCATTGCCAAGCACTTTTGCTACTTTCCCCTCTACTGTAACATAAAACAATCTTTTTGGTACACTTCTTGCAATCTTCATAGATTACACCCAGCTGAAGTAAAGCTGTAAATTGTACCCTGGCAATGTTATGCTTCAAAGAAGCTGACAAAGAACTTGGTTCTAAAGTCTGTTTAGGTGAACTTTCTCTTATCAGCCATCTTGAGAAACAGAAAGAAAGAAAAATGAAAATACACAATCCTATCTGAGTATTGCTTTAAAGGAAACAAAGCTGTCACCTGATCTTAGAAATGAACACTTTCCATTCTTTTGCAGTACTCGACAGCAGACTTTGGTTTCTTAACCTCCTCTCTGGGTATATTCACCTTTATTCTTCTCAGCTTGCATACTGCTATAATGCAGCAGCTTTGTGTTTTGTCAACAGGAAATAACATCTTTGTTTAACCTCCAAAGTAACACATTCTTTACAGATAATTTTCATACTCAGGCTCATCTTTAGAAAGTGTCCCGTAGCACTTGCCAGCCAAATTCTAAGTCCGAAGGTACTTACTGCGCTTGCGCCGACAGTCATTAGCAGAATCGCTACTAGGTTGTACTGCATGTGCTAGCTGTCACTAGCAAACGATTTTCACATCTGCTAACATTGCTTTTTCAACCACACTAGTTTTTGTTGCCAACAATTAACCTCTTGAGCGATGGCCATTTAAAACGTCCGCGAACTGAGAACTGCTACCCAATATCCAGCGCAGGGCATTTAAAGTGCGTCGTATATACACAGCTGTATTTTGTGTAAATAATAAGTTATTTTAATGAAACAAAAACTGGTATAAAACTCGTTATATGCAGTATAAATGTACGTCATCAGCAAAGTTGAGTTGTATTTACAAAACGTTGAAATGGCACTATTTTGTTTCACTGTGGTGAAAAGTCAACTTTGCTCTGTCGAACGCATCTAATATAAGTTCTCGGAAAGATTCAGCAAAGAAACACCCATTGTATGTGTGGCTAATGCGTCAGCATACTGTGTAATAAATCGCTACTGCATGCGTGGTCTCTTGAGTCATCAGAATAGATCAACATTACAACTTTTGCTTACGCGAGTTTCGTAACTGAGTAGAGTCCGTATCATTCTTTGCTGAAATACATACGTATTCTTTCCTGCTTGTAGCTGAAGGGAGAAGTGGTATAAAAGGGTGTTTTTGCACCAACTGGATATAACCATATACAATTGGTAATTTGGAGAGCTCTCTAAACCCACACAGGACAATGATCGACCTTGACTTCCGACTATAAATACATCGCAGCCTAATTGAACAATACCACGTTGGGGGTTGAAAACCCAAAATCCCTGCACCCCTCAGACTTCAAGGAAAACATTATCCTAAAAGGATACCACCAACAGCAAAGAAGTCCCGCCCATCTCGAAAGTGTTTCATGTGCCGCAAGAAGGGAATTCGCAAATGTGGAGATGTACCTACCCTTATGTGTTTATCCCTGTTTTGAGGTAAATCACTGCAGAAAGAACATATTAAGGTAAGCCAATAAAGTATATAGACTTTACTTAAATGTTTCATAAAGGGAAAATTAAAATAAGTTGAGTTGGATAAGGGATAAATAAGGGTTAAATGCTTAAACGCACAGGACGTGTATACACGTCCATATCGCTCATCCGTCATTTTAAATGGACGTGATTTCACGTCCATATCCTTCAAGAGGTTAAAGCACCCACGATTATATTAGCAATAGAACGGCACTCAGAATCCGGGGTTTCATCAACAGACAACCACACAAACTGATCCGCTAATTCATTTTGTATATTTGACAGTACGTTATTGTAACAATGTCCTACATAAGTCTTACGCAGTGTACTTTCTTCAGGCACATGTTGTCAAGTGTAGTTGGCAAGAAAGTTTTTAAATGTCGGATTATCAATTTTGAACAAGGAAATATCAGCAGCTAAAAATGCTTGACAGAAGTCATATAATTCAGTAACCCTACTTCCTAAACACTCTACTAGCTGTTTTTGAACACGTTCTTTGTTTGCGAGTTTTCTGATTAAATTCTCCTTATGTTTTGCTGTGTTTATGTGCTGAACTATTTGAAATCTTTTCTCACTCCCCACATTTTTCTCACACGCTCCACAAAACAGTGCCCAATTATCTGTAGATATTAAATCACCCGACAACTCTTTCTGCACATTAATTAATCTAGCACTCCAAGTTGGTTTTATTTTCGGCATTTGAAGAGCTTTTTAACATTTCATACGCCTAATTTAATTTGGTGGGAACCAGTTCATGTTGAAATTGGCAATTTTACACTTATATGTGTGTTAGAAACAAACTACCTTAGTTAAGGAAAAATTGAAGCTAATAACAGTGAAGCAACAGAATCTAAATTAAGTACAAATTAGAAATTAAAAGCTCTACTTATCTTATTAATATTGCAAGGTGGTATACTGCTGACTATAGTTTCAAGTTGGATGCAACTTGCAATATTAATTAGATGAGTGGAGCTCTTAGTTTCTAATTTGTTCTTAATTTAAACTACCTTAGTATTTATTGTGAACATGAATATCACCTTACGTTCCTACCATTCAGTAAATAAAGTGAATAAGCAACTCGCTTTTGCTCAGCATGCATGAGCAGTGAGTAGACCTGGACTTAGCGTGTATTTGTTTCATTTCAAGTAAATTTACATATTTCTGACTGATTACAGCATATTTAAGTTTCTTTTTTATGTTGACATCATATTTTTTACTTCCTAATAGATGTAATACTGCAACTGGTGTCGGAAGTTAGTAAACAATTTTGTGCTATGTACATACATACATTTATTTGCATTCCATAGATCCTACAATTTGCCTTGGCAACAGGATGTGGAACATGTCAATATGTTATACAATATTTACAATAAACAGGATTAATATTATAAACATGTTGTTAGCTAATGCTGGATTTCTGACAATGAAGTCATTAATCCTCTTGCTCTTCAATATTTTTCACAATCATATTGGAGAGAGCAATAGCAGTAATAGTAACCGTTTTTTAGAGAGCACCATATTTTTATGTTTTGGCAGTCACATCGCTCTCTCACAACCCCCAGAATGTCTGGAGAACCACACCTGTCGTTGGTTTACGGGTCTCACCGACCTGACCGGGAGAGTTATCAAAATAAATTCACCGACCATATCCTCTGATTACCAATCAGAGGACGTATTACATGCCATGACAGGTCAGCATGTTGGGGTTAAGACTTTAAAGAGAAATTAGAGAAATGGAGAGGTTGGAAAAATAAAGAAATATATATATATATATATATATCTTTTTAAAAAAAATTCAGTCTCAACCGAACTATCACTCATGAATTGTGATCAGCTGATGATGGCAGCAATAGTCCTCAAAACATGTTCCAAGGTACATATGCTATCTTAGAAGGTTGAAATATATGTATATAAACTATTTTAGTTCATAAACAATGCTTACTGAGAATATACGTTTTTTAAACAAAGACAAACTCACAGCTGATTGAACAAAACAGTTTGTCTAGAAAAAGAAACTTTTGTATCGAATCGCATCCAAACCACCCACAAGACCTGCATTCTCCTGAACTCTAGCTAAGAACGCCTTAGTACTCTTATAAAGAATAATGCTTACATTATTTCAACAGTGCAATATATCCTATTATTAGGGGCACCCTTTTTTCGCATTAACAATAAAAGCGACAAACATTATATTAAAGCATTTCCCATTATCTTTCCGAATTATGCGATGCTGTTCAACTTATCAATATTATTATTTCAGTGAATTTTAGCGACAAGTGCAGATTCAAGCGAAATTGCCTTATTTTGCAAAATTTGTGAAATTCCAGGTGATTTTTAATATAAAAATCTGATGTGTTGCACTCACATGACTTTCTCTACTGCTGTACTAACCGTTCTTATATAAATTTCATATTATAAACATAAAATGATCTAATGGTTACATTAGATGTTAAATTCATTTATGGTATAGCATGAATGCTTAAGAAGATATTCCTTTAGCTTAATTTTGAATACCTTATCATTACAGGTCCTTAACTCATTAGGTAGCATATTAAATATTTTTATACATTGGTAATGCACTCCTTTTTGGACACATGTAAGGTTAGTTGACGGTATATGAAGTTCAGATCTAGATCTTGTATTGATATTGTGGATGTCAGAATTAGTAGTGAAGTAGTTTTTATTTTTTATGTAGAAGTTCATCAGTGAATATATGTATTCTCCGGTAAGGGTTAATATTTCTAAATTTTTATAAAATGCTTCTACACGATGTTCTTGGATGAGAGTGTGATATAATTCTGATGGCCTTTTTTTGTAAGATGAAAATTCTCTTTGAATTTGTTGAACCTCCCCAAAAGAGTATACCATATTTCATTACCGAGTGGAAGTACGCAAAGTAAGCTAATTCTAATGTATGAGCATCACTGAAGGAGGACAGAAGTCGTAATGCATAGCATGCGGAGCTCAGTTTAGGGGCAATTTCATCTATGTGGGTTTTCCAATTTAGGTGCTTGTCAATTTGTATACCTAAAAATTTAGAAGCATTTGAATCTTGAACAGAGTTACCATGTGTGTCTATTGCAAAGTTATGCTGTGCGGCATTAATGGTAGTAAATTTTACAATATTTGTTTTATTAACATTTAGTTGCAAACCATTTGCATTGAACCAAGATTGCATTAATGTTGTTATGTGATGCGAGGTTTCTTTAAGTCCATCTAAACTTTTATGCGAAATTAATAGTGTTGTATCATCAGCAAATAGAAATACTTGTGCCAACTTGTTTAAAACATTTATAAAAACTAAGAAAAGTAATGGTCCTAAAATAGAACCTTGGGGAACTCCTTGTTTTATAACTTTACTCCTTGAATAATCAGGTATATTTGAATTAGGTTTCGATATTTTCACTTTTTGTACCCTGTTTGTTAAGTATGAGTGAAACCCTGTTAATGGAGTTCTCTGAATGCCCTAATATTTTAATTTGTCTAGCAGGATTTGGTGGTCTACACAATCGAAAGCCTTAGATAAATCGCAGAATACCCCGTTTACATGTTTTCTTTGATTTAATGATTCTAATAACCCATTAGTGAATTTATAGATAGCATTATCAACTGATATTTCCTTTCTAAATCCGAATTGTTCAGGGACTAGAATATTATTTGATTCTAGGTACTGCTGTAGCCGGTTATACATAATTTGTTCAAAAATTTTTGGGAATGTGGGTAGTAGATATTGGTCGATAATTATCTATTTTGGTCTTCTCTCCTTTTTTATATACAGGTTTTACTATTGAGAATTTTAGCCGATCAGGAAATATTCCATATTGTAGTGATAGATTACATAAATGAGTTAGGGGGATAGTAATCGCTTTAGCAGTGCTTTTAATTATTCTGCTTGATATTTCATCATAACCTGCACTGTCCTTCAGTTTCATTGATTTTATAGTACCAAGTATCTCACCAGATGTGGTGGGAATGGGGTTGAAACCAGTGAATGTTCTTCCAGCAAAAGCATTGTTTAACATTTTATGTGCATTTCCCTTGTTCGCATTGTTTAAATTCAAATTTGTGGTTATGTTTATGAAGTAGTTATTAAAGCTGTCTGCAATTGCAGTTGTGTTGTTGATTTTGTTATTGTTTACTACAAGGGCTGTGGGGTTGTCATTACTTTTTGCCCTATTTGTTTCATGTTTGATTATGTTCCATATGGTTTTAATTTTATTTTGTGATCCCTTTATCTTTGAATTATAGTAGTGTGCCTTGGCAGTTTTAACAACTCTGCTAAGAATTTTGCAATAGTTTTTATAGTATCATTTTAGCTCGTTATTACTACTATTTCTGCACAGTAAGTATAGATTTCTTTTCTTTTTGCTAGAGATTTTAATGCCCTGTGGCTGTTTTTGTATGTATGAGCTAACATATTCTATAGGAAAGCATGCATTAAAATGGTTTATATATATGCCTAGGAGCAAATTGAATGCAGCATTAATATCACTTTTGCTGTATATGGTGGTCCACTCCTCTAGTTCTAACAATGAATTAAATTTACTTATGTTTTCATCATTCACTTCCCTTGCTCTTTTCCGACATTTTGATTCTGGGTCATAAATATTGTTTATACATAAAACTTGGGCATCGTGGTCTGATAGTGCATTTATAAATGGAAAAGTTGTTGAAGAGTTTAACCTATCATTGCCTATGAAGATATTATCTATGGCTGTACTAGATTCATTATGAACTCTAGTTGGGAAATTCACTGTATGGTATAAATTGTATGTCATTAATAGTGACATTAAATCTGTTTTATTTGCAGATTCTGTTAGAAAATCTATATTTACACCTCCACATATGATGAGTTCAAGATTTGGTTTATATAGATAATTTAAAGTACACTCTAGTTTCCTAATGAACTCTTTGACATTGCTAGATGGTGCTCTATATATACAGACTATGTAGATGTCTCCTAATTGCCCTTCAAGTTTTATGCAACAAGCCTCGAAGGTTTGCTCTTCACAGAAATTACTAATATCCAGCATGCTGTAGGCTACTTCTTTTTTTACATATATGCATGTGCCTCCTTTGTGAAGCATTTCCCTGCAAAAATAGACCCTTAACTGATAACCTTCAACCCTGAGTTGACCAATTTCATGTTTATTTAAGTGATGTTCACTAAGGCAGAGTATGTTTGGTTTCTCACCAATGCTGTCAAGGGAACTAACCAGTTCAAGTGTTTTGTATCTTAGTCCGCATATATTCTGGTGCAAAATTACTAGATTGTTACGTTTACTATTTCTTTTACTTTCAGCATACTTCATATTGTCCGTATTATTTACAGCATTGTTTATCTCTTTATTGCCCTTAATGCACCAATAAAAATTACTGCAAATGGTGCCATCAATTAGTTTCCCGTATTTTGTAAAGCAATTTTTGGTTTCTGTGACACAATTTCATTAAGGTACTTACTGATATGGAAAGCTAGAAGATCTTTACCTTTACTATTGAGATGTAAGCCATGCCTGGTGAACATATCTCGATGATATTTTGATACGTCAACTAACCTCACATTTCTAAATCTGGCACATAGCTTATCTAATTTAAGATTTGAGTCTTTTATTTGGTTATGCACACAGGAGGCTGGAATTAAGTCATGCCTAGTAGGGAAATTCACAACTACTACATTTGTTGAGGTTAGTTTCCCCAGAGTTTGCCTTATGTTCTTTATGGCTTTTTCACTTTCATTTTTAAATATATCATTTGCACCACACATTATCACTACACCATTACGATTGTCCATTTGATCTGATGTACCATAGATATTTCTCAACACTTCAGCTGATGGGGCCCCCGGTTTAACTATTCCAATTCTGGATAGTCCACCATTCGTTGTTACTCGTTCCGCGAGACCTCTTCCGTGGCTGTCTGCGAAGAGTGTCACTTTTCTTTCTTGTTTAGCAGGATTTCTTGGTTTGCTTTTATTTGTAGTTGTATAGGTTACCTTATTAGTCGCAATCTTGATGTCGCCACACGTGTTCCCATCCCAATTTTGGAGGATTTCAAATATGTTACTTAAAGGAACTGGGATGCTACACTCGCCTGTGGATCTGCTCCATCTTATTTGTATGTTTCTCTTCGGTTTTCGCCATTTATCGTCCTTTAGTTGATTTTGGTGTACTTGCTCGCTATGAAAATTCCCACCTTGTTCTGTCGCGTCATGTTTCTCGTTTTCTTTTGAGAGCAAAGCGACTTGAGCTTGGAGTTCTTCATTTCCTCTTTTAAGTAGGATTATTTCTTCCTGAGCCTTTTTTGTTTGAAAGAAGATTCCGATTCCAAGTGAGGTCGTTATCTTATTATGGCATGAGCCTCTCAAACAGATCAGACCTTAAAATGTACCAAATAAAATATTTATGATTACGTGGAAATGCAAGATTTAAGATAATGTTTTCATAAGGAAAATAAGGAAAAATTAAAAGAAATCAGAAAAGCTTGAAACCCAGGGTCAGCAGCAAATCATACTAAGATAAGTGAAGTTTTTAGTTTCTAGTTTGTTCTTACTTTAGAATAATGTTTTCATACTCGACAATCACCCATAACCTTACTTTTTCTCGTAATTTTCTGGTGTCTGGCACAGCGCAGCAAAACATCTGAATTTAATACATGGCTAACGTTACTTACATGGTTTTTATAGAGCATTAGAATAGTTCATTGATTTGCTGGTAGAAGCAGAGTACCCAATCAACAGGTTGTGCCATGTTGCCACACACTCTCACCTTTAAAAGTGATTATCTATTTAACGGTTCATTTAATTAAAAAAAGTTATAAGAATTTTTTGTTAGTTTATTCTTTCACTTCCTTCAGTCAGGCATATTATTTCACTTCCACCCTGTATAATGTATGTTCATTCCATTTACTCTCGACCGTGTCATGCCATCCATTGGTGTCATACTTCATGTGCTAGGAAAGATACACTAATGGTGCAGTTTTAAGCATATCACGGAGAAGGAAAATTCTGGCATGTTTATGTGGAGAGTAAACTTTGAAATAAGATTCAGTTCCTGACTTCTTTGTTTCACTTGAACTAAGCATTAAGAATATGACTACCCAATCACAATTTAACTTGCTGCCTTTAATTTGCATTTCTTTGCAACTTATAGCAGCAGTTTAAGCAGCTTCTCTGCAAGAGACACTTCATATTTATTATTGCAGCTTGGACTTAACTACTGTCACTAGAGTTAAGGTACAGTTTACTTACATGCTGGTGCAATGGTCCTGATTTTGGTGAATGTTCTCTGCCAAAATAATGGCTGCTTTGGCAAGGAATGCTGCTTCTTCAGTTGTGCAGAGCAACTTCTGCAATATGTTATGCAGCTCTTTCTTCAGTGGAAAGTGTCGAAGTGGCTTTAAGTAGCGCTCAAACTGAAATGCAACATTTGTAAAACGCACTGTTAAAAGCTTTAATTCACACGTGGAAACATCAAAAATACACTAAGATACACAGTATGAAACATCTTTCGAATTTGCATTTCTGGAATTTACTTGGCAAAATTTTACTACACTATGAGTAATGGTTCACTCAAGGGGAGGGAGGATGAGCCATGCTATCACCCATGGTGCCAAAATCTTAAACCATGAACAAAATATGTGTAAATGTAATAGAATTGCAAATCACATTTAACCTCTTAACATACCTGTTATTTCACAATGTCATGGCTCTTTTGTTCCCTACTTTTTTTATTGCCCAAATGAAATATTCCATGAAGTACAATAATAATAGTAACAATGAAATGAATTTTTATGAGCTTAACAATGGAGATTTTAACCTCTCAATATACCCAAGATAAAAATCACGGGTATACTCACCACATATGTTTAACCTTTTTTCCCTTGCTGAAATAACATTTACAATCTTGGACATTGAAGTGCTAAGAAATGAACAGCAACAATAAATAAAAAATGTTAGAACCATGGTTAATATGTTTGTGACTGTATAAAATATCCTGAAGACCCAGAAGTATCAATTTTGCACCACGCTCTGATTCAATATCATTCTCAGATGAAACTGATTCATCACTTTCTTCTCCTGTAGTCTCCTCATAGCTACCCTTGGGACATTCAGTCCCACTAAATTCAACACTTAATCCTTCTTCACTCTCCATTTTCATAAAGTGTGAGAAAGCAATACATAAACTGCAAAAACAAATTGTAACAGAGACCTCCAGTATGAATAAAATGCGTGGAAAAATATTGATGAACTGACTGATTCAGAGACACCTGTTGGCAGAAATATGCATTCCAAATATAGACTACATAGAAATCTAGAGAAAGAATCAAGGGTATACGACAGAACGAGTAAATTTGGCCTTTTAAAACATGCCAGTTGGAAATGTTAAACCCGAGTATACTCGCCATTTTATTATTTTGTCAAAATTAAAAACACAAATATACTCAGGCTTTTATGTTAAGTTAAAATCTAGTGACTTTCAGGAGATCACTGACATTGTTCAAGTCCAGCTGTTTGTGCATTCAGTTACTTCTTGTGTTGTTAGCCAACTGTTAGTAACTACTGTATTTTAACCCCAAAAAATCTCAATTGTACAACTCTGAATTAAATGCAATAAGACATACCTACTGTTACTAGACCCAAAACGAGTATCCTACCATACAAAAATGTATTTCTTCACTCAAAGGATGAGGGATATTTCAGGAAAACCGTAGCTCTTTGAACAAGGGACCCTCTATTGTCTCAGATTAGAGTTCAAGACTATAAAATACCCATGAGATAAACAGTACTCAAAAAATCCTATTTGTAACTTTAAGAGCACTATTTTGAAGATGGTGGCAAAACAGACTGGCTGAAATGTGTTACATTCTCAAAGGGCTAAGAAGCTCCATGAAGTCACCTGCAGCAGTGGTGTCAATCGTGGCCCCGAGTAGCAATGCCACGGAGAGAGCCAGTTGCTGTGCCATGGGTACAGTAGGCCAATCTGTTAGAAACCAGTTCAGTACAGTTTTCCGTGTGATGCAGGCAGAGCAATGGCTGCGTCCAAGGGCGTATATATGAGTCATTTGGATTTGCATGTTTCGAATGGGAAAAACAATTCCTATGCAAAATTGTCGGTAGTACTATTCAGTGCCTAACATGCAACCAGTATCTTGCATTTAAAAAATACAACATACAAAGACATTATCAACATTGATAAAGTAAATAATGTAGTAGTTCAGCTGTAGCTGATAGACGTACAATGTAAGTGTTGCCTTCATGATAAATTTGACAACTTATGCTCAGATGCACTGATCGAATTCTACCAGAAACTTAACAATAGGCTTCTAAAGTAAGAACAAATTAGAAACTAAAAACTTCTAAACTAAAGCTTTGAGAATGAGCTGGACACAGCTTGAAACCCCAGGGTTAGCACCAAAACAATAAGATAAGTGAAGTTTTTAGTTTCTAATTTGTTCTTACTTTAGAATCTTGTTGCTTCACTGTTAATAGCTTCAATTTTTACTTATTTCACAATAGGCGTTTCCTAAATTTGATTCCCAACATAGCAAAAACTATGACAATGTATAGTACGACTACCCACCTTGGTGAACAAGGTTTCTCTATAGTGAAGCTGCTGAAAACTCCCCACAGAAACAGACTCTCAGATAGCAATTTGGCATCCATCTTTGTAATGTTCTTGAGCCAAACTTTGAAACGTGTGTGAATTCAAAAATATACAAAGTGACTGATCCTACAAATGTGTAACATGTCTTTGTATTTTACTTAGGTTTTCAGTAAGATTGTCCTTTTTTTTTGTAGTGTTTAATGCCCGCTTTTACTACTGCGGCACCGCAGGCGGTGACACTGATGATACATGGAATGAAGATGGAGCCCTGGTAGAATGAGATGGCGGGGGAAACCGCAGAACCCGGAGGAAACCCTTACATTAAGGGTTTGGTGGAGGCAAATCAAAGTTTATTACACGGAGTTTGTTTTTTATGATATGAATTTTTTCCCAGTTATCCAACTCTGCAGTGTTTTGTAGCTTTTAAAAACTTATGTTTGGCGTAATGTGGTTGGAAGTCCAAAAATGGTGTGCAACTGCAGATTTATCCATCTCTTTGTATTTGATGCATCTCGTGTTCTTTTGGTCTGGTTTCTAAATTCCTCTTGGTTTTTCCTAAATAAATTTGGTCACAATCTGGGCAACTGATTTGATAGATTCCTGCTTTTTTATTCTGTGGTATCTGGTCCTTTGACTTGTTGCACAGTAATTCCTCTATCTTGAAATTATTTTGTGGGGTCAAGTTAATGTTGAATTTTTTGAAGATGTGGAATTTGTAGTGCTTACTTGGACGGTAACTGAATTTTTTGAAAATCATATTGCTTGAGAGGTAGAACTGGAACTTAAAAATTCAATGCCACAACTGGGATTTGAACCATAGACCTTCCGCTTACCGGGCGGCTGCTCTACCACTCTCAAACTGTGCCCACACACAGCTTGTGTGTTTAAAAACACCAACAGTAAGTTTGTTGGCATAAATAAATAATAATTACCATCTGAAGGTTATTTAATCCTGGGATATAAAGTACTTACAATAGTAAGTCACCATTGGGGTAATTTGTCTCTGATGTGAGACTGCCTTTGTGGTTTACCAGGAGAAATACGAACTGGCTTGAGAATTTAATGCCATTCTGGCAGTTTGTCACAATAGCTCAGTGATAGAGCAGCCGCCCAGTAAGCGGAAGGTCTGTGGTTCAAATCCCAGTTGTGGCATTGAATTTTTAAGTTCCAGTTCTACCTCTCAAGCTTTGCCCACATACGGTTTGTGTGTTTAAAAACACTAACAGTTAGTTTGTTGGCATAAATAAATGATAATTATCATATTGCTTTTTTGTTGAGAGAGTTTAGTGATCTCTTTCAAGTGTTTCTGTTTTCTGAATTGTGCTAATTTCTTGTCAATGATTATTCTTTTTCATTTTCTCCTTCTGATAATGGGGTAAAAACCAATCTGTGAGATAAACTGTTTAGGACTACAAGTTTGTGTGGAACTGGTTAAAGCTAATATTTTTACTTTCTCTACTGGTAAGTAGGGGAAGTATTGTATTCCACCCAAAAATTCGAAGTCGAGATTTCACCAGAAATACATGTTTTGAGGCCCCCTGAATCCAAAAAAAGCATTTTTAGAAAAAGGTCTGTGTGTGTGTCTGTGTGTCTGTCAGTCTGTGGACAGCATAGCTCAAAAACGAAGTCGGTTAAAAACCAAAGTTGGTATTTAAGTTTAATGTCGTTCAAGGATGTGACACAAAGATTTTGAAGAAAATAGCCCCACCCTAAACTACCCTTTACATGGAAAATTTTTCGAACATTTTGATTTTCTTGAAAATGGCTCTAACGATTTTGATTAAAATGTCATATGTTTGAGATATTTTTATGACAAATGAAATGTATATCTTGAATTTTCTGGCTATAGCCCCTGTAGTCGTATTTACTCTGGACGACTTTTGCATAACTGGTAAACCGTTAGAGATAGACCAAATTATACTATACAAAAAATGTAGATCTTGCTAAAATACACAATTTAGTCTCAATAAATTTTCTTGTAGGGTGAACCATTTCGGAGATATACCTTGTTATGTGTGTGAGTTTCGGAAAACTTGGAACTTTTGTGAAATGGGTCATCGTTGTTCATTTTTTTATATGTTACGTGTACAAAGAGAACGGAATCTCAAAGCTTTAAAAGATTTGACTATCGCACAAAGCCTACTGTATTCCAATATTCCCCTTGCACCTACAAGGAAATAAGCAATAAGATAATTTGTACAAATGTTTATTTTAACTAACAAGAAGAAGATATAGGAATAAGAGTTTGTAAGAATGGTTAGTACAAGAGTAGAGAAAGTCATGTGACTGCAACACATCAGATTTTTTATGTAGTTTTACCAGTAGGTAGGCCTTCTGTAGATACCAAAACTGATTTTATTTTGGCATCTAATTATTTTTAAGTCCAAAAAGTGTAAAATATCTTTCTCTTCCATTTCCATGGTGAATTGTATGGTTCTGTTTTGTAAGTTGAGAAGTTTTAGGGAATCCAGGTTGAACTTGTTAGGTACTATTACAAAAATATAGTCTACATATCTGTGCCAAACTTTGAACATGTGTGGAAATGAGGTTATGTGTAATTCTAATTTACTCATGAAGAAATCTGTCACGAATGGTGTTAGAGGATTACCTGTGGCTAAGCCTGAAATTTGTTGGTAGAATCTATTGTTAAAAGTGAAGCTATTTTGTGTGATGCAAATTTCTCTGAGATTCATACGGTCATCTATTTCATCATGAGGTATGGCATTTTGGAAAAGTCAATTCTTCAGTTGCACTAACAATTCATCTGTTGGCATGCTATTTGTCTTGAAAAGTTCACATGTAAAAACATTGCATCCAATTAGAAGCACAAGAACCAAATCCCCCATTTAAACTACAAAAAAGCAACATTTGTACTATGGGCTCTGACTGCCTCTTTCAAAGACATTGAGACAGGATATTGTAAGACCCCAAAAGAAAATCATTTATGTAAATATTTATTGAAAATGTAATTTATTTTTTTTGGTGTTGATACGAGTTAGTTGAGTAACGAAAGCGTGTTGCTATTGTTCATTGTTACAAAAAATTATGTTTGTTTAAAAACGTCATAAATATTTCCATATTTAAATTTAATATATATGTATAAATAAAAGAATTATATGTGTTCAATATTAAAAGCGAAGGGAGAATAGCTAAAGATCGCTTCCCTAATAATACGGGAACTATTTGATGAACGCATACGCGGATGTACACAAAAAGAAGGTAGCATCATGTGATGTGGCACTAGAATTTGTTAATAGCGTCTGTGTGCTTGATATGAGAAGACATGTTTTTATAGTGCTCTTAGGTGTGAGTAGAAAATTGACTAAACTTTCATGAAGCTTTTGTTCTAAAGTTGTTAAAAAAAACTGGAAAGACTATCTATATAATATAAATTGGTGCGACGAAAAGTAATTTAAGTGTAGAGCCGAGAAAAAGTGTTAATAAAGTAATATATTATAGTGAGGTAACATTGAGTGTTAGTTCATTCCATCTAGTACCACGACCTGGGGTAGAAAAAGAATCTCATAGCTCAGCGCATACAAAGCAACGTATAATAAAAACAGCACCAACATAATGTTAATGAAAGACGGGAGTGAATCAGTTGATAGCACACCTTCATTCACTTCAAACAGCGATGTCCATTTGCATAACTTACAGCATTGTCGATGAAGGATTCCAGCTTTGATTCTGAGATCTTGTACTACTCACAAACTTTGGCTTGAGCTCTCAGATAGCATTGTTGTCGAAGACAGTAACAGGACTTTAATGTTGTCTACTTTAAATTATATCATACAAAGCTGTGACTTGTAGTTCCGACAGTTTTCCTCCAGGTTAGCCAACTGCTAAATTAAAAGGCCAAACAGACTCTTCTTTTACTATTTAGGGTAGTTTGCAGTGTTCAGCTGGATCTGCTTCAGCCAGTTAGATACTATTTAAGATTATTCCTGAATTGTGAGGCACTTTCCATTTCTAAGCCCTCAAAATCAAGTGTAATGTATATAGCCATTGAGAAGGTGCTTCATGAAAAAATCAAGATCAATAGAACATAGATACTTTATGTGAATATTAAGTTCTAAAATGATATGAAAAGATTATAAAGTTTATTAATAGTGCAAAGAAGAACAGACATTATCAAAACAATGATTTTCAGGAGTAATATATGATTTATTATAAACAGTAATGAGGAATGAAGAACGAAAGATAAAATTATTTCACATCCAACCATTACCGCACCCAGGGAAATAGAAAGTATACTCTGATTTTTAAAAGTAGATACATGACAGAAGTCAAGCAAGGGGGTTAAGGGTAAGAGGGGAAGGTCATTGCTATGGAAATGTAAACAAAGGTTGCCACATTAGCCATACTGATAAATAGTTTATTGCTCAGGTCAGTTATTGCTACGCTCATGCATAGAACAGAACTTGTTTGGATGTTCAGTTGCACAGTGTGTTGTTAGCCTACTTTGAAAAAACACAGTGAATTCAAATTACTCTAATTTAAAAGGTGAGTTAATTAATAACACTGAACAACACTTACAACATATTTTTCCGGGACGCGTTTCGAAGGTAACTTTCCTCCATTATCAACCGGACTTTATTCATATTGAGAACAGATTACCTTTATCTTTCTTTCATAGAAGTTTGAAAACAGTGTTCTTGTAATTAATTTAATTTAAAAGGTGAGTTAATTAATAACACTGAACAACACTTACAACATATTTTTCCGGGACGCGTTTCGAAGGTTCATCAAACCGCCACCAGAAGAAACACCAGAAGAAGCATCACCATCTGCACCATCAAGCACCATGGAAACCCAGTTATTGTCCGGTTGATAATGGAGGAAAGTTACCTTCGAAACGCGTCCCGGAAAAATATGTTGTAAGTGTTGTTCAGTGTTATTAATTGTTGTTAGCTAATGCTGGATTTCTGACAATGAAGTCATTAAATCCTCTTGCTCTCCAATATTTTTCAATGATATTGAAGAGAGCAATAGCAGTAATAGTAACCGCTTTTTAGAGAGCACCATATTTTTATGTTTTGGCGGTCACATCGCTCTCTCACAACCCCCAGAATGTCTGGAGGACCACACCTGTCGTTGGTTTACGGGTCTCACCGACCTGACCGGGAGAATTATCAAAATAAATTCACCGACCATATCCTCTGATTACCAATCAGAGGACGTATTACATGCCATTACAGGTCAGCATGTTAGAGAAATGGAGAGGTTGGAAAAATAAAGACTCCCTAGCCCTCGGGAACCCTAATAGCATTGGGGTCGGAAGAGAACAAGAGATGACCAAGGTAAGGTCAGATAGAAAAGTTACAGTGAGGAGCAAAACACCAGTAAGTGGAAGTAATGTTCTGTTTAGCTTGGGTACCTTGTGGTCGCTATTCACATATCCCCTAGACGGAGACCCCTGAGCGCCTTAACTGTGTAAGTCCCAGCAACTAGCTTGTAGGATCTGTGGTTGTATCCACTGATAAAGGTCAGTCCCGGGGAGGGGCCTTTGCATGAGCTGATGCACTCCTGAAGGCAATTGGGTCCCTCTGTCTATACATTGGGAGGTGAGACCCTAGGGTGGGCAAGGTCCAGGCCAGGACTCTCACCTAAGCAGGGGTGGCGCCCAGGATGTGAGCATGCCATTGGAGACATTTGCAATGGTGGAGGATTAATGCACCATTAGTTGAGTGTTGTGGTCCTCGCTACTTGGTTATTTCTAGAACTGAGGAAGGAAAAAAGTTTTTATCGGTGAGTCCATTTGTAATCCAGAGGGGCCTGGATGAGATGGCACATTAATGCGATAATGATCTTCTGGAGAAGCTGTAGGAATGTTACTTCGCTGAGCTTGCCTGGATGCCATTCGAGGAACACTAACTTCTACATCAATATTTTTAGTTAATGTAACAGTGTTCTAAAAAACAGAATGAAATGTTTGGTTATCATGACACTCTTTTAGTGTATTTTTAATTATTTCAATCATTCTGTAACACTGAATTAGGTCAAGAGTTGGATTTTGGAGTTGCCGGGAAAGAGGTAGAGTCATTCTCAATATTTCAGCTACGTTAACTTGCGAAATTATGAACTCATACTTTAGGATAGAGTTGAGTAAAATGTGTGCAGCTTTATTAAAAGATCCTGCCTCTTCTAGCAATGAGACTATTGCAGGGAAAATTTCCTTAAACTGTAAAGCAGCATCATGTTGTTCTATCCGCCTACTTTCACACAGTGATACCAGTTTAGTTTTCTTATACTGAGAGCACATTTCACTAAATTTTTGTTTCAAGAGTGATGACCGCTTATTAGATTTCCTAGCAAAATGAGCAATTTTACCAATTGTGTCTAGAGCTTGTCTAGAGCTTTAGAAAGTGACAGATTCAGGCAATGCTCGGCACAGTGCGTATAGAACGCGAGAGGTTGAACGGCTAAAATTCAGGATTGAACACCACGAAACTGTCCTGAAAAATTTGAACCACCGTCGTAGCCTTGTCCACAAAGGTTCGAAATGTCGAGCCCCAAGTCTCGCAGTTCATCCAGTATTAACTTATATAGCCCTTCACCACTTAAATCGTGCATTACAACAAATCTTATGAATTCTTCCCTCACACAACCTGTTTCAGTCAACAAAGTGCACACATAATGTTAACTGCTCATTTGCACTGATGTCTGTAGTTTCATCAACTAGAATAGAAAAATATTTCACCCTGTTTATAATCGTCTATTATCTTTTTTTCAATTATAGTAGCACAGTAATTTATCAAATCATTTTGGATGGTTTTGCTTGTTAGAGTAGAATTTTTAGGCGTATTTACAAGATGGCTGCGTAATATTTCATCCCCTGCATCAACACGAAACTTAAGAAGCTCCGTAAAATTCCCTTATTTTCACCTTTGAGTTCATGCTCTAAATCTATGGCACCATCATCTCTGTGACCTCGAAGTGGAATGTTCTAGTGACTGCAAAGTATGATAGTCTCCACAATCGAAATCAGTTTCACATGATTTTCACTAATTGTTTTCTTCAATTCATTGTTCAACTGAAGTTCAACATTCTATATTTCCCCCCTCATACACTTTTCTAAAATTCTTGCTTTTAAGCAGGGCTGTTTTATAATAGCTCATTTTCTGAGTGTTCCCTGAATAGTTGAAGCGCTTTCTTAAATTTCTTTAGAGGCTTAATTGCTAGAGTTTGTAATTGCACTCTACTACTACTACTATAGTTGTCACCTGTTTGCCAGTTGTTATGTGCACTTCGCTTACTACCAGGAAGTCTACCACTGAACCTGTCATACTTTAGACACATTATCACATATTAAAATGCTAGTGAGTGCACGTGCTGCGGCAAGATGAAAACCTGAGTATAGAAACTCGGCGTTTAACCAACCCGCGTCACCAACAGCAGTATAAAATATGCACATTCTATTCTATTAGTGATGTTCTGAAAACATAAAAATAAATTTCTTTAAGAATAGTAGTAAGGGCTATACTGAAAGTCTTGAGCAACAGTTTTTAAAAATCTTAATCTTAACACTTAATTGTGCCCGATCCGTATGGCTGTTTAAACGATGGTTACTTATAATGCTATGTTACACGTGTCCGCAGAGCGCTAAAGAAAACTTTAACATTCATCCAATCGAAATGTTGCTTATTAAAAACTTAACATCGTGGTTTAAACATTTGCTACGGAACATTTTTGCAAAAACTCCCAAAAAAAAGGCAAGTTATTTTGATTTATTCAAATTGGGCCCCATTAGAAACCTACAACCTCAATGGTCTATTCTTTAAGTGGGACCAACTACCAAAGGTAGTACCTACATATACCAAACTTTTAAAATCTATCACTGTCCATTTCATCATGATAATCAACAGAACCTTTTTTCGCCAAGAAAACAAGTTTTGCACCCTGTACAAATCATACCACAGGTATGCAATATTACAAATCGTGGTCCGCGAGCAGTAGGTGATTTAAGACCAGTGATAACCCGGCCAAAAGTGCTTCTTTAGGATAAACAAGGAAAATTGAAGCTATTAACAGTGAAGCAACAAGATTTTAAAGTAAGAACAAATTAGAAACTAAGTTGCAAGTTCTTTTTGCACAAACTGACTCGAGTTTCAAGTTGTCTCCAACTCATTCTCAAAGCTATATAAACAAATTCGTTACCAAAGCTACACTCTTTCATTTTTTTTCTGAAAACAAAAAACAAATACTGATAACTATTAAATTCTAAATTATTATCCATCATAGTTAAAATGGTAATTGTAGCCAGGAACAATTGCTTCAAACTAAATAAGTTAATAAGGAAAATTGAAGCTATTAACAGTGAAGCAACAAGATTCTAAGATAAGTGAAGTTTTTAGTTTCTAATTTGTTCTTACTTTAGAAGCTTCTTTAGGAGTTTTTAGAGCCCTTTCCTTCCAAACTTTTGATACAGTATGCCCTACATTTACCCAACTTTCATCAAGGTACATGATTTTTCTTACCTCTTTGCTGAATTGTTTTATTTTCTGCAAATAGGAATGTGGCCACACTATAATATAATTTGTCTCAATCATAAATGATTTATTTCCTCTCTTTTCAAAATGAAATCATATTTGCTTCCCTAAGTTATAAAAGGTTGAATATTTAAAATTTTACAAGTCCACATCCTCATTGACTTTTTTCAACACGGTCAGAATTGTAGGGGGAATACTTTGAAATAGAAATTCATTAAATTTGTGCCATATTTGCATTCAAAATCATATTTTATCTTCCTGCTGGTTTTGTATGTATGCCGCAGTGTATTGATGGGACCCTTTTTACATTCTTTTCTTAATACAAAAAATGTAGGCCTACTTACACCAGTCGCCTTATGAAGCTCACTAACAATAAACGAGTTACTGTGTCCGGGGTTCTTTTTCTTTCAATAATCATACACTCTAAGAATTGTTTTTCACTCGCCACTTTTAATAATTACGCCCTTTTTTCTGCAACCCATTCTGCACTGATCACTTAACTGCAATGCACACGATTACCAGAGAACTTGTAACACTTGCTCACACCTCAAATTCCCAAAACCTATTGAAAACTTCTACTGAAGTACAATGCCTCATTGGCCCTTCAACTGTCATAACACATCTGGTTTTCATCATCTCCAAGACATGAGGACTGGGTTTCGTCTGTGGTGTGCTTTGTGCGCAGCAAACATTTGCCTTTAAATGGTGATTTATGGATGCCTTGGTACTGGAGACGTTCTATATGTATATAAAAAATAATTTCGTTATTTCCTTGATAACTCTGTTGCTGGAAGTTTTTACGTGGACTTATAGAACGAGAATTAGCCAGCGACAACATTTTCCACTGTATAAACAAAGAATCTTAACACTTTGTTTTAAACTTTATTTTTTTTTTTAAATATGTTTAGACATTATTATTTATTTATGCCAACAAACTTACTGTTGGTGTTTTTAAACACACAAGCCATGTGTGGGCAAAGTTTAAGAGGTAGAACTGGAACCTAAAAATTCAATGCCACCTTTTAAATTAAACAGATTACCTTTGTTTTGATAGTAGGCTACTAGAGATTACATGTGCATGTTTTTGCTGCCAAGATAAACCCGAACATTTGTTTTTATGTCTCGATTATTGAGGGTTATCGTTATCTGCTTATTGATAACACTGCAGCTCTCCACGTGGAGAAGCTGGCATTTGACATGTATCTTCTTTTAAAAATCAGACTATAGTCATCCAGCTAGACGATTGTAGCTACACCAAGGCCAATATATTTAAACCTGTTACAAATGTCACCTCAATGCGGGGCTAGATGAGTGAGCTTACTATCATCGTTTATAAAAATCGCTACAATTGGCTAAACACAAAAGTAAACTGATATAATAGCACAAGAGAGCAACAAAGATATGGCAATGCAGTGAAATACGCAAGTGGTAACACTTTGTATGGACAACAATGCTCAGTTTTACTTTGGCGAAGCACAGGCCTTCTTGACTCAACTGTTTGTACCACTAAATTTCAAGGCTCAAGAGTAAGATTAGCAGTTGAAACTGTAAGCTGATTTTTTGCTGAACTACATATTTCATTAGGCTTTTCAAACACAAATTGTAAGTTCAGGCAACTCCTGAACTTACAGGAATTTGATATCTAATTTCTTAAATATCTAAAATAATATTTCCAATCTTTGACCATAATGAACATTTTTGGATCTTCAACTACTACAGATAGGTTCCAAAAAGGGAATTTTCAAAACAATTTTGATTATGAAAAAATATTTGAAAGTTTTATTTGCTGTATATTTTCTGTCTATTTACCTGCCATATTCTAATTTGTAAATAAGTTTGTTACATATAATAGTTATCTAACCTCAAAAATTTTAATCAGCAGAACCTCCATCCAGTTCAAGCACAAGGGCATATTCCAGGGAAGTCTGATCAATGTAACTGCCGAGGTCCATGTAGTGCCATCATGAAGAGTGTCATAAAAATGTGAGTTCAATGATGTAGCTGAAACATTATACGTGCAATTATGACACTACACTTGGGAACTATACAAATTGAGACAGGAAGCAAAGCAAGGATACCCAGCCCACCTCATTGGTGTGAGAGTAATGTGTCTAACATTTAAGAGGTCCTGAGTTTGAATATTTTTTTCGAGGTTTTTTCTGAGGTTCTCACTTATTTGGAAAGATGTATGTCAGGTACCCAGGCTCATTTGAGCAACATTTCACCCATTTCATTTGTCGTCCAATGTGACTTACCAGGTTAAAGGATGTTAAATGTTTTATATTACAGGCAGTAACCCAGAGCTCTTGTTAGTTACAACAGATATAGTTTCAAAAATTAAAAAACAAGTTATACAAGTCAAGTTATAGAAGATCCAAGTTCTGGTCACAGAGCTGGTATAAACTAGAGAATACAAATAACAGTCAAGGTCTCACGAATCTGTATTGGAACTTCAAAAAAGCAGATTGGAACAAATATAAAACTGAACCGGAACATAAATTTAAAGAACAAACATTAAAGTAATATTACATGATCACTTTAATATGACACCAGAAACAAGAAATTTATATATTATAAATATTCATTTATTTTGTAATCTTGTAATGTGCAACATTTAAACATGGCAAAAATGACTTGCGGTAAATCAAAACAAGAAGCTAAATGACATTTAAATAATTAAGATAAATGACAATAAACTGAACACTGTCAGGATAGCTAGTAGAAAAAATGTACGCTAGAGACATGAATGAAGCAATGAGAAGAGTTAAAGGACAATGTGATTTGGGTTGCTTGATGCAAAGAAAAAAACAAAGTAAAAAAAATGTGATGAGACAGCAGTTGTGCACCCTAAACCATGACCACCAGCCCGTGGAGTATGGTGTGTTACAGTCAGTGCACCATATATATATATATATATATATATATATATATATATATATATATATATATATGAAAAAAGCTATTAGAAATTTAGAAAGCCTTTTCCTACAATGTGTCATAATTTCCTATTAAAAGCAAATGCTGAACTTTATTCTTCTCACCCAAGATGATAAAAAACCAGAAATTAATGTAATGTGATGCATGCAAAGTTTCTTTGCTGATGATGTACAGTCGGCTCCAAATATTTTCTGATGGACAAGAGGGTGCAGGGGAAAGGAAGAAAGAATTTTCTTAAGGTTTGGTTGCATTTGATG
The DNA here is from genome assembly GCA_030765045.1 of Tenodera sinensis. Lineage (NCBI taxonomy): Eukaryota > Metazoa > Arthropoda > Insecta > Mantodea > Mantidae > Tenodera > Tenodera sinensis. The sequence goes on along the minus strand of CM060961.1, from coordinate 32,559,201 downwards.
CGCCTGGCCCAGGAACGGCTTTACCAGAGCTATTTACTTTTACATGTATTCGTGTGGAGTGCAGTGAGCAAGGACAAAACAAGAAGCTAAACACATAGTTTATTCTATATTTAATCCTATCCAAATGAAAGAAATCTGCTCATTCTTTTCTGTACATATTTACAGATCAATATTAAGGGCAAAATATACAGAAAGAATTAAAGATATGGGGGAGCTTACAAGGAAAATTATGGAAAAATGGCTAAAGAATGCAAAAATAGAAAGGGAAAGAAGCAGGAAAGTCAAGAATAAGGAGTAATGAGAAAGTCGCTATTAAAAAAGGGGAAAAAAAGAGGCAAAGAATAAGGACAAACTGAAAGTCAAAAGGCCAGTGTGCTAGGTGCAAAGTAGGCTCTAATTTAAGGAAAGACATTGAACTCAATTCGTACAAGTATGTTAAGTAGTTTTTTGGGACTTGGCATAAATGTATCAAAAAATTTCATTTTAATGGAGGTTTGGTACAAATAAATATTCTATTCCACTAGAAATTCCACTTTAAATGATCGAACTAGTGCTAAATGAGCCCAAGGTCCTTAGTTGTTCAATGTTTATCTTCTTCAGATAAGGGAAAATTCTGGAAAAAACTTAGAACATTCGAACCTGGGGCCTCTTAAATGCGATGCAAACACATTACTCTCACACCACAGAGGTAAACTTCTAAAGTTACATCACTTTACTTATACCACTTACTCAATTTAATTACGAAATTGGAATTTTTATTTCAGTTCATGTAAGTTTCAACACAAAATGTACTAGAAAATGTTTCCTGTATTAACAATTGGATGGACATGTTTTACTACATTATGCTTTATAACCATTTTGCTTTATATATCACATTTGAGAGGCTAAAAACAAAAACAAATGACAGTTTTCATACATATACACTTTGTCATTTCTGTGGCTAGCAGCCTATATGTGGCATGTTAATAAAAACCAATAAAAGTGTGATGTGGTTCAAAAATTAACATTTGCTAACTACCAACCAGGAAACCATGATTGGGTTCACACAATCTATAGTTCAGCTGTGATAAGTGAATAAAACTTCCCTTCTGTTCCTATAAGAAAGCCACCTAATTCTTCCAATTGCAATTTTAATGGTACTTATTGCAATGGACAATGAAGTACTTTGAACTTACAAATTTATAATTCATCCAGATTGTACAATGAGTTATTTATTAAATAGTTCTTGAGCTGACACTTAAAAGTATTAGTTATGTTAATTTGCTTTATTGAATTTGGTAACTTATTATAAAAATACTGCCCCATTACACAAGGGTCTTTGTAACTAATATTTAATCTAAAGCCTGATCTATAAAAGTCACAGCTATGCCGCGTGTTACAGTGATGGACATTACTGTGTCATGGCATGTATACGTCCTCTGATTGGTAATCAGAGGATATGGTCCGTGAATTTATTTTGATAATTCTCCCAGTCAGGTCGGTGAGACCCGTAGACCGACAGGAGTGGCCCTCCAGACATTCTGGGGGTTGTGAGAGAGCGATGTGACAGCCAAAACATAAAAATATGGTGCTCTCTAAAAAGCGGTTACATTTACTGCTCAATATTTATGAAATATGACTTGAGGGGTAAAATGTTCCGGGACTTAAAATAGTCCCCCATTCGGATCTCTGGGCGGGCACTACTTCTCAAGAACCAGAACATTATATTAATAGAAGATCTAACATCAGACTTCTACAATGGAATGCGGGTGGTCTCACACAAACAAAAAGAGTGGAACTGAATAAGATTGTATTTGACTATAACATAGATATATTTGTAATACAAGAAGCAAATCTAACAAATGACCAACTTAAATACTTCAATTTTACTGGTTTTCTACTACACCTACTACCCAAAAATAGACAGATAAGTAGTGGAAAATTAGTTGGAGTCAAAAAGGATATTAAATCCTCCTTTCAAATTGTTAAAGAAATGGATAACACAGATAAAAGTGAATTAATAAAGCTAAATTTTTGGGATAACGAAACACATCTACATTTATACAGTATTTACAATTCTCCCAGAAATGAACCAGATCCCTCACTTATTGACCAATTAAATAAACCAATAGTAATTGGGGATTTAAATGCCCATTCCAAAAGATGGGGTTATGAAAAAGTGGATTCTACAGGGAAGATTGTGAATTTTGAATACCACAACATTTGAACTGATTTATAATAAAGAAGATCCCACAACCTTCATGCATTACTCTGGAGCAGGCAGTAACCCAGACCTCTTGTTAGCTACAACAGATATCGTTTCAAAAATTAAAAAACAAGTTATAGAAGATCCAAGTTCTGGTCACAGAGCAGTAATTGCTGGTATAAAACTAGAGAATACAAATAACAGTCAAGGTCTCACGAATTTGTATTGGAACTTCAAAAAAGCAGATTGGAACAAATATAAAACTGAACTGGAACATAAATTTAAAGAACAAACAAACTCACAGCTGCATGACCAACCAGATCATATGAACAAAGAATTCTGTAGTCATCCTAGAAACCGCAAAAAAACATATTCCTCGGGGAAGAATTAAAAATTTCAAACCCTTTTGGAACCCCCAGTTAGAAGCACTGAAAAAGCAAAGAGATATAGCTAGAAATACAGCTGAAACATATTGGATACACAAATATGACGGAAGAAATGTGCCTCACTAAAAAGGGAAATTAATACTGCTAAAAAGAATCACTTTAATAATTTCTTAGAAAAAATGGATTAGAGGACAGATGGTAACAAAGCCCATATGTTCATAAAAAATGTCAAGGACAGGAAAGAAAACAACAGCACACCTATCATACACAACAAAAAAATATTAGTAAATGATGCAGACATAGCCGAAACATTCATGAAATATTATGCTAATTCACATAAAGTAACAAGAAATAATAAAAAGGAACATAGAGAATTTATGAAAAATTTGAAACAAGAAAGAGAATGTGAAGCTAACACTCAATGCAATATCTTTTTTCAAAATTTTAATATGCAAGAACTGAACATTGCAATAAATAATCTAAAAAACAAAAAGTCTCCTGGACCAGATCACATACATCCAGAGTTCATAAAAAACCTTGGAAAAACAGCAAAACAGCAACTATTGAAACTCTACAATCTATCCTGGAAAACCACTGTACCTGCTGAATGGCGAAAAGCAATAATTGTCCCACTCTTGAAGAAAGACAAAACAGCATCAGAAATAAAAAATTATAGACCAATAGCTCTCACTAGCATAATAGCAAAAGTGATGGAAAGAATGGTGTCAAAGAGGTTAAATTGGTTTCTAGAATCACAAAATTTAATTTCCCCATGTCAAGCTGGATTCAGAGAGTTCCACTCTACAAATGAACAACTCTTACTTCTCAGTCAAGAAATCAAAGACTCCTTCAATAGAAAAGAAGATAATTTATCAGTTTTTATTGATTTCCAAAGTGCATATGATTCTATATGCAGAACAAAACTACTAAAGAAAGTAAAAAAAATAGGGATACAAGGTCCAATGTTTTCATGGCTATGTCATTTCCTAACACAATGCTTTATTGCAACCAGATATGAAAGAAACATATCTAAATACAAACAAGTACACCGTGGCTTACCACAAGGTGCAGTGCTCAGCACTACACTTTTTAATATATTTATTAACTATCTGCCACAACAAATACAAGAATCAGGTGTGAAGTGTGTACTATTTGCTAATGACTTAGTAATGTGGACTTCAAAACCAAAAAGCAAAATTACAGAACTAGAAAAACCATGCAACAATCCTTAGCCAACCTACAAAAGTGGACCAAAGAAAATTTAATGACTGTTAATACAACATAATCAAATGACCAAATCTTTTCACTAAGAAAAAAACCACTAAAATGAAACTAAATTTTGAGGGTCAACAATTACCAGAAACAAAGGAAGCAAAGTATTTAGGAGTTATATTTGATACCAAACTTACATGAACCAAACAAACAGAAAATGTAATACCAAGAACAGAAAGGCGCCTTTCACTTTTAAAACATCTAACAGGAATGAAATGGGGATGTTCCAGAGCAACTCTTAGCACAACATACAATGTATATATAAAGTCATTATTTACTTACTGCAGCAAAGTTCTTGTAACAGCAAACACAAAAAAAATTCAAATCTTTCAAAACCAAAGTCTGAGACTAATTACAGGTGCTATCAAAACCACACCAATAGCAGCTATGGATATACTAACCAACCAATACCCCATTGTATATGAAATAGAAAAAGCGGCTCTTATTCAACACGAAAAGTTGATCAGACTCCCATTCAATACATGGCACAAGAGAAATTTTACACATATACTAAAGACTCAGGAGAGCTTTCTTTCCAAAATTCAAGGCATCAAGAAGAATATATACCTTCCTAATTCAAAGGAAAACTTCATATCTAAAGTCAATCCGACACAAACATTAGATATCACATATTACTTACGCCTGACAGAAGAAGTTAAGAAAAGTGATACTCCAACTAGTGTTCTAAAATTATTGGCATTAGAGACAATCCATACTAGATTTCCAGAACACGAATGGCTCCATATTTATACTGATGGATCATTGATATCAAACTGAGATGGAGCAGGCGCTGGAGTCACGTTTCACCTCTTTTCCTATTACAAATCTTTAAGTTATGGAACTACAAACTTTGATGGAGAAATTGAAGCAATTCGAATGGCCCTACAAAATCTTTTGTATAGAATTTCACATTTTCATCAAGCTGTTATTCTTTCAGATTCCAGGGTGGGAATTATAGCAATTACTTCCAAGTTGTCACCAAAAAACCAAACAATTATAGAATGTTGGAAAATCCTTACCCATCTAACCGCACTTCAAAAACACCTAGTCTTCCAATGGATACCAGCTCACTGTGGACTGAGTGGTAATGAGAAAGCTGACTTTCTTGCTAAAAAGGATACCGGCAATGTGCAGAAATCTATAGTTCATCTTCCATTTTATGCAGCTAAAAGATTAGTCAACTATGAATTCAAAAGAATTATTGCAAAATATTACTATGAAAAATCAAAATATAAAAGAATGGGAACTACCAAACATTCAAACAGTAATTCCTGAGTATCCTCAATAAACGGCAGTTGCAACCTTCAGGTTGATTACAGGACATGATTGTCTGGCAAAACATTTAAACAGAATTGGGATATATTCTTCACCACTCTGTCCTCTATGTGATCTGCAAGAGGAAATGGACTGAGACCACCTTCAAATATGCCCGGCCACTTCTAGCACCCCATCCATCAGTGAAAAATATTGGAGAGCAAGAGGATTAATAACTTCATGGTTAGAAATCCAACATTAGCTAACAACAGCTATTTAATAAGCGCTTCTAATACACTGTTTCAGTTTAACATCGCATTTCCATTCCATTACCCATCTTCTCTTATTTGCCAATCTCTTTGTCCAGTAATGTATCTTTTCATGTTAAGTTGGCATGGTTTAGCAACATTGGACATCAAGAAGCCCATGTTCGGCAACATTAGTGAAAGTATTTCTTGGCTTTAGAAAAACATTAAATCAACACCAATATGAGGTCTTCAAATGAATCAAAATAAACATTTTCTAATAGTTCATAAAAACCTATTTTTTTTTTAAATTTAACTGTATAAAATCTTTTGTCAATTATTGATTTAGTTTATATTTCCGGAAATTCAAAATCTAAAACTCAATTTTGATAGTCATTAAAGTGAAAACCAACATTTGCTTAGGTAAGATTCAAAACCAACTTGTGCATATTAATAGATTTATGATTTTAATTATTTCTCATTTTCGGACCTTTTTTATTTAACACAAAATTATCAAAGCTTTTAACAGGAGGAAAACAGGTGTAAAATATTCATTTTCCTCAAAATCAACAGTAGGTGCATTTTTCAGTTCTTGGTTTTATACCTTTCAATTCCCTTGTACATGAACTTACCATTCTGTGTTGCAAATCTCTGCTGCCGAATAAATGCCACTTCTTGCCTCAGGCTCTTTGATGTAGCACGATTCTTATAAAAAGCTTCTGAAATGAAACAGTTTGTGAAGGATGCGGTTATGCAGATATTCAAATAACAAATGAATGCTGCTAATTAAAAATCAGATATGTTGCACTTACATGACTTCCTCTATCTAATAGCTGTTCTACAATTTCTTTACCATTTTTTCTTTTGTTCCTATTTTTATGTGGTTTTTGGTCGTCAAGAATCAACTATCAGTGTATCAAATTGCTATTAAATTTGCACAATTGTTTCAGACTCCAAAGCCAGTGTCCCACGGTCCAACTTTTTTGACCAAACCTTTGGTATCCAATGGAACTGCACACAAAAGAAAGTGTCATACTATGATGAAGTTTGGTCCAATACAAATAAAGGGCTCGGAAGTTCATGCCCTAAAAACACTGAAATATGCATGCAAATATGCTCTTAAAAACTTGAAAATATGCCAAGAAATATGCAGTATTTAATTAAAACAATTAATGTCCCTTTGCAGTAGACAAGACGAGTTAGTATAAATAAATAAAGTTACCTTATTTCTTAGAGGTTGAAGCAGAAGTGGTCCCGCTAGTATTAACTGCTGAATTGCAGTTCATAACCAACACTTTGCACAAATTTTCAACTGTAAAACATCGTCTGTTGTCTCGCAAAACACTTTTGTAACGTCAAAAACTTCTCTCCACGTCACAAGTTGTTACCCGGGCATATTTAAATGATGTTAACTGCTTCACAGACAGAGTCAAGTCTCTTGGTGTGACAGATGGTTTTCTTTCGAGGATGTCTCGAATAACGCACATCTATTTATAACCAGAATTTTTTGAAATTACATAATTCACTTTCTCTTTCACTTTTTGTCCTATGCTACCAGGAACCGAACTTAGATCACATATTGTTTTTTCAAAGACAGTAAGTGATTTATGCAAAGGACATCTTACAGCTTCCAGTGCCATTATGGCTGTTTGTAAGAAAGAAAATTGGGCAGATGTGAAACTAAGATCCTATTTTAACCCAGTGCCTGACAGAATATTTTGCACAGTTTCTATTGATGAAGCATCTTTCGAGTCCAATGAATTAACAACCTCTTGGACTATTTCTATGTGCTCAGCATAATATAAAACTGCATCGACCCATGTTCCCCATCGAGTTAACACTGGTGAAGAAGGAAGTCGGTGCTGTTCATCTAAACAACTTAACTCTTTTAGGAGATTTAACAAAAATTCCTTTGTGTACTGGACACAAATCTATTTACCAATGGAAAAGAATCACATATTGTCTCAGTCATGCGATGAAGGGCGTGTGCCAAACAAGTTCTATGAATTAAGGTAGGAAAAATATCTTTCAGAATTTGTCCTGATTTTTCCATATAAGGACCTGCATCAGTAACAAATAAAAGTAACTGGTCAAATTTTATTCCACATGGCCATTGTAATTTCAAAGAGTCCATCACAAACTGGTCACAATTACATTGTCAGTGGCCGACAATTTGCACACATTAAGAAGTAAGGTGTAGTCTTTTGTTCATTATTTAAAGCACCCACGATTATATGAGCAATAGAATGGCGCTCAAAATCAGGGATTTCATCAACAGACAACCACACAAACTGATCCGCTATAATCTTCGCAAAAGGTAAAGGCATAAGAAGGCGGGCCGTACTGCAGACTCCAGCGAATCCTAAGCTTGCCCCTCCTACCAGTGCTGCCGAATGTGGTACACGCATCTTATGTGCTCTTATGTACAGAACCTCTACCGGTACACGCACTACACTTGGCAACAGCGCTCTGCTTGAGCATCGACCAGCGTTCACATGCCTTTAACTTTTGCGAGCAATATAATTCATTTTGTATATTTGACAATACGCTATTGTAACAATGTCCTACAAAAGTCTTACGCAGTGTACTTTCTTCAGGCACATGTTGTTGAGTGTACTTGGGAAGAAAGTTTTTAAATGTCGGATTATTAATTTTGAACAAGGGAATATCAGCAGCTAAAAATGCTTGGTACAAGTCATAGGAAAATTCAGTAACCCTACTTCCTATGCACTACTATCTGTTTTTGAACAGGTTCTTTGGTTGTAAGTTTTCTGATTAAATTCTCCTTATGTTTTGTGGTGTTTATGGGCTGAACTATTTGAACTCTTTTCTCACTCCCTACATTTTCCTCACACGCTCCACAAAACAGTACCCTATTATCTATAGATATTAAATCACCCGAAAACTCTTTCTATAAATTAATTAATCTAGCGCTCAAAGTTGATTTTATTTTCAGCATTTGAAGAGCTTTTTAACATTTTATACACCTAATTTAATTTGGTGGGAACCAGTTCACAACACTTACTGTTTGAAGACCACGACACAACTACTGGTAGGCAGGCAAGCATTGCTATAGTTGTGCTGCTCAAAACATTGACCTGCACTTTATCTTTGTTGATATAAATCTCTCAGGTAACACATTGATTATTCTCTACACACATACATATAATGAAAGGATGGAAACAGGGGATTCACTGCATGACAACATGACTCAGCGTTAGTTCTTGCCACCTTGCGAGTTGCATGTGTAGTACTACCAATATGAAAAATATTATACAGATGGAAAAAATAATTTAAAAAATCATAAAATCATTAAAATATGCAATATAGGGGCATTGAAATCTTCGTGAGTTGCATCATCATGAGCAATACTACCAATATGAGAAATATGATACTGATGGAAAAAAATAATAAAAGCCATAAAAATCATTAAAATATGCAATATAAGGGCTATAATATTGAAATATTATGCATTAATCAAGCTCAAGAAAGTATGCAGTTATATGCACCATAAAATCATGTCCAAATAACTGAAAATTCCATAATTTGTGCACATAATGTAAAAGCATACATTTTTAATCCCTATGAAAAAACATGCAAATGCATGAACTTCCTAGCCCTACAAATAACAGTTCACATAGCAAGCGTGAAAAATAAACATGGGGGAAGTAAATATTATTTTAGCGATTGCTATTAGAGGTCTGCACAGGCTCGGACCAAGCCCTCGGACGTAGGCCCGGCCCGGGCCGGGTTTGGACCTAATTTGAAAAACGCTTGTCGGGCTTGGGCTGGACTAGGGCCGGGCTTGGGCTTGAAAATTGCAGGAATAAATAACTGAAAATGGATTTTTAAAATTTTTCAGCCAAGTTAGTTGAACATTTATTTTCAAATAAATGTCTTATACCAGCATTAGAGGATTTTGAATTTTAGTGTGATATATCCTTCAGTTTCCGAGTTATGAAATGTTGAATCCGAATTTTATTATGTTATGCCAAATGCTCTACACGACAAAATTAAAAAAAAATGCCTATTTTTAAGGTTCTATTATATTTATCTGATTATAATGTACAAATCTGCCATACAAATTTGTTTTATTAGCCTCAGCTCAAAAGACAATAGTTTTAAAATTTTGTCGCTTGAAATTTTAGTATAAAGTTTTATAAGCTGCAAGTTTCTTTAGTAACTCAAAAGCGTTCAAAAGAAAAAAAATGTATATGGCAGATTTAGTTGTTTGTGTTTTGGGAATGATACGAAGAATTGCATGAAATCTGCATCGTGTGACATTTTCAAATAGTAAATATAGTGAAAAAATAATTTTCAAAAACCTTAAATTTTAAAATCAAAAACATTGTTATTCTGCATTTTTAGAGAACATTATGCAACTACAAGCATTTGTAATGTAAAAACTCAAAACACATTTAGTGTTTTTAAAGCCATGGAATACAAATGTAATGTTTTGCCCAGATTTGTTCTAAATTTCAGTAGTACATTCACTTAGGAGGCAAAAAATAATGTATCAGATTTCTTGGTCACTATGTTGAAATGCAGAGAATAGCACAATTACTACAGCATTTCTTTACTAGGAATTCTAAATGATTATTCTGCTGACACATTTCAAATGCTGCTACTGATGCTAGTCAAAGCACAGAATGAGAGGGTTTGCAACTATATTATTTCTCACTACTCGGCTCGTATAATCTTACACTCTTATCTCGAACCCAAGGCGTATTTGATTCTTTTATACTGCTAGTAACGCATATTTCCTCCTGCTTTGTAACGTGTAAACACAACATCAATGTTTATACCGATACAATTACAGTTTGTTTTGTGGCTGACGCTGTAGTAATGTTACTGCATCATTATTGTTCAGCATTTCTCCAAATTGAAACGTTTATTTTATTATTATGACATGAATCACTATATATATCATACATCAGACATCAGGGCCATTGCCCATTAGTCAGCATCATCAAGTTGCAACATACAAGTTGTGGCACTTTCATTTTTCATTGCCCTTCTGTCTTACAATCAAGTTATATGTAGAAAAAAATATCTCGTCAGCATTTGATACTGGTAACCAAAGACATTGAAGGGACTTTTCATAGAAAAGGTGGTGGTATTCATCAAGTGCGAGTACTGAAAGAAATTTTAGTGCAGCAGGATTAGTTATTCAAGAACGTCGAACCAACCTGAGCAGCCAGAGTGTGTATTCCTTTCTCTTTCTGCACAACAATTTGGGTCATTAAACATGGTGAGTCCTTAGTCAATTTGAAAGTTAATCTGTACGAATTATACCTTTGAGATTGAAACGCCACAGTTTTATGTTGCCTTTTTCTGCCTTTTTAATATGTCTATTTTACAAAATAAATGCTTTTTGTTGCCTTTATTTCATTATTTATGTATTATTTATTAATTATTAAACATTTTCTTCAGGTACATTTTATTTCAACAACCGTTAGACCGTGACAATGAAAGTTACTTCGCCGAATGTATACTATTGTCTTTAACCTCTTCAGGGATATGGGCGTGAAATCACGTCCATTTAAAATGATGGATGAGCAATATGGGCGTGTATACACGTCCTGTGCGTTTAAGCATTTAACCCTTATTTATCCCTTATCTAACTCAACTTATTTTAATTTTCCCTTTATGAAACACTTAAGTAAAGTCTATATACTTTACTGGCTTACCTTAATATGTTCGTTCTGCAGTGATTTACCTCAAAACAGGGATAAACACACAAGGGTACATCTCCACATTCGCGAATTCCTTTCTTGCGGCACACGACGCACTTTCAGATGGGCGGGATTTCTTTGTGTTGGTGGTAACCTTTTAGGATGTTTTCCTTGAAGTCTGAGGGGTGCAGGGGTTTTGGATTTTCAACCCCCAACATGGTATTGTTCAATTAGGCTGCGAGCTATTTATAGTCAGAACTCAAGGTAGGTCATTGTCCTGTGTGGGTTTAGAGCTCTCCAAATTACCAAACAATTGTATATGGTTATATCCAGTTGGTGCAAAAATACCTTTTTATACCACTTTTCACTTCAGCTACAAGCAGGAAAGTATATGTACGTATTTCAACAAAGAAAGAAACACAGTCTACTAAGTTACAAAACTCACGTAAGCAAAAGTTGCAATGTGCCTCTATTCTGATGACTCAAGAGACCACGCATACAGTAGTGCTTTATTACACAGTATGCTGACGCATAAGCCACACATACAATGGGTCGACTACTGTTTCTTTCCGAGAACTTATATTAGATGCGTTCGACAGAGCAAAGTTGACTTTCACCATAGTGAAACAAAATTGTGCCATTTCAACGTTTTGTAAATACAACTCAACTTTGCTGATGACGTACATTTATACTGCAAATAACGAGTTTTATACCAGTTTTTGTTTCATTAAAATAACTTAATATTTACACAAAATACAGCTGTGTATATACAAAGCACTTTAAATGCCCTGCCCTGGATATTGGGTAGCAGTTCTCGGCTCGTGGACTTTTAAATGGCCATCGCTCAAGAGGTTGAGTTGCAGACGACATAGGCGTCCCTCATTCAATTCATTATTTTCTTTGCAACAATGAGTGGTGCCACGCAAATAAATGTATAGATAAAGAAAGCATTTGGATTATCATGTGTGTTTATTTTAAAATGCAATAATGAGCAGGTATGGGTCAAACTTTGATTTTCTTTCAGTTTTCATTGTGACGTAGCTAGCAGCAAGGTGCCGAAATTCAATGTTCCTTTACGCAGTAAATTACACAGTTATGTTAATACTTTTGGATCTGGTATATTTTGTACCGACGGTAAAGTACTCACATCCAAAATACACGAGCAGTCAGTGAACTACAAAAAGGGGTATTTAATATACCAACATATCGGCACAATCAAACAGGACTACAAGCAGAAGATTCCTTTGCTTCCAACAGTAATTGCAACATCGAGTCAAAAATCTCAGTTTGCATTCGACTCATGTAGCTTTCTTCAGTGCCAGAATCCCTTTCTGGAAATTACAGAAGCCTACATTATCACAGTTTTTGGAGAAGTATACTAACCAATCTGTACCTAGCGAGTCAAGTTTGCGAAAATGTTACTTAACCAAATGTTATGATGACACAATGAAAATAACTAAAGATAAAATGAAAAATAATATGATCTGGGATATCGACAAATATCGACGAGTCAACTGATACCATAGGTCGTTTCATTGCCAATTTGTTATTGGACGATTAGATCCTACAGAAGATGAATCAATGAAATCATTCTTGCTTACTACAGAGTGTCTTGAGAAAGTTAACAATCGAACTATTGCGCAATTATTCACCAGTTCATTAAATTTGCTGCAGCCTGAAGAGGTTCAATGCGACGCCTTACTTTTCATCAGTGACACTGCATCATATATGAAAAAGAGTTAAAAGTGCTATTTCCAAACATGCTTCACATGACATGCGTAGCACATGGCTTTCACAGCGTGTCAGAAGAGATACGATGCTTGTTTCTGGATGTTCACAAATGGATTTTCAGTATTAAGAAGATCTTTGTGTAAGCCTCATCAAGAATCCTGACATTTAAGTACATTGCACCAGATGTAACTCTGCCCCCCCAACCTATCATAACGTGATGGGGGACATGTATCGCGGCAGTACTTCGTTTAAAACATTGAAGTTCTTTAAAATATGACAATCAGTTATTGAATAGTGTACTGTATTATTGGGTTTGGGTTTCTCTTATTGCCTGTTTTAGTATTTATAATTCCTTTTTTCTGCTTATAATGTCTTTTTGCCTGCCTATTTTAATGATTTATGATGCCTAAACTTCCCACCTCCTAATTTCTACTATGGCCAATTGCGGATAGCTTACAACAGATTGAGTACATTAATATTGTTTTATAATTGTATATTGCCCCGATAAACCCTTAGAAACACACCAATAACCTTTTCTTCAAACTTGGAAAAAAGGTTATTTTTAAGGCTTTAACGAGACATCATGATCTCAAAACAATATTAATGTACTAGTGTTATTTATGCAGGTACCCAACATTCGCTAGCGTAAGTATTTGGACGAAAATTGGATTTTAGGAAATAAATAATAGTAATAACAAATATAATAATAATAATAATAATAATAATAACAAATATAATAATAATAATAATAATAATAATAATAATAATAATAATAATAATAATAATAATAATAATAATAATAATGATAAGAATGATGATAATAATAATAATAATAATAATAATAATAATAATAATAATAATAATAATAATAATAATAATAATAATAATAATAATAAAAATAATAATAACAAAAATAATAATAACAAAAATAATAACAATACTAACAATAATAATAACAATAATAATAATAATAATAATAATAATAATAATAATAATAATAATAATAATAATAATAATAATAATAATAATAATAATAATAATAATAATAATAATAATAATAACAATAACAATAATAATAGTAATAATAATAGTATTGTCAATAACTGCAGGATAATTTTGTTTAACAGAAAATTGCACAATCGGGCTTGGGTCGGGCTCGGGCCGGGCCTGGGCCCTGGCCTATAGACTATTCTCGGGCTCGGGCCGGGCCTGGGCTTGGTTCGTGCCGGGCCGGGCCTAAGAAAGTCGGCCCGTGCAGACCTCTAATTGCTATATTAAGTATAGGTTTGGGATATATTTCCACAAGTCTTAATAGGAGGAAAAGATGTATAAAGATGTTGGTGGATATGGTCATGGTTACAAAGAAGAGAACAGGGCACAAGTCGAAGTATATTGGGTCTACTACGAAACCAATTGAGGTTAGAGGAACTGGAATATGATCACAATTTTCTACAAATTGGCCAAGATTTATTTCTCAACCTTTTGCATTGTGTAGACAGAAAAATTACACACCAGAACACAAATATGAGACAAACTATTACAGCGCGAAAGAGTTACGGAACAATTGTAACAGTTTTAATCTTAGTATGCATGGATAGGAGATTTGAACTCATTTCATAACATAAAATTTAAACACACTGCTAAGTGGATTTCTTTTACTTATAAAATATAGCTATGTAATGACCACCTCAGTAATATATGTTAATGATCACGAAAAATTATTCATGAATCTTCCAGAAAAAATTAAATGTTTTATTAAAATATGCATCACATTAAAAGATCCACGAGCCTTGCATACAAAACAATTGACATGTTGCCTGCGCAGTCCGCCATATTGTTATGTTATTGACACTGATTAGTAGGGCTAGGAAGTTCATGCATTTGCATGTTTTTTCATAGGAGTTAAAAACGTATGCTTTTACATTATGTGCACGAATTATGGAATTTTCAGTTATTTGGACATAATTTTATGATGCATATAACTGCATATTTTCTTGAATTTTGATAAATGCATATTATTTCAATACTATAGCTCCTATATAGCATATTTTAATGATTTTTATGGTTTTTTATTATTTTTTCCCATCTGGATAATATTTTTCATATTGGTAGTATTGCGCATGATGATGCAACTCACGAAGCTTTCAATATTATAGCCCCTATATTGCATATTTTAATGATTTTTATGGTTTTTATTATTTTTTCCACATGTATAATACTTTTCACATTGGTAGTATTGCACATTTTGATGCAACTCGCGAGGTGAGTCATGTTGTCATGCAGTGAACCCCGTTTCCATCCCTTCATTATGTATGTATGTGCGTAGAGAATAATCGGTGTGTTATCTGAGAGGCTTATATTAACAAAGATAAAGTGCAGGTCAACATTTTGAGCAGCACGATTATCACAACGCTTCCCTGCTCTCCAATAGTTGTGCCATGGTCTTCAAACGTAACAGTGTTGTGAACTGGTTCCCACCAAATTAAATTAGGCGTACAAAATGTTAAAGCACTCTTCAAATGCCGAAAACAAAACCAACTTCGAGTGCTAGATTAACTAGTTTACAGAAAGAGTTTTCGGGTGATTTAATATCTACAGATAATAGGGTACTCTATACTGGAGCATGTGAGAAAAATGTAGGGAGTGAGAAAAGATTTCAAATAGTTCAGCACATGAACACAGCAAAACATAAGGAGAATTTAATCAGAAAACTCGCAAACAGAGAACCTCTTTAAAAACAGCTAGTAGAGTCTAAAGTAAGAACAAATTAGAAACTAAAAACTTCACTTATCTTATTGTTTTGGTGCTGACCCTGGGGTTTCAAGCTATGTCCAGCTCATTCTCAAAGCTTTGAGAATGAGCTGGACATAGCTTGAAACCCCAGGGTCAGCACCAAAACAATAAGATAAGTGAAGTTTTTAGTTTCTAATTTATTCTTACTTTAGAATCTTGTTGCTTCACTGTTAATAGCTTCAATTTTACCATATTTAAGCTAGTAGAGTGTTTAGGAAGTAGGGTTACTGAATTTTCTTATGACTTATGCCAAGCATTTTTAGCTGCTGCTATTCCCTTGTTCAAAATTAATAATCCGACATTTAAAAACTTTATTGCCAAGTACACTCGACAACATGTGCCTGAAGAAAGTACACTGCGCAAAACTTATGTAGGACATTGTTACAATTACGTATTGTCAAATATACAAAATTAATTAGCGGATCAGTTTGCGTGGTTGTCTGTTGATCAAACCCATGATTCTGAGCGCTGTTGTATTGCTAATATATTCGTGGGTGCTTTAAATAATGAACAAAAGACTGTACCTTATCTTCTTAATGTGTGCGAATTATCGGCCGCTGACAATGTAACTGTGACACAGTTTGTGATGGACTCTTTGAAATTACTAAGGCCATGTGGAATCAAATACGACCGGGTACTTCTATTTGTTACTGATGCAGGTCCTTATATGGTAAAACCAGGACAAACTCTGAAAGGTATTTTTCCTAACATAATTCATATAACTTGTTTGGCACACGCTCTTCATCGCATTTCTGAGACAATAAGTGATTCTTTCCCATTGGTAGATAGATTTGTATCCTGTACAAAGAGAATTTTTGTTAAATCTCCTAAAAGAGTTAAGTTCTTTAGATCAACAGCACCTAATATCCGACTTCCTCCTGCACCAGTGTTAACTCGATGGGGAATAGGGTAGATGCAGTTTTATATTATGCTGAGCACATAGAAATAGTCAAAGAAGTTGCTAATTGATTGGACTCAAAAGATGCTTCATCAATAGAAACTGCAAAATATTCTGTCAGGCACTGGGTTAAAAGAGGATCTGCCCATTTTTCTATCTTACCAACAGTCATAACAGCATTGGAAGCTGTAGGATCTCCTTTGCATGAATCACTCACTGAGTTTGAAAAAGACAATATGTGATCTAAGTTCGGTTCCTGGTAGTATAGGACAGAAAGTGAAAGAGTAAGTGTATTATGTAATTTCAGAAAATTCTGGTTATAAACAGATGTGCGATATTCGAGACATCCTTGAAAGAAAACCATCTGCCCCACCAAGACACTTGACTCTCTCTGTGAGGTAGTTAACATCATTTAAATATGCCCCGATAACATCTTGTGACGTGGAGAGAAGTTTTTCACGTTACAAAAGTGTTTTGCGAGACAACAGACAATGTTTTACAGTTGAGAATTTGTGCAAAGTGTTGGTTGTGAACTGCAATTTAGCAGTTAATACTAGCGGTAGGACCACTTCTGCTTCAGCCCCTAAGGAATAAGGTAACTATTATTTATACTAACTGGCCTTGTCTACTGCAAAGGGGCATTGTTTTAATTCAATAGTGCATATTTCTTGGCATATTTTAAAGTTTTTAAGAGCATATTTGCATGCATATTTCAGTGCTTTTTAGGGCATGAACTTCCGAGCCCTACTGATTAGCTATTTTCAAGTTATTGGGTAAAAAAAATTAGATGCAACTAAATCACATTGTATACAAACAGGTTGGATGCAAAAAAATAAGATAGAAATTGTGTGCAACAAAATTGTATCCCACTATGTCTCAAGGTCCACTTTTGCTGTATACAATGCTTTGGATCAAAAAGTTGGACGGTAGTACATATCGGATAGAGGGGATGGGGCGTAATCTATATCAGAGAAAACTTCCCATCCACCAGCTGTAAGTTGAATCAACTGGATTTGGAAGTTGGCCAGCTAACTACCAGACCACAAAGTAACTATTCTTTAAAAAGTTGTTGTATTAACCTATTTGCAACCTAGATAAACTTCCATTACACATTTACCCACAGCATATAGCTGCTGCACTCTAGTTGGTGATTGACATTTGCTGGCGAAGCGCTAATCTGCTTGGAAAACTGAAGCAGGGAGGAAGGTGGGAGTTAATACATCACTCTGGTCTCATAGCAGCTGATGATGACACCAATTAGAGCCAAGCTGTTTCCAAGCCATTTCCTTGCCAATGAAAGATGCAGACAAGGGTTGCTAAAAGTAAAATTGAACACCACGTGTTTTTCTATTTAGCATGGCAGCTGAGTCCTTTTCCAGGAATCTCTACCTGATGCTAATAGTACGCTATTGTGTTGCCTGTAAATCGGTGAGTCATTACCTGGTACTTCATATTACTCGTTTTGCATCCACTGTTTAGTTTGTGAAGTGTCAGTTTCATTGTGGTATTCCCAAACACAGAATTCAGTTATATATATTCAATATCCTTACAAGTAGGTGCATGTGTATGTTAGGGTTAAATATTTTTAACTATGCTGAATGAAAATAACAAAAAGACAAACCAAAGCATCTGGGAAAATGAACAAAAGTGTTTTCATAAGATATGCCAATAACATCAAATTGCAGGTACGACTTATTTAATGTGCTGTAATTACAATAGTTCCACATTCATTTAGTCTAGCTCTCATATTTTGTTAGTCGACCAAACAAGATTTGGTGTTTACTTAATAGCTATCACTAAGATTACTTCCACAATAATATTGATGTCACACTTACCCCTGAAGTGTTTCTCTATTCCATCTTCTTCATACCAAAAATTTGGACCAAATGAAGAATGGTAGAAACTAATGTAGGCCTGATAACATAAAACATAAATTGAAATAATTAGCTTCTTACATGAATTATTTCAGTATCATATTACTTTAAAATTTCAAATCATTAAAGATCTTTCCTTGTGGAAAGATAATATTTTCAAGTATATAACGTTTGTTCAATATGCTGAGCAGTTTCACCTATTTGCAGGGCTTTCGAATCAGTTCTTCACCACTGTACGGCCTTTTGCCTGTGCGAGTTTTAAGTTGCCGCAGTCGCGTCTGCAGCAACAAAAATTCCCCGCGAAAGCATGCTCCTCCTTTCCACCACTATGCTTCCTCCACTTCTCCCTGTATACACGCACTCAGTTTGTGACGGTTCGTCTCCATGGGCAGGCGACTGACCTTGGTGCAGCGTACTTTTATTTGTAAAACTTATTATAAATATGAATCTGCACATCGTGTTCACCTAGGGTACATTTAGAAGTTCCTTGCTGAAGTCCCTCCATCTAGACGTGGAATTTACAACATTGTGAACAAATTCGAAAGCACTGGTTCTGTGGCAGGCAAAAAGCCCAAGCGTAAACGTACAGTTTTAACAGAAGAAAAACTTGATGAAATAGGTGCAAGTCTTGAATGTACACTAGCAACAAAATTATTAAAACTGAAACCTTATAAGTGAACACATGTCCAATGCATAAAACAAGGCAATCACATGGCGTGAATGTGTTATTGTGAATGTTTCTTTTATCAGTGAACGATGGTTTAATTGATCCACAGCTTCTCTTCTTTTCAGATGAGGCGTGGTTTCATCTAAATGGTCGTGCAAACACTTACAGTCGGTATTGGGCATCTCAGAATCCACATCGCATTCAAGAAATCCCTCATTATGATCAGAAAGTTGGAGTTTGGTATTAGCGCTAGATGTATAATTGGTCCAATATTTTACGACCAGACTGTAAATAAAGAGAGGTACCGAAATGACATTTTGACCCCTTTTTTTGTGAACTGACAGAAGAAGAGAAATCATATGGGTGGTTTCAACAAGATTCTGCTACTGCTCATACAGCCGAGGAGTCCATGGATAAAATTAGGGAAGTGTTTGAAGATAGAGTGATTAGTGCTGGTGTATGGCCCTCTCGCTTCCCTGATCTAACAGTATGTGATTTTTACTTGTGAGGTAACCTGAAAGACAAAGTTTACGAGAAAAATCCTCACACATTGGAAGAACTAAAACAAAATATTAGAAGTGAAATCAGAGACATTACAGTGGCCCAACTTAATCGTGTGAACCAGAATGTGTTTTCCCTATATGCCTGTATAGCAGAGGAGGGACATTTCCAGAATTTTCTAAAGGTAAGATTTTTATACATGTTTCATGTGCGGCTTGTTAGTAGTGATAAATGGCCGCAACAAGGAAGTTGCAACAAATTTACCAGCATTCCATTACACCTGCTGAAAAACAAACTAATCTGACTCAATACTTACAGAGTAAACATGATTGTAAAATGCATTTAAAGAAAATGCAATGGCAAAAATTTGTAGAACATTTATCGAGCAATGTTTGGGAATGCAAACTAGCAACTGAGTAAATTAAAGTGCCAAACATTGTGTCAAGTACACGAAATAGTGCTGGTGAAATGACCACCTCATGGGAGGAATCTATAACAGTATTAATGAACACGCTTTTACCAGATGATGAGCCCAAAGCTAGTAATAGGGATCATTTTCAGCTGAGACAACAATCTTAAAATTATATTCCAACAGATGGTGTTGTTCCTCCATTTGATGAGACAGAAATTTAGTATGATGCCATCAGTGTTCTTAAAACTGAGAAGGCACCTGGTCCATATGGTATAACAGCTGAAGTCCTGAATGAGATAACACCATAGCTTCACCCACTAATAAATGAATGTCTATAGAAAGGAAAATTCATTAATCCATGGAAAAAAGTTGAATAGGTCATCCTATGTAAAGGAGTCAATAAACACCCTACAGAGGCAAAATCCTATAGAACAATATGCCTTATTAATGTATTGGGGAACCTTTTCGAGAAATTACTGTGCAAGAGAATCAAGTAATTTAGGATGATGATAGGTATGAGTGACAAGCAATTTCGATTCAGAAAAGGCAGATCCACGGAAGATCATTGCAGCACTGGATGGGGTGAAAAAGTCTACGAAGAAATACATCATCGCCATTTTCTTTAATATTTCTGGTGCTTTTGACAATCTTTGCTGGCCGACTCTCTTTGAACTTAGGAGAAACAAATATCCCAATTGGCTCTATACAATCCTTAAGGATTATTGCAAAGGTAGAACTGTACATATTCGTGGCACAATCAAATTGTTTCGAAGCATATTAAGAAAGGGTGTCCAGAAGGCTTGACATTTGGCCCAGGATTCTGGGATATATGTAGGCTTAGAGCCATTGTTACGATCACTTGACAACAATACAGGTATTTTGGAACATATAGGATATGCTGAGGATCTTCTAATTTTAATTGAAGGGTGACGTACAAAAGAATTAGAAATAAAAGGAAGCAGTACCACACAGTTTATACATAACTGGTGCACCAGCATTAAACTTAATTTGGCACCACAAAAGTGTACATATGTTCTCTTCAAAGGTCAACTAAAACGTGATCCCACTATCAAACTGGGAAGTGATAATACCAAACGTAGCTTGGAGACAAAGTACCTTGGGATTCAGCTAGATGAAAAAAAATCTTTCAATGTACACATGGATTACATAAAGCAAAAATCCAAAAATATGATGAAACTTGACAACATAGGAAGCAACAGGTTTTGGATAAATATTCATGCCATTAAAATTTACCATGACAGCATCCTTGCTAGTATCAACTATTGGACAGAAATATGGGCACACGAGCCAAAAGAAAACACAGCAGCGATTTCCCTTAGAAGTTTCCAGTGCAAAGTCCTATTGAGATTAACAGGCGCAGCAGGCACTACACCAACGATGGCCTTGTTAGTGACAATGGGAATCTGGCCGAATGATTTAACTGTCCGGAAGACAGCAACAGTATACTGGTTAAGAAAACAATATAACAAAAGTAGAATCAATAACAGGTCGACAATGTCGTAATAAAAGGGAGATAAGGGAAGCTCTGCTAGCAGAATGGCAATCATCATGGGATGAAGAGACTATTGGCAGGAGAACATATAATATATTCCCTAATGTGAAAGATAGATTAAAACTCAAGAACTTGCATCCCACACAGGGTTTGTTACATTTCATCAGGAGCCTAGACCATTCAACACATATCTGCAGAAAATCTACAGATATATGCAAAGATCGTAATACTGTGGATATTAAATGCATTAAATATAAAGACCTGATAGCAGAAGCGAGCTCTAAGATGGAAGGAAAAGCAGTTTCGGATATTCTGAGGAATCTATCAGACCTTAAAATTCTGTGCAAAATGACAGATGCTGTAAGCAAACTGCTATCTCAATGGTCCAAAAAATATGACTACAAGATGTAATAAAACACCAACAACCTAGTCGAAGATCAGCAAGACCCTCAAGAATACCAATAGAGCCACATTTTGACAAACTAGGTCAAGCAATGTACATTTGACTATTAACCCAAGCAGACGACAACAATTTTAGACATCAAAAGGAAGACAAATGGGCCAAGCAAAGAAGATTCAGATCTATGAACCCAAATTAATCCTGGATGGAATACAGGAGAATTGAACTACAAGAGCCTGGATAAAATAATTCCAGGATCAGAACTGTTAAATCTTTACTTTGCATCATTTTACAGTGACATGTTTTAAACCATGTTTTTAGTTGTTACGCTTCGCTCTTCTTTAGAAAGAGTCCTGTAGCACTTGCCGGCCAAATTCTAAGTCCGAAGCTACTTACTGCGCATGCGCCGACAGTCGTTAGCAGAATCGCCACTAGGTTGCACTGCATGAGCTAGCTGTAACTAGCAGACGATTTTCACATTTGCCAACATTGCTTTTTCAACCACACTAGTTTTTGTTGCCAACACACGAAACACTCGCACATGCGTCGGCTAATCTATACCGCCAGCACGACTCCATACAATTATTGTTTACATTATCGTTATTGCCCAAACTGATATATCGCTAGCGCGACTCCATATTATTGTTGTGTGCATTATTGTGCACATTATCGTTATTGCCTTGTTACTGGGTCCACGAAATGCTGGTTCGTTTTATTTTCTTTTATTTTCAAGTGAAGAAAAAATGCATTTACGGAGCTCCACAAGCTCCCCCCCCCCCCCCCCCCCTTCCTCATTATAACACAAAGAGGCACTAAATCTACTATGCTAATGAAGCGATTCATGGCACTCTCACAACTTGCTTCTAACAAGTTTACTAGCATACTACTGAGTTCCGCTAAAATATTCAAATTTAAGATTGGCAACAAATTACTGGAGAAACAGTGCTGTTGGCAGCACTGAATTAACACTGCAACTTCGGCGACTTTCGTAAGAACTCATCCACACAGCTGAGTGGGACTTAGCCAAAATTCTGGCCAAGTGCTCGCGGGACCTTTTCTAAAGAATAACCGTTACGCTTTCTCTGTAAAATTGTTGAACGATCTGTTAATGTATTTTGTAACAAATTAATAAAAAGGGACATATATGATTACATAAATGGCGTCATTCCAATGGCCCAAATTTATAAATTTATAATCCCTGTAAACCTTGCAGAGTTCTCTGCATAACTATGCGTTATTTATTGATAAATAATGATACAAATTAAAATATGGATACATAAGTTCAATTACTCTTTTAGATAAATACATTAGTGACAAACTGTTCTAAAATTGAACATGGTAACTGAAAATAACACTACAAATTTTCTTTTGGAGTGCCCACATAGCTGCCTTCTTTGTTAAAACTGTAAGCTCATTGGGATGAAAAATCACATTAAAAATCACAATAACAATCAATCACATTCTATTTTTGATCAGAGTATTAGAGATTTTCTTGAAACATTTCAGACCCAATCTTCCTTTTATCCTTTTACACAATGTGCATTTAAACGTGTGCAAATGGGTTGTAGTCTTTTGTAAATTATTCAGCAAATAGGTAATCACGCAGTAAATGATCTGCACAAATCAAGTTTAAACGTGCGAGAATACTTTCCTCCACTTCACAATGCTAGAGTGCATTGTACTTCATTCAGTTATGTACTACAAAAAATTAATTTTATGAAATTTGTTTCAATACATTATTATTTTGAGTTAACTAAGATTTAAACAAGAAATTGTTTCTGACAACTTGAACCAAGGTGGGTGATGAGCAGTTAACCTCTTGAGGGATATCAACGTGAAATCACGTCAATTTAAAATGGCGGATGAGCGATATGGGCGTCCTGTGCGTTTAAGCATTTAACCCTTATCCAACTCAACTTATTATAATTTTCCCTTTATGAAACATTTTAGTAAGGTCTATATACTTTACTGGCTTACCTTAATATGTTCGTTCTGCACTGATTTACCTCAAAACAGGGATAAAAACACAAGGGTAGGTACATCTCCACATTCGCGAATTCCCTTCTTGCGGCACACGAAACACTTTCGAAATGGGCGGGACTTCTTTGCTGTTGGTGGTATTCTTTTAGGATAATGTTTTCCTTGAAGTCTGAGGGGTGCAGGGGTTTTGGATTTTCAACCCCCAACGTGGTATTGTTCAATTAGGCTGCGAGTTATTTATAGTCGGTAATCAAGGTCGGTCATTGTCCTGTGTGGGTTTAGAGAGCTGTCCAAATCCCCAAACAATTGTATATGGTTATATCCAGTTGGTGCAAAAACACCTTTTTATACCACTTCTCCCTTCAGCTACAAGCAGGAAAGAATACGTATGTATTTCAACAAAGAAAGACACGGACTCTACTCAGTTATGAAACTCGCGTAAGCAAAAGTTGTAATGTTGATCTATTCTGATGACTCAAGAGGCCACACATGCAGTAGCGATTTATTTCACAGTATGCTGACGCATTAGCCACACATACAATGGGTGTTCCTTTACTGTATCTTTCTGAGAACTAATATTAGATGCGTTCGACACAGCAAAGTTGACTTTTTACCACAGTGAAACTAAATTGTGCCATTTCAACGTTTTGTAAATACAACTCAACTTTGCTGATGACGTACATTTATACTGCAAATAACGAGTTTTATACCAGTTTTTGTTTCATTAAAATAACTTAATATTTACACAAAATACAGCTGTGTATATACTAAGCGCATTTAACAATTTAAATGCTAGCAGTTCTCGGCTCGCGGACGTTTAAATGGCCATCGCTGAAGAGGTTAAAGGAGCAGAAAACTAAAATTAGTTTATCTAAGATCACTCAGTGAAGCAGATAATATAGTGATACACCCCCTACATCACGAAATCTGTAGGGAGTACATCAGTCTCGTCCAAGTTCAATAGCCATTAATTAAGTAAACATGTCGTTTAAACATCTAGATAAGACAGGTTATTTTTTGAACATGAACTATTTCTATTTCTTCACAAAAGCAATTTAACTTACCTGAGAATAGGGGTGAAATGCATCCAGGTCATCCACAAAGAATAGGCCACGAGCTGTATTGATTAGGAGCCCAAACAAATATGCTTCTTTGTCGAGATAGATTTTCCCTCGTGGCTGAGATGTAACAATGTCATAACATTTAGCTTCATGTACTACTTTTGATACGGCATCGCTTTTTAGGCACTCTTGATCAATAAATTCACCAAGGTAAGTGTGGTGTTTTTTGGACATAGCAGGTTTCGGAGGCTGTAAATTCAACATTCAAAACTATTAGTAAGATCTATTTAAGGCTACATTCATTCTACTTCAATGAAAAATATATTTCACCGTTGACCTTCAATGCACACTCTAAATACACCAACATTTTATCCCACACCCATTTTTACATTTAGAAAATTAGGGATTATTTTAAATTTGGATATTAAAAATGTTAATGATTTACATTCACATTCTAAACACCACCATGAACTTTTTCTCTCTTTTACAAACTACTCCTACAAAAACTTACTGTTCAATGTACCTCAAGTTGAGATATTTGCACAACTGGTTTCACTACGTTTCATTTTGGGTGTTAGGTGGATGCAGAAGACAATTGTTAAATGTTTTAATAAACAGGTCACTATATGCTATCTTTGAAATTCCATCCCTTTGTAGGGTATCATAAAAACTAAAAGCAAATGAATAGCAACTTGGAGTTAGGTTAAATACAGGCCAACTTCTATATATATTTCACAAACAAAAATTGTGACATCTGCCTGACATTTCAGGTGACCATAAAGATCCAGAATACAAAGATATATGACAAAGTCAAATTTCAAGAAAAAAAATGATTAAAATTAAGATGCAAAATATCTAAAGAAACATTAAAGGATTATAACAAGAAGATAATAGTTAACACATGCAATATAAGTGATTATTTAAAATATATAGAGTCTTTTAGGACATTGCTGGAAGGGGGCCAATTTGACCACCAAGCAGAATCTAATTTTTTTTACATTTAATTCAATATAATTTTCTCTAGTACTTTTATTAATTATATGTAGTCATTATACTCAGCATAAATAAACTGTGTCCTGACATTCAGTTGTGATCTTCAATGTAATTAACCATAAACATCTGGAGGGGTCAATGACCCCTTTATGTAATACTTGGCTTGTTTTCTTTCTACTTGACGAACAAAACGCATTTCACTTCATATTAGCAAATGTAAATTTATGTCTACATTTACAAATTATAACAATGCCTGTGTTTAGGAATTATAGCAACAAGATCCTTATAAGCATTCCTTCCTCATTCAACTAAGTTGTTAGTAGGAAGTTGAAATGAAAATATGTAAAACTTGTAAGATGAAAACTATAATAGGTGTCTCTTATCTGCAGAACTAATGAATGTTTTGATGACAACTCACTCAGAAGTAAATGATTATAAGTTCGAACAAGTTTTGTTACTCGGAATCAATATGACCTCCGAACTCTTTCAGATGTTCTTGTATATAAGAAAAATTGGACATTCTAAAGTTAAGGAACACTTCAGGGAGCCGCTTGCTTCTTATTCAAGGCTGAACTTTTGATTCAAATTTTTTAACTCGTGTCTTCACAACTTCAACTGACATAACATAATCATGACACCCAAATTGCAAATTACACCGAAATTCTCATTGTGCAGCCTCATTAAAATTATTTATTTTACAATATGCCTTTAATGAAAGCATAATGTTCTCCTGGCCACTGCTCCATGGAGCTGGCCTTTTTTGGGCAATAAAATAGAGGCATAAAAATTACTTATAATAGCATGTTCCTGCATGCCGTGTTGCATCTTACTTCTCATATTCAGTGCATATTTTGGAGGACAATTCAAAAGATCTGTTTTAGCAGTCCCCAAATTACCTGTTTGTAAATTTGTATTGATTTTGAACAGGAATATTTGCCTACAACTACATCACATTAATTGTTTAGCAATTCCCCTTGTTTTCTCATTATTTAAAACATAACCAAAATAGGTAATATTAATTCATACAATATTCAATGGCATATACCATATCAAACCCAAAATTCCTATCACCATTTTCAAAAAGGTGCCTAAAGGAATCTTGATATATAGTTATGAACTAATTCATTAGTCCAATTGTGTAATTTGGCTGAAATTGCTTCAAAGTTAGTGCTCCTTAGCTTACCCATGGCTAAAAATAATTTTGGAAATACTGAAATGGCCCAAATGTAACACATGTTTTGTACCATAAAACATGCTTTTTAAGAACTGTAGTCATCATATGTGCAATATAATATTTAAAGACTCATTAAATTCAGTTTTGGCCAATGTTCCAGCCATAGCAGATAATTTATAAAGCAGAGTTGGTCACAACAATGAATCAAGGAGAAAGAAGTTAAGATGCCAACTTCAAATTACAATAAGGAAATAATGAAGCTATTAACAGTGAAGCAACAAGAATCTAAAGTAAAAACAAATTAGAAACAAAAACCTTCTCAAGTTGGGGTCAACTTGAAATGTGTTAGCACCAAACAACTTGGAATATTACTAAGATAAGTGAAGCTTTTAGTTTCTAATTTGTGCAGCAAAACAAACTAATAATGTACACAGCAAACAATTATCTTTAATGCTTAGTCTTTAAATATTTATCAAATTTGTTGATTTATATTCCTTCACTGTCAATAGCTTTAGATCATCTACATTATATATATATATAATATATATTGTTGTTGTTAGCTAATGCTGGATTTCTGACAATGAAGTCATTAATCCTCTTGCTCTCCAATATTTTTCACTGATGGATGGGGCATTAGAAGTGGACGGGCATATTTGAAGGTGGTCTCGATCCATTTCCACTTGCAGATCACATAGAGGACAGAGTGGTGAAGAATATATCCCAATTCTGTTTAAATGTTTTGCCAGACAATCATGTCCTGTAATCAACCTGAAGGTTGCGACTGCTGTTTTTCGAGGATACTCAGGAATTACTGTTTGAATGTTTGGTAGTTCTCATCTTTTATTCTTTGATTTTTCATAGTAATATTTTTCAATAATTTTTTTGAATTCAGAGTTGACTAATCTTTTAGCTGCATAAAATGGTAAATTAACTATTGATTTCTGCACATTGCCGGTACACTTTTTTGCAAGAAAATCAGCTTTCTCATTACTACTCAGTCCACAGTGAGCTGGTATCCATTGGAAGACTAGGTGTTTTTGAAGTGCTGTTAGATGGGTAAGGATTTTCCAACATTCTATAATTGTTTGGCTTTTTGGTGACAACTTGGAAGTAATTGCTATAATTGCTGCCCTGGAATCTGAGAGAATAACTGCTTGCTGAAAATGTGAAATTCTGTACAAAAGATTTTATAGGGCCATTCGAATTAATTCAATTTCTCCATCAAAGTTTGTAGTTCCATAACTTAAAGATTTGTAATAGGAAAAGAGGTGACATGTGACTCCAGCACCTGCTCCATCTTGGTTTGATATAAATGATCCAGTATAAATATGGAGCCATTCGTGTTCTGGAAATCTAGTATGGATTGTCTCTAATGCCAATAATTTTAGAACACTAGTTGGAGTATCACTTCTCTTAACTTCTTCTGTCAGGTGTAAATAATATGTGATGTCTAATGTTTGTGTCGGATTGACTTTAGATATGAAGTTTTCCTTTGAATTAGGAAGGCATACATTCTTCTTGATGTCTTGAATTTTGGAAAGAAAGCTCTTCTGAGTCTTTAGTGTATGGGTAAAATTTCTCTTGTGCCATGTATTGAATGGGAGTCTGATCAACTTTTCGTGTTGAATAAGAGTCGCTTTTTCTATTTCATATTCGATGGGGCATTGGTTGGTTAGTGTTTCCATAGCTGCTATTGGTGTGGTTTTGATAGCACATGTAATTAATCTCAGACTTTGGTTTTGAAAGATTTGAATTTTTTTGTGTTTGCTGTTACAAGAACTTCGCTGCAGTAAGTAAATAATGGCTTTATACACACACACACCCCCACCCACACCCCCACGCACGCACGCACGCACGCACGCACGCACGCACGCACGCACGCACGCACGCACACACACACACCAATTGCTGTGCATTAGTTATACAACTCTAAAATGGCTCAACCAATTTGAATAATTTCTTTTTTGTTTTGTTTGCCTCAATACTAGGATGGTTTAGAAAAAAAAGATTAGGAAAAACCCAATGGAAAAGAGAAAAACATGTTTAGAAACGTTCCCTTTTTGCCAGCCAGATTCTAAGTGTCCGAACCTACCTTCTGCGCATGCGCCGGCAGTAGTTTCACAATCGCCCACTAGATTTCAGCACACGCTATTTCACATCTGCCAACATTGCTTTTTACACTACACTAGTTTTCATTGCCAACACATTAAACACCAATATTTATTTAACACGTGATGCAACCACCTGCAATCTAGCAGTAACATAACAATGACATACACCGCTATCGCGTAGCGCAACTCCATACATTATTACTGGCTCGTTCTTTATTATTATATTATTATGAGCCGAAATGGATTTATTATTATTTTTTATCCATTATTATGGATTATTATTATACGATACGCTGGCTCGTTCTTTATTATATTATTATTATGAGCCGAAATGCATTTATTATTATTATTTTTAATCCATTATTATGGATTATTATTATTATACGATACGCTGGCTCCTTCTTTATTGTTGTATTATTTTATTATATTATTATTTTTATTATATTATTATTATTATGAGCTGAAATGGATATTGTTTAGGAAAGCTTACGCGATGATTTTGTGAGAATTTCGG
Source organism: Tenodera sinensis (assembly GCA_030765045.1). Classification (NCBI taxonomy): domain Eukaryota; kingdom Metazoa; phylum Arthropoda; class Insecta; order Mantodea; family Mantidae; genus Tenodera; species Tenodera sinensis. The sequence continues at coordinate 32,529,562 of CM060961.1, read as the reverse complement.
CAAAGTCACACTCGGCAGTAGGATATATTTTTTTATTATATTTTTATTATGTTTATTATTTATCGTTCTTTTTTGTTTATTTATTTTATCTTTTACCTTTATCTTTTATCTTTATCTTTTTTGTTTATTTATTTTACATTATTGCTTTTAATGTTATTAGATTTATATTATATATATTATATTTATTATATTATTATATTTATATTACTATTATTTATCGTTCTTTTTTATTTATTTTATATTATATTATTTATTGTGTTTTTATTTAATATTATTATATTATATATATTATATTTAATAGTATTATATTATTATATTTATATTATTTTTATTAATTATCGTTCTTTTTTATTTATTGAAACTTTCTTCCCCTTTTATTTACGGGGTGTAGCACGGCATCGCATTACCTGCATAGCATGCGAGTCCTCAACAGTCCTTCATCATATAAAAACTGCATGCATGCCTCTTCGTCTGACAACATAGGCGCCAAATCTAATATGCTTATGAAACGAGCCATTGCTTCTTCCTTGTACGAAGGTCAATAGCATAATGCCGACTCCCGCAAAAACATTCAAACTTACTATTGGCAACAAAGTCCTAGGGACATTCTGCTGTTGGCCGCGTTGCATTAACACAGCAACTTCGGCAACTTTCGTGACCATTCGTACACACTGCCGAATGGGACTTTGCCGAAATTCTGACCAACTCATCGCGGGAACGTTTCTAAACATTATCCGAATATGTTGTTGTTGTTTTCTAGCGCCTTACATCTGGCAATGAAGCCATTAGCATTCGTGCCTTCCAATACTTTTGAACTGTAGTTTCTTCTGATCTTAATGCTTCACAGGTCTTCAAGTGTTCTTCATTCATTTCTGCTGGATCGTTACACAGGACACATATTGGTGAGGCTGAGATACCTATTCTGTAGAGATGACTTGCTAAGCAGTCGTGATTTGTCAGTAGCCGGAAGGCTGCAACCGCTGTTTTCCTTGGTCTCTGGGGGATTATATCTGGGTTGGAAAGTAGTGTAATCCATTTTTTATCTTTGGCATTTGTTTCTATTTCTTGTAGGTATGAATGACAAAAATTTTTAATGATCAAGCGTTTTATTGAGGAATATGAGAAATTGAATTTAGACTTTTGTTTTATTGTTGTGCCTTTCTTTGCAAGTGAGTCTGCAGCTTCGTTCCCCATGACTCCACAGTGTGCTGGAATCCATTGGAGATGAACAGTCTTATTAACTTTATGGAGTTGTGTTAACATTTTGTAGCATTCTCTAATTTTTGTTGACTTCTTTGTAGTATTTGAACATATTCCCTGAATTGCAGCTTTAGAATCTGAAAGAATTACTACCTTGTTAAATTTATCTAAGGGAAGATTTAATAATTGTCGGAGAGCAATGTATATAGCCTCTATTTCTCCATCATAATTTGTTGTGTCTCTGCCAACAGAATGATAAAAGGCAAAATGTGAACATGTAACTCCAGCTCCAGTAAGGTTTTCCTTCGAGGATCCACCAGTATATATCTGCAGCCATTCTTCTGTGGGATACCTAGTATTGATTGTTTCCAGAGCTAGAAGTTTTTGTATTTCTTTTGGTGTGTCTGATTTACTTATTTCCTCTATTAATTCCAAATTGAAGGTAGGTTGCAATAATTCCAATGGATTTTCTCTTATAAGTAGATTTTCTCTGGTGTTAGGAATGTTCAATTTGGATTTAATCTGTGTTACCTTTTCTAGGAAACTACTATGAGTTTTAAGGATTGAAGGGGCGAGGTTCTCTTCTGTCCATTTAGAGTTTGGCAGTCGTAACATTTTCTCGTGTTGGAGCAATGCTTGTTCTTCTATTTTTGTTATTATTGATGGGGTCCGTGTTAAGGCAAGCATGGCATCAATAGGTGTGGATTTAACTGCTCCAGTGATTAGGCGAAGAGCCTGATTTTGTATTTGTTCAAGTTTATTGATGTTAGTATTTGCTGCTGTTATTAAAGCTTCAGAACAGTACAAGAGGTTTGGTTTAATATACATTTTGTATGTTGTGTTAAGGACTCTCCTTGAGCAGCCCCATTTAGCACCAGCTAACCTTTTCAGGATTTGCAATTTCTTTTCAACCTTTTCTGAGATGTTTGTTATATGTTTTTTGCAACTTAGCTTTCTGTCGAAAGTGATGCCTAAGTATTTGGCATCATCAACTGCTTTGAGTGGTTTACCATTATAATTTATGTTAATATTAACTGGTTTGTATTTTAGTGTAAATAATTCATAATTTGTTTTTTCCACATTGATAGTCATGAGGTTTTTGGAGCTCCATTCATGTACTTTGTTTAGGGCTGTTTCTATTCTGTCTTTAATTAATTCAGGTTTTTTTGAAGAGCCTGAAGTCCAAATGACTACATTGTCAGCAAATAAAGCAATTTTGGTTTCTAAAGTTTTTATTATTGATGGAAGGTCATTTATATATATGTTAAAGAGTGTTGTGCTCAGAACAGCACCTTGTGGAAGTCCTCGGTGTGTTTGTTTATATTTGGAAATGTATGTATTATATTTTGTGGCACAAAATCTTTGTGAAATAAACTGAGTTATCCACTTAAGCATGTTACTTTTCACACCTATTGATTGCAACTTCTCAACTAATTTATTTCTCCAGACTGAGTCATATGCTGATTTAAAATCAATGAATACTGCCAAGGTTTCCTCCTTTCTATTGAAAGCTTCCTTGATGTCTTGGCTTAGTAGGAGTACATTTTCACTTGTACTATGATTCTGTCTGAAGCCGGTCTGTGAACTATTAATTAAGTTGTAATATTCTAGGAACCAGTTAAGTCTAGATGCCACCATTCCTTCCATCACTTTTGCAATAACACTGGTCAAAGATATTGGTCTGGAACTATTAATATTGTTTGAGGGTTTGTTTTTCTTTAAAATCGGGATGATAATGGCTTTTTTCCAGTCGGAAGGTACAGTCATTCTCCAACACGTGTTATACAGTTTAAGTAGGATTTCTTTACCTTTCCTGCCAAGGTGTTTAATAAACTCTGGGTGGATCTTGTCAGGTCCAGGAGATTTTTTGTTCTGTAATTGTTCTATTGCTAAATCCAGTTCTGTTTCGTTAAAATCCTGAATAAAAATATCATTTCGTATACCTTTTGGCTTATTAGTTTCTCTGATAGCTTTTTGGATATCCTTATCTTGTTTTTTATACGCTTGGGGTATTCTTTGTGACTGAGCATAAAACTTGTTAAGGGATTCTGCTATTTCCCTATCTGTAGTTAAGCTTTTGTTATTATATTTTAATGGTTCAGTTGTATTTTTTGATAATTTTGTTTTATTAAGGAATTTGTATATTTTATTTCCATCCTTCCTATAGTCCATATGTTCTACAAAATTTGTGAAACTGGCCCTTTGTGCTGTAATTAATTCTTTCTTAAAAATGGCTGCTTTTCTTCTCCAGTTTTGTACATCTTCTGGACACTTGGTTCTTTCGGCTTTGACTCTTGCTATATTTCTTTCGTGTTTTAACTTAAAGATGGAGACCAAAAGTAGCTATATTTCTTTAACTTTCCTTTGGGGATATGTGTTTTGGCTGCTGTCAATAATATTTCACAAATTTTTTTATTCATTTCATCTGTTGACTTGAACTCTGATTCTAACAGTATATTACACTTCCCTTCTATCTCATTTTGGAAACTGGACCAATCTGCTTTTTTAAAATTCCAAGAAGTTTTAACTATTGGTTTGTTACTTTTATTTATTAGACCTCTTATGGAGTTTATGGTGATTCTGTGGCCTGAACCTGGGTCTTCTATTATTTCTCTTTTTGTATTGTCAGTTATGTCAGATGACACCATCAGAAGGTCAGGATTTGTACCTGAACCATTATAATGAAGGTAAGTGGGTGGATCATTTGGATTAAATATTAATTCCATTGTTGATGAGTTTAATAGGTCTTCTATGACTCTTCCTGCTGAATTTATATCACTGTAGCCCCACCTAGGGGAGTGTGCATTAAAATCACCTATTAAAATACTTTTGGGTTCTATGGGAATAGAATTTAGATCTAGTGTATTGTCTGGAGGATTGTAGATACTGTAAATTCTATAGTGGTAGTTACTTTTCCATACTTCAATTTTAACTATTTCTGATTTATCTTGTTCTTCCATTGTTTTTTTGGATTTGGATAGTAGCTTTCATATTTCTTTTAATTCCTGTAAGAATACCACTTGCTATTTGACGAGCCTTTGGAAGTATATGTGTAGTGTACTGATCCATTTCAAAGTATATTTCCTGTTCTTCTGATATATTGGCTTCTTGTACTGTGAAGACATCTATATCTTGGTCTTTTAATATTTTCATTAGCTCTTGTTTTTTAGGCTGGGACATGCCTCCTGCATTCCATTGTAGAATTCTTAGGCTGGGACATGCCTCCTGCATTCCATTGTAGAATTCTTAAAGTATTGGAATTGTTGTGATGAAATTTGCATAAAGATGTCCCCACCCGGAGATCCGATTGGGGGACAGTTTTAACTCCGGAATGTTTATCTTTAGGACTCATATTCATGTATGTGGCTTTCATGTAACTGTTTTCTTAACGGGCACCAGTTTTACAATGTGGCAGTTACATCACCCGACTTAAACACCCATTTTGCAAGGGGGACCACACCTATCGTTGGTCAACGGGTCCATCGGACCTAGCCGGGAGGACTAAATAGGTGGTATTTAGATCCACCGACCTTCCCCTCATGTGCCTCTGAGGGACGCTGTTGTGCTGTGATAGGCCAGCACATATGTAAATGACATTTCCTCCATTTTAGATGAAACAGTTATACGGCTGTGATTCGGTCCCCAGAGCCTCATCTGTTAAAAGCAGGGTGCACCACGGGCAGGATGAGGATGGGAATTGGGTAGGAGAGGCTATAGGAGGCGCATCACTACCCCTTACTACCCCCATTATCCGAATATAGAAATTGGTAATTTTGTATGATAATGCTACTTCGGATTACTTGTTGTTGTTGTTAGCTAATGCTGGATTTCTGACAATGAAGTCATTAATCTCTTGCTCTCCAATATTTTTCACTGATGGATGGGGCACTAGAAGTGGCCGGGCATATTTGAAGGTGGTCTCGATCCATTTCCTCTTGCAGATCACATAGAGGACAGAGTGGTGAAGAATATATCCCAATTCTATTTAAATGTTTTGCCAGACAATCATGTCCTGTAATCCACCTGAAGGTTGCAACTGCTGTTTTTCGAGGATACTCAGAAACTACTGTTTGAATGTTTGGTAGTTCCCATCTTTTATTTTTCATAGTAATATTTTGCAATAATTTTTTTAATTCAGAGTTGACTAATCTTTTAGCTGCATAAAATGGTAGATTAACTATAGATGTTTGTACACCGCTGGTACCCTTTTTTGCAAGAAAATCAGCTTTCTCATTACCACTCAGTCCACAGTGAGCTGGTATCCATTGGAAGACTAGGTGTTTTTGAAGTGCTGTTAGATGGGTAAGGATTTTCCAACATTCTATAATTGTTTGGTTTTTTGGTGACAACTTGGAAGTAATTGCTATAATTGCTGCCCTGGAATCTGAGAGAATAACTGCTTGCTGAAAATGTGTAATTCTGTACAAAAGATTTTGTAGGGCCATTCGAATTAATTCAATTTCTCCATCAAAGTTAGTAGTTCTATAACTTAAAGATTTGTAATAGGAAAAGAGGTGACATGTGACTCCAGCACCTGCTCCATCTTGGTTTGATACCAATGATGCATCAGTGTAAATATGGAGCCATTCATGTTCTGGAAATCTAGTATGGATTGTCTCAAATGCCAATAATTTTAGAACACTAGTTGGAGTATCACTTTTCTTAACTTCTTTTGTGAGATGCAAATAATATGTGATGTTGGTGCAGTTTTTAGTGTAGCTGTGGTATGAGACTCGTTTTCTATCTACAAGGTCGTGGTAACAGATGGAATGCATATATCAATGTTTCTTTATCACAATGTATTTATTTATTAACACTTCGATATTTTACACTCTCAGCACCATATTAAATACTTAAAAACCTTTACACTTTTTTTTTAATTTAGTAGAATTTATGCTGGATAAAAGTTTGGTGAAAGTTCCATGTTCACATGCTACCAAAACACGTCTTATCACCTTGAACATATAGACGCTACTGAATCGTTTCTTGGCGTCGCTTTGACACGACACACCGCCATTTTGTTTTCATCTGCCGTATTCATCCGCGCAAATAGTTTTTATTATGGAACACAAACAATTCTAATATTTATACACTTTTAACAAACATTTGTATGAACGATTTTCTATTGGGGTCTAATATTCTGTCTCAATGTCTAATGTATGTGTCGGATTGACTTTAGATATGAAGTTTTCCTTTGAATTAGGAAGGTGTACATTCTTCCTGATGTCTTGAATTTTGGAAAGAAAGCTCTCCTGAGTCTTTAGTGTATGTGTAATATTTCTCTTGTGCCATGTATTGAATGGGAGTCTGATCAACTTTTCGTGTTGAATAAGAGCAGCTTTTTCTATTTCATATTCAATGGGGTATTGGTTGGTTAGTATTTCCATAGCTGCTTTTGGTGTGGTTCTGATAGCACCTGTAATTAATCTCAGACTTTGATTTTGAAAGATTTGAATTTTTTTTTTGTGTTTGCTGTTACTAGAACTTCGCTGCAGTAAGTAAATAATGGATTTATATATACAGAGGTATTTTTTAGAGGTGGCGTGTGTTGTAATGTTGCGCAGTAGTTCATGGTCGAGTCCACTTGTCTATTGCAAGATAAAAGGGGTGTCTGGTTAGTATCTCTTCGACTTCCAGCCTACTAGCCAGCTGGCTGCTGGTGGAAACTTACCCCCACCATCGCTTTGCGTGATGCTCGGATATGCGCGAGTGACAAGGTCACGCGCCACCTCTAAAAAATATCACTGTACGTTGTATGTTGTGTTAAGAGTTGCTCTGGAACATCCCCACTTCATTCCTGTTAGACGTTTTAATAGTGAAAGGCGCCTCTCTGCTCTTTGGATTACATTTTCTATTTGTTTGGTCCACGTAAGTTTGGTATCAAATGTAACTCCTAAATACTTTGCTTCCTTTGTTTCTGGTAATTGACCCTCAAAATTTAGTTTTAGTTTTAGTGGTTTTTTCTTAGTGAAAAGATTTGGTAGTTTGATTTTGTTGTATTGTCATTAAATTTTCTTTGGTCCACCTTTGTAAGTTGGTTAAGGATTGTTGCATGGTTTTTTCTAGTTCTGTACTTTTGCTTTTTGGTTTTGAAGTCCACATTACTAAGTCATCAGCAAATAGTGCACACTTCACACCTGATTTTTGTATTTGTTGTGGCAAATCGTTAATAAATATATTAAAAAGTGCAGACTCACATCAGAGACAATTAACCCAATTGTGGTTTACTGGAAAAAAATACGAACTGGTTTGAGAATTCAATGTCATTCTGGCAGGTTGTCACAGTAGCTTAATGGTTAGAGCACCCACCTGGTAAGCAGAAGGTCTGTGGTTCAAATCCCAGCTCTGACATTGAATTTTTAAGTTCCAGTTCTACCTCTCAAACATTGCCCACACACGGTTTGTGTGTTTAAAAACACCAACAGTAAGTTTGTTGGCATAAATAAATGAAAAAAATCTTATGAGGTAGAACTGGAACTTAAAAATTCAATGCCACAACCGGGATTTGAACCACAGACCTTCTTAAACTTTGCCCACACACGGCTTTTGTGTTTAAAAACACCAACAGTAAGTTTGTTGGCATAAATAAATAATGAAAAAAATCTTGTTTATTCACGACAATGCTCCAGCCCATCGTTCAGTCATTGGAATGGGAAAAATGTGCAAATTAAAGTTTGAATTGCTTGAACATCCACCCTATTCGCCAGATCTAGCATCCAGTGACTACCACCTGTTCCTAAACCTCAAACATTTCTTGGAGGATGAAGATTTCACAGCAACATGGAGGTCATTGATGCAGTAAACAGCTATTTTGAGGACCACGATAAATCGCACTACAGTGATGGTTTAATTAAATTGGAACACTGATATGACAAATGTATAGCCTTACTGGAGATTATGTTGAGAAATAAAGGAAAAAAAATTCTTAAAATGCTTTCTTTTTTTTTATTTCTATTGTGAGCCCCAGGATTATCAGTCGACCCAGGTACATTTTGCAAATATTCAGTATGATCAGCCATTCTATTAAGGTAAACTGACTTTGCAGGCTTAGAAATAAACAAAAAAGTTTAATCAATTTGTTGTGTTCTAAAAGGTAGGTTCATCAAATTTGAGTGACTGTGAAAACAATTATTTGTCGTTTTAGTGTTCATTACAATGCCAAGAAGAGGATGAGCTGAAATAAGACTTCAAATTGATGGTTGCAGCAATCCTATTATTTGCCAGCTGCATCTACTGGTTTTAAAATCTTTTATTTTATTTTCCTTAAAAAAAAAGATAGTGGATTTTGAGAATATATTTGGTTAAATCAAATTTAATTACATTTTGCAAACATTGATTTTGATCAGGCATTCCATTAAGATAAATTGACTTTGCACGCCTGGAAATAAACAAAAAAATTCATCACTCAAGTGGTATGCAATGCATCTAATATTATCGATCTCAATGAATTGAGAAGCATTTTTTCAAAACTCGATAGAGCACAAATTTTGAGAAAATGAGTTATAATCGGATTTGGTATGTTTTTGATGCCACCAATCGGTCTGTGAAATCAGATTTTGCATAACCCAAATATTTGCCCTGTGTATAGCACGGTGAATCATGAGCATTTTTTCATAACTCGATAGAGCGCATGCACAGCGATTTTACAAAACTCGATACAGCACAGTCTAAAAGAAAATATTTGCCACCTATCAAGACCCATCACTGACCTGATAATTACTTGCAATATTCTGCTTGTCCGATCTTGCTTTTCTGGAATTAAATGCTATACAAAAACCATATCATTATTTCAAAGCCTTCCCGCGGCTAAATAACATAGAGAATGATTCATTTGGTATTCACTATTATTCACTTTTCTGATTCGAAGGAAAGAGAATGACAATACTATATGGCATGTGGTTTATGTCAACAACAAACTCTGTTGTCACATACTCTTTCAGAACCTTTTATCAACAAGGTTCTTAAAGCAGCATTACAAAGACCTAACAATTAAACATGTTCCACACTCAGGATAGTGCCGCATTACTGCAACATAAGCCGCTGTTTCAAACCACTGTTTATCACACAGTAAAGAATGTTACGTCTTCTGAATCATTTCTACGACTGTCACTAGTATTATGTATATAGATTGAACCAGTCTCTCGCAAGCACAAGCTAAACCATGGACAAAAGTACAGGGTTTGATTTTCCAGTAACTGAATCTGATGGTGGCAGGAAAAATAGAAGAAAACGTCTGTTCAAGCTACAAAACCTAATAATAAAGAACCGTCCATAAAATGTAATCGTGGAATTCAAGATTATTCATCGAAGTCAATAAAGCGGGAAAGTAAGGAATGCAGAGTACTAGATCTTGCATATGAAGACATTAATGATTTCCATAATAAAGTAAAACATATAAATAAAGTGGACTAAGACAAATTCCTGCTTAAATACATGACAATTAATTATTCTCCAAAACGAAGGAAAGTGAAGGAGGAAAATTCTAAAAGAAAACAATCTGTGAGTGCTAAATATAGCATCAGGAAGAAAAATAGAGATCTTTTAGCAATCAGTGCTGCAAGTTTTCAGGGAATAGCAGGCATTTAATTTAAAAGGTGAGTTAATTAATAACACTGAACAACACTTACAACATATTTTTCCGGGACGCGTTTCGAAGGTAACTTTCTTCCATTATCAACCATTGTCCGGTTGATAATGGAGGAAAGTTACCTTCGAAACGCGTCCCGGAAAAATATGTTGTAAGTGTTGTTCAGTGTTATTAATTAACTCACCTTTTAAATTAAATTAATTACAACACTGTTTTCAAACTTCTATGAAAGGAAAATAGCAGGCATGTCTAAGGATAGACTGTCCCTCCTTGCAAGAAAATTTAACTCACCTAAAGAAAATCGAGGGGGGATAGAACTGGTGCAAAGGACAAGGAGCTTATCATTGTTGTAAAAATGATTTAAGAGCTACAGCTGCAGAGAAAGCCACTACACTAGACGAAAATCTTCAAGGAATTACCTACCACCAGAATTAAATATTAAAAAAATGTGGAAAATGTTTTGCAAAAAAAAGAAGAGTACAAACTACCCACATGCTCTCTAACCAAATACAAGCTTATTTTTTATAAGTGTTTTAATCTCTCATTCAAGACACCACACACTGATACATGCCCCACGTGCAAGATGGGACTAATTTCCATAAAGCAACAGACAGATTTGGAGAAGAAACATGAATATAGGACAAACTACAGGCTGCATAAACTTCGTGCAAAGAAGTTTTATATTATAATGAAAGAAGACAATCCTGATGTAATCAAAATCTGTTTCGATATGCACTAAAATCAGCCACTACTTAAATTATCAATAGGTGAAGTGTATTATTCCCGGCAAGTTTGGTTCTATAATCTTTGCATTATGGTTCACTCTAAAACACAAATGAAAGAGAAAGTACATTTCTACACCTGGCTGGAAACAGTCGTCTGAGGGATGTAATCAAATGGCATCTGCTTTGTTGAATTTTCTGTTAGACCTAGAAAAAAAATTAAGTGTCCTTCCATTATTCATCTTTTCTCAGATTCATGTCCAGGTCAAAATAAGAACAGTGTAGTAATGACCACACTCATTGCCTTTTTGGAAAGAAGTACAAAATTTACACCTATACGTCACTTCTTTCCCATACGAGGACAGTTACATGGCTCCTGATCGTGTATTTGGTAGGGTTGAGAAGGAGTACAGAAGAAAGGAAGATATTTTGTCACCCAATGAATACTGCCAAATTCTGCAATCTCATGGAGTTACCAAAGTTGTCAACAGGGACTGGCAAATAAAAACACTGAAGGAGACTCCTCTGAAGATTGTGAAAGCAAAGCTGCAAATTAACATAGGAGTGTAACGTGTCATATCGTACAAAAAGTCTTCTACAAACACATGTAATGTTTCTGTAACTGTGCAGAACACTTATACTGCATCGCTTGTGGAGGTTTCTATTCTCAAAACTGGAATTAAAACATGCCACAAAGAAATGCTGAGGTCCTCAAATCTACAGAAGATGAACATAGTGTCCAGTGAGAGGAAGATATAAAAAAACTCATGCACATTTTTGAAATTCCAGAAGAAGCAAAAAGATTTTATAAAGATGTTCTTAGCGACTGTTAAGATATCAAAATAAGCATACACATTATTACGTACTAGTTTATCACTTTGTATTCTTAAGTTTTTGTATTTATTAATTTAATAATTTTGTAACTTTTTATAAATGTCTATTATTTCATTAATGAAACAATGGGCCCACGTAAAATAATCGGTGTGATGGCACACGTGGATGATGACGGGGTATCATTTGACTGTGGTTGCATGGATTTTGCTTCTTTTCTTATAAAAAAAAAAGCACTACAATATAAATTGTAAAAAAAAAAAATTTTTTTTACAATTCAAAACGTCTCAAATATGTATTTTTAATTGGTGACACACAGTATAACAAGAATATAGCAGAAAAAAAAAGTTAAAACTAGTACAAATAGGAAAAAAAGCCTATGTGTCTTATAATACACACCAGGCATGAAAGGGTTAAATTTGTATGCTGCACATAAAAATAAATTATGAAGAAATGAAAATAAAATCAAAACAGTAATAAAAACAATAAAACTAGTAGCAAATCAATGTTTAGTTAAATTTGCTTGTTTCATAGTACATGTCCTCTATCCAGTTTTGAAAAAACAATTAAATTTACCGGGCCAATAGTATGAAAAATATGGTTATCCTCTAGGAGTTTCACTGTTGTCTGAAATTGTCCCAAGATGATGTTTAATAATGCCAAAAATGTAATTTAAATGTAATTTCTGTAAAAACATCATTTTGTTCTCTATCGAGTTTTGAAAAAACGCTCCTCAATTGTAGTTAGAAGGTTGATTAGGATTTATCATCATTTATGAAGAGTTACAATGGAATCAATTTCAGGTGGGTACTTTGGGTACATCTTACTGCAGACAGGATCATAATAGTGGAGGAGTTGCGATTTACGTTGATAATTCAATCAAATTTAAAGAAATAAATTGTAGTGACTTTACGGAAGAAATGGTATGCGAAATAGCCGCGATTGAACTTATCCTAAAGGAAAGAAATATTATAGTAGTTGGTGTATACAGATCCCCCTCAGCTAACAAAAATGATTTACTAAATAGCTTAGAGAAAATACTAGACACAATGCAGGTGGGCAAAATTAAAATAATTATGGGAGATGCAAATATTGATCTGCTAAGTAATAACACAGCAAAACATAACTTAATGGGAACAGTAGCTAGGCAGAACTTGAAAATTGGGATAAATGAACCCACTAGGGTGACAAAACAAACGAAGATATGCATTGATAATGTATTCATAAACCTACCTAAAAACAAATGGGAAGCAAAGGTAATAAAAGCTGGGATAGGAGACCACTATGGTCAAATTTTAAAAGTACAAATAAAACGAGATGCACAACAAAATATTTTTGAATACAAGAGGCAAATAAACAAACAAAACTTAGACAAACTTAAGGACGACTTCTGACGTGTAAGTTGGGATGATATATATAGGGCCAAGGACATCAATGAGAAATACAATATTTTTAACAATATATTGCAGTATGGTCTAAATGCTTGTGCACCTCTTAAAAAGATTAAAATAAAGTCAGTCACAAAACATCTTAAAGACGCAAAATGGATGACAAAAGGCATAAGAAAGTCATGGGAGAGAATGCGATTTCTAAACTCGATAAAAAGTCCACATATGGGTGAGGAATCATTAAAATATATAGAGAAATATAACACTTAGAAATGTAATAGAAAAAGCTAAAATGTTGTACAATAGGAAATTAGTGGTAAAAGCAGAAAATAAGACAAAAGTAATCTGGAAAATAGTAAATAATATTCATAAACAAGGGAAATGCAAATATGATGAAAGTATTGTTATTAAAAGTGGACAAACAGAAATTAAGAATCCAAATGAGATATGTAACTTGTTTAACAGCTACTACATTAATATAGTGAGTCATCTAAATACATCAAAATCAACAAGCAGTTCACCAAATTTAATAAAACCCTTGGGACAAATGCACTCTATGGGAATATTTCAAGTAACAGAAGAAAATATAATTCAGGAAATAAAAAAACTAAAAACAAAAAAATCCAGTGGCATGGATGAAATATCTAATGAAATTCTAAAGCACCTTAAATATGAGATGGCAAATGTCTTAACTCATATTGCAAATGCATCACTAAATCAAGGCAAATTTCCGGAGGTATTAAAAAATGTAATAGTGAGACCGTTACATAAACAAAAAGGAGATAAGATGAGTGTAGAAAATTATAGACCAATTACATTATGTTCTACCGTTTCCAAAATTATAGAAGGTGTGTATTTAAAGCAACTTCAAGCCTTTCTCAAACAATTAAATATATCAGAGTGGCAATTTGGCTTTCAAGAAAAAAAGCCTACAGTAAACGCAATTAATAAGGTAAATGATATTATAATAACAGCACTGAATAATCATGAAACGGTAATTGCCATATTTTTAGATCTGTCAAAAGCGTTTGATTGTGTAAATATAGATATGTTGTTAAATAAATTAGAAAATTATGGAGTTAGGGGATTAGCAAAGGATTGGATCAGCTCATATCTAAAAAAACAGAAATCAGTGTGTTGAAATAAACAACAAAAACAAAGACGGAACCATTGGTACAGTAAAATCAGGCTATGAAACTATTCAACATGGGGTTCCGCAAGGTTCGAAATTGGGTCCTTATTTATTTTATTTGTATGTGAATGACATATTTGAATTGATTCAAAGAAATGGTGCATTAGCCATTGGGCACGCAGACGACATGACTATAATAATTAAAGCCAAAACAATTACGGAGGTGGAAGAAAAAGCAAATTCACTGCTTAAAATAGTGCAAGAGTATTACTCCAGTTTAGATATGGTACTGAATATTAAAAAAACCTCTATAATCAATTTTGAATTAAAAAAGAACACAACCAGTAGTAATAAAATAGAAATAAACAGAGAAATTATATCGGAAACGGACCATAGTAATTTTCTAGGAGTGATTGTTTACAAACAACTAAACTGGAAATCATACATTAAACATATCTCTAAAAAAATAAATAAAGGTATATATATAATGAAACAGGCTAGAAACATAATGGATAAAGAAACTGTCAAGCAGATTTACTTCGCTTTCATTTATTCCCACATAAAATATGGAATTACTCTTTGGGGAAATATCACGGAAACAGACATGAAAAAGGTATTCACATTGCAAAAAAAGACTCTCAGAATAATGGAGAAAGTGGATAAGCGGCATTCATGTAGACAAATTTTCAAAAACCATAAGATATTAACTGTTCCCTGCATATATATATGAAAGCATAAAAAACATTATATTGGACAAAGAGGAGCAAAAAAATAACAATGTTCATAAGTATGGACTAAGAAATAATAATGAATATTTTAGAGCTACATTAAGGGGTACTTTAAATAATCGAGATGTAAGAAGTATGGGGAAACAATTATTTAATAAGCTACCTAAAGAAATACAAATCATTGAAAATATCAAATGTACATTAAAAATGATAAAAGAATATTTAATAGAAAATGCTTTTTATAGTCTAGAAGAATATAAATCAATTAAGGCAAAGAAAATCAAGTTGTAAATATATATGTAAATATAAAGATGTATGTATACTTTCTGACGTGTCCTTTAATGCATGAACTTAAAGGATGAATAAAATGAGTTATGAGACCATCTTATATGTGAGGCCTTATAACATTCAGGCCAATATAGTTGTTTATGAAAACTCTCTACAAAATACTTTAACATACTGATAATTATCATACCATTCATAAAATGTTCCCAAAAATTACTATCAAGTTTAAAACAAAGGGAGAAACCTTACTATCCTGCATTTTTACATTTTAAGTAACAAAAACATACAGATGATACATTTAAATTAATTGCACATTACTGGTAAACAATAAAGATACCATTATGGCCATTCATTCATATTTAAATTTTTGGCAAGTGCATGGTTTGAGTTAAATTTGCAAGATGCTTAGCTCAAGAGTGATATGCTTTTTCATTTTTCTTTCTTATTTTTAAGAATAATCAATATAAAAGTAGCTGTATCTATGTGAGTAACTCACAACTGAGGACTCGTCCCACCAGGCTATATCCGCTGTCTGGATGTTTAGCAGAAAACATATAGAAGAACCCAATTCCTCTTGCAAGTATTTTTCAAATATATTTGTTTGTATGTGTTTCTTTTGATGCCAATTCTGTGGTGGTTTCCAGAATAGCTTTTCTTTAGCAGTCAAAGGTTTTGCAGTCAACCATCGTTGCAGGAGTTTCATTAGACAACCAACAGCACGAAGATGAAGTGGAAGCTGGCAAAAAACCTGCAAAGAAAAGCAACAATGGAAATCCAATTATATTGTGCAACATGCGGCAACTAATTTTATACAGTCTCGCTAATCTAAGGCGATGAGGAATGAGGGTACCTTGGACTTCGGATAATTCAGACTGTCACCACAATGGAAATCTTTACAACGTAATAAAAACAACCAACACTGACTTTACATGGCTTTATTTTTAACTTCCACTTACAATTAGTACTTTGTAATATTTCCCTTAACCTTTATCACTTTCCTGAGCTTCCTAAACATCCAGTCTGCTAGACTTTCAAAATAGTTTTTGTCCATTTCCACACATATTTCTAACACCTCCTGCAGCTCCTTAACATTTGTTGGTAAGCAGCCCTTCTATTTTACCCTTCATTTGATCCGAAGCATTTTCTATTGGATTTAGGTTAGGAGAGTTAGGTATATTATTTCTTTCAGGAACTTCTGAACCACCTTTGTTCTATAGGCAGGGGCACCATTATGCATAATTAAGTACCGACACTGAACAATTGACTAAAATGTGACCAAATGCTATTTGCAACACTTCTAAATAGTTACTTCCCTTCATTTTGATAGGGAGAAAGTACAAGCCACCTCTAGCATAATTACTAGGGCCAGGCATTTAATGACCTATAATTTGGTAAAAAATGCATTTATGACCTAAAAATCACAAAAAAATGACCCAAAAAGATGACCCCAAAAATGTTAAAGTTACCAAAAAATAAAGAACTGCCAATAAAAATTCTATTTTTTATTATTATTACATTAAGCACTCACTTTGTTACTAAGTTACATAAAATATAACATAAAATCAAAATATTAAAAGAAAATTATAAATGTACATGTTAGAGCATCTTTTATTGAAGAAATTCCATTTCAGTGAACTTTTATAACAATTTTGAGTTGCAGTTAACAATCACAAATTGGAGGAGATTCTCAAGAAAAAATTACTATTGTCTGCTAGTACTGACTTATAAATGGAGAAGCTCCTCTCTACTTCAACGGGAACAATTGGAGCATACTGAAAGCAAGCAATATCTCCTGAATTCAACTCACAGTCAGCAAGAGAAAACTTTTCACTAGACAAAGCACTGCCAATTGAACACAATGTTTTGTACCCCTTGTTCTTGTCTATACACTTCTTTATTTTCATTGCCACTGCATCACCCACTTTACCGTATGCACGGCTCAAGTCATCCACTATTTGTAGCTGTTCCATTAATATCACTTGGCATTTTTCCAGAGAAGTTATTGCATCAGGAAGGAATCCAAAATTGGTGTTTATGTAAGAAAGTTTACCTGCAATTTCTTTATCAGCCAGCAGTTCTTGCACCTTTTTGATTGACAAAGACTCAGCATCATCAAAAGAATCAACTACTTTCTTCACAACGTCAAAATTCTTGCAATAACTACAAGCCTCGAGCCATGTTCCCCATCTAGTCAAAACAGGTGAAAAGGGCAGCTGAATTTCTGGAGCTTCTGCTTTGAATGCTACAACTCGAGAGGGGGCTTTCAAGAATACTTTCTTGATGCATCCAATTAGTTTATCCACTTCAGGAAAATTTGCACGTACTTCTTCCGCGACCCGGTGTAATGCGTGCGCTAAACATGCCACATGTATCATTTTTGGGTAGGTTGCACTTAAAGAAGCAGCAGCTTTCATCATGTAGGGTGCTGCGTCTGTTATAAAAAGCAATACATTGGAATTTTGAATCCCATTAGACCGAAGTAAAGCTGATGGTTGAATAGTTCACTTTGTCCAGCAGCCCACAATGTAATAGAAATTGTTCTCCGGGGCTGTGTCCTCCTAGAACTCCAACAATAACATTCACTACATAACAGCCTACAGAGTCTGTTGTCTCGTCGATTGATAGAATATATTCTTTTCTCCGATCCTTTTTCTTATTTGTTGCAAAGTTTTGTTGTAGCACCAATCCACGTAGGTTCTTCTCAATGTTCTGGGATCAGGAATTAAGTTTCCTGTCCCCTCTTCTAAGAAAGCGTGCAGCTTAGGATGATTCAACTTGTGAAGTGGAATATCGGCAGATAAAAATGTTTCATATAATTTCTCACAAAATGGCAAAAATGTTGAACGAATTTCACCCAGAAGCATCTGCTGTAAGCTTACACTGGATTTATTTTCAAGTCATTGCAGGCCACGTTTATGGTTCTCCCATGACATATGTTGTTCTACTGTAAACGTTTTGTCAGCAGCCACTCTCACATCACCTTGCAGAATAATATATGACCGTCCGTGGAAAAAATATTTTCTCCATATTTTTAAACAAATGCCTTCAATTTAACACTGTTACTTCCCTTCACTTTAGGCATTTTGCTCTTATGGTGCTCATACAGGTGCTAAGAACAACTGATCACCTCACTTAACAGCACAACAATGCCGTTTTACCTAGATATAGGAATTTCCTTGGAAGTGTGGACAAGTCCATTAACCACATTCCTTGAAAAATAGGGGTAGGAGGCAGCATAAGCTCTAAAAAATTGAATTTCCTAGAAGTGGGCCAGTTCATAATGCACATTCCTTGAAAAATAGGAGTAGCAGTTAGCATAGCATTTACTTAAATCCAAGAAATTGTATTGACAAGGAAAAATATTAAATTTTAATTTTAAAAAATTAATTGAATACAAATAATCTCACAACCTTCCGCAAGAGTGTTAAAAATGCTCAAAATGATCTAAAAATTGCCAAAAAATGACTTATCTGTAAAAAAAGTAAGAAAATGCACAAAAATGCCCAAACAAATTGCTTTTATTTAACTGGTTAGTTAATGCCATGCCTTTCCATATATGCAAGCAATGATTCAATCTTCATAAGGAAAAGATGCAAAATCATTAATTGCCTTGCCCTAATAATTACCGTTAAAAGCACCCCATACCATCACACTTTCTGGAAGTTCAAAAGTTTTGACGGTAAACTGGATCACACCATGGAACATTGGACTTGTACTAGCCATTCTTACAGACTCTTATTCCTGTATCTTCTTCATGTTAGTTGAGATAAACATTTACAGGGATTATCTTACTTTTCATTTCCTTGTCGGTACAAGGAAAATATGGGAATACAATAGGCTTTGAGCAATAGTCAGATGTTTTAAAGCCTTCAAATTCTGTTATCTTTGCACGTCTAACATAAAAGAAAATTAACAATGATGTTCCATTTGACGAAAGTTTAAGTTTTACAAAATTCCCATAAATAACAAAGAATATCTGAAATGGTTCACTCTATAAAAAATTTATTTGGACATAAACTGTGTTTTCGCAAGAACTACATTTTTTTGTATAGTAAGATTTGCTCTATCTCTTACAGTTATCAGTTATACAAAAGTCATTTAGAGTAAACAGGAGTACATAAGCTATAGCCAGGAAATTCAAAATATACATTTCATTTGCACATAAGGGGTAAGAGAGGTAGAATCAGAACTGAAAAATTTAATGTTCAGCTGGGATCTGAACCACTCTCTCCACTTAGCAGATGGGTGCTCTAACCATTAAGCTACTGTGACAACCTGTAAAAGGCAGTTTAGAGTGGTGCAATTTTCTTCAAAATCTTCATGTCGTATCCTTGAAAGAAATTAAACTTAAATGCCAACTTTGGTTTTTAACCAACTTTTCGTTTTTGAGTTATGCTGCCCACCGACTGACATGCTGACACACATATTGTATTCAACTCAACAATTTCATGTGAAGGTTTCACTGGAAATATATGTTTTGAGGTCCCCTGAATCCAAAAAAGCATTTTTAGCTTGCACCTAATTTAAATATACTGAAAATGTACAGTTTGTACTTACAGGATTACTATTCAGAAGTTTATCTCAGGCTTTGTAACCCATACAAGGATGCTAAAACTGTAAAATGTGAAGTCATATATCACTTTTGCAAGTCATATTTTAGACATCAATTTAACTGTTCTTTGGGTAGGCCTAAGCTAGATGTGTGTAGAAGACGTCAGAGACTGGAAGCTGCACTCAAATAAGGGTGATAAGTGGGACAATACAAAAGGACTAAAATTTGCACAAAGAGCTAAAGTTTATTAGTCAGAACTTGAAGCTGAAAAATATGCAAAATTAGGTAAATGTATGGATAGGCTGAGTTTTGACACACCTAAAAGTAATGTATTTTACTCCAGGCAATTGTGGCTATGTTTTTTTGGTATTCATTCTAGTAAGAACAGTAACAGTGCAATGTATGCATGATCTGGGAGTACTCTAACAGGGTTATAGTGGAGTACAGTAGAAGCCCAAAATAGTTCAGTCTGAAATACTGTGGATTCAGATTTAAGGGGGGGCAGGGGGGGGGGAGAATTATGTCCTCCAAAAAATCTCGCTTTTATTTATTTTTTCTTTTTGAAAGTTGATTTTAAAATTTTCTTTAAAGAGCAGTACTGGAATATACTTTTCGCAATCTCTAGCATGGGCCTCAGCTACTGCATTCCTAGCACTGACCTTGGCCATTGCACTGCTAAGAACTTCCTGAAGTAACAAGATATGCACATGGAAGAAGATATTCTGCATGTTAATGAAGTGATAAGTACCATAAACTACATGATTCTGTGCAAGGAGGAACAAAAACTTAAGCAGTATTTGACTGATGAAAGTAAGTAATATTACTTTCAGCTTAAATCACAAAATGCCAGTACCAACAAACTAGTCTGAATGATTATCTTTGATATAAATAATTTAGTATGCAACGGCTAACAATCATATGTGGAAGTGTTAAAATCTACATGTTTTAAAGAAGTAGAACTGGAACTTAAAAATTCAATGCCACAACTGGGATTTGAACTACAGACGGTAAGCGGAAGGTCTGTGGTTCAAATTCCAGTTGTGGCATTGAATTTTTAAGTTCCAGTTCTACCTCTCAAACAGCTTGTGTGTTTAAAAACACCAACAGTAAGTTTGTTGGCATAAATAAATAATAATCTACATGTTTATTCAATTTGAGATAATTTAATATGGCTCTACAGCTACTTGCTTATAAAAACAATATGGTTTAACCTAATGAAGTGATTTGTAACTGAAAATGTGTATGTATATCCTCTTCCCCTTAATAATTTCCATGTGTTATATTTCAGTTTGGAAGAATATTTTTGTTCTTCCTGTAAAATAAGTTTGATGAACTCGGGTCCATTTGAAATACCCAATTTTAAAAAACCCCAAGTGAAACTGTGACATCACTATTCGCAAATACACAACCACAGCAAATTGAGTTTGTCAACAAATGTACAAACAAACCATAGGAAATAATCTTGTTTATTCTTACTTTGGCTTCAGGGTCTTCATCTGGAGTTTCAAAAAACAATCTTGCACAGCATGAATTTGGTGATTCAGGTTTCACTGGAAAAGAGAAGAAAAAAGTTAGGGGTAGTAATATAGTGCTGAACCCTCATGTTCCAAAAGGAAACTTTTTTCCAGATTGCAGGTCTGTACTATTTTCTTGGAATTGAAGTATTTTCACACTCTGATGAGAATTCAGTTTTAAAGCTAATCAGTAAAATAATACTCATGCAATGTGTATCAATAGTATATCGTACAATATAAAATTTACATTGAATGCACTTAAAACACACATTTACATGCAAACTACCACAAAATAGTAACTAAAGAACTGGCCGCAGGTTGAAGGTGACTGAAAACTCCTGCAGAAACTTCCGAGCAGCACAGCTTAATTTCCTCCCATCAACTGTAGAATCTCTAATTGCCTTTTTTAGTATACAGTCTGATTTTTAAATGAAGATACATGACAGATATCAAGCAAGGGGAATAAAGGGCAAAAGGGAAGGCCATTGCTATGGAAATGTAAACAAAAGTTGCCACATTGGTTACAGTGATAAATCATATGCTTCTCAGGTCTGTTACCACTGGTTGTTTTCGAGAAACCAAGCACTCGATAACTTACTTTGAGTTTCCTTCACCCTGCTTAATGCATCATACAGTTTCAGGTGTGCAATGGACTTCAATATTACAAAGAAATTTTATTATATGTACACTAAGTTCCTTGACATGGTGAAAATGAAAACAATTATTGTACATTTATAAAGATTAATCACTACTGAAATTCTTCTCAATGTCACTGCAGTTTATGCAAAAGTAGTTTGCGCCATCAAGCTAAGTTACAGTGGGCTGCAAATGTTACATCAGCGATGTCCAACCCTGTCTCTTTGGAGGCGCTTAAGTAGTAGCTACTTCCCCACCTCTGTCCTTTAGCTAGAGGGTGAATCAGCTAGTACCTGTGACGTGTAGAATCACAACTAGAAGCCAGTATCCAGTAACAGATGCAAACAAGCAATTCCATGGCAGTTTCTAAGCCATACTTTAAATTTTCTGGAAATGTCCTTCATTCTAGATGACTTTTGCATAAATGGTAAACAATAAGAGACAGGCAAAAGCTTACTAAATAAAAAATGTGGATCTCTTTAAAACATACAATTTATGTCAAATATTTCATTTACAAGACATGTCATAAGAATACAAGCCCTAGTAATTAGTGGTCAGGAATGATCCAATTAAATTATAAATTCAAATAGTATGCATTTTGTTGTAGCCCTGAGATTAGGAACTTGACCATGATGAAAGGTAGACAGATAAGCTGACCTACATAGTGTGTTATAGCAATAATTTAGAATGTTTACTCAAAATTGTAATCTTAAATTACAATAGAACATAACAGAATTTATGCTTTTTCATGTTTGTTTAACACTTTAAACTGCCGAAAGCCTTACATGTGTTTCCTTTACCATAAAGTCATAAAAATGCCTACATTCCTATGAACTTTACGAGAAAACCATAAAAGCTGGAAGATATGAATGGGCATCTCAATAAAGTGAAATTTTTTCATTTCTTCAAGAAATTTAGTTGGAAAATGTTAGCAACATTTAATCCATGTCAATTGTTCACTCATTTTATGCCATTGTTGTTATAGAGATGTGGTTGGCAGCTCAATGTACAACTGCAAGATTGTTTTATAATAATAGTCCTATTGCTGCAAAGAGAGCATTCCAACATCACTACAATCTTGGACATGATGCTGTGCCATCAGCATATGCCATCAACACATGTGGGAAATTTTGAAGAAACAGCTTCAGCTTAAAAGAAGCTACCAGGAAAACAGAGAACCATTAGAACACAAGCAAACATTGAGACTATAAGAACTGCTATTACTTGGAGACCTGAGTGTACTTTGCAATGGCTTTCAGTGATTACTGAATTATCTCATGCCAGTGTTCACAAAAAATTGAGAAAGGAGTGGTACTTTCATTCATGTAAGTTGCAGATTGTCCATGAATTTGGACAGAAATAGTTGGATTGAATTATGTGACTAGTTTTCATCCAAAGTTAACAAAGATATACAATTTCTAAGCAAACTATGGATGTCCAACGAAGCTCATTTACACCTCAGCAGTTTTGTAAACAAAATTGTCACTACTGCACCCAGAAAATCCTCGGCAAGTACACAAGAGACCTTTACTCAGTCAAAAGGTAACTGTGGTGTGCAATCTTTTCAAGAAGCATTATTGCCCCCCTTTTTTCTCCCAAAAAAAGGTGAGGAAGGGCGTGGCTTCTAGTTGATATGTCCATATGCTTGAAACTTTTCTCACCCTGGAACTTGCAAGATTTACCCTGGAGGATCCAGCATGCTCCAGCAAGATGGTGCTACAGTAGACACAGCCAGAATATTTTTGGCAGCTTTGGGTCAACTCTTCAGGAATTACTTAAATTCTGTTGAGACAGAATATTAGACCCCAATAGAAAATCGTTCATATAAATGTTTGTTAAAAGTGTATAAATATTAGAATTGTTTGTGTTCCATAATAAAAACTATTTGCGCGGATGAATACACCGGATGAAGACAAAATGGCGGTGTGTCGTGTTAAAGCGACGCCAAGAAACGATTCAGTAGCGTCTATATGTTCAAGGTGATAAGACGTGTTTTGGTAGCGTGTGAACATGGAACTTTCACCAAACTTTCTTCCAGCATAAATTCTACTAAATCAAAAAAGTGTGAAGGTTTTTGAGTATTTAATGTGGTGCTGAGAGTGTAAAATATCGAAGTGTTAATAAATAAATACATTGTGATAAAGAAACATTGATATATGCATTCCATCTGTTACCACGACCTTGTAGATAGAAAACGAGTCTCATAGCACAGCCAATTCCCTGTATTAATCATTTAAAAACTGCACCACTGTATATCGATTGAGGTGTTGAGTAAGTAGGTGAAGTGGACTACTTGGTGTACACTCCAGAAGTGAGATGAGTGACATAAGAAGCTATGGCAGTGGAGCTGGCAATGTACAGGACAAGGATTAGACTCTTTATGCAGGCAAAATTTTAAAAAGGGACCCCTGGTGGCAGTATGGAGATTAAGCTATGTTCTAGTAGTGAGTGTCATTACGATACTTTCAATGATAGGAGTGGAATTAAACCTGGGACCTGGGAGCATCCAGGCACGTTGGAAAAGCTCACCGACAAAATAGGATCTATGGATGGAATGGAGCAACGGATAAGTGATAAGTGGCCAGGGAAATAAAAGAGGATGTGAGAGAAGAAATCAAAGACATAAGGAGACGAAAGTTTAACTTGCTCTTTATAGGAATACACAAAGGAATATGCAACAGACAACATATGGTAAAGACTCTGATGGTATTGTGCAAGAACACCTGTTGTGTGAGAGTGTGGGAAGAAGTAGTCTTTTGGGAAATAGCACAAGGGAAGGGGTTAAGGCAAGGTTGTAAATTAAGTCCTATACTTAACCCCTCCGAAGGAGTGTCGCCTTGTCGTGGCGGAGGGGCTCAGTACCCGAACCAGACGGCCTACTTAGTGTCTTTTGACCACTGGTAGGCAAGAGGTGAGGGGAAGCTAAGAACATTCCAAACGGGTAGATGAGGCTCGGTAGTCTTGGTCGACAACTCATCTAGGAGAAGAGGACTCCGAAATCAAACTCCCCCAGGGGCTCCTACTATGGTAGGTACGGGTTTGGCGTATCCGGGGCCCGAGCCTTACTCTCGATTGGGTTCCTCCAAGAGGTGAGAGGGCATATGCCAAACGCCCAATTAACTTTGGTCCACTTTTGTGTTTGACCTCCCACCTGATACCTCCCTGTACACAGTCTGATGGATAACCTACGCGCGGGTCGTCGGAGGATGGGGTGACGCAAGGGGTAACTAGGTAATCGCGTAAGTCCCAGCCCCTGGTTATCATGTAGAATCTGTGTGCGTATCCGCTGATAAAGGTCAGTCCCGGGGAGGGGCCATTGCATGAGCTGATGCACTCCTGAAGGCGATTGGGTCCCTCTGTCTATGCATTGGGAGGTGAGATCCTAGGGTGAGCAAGGTCCAGGCCAGGACTCTCACCTAAGCCGGGGTGGCGCCCAGGATGTGAGCATGCCATCGGAGACATTTGCAATGGTGGAGGATATCATCGCCATGAGTTCTTTTAAAACTCAAAAAACAAAACATGCCAAAGTCAGTGAAAAGGAAGTAGCAGAGTTGAGTGGTCCTCGCTACTTAGTGATATCAAGAACAGAGGAAGGTAAAACATTCAGATCGGTGAATCCTTTCGTGATACAGAAGGGTCTCGATAAGATAGCTGGCCCAGTGAAGAACTGCACAAGATCGCGAAACGGCACGCTGCTTGTTGAATCTATTTCAGCAGCACAGGCAGCCACTATTGTAAAAGCCAACATGTTAGCCAGCTATCCGGTACGTGTAGAGATGCACAAAACGTTGACCTCCTCTCGCGGCGTTGTGAACACACGCACATTGGACGATATGTCCAATGATGAAATTAAGGAGAACCTCGCAGATCAAGGTGTAATATCTGTTTATCGGGTTCAGAGAAAAGATGGAGGCGAATATCTGCCTACCCGTACCCTTTTCCTTACCTTTAATCGGGTGGATCTCCCGCAAAGGATAAAGGCTGGGTACGAGGCCATTAAAGTAAGACCTTACATTCCGAGCCCGCTTAGATGTTACAAATGCCAGCGCTTTGGTCATACAAGTGACACGTGCAGTGGTAGTGCTACCTGCGTAAACTGTGGAGGCATCGCCCATGACGATGACTGTACCTCACCTCCCAGTTGTATTAACTGCAGGGGAGAACATCCAGCAAACTCCCGAGAATGTCCGCGCTATATGGAGGAAAGAGCTATCCAGGAGATCCGGGTTAGAGAGAAGGTGTCCTTCTCAGAAGCCCGAAAGCTCTTACGTTTGCGCCAGCCCACTATCCCGAACTCCGGTACCTATAGCTCGGTTGCAGCTAAAGCAGTACCATGTCGGGAAATCGCAACTCAAACTAGCGATATAAATGGGGCAACAATCTCAGACAAAATTCTTGTAGCTAGGTCACATCCAAAGCCTCAGACATCACCTAAGTCCACCAGAGCATCTACAAGCACCGCAGTTCAATCCAGCAGACCAGGAAGGTCACCAACAAAGAAGCCGACCTCCACAAGTAGACCGATTGTATACGATGCTTCACCGATCAAGTTTAAGACCGAGTATAAAAGATCCGATTTCCTCAAGGCAAGCAAGGTTTCTCCCAAGCCATCAAAAGGAAAGAAAAAGCCATCTCCTAGGAGATCCTCTTCAGAGGGATCCTCTGGTATGGCTACAGACCGGCGAATGTCATCTTCGCCGGTCTCCATGTCAAATCGGTTCGAAGCTCTCGAACCGAAATTCTCTATGGGAACACGGACGTCCTCGACAGAGGACATGGAACTAGAATCTGTCCACACTGGGAGACCCCCAGTGGAAAAGAGGCGCGAAAAAGCGTCCGATAAAAATGTAAGCCCTAGAGAGAAGAAAAGGGCGAAATTAATTCGACAACCGCCTATTCCAAAGTAATGAAGAGTTACCTTGGATCTATCTGTCCCATACACAATGCAATATGGCTATCCTACAATGGAACATACGTGGAATTCGAACTCAACGGCCAGAACTTGAGCTTTTGCTCAAAGAATACGAACCTCTGGTTGCATGTTTGCAAGAGACTAAGCTGCGTCCTCATGACGCTTTCCATCTAAGGCGCTACACCCCAATACGGTGTGATGTTACACCAGAAGAGGGAGTACCGGCACCTGGCGGCGCTATGATGCTTGTTAGAGATGACGTGTATATGCAAACTCTACCATTGCACTCTGATATACAATCAGTTGCTGTATGGATTAAACTGCCAAACATACATTTCACCATCTGTAATGTTTATTTGCCTCTGTCCCATGACTTCTCGCACATTGATTTAGAAGATCTAGTTTCCCAGTTGCCAACACCGTTTCTGTTGGTGGGAGACTTCAATGCGCACCACCCACTTTGGGGTTCAAGTCGCGCTTGTGCGAGAGGTACACTCATTTCCGATTTCTTGGCGAGTCACAACCTAGCTCTCCTCAACACTGGAGAGCCTACATTCATTTCTGACTCTCATAACAGCTTCTCACACCTTGACCTTGCAGTTTGTTCACCTCAGTTGGCAGTCTCGTTACAATGGAATGTCATCTCTGATTTACACTCTAGTGACCACTTCCCATGTCTTATTAGTCTCTTGACGCAACATACGTATTCCACACGTATGCCCAGATGGCGTTTGGACCATGCCAACTGGAACCTCTAAACCCAGTTGGCTGCCTTTACGTACAACGAGCACGACTCAGTGAATAATTTGGCGCAGCATCTCACGGAGACGATTCTCTCTGCTGCTGAACAATCGATTCCGCGGTCGACTACACACCCCCGTCGATTTCCCTTCCCCTGGTGGACGGAAGAATGTCGGAATGCCATTCGTGCTCGAAGGCGTGCACTTAGGGTTCTCCAACGTCACCCTACTTTGGAAAACCTGATCGAATACAAGAAAATGCGCGCCAGGTCCAGACAAGTCATTAAGGATAGCAAAAAGTCATCATGGAGCAAATTTGTAGCTTCATTTAACCGACACACACCTTCCTCGGTTGTGTGGGATAGATTAAGGCGTGTTGCAGCTAAAACGACCCAAATACCAATAGCGGGACTAAAAACAGCCACAGGAGCTGTTGTTCATTCATTTGAAGTGGCCAATACCTTTGGCAGTGCTTTCGCACAAGTGTCTAGCTCAGAAAACTACTCCCCTGAGTTCCTTCCATTTAAAACTCGGGTGGAATCTCAAGGCTTCACGTTTCGTTCTAGAAACGTAGAAGATTACAATCGCCTTTTCACCATGGCGCAGCTGGAGCATTCCCTGAAATCTTCGCGATGTTCAGCACCAGGACCGGACGGTATTCATGTACAAATGTTACAACAGCTCTCTCCTGAAGGTAAGGCATTCCTGCTCGAGGTCTATAATCGTGTTTGGGTTGACAGTATACTCCCAGAAAATTGGCGGGAGGCCACCGTTATTCCCATCTTGAAGGCTGGGAAGGACCGTCATCTTCCCTCCAGCTATCGTCCTATTTCCCTCACCAGTTGCGTTTGCAAGGTGATGGAACGCATGATCAATGGACGATTGGTATGGTGGTTAGAAAGTCGTAACCTACTGACTAACATCCAGTGTGGTTTTCGACGACGCCGTTCAACTGTTGACCATCTTGTGTCAATATCGACACAGATAATGGACGGCTTTATGAAGAACTGTCAAACCGTTGGCATATTTTTCGATCTTGAGAAGGCTTATGATACGTGCTGGCGAGCAGGGATTCTACGTTCCCTGTATGCCTGGAACATGCGTGGACGCCTACCACTTTTCATTCAGGAGTTTATGAAGGACCGCTTTTTCCGAGTAAGGGTCGGCTCAGTTTTTTCTAATTCTTTTGTTCAGGAGGAGGGAGTACCTCAGAGTTCGGTGCTAAGTGTCACGCTCTTTGCTATAGCAATTAACTCCATCTGGAAATGTGTTCCACCTGGAGTTTCGTCATGCCTATTCGTAGACGACTTCGCTGTCTATTGCACTTCTCAGCGCACTGCGTTCTTACAACGGCACCTGCAGCAATGTTTGGACAAGCTTAGAGAATGGAGCGTGAAAAACGGCTTCCGTTTCTCAACTGAGAAGTCAATCTGCGTTAATTTCTGGCGCCGTAGGAGACGATTACCACCTTCGCTCCGATTTGGTCCAGATTCACTTCCCTTCGCAGAAGAGACGCGCTTCCTGGGTTTGATCTTGGACAGGAAGCTTAGTTGGTCGTCGCATATTGCACAGCTAAGAGCGAGATGTGACCGTTCCCTAAATATTATGCGAGTACTGAATGGCAAATCGTGGGGAGCGGATCGGACAATTTTGTTGCGAATATATCGCGCATTGGTCCGATCCAAGCTAGACTATGGGTGTATTGTTTATTCGTCAGCACGACCATCTGTGCTGAGAAGATTAGACGTGGTCCATAATAGGGGCATCCGCATTGCAACAGGAGCTTTTCCAACAAGCCCAGTGGTGAGCCTTTATGCCGAGTCCGCAGAACCTCCTCTGCAATATCGGCGTGAGATTCTCTTGGCAAATTATGGTTGTACGCTTAGATGTATGCCTAAGCACCCAACGTTCGCTTCTTTTTTCACCACCACGCTAAGAGAACGATATAGGAATAGCACCATTAATCCTAAGCCTGCGGGGTTCCGTTTCCAAGAGCTCCTAGTGAAGCTTGGAGTGGAACTGCCTGTGATGTTCGCCAAGGGCGAGAGACTTTACCCCCCTTGGCTATCTGGTACGCCCCATGTAGATCTTGGGATGACCGTACACCAGAAGTCCACGATGCCTATTTCAAGTATCCGCACGTGTTTCTTAGAATTTTTGTCAGGCTACACTGACCGTCGATATATTTACACCGATGGGTCAAAGGGCTCCAACGGTGTTGGATGTGCTTATGTTTATGGAACCGAACCATATACATTCGGTTTTCCAAATAGCACCTCCATTTTTACTGCAGAGCTTTATGCAATTTATCGAGCCGTTTTGTATGTTCGCCGTCGTAAATTAGGTGACTGCCTGATTTTGAGCGATTCCCTTAGTGCACTGCAGTGCCTTTGTCAGTTGTACAACCCCCACCCTATTGTACAACGTATCCAGGATGCCCTCCATGTTTTACACGCTTCTGGCGTTGACGTGGTGTGTGCATGGATTCCTGGTCACGTAGGTTTGCCGGGGAATGAAATGGCAGATTTAGCAGCAAAGACGGCAACTACAGAACCCAGTATTACCATCTCACGTGTTACTTCGGAAGACTTTAGGCTTGAAGTGCGGAGAGCGGTGCTGTCGTCCTGGCACGACGAGTGGTCAGCTCTCCGCGGTAATAAGCTTAGAGAAGTGAAAGAACTTCCGATAAACTGGGTAACTTCCTGTCGCACATCTCGTCGCGAGGAGGTTAGTTTGGCTCGATTAAGAATAGGGCACTGCAATTTTTCGCATGGTTACCTATTTAAAAGGGACCCTGCGCCCCTATGTCCGCTGTGTGACAACCTATTGTCAGTTCGCCACGTGTTGCTAGAGTGTTGCTCTCTAGCGCACCTTCGGGATTCTCTGCAGCTGCCTGCCAGACTTGCAGAGGTCCTAGCGGACGACAAAACAGCGGTTGACAGAGTTTTTAATTTTTTAGCGGAGTGCAATATTAATTTGAGGATTTAAATTTTTTTTAATTATCGGTCTGCTTTTGGACATATTTATCACCTTGTTTCATATCTGGATATTGCCACTGATTTTTACCTTTGTAAACTTTTCTTGTTGCTAGTATTTTTATTTTTTGAGTGAAATTTATATCTGGCTATTGGCATGAATCTTTTAAGGGCGCTGATGACCTAGAAGTTGAGCGCCCTTAAACCAAATCAAATTCAAATTCAAATTCCTATACTTAACCTCCGAAACGCATTCTGGAAAATTATAATGTAAGTGTTGTTTAGGGTTATTAATTGACTCACCTTTTAAATTAAATTGATTATAACAACACTGTTTTCAAACTTCTATGAAAGGAAGATAAGTCCTATACTATTTATTTATCGACGACAATCTGTTAGGGGTAACCAAGAACAATAGTTGTATGCCTGCAATAAGTAATATCATGGTCCCTGGACTGCTTTTCGCTGATGATCCGATAGTAGGATTAATTACAGTAAATGATCTGAAGCAAGTGCTGCAGAAGGTAGATAAATACTGAAATTAATGGAAGTTAACTGTAAATCAGGAGAGAACACAAATAGTATTTAAGAAGGGAGCAAAACTGAGTAAATATGAACAGTGAAAAAAGAGTAATAAGGAGATACGAGAATGTATCTACTTAGGAGTAAGAATAGATGGGAGTGTGGATTGGGGAAAACAAAAGATATTAGCTCTGACAAAAGGGAAAGGAGCCATGTCAGCAATAAGAAGTTGTAAGTACAGAATACCAAATATTGGGGTCAAATGGCAGGAAAAATTTTTGGTGGAACCAAAAATGCTCTATGATATAGAAATATGGGGACTGAATGGGTGGAGACCAGAAACACAGTACATAGGATGTTTTGCAGGGAAGTATTGGGTCTTCCAAGTGCGGTGGCGAAAGAAGTAGCGCAGATGGAGATGGGAAGGGTGTCAAGGAAGGGTATGATTATAGAAAGAGCTCTTAAATTTTGGTATAGGACTTTGAATTTAGATTAAAATAATTTGTTATGGCAGTGTGTAGAGTACCAGGAAAAGAGTCTTAGGGAATCTGGTTAGACAAGTAGTATCCAAAAGAACCTGGAAGTAAATGGGATGTGGGATTACTGGAGGAGAGGGGGGAATAATCATAACAAATTCTGGAAAATAATAAGAAAGAGGTTTGAAGACATAGAAATCCAAAACCTGGAAAACTGGTGGTATAATGGGAAAACAATCTCTGGTATATTACATATCAATGAAGGAAACATGGGAAAGGGAAACATGTTGATAAGGTAAATAATGAACAAAGGGAGGCAATAGCATGGCTAAGAACTGGTGTTTGGAGGTTGAGATGACTAAGAAAGGGTATCCCTCAGAGTCAGTGTCCTATTTGCTGAGGGAACGAAGATCTGGAGCATACAAGGAACGAACTTATGGAGGAAAGAATTTCTGGGGCAGAAATGGGAGAAGGGGGATAGGAGAAAAGCATTTAGGAGGATTCTTAGAAAGGAGGTCAGGAACTTAGGCCAGTTTTTTAAGTAAAGTTAAGAAAAAATGGAACTGTGTGTACAAAGAGAGCAGATTTAGCAATATTTGGTATTAGCTATAATCTGTTAGATAGCTACAGAGAAGTTTAAAATGTGTGCATAAGTAATTATGTTGGGCAGATATGACAGTAAGAGCCTGGGCTGAATGTCATATTCAAGTATGAATTAACCCTTCCTGGGCGTAATTATTTTCCTAGTTTTCTCAAGTATTTTAAAACATGAATATTATTCAAAATAAGGCACATATGATACTATTTTGTGCACTAAATTGTTGAAAACGTATAACCAAGCACATAAATGTTCATTAAGTCATAACATTGCTTTTTATTAGAGGTATTTTCTTTTGAGGCTACAGTTATTTAAATGAAAAGTGGCATATGTACCAAAACAACTGAAACTTTGCCATATCTACAGGGCAGAGTGCATGATCAGTTCCTAGACATCTTATTGGGTGACACTGAAGTCCTTTTGTGTATGGTATGCTCCAAAGCAGTTAGTAGGATGTAAATAGGGTTTCATATCACATGTTTCACAAAAATATATTGTTTCTTTCCTAACACCTGCTGCTACATAGGTCACTGTTGCACGCACTTGCAGGACTTTCGTTTTCATCACTTTCCCACGCACTAAAGTCACTTTCATCTGTTTCATTGAGCACAGATTCTATACAAGCCCTTATTTCATCCTCCCCATACAGTCTCTTACGGGCCATGCTTCAAATCAAACCAAAACGAGCAAAATAATGAAACACAACACAGAAAATTACCAGCTCAGGACGTATTATTCTGTAGTGACTAACAAAACACAAACCTAAGCACAGACGCGCGCTTAAATTCATCTAATGACATCTGTTGACCATTTACATGAAGTAAAGGCCAGCTACGATAGCTTACGCGAACGTGTAAAAAGAATTTGTGCGAAGCTGACGCGTAACCATGTGTCGCGAATATATGGACATTTCGCCCGGGAAGGGTTAAATTGACACAAATTAACAAGCAAAACCAAAAAAATTGTAATTGCTTGGCCTCCCATATCTATGGGCAACTACTTTCTATGGGGATATCTGAAGAGCAGGATATATTCAACCCATCTACAAAACCTTGAAGAACTGAAGGAAAGGATTCACAGAGAAATTACTACTATTCCTACTGAAATGCTACAACAGTCATTTAACAATCTGCATAGGAGACTGGCAGTATGTTATTGCATTTGCAGACAATCTTCAAAAAATACAACAATGATTCTTCATAATATAAAATGGCATACTATTGAGATTAACATTTTATATGTGTTATTCTTCTTAATATTTAACAGGTATTGTGTTATATTGTTTCTAGTATTGTGTTATAGCTTAAAAATTTGGTTGAGACACCCTGTATATCTAAAATCAATATTTTAATTATCCCTTCTTACTGCAGGTACGATTTGGGATTCCTTAAAAAAGTTCACAAGACAAAGGGAGGGAGTAAAAATTAATTTTACTTACTCAAAAGAACTTCAGCAATGTTATCCCACAGTTGTGGAAATCTGGAGATGCTAACAACATCTCTTATCATTTCATGGACATTGTCAACACTGAAACAGATAAAGCAATGAATGTTTATAAGTATATAGCCTAGAAATACATACGTATACACACTTTCCTTTTATTTCAAATAAACCTATACAATAGAATATAATATATAACTCCCAAGTCCCACATTAATACCAGGCCTTTGCTGCATCTGAATCCAACAGCAGTAACTTTTTCAATCTTTTCCTTGACTCAAGAGTGCAATGAACATGGAATTTTCAGCCCCAAGGTGTGTTTATTTTCAAAGTTCCACATAATGGACAGTAAAAAAGTATTCAGCCTTCTGAGAGGATGTACTAGAGCTGATGAAATAAAAAATGAAACTAAGAACAATACATTTTCAATAAATAAAAGAATAGATGATAGTGCAGTAGAATGATAGAATGTCCAATAATACATACCCAAAAAGAACCAACAGGAAAGAGATATGGGTAGACTACACGAGATGACTTGTAAAAGGCCAAAATTCACCTAACACCTAAAAGGAGAAAACATTTTCTGTGGTGCCCCTTTAATTCCACCAATTTAAGCAAGAACAAAATGCTTCCATCGTCAACAGCATTGCGCTCAGGTTAGTTCACATTCCATTATAAACAAATAAACCAATAACATAATTTAATGTACACAGCCACATACGAGGGTCCTTCAATAAATAACCAAACTAATTTAATTATATTTAAATAAACCGCCCTGGAGCGCCATGGCTGCTAGTGGTGGAAAGGTGAATCCTTTCTCTAGCAGTGCTGTGAGTGCCAGTAATGCAGAGTGAATCCGTTGGGAGTTAGAGCCCGATATGCGAGGTCGTGTTTACTGCACCCACCATGGAACTGAAATTGCAGCAATGCGCATCAATAAAGTTTTGTGTTCTGTTAGACGAAACTCCGAGAGAAACCTTTGAAATGGTGCAGCATGCATACAAGGACCAAGCTTTAGGCAAAACACAAGTCTTTTGAGTGATATAAACGTTTCAAAGGGGGTCATGAAGACCTTCAAGATTCTGCGCGCCCTGGAAGACCCATAACAGCAAAAACGGAAGTGAACATTAACACAATTGACGTAATTGTGCGAGAAGATTGTCGCATAACAATTTCGAAAGTTGCAGACATTATGCATTTGTCTTGTTGGAATTGTAGACGACATAATTTGCAATGATCTTGGCTATCGAAAAGTTGCAGCGAAATGGGTACCGCACGTGCTGAAGGACGAACAGAAGGCTCACCACGTCATGACGTGTCAACAATGGCTCGGAAGGTTACGACGGGAGCCAGACTTTCTGAATGGGGTCATCACTTGTGACGAGAGTTGGTTCCACCATTACGACCTGTTAACAAAACAGGAGAGTTCGCAGTGGAAACATTCGAGTCTTAGGCCTAAGAAATCAAAAGTTCAGAAAAGTGCAGGAAAATTCATGCATCTCGTATTCTTTGACAAACAGGGCATTCTGTATAATCATGTAACTAATCAACGCACAGTAACTGCTGCTTACTACTGTGACGTACTGAAGGGGCCACTGAAGAAACAAATCACCGAAAAGCGACCAGATCTCGCAAAGAGAGGATGGATCTTGCATCAGGATAGTGCCTCTGCTCATCAAGCTCGTGCAACTCAAGATGTCATCGCAGAAATGGGCATTGAGATCATGCCTCATCCTCATCCACCTTATTCTCCGGATCTCGCACCATGAGATTTTCACCTCTTCCCTAAAGTGAAACGAGAGCTTCGTGGTCGCCATTTTCAAAGTGATAAGGAGTTTAACAATGTTGTCATGGGTTTCCTGAACAGACTGTCCAAAAATGGGTTCAATGAGTGTTTCAAACAATGGGTAAATCGTTGGAATGATTGTATTTCATCAGAGGGAGAATACGTCAAAAGTGTGTAGGTAAATGTTAGTGAAATAAAGCCATTATGTTTTAATTAAAAAATTAGTTTGGTTATTTATTGAAGGACCCTCGTACAAGAGTATAACAAAATTCAAACCCATACTTGGTAAGCTATGTCTGATTAAAGTATTTTTCTTTATCTGATTACCCTCACCATATAGAGGGCTGACATCCCCTAAGACTTACAGGCCTGTGCCTAGGGTCAGATGCCTGACGGAAAGCAGACAAACCTATGGATTGGACAGAGTTAAAACCTGGAAGTGGGTGGTCAGCCCAGCACCAAGTATGAGAGTGAGGAAGAGGATGATAAGAAATGCAGGCAAAATGGATAATTGAAAATATGACGATGGAGCAGTTGGTGGAATGACTAGCATGGGAAACCAGAAAACCCAGAGAAAACCTGCCGACGCTGCTTCGTCCAGCACAAATATCATATGCAAGTCCCTGGGATCAAATCCGTGCTGCTTGGTGATAGGCAATCAGTCCAACCACTCAGCCACAGCACCACCTCTGATTAAAGTAAAAAACAAAAATTATAGAGTTTACTATATGGATTGTGACCAATAAATAATATTGAAACCAACACCATGCAACATTTCAGAAACACATAAAGAGTAGACAAATTGCACCTACATTTTTTCATGCAACATTAAAAACTTTTGGCACAGAACATTTTTAAAATTATTATTGCGATTCATTAAGCTGGCACAAGAACTATCTGGTGGGTACCTCATTGAATAATACTACTATTTTCAATGTTTCTTCTTCTTCACCTGTTTGCCCACACCTTATGTAGGACTTACACTCCCTAGGACTTACAGGGTCAGATGCCTGTCGGAGAGCAGAGGAACCTATGGACCAGATAATGAAAACCTGGAAGTGGGTGGTCAGAAAGCATTAGGTATGAGAGCGAGGAAGAGGATGATATAAAATGCAACAAAATAGATTGAAAAGGTGATGGAGAAATTGGTGGAATGAATGGCGGGGAAAACCAGATAACCCGGAGAAAACCCGGCCAGACACAGCTTAAACCATCACTTCAGCCTCTGGGATCGAATGCGGGCCGCCTAGGTGACCGCTTGTCCATAGCGCCATCCAATGTCTCTCTCATGCAATAATTTTCTGTCTATTGCTTTAACAAACATACCTACAGGAATACATACTGAAATATGACAGCCCTAAATTTGCTGTGCTGCAACCAGTGTCAAGAATAGCATTTATGTATCCCCTGTTTTACAAACTCTTCATTGGTCTTATGCCTGAAGCTGTTACTAATGTTAGGCAACTGTGCTGAAAGTGCATTTCATGCTGTGAAAAGTGAAGGACAAATAAAAGAACTTCAAGGAAGGAAGCTAACAGACTTGAACACTTCTAAAACTTGTTTATGCATGTACCTATACTCTGTTCATCAAGAGATTAGAGGAGATATAAACAAAGCACCGGTTTGTATCACTCCGCGGCCACGTGCTTTCACAATGACGCAACCGCTACGCGTAGGTATAATATGCATTTTACACTACTAAAAGGATATATTTACTTGATCCAAATAACATGTAGCACATGGAAATTAACTGCTACTTACGTCATCTCTGTCCAAAATAACACTTTTTCATTTCCTACTCACAATCTCAAAGCCAATCTCCAGAAGCAGCTTGTGGAGGGAAGTTTGTTTTAAATCTGGAAGATCGTGATCAGAGTTAACTGCCAACAGCACTTCGTTTAAGATGGAAGTTCATTGTTAACAAGGGACTGGTGAACTTTTCGACAGATTTCAGATCTCACAAATTCGTCGCAAACTACATCCACCATTTATCTGGCATGTGGTCACTTTTAGTCAGGATCTTCACCAACTGACGATTTTTCTTTGCGTGTGCTGTAAATACTTGCAACTGACACACTGGTAAACTCAGATGTTAATTTCTTCACGTCTTCGATAGCAAGTTCGGGATATTTCTCGCAGAACTTGATAATATGTTCAATATTGCTTTTTCACCACTTCGCAACGGTTTGCCGCACTTATGTTTCACAACTCACTTGTTCCGCCATGTTACATTCATACTGATGCGCGCGCAGAATGAATTAGGCTGGTTACAGATTCACTTAACTGTGTATTCTTACACTTTAACTATGCTTAGTACACTTAGTTTATGCATTAGCAAACATTAAGTAACATTTCAGACATTAGTAACAGTATTTCTTCAAGGGACTATTTACACGGCGAAAGCGTCAAGAGGGCGCGCTGTGGTCAAAACGCACGTTTTGACATCTAGAGATTAGAGGAGACGTAACCAAAGCCACATGCGTTTTGACCTCAGCGCGCCCTCTTGACACTTTCGCCGTCTAAATAGTCCCTTGAAGAAATACTGTTACTGAGGTCTGAAATGTCATTTAATGTTTGCTAAAGCATGAACTAAGTGTACTAAGCATAGTTAAAGTGTAAGAATATGCAGTTAAGTGAATCTGTAACCAGCCTAATTCATTCTGCACGCACATTATTCAGTATGAAAGTAACATGGCGGAACAAGTGAGTGTTGTAAAACATAAGCGTGGCAAACCATTGCGAAGTGGTGTAAAGACAACAATATCGAACGTGTTTAACAAGTTCTGTGAGAAATATCCCTAACTTGTTATCGAAGACGTGATGAAATTAACATCCGAGTTTACCGGTGTGTCAGTTGCAAGTATTTACAGTACACCCAAAGAAAAATCGTCAGTTGGTGAAGATACCGGTAAAAAGCGATAACGTGCTAGATAAATGGTGGATGTAGTTTGCGACGAATTTGAGTGTGAGATCTGCAATCTGTCGAAAAGTTCACCAGTTCTTTGTTAACAATGAACCCCCACCTTAAACAAAGTGCTGTTGGCAGTTAACTCTGATTCCGATCTTCCAGATTTAAAACGAACTTCCCTCCACAAGCTGCTTCTGGAGATTGGTTTCGAGATTGTGAGCAGGAAATGAAAAAGTGTTACTATGGACAGAGATGACGTAAGTAGCAGTTAATTTCCATGTGCTATATGTTATTTGGATCAAGTAAATATATCCTTTAGTAGTGTAAAATGCATATTATACCTACGCGTAGCGGTAGGTAACCATGTTGCATCATTGTGAAAGCACGTGGCCGTGGAGTGATACAAACCGGTGCTTTGTTTATATCTCCTCTAATCTCTTGATGAACAGAGTATATGGTGTAACATGTCTCGAACCAATTTCTTCAGACATTAACAATCAGCTGAAAAGTGAATGTGGATGTAAAGTTCTTCATGTGCACAAAAATTATTTTCAACAGTCATGGTTAAATAACTTGCTGTGGTTAAGCTATGAAGAGGAAATTGAAAACTGCATGTTTCTTGATTCCAACTGCTCTTGCACTTCCCGCCAGGTGAGACATTGGTTTAGAACCCATGTTTCAAGAGTAGTTCACTTTCTCCATCTTCAGGTTTAACTGATGCTACAGAAGACTGGGGATCTTCATTTATAGTGTGAGACTGTTCCCTCGTAACCAAATGTGAAATTTAGAAACTTTGAAAGCCAATTGTAATAATAATGAACAGCAACAGCTTGCAAGACAAGAGATGAATAATTTTGTTTCAAATAAGATTATAATTCATCTAGTTAAATAATTAGCTAGTGTGATATAGCATCCCAAAAAATACCCTTTACGAGTTTTACAGGTGAGTATTATTTCGAATTGGACACTCCTACAACCATTGATCCAAGACCGTGATCTGCAGAAGGAAATATTTCATAGCTCTACAACTGCAATGAGACTAAGGCACGGGCGGAAGAAGTCCTAAAAAACCTTGCAGGATACAGCAAGAAACCCTTATTTTTAAACCTGCTGCAAAGAAGCCAATGTTCAGACTTTTTATTAATTACTGGATGTTATAGTGTCGCGTGAGCTGTTGAGAGATGTACAGAAACATGTTATTCTTCGGAATCTTATTATGAGAAACTATTTCTTTGATTCAGATTAACTTATATATTTTCTAACTTACATAACCTTCTCATTCTCGGCTGATGGCTAATGATCACATGCAAGGTGCAACCGGAACATTCAGGGGTACCACTTCCTGTAAAACCCCAATGGGTTTACCATGACATCAGCTTCCAGTAATCTACGTGACAGTTTGCACGGTATTTGAGCTGCACCTTGAAATTCTAGAACATTGGAATTCTCATTCCTGATTGGTTGATTCAAACTAAGCGTCGGGCGTTGCCTTACCTTATTTGGCATAAGTGATGCCATCTTGATCAGGTGATAATGATCTATATAAGACGACATAAAACTTATGTTGGGGGATTCTGATCAGAGATTTTCATCTGAATTCGCCCAAAGGTCTGGAAGTTTTTGCTACGAGAAAGCCACGATCCTTCTTCGTTCTGACATCCTCAGCAGACACGCACCATCTCCAACGGTAAGAACTCAGAGTATGACTTTTATTGTACTTAATTATAACTTGGAATGCTCAGGCCTCTTCAAGGCCTGACCAACACGAAGAGGTCTCTTCAAGACCTTCTGTAGACATTATGGAACATGTATTGTATATTTGCATTATCAAAGAATGGACTATAAACCTAATAAATTATTAAACAGCACAATCTATGAACTGCCTTGTTGACTCTACCAATAATATACCCTTCCATAGCTACGACCCCCAGTCACAACTACAGTTGTGACAATAGTTACTGTTATTTTTGTGTTCGCAGCAAGTGGTGCATTAAATATTATATTACAATATTTAGCACTCGGAAATGATTTTATCCAGAAGTGTTATTGAAGAACAAGATTTGCCGAAGGTGAGTAGGAACATCATGTGCTGTGTGGTACAGGTCGCGCGTTACTTCTTGACGAATGAAAATTTTATATGAAAGGTTGAATGCGAGTCTCTACTCAGCTTTTGCGGGAACGAGAGAGAGGAGGTACAGTCTGCAGTGAGATGACGCGCATGCTTCTGAGCTGAAGTAGTACAACACTACAAATAAATTTATGACACTTGCAGTAATATCAGCCACACGTATTATACACTATACCTCTATAACTGCTTCCACTTAACTTTCTTGCATTTATTCTATTCCCGACATCTCTCCCTCGTCTGAATTGCTATTTTCGTTGCATGCATACATACATCCGTACCGCACAAAACTTTTGCAGTCGACTGTATACACAAACGCGACAGAGGAAAACAGAGGTGTCTGTTATCGTAGCAGAAACATTTGCTGACCTGTTTATTAAGGGTAAGCTCACTCATTGGATTTCTGCTCAAGGTCATTCGTCAAGAACAAACGTGCAACCTATAACAATGTTCAAGCATTATTATCGTTTGAAAGCATGCTACTTTAACCCCATGGTATTTGAGAATATAAATAAAATCCAACTCTCAAACATTTTTTAACATTAAAATGAGACCTCCACAAGTACTAGTGAGCAGGTGCAGGTGAAACACTGAAAGCGGATTGTTTTCCATTGTTTCCAATTCTGGAGAGGCTGTGCCAGACATGAAAATGCAAGAAAACCTAGCTGGCAACTTATAAATGTCAGGCACAGACCTACCGCTAAGTGATGAATCCATGAGTATTAACCTCTTGAGCGCTGGCCATTTAAAGCCTCCACGGGCCAAGAACTGCTAACCAATATCCAACGCCGGGCATTTAAATTGTTAAATGTCCTAAAAGTGCTTCGTAAATACACAGGTGTATTTTGCATAAATATTAAGTTATTTTAATGACACAAAAACTGGTATAAAACTCGTTATATGCAGTATACATGTACGTCATCAGCAAAGTAGAGATGCTTTAACAGATCCTTGAAATGGCACTATTTTGTTTCACTGTGATGAAAAGTTAACTTTCCTCTGTTGAACACATCTAATGTAAGTTCTCTGAAAGAAACAGTAGTCAACCCATTGTATGTGTGGCCCTTGCTTCAGCAAAACAAAGCACAGTGTGAAATAAAGCACTAGTGTATGCGTGGTCTATGAGTCATGAGAATAAAGCATGTTTGCAACTTTTGCTTACGTGTGTTTTGTAACTTGGATAGCAGGCTCCATTTGTTTCTTTCTTGAAATACATACATATACTTTCCTGTAAGATTTGAAGCTTTCACGGCGCACGTTATTTATTATAGTTTCACGAGCGATCAGCCGTGTGAGGTTTGAAAATATTGAGCTTTCGGCCATTCTAAACTGACGAAGGCCATGGAGT
This sequence comes from Tenodera sinensis, assembly GCA_030765045.1. Taxonomy (NCBI): domain Eukaryota; kingdom Metazoa; phylum Arthropoda; class Insecta; order Mantodea; family Mantidae; genus Tenodera; species Tenodera sinensis. The sequence goes on along the minus strand of CM060961.1, from coordinate 32,488,157 downwards.
TTAGAATGGCCGAAAGCTCAATATTTTCAAACCTCACACGGCTGATCGCCCGTGAAACTATAATAAATATACTTTCCTGTTTGTAGCTGAAGTGAGAAGTGGTATAAAAAGGTATTTTTGCACCAACTGAATATAACCATATACAATTGTTTGGTAATTTGGAGAGCTCTAAACCCACACAAGACAATGACCTATCTGGACTTGCGACTATCAATAGCTCGCAGCCTAATTGAACAATACCACATTGAGAGGCCTCTTCATACTGGGGGTAGAAAATCCAGAACCCCTGCAACCCTCACTCTTCAAGGAAAACACTATCCTAAAAGAATACCGCCAAAAGCAAGAAAGTCCCGCCCATCTCGAAAGTGTTTCGTGTGCCACAAGAAGAGATTCGCGAATGTGGAGATGTGCCCTTGTGTGTTTGTCCCTGTTTTGAGGCATATCACTGCAGAACGAGCAATTAAAGTAAGCCAGTAAAGTATATAGGCTTTACTTAAATGTTTTATAAAGGGAAAATTAAAATAAGTTGAGTTAGACAAGGGATAAATAAGAGTTAAATGCACAAACGCACAGGATGTGTATACATGCCCATAACGCTCATCTGTCATTTTAAATGGATGTGATTTCACGTCCATAGCACTCAAGAGGTTAAGACAGCAGGAAAACTTCACTTCCTGCTGTTTGTATGTATCATAGAAATCATTGAAAGAAACTAACATTACATAGCAATCAATGCCCAATATTAACAACACCGATTAACAATCAATGATTCAATACCACATATTGGCCTGAAAATAAGCTTCCTTCACATAAAGCCACACCCTTAAATTTTGAGGGCAAGAAAAGTTTGACATGAAAATAAGTTGCATCTGGGATCAAGGCATGAAAAATTAGTATACTACATATTTTCTTGTACTTATATGTATGTAAACCATCTTCTAGATAAGGTACAGCACACTGGCACCAAATTCATTCAGTCCCTATTTCTTCCAACCTCTGTTGGTTGTGGTTTTGCATTTAGCATGACTGCAAGTTTGAAGCTTGTATCATAAGTCATAACTGTGCTGAATGCCTTGGATCGGATGTATTTATATCATCACCAACACCGTCATCACCGTCACCATCGCAGCCGCGCCGTACCTGAGTGGTTAGACTATTCGCTTCTCACCAAAATGGCCCGGGCTCGATCCCAGGCAGCCGCATGTAAGATTTGTGGTGGACGAAGCGGCACTGGGACGGGTTTTCTCCGGGTTCTCCGGTTTCCCCCGCCATCTCATTCCCCCGGTTGTTGTAGTAGTGTTTAACGCCCGCTTTTACTACTACGGCACCGCAGGCGGTGACACTGATGATACATGAAGATGGAGCACCGGTGGAATGAGATGGCGGGGGAAACCGGAGTACCCGGAGAAAACCCGCCCTGACGCCGCTTCGTCCACCACGAATACCACATGCGGGTCCCTGGGATCGAACCCGGGCCGCCTAGGTGGTAGGCGAGCGCGCTAACCGCTCGGCCACGGCGCCATTCCCCCGGTGGTCCATCTTCATTCCATGTATCATAAGTATTGTTACAGAACATTACAACTCATCCAATGCTTTACATAAGATAAAGAGAAAAATAGTTACATATATTTATAGTCATAGGGTTTGTACATTTTTCTTTTAAGAACTCCTTTAATTTACTCTGAAACTATTTTGTAGCATTTAATGTCTTGACGGTTGATGGCAGTTTGTTATATAATATTTGTCCCATTATATAAACATCCTTGTCAAGTCAATTTTTTGGCAGTCCATTTCCAGTAATAGTCATTGTCTAGTATAATAGTTATGTACATCTTTAGTTTTTGCACTCAATTTGTTTACAGTAAAGAGAATTACATCATATACATAAAGTGAATAGATCATAAGCATTTTATCTTCTTTAAACATATTTACACATGTTTTGCTTAAAACAACAATTTATTATGATTAAAAATAAGATTCCTTACCAGTGTGGAGCTTCTCACTAAAAGAACTAGACCGAATTGGTAGAAATTAACGAAACAATATACACAATGTTATCACCCAGACACTGGTATATGAGGATAGGAACCAATGCTCCTGAGATTCTGATAGCCATCAGAAACACTGCACAAATTTCGTACCCGCGGGAAAACACTGCAGCCGAGCCTACAGCAGGCCCAATCAGAAACCATCACCCGCGCATTGGTTCGGACAACACAACCTAACCATAGTATATATTTGGAAACTGAGGAGAATTTTCCATCATTTTAGTCCTGAAGATGGCCATGGAGAGTATAATGGCCGAAAGCTCGACATTCATAAGTTTAACACGGCTGATCACCCGTGAAGCTCTTATCACTAACGTTCGCCGTGAAAGCTTCAAATCCTACACAAAGCAGACAGTTCTAGAAGCCTCTATCACTTTCTCTCTTTCGGCAAGCGCCCAACAATGCGGCCATTCTCCGTCTCTTTCCTTCGGCTCCTTTGCGGTAGTGCCGACAATAATGCGATGGGTGACACTGCGGTTGTCGGCAATTAGATACGGCGGGCACGGTGACAGTAGTTAACTGTAGAAGACAGGACTCGGGTTTCTTTAAGGTTGACATCATGGCCGAATAACAAGGCGTGCTCTGCCACAGACGATTTATCTGTATGTCCCAATCTGGTGTGACGTTCATGTTCTTTTATTCTGGTAGCTACACTGCGCATAGTAGTGCCTATATATACTTTGCCGCAACTGCAGGGAACTTTATATACACCTGCAGATGTGTGTGGGTGTGTGGGTGGAGTTTTGTCTTTGGCAGATCTCAAGAGGTCTTTGATCTTGTTAGTCGGTCTGTAGACAGTATCAACTCCATGTGATCGCAGAAGCTTGCCTATCCGGTCGGAGACGTTCCTGATGTAGGGGAGAAAGGCTGTTGCTACTTTTTCGCGTATTTAGTCATAAGACTTATTTGATCTATTTTGAGGATCATTTTGTTATATGGAGTTATTCAGGAGTTCACTGAAATATTCTTTCCATCTTTCTATCTCTTTATCTTCATTGTAATTAAAGTGCATTATGTATTGATTTGTTCCTGCTTGTTTTCTTAACTGTTACAATGTTTGTAATTGCATATAGTTCTTTGTTGTTTCTTGCATTAGCAGCCTCTTGCTCTTTATCCGCCAAATGGTTAACAAATTTTCTCTTATCTTGTCTTAATTTTTTCCTTACTTCTTTATTCTTAGCAGAGTATTCTGAACTTGCATTAGCTTTTTCATTTCTTGTTCTCTACAATTTACCTTCTTTTCAACTTTCTTCTTTCAAGGATGGTGTTCCACGCCTCTTCTGAGATCCAATCTTTTTTACTTGTTTCTTTTTTCCCTATGACTATCGCATATTTCATGGATTATGATTTTCATATTATTGCACTTCTCATTAATGTTTAGTGATTCTGCTTCTTTCAAAATCTGAAATCTGTTTTTCAGTTCTATCTTGAAAGATCCAGCTGTTTTTAAGTTAGAGTTTTCCAATGTTGTACTTATTTCTTTTATTTTGGGTATGACTATTAATTGATGCAATTTTTAGCTTTACTTCTACTATGATTAAATGATGATCACTTCCTACATCTGCAGCCCTTCTATTTCTAACACCACAAAAGGAACTTCGCCATGTTTTGCTAATGGCAAAGTGATAAATCTGATTTTCTATTTTATTATCAGGGAATAACCAAGTAACATTATGGCATGACTTATGGGGAAATGTGGGACCTCCAATTACCAAGTTATAGTTGTTACATATTTCAATTAGTCTTTAACCGTTATTATTTAATGATCCTAGTGCATGTTTTCCCATATTTTTGATATATTTATTATTATTACCTATTTGAGTATTCATATCTCCCATTAGTATAATGATGTCTCTTTTCTTAATTTCTTTTAGTGTCATATTTAGTTGTCCATAGAACTGGTCTTTTGTTTCTTGACACTTTTGTTGGAGCATAACATTGTATTATTGAGATTGGTTTAAATCGTGCTGTAAATCCTGCTTGAAATGGGTTTCCATTCTAATAAGCTCTGTTTTGACATCAATATACTTACTCCTTTATGCTCACCCTCTGCTCCAGAGTATATAAATGTCACAACATTTTGGATTATTTCTTCTCCAAAACTTGTTATATGGGTTTCGCGAACTCCAAGAATTGCTATTTTATAGCGCCTCATTTCTGTACTTCTCCCATTCTTCCTGCATCCCACAGGGTACGTACATTCCAGAATCCAATTTTGGTCCAATTCTTTTTTTAATGCAAATGTTGTCAACCTTTTATCTGTCCAGCTATTATTTATTACAGTTTCAGTAACAGCAGATTTTTTTCTAGGAGAGGGGTTGTTAACCCTCACTCCCAATCCCCAACTTGGAGGACCAGGTCATTTGATTTTGGGGTTTCCATCCCCTAGACTAGTTGCTTTCTCCACAGCTATAGAGTCCAGTCCACCCCAATTTGATTTTGGGGTATCTTCCCCTAGATGAGTTGGTTTCGCTGCACCTAGGAGTCTCATCTACCCGATCCCAAGATGATACTGCTCAGAGTACAGACATAACATCTTAAGTTGTTAGTTTTGGTCCACCTCAGATATTTCATTTCCCCGATACCACCCATATCTGGGAGGCATTCCCTATCCGCCACCGGGAGAGGTGCCCAATGGGGACTACCAACCCCTCACACATTTATCTTCATTGATATAAGTCTATAATAATATATTCATTGCAGACTAATAGCCATGTAGGTTTTAAATACAGTAGAATCCTACTAGTCCAAACCCCACAAATCCAAAATTCCAGATAATCCAAACACAAAATCCATAATTTAAAGAAACAACAAAAAGCTTTTTGAAGTATAAACAAAGCATTTTTTTCAAAGTTCTAAGGCTTTCACGGCCGGTGTCAATACTAGATGCAATAATATTAACCGGGCTTGTGGGCCGTGGTCTATTGGGTTCCTTCTTCTTCCCAAACGTTTCGTCTGCGACTACGGCAGACATCTTCAGTGGCGGCGAGGTCGAAGTTTCCTAGTGGAGATTTCAGCACCGACTGTGCTAAGCATTGCAAAGCATTTTTATTATACAACTGAAATTCATTATTGAAACTACTCACATCAGAGCGCAATGTTCATTGCACAAAAATGCTCTGCTGAACTTTGCTATAGGCAATGTGCCTGTACATAATGCATTTAGTTACTGTTAAAAAACACTTTCACATTTACTTAGGTACCATACCAGTAACTATCACATGTTTATGAAGCAGTAATTTTTCAGCAGCATGCTGTTCTGCATAGCATAATGCCAATTAAAGGCATTTGCAACATCAGAATGTGACAATATCCTCAGGAAAGTCTTCTCCTTCACTATCCCCATCCTCAGAGTTCTTATAGGGTTGATTCTGAACCACAGAGACAATGACTTCATCACTGATGTCTTTATGACCATTATCATCGACTTATATCCATTCAAGAAGGCAATTTCCCCTGTATTTCTGCACACCAGGATTTCTTGAATAAGTTGAACGATGTTTCGTTCCAGAATGGCATCACAAGACTTGGCTAGTTTCTTCCACAATTTTTGTAGGAACTGTTTACTGAAACTGTCCCAAGCCTCAGCTAGCCAGTAGTAATCCTATAGCTGAATTTATACACTTTTCTTCGTGATCGAAACATTTCAGAATGCAAAAAGACCACACCACCAATTAATTTGGATTAATTAGTATTACGTTATATTCATGAGTATAGCACTTTTAAAGCAGTATTTTTTGTTTTCATGAAACAAGTTTTGCAGCCATACTCCTCTGTTACTGATTTTATTTGTTGTAAGACTCTGAAATACCTGAACTGGAGCCTTACTGGCATTACATACTTAATAAAATCTGCTTCCTAGTTATAAGTTATTTAGAAATAAGTATAGGTACTTACTTTGGACCAGACAGCAATCTTGTTAGCAGAATAAAGAATTCTTCAGAGTAAGAAGGTCGAAACCACTTGCACACAAGCAGTCCTGGATAGCCTTCCTTTTGCAGTACAGATCTCAATGTGATGCAAAATTTTAGCCAATAGGGTGTTCCCTGTAAAAATAATATAACAATAGTGAAGTACATATTAGTAAGAGTATTCTGAATAACAAAGTAGTTTGTAATAAAACTGATGTTTCAGCAGAATTCAGTTTATTGCAATTCAATGTAAGAGGCATCACAATTAAGTTGACATTGATGTCATCCCATGAACTAATAACAATGCTTTACTTGGTGCAGATATGGGGTTGAAGGTCGGGAAAAAGAGAAATAGAATGAATAGAAAAGGAAAATAGAGTGAAACAAAATAGAAAAGGGAAAATGAAAGAAAGCTACGGTGCTTTCAGGCAATGAGTTTCCACTGGGTTCTATAAAAGGACCCTCTACTGCAAAATTATTCTGCTGCTTGACCTTGCACCATAGGAGGTATGGACCAAATGTAATTGGTTGTAATTGTGAAACTGCTATTTGCTTCACAGTAAATCATACATCAGTATAACAATTTTCTATTTGTGTATTCCATTTTATGAATATTAACCATGAACTAAAACTAAATAAAATAGATAAGTACTTGATTTAAAATCCTGCACCATTGTACAGAGAGATCCAAATACATGTGAACCACTACGCAGTGTTTTTCCACTGCACACGCAGAAACCATCACCGGCAGCTGATATACACAAGGTCACGAGCATCACTTGTTTTTCTCTGCTCTGCTCACAATCAGTATTGAGTTGACATGATATTGTGCAGCTGCATTATTCCCACTGCACTTTAGTATTTAGTCATAAAGTGTATTATGGCTCAGCATTTGTTTTCTACTGTACAGTGTGTATTTATTTATGATTCATATGTGTTAACTCAAGTCAGCTTGCCAGGTGCAAGTGCGATTTGCAGAAAGATTTCCAGGTGTAAAAGTTCCAGGCTGTATAACAATACATAAAGTTACAATATATTTCAGGCCACAGGAAGTGTTCAGGCTCGGAAATATAAAAGACAGCTTATGGTTCTTACCAAAGAAACATTAGATGACATCGGTCATTGTTTGGAGAATTCCCCCCAAAAATCGCATAGGCCTCTTTCACAACAGGCAGATATTTCTTATGGCTCTTTGCAAACAGCTACTGAATTGTTGAAGTTAAAACCATATAAAATAACTGTGGCACATGCTCTTCAAACAGATGATCCTGTAATTAGGTGCACATTTTGTGAGTGGACAGTGGACAGTGTACAATGGCAAAATTGACCCACATTTAATATTTTCATGAATGAGGAGGCTTGGCTCCACCTTTATGGATATGTGTGTACACAAAATAATCGTTATTGGAGCTCTGAGAAACCCAAATTTGTTCATGAAATACCCCTTCATTGACGAAAAAATTGATGCACGGTGCACCATTGGTGGAGAAAGACTTATAGGCCCAATTTTTTTCAAGTCAACATTGAACATGCGTGAATACAATTTGACCCTCTGTTTTTAGAGAATTAACCAACAGGGAATGTGATTTTGCCTTTTTTCAACAAGACTCTATAACAGCTCATACAGCCAATCTTTCAATGAGAACAATTGAAAGTGTGTTTCAGGACAGAATTGTTAGTAGAAATCTGTGGCCTCCTCGGTCCCCCAGGCTAACCCCCTGCAATTTCTATCTCTGGGGTAACTTAACCTCTTGAGGGATATCGACGTGAAATCACGTCCATTTAAAATGGCGGATGAGCGATATGGGCGTCCTGTGCATTTAAGCATTTAACCCTTATTTATCCCTTATCCAACTCAACTTATTATAATTTTCCCTTTATGAAACATTTTAGTAAGGTCTATATACTTTATTGGCTTACCTTAATATGTTTGTTCTGCAGCGATTTACCTCAAAACAGGGATAAACACACAAGGGTATGTACATCTACACATTCGCAAATTCCCTTCTTGCGGCATACGAAACACTTTCGAAATGGGCGGGACTTCTTTGCTGTTGGTGGTATCCTTTTAGGATAATGTTTTCCTTGAAGTCTGAAGGGTGCAGGGGTTTTGGATTTTCAACCCCCAATGTGGTATTGTTCAATTAGGCTGCGAGTTATTTATAGTCGGTAGTCAAGGTCGGTCATTGTCCTGTGTGGGTTTAGAGAGCTGTCCAAATCCCCAAACAATTGTATATGGTTATATCCAGTTGGTGCAAAAACACCTTTTTATACCACTTCTCCCTTCAGCTACAAGCAGGAAAGAATACGTATGTATTTCAACAAAGAAAGACACAGACTCTACTCAGTTACAAAACTCGCGTAAGCAAAAGTTGTAATATGTTCCTTTCATAGAAGTTTGAAAACTGTGTTGTTGTAATTAATTTAATTTAAAAGGTGAGTTAATTAATAACACTGAACAACACTTACAACATATTTTTCCGGGACGCGTTTCGAAGGTAACTTTCCTCCATTATCAACCGGACAATAACTGGGTTTCCATGGTGCTTGATGGTGCAGATGGTGATGCTTCTTCCGGTGTTTCTTCTGGTGGCGGTTCGATGAACTTACTGAAAATGTCTCTCTGAGGAATGTCGAAATTAAATACTCGGTTTCTATTTTTTAAAATAAAGATTTGTTCCCATGTGGACAGTTCTTGTTTTCCGGTTATGTGTTTAAGAAGTTTCGGTTCTAGCTTTATGTCATGATTTTTTGTCCAAAAGTGAAATGCAACCGCTGATTTTTCTAATTGTTTACTCTTAATGTTTCTAACGTGTTCCTTGGATCTAATTTCTAAATTTCTTTTGGTTTTTCCTATGTATATTTCATTACAATCACTGCATTCAATTTGGTATATGCCAGATTTTTTGTTAGGTGGAATAGCATCTTTGATGTTTGAAAGTAGTAGGTTTTTTATGGAGTAATGGTTTACTGCTGCTAGCTCAATGTTGTATTCCTTGAACACCTTTTTAAATTTGTCAAAGGCCCATGGATGATATGTGAATTTTTTGAATATCATTTTTGTTTTTGCTGCTGTGAGAGTTGTAGTTTCTTTTAATAATTTTTTCTTTTCTGCTTGTTTTACCTTTTTATCTACTAATTCTTTGGGAAAGCCGTTTTTTTGTGCTATTTCAATTATTTTGTAATATTCTGTTTCATATTCTTCTGCTGAAAGAGGGATGTTCACCAATCTATGTGTTAAACTATTGAAAATTGCTTGTTTGTGGCTTCTTGGATTATAACTATTAGCTTTTATGTAGTTGTCTGTCTGCGTTGGTTTTCTGTGAATACCGAAATTTATTCTATCCTTGTTTTTGATTAATTTTAGATCTAAAAATGGTAATTTATTATCTTTTTCTACTTCCACTGTGAAATTTATACTTTTGTCCTGTATGTTCAGAAGTTTTAATGCGTCACTGATGTGTCTTTCTGGAACTATTGCCAATATATCATCCACATATCGCTGCCAGAGTTTGAACATCCACCATTGCCAATAGGCAAGGCCACTGATATGACCTCTGCAGTTAAAGGCGGGATATAAATGGAAGAAAAAAAAGCTTGCAGAAATGAATGTGAAATCCAAGCGCACAACCAGAGTTGGCAGTTATGGCCAACAAAGTGTACAAAGCTTGCAGAAATGATTGAGAATTCCAAGAATTGCAACAGTGAGATGACAGTCAATGCCAACATGCGTTTCACAGAATTCAGGTTACTACACTCTGGATCGCCTACCACCTAGGTGGCCCGGGTTCGATCCCAGGGACCCGCATGTGGTATTCGTGGTGGACGAAGCAGCGTCAGGGCGGCTTTTCTCCGGGTGCTCCGGTTTCCCCCGCCATCTCATTCCACCGGTGCTCCGTCTTCATTCCATGTATCATCAGTGTCACCACCTGCAGTGCCGTAGTAGTAAAAGCGGGCGTTAAACACTACTACAACAACACTCTGGATCATAAAATCATAAAATTGCATCTATCGATCTTTGCTTTAACTGAGCAAGTGCATCTATTGAGTTTTGAAAAAACTGCTAATATTCCCTATCTTCTACACAGCACAAGAATCGAATTTTGCAAAACCTGATTCCACAGAACGATGGTGAAAATTATGCTCATACTATATATAACTTCAATTTCGTAAAATTTTGCATCTATCAAGTTTTGAAAAAACGCTCCTCAATTATTCCCTGGTAAATGGAACATTTCCACAATGTTTAAAAATCAGCATAGTGTGACCTATCTTCAAAAAAGGTGAGAAAACAGACATAACAAATTACAGACCAGTTACTCCTGTGCCAACAATAGCCGAACTTTTTGGAAAAAATCATACTCATCAGATTAGAGAAATTCATAGATATAAATAAACTTCTAAGGGCAACTCTACGTGGTTTTAGGAAAAATTACTCAACTATCACAGTGGTATGAGAATTTGTAGCAGCTGTAGTCAACAAATTGGATAGTAATAGTAAAGTAGGAGGTATATTTTTAGATCTCTCAAAGGCGTTTGATTGTGTAGATCAAGATAAACTGCTGGAGAAATTGCAGTATTACAGGATACGGGGAGGACAAATGAACATGACTTATTTATAAGTGGAGTGAAATTAAGACAAGTTGCCACAAATTATAAAAGCCAACCAAGGAGTAAATTTTAAAATAGAATTAAAAGAATATCTAATAAGAAAATGTTTGTACGATATAGGTGAATTATAATTATTAGTATATCAACATAAAATGTAACTTACCTTCTTAGAATTGTATTTTGACTATGCTGGAAACATTGTATAATGTCAATGGGCAAAATAAATAAAAAAACTAATCTGTACATTCCTGAAAGACAGGGCCCAAAAAGCAGAAATCTATTCCGAGACCAATAAACCAAGTGAAAGCTATCAATCAAGTATGGGAAAAGTGAGATTTGGAGTGTCCCAGGGATTGGTGCTGGGTTCATTATTGTTCTCACTATACATCAATGATGTGCCAAACATGCAGAATGCTAAATGCGTCTCATATGTGATGATATGGGAAAAAAGCATGCATGGACTAGAACAACAAATGAAAGATACTGCAAATTGTTTAATAGAATGTTTTGAAAGGCTTAATCTGAACTGAAACATTAGCAAACCAAAAATAATGGCTTTCAATACAACTTACAGGCAAACCAAAAAACTAGCTGCTCAAACAGGTAATGAAATCATGAAGGAAAGTAGTAATATGCTTTTAGGATTAACATTAAAGAGGGAGAGCCATATCGAGCATGTGTGCAAAAAGGTCAGGAGGATCTACCTATTACGATACTTTTCTAGATTTCATAATAAACCCATTACAAAGAGAATCCCATCTAATATATGGGATTGAGTTGTGGAGGTCAGCAGCATTCAGCAGAACAAATGCATCAGAACAATGTATAATATTGACACCAGAAAGTCATGTAGACATTATTGTATATCACATTCTGTATTTCCAGTTGTATGAATTTATCACTTTATGTATATAATGTGGTGTTATTCATAATTGATTCCAAAGTGACTTTAAAATGTGATACAAGCATAACACAAGAAGCAAAAACGATATACTATCTGTTCACCAGCTCATGGTCTAACGGAAATGAAGAGCAGGGAAGAGATATTCCATGCAGTGTAACCAGTTTTGTAAACTTCTGCGCAGATGTTACTCTGCTGGTTAAGTTGCCAACTTACCTCCAATATTATTCACACTAAGTTTACTTGCTGCTAATTCCTCTTAATTTCATTGTAAAATTATACAAGTGATTAGTACTATGTCGGAAGTAATGGAAAAAGTAATGTAGAAGCAGATAATCCTCCGCCTAGAAGTACTGTGAAATTTACTATGTATGATATTGTGTTGTACATGAAAGGGTTCCAGAGTGACAGTTCTACGCATAAAACAGATCTTTATAGGAACAAACAATCTTAAATAGGCTCCTAAAGCAGACACATTTTTTATTTTATTGGGCCATATTGTCATTTACTTGCCTCCATACATGTGTGATGTCAATCCCATAGAACTAGTTTGGGCCAAGGTAAAATGAATACTTAACCTCTTCAGGGATATGGACGTGAAATCACGTCCATTTAAAATGACGGACGAGCGATATGGACGTGTATACACGTCCTGTGCGTTTGTGCATTTAACCCTTATTTATCCACTATCTAACTCAACTTATTTTAATTTTCCCCCGTTATGAAACATTTAATTAAATTCTATATGCTTTACTGACTTACCTTTATATGTTCCTTCTGCAGTGATATGCCTCAAAACAGGGATAAACACACAAGGGCACATCTCCACATTCGCCACAGATCATCCCAGTTTCCTTACGGATTCCCTTCTTGCGGCACACGAAACACCTTCGAGATGGGCGGGACTTCTTTGCTGTTGACGGTATCCTTTTAGGATAATGTTTTCCTTGAAGTCTGAGGGGTGCAGGGGTTTTGGATTTTCTACCCCCAGTATGAAGAGGCCTCTCAACCTGGTATTGTTCAATTAGGCTGCGAGCTATTGATAGTCGAAAGTCCAGGTAGGTCATTGTCTTGTGTGGGTTTAGAGCTCTCCAAATTACCAAACAATTGTATATGGTTATATCCAGCTGGTGCAAAAATACCTTTTTATACCATTTCACTGTTTTTCGTAAAGAGGGATATGCTTGCAATACCTGATCTACTAGATGGACACCGCCCATGTGCATATTGTATTCCTGGATAACGTCAGGCTTGAAAATGCACATTTTGGTATGGGAATCTGTTTTTCCAGTGTCAATCATCAAAATCTTAGAGCTGCAATTGGATAATGCCGTAACTACCCTCCTGTCCTGCCAGGCAAGGTAGGTCAAAGGTGGGAGCTGATACCACCTCCATTTCCCCTCTCCTTAGAGCCTTCGTATTCACATCTTTTGGCAAACCAATACGATTTGAACATACTGTTCCAATTGCATTAGTCTTTCTTTTGTGTAAGGCCATGAATAATTTAGGAGAGCTGTACCAGTTATCTAAGTACACAGTCCTACCCTGATCAAGCACAGGTTCCATTAGGTGCATTACTATGGAGCCAGATAAGCCCAAATCTTTGTCTCCAGTATTGTCAGTCCCTTGACCAGTGTAAATGCAGCTATTGTAAAGATATCCCGTTTTACTTTCACAAACATCAAAACTCTTTATGCCAAATCTAGCCCTTTTTGTTTTGATGTATTGCTTCCAACCTAAGCGGCCCTTCCAAAGCATTAGGCTTTCATCAACAGTGACCTTTTCACCAGGCACATAATTTTCTTTAAATTTTGAAATAATATAATCAAAAACAGGCCTAATTTTGTGGAGTTTGTCATTTACATTCTCTGTGCAGGTGAAATGAAGGAACCACAAAATTGAAGTAAACCTGTTATTTGACATGCATTTTCCAAAAAAAGGAGTAGCTAGCATGTCATCTGTGGACCAATACATGTATAATGCAGGTTTACGAATAACATCCATAAGTACAATTAGACCAATTAGCCTGTAAATCTCATTGAGTGTTACTTCTGTCCACCTCTGAATTCTGCTCTTAGGCCCTAATTTACCTTTAGAGAGCAGGTCTTCCTTCACCTTACTCGCATATACATTTGTTTCTGAAACAATGAGAGACACTAAGTCGGTAGTAAAAAATTTTGTAAAAATGTCAATTGGTTGGCTGTCAGAAGTCAGCTGAGCCTGGGATTGAACACCAGACCCTGTGCTCGTGAAGATGTGCCTGTTTGTATTGGAATTGTTTTCAGCACTCCACAATGCTGACTCTTCACAAACACCTGAAGGAAGTTGGTCACGTTCTTCCTCACTGCTACTTGTACCTATATCCTCCACACCCCCCTCAAATTCGGAAAATTCGCCATCAATATCCAAATCGCTGTCACACAGCAAGAAGTCCTCCACATTATCGTGTGGAATTTCAGAAGCCCTTACACTTCCACCACTCGCTAACCTTTGTGCAACACTGCTTGTTCATGCCATGTTTTAGCTCTGAGATGTAACACTCAATAGCTTCTCACTTCAGCTACAAGCAGGAAAGTATACGTATGCATTTCAAGAAAGAAACAAACGGAGCCTGTAAGCTATATCCAAGTTACGAAACACGTGTAAGGAAAAATTGCAAACCTGCTTTATTCTGATGACTCACAGACCACGCATACACTAGTGCTTTATTTCACACTACGCTTTGTTTTGCTGATGCAAGGGCCACACATACAATGGGTCGACTACTGTTTCTTTCACAGAATTTATATTAGGCGCCTTCGACAAAGCAAAGTTAACTTTTTACCACAGTGAAACAAATAGTGCCATTTCAACGATTTGTAAATGCAACTCAACATTGCTGATGATGTACATGTATACTGCATACAATGAGTTGTATACCAGTTTTTGTTTCATTAAAATAACTTAAAATTTACGCAAAATACAGCTGTGTATTTAGGAAGCACTTTTAGCGCATTTAACAATTTAAATGCCCTGCGCTGGATATTGGGTATCCGTTCTCGGCCTGCAGAGCTTTTAAATGGCTGTCGCTCAAGAGGTTAAAGAAATGTAACAGGCGACTTCTTCTTGCAGGAATTACACGATATAATGTTCGAGGATATATCACTCAAGACCGAAACAGACTGGCAGTTATTATTTATTTATGCCAACAAACTTACTGTTGGTGTTTTTAAACACACAAGCCCTGTGTGGACAAAGTTTGAGAGGTAGAACTGGAACTTAAAAATTCAATGCCACAACTGGGATTTGAACCACAGACCTTCCGCTTACAGGGCGGACGCTCTAACCACTGAGCAATTGTGACAAACTGCCAGAATGGCATTAAATTCTCAAACCAGTTCGTATTTCTCCTGGTAAACCACATAGGCAGTCTCACATCAGAGACAAATTACCCCAAAGGTGACTTACTATTGTAAGTACTTTATATCCCAGCATTAAATAAGCTTCAGAATGGTAATTATTATTTATTTATGCCAACAAACTTACTGTTGGTGTTTTTGAACACACAAGCCATGTGTGGGCAAAGTTTGAGAGGTAGAACTGGAACTTAAAAATCCAATGCCACAACTGGGATATGAACCACAGACCTTCCGCTTACCGGGCGGATGCTCTAACCACTGAGCTATTGTGACAAACTGCCAGAATGGCATTAAATTCTCAAACCAGTTCGTATTTCTCCTGGTAAACCACAAAGGCAGTCTCACATCAGAGACAAATTACCCCAATGGTGACTTACTATTGTAAGTACTTTATATCCAAGGATTAAATAACCTTCAGAATGGTAATTATTATTTATTTATGCCAACAAACTTACTGTTGGAGTTTTTAAACACACAAGCCGTGTGTGGGCAAAGTTTGAGAGCTAGAACTGGAACTTAAAAATTCAATGCCACAACTGGGATTTGAGAATTTAAAGCCATTCTGGCAGTTTATCACAATAGCTCAATGGTTAGAGCGTCCGCCCGGTAAGCAGAAGGTCTGTGGTTCAAATCCCAGTTGTGGCATTGGATTTTTAAGTTCCAGTTCTACCTCTCAAACTTTGCCCACACATGGCTTGTGTGTTTAAAAACACCAACAGTAAGTTTGTTGGGGTAGTAAGGGGTAGTGATGCGCCTCCTATAGCCTCTCCTACCCAATTCCCATCCTCATCCTGCCCATGGTGCACCCTGCTTGTAACAGATGAGGCTCTGGGGACCGAATCACAGCGGTATAACTGTTTCATCTAAAATGGAGGAAATGTCATTTACATATGTGCTGGCCTATCACAGCACAACAGCGTCCCTCAGAGGCACATGAGGGGAATGTCGGTGGATCTAAATATCATCTATTTAGTCCTCCCGGCTAGGTCCGATGGACCCGTTGACCAACGATAGGTGTGGTCCCCCTTGCAAAATGGGGGTTTAAGTCGGGTGATGTAACTGCCACATTGTAAAACTGGTGCCCGTTAAGAAAACAGTTACATGAAAGCCACATACATGAATATATGCTAATGGCTTCATTGCCAGATGCAAGGCACTAGAAAACAACAACAGTTTGTTGGCATAAATAAATAATAATTACCATTCTGAAGGTTATTTAATCCTGGGATATAAAGTACTTACAATAGTAAGTCACCATTGGGGTAATTTGTCTCTGATGTGAGACTGCCTTTGTGGTTTACCAGGAGAAATACGAACTGGTTTGAGAATTTAATGCCATTCTGGCAGTTTGTCACAATAGCTAAGTGATTAGAGCGTCCGCCTGGTAAGTGGAAGGTCTGTGGTTCAAATCCCAGTTGTGGCATTGAATTTTTAAGTTCCAGTTCTACCTCTCAAACTTTGCCCACACACGGCTTGTGTGTTTAAAAACACCAACAGTAAGTTTGTTGGCATAAATAAATAATAATTACCATTCTGAAGGTTATTTAATCCTGGGATATAAAGTACTTACAATAGTAAGTCACCATTGGGGTAATTTGTCTCTGATGTGAGACTGCCTTTGTGGTTTACCAGGAGAAATACGAACTGGTTTGAGAATTTAATGCCATTCTGGCAGTTTGTCACAATTGCTCAGTGGTTAGAGCGTCCACCCGGTAAGCGGAAGGTCTGTGGTTCAAATCCCAGTTGTGGCATTGAATTTTTAAGTTCCAGTTCTACCTCTCAGACTGGCAGTGTTTTTGAAAAATATAAAAAAAGCAGAAGAGGATCAGAGAGAGAAAGACAGAGTAGTTAAAACATTGCTTACATTTTATAAGCTAAATAATTATACTGCATGAACTGAAAATAACATTTTGAGCGAGTTCTTTGATTTTAATTTAGCATGAATGCATATTCCAAGGTTGGCAACATTATTATAAATGCAATTAGAGGCACTGCTATTGCTTCAGATAATGCCATTTATCAGGAATTGTTTATTGACATATTGACTGACTGACTGACTGCATTCCTGCCAGGGAGCATGAATTGGTGAACAAACGGTATATCTACAAGGGTATACAAAAGAGTTCCTGGAAAAGGGCCCAATTATAAATGGTTCCAAACTGTTTAATTTGCTACCTGAAAACATAAAAACAGCAAAGAGAAATTTCTTTAAAACCAAACTAAAGAAATATCTAATTGAAAATCCATTAGATACAATAGAGGAATTAGGATCTACTGAGTAACTGTAGGGGAAAGCTGCAGTATGTAATTAATTTGTAAATATATATTGCAATGTAATTGCAAAAACTTTGTAAATATCTCTACTGACTAAGCTAAAAGATTGTATATATCAAGTAAACTGGCAACAAACTTTATTATCATCATTATTACATCATCGGCTGCTCTTGACATAGATCTACTACCTGAAAAGCCTGGTGTTGCTCATGTTTTAACAGTTTATCCCTATTTAAAAAAAATTACTTAATATGCTTAAACAAAGAGTTAGGATAGCATAAAGAACAAAAAATAAATAAATGAAAACTTGGGGAAGGCATTATGCAAATGCACTGTTAAACAATCACAAATACTATAGGAAGAAAAGGAAGTAGAGAAAGCCATGTGAACGTAATACGTTAAATTTCTATTTCAATCATGAAGATAACTGTATGAATTGTTTGTATAAGAGGGAGTAGAGAAAGAAGTGTGATTGTGTTTCATACAAGTGAGTACAGAAAACCATGTGAATGTAATGTGTTGCATTTCTATTTCAAACATATAGCAAATTGAATTGTTTGTAGAAGAGGGAGCAGACAAGGATATGTGAATGTTATATAAAAGAAAAGCAGGTAGAGAAAACCATGTGAATGTAATATGTTGCTTTCATATTTCAAACATATAGAAAATTGTATTATTGTATGCTGAAGGATGAGTAAAGAATATGTGAATGTGTTACGTAAAATAAAACTGTGAGAATGTAATACACTGCACCAGTGCTCTTTTTCTGGGCGAACGATGGGGGACACATTCCCCTAAACATTTTCTGAAAGCAAAATTTAAAAACCACTTATTTTCCCGATTAAAAAGTAGAAAATGTGATTTTATAGCTACCAATTGGTTTTATTAATATTTGTTGGGTTGCTTTCCATTTACAGAGATTATAGTAGTGTTAGAACCTCTTTGCAAGCGTCAAAAATAAATGCATAACAACAACAACAACCACTTTGCTATCTATCTTCTCAGCACTATTGTTTAATTTGTTCACTATTGGTTAATTTGTGTTTATGAATAATAATTTGTGTGTATGTGATCTGAGGAAAGAATTGAAATCAGTACTCTTGGGATCTGAGCCGATCTGTTCCGTGTTTGTAGGTAGTTCAATTCCTCACAGTGGTAGACCTGGTAATAAGTTCTGTCTGTACATTGCGTAGGCTTCGGTGGCCGGTGTCCATCGTCTCTAAGTCTTCCGGGGAAGGCCGCATCTTCTTTATAATGGGGTGGGGGGGGGGGGGGGGGAGGAGGGGGGCAGCGAAACGTCGACATTCATTATAAAGAAGAGGTGGTCTTACCCGGAAGACTCATATACGAAGTTGTGTCCGGTTTACGCTTAGTGGCATATCCACGCCTGTAGCGCATTGTACAGTGTGCACGTGGTTTTTCAAGTTAGAAGATGCGATGAGTTGAAAAATAACTATTTTACATGGTCTCCAGCATCCAAGAAAATTAAAGAAAACGTTGAATGCGTTTCAAATTATGATGCTGGAAGTTCGTTGATGGAGGATAATAGTGCAGCCGGAAATGAAAGCAGTGAAATTGTGTATGACGCTAATGAGACCGAGTGAACGCGTACCTGATGAAAAATTAGATGAGATCCCTGATTTTGGTTATTAGATCGAAAAAATGCATTTTGTGCCAAACATGACTGGTTATTGATAAAAACAAGAAATTTGGTTGCAGAATATGTCGAGAAGTTGAGAAACTAGGACCAAAGATAAACAAGGGATGAATATTGCACAGGCGTGGGCTACAATTTCTGTCATCTTATGGGGATGCGAAGAAAAATGAGATCTCTGTGCGAAAGAAAATATACAAACATAAGGAAAGTTCTGTTCATCAAGCTGCAGCTAAGATTGTACATAACTCCAAAGAAAACAAGAGCCTTCAAAAACGAAAAAGATGCGACTGCACATGTGTTCCTACGGCGTACAAAGTTGCGAAAAGGAGCCAGGCTTTTAATGATTTTCAGTTTAAGATTGAACTTCAAGAACTAAATGGAGTAAACATGGGTCACATTTTACACTCTGGAAATGCTTGTACAAACAACCATATTGTGGCAGAGATGAGAGACTATTCTAAATAAAATAATTGACTCCAGATGGAAAATATCATTAATGACTCACGAAAGTACGATTAGCCAACTAACATCTTTGATAATTTGCTTAAGAATAAAGCTCCCTGAAATGAATGAGCCTACAAATGTTTTTGTAGAATAGTTGAGCTGCATGAAGTGACTGCTGAAGGTACATTGTTAAAGTGTTTAAATGCCCATGGCTTTTCTGACATTTTTCTCCGAGAAAATCTTATAGCAATTGCAACAAATGGAGCTACAGTAATGATGGGGAAACAATAAAGGCGTAACTCTTTTCTTCTTCTTCTACATGGTTTAGGCCATGCAGCCCAATTCGGAGAAGTCATCAGTGGAGTCCATCTTCTGCGAGATCGGCCAACATCTCGTGCTCCTCTTGGGTTATATAAAAAGGTCCTCTTAGGTATCCTTTCTTCACTCATCCTCATTAAATGTTCTGTCCATTTCTTGTTATTTGCTTTAATTTTGTCTTCTAATTTATTTATATTTAGTTCTTCTCTTATTAACTCATTTCATATTCTGTCTGCTCTTGTGCATCCTTTCACATTCTGCAGAAATAACATTTCCGCTGCTTGTATTCTACTACTATCCTTTGATTTTATTACCCAACTTTCGCTTCCTTATAGTAAGGAAGGAACAGCCAATATTTTATATAAATTAAGATTAGAGTCTTTTCTTGTTTTCCGACCTAAAGTGCTTTTAATGGTTCCATGGCCTGGAATTTATATACTTAGGTGTCCTAACACTACTTAAATTTTAATATGGCATTGTGCCAACCATAGAATTGAGCTCTCGGTTAGAGATGTGATAAAAAAAAAAGATTTCCCATCCTTAAAGTCTTTTTTTGATAAATTGTAGTCACTGTACCATCAGTCACCAAAGAATGCACGAGAGCTGAGACAGCATGCTGAACAGCTTGAAACTCAGTTATTGAAGATATATAGAATTTTAGGCAACAGATGGGTAGCCTCAAAGTTTCAGGACTGTATCAGCTGTTTGGAACAATTTTCAAGCTTTGGTTGTTCACTTTACTGCTGCTAAAGGTGATGAAAACAGAGACTACTGAAAGAAGTATGTATGAGGGCTTGTTAAAGCATATTACAAGTGTTGATTTTATTCTTGATCTTGGATTAATGTGTAATGCTCTTCAAGAATTGTCAGAATTAATTCTTGAACTGCAACCACAAGATGTGGCATTGTATTCAGCAATTCGAAAGATTAAAAACCAACTACTAGTCTTTGAAGAACGGAAAGTGAAGAGTGGGCCTCATTAAGCATAATAACAACTGAACTTCAGAGGTACTGTTCTAGATAGTGGATAAAAAAAGAACTGTCTTAGTCCTTCAGAATGTTATGAATCATTGAAAGGAAGAATGGAGAATTGGCTTCTACAGGCAATGGACACAGGAATTTCTGAGTGTGCCCAAGTATAAGACAGCTCAAGTTGGCCAAATAATCCTGGAATTACATATGGTGAACATGAAATAAAATCCTTATGAAAAAGTTTTGAACTGCCTCAAAGAGAAATTCTGAGGGGTTTCAGAGATTATATTATAGACAAGAAAGTGCCAGTCTCTATTTCCTCTTGTGAATGTATTGAAGTGTGTTCCAATTTCTACCAGTGATTGTGAACGGGGATTTTCCCAAATGAACCTGATCGTCACTCCTACTTCACTACACCTTTGTACAGTCAGCAATTTAATGTTTATTAAATTGGTTGGGCCTCCTCCCCAACTATTTAAACCTGTAGTTTATGTGAACCCTTGGTTTATGAAAGGTCGACATCTCGCAACGGTCACCAAGAGCAAAGAGAGACAGTGTGATGACTGGACCAATGAAATGATGCCACTGTGGAAGCTCAGTATTTTTAATTTAATATGGTTTAAAGAGAGAATCTGAAAATATACCATTGATGCCCCCTATTGGTTTATTTATCCATTGTTATTATTATCATTATCATCAGTCATCATCGTCGTCATCATCATTATTATTATTATTTAGATGATTGGAGCTGCAGCAACAAGTTGAAGGCAACAGCAAACAGTGGATATTGAAATCCGGCCTATTTATGTAATCATTACACACAGTAATTTATCTGCTCAGCTTAATTTCTTGCGCAACATATAGGCTATTTAGACTTTAAAGCAAACAAGTCCGAGAGTTCCCCAAAACTTTCTTTTAGAAAAAGAGCACTGCACTCCGTAGTAAAATGGATAGCACACAAACCTTCTCCATGAAAAAATACACAGGTGCTGAATTTCAAGGTGATCAGTCAAACAGTTTCACAAATTAGCCATTATATACATACACATTTCTTTTTATATACAGAGCAAGTAAGAGTAACACCAAATAAACTTAAGATGTGATTTGGGGGTTATATTTCAGTATTTTCTTATAGTGAATGTTTGTCTGAAAATGTCTTATTATTGAGTTAGAGGGCATTAAAATTTTTTAACATTATGTCGGGTTACATGAAATTCTGTCACGTACATCCTTGTTCTCCCTTTGGGATTGTAATATTGCTTATGTTTTGTTTTCTATGTGTTTTTGAATATTGCTTGTATGCTGTTTTTAACATTGTTTGTATCACCATTAACCTAAAACCTGCATTTTGCTCCTTAAACAGTAAAGGATTCTGCCCCATATTACACAGCACTTTGTGACTGGTTATCAATCATAACTACCAGCATATACTAAACTGCTCCGTTTACTGGAAGGGCTTTCAGTTTCACGACCCATTATAAAATATACAATGCATACAAGTCAGTCTTTGGTTACTAGAAGTCTTGGCGAGCAACAATTTTATCCGCATCATCTCACCCGAGTTCAAGCACTGGGTCCTGACTACAGTTTGTCCAGCTTCATTAACACATTAATGCCAGCCCTCATAGCCATGATCGCTATTTTAAATGTAATAGAGGCAGCTGTGAAACGATAGGTTTGCCACAAACACCTACATTGAAGGTAATCTTAAGTGGCAATTCCCATATTAAATTATCAATTCCGATTTTTTTCAACTTTTTGACTGCTCCACTAGGTTTTTCCTAATGTTCTTTTTTCCCAAACCATCCAAGTATTGGGGTAAACAAAACAAAAAAGAAATTAAAATTGGTCAAGCCAATATAGTTTTTGCGAGACTAATGCACGGCAATTGATTTGTACATATGTAGATAAGCCTCACCTAACTAGTCTAATAAAATATTGAACTCAAAGCATTATAAAGAAAATATTTGCATCTAAACTGACACCAGGGGCTCTAATGACCTAGCTGTCGACGGGCCCTTAAACCCTGATCACTCACTCACTCACTAAACTGACACCCTAATTAAAGATGGCAAAATGGCAGAAATCACTGGTAGTATATTAACCCATTAATGTCCAGTGGTCTATTTACAGACCACCACAAAATTTGTGATTTTTTAGTTCGGTTTCATCTGCACTATTCTATGACAGCGGCAGTCGGCAACGAGCACTGAGGACATATACAGGCAAAACAAAGTGCAGCCAGTTCGGAGTCTTTTGGACCACCAGTTACATATTAATAGAAGTCACCTCCAGATAACATGGTGATATCAGCTTGAATGTTGTCACCATGTTTGAGTTAATCTTTGAATAGGAATTAGAACTTGATTAATGTAATTTGCTTTAATTTAAGAAGATCCTCACCAATTACATGCTATACCTCAGATGCCTAAGTTACACAATTTCTATTATCAAATGATTTGATAAGCCTAAGAATAAGCCAAAGTTTCATCTATACTATCTGTTAGAACTGTTTGTGCACAAGTATATTGCAGTCTTAGTTACTTACATCTAAAACCATGACAGAAATCAGTAATAGTTTTAAAATAAACATCTTATGCATTTTTTCTTTGAAAACATTAGACATTTGTTAATCCATAGAACCAATGTTCAACCTCGGATTGCAATTAGCAACAGTGATCCATGCGCCAAGATCACCAACTGAGCTACACATCTTTTTATAAACCTTCTCCCACCTGTGTAATAGCTATCTTTAAAACTGCTGTTAGATGTTAGCACATTGGAGCAATTCTTGGATCTTTTTTCTAAACTAAAATAGACTTGTCCAGAATAAGTGAAGTGATAATCTCACTTTTTCTGTTTTGACGCTTGGATCACTGTTGCTAATTAGTAATTTCGACTTTAATGTTCATTATTACAAATGTTAGAATTTGTCATGTTTAGAATTATAGTTAAGTTTATTTATAATTTTCTTTGAATAGTGTTTTCATTAAGAACACACAAACTAAAACTTGTCAACAAGTCAAAAATCTTATAGTACCTGTTCCTGCCACATTTGAGTAAATGCTGCAATATTTTTGCGATACACATCATATAATGTTCTGTTTATATAACTTCCAAACAATTCTTTGTCCTCTTCATCAAGTGGAACGTCCCTCATGATGCTCAAGGTGGTCTGCAACAAGGATGATGAATGCTATATAATAATCTGTCAGTACAAATAATAAAAGACAGTATGCTAATCAATGCAAATGGATTGTGTTATATATTAAATCCTCAGCTACCGAACAAGACTTTAACAATGTTCATAAAAGTACTCGTGTATATACTCCTAAGACTAGAATACAGTTGAACCTGGTTTATGCATATCAAGGGGAGAGGGAAGATTACTTCAAACTCAGAATTACCATAAAATTTTGCAAACAACAAAGAAATGTATGAAGAAAAGATTTTGAACGTGGTCCTGCTTTAAAGAAATCAGTTCATCTGGCTTATTTTACTTTTCTTGCATTAAGTGCATGCACCACATTTTATTAATGATGACTGTACCTAGCATGGTATAAGCAATTCCTAAGTCTGAAGCCATTTCAGTTTTGGTTTTGTATAGATTTAGTTCCACCTCTCGTAAATTTTACTTTCTGATCTAATGTATAACATTTCCTTTTTCTGTTCTCTTTCTTCTTTCTTTACCTGAATACCCTCTCCTTATGTAGGACTGACACCCTTTAGGACATACGAGTCAGTGCCTAGGGTCAGACGCCTGCCAGGGAGCACAGGAACCTATGGACCAGATAGAGTGAACACCTGGAAGCAGGTGGTCAGCCAAGCACCAGGTATGATAGTGAAGAAGAGGATGATATGAAATGCAGGCGAATCAATCGGAAAGTTGATAATGGAGCAATTGGTGGAATGAGTGGTGGGGGAAACCAGAGAACCAGGAAAAGAACTTGCCCTGACACTACTTTGTCCTCCATAAATACCACATGCGGGTCCCTGGGATCGAACCCAGGCTGCCTAGGTCGTAAGAAAATACTCTTAACCACTCGGCCATGGCCCTGTCAGTTTTCTTTTCTCCATGGTTGATTAAAAGTAATTGAGAACTGAGAGACAAAAATGCTGTTCAACAGTAAACACCAAATACCAAACGTTTTTATCTTTACTTCTCCTTTGTCGCTACAACACTGTCAAGCCAAAAGCCTCCAGCTCTACCAACAAATGTCTTCGTCTTTTGTTTCCACAGCCGAAAGTTGCCTGCTCAGCTTGTGTCTGTCAACAAAGATAAGGAAAATACGCCTCGAGTTTCTTTCAAGATAACATATGCCATATGCTCATTATAACCATGTAAACTCAGTTGTATTCCTCTAAAATTTAATATATATAACAGTGAACTATGTATAAAAGCATTACATATAAATAAGGTTCTATTTACATGTTTCTAAATTATATTTTGCCAGGACCTACAAAATTTATGTATAAATACAAATTAGAGTTGGGTTACGTATAAAGCAGGTTCAACTGTGCATGCCAACTAACCTGGGTTTGCAATTGTACAGGTTTTTTCCCCTCTATTCAATGTTGAAGTAGAAACTCCCTTAAGCTTTGGAAAAATAAGAAAATTGCATAAATAGTTTATTTTAATCATATGGCAGATCATGCTATAGCTCACTTTATAACATTTTGTTTCAAATTTATTGGAATTTATACCAAATTTACTAATATCTTCTAATAGAAAATGAAAAACTGTACACACAAAGCCTGCCCATTTTCTCAACAATTACTCATACAAAAGTCAGATGGGCTGCATTCACATAGCTTCTCTATTCTTTCAACAAAATATTCTTACCAAAGCTTACACTTCTATCTACTTGTACATTTACTTTCATGAGACACACACTTTACATAGTAGGTATGAGGATACAGTAAGCTAAACCAATAGTCAGATTTTAAAAAACAGATTTCTAAGTGTTAGCTTTAAAGTTCCATACTCTTTGCATGATCATTAGAGAAAATGAATAGGAACTAAATACATGAAAAGGTATCTTTCTTTCATAGAAGTTTGAAAACAGTGTTGTTGTAATTAATTTAATTTAAAAGGTGAGTTAATTGTTAATTGTTGTTCAGTGTTATTAATTAACTCACCTTTTAAATTAAATTAAACATGAAAAGGTATTTAGAAACTTAACCAATAGCAAACACGATCTCAGATATTATCAATCCCTCCCCCCAAAATACTTTACCAACTGAACAAAAGTCACTCAGATTGAAGAGAACTTTACATGCTATTCAAGGAAAATTCAAGATATACATGTTATTTGTAATGTGAATATCTTAAACATTTATTAATCCAAATCATTAAATCCATTTTTGAAAAAATAAAATGTATCAAAATCCTTTCCATGTAAATGGACATTTGAGGTGGGTGGACTTTACAGAAAATTGCTGTTGCATCCTTGGCACATGCTGAACTTAAATGCAAATGGCAATTAATTGACTTTACAGACACACATGTACCACGTATAAACTTAGGCTTTCATGGCCGGCGTCTTGACTATTAGCTAAGTTTATCTCTTCCAGGCTAGTAGGCTGTGGTCTAGAAGGCATCGAAGATACACTGGATATAAACTTCATTATGTCGTCTGCTTGTGGTATATCAAAATTCATGGCTATGTGAACATTCTTCATAATATGTATTTTCTTCCAAATTATTATCAGCTCGATTGTTTTTGTGTGTTCTAGTAATTTAATATCCTGTTCTATGGTGTGCTGGGTTGACCAGAAATTATGGGCTCGGTTGATTTGTCGATCTGTTTGAATGTTGTGTTTCTAATGTGCTCCTTCAGTCGTGTTTTAAGATTTCTTTTAGTTTGGCCAATGTATATTTTAGGGCATTACTCAGGGGTCTCCGTCTAGGGGATATGTGAATGGCAACCACAAGGTACCCAAGCTGAGCAGGACATTACTTCCGCTTACTGGTGTTCTGCTCCTCACTGTAACTGTTCTATCTGACCTTACCTTGGTCATCTCTTGTTCTCTTCCGACCCCGATGCTATTAAGGTTCCTGAGGGCTAGGAAGTCTTTATTTTTCCAACCTTTCCATTTCTCTAATTTCTCTATAAAACCTTAACCCCTAACATGCTGACCTGTCATGGCATGTAATACGTGGTGTAATATATGGTCGGTGAATTTATTTTGATAATTCTCTCGGTCAGGTCGGTGAGACCCGTAAACCAACGACAGGTGTGGTCCTCCAGACATTCTGGGGGTTGTGAGAGAGCGATGTGACCGCCAAAACATAAAAATATGGTGCTCTCTAAAAAGCGGTTACATTTGCTGCTAAGTCTCTTCAATATTTATGAAATATTGGAGAACAAGAGGATTAATGACTTCATTGTCAGAAATCCAGCATTAGCTAACACTTGTCAAAACGTCAATATCTTCAATGCTTTCTAGACCACGGCCTACAAGCCCAGAAGAGATAAACTTAGCTAATAGACATATATACCATGTTTGTATTTCGCTGAGTTATGTAAGTGATGCTGTTCACAGTTAGACAAGACTAAGACACACAAACCTTTGTAAAGACTCAATTATTTATTCAGTAAGCCTCAATAAGTGTATTTCCAATGTAATCTTGAAATTGACTTTTTGGATGAAATGCGATACTTGTTCTAAGAGTACAGAAAGTAACTGTCTTAATGTACTTAACCTATTCTTTCACAATCTACAGTGAAATTTTGGAACAGATTGACATAATGGTGTTGACAAATGCTTTAAAGCTTCCCTGAATTCTATAAAAATCAATTTTTCATGAATATATATATATATATATATATATATATATATATATATATATATATATATGCACACACGACTGCAAATTGAAATAAAAAGTTAAAGCAACAGCATTAAAGTTAAACAAATGCAACCCCATGACAGAACAGCCCATCCGTGTCAAGGCCTACTGCCCAACCTCTGCATCCCCCACCTCTGCCAACCACAGATGTCATGAAAGGTATGCAGTACCAGAGGTGGGACGTGGTCAGCACCCTGATCCCTCCTGGCCGGGTTATGCAGTCTTCTCAACCAGGGGCCGCTACTTTGTAATCAAAAAGCTCCTCAATTGGCCTTTTAGGAACCTAATGAGGCTGAGTGCACATTGTGCCACACCTCCCAGCAAGGAAAACAATCTCCACACTGGTATTGGGGATCAAACCCGGGTCCTCAGCACCAGAAGCAGGTGCACTACCACTGTGCTACAGAGGTAGTCAAATTTACACAAACTGTAGAAAAATATTTTAATCCTATATAAAATTTGATTGATTTTTTTTAAATTGACCTATTGTAATTTTTAATCTTTTGTTAATTTCTTTGTATCTTACAATACCATAGATGGATTATGTTAGGTACTTACGAACTTTGGCTTTAGAATCGCTCTGTAATAATATCATTTGTACAAAACAATAGCACATTCTGCACTTCTGAGTAGTATTATTATTAATATTGTTATTACTATGTGAACATTTATATATTTCTGTAAATTCATAACTATGTGCTCCTTGACTTTTGAACACTATAATTATTAGTTGTATTTTAAATGACCTTACATATGTAAGGAATAGCTACATATTTAAACTACATTATAAACTATAAATATTGTCATTTGTTTAACTCCTAAATGTTCATAAGTACTACCTTATATCAAGATAGCTGACTTACCAGTTGATCAATGGTTAGATTTTTATACTCAAGTGATTAATTAATTTAATTTATCTACCCTATTCTTTATTTGATGATAGTACTATGATCTAGAGAATTTTTATGGCCAATTTTCTCCTTTGCACCTTATAATAATTAATTTTTCACAGCACTGGCTAATATTGGATAGAAAATTCCCCAATATTCATGCAAAAGGATCTAAAACATCACTGAAATATCCAAATTCTTTAACCTATGCACGAAAGTGGCAAACTTCCATGAACTCCACCGAAAGTCTACCAAGTTCTGGAAAAGCTATATAGCCTATGAGTAACTTATGGCAGTGGAACCAACACAGGTCAGAATAGTAATTTCTTAAATGACAGTAAGTGAAATTTTAAAGTAACAGGTGATCCAAAAGACAGTGAACCGGCTGCGCTGTGTTTTGTCTGTACGTGTACTTTGCACTCATCGCCAACTGCCGCTGTCATAGAACAGCACAGATAAAACCATACATCATTTTTTAAAACTACTTTTAAAGGCTTTACTTACCAATATAATTATAACAGATGCTGAAACTGGCCACCGTCGTCCATAAATTTTTGGACTCTTTAGGAAATTATTCATCACTCACTGTAGTTCACGTTGAGAAATGCTGGCAATTTCCTGACAAATATTGTTTTAATTCTTCCAGTGTATGTGTGGGTTTGTCTTGTACACTTTATGCTTTAAGTTACCCCAGAGATAGAAATCACAGGGGTTAGGTCGGGAGACCAAGGGGGCCACAATTCTCTACTAATAATTCTGTTCTGAAACACACTTTCGATGTTCTCATCGAAAGATTGGCTGTATGAGCTGTTGCAAAGTCTTGTTGAAGAAAGGCAACATCATGCTGTCGGTTAATTCTCTAAAAAAAGGGAGCAAAATTGTATTCACATATGTATGGGTGTCAACTGTTGACTCAAAAAAAATTGGGCTAGAACTATCTCTGCTAATGGCCCACCATACACCAATTTTTTCATCATTAAAGGGTATTTAATGAACAATATTAGGTTTCTCAGATCTCCAATAATGATAATTTTGTGTGCACATATATCCATGAAAGTGAAACCAAGCCTCGTCCTTGAAAAATATTAAATGTGGGTCAATTTTGCCATTGTGTACACTATTGAGAGCCCATTCACAAACAGGATCACCTGGTTGAAGAGCATATACCACAGTGTTTTATATGGTTTTAACTTCAGCAATTTAGTAGCTCTTTGCGCAAAGCCATAAGAAATGCCTGCCTGCTGTGAAAGATGCCTAAGCGATTTTTGGGGGGAATTCTCCAAACGATGACCAATGTTGTCTAATGTGTCTTCGCTAAGAACTGTATGCCGTCTTTTAGATTTCTGAGCCTGAACAATTCATGTGGTGTGAAATTTATTCTAAAGTTAATGGATTTTGAATGGCCTGAGACTTTTACAGCTGGAAATGTTCCTGGAAATCACACTTTTGCTTGGTGAGCTGACACATATGAATCATAAATACATACATACTGTGCAGTAGAAAGCAAGTGCTGAGCCATAATACACTTTGTGATTCAGTACAGGACAAAATAATAAAGCACACTGGTAATAATACAACTGCACAATATTGCGTCAACTCAATACTGATTGTGAGCAGAACAGAGAAAAACATGTCAGCTGTTACTGTGTTTCCATGTGTGCAGTGGAAAAACACCGCACAGTGGTTCCCATGTATTTGGATCTCTCTGTATATAAAAGCTACATAGTTTTCACAAAATTTAGAAGTTTTAACATATGTAATGAAATACAGGTGCAGCTTGGTGAATATGAAGATGTTATTTATTTATTTATGCTGTTTTTATTTTGAATTGTAGATCAATTGTTTACAAATTAGGAAGGTATTGTCGTTTTCCCAAAATATTGAAACTGTAGTTTTAGCGCTATAATGATACTATGCGCGGCCCTGTGCAAGTCAAAAAATGCTAGGGCCCCCAATCTCATTTTCAATTTACATTCACTAACAGCATGATTAAACACAAAAAAGTGAATATTTCATGCTAACTTCCAAACTCAAGGTCTCAGGGTCAACTCCTGCTGGAGAGGAAAAAGGTTTCTTTAGCAACAATTCTTCCCTATCCTCCCAAGAGGATCAAAGTATGAAACAGTAAGAACTTAGGTGTGAATATAAAGACAACCCAAAGATAAACACCAACAGTAAACAAGTGAACATCATTGCTGCAAGCTATTGTTCCAAAGGAAACACTGCCGATATGACTTAGATGTTACAGGCGGCAAAAAAGTGAGCAAAAGAAAAGTTAATGCTATTAAAATTATAATTTATTAGCATAATAACAGAAATAACATTAATAATATGAGGGCGTCACTAAAAGCTTTTAGAATGCCAAGTTTGTAAAAACAAATTAAATCTGTTTTTATTACACAGGTATTTTCTAACATTCTGCAAGTTGATTGCCATGTAGTGTGTATGATTTGCTTTAATGGTTTGTTAAAGATCATTTAAGGATTTTGTGTTCACGCAAAAATGACTACTAGATTCCGTGCTATGATTTTCTACGATTTTAAATCATGATTAATGCAACAATGAGAAGATTGGCTCAGAAATGCACTTGACAAAGAAGACCCATCTAATGTAACAATTTATAATTGTTACAGCAAATTCAAGAGAAATTGGTTTTTTCTTTGTGATGAATTTCATGAAGGATGGCCAAGAAAGCCTCTGAAAGTTAGACAAATTTGCACAGCTGATAAGATGGTTGCTATTTCTTCCACCCCTAAAACAAGCTATACCGCTAGTTTAACAATAGCAGATTATTTCTTTTTGTTTCTAAAAATTACGGATGAAAGACGTGGCACACTATAAAAACCTGGCTTCTGAAATACCTCAGGAGTGGCACATTGCTAAAGGACTAGTTTCATAGAATGTCAAAGTGTATTGATGTCAAACAGGAATATTTTGAAAAACAACAAAATCATTTAAATGGTTAATCCTTGTTTGATTTTCTAAAAATTCTCAGTCTCGCCCCCATATACATAAATATGACAATGAGTATTAAATATATTTCATAGTAATTCTGCTCACCCTAAAAATGCCTTTTCTGCTTTTCTTGGAGCTGAACACCTAATTTTTAATGGTCTAAAGATAAGCTTCTGTTCTATATCAATAGCACTGTAACTCCCGACAATGGTGCCTGTATCATGATCATTTGGAGGTAGGTTTTTATTAAAACTTCAGTCTTTATAAACTTCTTTCATCAGATACTATGGTTACAAGAAGAGTGAGAATAATTGATATACAGATAGATAGTAAAGGATAAGAGGGATTTTGCTCTTGCGGGGGAGAGGTAGTAAAGAACTGGAGAGAAATGAAAAAGGACACAAGACTTATATTATTACTATTGTGGGGGAGAGATAAAAGATAGGTGAGAAATTAAAATATAGGACAAAATTAAATAGTTTTTGTGAAGTGGAAGGGACTGGAAAGTATAAATTAGCAGAGGACGTAAATAAGACAATGCCATTCAATCACTGACATTCTCGGGCTCATTTGAGCATCATTTCACCCATTTCATTTCATTCATTTGTCCGATATGACACAATGTTGGAGGACGTTAATTTAAAAAAAAAATCACTGACATTCACTGCAATAACAGTTTTCAAGGTCAGGTGACATTGTAGGTTTTCCCACGCCAGGGTATGCTCTTGCTATATCCCGGAGAAATGTTTCAAATTGCACAGTTTCATCAGGAATGAATTTTAATTTGTTTTCACGATACATCCATTCACCAATATAACTGCAAGCTGCAGCTTCATTCGTACATTGTGCAAGAATGGATTTAAGTTTTCTCCAAGGCCTATCCAAGTCCAGAGTGTGAAATCTTACAGGCTGTAAGTGATAACCTGGAGCAGGCCCATTCCATTTTAGATCAAGACACTTTTCGTTGAATGTGCCAATCGGCACCCATAAAGGATCTTCATTCCTTGGAGGAAACACTAATTCATGTTTGCGCGTGATCTTCCCGTGACCACGGAACCATGCACTGATACCCTCGTAGATGTGCCATTTACCGGTAAGGATGAAAGTGTCTTCATCAATATGACGCTGCAAAATTGGAAACAGCGTTTCGCTGGTGGGATTCGGCACGATTACTCCGAACCTTTTTTTGCTTGAACGGCTAGACCCTACAACCAGCCAAGTGTTCTGCCAAATCATTTGACGGCCGCCCTTATTCCGCTTCTTAAAGAGGCGAGTTTCGTCGACCTCAACGATATCACCAGCGCCACCTATCTCCAGGAAATCGTGCCAAGCTATCATGGTTGCGACGTCCCTGAAGTAGCTGCTCCAAGCAATAGCAGTATCGTGAGAGATTTTCACATCCCTCTCTATTCTATTGGTGGTCCAACCCCTCAACCATAACAAGACAAACTTAACCATCCCCTCTGCACCAAATGCCGAGCGGACACCCTGCAGGCAGGTGTTCACCGTTGGCTCCAATCGGTGACCGTTGGTACATTTGTAACGCCAACCAATCCCTCGGTTGGTGCACAACACCGGCTGCATCAGCTCACCACAACGGGGACAATGACGGACCTCATTGTCGGCTCGGTCAGGAACAGCCCCATACTTTTGGAGCATACGAAGTCCTCGTCGATTTGCTTCCCTCTTTTGTTCATCAGTGAAGGTGTTTCCCAAGTATACCCCCAGGGAAAACACGTCCAGTCTTCCTGGCTGCATCAGTTCCTGGAGCTCATCCATACTGAAACCACTGTTAAGACGGAACCAAACTAACAACACCAGCTAAGACGTAAGAGTAGGGCTATTGGGTCAGGCCAGTCAGGCTGTGTTAACGCTAGAGTAGGGCTATTGGGTCACGCCAGTTTCACGTTCTAGCGCATGCGCAGTGAAAAACAATGGACTGTCGCATGGCGTTGGGTGGGGTAGGTTGGGGTGGGGGGTACGCCATTCCAGTGGCGTTTTCATTTTCCAATGCGCTTTTATATAAAGTTTGATGTTGCTGCTAGCCTCCATGAGCGAACCCCTCTCCCTTTGGATTTATAGGATAAAATACATAATTTGCTAGAAAACAGAAATGAAGCACTAGATAAAGATTAATTTGTATATGAATTATTGTAGAACAGAAATAATAAAGCTACATCTTAATCCTCATTTGTAAATACAAGGATGTTTTACCCGGTTATTGAATGTGCTAATATTCCTTGACAAAGCCATAATTTCTTAAAATAAAATGTGTGGTGAACCAAATTATATGTTAACTAAATACCAAAGTACTTGAATTCTGAGAGTAGCATCGACAGTACAATATACGTGTTTTCCAGGGAACTTGATCCTGCTCACGGAGGCTATCAGCAACAGCAAATATTGGCGCATTGAAGCCTGAGAACCGCCACTGAATGGTATCCCGCCCCTCCCTCCGATTCAATCTTTTTTTTTTTTCCCCCATTGCGAATGAATCTATTGTGATAAAACCTCGAAGAAAAGAAGATTGGAAGAGGGACAGTGAAATGATACGATAGATTGGAGAACTTGTACAGGATTGCAAGGCAACCACTGAAAAGTGGAAGTGGAAAACCCTTTTTAAAAATGTATATATTGGCCCTACTGTTGCCCTTCATACAACCCAGTGTTGCCAACTCCATTCGGCAGATATATATTATATATTAGCAACTGTGGTTGGCAAGCTCTGAAACAACCTCCCATATCGCACAGATAAAGTCGCATTAGCAGCTAGGTGCTGTGCAAACACGACACACCGTACAGGAGAACCTGTACGACCTGATGACGGTTCTGGTTCAAGCTCTGAAAAGTGTGCTAATAGTGTTCTGTGGTGCTACCTCCGCAAGTCTGGTCGTTATTTGTATGTATGCGTACGTGCTATAACGGAATGTATAAAATAATATGCTAAATGTTATTTCAAGTATTATTTTACTACGGACTAATGCATACAAAAAACGATGGTAATAGTGATCTGTCTAGGCCCGGCCAACTCGGTTCCCCTCCTCTGCTTCCACACAGATTATGGGACCTGGGACTCCCTTGCTACTCCTGCTACTATACTTCCTCTCGGAGCATGTGCTGCCAAAGTTAAATATTTGGCGCGAATGCCTCACTTTTGGAGGTTTCATTGGCGGTGACCATAGGCGTCGCGAAGGGCGGGCAAGGGGAGGCAGCCCCCCCCCCCCTGGAAGTTGGTCAACTTCATGTGCAATCAATTACTGACTATTAAACTACTATTTTAATGTAAAGATCAATTTTTATTTAGCACAAATTAATATGGTTATATGCAGCAAATATAAATTTTGACAACAAATAATGAATTAATATCTGATTGCAAACTTCAAACATGTGCCCCCCCCCCTCCCGGAAAAAATGTCTACCAACACTCATGGCGGTGACAGCAGCAAACCAGCAGACCGCCATGCATCTTTGAACTAAAATATATTCCTTTCACGTTCACACTATGGTTTCTTTGTCCCATTCCTTATGGCAAAAAAATTAAAATGCATTTTTTAAAGTCCAAACGATCCATTCCTTGTCGCATTCATTAAAAAAATATTCCATTCACGTCCAAACTATCCTTTCCTTGTTCCATTTCTAACAAAAAGAGTGTGAGGGAGAGAGAGTGGAGAGGGGAGGAGGTACAGTTAAAATGTATTCCTTTCACTTCCAAGCTATCCTTTCATTGCCCCATTCCTAACCAAAAAAAAAAAAAATTAAAATGTATTCCCTTCAAGTCCAAACTACCCTTTCAATGCCCCATTCCTTACAAAAGAGGAAGGAAAAGAGAATTAAAATGTATTTCTTCCATGTCCAAACTATAATTTTGTGAGAAACCTGTTTGACGACAAAAATCAACCAAACCACCCAAAAGGATACATGAGGTACTAATTACCAAATTTTCTGCACTTAATAAGCCTGTATATAAAAGGTTATCGACAAGTATCTTCGCACTGTGCCGGCAACTACCACTCAAGATTATGTTAGTATGCTGTTTATCTGCATTACCTTTTATGAGTCACATGTGAATATCATTCATTTCATGGAACGTTATAACCATATGCTTGTGGCAGCCACCAGAATTCCTGTCTCTAAGGGAATCTTGGTTACAAGAGAGCTGCAGAGGGACTTCTTGATAACCATATTTAAGGGTTATCTCTGATGCTATTAGGGTTCCTGAGGGCTAGGGAGTCTTTATTTTTCCAACCTCTCCATTTCTCTAAAATATTAACCCCTAACATGCTGACCTGTCATGGCATGTAATACGTCCTCTGATTGGTAATCAGAGAATATGGTCGGTGAATTTATTTTGACAATTCTCCCGGTCAGGTCAGTGAGACCCGTAAACCAACGACAGGTGTGGTCCTCCAGACATTCTGGGGGTTGTGAGAGAGCGATGTGACCGCCAAAACATAAAAATATGGTGCTCTCTAAAAAGCGGTTACTATTACTGCTATTCAAGATCTCTTCAATACCAAAAAATATTGGAGAGCAAGAGGATTAATGACTTCATTGTCAGAAATCCAGCATTAGCTAACAACATCCAGATCGTCGTGACACTCCCCTACTCTTGAAACATAAGTGTGTAATGGTGGAGACACTTGCTTAATATGAGAGCTGGAAGTTAGTATACCACCTGCTCTGACTGTGATAACTATGCAATAATTGTTTACAATACGAAACACACTGCCTGTATATGTGACTGCCTGAGTTCTGACATTCACTTGTTCCCCACCAATCCAGTCACTTCTAATTTCTCCTCTCTTGCACATATGGAGTGTCATCATGATCTGGACAAACTGTAGGTGAATATGATAGTGTACGTGTGAGTGTAAGTGTATTTCTGAGAGGGTGTGTACAGTGTTTGTGTGTATAGGTGAGACCAGGGCTTTAGTTGGGCTGGTACTCAGTACTGGTAGCAATAGAATTTTCCAAAGTACCAGAAGTTCTGAAACATGCAATGCATATTGATCTTACAAGACTTGGTGTTTACTTGTTTGTATAAAATTCTAATAATTTACTGATCAGAAAATAACCTTACGAGTAATACCTAATGGAAGGGAAACCAAGATTTATTTTTGTCACACACCATATGTAAAAGAGTAGAATGAATTAATTTTTCCCACTGTATTAACAATAAAATTGTTGACTGGGCAAACCAAGTGAAGTGTAAAATTTTGTGTCGAAGAATATTTAAAATAATGTCTCATATATTTGTAATGTAACAGTGCCTTAGCAATAGCAGACAGATTTGTAGAGGTAAAGAATTTTTTGTCTGTCATAATCTGGGATTGCTGCAACCACAGAAAAGCACTTGCTGTCAATTATTCCACGTAGTAAATTACTTTAAGATATTCTTAGAAAAATAATCTACACAATCAATCCCCAAAGAACCAAAGTTTTAGGTCATCTCATTCTTCTAACTGGATCTCCTCTTTCTGAATTTGACCCAATGCTATACAATGTGACATTCTGGCTCTCAACTGGGATGCAATCAGTAAAAGGAATCTCCGTCATAAAGAAAAGTAAGTGCAAGACAACATCCCTTCAAGCCACTTTGGAAAAAATTAAAGAATTAGCTGAGTACCCATAGTTTTAATTTTCAAACCAAAATCCTGTGTGAGACAGAGTGTGTATGAGTATGAGAGTATGTGTGTTGTGGAGTGTGAGGTGGAGCATGTGAGAGAATGTGTAAGTGAGAAAGAGAGAGCATGTTTGTTGTACAGCGTCAATGCTTCATTTGGGTGTTCAAGAGTGTGTACGAGTATTAAGAATGCATATTTGTGTTAGTGTTTATGTGACCATGAAGGTGTGTGACTAGGTGTGAGAGTGAGACTGTGTATGACCATTTATGAGAGTGAGAGAGAGTGCATATGGTAACGAATTTGTTTATATAGCTTTGAGAATGAATTGGAGTCAACTCGAAACAATGTCAGCTTTGCACCAAAGAACTTGCAATATTACTAAGATAAGTGAAGTTTTTAGTTTCTAATTTTGTTCTTACTTTAGAAAGTGCATGAGTTGTAAATTGTGGGTGAAACTTCTTACTAAAGCTTATTTTTCTACCTACTTCATTTTAACCAAGATAAACCTCTGCAGAAATAGTGACATTACTCATTATGCAATTGACAAATGTTGAAGAACTGCTATGTGAAAGTTTTAAAAAAAAAAAGAACATAATTACCTTGATATTTAAGTACATCTTTCTATGATGCAACAGAAGTTCAAGGAAGGCCATTCTCCAAACTCATAACTATCTTTTACATGGAAAGTTTATTTTTTATTTATTCTAAACGGCATATAACAATTCTTATTAAACTGCATGTTAAAGATATTTGCACAATAAAATGTGTAGCTTCAGTTTTCAGTGAATAGTGTACTGTCTGTTCACCAGCTCATGGTCTTAAGACACTGAAGGGGAGAGGAGAGGAATTCCATGTAGTGTAATACGAGATTTGTAAACTTCCTTGCAAATGCTGCTCTGCTGGTCACGTTGCCAACTTACCTCCAATGTTATTTGCAGTATGTTTACTTGCTGCTAATTTCTCTTATGGTAGCAGCAAAATTTAATGCCGACTGATTATGAACAATTACTATTCTTTTTCCTGTTGTGCAAATAAATTTTTTGGGTGCAAGTGATATTTATATCATTGGCCTTAGAACGTGATTTCACAGCGTGTTTAACTATACAACACAGTAAGGCATGCCAAGCCTATGATTGAATTTAATATCGAGTCACCTGCCATCAAATTTTGTAACAGCTATAATTTCAGTTGTAAAATCATACGAGTGACTAGTTTTACATTGGGAGTAATGGTAAAAGTAATCTAGAAGCCGTGAAATCTGCTATATTGTGTTGCAGAATAAAGATGTTTGGAGAGACAGCTCTACGTGTAAAACGGATCTTTATACGATGACTGAAACAACCTAAAAAGGCTTTTAAAGCAGACACATTTTTGGTTTTATTGGGTCACACTGTCATTTGTTTGCCCTCATACATGTGTGATCTCAATACCATAGAACTAGTTTGGGCCAAGGTAAAATGAATAGTTAAAGAAATATAACAGGTGCCTTATTCTTACAGGAATTGCACGAAATAACACTCGAGGATATATCACTTAAGACCAAAACAGACTGGCAGGGTTTTTGAAAAATGTTGTTGTTGTTAGCCAATGCTGGATTTCTGACAATGAAGTCATTAATCCTCTTGCTCTCCAATATTTTTCACTGATGGATGGGGCACTAGAAGTGGCCGAACATATTTGAAAAATATAAAGTCAGAAAATGATCAGTGGCAGAAAGACACAGTAGTTGAAAACATCATATACATTTTATACACTGAACATCATCCATGAACTGAAAATAAAATTTAAATTGTGCTATTTTGAGCAAGTTCTTTGCTTTAATCTAGCGTGAACACATACTCCAAGGTTGGCACCATTATTGTAAGCACAACTTGTGCTTCAGATATCACTGCTTATCTGAAACGTTTACTGACACACTGACTGGCTGCATTCCTGCCAGGGACTATGAGCTGGTGAACAGACTGTACCTACTCTTCATTCTCACAGAATTTTATACAACTGGTAAGTGATAAGATAAATGCTAACTGCACAAAAAATGTAGTTCTTAAACCATAATGCACATAAAATACACCTTGTATGATTAACAATTCCTGCAATACCTGTTGTTACTGTATTTTCCTGCTTTTAATTTATTTATTATTATGGTAATAGTGAACTATCTGCATCCTGTTCAGTCTCATTTTTAAACTCCCCTTTGACCAAATTGGTTCGCACACCACTACTTCCTTGTGGACCATGTTCTGTTATCTCAAACCATGTGACTGCACCCAACATTTCCTTTCCCAGGGTACCATGCATTGCTGACAATTATTTGTTGCAAATATCTCACTTTTGGAGCTCCTTTCCTTTAAAAGAGAATCTGCAGTTTCACGCCATTTTTGGATAATTAATCATAAACTTCACACCTAACATTACACTCCAAAAACTGACAAAACACAACACAGATTTCGATATTTGGGAGCATCTTTGAATCTTAAAATACAAACACTACTTCATGAATTTTGAATTGCTGCCACCAAACCCACTGTGCAAGTTCATCACCCCAGAGCTAGATGTCACCACAAATCAGATGCCACAGAAGTCAGTCAGTCACTTCCAATAGTGGGAGTAATAGTTCTTGAAACCAGTCAAAACACAGAAAAGTGCAAGTGAGGTAACTGTTCCAATATCCGACTCCAGTTCTGGCATAGGGATATGACGATCCCATCACCTAAGGGAAATGATCATAATCAGCCACCCAACAACTGATCGCAAAACCAAAGCTATAATAATGAGTAGTGGAGAAAATACGCTACTCCACCTCAAGAACTGAGGATAAGGAAAAGTTAACCCCAAATCAAATCATTCTACATTGATGGGGTAGTAAGCTATAAACCTTTAAATTTTGTTTGTGTATGAGAGCACGTGAGGAGCATCAAAATAAAATCTGCTCAGTCCTTTTATAGATAATATGCATTTTAATACAGATTCCTCTTATTTTGATACTGCTGAATCAAATGGTGTAATCAGTTCGTTTCAAATAGCTTTCTTTCATGTCTTAATAAAACTGCTTTGAAAGGTGTGTGTGTCAGAATGTGCCCAAGCCTATTGAGTTGAGTGGCACAAAACACAATGTTAACAAGGGACCTCTTTGCATGATATTTTGCATAATGCTCTTTTAGTTTATTTTCTGTGAAACTCCTATCGTTACACATGGAAATTTTTATCCAAACAATGTGTTATTCTCTCTCCATCTTGGAGTTTTACGTAATGCTCTATAAAAACAATAAATGTGTTGGTTTGGAGATGAGAAGCTGTGATATGTGCTGGAAATATTGACTCAAGGAAAACAAATCCTTGTTCTAGGCAGTAATAAAAAGATGAGAAAGGGAGTGAAAATATAGAGATGAAAAGGTGTAAGAAAGTTAAAATTATTTAATTAGCAGGATAAATACTGAAAATTAATTTTGTCACTTTAGCTTCACTTTTTAACAAAAACTTACTGAAACACATTAGGAGAGTAAAAATTTGTGACACTAAACATGCTTAAACAATAATCTAACCTAATGTAATTGAATTTAAAAATCAATAATTACTGGAATGTGGTACATATACTGTTGTCTCCATCATTCTTTAGTAAGTTGTTGGTAAAGAAGCCAAGCTGGGTGATTAAAATTTTATTTTAGATTTGGAATTTGGAATAAGGCAGTACCGTGACTGAGTGGTTAGACCACTTGCCTATCACCTAAGTGGTCCAGATTCACTCCCCATGTGGTATTCGTGGTAGGCAGGTTTTCTCCTGGTTCTCTAGTTTCCTCTGCCACTCATTCCACCAACTGTTCCATCATTGTCTTTCCATTCATCAATTTCGTCTGCTTTTCATGTCATCCTCTTCCTCACTCACCCTGCTTGGCTGACCACCCGCTTCCGGGTCTTCACTGTCTGGTCCCTGACAGGCATCTGACCGTAGGCATTGTCTTCTAAGTCCTAGGGAGTGTCAGTCCTCCACATGGGCAGGATAAACAGATGATATTGATGAAGGAGAAAGAGGAGGAGGTATTTAGGATAAGTCTTGCTATCTTCACATAAACCTTCATTCATGAAGTTCACTTAGTTAAAAAATAAAAACAAACCTAGAAACTAAAAACTTTACTTATCTTTGTAATTGCTGCAAGTTCTTAAATGCTGCTGACATG
This sequence comes from Tenodera sinensis, assembly GCA_030765045.1. Lineage (NCBI taxonomy): Eukaryota > Metazoa > Arthropoda > Insecta > Mantodea > Mantidae > Tenodera > Tenodera sinensis. Next base: position 32,447,126 of record CM060961.1, on the reverse strand, counting down.
TTTCATGGTGCTTCCACCACATATTCAAAGCTTTATTTAAAAACAGTTACGATAGCTACAGACGCTCAACTCCCAAAAGATCTATGCATTGCTGTTTTGACTGTTTGCTTTGACGTACTTCAGATAAAGATAGAAATCTGGGTGTCATAAATCTGATCTTAGTATAGAGAATTGTGTCACCATGTTCATTAGTTTTTTGAACATCTAACAATTATTGGTGTCGTCATACACAACATGACCTGATCATTCTCTACTTTGTGATGGTCCCTCCATCTCTTCCTTGGGCTTTTCATTCTCTGCGTCTATGGTCGTGGTTGCTTTGCGTATGCAAGTGGAACCCATTCCATTATATAATCATGGGAGTCTAATCTGTATGTATAAATTGTTTGTTTTAGTGGTATTTCCAAGATTTTTTAACATTTCTGAATTTTATTTGTGATCTAACACTCTGTACCTGCCTAGTGGTGCTCATTTCCCCTGCCTCTATTCTCGAATTTTGCTTTTTTGTTAGGGACCGAGATTGTGGCCCAGAGTAGTGATGGGATGGCAGTTTTGCAGTAGCTGAAAAATCTGTGTAATAGGGTCGTTAGTTCCCTATTTCTGTATAAAAATCAAATCTAATGTATTGCACTCACATGACTTTCTCTACTGTTGTACAAACTGTTCTTATAATCTCTTATTCCTCTATCTTCTTCATATTAGTCAAAATAAACATTTGTAGAAATTGCCTTATTACTAATTTTCTTGTAGGTACAAGGGGAATATGGGAATACAGTAGACTTCAAGTGATAGTGAAATGTTTTAAAGCTTCCAAATGCTGTTATCTTTGCATGGCTAAGATATAAAAATTGAATAACGGTTTTCCATGTTTAGAAAGTGTAAGCATTACAAAACTCACAAATAACAAGGAATATCTCCGAAATGATTCATTCCACAAAAAAGTTCATTTGGACATAAATTGTGTGCTTTAACGAGAAGCTGAGCAGAACATTACTTCCACTTACTGGTGTTTTGCTCCTCACTGTAACTTTTCTATCTGACCTTACCTTGGTCATCTCTTGTTCTCTTCTGACCCCGGTGCTATTAGGGTTCCCGAGGGCTAGGGAGTCTTTATTTTTCCAACCTCTCCATTTCTCTAATTTCTCTATAAAACCTTAACCCCTAACATGCTGACCTGTCATGGCATGTAATACGTCTTCTGATTGGTAATCAGAGGATATGGTCGGTGAATTTATTTTGATAATTCTCCCAGTCAGGTCGGTGAGACCCGTAAACCAATGACAGGTGTGGTCCTCCAGACATTCTGGGGGTTGTGAGAGAGCAATGTGACCGCCAAAACATAAAAATATGGTGCTCTCTAAAAAGCGTTTACATTTACTGCTAAGTCTCTTCAGTATATTGGAGAGCAAGAGGATTAATGACTTCATTGTCAGAAATCCAGCATTAGCTAACAACAACATTGATGGGGTAACTGATTCAGAGAATTAATTGTAGTCTCAGAAGGGTAGGAAGTCTATTAAGGTAACCTTGGCAACAATAAAGTAAGCTGCAATTTGAAAATACGAATGTTAGGACAATAAGTGGGAAAGAAGTGGAATTATTACAAGAAATGAAAAGTATGGGGTGGAGATATTAGAACTTTGTAAAGTGAAGAGGAAGGGAAATGGAATTAGATAACAGCAGGAATGCATATTTAACTGCTCAGGAGTAGGATGGATAGCAGGTCAGAAGCGGTAAGTGTGATTACTAGCGAACAGTGGGGAATCCAAAAAAACTCAGAATAGCTGTCATAAATTTAAACTTAGAAATAAAATTATCCCTAATACAGATATATGTTCCAATGCCAGACAATATATTAGATAAAGAAGAATCTATGTACAACTCAAGAGTGTAGTCGTTAAAGAGTTACTAAAAGGAAGAAAGATAGTTAATAAGTGGAAAACTAAGTGCAAGAATAGGTCAAGATGGAAGAATTGCACATGAATGGAAGGGGAAGCACAGAGGAGAAAGGAATGCAAATGGTGACAATTAATAGAATTCTGCATAGAAACTCACCTTTAACAAGTAATACCTTCTTTCCACACAAAATATGTTGCAAGATTACACATGAAGTGGAAGGCAGAAAAGCCAAAAAGATAATAGATTATTTCTTAAATCCTCAAAACATGAGGAATAGTATAATGTATCTGAAAGTAATAGAGGAGCAGAAGTATCAACTGACCCTAGGCTATTAGCAATGGATACACGATTTAAGCCACTAGCAAAAACTAAAACCAAGAGATTTGACGTCATCAAAACAAAGTAACTTCAGAAGGAGAAGAGAAAGGAATAGAAGGGAATAGTGGAAATGAAAATACAGGAACAGATAATAGGAAATGAAAACAAAGGATATGTGGGAAAAACTGAACTCAGCATTAATACAATCAGCTCAAGAAGTATGTGAAAAACAATTGTGAATACAAGTAATATAAGAACAAATTTGTGGATGAAGTGAAAGAGAAAGTTAAAAATAAGAAAATAGCATTATAAAAATATATAGCCAGGTGAAATCATGTGAGGAATTTGGAAATATTAGAAAACAAAGCAAGAAAAAGGAATATAAAAGAATTTTAGAAAACAATCAAAAATATAAGAGGAAAATATGGAAAACAAACAAGTGATAAAGGATGGTAAATTAATATTGGAATAGGAAGTATTTATCTGAAGCAGACATTTATGCTTAAGGATTATTTGTTGAATATAGTTGATATTTGTGTGCATTAGATTAACTTAGAAACATTATACGTGTTAATCTTGCTTATTGCCATCAGATTTGACTGTTTTACAAATGTCCAAAGCAAAATCTCAACATTATCGTGCTTAACAAAAAGAACTTTCACTAATATTACGTTTTTGCCAATGGAAGCAAGTACCAAATCACAAACTTATTAAACAGCCTAAAATTTGTAAAGTTAGAGCCTAATCATGGAATCAATGAAAAGAAGGAAATATCAAGCAAGCTTCTAGTTAAAAGTTGTAAAATAGGCTAAAGAATCAAACTGTGCTGTGGCAGGGCCTTTCAATAAAACAGAGAACATGGTAAGCTCTTAGAGCAAGAATGAAGGTGCTATTACCAAAATGCCAAAGGAAAAAGTTTTCTATGAGGAGAGAAATTGCTGACCAGATTTACAAAATGAAGTTGCAGAATGGGTACAAGAAAAGAGGCAGAATTTTTATGTTATTACAAGAAATATGATTAGGACTTATGCATTGAAATGGGCACAGGCCTAATCCAGAACAAGGCAAAGCATTTAAAGCAACAGTAGGTTGGTGCAATTGGTTCATGAACTGCAAAAAACTGTCATATGGCAACAAAAATTGCACAATTGCAAAGATTCCAAAATTAAATTATCATGGAAACGAATTTGTTAATCACAAAGACTATGCACCCATAAATGTGCAAGCTATGTGTAGACCATGAGACTGGCAGAGGAACATTTTCCCAGCCTTGATATTTAGAGGCTGGATCAGTGCACAACTCATGCATATGCTGTAAATAGTGCAGCATGTACAGCAACAAAGAGATGCATAAACATTGTGTTGATAACAAATGACAAGCATCTTAGTTAATGTTACCATACCAGAATCCATACAAGAAACTATATTTAATAGGTTAATGGGTACAATCAAACATTGTTTTGCACAGTTAAAGTAAAGATTTCCAATTCTTTGTAATGGGTTAAGATACAATTTAGTGCTGCATACACCAACACAAATAGAAAGTTGTTTCATTCTTCATAAACTTGTTGATGACCATCATTTCGATGACCTGGATAGCGATGGAGGTGATTTTGAAAATGAAAATGGTCTTGAAAATGGTGGAAATAAAGCTGCACTAAAGAAGGAATAAGAAACCAAAATCAAGTTGTTGAAATTATATATAAATACTTTGTAAATCAGTTACCCAATTAAAAGAAGCAAACACCAGACTTGAAATCCACATATAACACTTGAAAAGTTTATTTTGTAAATGAAATTAAGTTCATGTGGCAGCTTTAAGGGCTAATTGATTTTGAGAAGTTTCAGCTTTAGGTTTTTATTAATACTTAGTTTGTATGAAACAACATATGTAGGTACCTTATTCAATTTAGCAACTTGAAAGCATACACCAAAATCACAGCACGCATTTGCAAAGAAGCCTACCTTGTTTGCATGATGTAACTGGATTTGCACATGCGTGCTGAGGGAATATCATCTGCATTGGCTTGGTAGTCTGCAAGAATTTCTACATATGGCTACCAATTGCATGTTTTATGCATATAATTTAAACCAATTGCTTTGACTTCCATCATTTGTTACAGTGAAAGCATAAGATAATTCTAGGTTTTATGCATACCCACCATCATGTTAATAGCAAATACTGCAAGGAAACTTCAACATGTAGTAATGGAGTGGAATGAGGAACAGAAATAAACATGGAGCAAAGTAATATAATGTGGACGTCAAAACAGGAGACACACAAGATGATGTTGATAAAGGACATAGAGGATAAGCTGCAAATAAGCGTGTACAAGTTACAAAATTGATCCAGGATTATGGTTAAAATATATGGGTAGAATAGTTAAATATTATGGCATTTATAGGAAAACAAAAATATCGAAGATTGTGTTAAAAAGTGTTAGAACAGGTGGAAAAATTTAATTACTTGGGCTATAATGTGACATTTAAAACAATCAAGAAATAAGTATTAAATACAAATATATTTGTGGAATAATAGCTTGTACCTTGAACAGAAAAGCCAAACAGATATAAATCTAACATGTTATAAGACAGTGGCTGTTCCGGTTTTACTGTAAGGATCGGAGAGATATATACTTTAAAAAAGTCTGATGTGTTGCACTCACATGACTTTCCCTACTCTTGTACTAACCATTCTTACAAAAGGAATATCTTCTTCATGTTAGTTGAGATAAACGTTTGTGGAAATTATCTTACTGCTTATTTCCTTGTAGGTGCAAGGGGAATATTAGAATACAAGTAGGCTTTGAGCAATAGTAAAATCTTTTAAAGCTTTGAGATCCCATTCTCTTTGCACGCTTAGCATAAAAAAAAGTGAACGAAGTTCCATTTCACCAAAGTTTTAAGTTTTCCGACGTCATCGGTATCAACATGAATTAAAGTTATACTGGGCCAGAGATTAGTTTTAGTGTCAGTCCTATGGGAAGTGCTTTAGTAATTCAGTTTGACTTGTACGAGCATTCTGCTCTACATACAGGTGCACATTTGTACTTTGCTTTGCTTTAACTATCCTCCTTTTTCTTTTCTTTACCTGATTACCCTCCCCTTATGTAGGACTTATAACCCCTAAGACCTACAAGCCAGTGCCTAAGGTCAGGCACCTGTTGGGGAGCACAGGAAACTATGGATCAGACAGTGAAGACCTGGAAGCGGGTGGTCAGCCAAGCACCAGGTATGATAGTGAGGAAGAGGATAATATGAAATGCACGCAAAATCAATTATTGGAAACGTGATAATGGAGCAATTGGTAGAATGAGCGGCAGGAAAAACAGGAGACCCCAGAGAAAACCTGTTCTGATGCCATTTTGCCCAAGAAAATACCACATATGGGTTCTGGGATCAAATCCGGGCCACCTAGGTGATAGGAGAATGCTCTAACCGCTCGGCCACGGTGCCACCTTATCCTCCATTCAGTAGAAAAATGTTGTGCAAGCCTGTCTACATTTTCTTCAAAATTGCATTATTTTTTGTATTTACCCGCATCTTGTATAAACTTTTACTTTCTGCTCAGGAACCACCATGAATTCTGCTCAGGTACCTACACCGGTTACTCGAAAAATAGCAAGCAAAATATGTTTTTATTTATACCAATTCTTGAGCAATAGCTCAGCGGTCAAGGTGAGCCACCTTTAGCTTGCAAGGAGACTGAGAAAATGTTTATTTATACAAAACAGGACTACTGCTTGGAATTTGAGAGACATGAGCTGATGTTTGTCCGAATTTATCTTCTCTTCTTCACCTCTTCACCTGATTACCCTCCTCTTAAGGACTTACAAGCCAGTGCCTAGGATCAGAGGAACCTACGGACCAGACAGAGTGAAGACCTAGAAGCATGTGGTTAGCAAAGCACTAGGTATGATAGTAAGGAAGCAGAAGACATAAAATGCAGGCAAAATGGATGAATGGAAAGGTGATGCTGGAACACTTGGTGCAATGAGTGGCAAGAGAAACTGGCAAAAACCACCAAGATACCACTTCGTTTACCGCAAATACCACATGCGGGTCCCTGGGATCAAACCTGGGCCACCTAGATAATAGGCAAATGGTGTAACTGCTTGACCACAGTGCTGCCATACTTGAATTTATACCGCCCATTATTATCATTACTACTACTTCATGAATCATCACGCATTGTTGTACTGCTACTTTGGTCACACAGTATCATTATTTTCAACAAGTGCATGTTTCTTTAGTTGGCAATGCTTCAGCCACCCAGGAGATGGCCTGGCTGCTGTAATTGGATAACCCCATATAACCTTTCTGTCATGTAACTATATATAGGTATTATGTATACTTAGCTCAGTCAGTACCTGTTTTAGAGATTAAAGAGACGATCTGTGTCGGTCTCCGTTGTACTAAAGATAAATCTAAGCTAAAATCTGTGACTTAGCATCCTCAATCCCTCACCTATGCTGTAGAAATCAGTGTCATTATATGTAACTTACATGTGGACTATTGTGAATGATTTACATGGGACAAAAACATGCAGGATAGCATCTAGAGGGAAAAATCAGGGACATTCTTTAGTATGCTGGCCCAATTCCTCAGTCCGATATGCTGCGCACACTGTCACAAGCTATAACGTCACAGATGCCAAAATGACCTTAACAAACACACTGACATTATGCCATAAAAGTCATGCAGCAACTGCGAAGTGACAACAGAGCATAGCCGAAGCATCAGTGTAGCTAAAGCCAAATAATTCAGGGAACTACGATATTTTATTTAGACTGCCACTTCATTCCCACGTGCCAGTTTCCTACACGTTTTCTAATATTTTCATGCAATATTTTCCTATAAAAGAAGGCTCCTAAATCGAGTGGGTGGCCAAAAAACTTTGCCGAGGTAACCACCTGCTACTACTTGGCACTTCACAAATTGTTTACAAGATAACCTCTGCTACTCTAATCACTATTTTTCGTCATTTCCTAAGTGCCTCAACTTGGCCAGCATACTAAATAATGTCCAAAATTGAAAATGGGACACTCAATTATACTAGCTTATCCCTTGAGCATTTGTAACTGCTAATATGAACGAAAACTATTAGATCTTTGCTACTTACTTTTACCTTTGCTAATATTTTTACTTTCTCTTCATATTGTATTCCACCCAAAAATTTGATGTCGAGATTTCACCGGAAATTTATGTTTTGAGGAACCCTGAATCCAAAATAAGCATTTTAAGAAAACGTCTATGTGTGTGCGTGTGTCTATCAGTTTGTGGGCAGCATAACTCAAAAACGAAAAGTCTGTTAAAAACCAAAGTTTCCTTTTTGTCTTTTAAGGATGCGACGCTATGATTTTTAAGAAAATTCTTCCATCCTAAACTACATTTACATGGAAAATTTTTCAACTCGAAAATGGCTTTAACGGTTTTGATTAAAATACCATGTTTCAGATATTTTTATGGCAAATGAAATATATATTTTGAATTTTATGGCTATAGCATATGTAGTCCTGTTTAGTCTGGATGAGTTCTGAATAACTCGTAAGCATAAGAGATAAGCAAAATCTTACTGTACAAGAAATGTTGTTAACTAATGCTGGATTTCTGACAATGAAGTCATTAATCCTCTTGCTCTCCAATATTTTTCACAATGATATTGAAGAGAGCAATAGCAGTAATAGTAACCGTTTTTTAGAGAGCACCATATTTTTATGTTTTGGCAGTCACATCGCTCTCTCACAACCCCCAGAATGTCTGGAGGACCACACCTGTCGTTGGTTTACGGGTCTCACCGACCTGATCGGCAGAGTTATCAAAATAAATTCACTGACCATATCCTCTGATTACCAATCAGAGGACGTATTACATGCCATGACAGGTCAGCATGTTGGGGTTAAGATTTTATAGAGAAATTAGAGAAATGGAGAGGTTGGAAAAATAAAGACTCCCTAGCCCTTGGGAACTCTAATAGCATCGGGGTTGGAAGAGAACAACAGATGACCAAGGTAAGGTCAGATAGAAAAGTTACAGTGAGGAGCAAAACACCAGTAGTGGAAATAATGTTCTGCTCAGCTTGGGTACCTTGTGGTCGCTATAGACACTTGGAAAAGTTAACATTTGCTGCTCTTCAAATAAAAATGAGTGCCAGAAGAGGTATGTATTTAATTTTCCTATCAGTATTACTAGTAGAGTTATAACAAAAGTATTAGGAGTATAAGGAAGAAGGCTTACATTATGTTTTTACTTATGAAATTGATATTATCTTGAGCAACAGTCTGACAGTATCTACCTTTCAGTGCAATCTAAGATTTGTTTTTGTTTTTTATGAATACATTGCCTAATGAAAGGTGAAAAATGTGAAAATAGCATCAGTTTCCTATCAAGTATAGCATGCACTATTCTAAAGGTTTTCCATGAAAAAGAAAACTTCTTACAAGAAATGTAGATCTTGCTAAAATACACAATTTATGTCTCAATAAATTTTTTGTAGTGAACCATTTCGGAGATATTCCTTGTTTTGTGTGTCAATTTTGGAAAACGTTCGTGAAATGGAACATGGTTGTCCATTTTTTTATGTTAAGTGTGCAAAGAGAACGGAATCTCAAAGCTTTAAAAGATTTGATTATCGCACAAAGCCTATTATGTTCTAGTATTCCCCTTGCAACTACAGGGAGATAAGCAATAAGATAATTTGAACAAATGTTTATCTTAACAAAAAGATATAGGAATAAGAGTTTGTAACAATGGTTAGTACAAGAGTAGAGAAAGTCATGTGAGTGCAACACATCAGATTTTTATGTTAGCGGTGCAAAGAGAATTAGAAAGCTTTAGAAGATTCGACTATTGCTCAAAGCCCACTCTATTCCCAAATCCCCCTTGCACCTACAAGGAAATACGCAATAAGATAATTTCTGCAAATGCTTATCTCATCTAACACGAAAAGTTGTAGGAATAGGAGTCTGTAAGAACGGTTAGTACAAGACTGGAGAAAGTCAAGTGCAACACAGATTTCTTTGCTTAGCACTCGCTCTCATATTATTCGGTAATTTTTCCACTTTACTTTACTTACGTGGCATTTAGCCGCCTTCCGGATATAAGTACACAGTATCCAATTGGTATATAACGCGTCGTTTGCCAGGTGCATACCCATTGTTTTATTAACAGCACGAGCACAACATTGGTTGGTTACTGCATCTTATTCCTCTTACGTTACCAATTTATCAGAAGTTCTAAAGAAATACACATTACAGGGACAAGGTCCTTGTAATGCATAACAGTAGTTAAGAAAACATAAGACTTACCTTTAGTGAAGCAGATTTACAGATTTTCTCTATATCACATCTCATCAAACCTCCTCAATAAGAATAAGGCCAGTTACCACTGAAAACAGATTATATCCAACTCCGTGAACCACAGCCGGGAACCCCTATAACGTCCATACAACACAAACCTTGAGCGTGCCTTGAGCCTACCAGCGGCCAATCACTAGGCACTTTGTAGTACAAGCGAAAGATGTAGCCGCCAAATCCATTTTTTAAGTGCGCTAAATCCCTTTCGGCCAATCAGTGCTTCCGTGACTTCCCAGTTTGACAAAGGACAATGTTGCCAGCTCCAGTCTGATTATTAAAAGAAGATACATGACAGATTTCATCACAGAACACTCTATTAGGTGTCATGCTGTGGAAACTTGAAGGTTGCCACATTGGTCACACTGATTACTGATTATTTACTTCTCAGATCAGTTATCGGATAATCTGTGGTTATCGCAAGTTGTTTCCGAGAAATCGAGCTTGTTTGAGCGTTCAGTTGTGTTGTTAGCCTACTTTGTCAAAACTCATTAAAATACTTATGCAAGCAAGAATTGGTAGAGGTAGAGACAGAGATAGACCGAGGATTCATGGTCCAAAAGAAAAATCAGCGTTTGGTCGGGTGTTACATTGCACAACCAAGCTAGAGAATTCTTCGAACAGAAATTTGCTCCTATATAATGAACCTCTTATTTCTTTCAACCCAGTGAGGAAAATAACTGCAAATGCACTTAAAATAAGTGAAATGACTTTCGAGAATAATTAGAGAAGCAGCTAAGGCCACGTCCATCGCAAATTTTAACCCCAGTTACGCAACTGGACAATTTTAGTCAGATGCTATAAAAAGCAGTGGCGTGTGATCCATGCACGCGAGGTAAGCAGTGCTTACCCTGTGCAATGCTACAAAATTATTTATATTATATTATCTTGCAGCAAGTTCTGATTCTATATAAAGCGCTTGGCTACTGCAGTTGACCTGAAGTAGAATTCTCGTTTCATTTTACAACGATACGAACTCAATACGTGCAACCATGCATGCAACAACGTACTCTGCCCGTGCGGACTCGTTTCCGTAGGTTTTCGGGTCAGCTCGGGCGCCATCGCGGCATCGGCTCAAGGGAAGCACATGTGTATAATGCGGGCCAAGGCCAATGACCTTCCGGCATTGTCGCAGTTTAACAAATGTATTTCAAGCGATTGCATAAGTAATTAGTGCATTTTTGCAGTGAGTTTAGCTTTATTATTCGATGTCAAGTGCTATATCACTGACATCTTATTAACAGTTGATTTATGGTAGATTTTCATATATTTTACCACGTGCCGTGCTAGAGCAAAATTATCCTCTGCAAGGTAAGCATTTTCAAACCGTGCGTACACTAGTGCCTGCAACTTGGACCTAAAAAGATGGAGAGGGGTGGAAACATGGAGTCTTCGTTTTCTTTGGAGAGCGGAACTGCAGACGCGGATGTGTGCAACATTACCTCACGAAGTTTTTCTTCTAGAAATTATGAAGAAAAGATTAAAGTTGTGCAGGAAGGAAGATCAATGCCTGACCTAAACATTACTATTCCAATGAAAAACTGTGTAAGAAAATTGAATTTAAAGCTATATATTACTGGCTGTCTGCACAAACAAAAGTTTTATTGTTGGTGTTGTCTTGTTTGCTAACGAAAAAAATGTATGGTCTAGTGGCGAGTTTAGTGACATGGGGAACATCCATAAATCAATTAAAAAACACAGTTTGACTAGTGCTCATCTCCAAACCATCATCCTACTGAAAACATTCGGCAAATCCAGATTTGACCATTTACTGGATACCCAGAAGAAAGTGAGGGAAAATCAGCACAACGAACTAGTTAGAAAAAATAGAGAAGTAATGAAACGCCTAATTGATTTTATTTGTTTTTTAGGGAAACAGGAATTAGCATTTAGGGTCAGAAGTCATCAGAATCCAGCAGCAAGGGGAATTATGTAGAACTAGTAAACCTGCTTTCCTGTATGACGACAAGTTAAGAACTTGCATAGAACAGGGTGCAGTGTTTACTCGGCTATCAAATCTGAAGAACGACTTAATTGGGTCAATAAGTAATGTTCTAATAATGGAGATAAAAGAGAGAAATCAAAGAGCCCAGGTTTGTTGCCATTAGTTTAGATGAAAGTGCAGATGTTGCAAATTTTCCCAACTTTCTGCAGTAACGAGATTCGTTGGAGCTGAAGGTGAAGTTCAAGAAAGATTTTTCCATTTTATGACTATTTCAGATGATCGCTCAGCTGATGTCTACCTTGGCTGATACCTCACCACACGCCACTGATAAAAAGTCACGTCATCTATAGCTATTATAACAGTAAAGAGCATCCACAGGTATGCTTTTTTCTTCTCTTAATGAAGCAGATCTATTTGAGGGAAGCCTTAGCTCTTGGAACAAAATCCTCCATGATCTGCGATTTCAGTTTAAAAAAACTGAAAACCGGTATTAGAAATATCACATCGTAGCGCTAAGGGCTTTGTTTTGAAGAGAAATGCAACTTTAAGAACTACAATAACTTGAGGGAAATAGTGTGGTTGGATGTAACTTGAGTAAATGCCAGCCGTACCATGTCAAAAGACTGGCCTGATGAAACATGCAAATTTCAGATGAAAAAAGGAGGGAAAGGTGCTCAAATAAGATAGGTAAAAAAGGGACAAAAAGGTCAATGGCGGCTCGCAGTCAAAATTTTAGGGTAGGCAAAGTGTAACAGCAACAACAATATAATAATAATAATAATAATAATAATAATAATAATAATAATAATAATAATAATAATAATAATAATAATAATAATAATAATAATAATAATAATAATAATAATAATAATAATAATAATAATAATAATAATAATAATAATAATAATAATAATAATAATAATAATAATAATAATAATAATAATAATAATAATAATAATAATAATAATAATAATAATAATAATAATAATAATAATAATAATAATAATAATAATAATAATAATAATAATAATAATAATAATAATAATAATAATAATAATAATAATAATAATAATAATAATAATAATAATAATAATAATAATAATAATAATAATAATAATAATAATAATAATAATAATAATAATAATAATAATAATAATAATAATAATAATAATAATAATAATAATAATAATAATAATAATAATAATAATAATAATAATAATAATAATAATAATGGTAATAATACAGTAGAACCCCGTTTATCCGAAATAAAGGGGGCGAAGTCATTGCGGATAATGCAAACAATATATTGTTTGGTTGTTTAACAAGTGCAGAGTGAATGAGCGTGACTTACGGACGAATTACGGCCAAAACTAAAATGAATGAACAAATTGAAGAATTATTTGACTGTAGCATTGTGTTAAATAGCTAAAACACTCCTCTTTTTATTGTCAGTGCGCCGCGAAAGCGGACTTTGTAATAGTTCACTAATTAAGTCGGTCATACTGGTATTACAACACACTATATATTTAGTATTACACAGAGTGATAACGAGACGATTCGGATCTCTGAGATCTTCGTTCGTGCAGTATGCCTGTGCGGAAAAAGTCGCATAAATTCGGATTTGAGCAGGCAAGTGTTCTGACTGCTGGCAAACGCGTCTACGCATGCTCGGAGTGCGTATACAGACGCAGTATTTCCTTATCCATGCTCAAGGGCCTCGTACTCACAGAACACCTACTATCTATTCATTCAAAGGTTGATCCGCGCGAAAATGAACCCAGATGGCCAGTGCACAGTTGTAATGTATCCTTCCGCCATTCGCGCCAGAAATAGTCACAACACAACCACGTGGTGAGTGCATGCGGTACGTAATAGAAAGGAAATTATACCTTATTCCGCCAATTTAAAGAGTGACTAACATGTAACTAGAGACAATAAGATTGATAGTTACAACAAAATAAACGATGCACATGTCATAATTATAATAATTAACTTTAATAAAAGGTGGTTCTTCTAAAATTAGGCAAGTCTGGATCAGCATTAACCTGTTGTAGCGCTTTGTGAATTGTTGGCGGTTCATTTTTAAAAGAAATTGTGCACTGTGACACGAATTGCATTTTTAACAAACTCGTCACATTCTTGCATGGCGTATTTCACACGCTTTCGTTTTTTCCCGGATGTAACCACTTTTCCCGTTTCAGCTTTTTCTTTACGAGTACTGTTTATACTGGTACTCGAAACACCGGTGAACTCAGAAGTTAATTTCACTACTTCTTTGATGGGAACAGTTGGATATTTCTCACACAACTTATAATACACGTTCAACACTATTGTTTTTTCACCACTAGTCAATGGTTTTCCCGCCTTATGCTTTACATAAGTCGACGAAGACGCAAGAGCAAATTCACCGCGACCGTCCGCCATGATTCAAAATAGAAACTGCTGGCTGTAAACAATGCTCGGATATCAGGTTATTATACAAGTTGCATGTTGGGACTTGTAGCTCTGTTTAACAGTATACATCAGCGTTAATCAACCTCTCAGGTATTTGTGTAGAATATTATATCATTTAAGGATAAATTCATTCTAAAACTCAGATTACTAGGATGGGACTACTTCCCTGCACGCATTGCTACCGTGTTGTACAACGGTGCACTGGTCACATGGGTTTGTTTTGACGCGGACAAACCTAAGACTGAACTTGGTATAGTAGTACTGAGGGAAGGGGCCGGGCCGGCAGCTAGCTGGCTCTCCACTACCCAGGTTCCATGCGTTATCATTTCTGCCGCGCGTTTCAAACAAGCAGCTCAGTTTTGATGAATCGGAATTGAGATTCAAGGATTTGACCATGCGCTGGTCATTATAACCGAGAAAACTTTTCTGGAACTACAATTTAGGGAAAATGGCGGTTCAAATGATAAAATGCAGCATCATAGCTAAACACTGTTTGTTGATGTATTACGGTAGGGCAGACAATGCCTAGCCTGCCTACCCTGAGGAGCCGCGACTGAAAAAGGTGCTGGTTTATTCAGCTAATTCAACAACTTCTCTTTCTTCTATTATAATTATAATTTATTGAATTACAAATAAGTGCATCAAATTATCACTCATCAGAACAATGCAAACATATGAAGCTGTTGTACTTCAAGACATTAAGCATCTCTACATTTTTAAAGGTAAGTCTGTTTCTATTAGGAGATAAAATGTCTTTGTAGATGCTAAAGCTTCTTTCGACATTCACAGAAACCAGTGGGACAAATCTTGTATTCACTCGGAATGACAATTCTACAGATGTGGCGAAATCCTCAATTTTTGGATTCTTCTGAAGACTAAACTCAAGTTTGTCTTTGGCAAAGCCATCTATCTGCTCCCCCACGGAAGTAAAAATATTCTATTGTTTCTCCTTTTCCAAACCTTGTTCTTCTAATATTTTAATAGCTGAAGTCAGGTACTTGTACTCGTAACTATGGACAAAATATAGTTCTGTCTGCAAATGATGTTATGCTCAACTCTGTTGAAACCATTTCGTAATAGAGGCTGCAGTGATTTCTTTGCCTGAAGTTCATTTGATGCTTAGAGCTGGAAATTTTCTGTTTGATGCGATCTCGCTGGTGTTTTTTTATCTAACAAAATTCCTGAATCACAAATAGTACATTGAATAACAGTTCCATCTGTGTCTAATGAAATCTTGTTAGAATTCCTGAGTCAGAACAATAATTTGAGCACTGGACACCTTTGGCATGGTAAAATCTAGTAACACTCGTTTAGTAATGTAACAAAGGACTAATACCAGTTCACTGGCTAACTCAATGTGACTGTTACACAACTCATTCACTTGCTGACCACACTCTTATATAACACCGCGACAATTACCAGAATGTTCTCATTCATGCTGGAAATGCAGTCTTTTACTAGCTTCGAGCAAAACCAAGAGTCAATTCTTGGAACTACGCTTGTACGGTTACTGCTGTCTTTGCATGACCTTGGAATCCACGCGAACAGATGACGTCTGTCATAGTAACAAACTCACATTCAAGAACAGTAGGCTACAGATTCTGGTGAAATTAAAAGGACAGAATGATATACAATGACAATGAGTCATTGTCAATTGCATTATTGTGGGCTGCTTTATAGCGGTAAAGCAAGAGAAAGAATATTTGTCGTACACGATTATTTTCCATTGTTGTAGGTGTGCTTTCAACTCCCGCACAGCGTTTACTGAAAGAGTTAGGCTTACTCTTCACACGTTCACAGCAAGCTGTGGAGATGCTAATTAAAGGTTAAATATTTTATATTGATTAAATCATATAGATTAAAATGGAAGATAACTTAAAAAAGGAGGGAAAGGGGATTATGGACATGGTTGGGGGGAAAAGGTATAAACGTACAGAAATAGGGAAGAAAGTGCATGAAAAATTGCCTCTTTCGGCAACTAGAAACAAAACTTCACACTGTGGTATCTTTCTGAAGAGCTTAAATTTCCTCTAAGAAAAAAGGTGCACACCTAAAAATCCTAATCCTGCTCATTACTATGCTGGGAAAATGGCTCATAGTTGACTTTCCTGAGGAAGTTGACTGTTTAGAAATAATACTTCCGATGGTTGGGTATTCTTTCATTCCACCAGATCGGGTATTCGGCTTAATTGAAAAGGACCTGAAAAGGATACTATCCTTCAACTGGAAGAGAATGAAGGAATTATCCAAAACTGTGGTACAATATTCAAAGCAACTAATATTTTTCATCACGATGGAAATCTGCAACTGTAAAAGAGCTTAAGAAACCCAGGCAATAACAATTTTAGTTTAACCCAGCAAAAGAAGGAAAAAATACAAGAAGAAGAAGTAGAAGAAGAACTTAAAGAATGTTAAGACTGAAGGTGCAGTTTTTACTTTCTCTACTGGTAAGTAGCGGAAGTATTGTATTCCACCCAAAAACTCGATGTCGAGATTTCACCAGAAATATATGTTTTGAGACCCCCTGAATCCCAAAAAAAGCATTTTTAAAAAAAGGTCTGTGGGTGTGTCTGTGTTTCAGTCTGTGGACAGCATAACTCAAAAACGAAAAATCGGTTAAAACCAAAGTCGGTATTTAAGTTTAATGTCTTTCAAGGATGTGACACGAAGATTTTGAAGAAAATAGCCCCACCCTAAACTACCCTTTACATGGAACATTTTTCGAAAATTTTGATTTTCTTGAAAATGGCTCTAACGATTTTGATTAAAATGTCATATGTTTGAGATATTTTTATGAAAAATGAAATGTATATCTTGAATTTTCTGGCTATAGCCACTGTAGTCATATTTACTCTGGATGACTTTTGCCTAACTGGTAAACCATTTGAGATAGACCAAATCATACTATACAAAAA
Organism: Tenodera sinensis; assembly: GCA_030765045.1. NCBI lineage: Eukaryota > Metazoa > Arthropoda > Insecta > Mantodea > Mantidae > Tenodera > Tenodera sinensis. The sequence continues at coordinate 32,430,243 of CM060961.1, read as the reverse complement.
ATGTAGATCTTGCTAAAATACACAATTTATGTCTCAATAAATTTTCTTGTAGGGTGAACTATTTCAGAGATATTCCTTGTTATGTGTGTGAGTTTCGGAAAACTTAAAATTTTCGTGAAATGAAACATCGTTGTTCATTTTTCTATGTTAAGTGTGCAAAGAGAAGGGAATCTCAAAGCTTTAAAAGATTTGACTATCGCTCAAAGCCCACTGTATTGTCACAGCGCCCGCCGCATCTAATTGCCGACAACAGCAGTGTCACCCATCGCATTATTGTCGGCACTACCGCAAAGGAGCCGAAGGAAAGAGTCAGACGTATGTGAAGGTTGAGGAGTCGTGCCGACGGAGAAGAGTTAGTTCTTTGTGTTACGAATTCGGAGCGGTGCTGTTGGAGTCGGAAAAGACTTTCTTGCTGTTGCAACGAGTGTACAAAGTTACTGTTTACGGAAATAAAAGTGTTTCTTTATCTCGACTACATCCGTCTACTTTACTTCACACAAACCACCAAAAGTCACACTGGTGTCAGAAGTGGGATTCGTCGAATTGCTTCTAGTTTCATTACATCGTCAGAAGTTGCAACGTTAGAACCAAGATGGAGGGAGATTCGGAAACCAGGATGATGGCAATGATGAAAGAATTATTTGCCAAAATGGAAACGTCATACGACAACCTCGTTGCCAAAATGAAGACGAGAAACGACAACCTCGCTGCCAAAATGAAGACGGCAAACGACAACCTCTTTGCCGAGCTGAAAGAAGAAATAAAGACGAGAAACAACCTCGCTGCCGAGCTGAAAGAGATGAAGACGGAGCTATCGGCGAAAATTGACGGCGAACTGATTGGCGTGACGGAAGACGTGAAAGAACTCGGCGAAAAGGTGGAAGACCTCTGCCAGCACGTGGACGTCGTGGAGGACGACGGGGAACGTCTTGGCGCCCTGGTAGTAAGAGTTGACGAGAGCGCCAAAATACTGGATGCCAGGGGCAGGCGGAATAGCGCGGACCCGGGGAGGGAGCACCTAGTGGCCGAGGCGACAGTTGCGCCCGTTTCAGATAACGAAAGTGTACGTCTCGGGGAAGACAAAGGGGCAGTTCAGGGACGTCGTCGAGGATCCCCTGGAGGAGTGTGTCGGGTACGTAACCAACCAGGATATGACATGGAGGACGATCAGCAGGGAAGCGCACAAGCAAACGAGCAACACGCGAGATCCGACTTGGCGTGTGACATGGGGGGACCGTCGGAGCCATCCAATCACCTGACGCATAGTGCCGTGAACGGAAGAATGGTGGACATCATCTTGGACGGCAGGATACAGGAGAGGTCGTGCCGAGCACGAGTGAACACGAGTGCAGCGGTGGACGCGACTCGCGCGGATGTGGCGGGGTTTGTTGCCGGACCCATCGGAAGCAAGGTGGCTGCGAAGGTGCGCCAGAGAGGTCGGCGGACATGGTACCCAGTGAGCCGTTTCCAAGTGCGCAGGATAACCCGTCAACACACCAGGAAGAAGGGCAACTGGACGAGGGACCGTCAAGACCGGCGGTACTGTTGCAGAATTTCGAAGCAGGATGGCATACATCGTCCTACCCGGACCAAGGGACACTATCCAACAGCGATACCTAGGATCGTGCCTCCTGGAGAAGAGGTTCGATGGGTTAGTCCACCGGGGCGCAAGGGAGATGCCGTAGTGATAGTGCTGGTCGGGACGACCAATTCTGAGGAGGGAGCAGTGTCACAGCGCCCGCCGCATCTAATTGCCGACAACAGCAGTGTCACCCATCGCATTATTGTCGGCACTACCGCAAAGGAGCCGAAGGAAAGAGTCAGACGTATGTGAAGGTTGAGGAGTCGTGCCGACGGAGAAGAGTTAGTTCTTTGTGTTACGAATTCGGAGCGGTGCTGTTGGAGTCGGAAAAGACTTTCTTGCTGTTGCAACGAGTGTACAAAGTTACTGTTTACGGAAATAAAAGTGTTTCTTTATCTCGACTACATCCGTCTACTTTACTTCACACAAAACACCAAAAGTCACAGTATTCTAACATTCCCCTTGCACCTACAAGGAAATAAGCAATAAGATAAGTTGTACAAATGTTTATCTTTACTAACAAGAAGAAGATATACTCGTAGGAATAAGAGTTTTTAAGAATGGTATGTACAAGAGTAGAGAAAGTAATGTGAGTGCAACACATCAGATTTTTTTTATTGAAATGCAGTTTGCAGGACAAACTTTGTCACAAAGACTAATATATATATATATATATATATATATATATATATATATATATATACACACACACATGAAGCACACTACACCACAAACATTAAACAGAAATGCGCTTCTGCCAAGGTACATGATGTATCAATGTAACTTCTAAACATTTTGAAGAATGGAGGAACAATTAACTGCTTCAATTTAATTCTGCTTTACATTCATCATGTAAAAAACGGGACAGTCCCCTTAGTTTAGTAGAGGAACTATTGTATTCCACTCAAAAATTTGATGTCAAGATTTCACCAGAAATACATGTTTTGGGGCCCCCTGAATCCCAAAAAAAGTATTTTTAGAAAAAGGTCTGTGTGTGTGTGTGTGTGTGGACAGCATAACTCAAAAACAAAAAGTCAGTTAAAAACCAAAGTTGGTATTTAAGTTTAATGTCTTTCAGGGATGCCACATGAAGATTTTGAAGAAAATTGCTCAACCCTAAACTACCCTTTACATGGAAAAAATGTCGAAAATGTTGATTTTCTTGAAAATGGCCCTAACGATTTTGATTAAAATGCCATATGCCTGAGGTATTTTTATAGCAAATGAAATTTATATTTTGAATTTTGTGGCTATAGCCCATGAAGTTCTATTTAATCTGGATGACTTTTACATAATTGGTAAACCATAAGAGATAGATCGAATCTTAATATACAAAAAATGTAGATCTGATTAAAACATACAATTTGTGGCCATGAATTGTTTTGTGGAGTGAACCATTTTGGAGATATTCTTTGTTATTTGTGAGTTTTGCAAAAATTATACTTCCCACAAATGGAACACTGTTGTTCACCTTTTATATCTTAGCCATGCACAGAGAATGGCATTTCAAAGCTTTAAAAGATTTGACTATTGCTCAAAACCTATGCATTTATATTATTCGCAATAAATGTTTTCCTAGAAATGGTTTAAAATTAGGAATTGTAAACTTAGTTACTTGCAAGATTAGGAAACATTAATTTGAGAGGTAGAACTGGAACTCAAAAATTCAATGCCACAGCTGTTGCATTGAATTTTTAAGTTCCAGTTCTACCTCTCAAACATTGCCCACACACGGCTTGTGTGTTTAAAAGCACCAACAGTAGGTTTGTTGGCATAAGTAAATAATAAACATTAATTTGTTTAAGTGTTGGGTTTAATAACTAGCTCATGCAAAATAAAGCAAGAAAGGAAAATCAAAATCAAAGGTTCTCAAACATGTTCCATTACATGAGCTAAAGTTTGTCCAGATCGTGGTGACACTCCACATGCGCGAGAGAGGAGAAATTAAGGAGAAGTGACTGGAGTGGTGGAGAACAAGTGAGTGATATCAGAACACAGGGAGTCACATACACAAGCAGTGTATGTTTACAATTATGAACAATTATTGTGTAGTTATCACAGTGAGAGCAAGCAATACACTGATCCCCACCTCTCCTATTATACATGTGCGTATGTCTCTTCTATTGTGCATCTATGCTTCAGGAGTGGGGGAGTGTCACAACAAACTGTACAGCTTGATTATTTAGATCTGACCCTGCAGAATCGCAGAGGAGAAGGCAGTCTAAGGTGGGGGAGAAAGGCTGGCAGTATTCTGCTACCTGCATTTCTTAACCACATTGTGAACACATTCGCTACTCGGCTACTACCAGCCCAAAACCCTTCCCAGGACAGTGAACTAGTCCAGCTACTGCGCACACAGCTAAGCATGTTTAGGATGAAAAAAGCATACCTTAATTTAAGTTGGAAAAATGCTAACACAAAAGAAGTTTGAATTTCTGCTGAACCAGGAACTATAGGGAAATCTGGATATTTCTTTTGTTATTTCTTGTCTATATGGATCAAACATAAAATCATATTACCAGTGGTGACACATGGTATTTACTGAAGTGTTTCCAAAAATGTACCTTTGACGTCAATCCTGTTGATGCCTTTATCACTATTATCACTACCATACATAGATATGATGATGATAATGATGATGAAAAGTGAGTGACTAGGGTTTAAGGGCCCGTCAACAGCTAGGTCATCAGAGCCGATGATGGCGATGACTGCCGCTGCCGCCACCACTGCAGCCGTCACCACCACCACCATTATTTATGTATTTATTGATTCTACCAGACTAACACTATCTACATTTATTTAAAAACAATGAATAAGATTTATAAAATGCATGCATGCTTTACCTTATTTATACTTGAGATCAATGTGCCAATTAAAATTATTTTGTTGTTTAATGATGCTGTCAATTGCCAGGATCACATCAGCATCGTTGGTATGCTGGAATTTCATCCTGCAGGAGTTCTTTTACATGCCAGTAAATCTACTGACATGGAGTTGTTGTTTTTAAGCACACTTAAAAACCATTGGTTGGGGACGGGTTTGAACCCACGACCTTGGGATCAGTAGGCCAACATCTAACCAACTGAGCCACCCAGACCAACAAAGGGATCGTTGAGTCGATTGACTTTGGCATCAAATATGTCAATGGCTGCATTGTACAAGTTTGGTCTTGCCATCAGTATGTTAATAAGAGCCTTCTTGATGGACATCAGCGACAAAGAAGAAAGCATTCTTGATTCGTTTAAGAGCTGAAAACCTTTCCACCGAAGCATTTGTCACAGAAAGGGTCAAAACCAGCTCTGCAAATTTTGGTATTTCCTGATAAGCTGAATCTAGCCCAGTGCTTTGAAGTGTGGTATAAAAGTTTAACAAGTTATTATCATTGCTCACTGGAGATGAGTACAGGACGGAAAGCTCAGTTTTGAGTTTCAACAAATCAAAGAAGTTATTGTATGTCCTTGTTAATGTTACAAATCCTCAATTTGGAAACTTTTGTGATCATTTCTCAGAGTTTAAGAACATACAGATTTCTTGAATCTTTTGCGAGCACAGATTCACATCAGATGACTTCTTTTGCAATATTGAAAATTAATGTCACTCTTAGCAGAATTTCAGCATAAGCCTTCAATAGGAATGTAAAATCAAATTCGAGCAGAGTCAAATAAAATCCCTTTGTGCACATTGTGTTATATGTGATGAAAATGCCTTGCAAGTGTTGATATTGTTTTAATTGAACAAGTCAAGGATTTCTCCAGCAGTTTTATTCATTAAATACTGCAGATTTTTAAAAGACCTACTTTCTACAGTGATATTGTTGTATCATCTACATATTAAATAATGGTTTTTGACAAAAACTGGTTTTTAAGTCATTAAATGAGAAGTCATATAAGAGCAACAAACTGCCTAAGTTGAAACCTAGTGGGAATGCACGTCTTATGTTTGTATTTATTTTGATAACTCTCCCGGTCAGGTCGGTGAGACCCGTAAACCAACGACAGGTGTGGTCCTCCAGACATTCTGGGGGTTGTGAGAGAGCGATGTGACCGCCAAAACATAAAAATATGGTGCTCTCTAAAAAGCGGTTACTGTTACTGCTATTGCTCTCTTCAATATCATCAGTGAAAAATATTGGAGAGCAAGAGGATTAATGACTTCATTGTCAGAAATCCAGCATTAACTAACAACAACAACATTCGGGTTTCACCGTCCCATCTTTTTTTTTTTTTTTTTTTTGCATTGTCCTTCATTTCACCAAAGAATGCTACTAGATCAGGATAAGTAGCAGAAATAAGTTTCACCAGCCTGCCAGCATAAATCCAATGCATAACAGCTACATTAGGCATATGTCTTTGTATTATTTTATCCAGTGCTGCAGTTATTTTAGATGATTTTGTAAAGAAGGCTGTGAAACCATATAATGTCTCAAAAAATATCTTGCACTCCTTAATGTGCTGGACAGACTGTTGAAGCACTAGGTTTAATCAGTGGGTATACTCGTAGCAGTGTATAAATATGGCTTGAGGATATTTGTCCCTTATTAATTCTTGCAGGCCTCCGTGATGGCCAGTTATTACTGCTGCACCATCATATATTTGGGCAACCAACTTGTTGTCACATTTGTTGTTAGCTGGATTTCTGACAATGAAGTCATTAATCCTCTTGCTCTCCAATATTTTTCACTGATGGATGGGGCACTAGAAGTGGCCAGGCATATTTGAAGGTGGTCTCGATCCATTTCCTCTTGCAGATCATATAGAGGACAGAGTGGTGAAGAATATATCCCAATTCTGTTTAAATGTTTTGCCAGACAATCATGTCCTGTAATCAACCTGAAGGTTGCAGCTGCTGTTTTTAGAGGATACTCAGGAATCACTGTTTGAATGTTTAGTAGTTCCCATCTTTTATTCTTTGTTGTCACATCTAAACTCCTCTAAAAGTGGAAAAGTAATATTTGCCAATTGAACAGCTGCATGATCCTCACTGATGTATAAACTTACAAGCCCAGAAGAGATAAACTTAGCTAATAGGTCCTCACTGACATCGGGGAAGTTTAAAAATGTTTGAGAATTTCATTCCCTGGGGCAATATATCTCAACATTGGACAGCTGCTCTTTATTTGAAATATCAGTGCTTTCATCCCTCATGATGGTTATATGAGGTCATTTTTTATTTCAGTAATAATAAGGTGTGACATGACCTCTATTATATAATTTTGTATATCACTGGGCACTCCCAAGAAGATAGTTGAATTTTCTAAATGATGACGAAATGTATTACCCTTTTTTGCAAATACTGCAAAAAATTCTTTATAATTTCCTCAATTTTCAGAATGCTCTCCTTTGTCATGCCCATGAAATGCGAGCTCTTGCTTGGCCAAATAGCACACAGCTTCAATTAAATTCCATATTATGTATCTTATGTTTTACCTTTTCATTGTCATGTTCTTATGTTCTTTTTATAAGCTTCATTATGAACAAATTCAATATGACTTTTGCCAAATTTAAGTAAGTCTGCAATAGCTCATATGTGTGCAGAAGATACCTTAGCTATCCAAGTCATGTACCCCATCTCTATTCCATGAGTTTTTTTCTCGGAGGAAAACAAAAGACACAATCAGAAATAAAGCCTTTTAAGCATCCACACAACCAACTAAGGTTCCTGTACCAACCATGCTTGAACCGTCTTACTACTTCTTTTGATTCTTTGACCAAACTTGTGAGAGTAGGAGTAGACCTACCTTGTTTAATGATGTTTTGTTTATGGTTAAAACTTCTCACAAAAAACGGCACTATAAAAAAGTCTTCAATTACACATTTACATTCTCGAACTGCTGAAGCACTTTGAGGATTCATCATTTAGAACTTACATCTTATCATGTCACAATAATTATTCACGTTCACCTTCAAAATGATACTCAAGGTAATTAGCTATTAAACAATTACAAAAAGTCTTCCTTTGAGGTACACTTTCCACAGAAAAAATAATGGGAACATCCTCTCTCAATATTGGGACAAGAGACAACTGCAAAAGGGCAAGGGTATTTGGCATGCTTTCTTTCATCCAGCAAAGGGTTTGCATGTGTCCAAAATTAAGAATGGAAACAGTAAGGCAAAGAGAATCTACGAGGTGCATTCAGAAAGTAAGTCCCGATCGCATCCAGAGATGGCACCACCAGACGGATAGGAATGTGCGTGTGCAGGAGAAGAGAGGAAGTATATGGTAACATTGCAGTAAAGTTTCAGTTTTGTGACGGCAGTAGTTACTGCTCTGCGCTAGGAGAAAATGGCTTCTCAAATATTGTCTCCCGCCAAATGCGAGGTTTGTGCAGTCATCCGATTTTTGCATGCTCAAAAGCAATCTCCAGCAGAAATCCATCGTCAATTGTCACGTGTATGGACAGGGTATTATGTGTGACAGTATGGTAAGACAATGGTGCAGGCAATTCACGGAAGGAAGAACCAAGATTCAGAATGAAGACCGTAATGGCTGAGTGTCCCTGGTGGCCAGAGGCATTATACTTGTGCATGACAATGCAAGACCCCATACAGCCAATGCCACACAAAATGTGTTGAATAAGTTTGGATGGAAGGTCTTCGAACATCCACCCTACAGACCCGATCTTGCTCCAAGTGACTTTCATCTCTTCCTTCTCATGAAGCGTTTTGTGGCAGGAAAACATTTTCACAATAACGCTGAGGTGCAGAATGAAGTGACTTCGTGGCTGCGGACATTGGGGGCAGAATCCTATGAGTTGGGCATACAATTAATGGTCTACCGTTACAATAAATGCCTCAACAATGGTGGTGACTATGTTGAAATGTAGCCAGTGGGTCTAAGTAATTATTCCAATAAATATTTCTCACTTAATGATGTTCTTGTTCTCTTTATCGGTCATCGGGACTTACTTTCTGAATGCACCTCGTATTCTAATTTATTTCTGGATTTCTCCTCTCACCCCCTCAACCATCTCTATAGCAGTCCAGTCTCATGTCTAGTATGTCCACTGAAATTATGTGGAAACGGAACAAGACCAGTGCAGTGGCAAACTATCACAGTAATTCAGGGGAGCACTGTATGGTGACGAGAGTTAAGCCTTACAAACTGTCATTTTCCAGAATTATTTAACTTTCTAAGGTTAGTCATGATTCTATGGTGTTTAGAATGGCAACAGTGGATACATGCATGCTTTGCCACTGCATATTACACTTAAGAAGTAGGTAGCTATTTGACCCCCGAAACAAGGATAGTACAGATAGTTCATTTCAATGTATTGCCATTTTTTGGGTGAATTCCTTGCCCTGCACTGTTTCTACTGGTTCTGTTCCTCTGGTTTCCTTCCTCTACATATGTGTGCTGGCTAATCCTTTGACAAAAGGGTTTGTGCTATGCAGAATTTTTTACTCTCTTTATTTTACCTCATTCTAAATGCTTCATGTTGCAATGGATCTGCTAGAACATACCTCTTGACTCAGCATATGGCAACAGTTGACCTTTTAATCTTCTAGGTCTCAACACTGGACCATCCATCTCACTTTGTTACTGTCCTTAGAGGTCTTAGTGTTAGGCAACCATACCTCTGCTTCTATTTATGATGGGCAGATGGCAGCTTAACACATGTCCACAGAGGCCTCGGTGCCAGACAACTGTACTTCTGCTTTTGTGGTGCCAGGCAGATGACATTAGGATGCGATCCAAGTTACTCGTGTCTCTATCTGTGCATGGATGGCAGAGCATTTGATATTACTATTTTCATTTGTACTATTGCTTTAGACCTAAGGTGGAACCTAAGGTATCATGATATTAAATATCCAATTTTCTATTTACCTTGACTATGGGAAATCTCGAAAAGAAAAGATCAGATTGGTTAGCCAATGGGACCTTACAAATTCGGGATACAGATGTTATCACCTGAACCACCCAACTCAGTATGTACAGAAGTTAATGTGTTGGCAAATCATGTGTTTTAGTTTTACAGTATAGTAATACTGTATAATTAGGGTTACCAGATTATTTTATGGAAATGTAGGATACAATGGTAAAAAATGTAGGACACTTGATAAAAATGTAGGACATTATCAATCAATGCAAAAAAATAATGTAAAGTTGTAATGTAAATGCATTTATATATACTATAGGCATATATATTTTCATAAAATCCTGAAACCACAATGTTAAATATGATCTTCAGTCAGTCATGCTTCTCTAAAGAACTAGACTTGTGTAAAACATTTAGCTTGTTTGAAATGCAATCAAAAAAAATTCACATAACTGAAGTTTCTAAAATTATGCTTCATTAAAACAATGTCTTTGGCTATATCAATTGGTAATCTGTTTCTTTAATCTGTTCACTGTGCTCTTATTGAAAATACTCTTCCAACATTAGCGTTGTGTGCAGGAACATGTTCCTTTCTTCCTGCCTTGAAACACTTATGCCTCAACGAAAATGTATCATTGAACTTGCCATAGCAAGTTGCAGTTGCTGCTAATAACCAATTATTAATTTCTATTTTGCTAGTTGCTAGTTCATTTTCTAAGATCACTGTTTGTTTCTGGAAACGTAGAACATTAGAGACTTTTCAAAAATTCCTCCTGGATGCTGGACAAACGGTTAAAATGTAGGGCATGACCGGGAATTTCTAGACGTCTGGTAACCCTATGTATAATACCAAAAAGACCATATACTTCAGCACATAGAACTTTCATGTATGATACCTTTGTGACAACAAACTTGCAAGAAAAGTAAGTTAGCAGATAGATTCTCTGCAGTTTGTACACCTCACAGAGAAAGCTTTGTAACTTATGAAAACATTTAGGAGAAGGGAACTTTCTTATAAGAAACTGAAAGTATATTGCAATATTTCTATAGGGGAAAAACAGTGACATTGGAGAAGAGTAAGAATGTCCAAAGAGATTTCTGAAAAAGCTTGCACACGAATCAGGAATTTCTCAAACCTCTTATTAGATAACTGCAGGAATTGTGCCCATGCGATAATGTGAGTAGAGTTAATTTCTGCACTTGGGTGTTGAATATTGTTAAAAATCCCCTCAACTTGTATTGATTTATTATTTTTTAAAGCATGATTTTATGTACAAGGCCATGGAGAGTGAGCGTTAATGCAATAAATGGTGTGAGAGATGGACATCACAAGGACATAATTTCCAACATATTCCATGAAGATGATATGTGGTTATTTTAGATGTCATTTGCACGAGAAATCTATGTGCTTGAATTAAGAAGCTATGACTATTTGGCTCTGACAGCAAACAAAACAGCATGCTTTCCAGAAAATTCCCATTAGGCTAACCGTGCAGCTAAATGAAGGCACTATACATCATGCAATACAGTTACTGATCAATAGTAATGCCATTTACCATGTGACACAATAAATAAGCCAAAGGCTTTTATACTAGTAGAGTACATGGCTCAATTACTTTTTGAGACATGTTAGTTTCTCGGGCTAACAGCTATGTCAAATTTGGGTAACTGCCCAAGCTTTCAGTGACTAACTCTGCCATCATCTTCAGGGGAACTGAAGCTAGCTTCAGTTTCAGTTTTCTTTATTAAAATAGTTTTGGCCTAGTGCAGGGTAAAATAGGCCTGGCTTACAGGCTACAGTTATCATATATATACAGTGAGCTCTATTTACATTATAATTATTGTCTTTCTGATTTGAACAAAAACCCATACAGTGGCCATCTTTAGATCACCAAGTACAGTTTTATGTGGTTTTGACTTTTTTCCACTTACGACTGTCCTTTTTTTTAATATACATTTACACACACATACACTCACACTTGGGCATATGGGGTACGTCCCACACAAGCATATGGGCACTCACATACAGACATGTGCTGCATTATTTACACTATATACACTATTTACAGTATGTCACTACACTATAAACACTATTTACAGTCTCTGTGGTTATCCTGTGTGGCAGGCTGCAGTTTCTGAAGTTCCCATGGCGAAGGCCTCTGCTGTAGTGTTAATGTGGCCTAGGGCCTGGGTAAATGGTCACGCATGTTTGGCGAGCCATGCCTGATTAAAAAGTTTTTATACAGGCGTACTTTCTATGCTTCAGCTCACCTTTATCAATGTTGTAGATCACTGGGTTTTTGTGATATCCAATGTGTGCCCATGTAGAGGAGGCTCTTTTGATCTCTGCCTCTGGGATGGATGGGAGTTGGGTTTGTTGGTGTAGGATGCAGATGTGTGGTGTGGAGGGGAGACTGAAGCTAGACTACTGATGTTGCAATATTTATTCCTAGCCAGCGGTGAGTAAGATCCACCTACTTTGTCCCCGTTGGTCGAGCTCCAGACAATGGAGACCAAAGTGCCACAGAGTAGACCAAGAAGGTGAGGAACTCAAAAGTGACTGCTGGGGCTTCCTTGTGCTATGGTGTTAATAGATTTAATAGATTTTATTGTCATTAGGCCTGTTACAGCAATAGACAACGTCAGTGTAGTTTACATGTTATATATAACAGATAGATTCTAGCAAAATTATATATACATACATATTTACAAATATCAGTTATAAAAATAATGCTACCGATATTCACTATGACCTACTATATATTACTTTTAGTACAATCAGTTGTCTTATAGAGCCAAGTATGGAGCGTATATGGATATATCCATTTGTTGAATGGCAATGTACATTTCAAAGATAAGTTACAATAACAGTGGTATTTACAGCTGAGTTGAATTTTCAAAATATTCTTGTAGAGAGTAGTACGGATTGTTTAATAATCTGTCATAAAGTCTACGTTCAAATCTATTATACGACAGTTGAGTTACCTCATTTGATAGTGCATTATACATTTTTATACCTAATGCTTCAAAGCTATTTTGTGATTTTGACAGTCTATTATAAGCTGTATCAATTTGGTTTGTATTTCTTGTGTTATAGTTATGGATATCCTGTCTATAGTGAAAATCAGATATATTCTTTTTTATATAAATGAGGACTGTATAGATATACAAGTTCACTACTGTCATTATTCTTAGTTGTACAAATAGTGGCTTACAATGTGCCAATTTATCTGCATCCGATATTATTCGAATGGTCTTCTTTTGCAATAGTAGGATATTAGTGATATATTTACTATTACCCCAAAGTATAATACCATATGTTATAATGCTATGAAAGAAAGCAAAATAAGCAGTTCTGATGTAAGTGTCAGGTACAAATCTTTTTAGGTTTTTTAAGAGAAATATTACCCTTGAGAGCCTAGTAGAGATATGTTTAATATGAGGCTCCCAAGTGAGTTTATTGTCAACTATTACACATGCATTACACATGCCTTTCCACCACAGTGCAAGGAACCCCCAGCAGTCACCTGATGAGTTCCCCATCTTCTTGGTCTACTCTGTGGCACTGGAGCTCGACCAAAGGGAAGAGAGTAGGTGGATCTTATCCACCGCTGGCTAGGAATAAATAACACTTAAAACTGTTCTCGGTGACCTAGAGTTAGTCACCTTATGGTTTTTTTTGTTGAATCAAAAAGACAACAAAAGTGTAAATAGTTAATTTTAGGAAAAATGATAATTGTAGCCTGAACCTGGGTCCAATGCAAAAGCACCGGGCCAAATATTCCTTGAATAAACAAATCTGAATCTGAAATCTAGCTTCAGTTCCCCTGCGGATGGCAGCAAAGTTAATTGCTGAAAACTTGGGCAGTTACCAAAATTTCAACCTGGCTGTTAGCCTGAGAAACCATCATCAGTAACCAATGCCGGGAAAGCTTCAAATCATTGATTACTTTTGAGACATTCTTCCTCTGCCACTTCATAAATTTAATATTGAGATGTCATTAGAAAACATCTTATGAGGTCCCCTGAAACACAACAGGTTCAGAAAAAAAATGATGTATATGAAGAGAGACAGAGACAGAGAGAGAGAGAGAGAGAGAGAGAGAGAGAGAGAGAGAGAGAGAGAGAGAGAGAGAGAGAGAGAGAGAGAGAGAGAGAGAGAGAGAGAGAGAGAGAGAGAGAGAGAGAGAGAGAGAGAGAGAGAGAGAGAGAGAGAGAGGAAAAATCAGGTAAATTCCAAATACCAGATCTGAGTCACTCTCTTTAAGATGACATGCAACAATTTTCAGGAAAATTCCTCACCCTAAATTACGCATCCTTTCGCAGAAATATTATTTTTTCACTTTCTCAAAAAATGGCTTTAATGATTTTAACTAAAATACTAGGTCTTGATTCTAAAGTAAGAACAAATTAGAAACTAAAAACTTCACTTATCTTAGTAATGTTGCTAGTTCTTTTTGCACAAATGACCGAGTTTCAAGTTGTCTCCAACTCATTCTCAAAGCTATTCTAAAGCTTTGAGAATGAGTTGGAGACAACTTGAAACTTTTACTAAGATACATGAAGTTTTTAGTTTCTAATTTGTTCTTACTTTAGAATCTTGTTACTTCACTGTTAATAGCTTCAATGTTCCTTATTTACTAGGTCTTATTTGTATAACAAATAAACCATAACAGATGGTAGAACTGATTGAAATATCAGTGTATGTCAAATAGCATTTTCTATAGCACTGATATTTTTGGAACATTAGCTGTCATATCTTTAAATTTTCCTGGATTAAATTATCACTAGGCATCTACAATAATTCCCTTTTTCCCATATGCCTTCATAACAAACATTTTCTTATGTGAACAATTGTTTTGTTTTCAATAATGTATATATAACCAAGTGCATTATGAAATGTTATCTACCCAGAGGTTATTTTAATGTAATGTAAAATAGAAAAAATAATTTTTATATAAATACAAGATATAATGGATTATCTGAAGTTGTAATGGATAGAGAAAGTTGTGTGAGAATGGTGCATCAGATTTTTTTGTGAAGTTTTGCAAAGAAAAGGTCCATTGCTTTCCCAGTTTGACACAACTGCATATTATCACCTGCAGTGAGATTTGACATCACAGTGTGTCAAGCTTATAAACAATGGTTGATGGTAGAATTCCAATAATTCAACCTAATATGGACTGAGAAGCTGTTCAGTTGCTGAAATGCCAGTTTTACGAAATAAGGGGTCTGTTATTCACAACTCATAACATAATACTCCAAATTACATAAACACATATTCTAGGTAGCACAATATAGGAAACAAAAATATAATACAAAATTTATTGCATATTATTTTCTCCTTTGTCCGGTCTCTTTAACACATCCAATTTAATATACATTATCATGTTAACTCGTCTTTTCTTCTTGTTCAAAGTTTTCACTGGCATGAACACCTTAACACAACACTAACAGTAAGCTTGAAATCTTAGAAGATTCACTGTAACCAGAAATATGTAACTGACAGTTTAGCTTACCACACACCGGGGTATTTTTAAACGTGGCAAATGACCTTGCTAGGGATCTGGGCAAGTAACATCATGCAAATTGATTATGGGGGTAATGTCTCTGTTTCCTTCCTTGAAATAAAGAAGACACTGCTGATAACACAAGTAGGCATTTTGCTTAATCATGCACAGTTTGCAATGTTTATGTACCATATGGAAGTCAGAAAGATAGCTGACAACCCTACGGTATTATAAATACAAAAGTGAACTCAATCATAAACATACTGCACAATTTGTCACATCTAAAAAATACCTTTGACTGGGTAAAGCAATAAACCTCCAAACCGTCCTAACAAGTGTTCACATTATTGTGGCTAGCTTTTGATTTCGTGGCAATGGTCTGCCAGCTGCATATGTTCTGACTATATATTGAAGGTCAATATGCAGTCAGCCCATTGGTAATTGTGAAGGACAATATGGTAGATTGTATATGTATACTAATTAAAATTTACCTATACTTTTCATACCATACAGTAGATAATAGAAATTATTAAGTCAAGTTTAATAATGAAAGAAAATTAAAATAAAAAATTTGATGTGTTGCACTCACATGACTTTCTCTATTCTTGTACTAACCATTCATACAAACTCGTATTCCTATATCTTCTTCGTGTTAGTTGAGATAAACATTTACAGAAATTATCTTATTTCCTTGTAGGTGCAAGGGGAACGTTGGAATACAGTAGGCTTTAAGTGGTAGTAAACTCTTTTAAAGCTCTGAGATCCCGTTCTCTTTGCACACTTAATATAAACAAATTAACAATGATGTGCCATTTCATGAAAGTTTTAAGTTTTCTGAAACTCACACACATAACAAGGAATATCTCCGAAATGGTTCACCATACAAGAAAATTTACTTGGACATAAATTGTGTATTTTAGCAAGATCTACATTTTTTGTATAGTATGATTTGGTCTATCAGTTATGCAAACGTCGTCCAGAGTAAATACAACAACAAGGGTTATAGTCAGAAAATTCAAGATATACATTTCATTTGTCATAAAAATATCTCAAACCTGTGACATCTTAATCAAAATTGTTAGAGCCATTTTCAAGAAAATCAACATTTTCGAAAAATTTTCCATCTAAAGGGTAGTTTAGGGTGGAGCTATTTTCTTCAAAATCTTTGTGTGTCGCATCCTTGAAAGACATTAAACTTAAATACCAACTTTGGTTTTTAACCTACTTTTCATTTTTAAGTGATGCTGTCTACAGGCTGACAGACACACACACACACACACACACACACTGACCTTTTTTTAAAAATTTTTTTTTTGGATTCAGGGGGTCTCTAAAACATATATTTCTGATGAAATCTCGACATGGAATTTTTGGGTGGAATACAATACTTCCCCTACTTACCAGTAGAGAAAGTAAAAAGGTTGTTGAGTTACATGGAATGTCAAATTTATCAAGATTACACTGTAAGAGGAAAAATCTGATATGTTGCACTCACATGACTTTCTCTACTCTTGTACTAACCATTCTTACTAACTCTTCTCTATCTTATTAGTGTTAGTTAAGATAAACATTTGTATAAACTATCTCATTGCTTATTTCCTTGTAGGTGCAAGGGGAATATTAGAACACAGTAGGCCTTGTGCGATAGTCAAATCACTTAAACCTGAGATTCCATTATCTTTGCACACTTAATATATAAAAAAATGAACACCGATGTTCCATTTCACAAAAGTTTTAAGTGTTCCGAAACTCACACACATAACAAGGAATATCTCCGAAATGGTTCATCCTACAAGAAAATTTATTTGGACATAAATTGTGTACTTTAGCAAGATCTACATTTTTTGTTTACTAATATTTGGTCTATCTCTAGCAGTTTACCAGTTATGCAAAAGTTGTCCAGAGTAAATACGACTACAGTGGCTATAGCCAGAAAATTCAAGATACACATTTCATTTGTCATCAAAATATTTCAAATATATGGCATTTTAATTAAAATCATTAGAGCCATTTTCAAGAAAATCAAAATTTTCAAAAGATTTTCCATGTAAAGGGTAGTTTAGGGTGGGGTAATCTTTTTCAAAATCTTCATGTCGCATCCTTGAAAGACATTAAACTTAAATACCATCTTTGGTAATTATTATTTATTTATGCCAACAAACTTACTGTTGGTGTTTTTAAACACACAAGCCGTGTATTTGAGAATTTAATGCCATTCTGGCAGTTTGTCACAATAGCTCAGTGGTAGAGCAGCCGCCCGGTAAACGGAAGGTCTGTGGTTCAAATCCCAGTTGTGGCATTGAATTTTTAAGTTCCAGTTCTACCTCTCAAACCATCTTTGGTTTTTAAGTGACTTTTCATTTTTGAGTTATGTTGTCCACAGACACACACACAAGGACCTTTTTCTAAAAATGCTTCTTTTGGATTCAGGGGGTCTCAAAACATATATTTCCGGTGAAATCTCAACATAGAATTTTTGGGTGGAATACAATACTTCCTCTACTTACCAGTAGAGAAAGTAAAAATGGGTTAGGAGGTAGGAGCTGTGATTCAATAAAAATCAGGGTTTATCATTCATAACATGAAATATATTACTGTATATTTAACATCAAATCATATTACTACATTATCGATTGCATTGTCTGTACAGTGAGCAGTAGTATATGCTCCTTTAATAACTTCTTTTACATAACACAACATAACAATAAAGAAGCAGAGAGAAATATTAAATATAGAAGAGAACAACATACAGATCTGGAAACTACCTTCGATTTTAGTATTTAATAATACTCTTCATTGCACTGCAGTCCAATACTGCTCACAACCAAGGTAACATGTGAATATTAGTATTCACACAATTCACTAAGTAAATGCAGCTGTAGATTAGTTCAATGGCTTATTTAGCAACTATGTATATTAACAGGTGTGAAATTATTATTTAGAAAGAAAGAAAAAAAAAAGAACTCATACAGGATTACTGCTCTGTAACATTTTAGAATATATCCCTTTTTCTCTTTTGTAAACTAATAATACCATAATTATATTACAAGAACAGCATGTTCAATCCACAACATACTGTAAGTAAAGATTTTAACTGCTTTACAATATTGAAATAAATACTATTCAATTTACAAATAAAGCATATACAATAGCATTGTTCTCTGTTGTTACTGATGGCTGAATAATGAAAATACTCTACCATGGGAGAGGCATTATACGACAAAAATTGCACAATATCTATTTGTGCTTGCTCTGAAGCTAAAGTACTTTTTTTTAAATCATAACAAATACTAACACTTGAGTACACATCACAGGTTTTATGGTGCTTTTCACCATTAAAATTCTGAATGGTAGAGGCTTGAGTGCAGTCTATATTTTAAGCCTAGCACTGTTACATAAATAGCTTTGCTGAGTTTACAATTCTGGAAAATTTCTAAATTTACTTATTTCCTAAAAGTCCCTCTCAATCACAAGGTTTGTCACAAACATCAGCCTGGAATTTATTTAAATGGAAACTTTCGGTTTAAACATATAAATACAGTGTGATCTTTAAGTTCCTCCACAGTGGTGGAATAAGTAATATATGGGAATATACAGAGAGACCCAAAAACATCTGAGCTGCTACGTGGTGTTTTTCTACTATGCACACAGAAACACAAGACAGCTGCAGTACACAAGGTCATGTGGTTGACTTGTTTTTCTCTACTCTGTAGTATAGAGCTGATAACATGTGATTAAGTTACTAGCAGTGTGCTTTATTATTTTGTCCTGGAGTTGGTCACAAAGTATATTATGGCTCAGCATTTCTTTTCTACTGCACTGCATGTATTTATTTATGATTCGTATGTGCTAACTCAGGTCGCAAAGTGCAATTTGTAGAAAGATTTCCAGGTGATCTGTGATTTCTATCTCTGGGATAACTTAAAGCATAAAGTGTATAACACAAACCCACACACCCTGGAAGAATTAAAACAAAATATCCACCAGGAAATTGCCAGCATTTCTTAACATGAACTATGGCGAGTGATGGATAGTTTGCTAGAGGTCACAAAAATATATGGACAACAAAGGTGGCCAGTTTCAGCATCTTTCATAACATTGGTAAGTAAAGCCTTTAAAATTAGTTTTAAAAATGTTGTAAGATTTCATCCACACTGTTCTATGACAGTGGCAGTCAGTGACAAATGCCGAGGACATGTACAGGCAAAACATAGGGCAGCCGGTTCAGTCTTTTGGATCACCTGTTATATAAGATATGGGAATGTGGTGGTAACCCTGGTTCCAAGTCAGTGGTAAACTGCTTGGAATGAATTTGGAGAAAACAGTAAATAGACCAAACAAATAAATAAAAAATCATAATTAATTTACCCTTCACAGAAGATGTTGGAAACATCCCCTATTCAATTGAAGGCATATATTCACACTTTTAATTTTATTATGATATACTGGATTAAAGCTTCTTTTGCCATTAAATTAGTGTATTTATTACTGCCAAGTTCAATTCATCTATTGCTTTCAGATTATTTGTATATACTGTTGAATTTGCAGCACCATAAAAGAAATAATTGGGGTATTGCCTCAGCTGGCGAGCCAATCGGAGAAGACCCCTTTCTACATAAATACTGCATCCCCGATGGCTAATGCTTCAGATGCAACTGAACCTTTACCGAGAAGACTTTGCTACTGATTAAGTCCACCGCAGTTGTGGATGAAATGTCTGGACCCAGTTACTCCAGCAAACCACAGCCTGGAAGTTTCTTCTAGACTTATGAACTCTGGCTGTGAAAGCCCACACTTATTTATGAAAGGGAAATGATGGAAAGAAAATCATGGTAGATAAGAAACCATCCAGCATTCACCTACTGACCAGGGAAAACCACAAAAAAATGCGGGGAAGGGAATCAAACCTGTTACTGCAAAGCTACCTTGCACAGTAACTTCAAGACAGTCTTAAAATTACTCATGAAAATTTAGGATCAGCTTAACATAAAAAAGCCAGGGTTATAACTTCTGCTCTCAAACCTCTTACATTCTTTGTAAACTACATGAAACCTTCATTTAACAGGTTTATTATTGGTGTGTTAACAGACTATGGCATCTTCTGGTTTATTTAGAAGTAAAGAGTATATTCCACAGATATCTGTGCCACGCTTGCTTAAGGCTTATTTCTCAAACCAGCCGCTCCCCCCCCCCCCCCTCACACACAGACTCAAATATCAAATTGTCTGCTGTCTCTGACATTATTTCTAACTGACATAACACACAATACATTATCTCATTAATTATGAGCCAATTTTTGCAACACATCCCTTACAACACATAATACCATGTGGAGAAACACATGGCACTCAATCCTTAACTGATGAACACAATTAGCTCTAAGAAACATAGGAAGTGATATAACCGTTACAAAAATTGACTCAAAATTCATTTCACATCACTGTCACAGAAGTCCATATAATTAATGAAAGTAAAACATGTCACATGGATCCATGGATTAGTTGTAAATGTCACCATAACCATCATCCTAAAGGCAAAGGCATATTATGTAGGATTTTAATTATTACAAACAGTCACATAGCTATGCATAACATCACAATTCAGGTACATTTCTTTTGTGGCAAAAAGAGTGGAGTGCTATTGGAAAAGTTATTACTATGAATGTTTTGGGAAATAATCCCAAAACTCTTAATGCTTTTAAAAGGCTTTCTATTAGCTTAATTTTCCATCAACTTCCATCAATGCTGAAATGCAATGACAAACATTCTTCAAAATCTTCTGCATAAATTTTCAGCTTGAATATGCAATAATCTGCAAATTGTCATGTGAACATTGAGAGTATAAAGCAACACTAACAGCTGCTCCACAATAGTGAATGTTCCTAAACTCCCAAATTAGACATTAGAATGGCACTTTCTAGTATTTTATGAATTATGCAGGAGAGAACTTTCAAATTAAACATGAATGTAATTATTTTTAAGCTAATTTCATCATAGATATAATGAAACATCAGAACACTATTCACATGGTTAGTATTCAGTTGTGAAATAGCAATATTACAGTACAAATCTCAGTTCGGCTAAATAAGGTTAAATGTATATATTAATGCAACTGTCAACCCACAAGCATTACACGAATGTTGGGAAAAGGTTGAAGGTATTGAAAGAAAATTCCATATAGTTAATGTTTGCAATTTTGCTGTATCAGAATGTGCATGGACCTCCCACTTGGAACTTTTCTGAAAGTGAAAATCTTCAGTTTTGGAGTATGTATACAGAGTAATTTGTTTTGTAACACATTAATAATTTCCTTTTACAAATTATTTAACAAGTTACTTCAATTATGTTGAGTACTACTAATGATTTCTCTACTTGATCATCTAGAACTCAAAAATTTCAGGTTCCCTTTCATTTACAGTAAAATTAGGATAAAAAGAGACTGAAAACATTTGCCTCAAACCTTACTCTAGCCAATGAAGTACTGCAGCCACATTTTGTCACTTTTCTAAGCTGAACAAGTTGCATTTTACTTTTTGATGTTAGGTGTTGCGATCACATACTTAAGCCAATGCAAAAGTGAAATTTAACAAAAAAAGAAAGTTTTACTGCTTTTTTTTCATGAGGTTATACTGTATTTTTTCAAGCTATGTTATAGGGTTTTGCTTTATTGGACAGCTTCAAAGCTCTGGATAGCTATTTAAATACAATACAACAAACTTCAAGTCCAATTTTATCATTTCTTTTCTTAAGCAAGTTTACTTTCTCTACCATG
Organism: Tenodera sinensis; assembly: GCA_030765045.1. NCBI lineage: Eukaryota > Metazoa > Arthropoda > Insecta > Mantodea > Mantidae > Tenodera > Tenodera sinensis. The sequence continues at coordinate 32,408,564 of CM060961.1, read as the reverse complement.
TAACTAGAAATAAAGGAGGTATTATATTTCAGTCAAAAAGTTAATATACAGATTTAATCAGAAAGGCATGTTTTGAGACCCACTGGATATATATATATATAATAGGTTTTAGAAAAAGCTGTGTGTGTCTAAACAGTATTAACTCAAAAATGAAAATCATATAAATACCAAATTTGGTATTAAAGTTCAGTAACTTCCAAAGATATCTTTCTTTGTTTATCTGATTATCCTCCCCTTATGTAGGACTTACAAGCCAGTGCCTAGGGTCAAACGCCTGTTGGGCAGCAGACGAAACTATGGACCAGAGTGAAGACGTGGAAGGGGGTGGTTAGCCAAGCACAGGTATGAGAATGAGGAAGAGAATGATATGAAATGCAGGCAAAATTGATGAATGGAAAGGTGATTATGGAGCAATTAGTGGAATGAGTGGCAGGGGAAACAAGAGCCCAGAGAAAACCCGTCCAGATGCTGCTTCGTCTACCATGAATAGCACATATGGATCCCTGGGATCAAATTCGGGCTGCCTAGGTGGCAGGTGAGTGGTCTAACCACTCGGCCATGGCGCTGCCTTCCAAAGATATCACACTGGGATGGACTGGGGCACTGACCATGTCCCACAGACCTATTCATGACGCCTGTGGTGGGCAGAGATGGAGGATGCAGCAATTGGGCAGTAGGCCTTGGCCCAGATGGGCTGTTGTGCCACAGGGTTACATTATTAGTTTGGGGAAGTTATATAAAACTTAAGGATAGTGAGTAGAGAAACTTATATAAATGTAACTCATCAAATTTGTAATTTCTTTGCTGGATATATTCCAGAAAGCTTCAGGTTTTACAGAGGCATTTTTATAACCTGGCATGTTTTCTTTTATCCTTATCTACAAGAGGGCAAAGAAAGGCGATAATTAACTTCCAGTTTTAAACCACCATCTTTTTACAGCTTCCGTTGTTTCCAAAATCACAAATCTGCTTTATTGTGGAGGATCCGTGGCAGTATGTAACTATGACACAAATGAATTTTGGTTTCTATGAACAAATGAAACATTTCTGTGCTAGCCAAATAACTTAGGAAACATTTTTATGTGTGAGAAGCTAAAATTTATTTTATTATTTGTTTGAGTATGAAATAGTTTATATCTGATGTTGGGAAGAAATGATAAATATATTAAATTAGATGGTAGGGAAGTAATAGTTAATATACATAGTCTTTAGTGATGAACCTGTGGCATAAAATGCATGAAACCAGCAATATCAGAGACAAGTATAATTTGAAGATCTGCTTTGGTTACAGGTGTATCCTCTTAAACTGCTAATAGAATTCTAAAAAAAACAAAATGAAGACCAAGGAAGAACAGCATTTTAGAATTTCCGGAAAAAAAAATCTAACAAACAATCTAAAACCTCTTTAACTGAATATATTTAATTTATAGATACAAAACTTTATGCTTTTCTTTTATGTTTATTATTCTTTTAAACTACTCAACTTTCATTATAATTCAGAGCAAGAATCCCATGCATCTCCATCAGTTACACATAAATTTTCTGTAAAGCTTGCATGTTCCTAAAGATTTTTAGGTTCTATGATTACATTTCTCCTCATATCTCCTGCTTTATTTAGTAACTTAAAAACCACATAAAAACATCCAATTATAAACAACAGGCCTCCTAGTATGATATTTTACATTGCTATGCTCATACCAGTCTTGTGTGCTTTTAGAACAGCTCTGAAAATTAACACCAGTCTAATCATTTTGAAGTATTTTCAAATGGGAATGATTGCAAAACTTCCAAAAAAAATACTTTGTAAATGTATGTTGACATTAACCCAACTCTTCTTACTGATGATACTGGCTATTACTATTTTACTGTACTTAATGGTTTTAAGCTTTATTTTTTCCAGCCACAATTATATTTCAAGCACTAATTTAAATCTTTCATATGCAATACTGATACAAGCATTGAATTTTCATTAAAACTTCTTTCCCAACATTTTTTGGTTTAAAATGATGCACAACTTGAACTTTTCAGAGGAGGTTCAGATATCATGTACCAAAAACGTCTTATGCACACATTAAAATAATCAATTAGTTCATTTTGTATTTAAGAAGGATGGCCATTCCTTTTATTGCTATAGCATATGTCTTATATTGAAGCATACTTTTTACCGTCCCCCATTTACTTACAGGTCCTATGCAGTTACACTCTGTATTGTTGCTCTTCATCCATAAATGGGGAAGATAAAAGGCACACACTATTTTTAAGTACCATTTCCTCTATGGGTATTAGAGCTAGAGATTTGAATCCTTCCTGGGATATGATTTTATACCACTTTGTAATTGTGGTCATTAAAACCTTTTTTAAATTGGTATGCCAACATTTATGAACTCTTCTAAGAAAGCAGCTGTAAAATATATGTATAATTTATGGTATGTATGAAATTCACACTTTTGCAATTGCAGGAGGGGAGGGGGGGGGGGAGGAAAGCTAAAACGAGAAGGGGAGAAAAAAAGAAAAGAAAGAAAAACTGACATTTGCCTACCACCTAGGTGGCCCGGGTTTGATCCCTGGGACACACATGTATTTCTAGTGGACAAAGGGGGCTAGGGCGGGTTTTCTCTGGGTTCTCTGGTTTCCCCTGCCACTCATTCCATCAACTGCTCCATTATTACCTTTCCAATCAGTGATTTCACCTGAATTTCATATCATCCTCTTCCTCACTATCATACCTGGTGCCTGGCTGACCACTCACTTCCAGGTCTTCCCTCTGTCCAGTCCTAGGCACTGGCTTGTTAATCCTAGGGGGTGTAAGTCCTACATAAGGGGAAGGTAAACAGGTAATGAAAGAAAAAAGGAAGAAAGACCGGCTTTCAAGAAACATGTAAAATTTACACAGTAACCTTAAAACTAGCCATTCAGAAGAATATTTGAAGTCAAGTCCATTACTAATATTTACATACAAAGAAAACATTACAGATTAAGTGTAACAACAAAGAGAAGATCCAATTTTTTCAACAAGAGTTGCATATCTCGTCTTAATATTCTGCTAATTTGGTATTCATTAAAATGAAAAACTAAACTGCAGTTATGGATATTACCTTCTTTCTAAAACTTAATTGCAATTTCACAAAGATTGCATGTGATTTTCTTTACAATGGTTGTAAATTCAGAACAAAATTCTAATAATGGATAACTATTTAACACGTGGCACATTTTAATTAAATTACATAAAACCATCTAATATATGTATAAGAAACGAGTGCATACCGTTAATTGAGATGCTGTATATTGCATATGGTATTCCAAGCATTACCAAAATTTTAAGTCTTATTACTTGAGATATTTTTCATAGGTGAATTACCTTAAAAGATTATTCATACACTGTGTAAAGTGGTGCATACTAAGACCAATTGTATTCTTAACAAACTTGCATAAGCCTGACGATTGTTACAATACATTATAACAGTTCTGATATTGGTACATTCAGTATTAAAATACTACTGTCCATCTTGTGCTTCAAGGGAAAGTTTCAGGTGCTACAAACACAGACAGAAATAAAATATTACTCTTAGGGAGCTAAAGAAAAAGTAAAGATAGGCATTTACATACTATAAAGACATTTTTATACAGGTTATGTGCACCAAAACTCCAGGGACATACCATTTTTGTTATACTGGTTTGAAAACAATGGTGTAAAATTAAGATATGTAATAGCAGAGAAAAAATGTTTATTGTGAGCAATATACTAAAGGTTTAGGAGAGTTTTAATATAAATGTAACAGAAAATGATTTTCATCAGTGGAAAATATAACTTGCAGATTGGAAATGGACTTGTTCATGCAATTTTTCCTCAGAACGTGTTTCAGGAGCTGTTGTTACCAGCTGATGGGAGCAACAGCTCCTAAAACATGGTCTGAGTTGAAGTGCTTTTCTAATTTGTCAAGAAAATTGGTTTACAGTATTAATGTATTCTTATAATACTATACATAACAATGTAATAAAGGTTGATAGCTGTATAGTGGCCAGGGATACAACTGTGGTCACCTTTGGATACAATATATTTATTTGGCAGGTAGCTCACAACGCCATTTTTTTGCTCCCCTTTCTGGTATTTGGTAATTAAGACTGAGGAAAATCTGATAAAAGCCTGTCAGTGAGGGCTGCCCTGATAAGATTTGAATTGTGGAACACCTGTTCACAAGTTTGTACCTTAATGGCCTCAGCTATCTGTGTTAGTTTTTTATTGATACTACTTCTTATAAATACAGAAAGAAATAATTACAACTAATAATGTGCATTATTGATATAAATAACTGGAAAATTCAACATTAATCTTTTCTTTCCTCATTTATTTTCAACCAAACACTATCCTCAAGCTTGATGGTTTATCATAACCTCTTATATCCCCTTACGTGCTTATTAGCTATTAAGAGATTTGTTGCTCAAAATTGAGGTTAGATTTTAGTCTCCCCCAATAAAAAGATTGACTGGGATGGGTAACACTGTGGTGCACAGGGTGCACTCAGTCTCATTAGGCCCTGCTTGATAAAGAAGTAGTGACCTCAGGTCTCAAAGGCTGCATAACGGGCCAGGAGGGATCAGGGTGCTGACCACATCCCACCCTCCAGTTCTGTACCCCACTCATGACACCTGTAGTGGACAGAGGTGGGGGATCCAGCGACTGGGTGGTAAGCCTTGGTCTGTGAATGGCTGTTGCGATAGGTTTTCTTCTTTTTTTTAATAGTCCAGAATTTAATCCAATTGCCAAATTATGCAAAAGAGAATGAGAATCTTTCAAAGCTAAAAGTTTCTTTCTGCTACATTTTGTTTTGCCACAAACTGATTTATAATTTAATGTTCATTGTAATGAATATGGGGGAATGAAAACACTAATTTTAAATATTGTATAGGAAGAACTAGTGGGAAGAATGCATGATTATAAGATGTTGAATTTTCAAATGAGAAGGGAATCACGATATTTAAGATTGCTTCTGTGTTCTGGTAGTTAGCATGCTATCTTTCAAGCCCAGAGGCTCCAAATTCAACTTCTGACTAGAGGCTGGGAATTTTTCTTTAGTTAGGATTATTCCCTATCCTCTGTAGGGTTGGAAGTATGAGTGAGAGTGTAAATGTGTGTATGTAAACTTAAGGTTTATAAAGAAAACCTAAAGTTACATGAATAGTAAACAAGTGAACATTATTGCCAATGAGCAATTGCTTCAAAAGCTGTCAATGTTAAAGGCAGCATATAAATGGAATAACACACAAGAAAAAGAAAGAAAGAAGAAAAACTATTATCTAACACCATCCTTAATGAAGAACAGAAAATGTAGTCACAAACTAAGAGTGAAAGTGGGGATACTCTGGTCATCTAAGAGTAATTTTATACAATTAATATTGTATTATTAACTGAACCATCTGAGAGGTTTCAGTTTGTACTGATTGAATGGCATGTGTAACTGAACAGAAAGGGAATAATAATGAATACCCATTAAGATGTGAATTTCAAAACAGGATAACAAGGTTATATTAATATAATCCACACTAGAAAACCACTATTTAACGCTAGATATGTATAGCATCAAATAACTTTGTGGTGGAAATGAAGCATCAGATCATTAAATTTAGTGCTAAGAAGTTTTTGGAAATTTATCTAAAAGAGATCAACTTTTAGAAGGCTACCGTGATGCTTCACAATTGATTTAAAGAATGTGTAAAGATAACAATTTTGTAACCTCTGTAGCATGGTGGAAGTGTGTCTGCCTTGTGTCCAAGAGATTGTGAGTTCAAATCTCACTTAGGGTGAATTATCTAGATAAGGTTTTTACCGAGGTTTTCCCTTATCCTGAGAAGACGAATGTTGGGTAACTTAAAAGCTCTAGGGACCTCAGGCTCATTTGAGCATCATTTCACCCATTTCATTCATTCACTGTCCGATATGACACTATGTTGGAGGATGTTAATAAAAAAAATAAATTAATTAAAAAATTTTTTTAAAAAAACAGAACTTAAAGAATATTTATGTAGTTCAAGCAATTTTTCATTAGAGTTGTGCTGTACAATCCAGTTTTTTCTAGACTCCATGGGAAACACTGCAATTCCAAGTGCCCTAAATGCTAAGGGAGAAGAGGGAGGGAGGGAGGGAGGGAGGAAGAGGGGAGGAGCAGGGGAGATAGAACCATCTTCACAGTCCAACAACAACATAAGTAGAGTTGTGGACATTGCTATGTTTGCATAGAATTATATGAATAAAGCTTCATCCAGATATTTCTCTTTTTAGAATGTTTTAACACCTCTTATAAATGTGGCACTGCAGACATGAATGCTGATGATATGAAATGATTGAAAAAGGAAATGTTTTAGCCCTAAGTTTAAGATATCTCTCTGGAATTTGCCAGTTTTGAGGACCCTTCTTCCATCTCACTCTACCCACATACACAATACCCGTATCATGGTCTTTCTATTCAGCTTCTTTATACACCTTATCTTTTTCTTTGCTCGGTTTATTTCAATTCATTTTTGAAGTTGCCCCTTTGCTATTTGCACTGTTTGCACAACTGGACTCTCTACTCACTATTTCCTTATTATTTGTCTTCTCCTGCTTTTTCCGAACACCTTGTCCAAACTCTGATGTTTCACCCTGTGCTGCCTTTCCTCTTTTTCTTCTCTCTCTCTCCTCTATAATCTTGTTGCATGATGTCTTCTCCTCTTTAGTCTTTCTTGCCGCTGCCCTTGAAGTAATGTTGTTCCACCTCAACTTTCCTCATGTGATTCAGCTGACATTAATTTCCTGTTCTTCCTGTCTCATTGCTCCTTGTATTTCTGCTGTGGTGTCTGTTAGCTCATTCTTTTCTTCTGTAATGTGTATGTCTGTCCATATTTTCAAACGTTGGCTATACACTTGTTTCTCAACTTTTTGCTCATCTTTTCTGATCTATTAATTTCTTCATTAGCTGTCTTTGCTCATGTGATAAGTCTTATTAATAAAGATATCTATTCCTTTTAGTTTTATGTCTTTCAGTATGCTGTAAGCTGTATGTGTACTTACAAGTTTTGCTAGAATGTTTCTTCTTCCAAATCAGAATGTTTCACATATTTTGTTGTTACTCATGCTCATCTGTAGCCTCTTCTCCAGGATCTCCTTTACCTCTTGTCTTGGATCAATTCCAATCACCACATTATATTTTATACTTCTCTCCTGCTTGATATTATGTAATCCTTCCTTTAATGTAGTGGTAGTGTTGTTAACATATGCAGATGATACCTCAGTTGTATTTGCCAATAAAGACAAAAATAATTTAAACAGAGTAATAAATGTTGAAACAAATAATATTTGTAATTACCTAAAATGCAACAAGCTGAAAGTAAATCCTCAAAAAACCAATATAATCATGTTCAAACACCGAAATAATAGGTCCAATAATGTCCTCAGTATAAGGATAAACAATGAAAGCATTCAACAAATAGAAAGCACCAAATTTTTGGGAATAATCTTGGACGAAAATATGACATTCAAAATGCATATAGATTATATCTGCAATAAAATTAGTTCCTATTTATATATACTAAGAAATCTATCAAAATATCTAAATTCAGACTACTTAAAATCAGTTTATTATGGTCTAATTCATCCACATTTGCAATATGGAATTGAGGTCTGGGGTAACTCAAGTATCACAAATGTAAATAGAGTATTGAAATTGCAGAAGAGATGTATAAGATGTATATTCAATCTACAGAATAGAGAATCGTGTAAAGATTGTTTTGTAAAAGCCAGAATACAAACTGTAGTGTCACTGTATGTCTATAAGGTAATAATGTTTGTAGTAAATAAGAATCCTCTGCAAATAAAAGACAGTCATAAGTATGGTACTAGAATACAACACAATTATTACAGAGGAAATGTAAATAAAAAAGCCACAGAGAAGGATCCCTTAATAATGGGTAAAATCTTGTACAATAAACTACCAAATGAATTAAAAGTGCTAAGTGGTAATGTATTTCAAAAAGAACTTAAAACATACTTAATTAAAAAATGCTTGTATAGAATAGATGAACTGTAAATAATTTGTAACTGAAATACTAGATTGCATAAAACTGCTTGTATATAGATTGTAAATCTTGTTTGTTTATCTCTGACGAGGCTTGAAACTTGTAACAAAGTCTATAAGCTAATAAAGATTATTATTATTATTATTATTATTATTATTATTATTATTATTATTATTATAGTAATAGTGGTGGTGGTGGTGCTAGAAACATGGTCTCAGCTCTTGGTTTTATTAACCATAATTTTCTTCCTCTCACTGAATACGTAAAGTGCAAACATATTATTCAAATTAATAAACTTTAACCATACGTTAAAGAATAGATGTGATGGGTAAGACCTTGACAGTCACCAGCATTGTTAAATAAATCTAAAACCAGCACTCCCAGTATTATTATTATTATTATTATTATTATTATTATTATTATTATCTTGCTTGCATCAAAGGGAAATTGTAACATTTTCTAAAAGTAAAAACATTCTGCTTATAAACTGGAATATTATAGAGCTATAATTAATGAGAAGAGTGAGACAGAAAATTTGCTGCATAATTTTCTCCAAGAAGTACAACACCAAGAAAAATTCTAAATGATGCTGTTCTTATACCAAACTACAAATCAGGCAGTCATCCACAAAGGACATGTTATAAGGAGTTTGAATGGCCTATAGAACAGTGGATACATAAGTTTACCATGATATAATGTTTAATACCGTATCAATTACTCATGTTTTGCTACCTTTTAAATGTTTTATAACTTGAGACTAAATGGCAGGTGCCACCATCACTTGTCAAGGATCCCAGAATTAAAATGGACTGCCCTAAAAGTAGGTATCTATTTTACAAAACATTAAAATGTTCATGCAAATATTTCCATGCTAAGGTTGAAATGGGTGGCAACAACATACAATTAGCAATGGTTTGGTACATTCAATAAGGAGTTCTTTATACAAAGTGCTTTTACTTTTTGCTTGAGTGATATGTTGTAGTCGTATTCAGAAGGCGATTTCAGCAAGTGCTTTTGCCAAGAGTTCTTCCATATTGCTCTGTACCTGGTGTACTCTGAATTCAATTTTACTGATGGTCACCAATATTACCTGGACTGCACTTTTTGGAAATACAACTCCTGATACTCTCCAATTTTGGGAGATCTCACTCGTTCAGAGTAAAGGTGCTTAGAGAGCTGAAATATTCCAGAGACTCCTAAGGAGCTGAACTACTACTGTTGTTTTATAACCAGTACCTAACCATCATAGTTATAATGAAATCCTTACAATCAGCTTAAAAGAGACTAATAGTTTCTCCACATTTGTTTCAACATACTTTTAGAAAACTTTCCATTTCAACAACAACAACAACAACAACAACAATAATAATAATAATAATAATAATATTAATAATAATAATAATAATAATAATAATAATAATAATAATAATAATAATAATAATAATAATAATAATAATAATAATAATAATAATATTGGGGTCTGGATCCACCAACCCAAATGTCAGCCACACATTCATGTATACAGGCAGAGGTTGTCAATCATACAACTGATATGCAGAGATGTGACCAGCTACTGCAGTTCAATTCCTCACAATGCTAAATGAGCATTGGTCCTACTCCCAGGACTAACAATCTGCAACCCCATTGTTGAGATTGAACCAGGATCCATTCCATGACAGTAAACCAGAGCTGCATCACAATGCAGGACCAAAACTCACATACAAATTATCTTTCAATTCTATTTGAATGACAAAAGAACTACTTTCAAAATGAATAACTTCTAGTAACCTGACCTATTCACCACCATACTTTAAGCACTAAATATCTATTATACGATCTTCCAATCAAAAAAATAGTTCTGAGGAAAATAATACTCCAAGAGCTAAGGTTTCAAAGTAATAACAGCTATTCACTTTATCTTTAAATAACTAATGTAAGGTAGACAGCCAGATACTATGTTGGCTAGATCTTTACTGCATAGAGAAAAAACATAATGCATCTAGCTTTTCAGGGATAAAGAAAATAGAGCATAGTTGGTCTCCCTGTCACAGGCATGCATAATGTTCTTGAAGGAAGGTACGAATCTGTCTTTCAATATTAATAAAGCACAGCTTAATATTAGTATTTTGAACTTTTCAACAGTTTGGTTGAAAGAAGCTAAAATAAACTTAGTAATCAGCATTATTAATAAATTATTGCATTCCTGTTATGGAATTTATCAATAACTTCATCCAAGTGAAAATATCAACTAGCTGCTTTTTAAATGGCATCATTATCTTCTTCTTATGTACAGGATAATATCCTGTTCTTTTCCCTTTTATTCCCAGGGTGAGTTATAGATGCTGTCAATCCATCTCCTAGCAGGTCTTCCTCTTGTACCTTTCCCATGCATTCTTTGACTCTTTTTACAAGATGGTTGTTTCTCATTCTGTAAATATGTTCTTTCCAGTATTTCTGACACTCATTAATAAATTTTGTTGTACTTTGAATTTGCCAACTTTCTCTTATTTCCGTATTTTGTTTTATCTAATAAGATTTTTCCTTGAATTGTACTTCATATTTGTTTTGTTTAAACTGTATCTGCTCTGGTTTCTGCTGTGTAAGTTAATATTGCTCTAACTACTGTTTTATAAATGCAGACTTTAATCTCTACTGCAATATGCTTATTTTGCCAAATTGTCTTTTACTCATCCTGATATCTGCACTGTTTTATCAGCCTGTGTTTTTACTTCTCGATTTAAATTTTTGGTGCTCGTTATTTTAATGTCTAAATAATTAAATTCTGGAACCTGTTCAATCATTTTTCGTTCCACTTGTAATTTGAATCTCAATTGTTCTTTCGATACTGTTAGGCATTTACTTTTTTGTGCATTTATTTCCATATTATATTTTTTGCCTTTATATTAAATTGGTGTAGCAGCCTTTGTAATCCATTTTCTGTTTCTGATATGAGGACAGCATCATCTGTGTAGTATATTATATGAAAGCTTGTGTTTCCCATCTTGTATGCCACTCTTTTGGCAAATCTTCAATTAATTTATCCATTATAAGTTAAAAAGAATGGACTTACAGAATCTTCTTGTCTAATTGCCTGATCAATTGTTATTTCTTCAGTTTGTACTACTGCATCATTATCACAATCAACAAAGCAATGCCACGAGAATTAAGGAGGCTGACTTGGAGCAGGGAGTGAGATGGGACTAAAGAGAGAAGACTATCTGCTAGTGAAAATTCATTGTTGACCAAACACCTTTACCCTTAAACATTACATTGACAAAAAATATGATTTGAATTACGTTGATGGCTCTTCATCACTACACCTGGCTTGAAGCCCGAGAACATCTTGAATATTACATTGCCAATTTGGCTTCATTTGTAATTTCAAAATGAAGTTTTAATTATCTTACTTTCCCTGATGTTTCTTATTCAGGGAATTTAGGGTACAATGTATCCTGTTTTCTTACTTTAGGAAAGGAAGCATGACTTACCCAAATGGCTCAGTATTAACTTTTTAAAAGCACCACTTATTTGAGTCACATTGCTATGCAAGGATCATGTCAGTAAGTACATCCCAATGAATTAATATTTTAATACAATAAAACCTCATCTATCTGGCCCTTGTTTATCTGGATCTCTTGGTTATCCAGATCGGATCAGTAGATTTATTTTAAAAAAATTTAATGTTCACATTAGATAATAAATGTAATTATGATAGCAAGAAGTAACTGTAAGTACCTACACCAAATATTCCCTTTTTAGTTTGATTCAGTGTACAGTTTCTGCATAAAATGTACAATAAATTATGGTAATGCATGTTGTACTGTACTGTACTGTACTGTACTGTTGAGTTTAAGAAAAGATTTAATAGTGCTGATGCGGTATGTCTCATCAGCTATAAATAATAACAGAAGAAAGCATTGACCTTGATCCCTACCCGTCAGTACACCTGCCATAATCTCCTTACTTTTCCTACTGTTTTCAAATGGCAAGTGTCATTAAGTTTAACGTGTATTTTTAACCGGATTGTTTTTGTGTCTTATCAAAGTATCTGGGAGTGTAATTCAGTGTACAAATTTCAAATGACATCAAAGCAAAAGAAAGTCTTGGTTTCAATGGATAAAAAGTTGGCTGCTATCAATTGAATTGATAAAGGAGAAACATTGAAGAAAATAGCTGCAAATTGGGAGTTGTTGCACACCAACTGACAAACATTATGGCATACTTGGAGCCAAACACCACTCCAGCTGAACTACTAATGATAAAGTGTCCATACTTCGTTAAAACAGTAGACTGTGAAACAATTCTTTCTTAAGAAATGATGTGATCTTATGTGATTAAGGTTTTATATTTTTAATGTCTTATAAACAATATATGCTATGTACTGCACATAATTTTGTTACAAGAAATGGTTCTTTATTGTCGTAAATGGCATGACTGCTTATTTAAGGAATTAAGAACTTTATTTTGCTTGCTACCCATATAAACTGGATAATCCAGATTTTCAATTTTAAAGATTGTCCTTGGTCCCAGTTAGTCCGGATAAACAAGATTTTACTGTATGTACTTTTAAATTCCTATCTCTAACACTTTCAAAAGATTTATTTGTATCATGGTTTTGAACTTCGTACAAGAAAAGTGGAATAGAGCATTTTTATTATTTTCATATGGTGGGGCTGCACCCTTTACAACTTTGTATTGCTTATCTACGAACACTATTAATGATTGCTGTATGAGCTGCAAGTACTTGGAATGTACTCAAAACTTGATAATGCCTGCCAGATTTACTGGTTATACTGCATCAGTTTATTTTAATTATTTTCAGGACATAAACCATGCAATTTACAGAAACATGTATATTCAACTTTAAAGCTAAAGAGCCTTCATTTCCACACATAGTTTGCCTAATGGGAATTTTCTTGGCACCAGAATGCATGCTATTTGCCAGCGGAGTCAGATATTTATTACTCCCTAAATTTAAGCCGTATCATGCAAATAATTATAACCACATACCTTCATCATTGACAATGTTGGAAACGATTTCCTTGTGTTGCACAAATCTCTCACACTTTTAAGAAAATTTGAATTAATACTCCATGGCTACGTAAACAAAACTGTACTTTGTCCATAAACAAAAATTGTAGGCCAATTGAACAATCACTAGCATCATCCAACTCTCAAATGCAGAAATTAACTCTACTCACATCTCATGGTTACAATTCCTGAACTACAGACTGGTTTCTTATAGAATTTTAATTTTAGAAGTTTAGTGGCATTCCAAATCAAGGTTTCAAAATTCTATTATTTGTATACAAGGTTTTTCTGAGATTTCATTAGCGTTGTCCTAATTTTTCTACCATGTCATTGAGATTTTCCTCTGTAAGAACGGGCAGTGTCTTATAAATAGTGCCACTAGTGATTGTCAATTTGTCCCATTAATTTGACCATTATGAGTTGCATTTATTCAGATTATTTCATGAATTAAAGGGTGATATAGTCTATGAAATGTTATTTAAATGCTATATTGTAATTACTAACCTCTTAAAAGGAAAATGGCTGGCATACATCACCATCCCTTGGTATGGTCTGCTAGATTAAATACTACTGACCTAGTTTCCTGCTTCTGCATGCTGTTTATATTAAACATATTTCCTATTGTATTCTGCGTTCTGAGGTTCCCCTCTTTGAATTATTTCTCCATTTCAGCATTAGATGCTTCACCAAAGCGAGAGTCAGCCATTTTTGACATTAAAACCTAGTGGCTCTGTTGCATCAAATTACATAAGCTGATGCACATCTGTAGAACAGGGCATCTAGATTCTCTAACCTGATCACAACATAAGAAAAGCATAGGAGGTGATAATAAAATGTGATATTTTTTTTGCAAATGAAGGCTGTCATTGGTTGAAATTATTATGCATGTAATTGGTTAATTTCAATTAAGTCACGCACGAGTGGAATAATCAAGAACACGTCACATTTCCCTAAATTTATATACAAGATTACATGCATTTTCTTTGAGGTGCATAAACAGCAGGGTATCTATCAATTGCTGTCTCACTTTTCTACAGACCTGTTAAGAATCATTCATGAAGATACTGTATGCTGAACTATACAGATTTTCTTTGCACTGCAACACTGTGAGAACATGTGTTCTCACAATGTATCATTAACTTCTGCACAGCAGACTTTGTATCAACTGATTAATCGGCACAAGGGGAGAGAATAGAACCACTTAGAAGCAGTAAAGTGCAAGGCGAGCAGTTCCCATTAATACAATCACACATTTGAAGGCTCTGTATATAGCATTTTTGTTTTGAAAACACATCTAAAATGGTTTAGAATTTGCACTTTTTATTTTGCCAAAATATATGCAGTACTTTTAGTTTTATGAAGTCAATTTCATGTTTTGGCACACTATTCATTTACTGAGCTAGTTTCTGATTCAACAGAACTCCCTTCCACAATCTATTGTATGTGAATAATTTTCTTCTAACAGTGAAAAGTGATATGTTTCATAAGATGTGTCTGAACCTACAGCCCAATAAGAAAAATATTTCATAAATTGGATAAGGAATTACTTAATTAAAAAAAAGCTAAAACATATTGGTTTTAAAAATGTTTGTATCAAGAGAAAACGTTTCAAATTGCTGGTTCCAAGAATGTTGTAATTCACATAGGTGGCAGTTTAGCTTTTTGAATGGCTGACATTTATTAAAGATAAACAGCAGCTACTGCCAGAAACCACATAGGAAAGTTCCATTATAGCAGTTCTCAATATACTTATTGGGAACTACGAATGGGGAAGAAAAGGGATATATGAATTCAGTGCGAAAGAATAAAGTACTGAACATTATATGACGGAATGTACAGAGTTAGATGTATGAAGGAAAGAAATATGGGAAGGAAAATGGGATAACATTAATATAAAAATAGTAGAAATATGCAGACAGGCAATAAAAATAAGAGAAGCAAAGGTATAGGAGAATTCCTAAGAAAATTAAAGGAAAAATTACATACAACAGTAGTAAAAGAGAGGGGAAGGTGAAAGAAAGGAGTGTTAGCTGATAAGGAGATGAAAAAGGAATGTACATATAAATCTATCTTATAGCAGTTATAATAGAAAATAAGGTTAATTCCATTTTTTAAAAAAACTGTATATGTGTAACAGGCTGACTGTGTGTGGCAAATGACAGGGATGCTCACAAGTGGATAGGAGTTGTTTATTAAAGCCCCCAAATTAATTCTTACTATAAGAAGCACTACATCCAATTGGCACTTGATTTATTTCTCTGTCCGAAATACCATTCCCATGTTTTCAAAGTACTGTTTTAACTATTAATCTGAAATGTCTAACAAGCAGCTTATTAAAGCTCATTAAAATCATTTGGTTCAATACTGAGTAACTACCTTTTTCTTTTTTTCTTTTGCTTATTTAACTTTCCTTCAACAGCTAGGTGACATTGAAACGGTTACCTGTGGATTCATTGATACATATTATGACTTAGTTCAGTTTTTTGTCACTTTACTTTTCAGCCACAAAGTATTGGAAAGCACGAATGCTAATGGCTTCATTGCCAGATGCAAGGCACTAGAAAACAACAACAACTTTTCTTTGTGCATAGCAATGTAATGAACCAAGTGTTGTTGTTAGCTAATGCTGGATTTCTGACAATGAAGTCATTAATCCTCTTGCTCTCCAATATTTTTCACTGATGGATGGGGCATTAGAAGTGGCCAGGCATATTTGAAGGTGGTCTCGATCCATTTCCTCTTGCAGATCACATAGAGGACAGAGTGGTGAAGAATATATCCCAATTCAGTTTAAATGTTTTGCCAATCATATCCTGTAATCAACCTGAAGGTTGCAACTGCTGTTTTTCGAGGATACTCAGGAATTACTGTTTGAATGTTTGGTAGTTCCCATCTTTTATTTTTTGATTTTTCATAGTAATATTTTTCAATAATTTTTTTGAATTCAGAGTTGACTAATCTTTTAGCTGCATAAAATGGTAAATTAACTATTGATTTCTGCGAATTGCCGGTACCCTTTTTTGCAAGAAAATCAGCTTTCTCATTACTACTTAGTCCACAGTGAGCTGGTATCCATTGGAAGACTAGGTGTTTTTGAAGTACTGTTAGATGGGTAAGGATTTTCCAACATTCTATAATTGTTTGGTTTTTTGGTGACAACTTGGAAGTAATGCTATAATTGCTGCCCTGGAATCTGAGAGAATAACTGCTTGCTGAAAATGTGAAATTTTGTACAAAAGATTTTGTAGGGCCATTCGAATTGCTTCAATTTCTCCATCAAAGTTTGTAGTTCCATAACTTAAAGATTTGTAATAGGAAAAGAGGTGACATGTGACTCCAGCACCTGCTCCATCTTGGTTTGATATTAATGATCCATCAGTATAAATATGGAGCCATTCGTCTTCTGGAAATCTAGTATGGATTGTCTCTAATGCCAATAATTTTAGAACACTAGTTGGAGTATCACTTTTCTTAACTTCTTCTGTCAGGTGTAAATAATATGTGATGTCTAATGTTTGTGTTGGATTGACTTTAGATATGAAGTTTTCCTTTGAATTAGGAAGGTGTACATCCTTCTTGATGTCTTGAATTTAGGAAAGAAAGCTCTCCTGAGTCTTTAGTGTATGTGTAAAATTTCTCTTGTGCCATGTATTGAATGGGAGTCTGATCAACTTTTCGTGTTGAATAAGAGCCGCTTTTTCTATTTCATATTCAATGGGGCATTGGTTGGTTAGCATTTCCATAGCTGCTATTGGTGTGGTTTTGATAGCACCTGTAATTAATCTCAGACTTTGGTTTTGAAAGATTTGAATCTTTTTTATGTTTGCTGTTACAAGAACTTCGCTGCAGTAAGTAAATAATGGCTTTATATATACATTGTATGTTGTGTTAAGAGTTGCTCTGGAACATCCCCACTTCATTCCTGTTAAGACATTTTAACAGTGAAAGGCGCCTCTCTGCTCTTTGTATTACATTTTCTATTTGTTTGGTCCATGTAAGTTTAGTATCAAATGTAACTCCTAAATACTTTGCTTCCTTTGTTTCTGGTAATTGTTGACCCTCAAAATTTAGTTTTATTTTTAGTGTTTTTTTTTCTTAGTGAAAAGATTTGGTAGTTTGATTTTGTTGTATTAACAGTCATTAAATCACTTAAAAACGACAGCTCTATGTCAGTAGATTTACAGGCATGTAAAAGAGCTCCTACAGGACAAAATTCTGGCACACCAGTGACACCAATGTGATCCTGGCAATTGACAGTGTCGTTAAACAACAAAATAATTTTTAATTAAAAACATATGTAGTGATGCCTAGGAGAGAACAGCATAAAATTACATATCATGGTAATGAACACATCCACTGTTACGAAATAATTACCTACAACCAACTGGTCCTTAGGGGTACCACTGACTATATCTAAGAAAAGATGGCATTCCACCCAAAAAAGTAGATATTGAGATTTCACCAGAAATTGAAGAAGATCTTAAGGCTCCTAAAAATAAATTAAAATAAGGGGTTACATGTATTATATGTAGGCACAGGCAGATGTGTGCATTGTAATATTACAGAAACACAAAAGATAGATAATACAAATTTAAGATGCAAGGCAAAGGTTTTTAAGAAATCCTCCCCCACACCTTAAACTATATGGGAGGAAAAAAGTTATTTGTAATATTGATTTCTAAAACTGCTGCCACAGTTTGATTAAAATATGATTTTCATTCTCTTAGAATTTTACATCACCAAGAAGTCATAAAAGATGAACAAAAAGTTACTATAAGAGAAATTTAGATACTGTTGAAACTTTTCTTACATTAATTCCAAAATATCTGTCACTTTTTGTTTCCTTTCCATAGGCTCATTAGTTGCATATATAACTTACTTTTTAAGCCGTGAATCTCATCTTCCTGTGCACATTTTAACATATTTTATACACACTTTTTAATCGCAAACTGTTCCTGGCAATAGTTGACATGAAGGGCATTGAAAAATACACTTTTGTATCAATAATTTTCTGATTAGCTATAAATCAACACTGGGAAGAAAAAGTTGTGGAATTTTATACATCAGACATTTTCTGACATTTAGTATTATGCTTTAAGCTTCATGTATAAATTAAATATTCCAATCTAATAATTGCATAACTTCTGGAAGCTATTCTTAAAAAGTAATTGTATTCATGACTAAAAAAAACCATAGTGCTACAATGCTACCCGTTATAAACATACAGCATGTTGGTAAAACTAAAAATTACTTTTTGAGCAATAGACGCATATACTGTATACTTGTGAGATGGGGCAACCTAACACTGTTCTTTCATACCAACAGATACAGTCTAAGGTGGAAAATTCAATCTTAGAGCAAATCAATTCCTAGGGTTGCAAAAGTCAGATAAGAAAAGTTTCAAGTATGTTCAGGTGTTGTCACATTAACTGAAGCCAAAGATTTGCATTTCAAATCTTGACCATAGCATTAAATTCTTTACTTTTATCCTTGTTTTAGGTTTGATTTTATTTTCTAAACTTGGCCTACACACAGCCATTATCTGACAGGAAGTGGACTTAGCAATGTGGTTAACTAGATGCTATATATAAAAGCTATTTGCAGGAAAACTGTTTCAGAACAGAGGTTCCAGGAAAGTGCAAGATTTGTGATTAAGTATCAGATCTGGCAATGAATATACCTAATTTCATTCAACTTTCCAATATCAATGCCAGTTTAAAAAGTCTCATGAATTAAATTGCAAAATTGTAACATCTAACAATCGACCACTGTCGTAACTGGAGCTTGTAATGACGGATGGGGAGGAAATCAACATTCTGAAATTATTTAAAAATTTAATTCTTATCACTGCAATAGTTACTTTTGAACCATCATATTTTTAAACAAAACTTCCAACTAAAAAACAAATGTATATTCTTACTCAGAAGCTCTGTTCATTTCATTAATATTTACAAAACGTAATATATGTGGATATATTACACATAGATAATCTTTAAGGATGCTTTGGGACTGCAAATGGAATGAAATGATAGCACAAATGAACCATGAATCTTTTGGAATTCGAGTTATCTGGATTAAACTTTAAAATATACGAAAACTATGAAAAACACTGCAATTAAACCTCTGTTTAAGGTTCTTGGTTCCAAGACATTACAATAAATGCCTTTGTTCCTAGACTGGAAACTGCAAAAAGACTATCAGTTGCAAACTGACTACCATGGAAGAGGGTCAAATTTGAACCATCAATGCCTGTACTTGACCACCCCTTATACTTTTCATATAATCATACAAGGTAAATATATCTCCTTGGCTTAACTTCTTAACAATGGTTCAGATTTCAACTAGCCATTAGATGAACTACATTCAGCACTGGAAACTTTGATGTTACATTATACAGACCCTGTTTTGTTATTGGTTGTTGTAAAAACCTCATTGCATTCTCCTCCACATACTGAAATGCCAATCTCTTTCTAGTTTTATCCAAGAACAACACAATTCATGCAATAAAATCTTAGTGCTACCATCAACGTGTAGGTATTATTGCTGTACTCGTTACATTAACATGCAAGATTATTTTGTGTCCATGGCTGGTTTTGCAGAGATTAGGTTGTTATACATAACCTTCCTCCTAAGAAAATCTTCAGTTGGTAAATTCTTGCATCTGCCTTAGATTGTATACCACTGTATACAATGAACCGAAAACAGGAACCATGATAGGTAGCAAAACATATACCTTTTGGCTTATAACCCAATAAATGCATATAGATAGCAAAGTGGAAAGTTGATTTAGGGCATTGGGATGTCATTTGTATGTAACTGACCAATGACATTTTTTCATCTGCTTCCAAATTCAGCCAAAATAATGGAGGTTGCTGACAAAATTTGATAGAGTAAACATTTTCTAAATGCAAGTCTATTACCATTTCCAATTCGTCTGGCCTCACTGCAGATTAAAAGCTGGTTCACAACCACACATTAACGATAACAATGGGAACATCATGAACAATTTGATTCACAACAGTCCACTAACAGAAATAGATAGCATATATTGCGTATTGGGGTGTCACTTATTTCTTTTGACCAATGAAAAAATTATGTCTTATTTCGATAAAATGAAGGTCTAAACGCGAAGCTACTTGTTCTCCTTCATACGTTCATCCTTATAATTTGATACTTTTTTGTTATACAAGTACTCATTTTCCTGCAAATTTCAAATGAGCACTTAGTTGAATTTTGCTTGTTCCATTGATACATGCAGACAAATATAATATATAACAGTGAATAAACGAAAACTATATGAATAATTAAAACAATAACAATCCAAACCTTTATATAATAAAACAATGTATAATATAAATGTAGAAAAGCAAGCATTAAATTTAAAAAGTATCAGTCAAACTATATACTTCTGCAGTCAACGTTAACCAATTTGTGAAAGTGAGAGACGCATCTACTAAAATTCTTTCCAATTTGATTTTCTCAGAATTGCGACTAGTGAGAGCTGTAGTGGCCGTTTACATCATGGCCGCCTTGAAGAATTTCTACCTTGAAGAAAGAAGAAGTAATCTTTAATATGCACTTAATGGATCTAATATGCTGCGCCTGTTAACAGGAACACCAAAAGTGAATCTTGGCCAAGTCTTCTTTCCCATTCCCAGACCCCGAGACAGCTTGCCATTGGTAGTCAACACTCCTATTTGAATACATGTATATAAAGTCGTTCTGCTTACGGTTCCCATTATCATTGGCTGTGAACCAGCCCTTATATGTCGCACCAAGTATCATTCCTTTATTAATGGCATATATTGAGCTATTTTGTTGTTTGCCAATTCCTACAAGTCAAGATACATATTTGCTGGAATTTCCTTCAGTTTCATTTTGTCAGTTTGACTAGAGAGAGACGTGCAACTGTTTCATGCCATGGTCACCTTGAATGATTTCATAGTGAGGAGTCTCATACAAACATGCACCTAAAATGAATTCCCTGGGTACAGTTGTCCAGAACGTGGTGACACCCGGGATGCGCGAGAGAGGAGAAATTAAGAAGTGACTGGAGTGGTGGAGAACAAGCGAGTGATGTCAGAACTCAGGCAGTCACATACACAAGCAGAGTATGTTTACATATTATAAACAATTATTGTGAAGTTATCTTGAGAGTAAGCAATACACTAATCCTCACCTCTCCTATTATGCACGTAAGCGTGCCTCTTCTATTGCACATCTATGCTTCAGGAGTGGGGGAGTGCCACGACAATCTGGACAAATGTACGAGAACATTAAAATTTGGTGTCTTCTTTCCCATTCCAGGATCCAGGAAAGCTTTCCATTAATTGTGGGCATTCACATTATAATAAAAGTATTTTAACTTTGTCACTCTAGTTCTGGTTTCCCTTCTCAGTTATTGTGAACCAGCCTATGTATGAGAGTTACACATATCTGCATAAGGCTGGACTGCCATGATTTCTCTCATACTTTTTAATGACCTGATTTATTTTCTTGCATTATCAGAACATGACAGGCTAAAAGACCACTTTCAATCATGTGACAGACAGGATAAGTAGCATTTCAAGTATGGGTGTTATTTACGAGAACAGCAATAATACACTACTCAACCAATAATTAATATTCAGGTAAACCTAATAGGTCCAGTTAATATACCTGCACATTTACAGTTCTGTTTGACTGCAAATCATAATGATGGCAAAGAGATATAAGCAGAGCCATTAAATCTAACATTTCCAAACAGTCCATGCTTTTAGAACAAAAAAGACTATTTAATTTTTTTAAATAACACCCTTTTATGAGGAGTGATAGAACAGCTACTGTTACATATTATCAAGGGATATTGTCAAATGAGACAAGAGTAAATAAAGGAATCTTTCTTTTTAAACAGAAACACTCATTTCTGAATGTTAAATTCCTTTTTAATGTTATGTACTTCTCGCACTGTCTTAAATGCCATGTGATATGTTTAAAAACATTACTTATATTTTAGCAAACTCATTTGTTGTAAATGTGGGGAAATAAATACTAATAACTGTAATAAAAAACACCCACCAGAAATGTTTAATTTTTATACTGCAACTATAATATAGTGCATATTTACCACATGTTATAAAGATGAGCCTGAACTAAAAATGTACCACTAATGACAGTGTTGGACTAGCAAATGCAAGATCTTGGACTCATTTAAATTACAACCTGTTTTTAAACTAACCTATTATGTAATTAAGTACTTGATCATAAAATGTTTAAAGGGCTGTGCCACTACAATGTTTGTTGATGTACAGAGGAAAATCAGCAGATTTAGTAAATGTTTACTTTAACACCTGGTAGCTGAATTGCTTCAGCTGTATTAAATGTGTGTTAAATAATTTAGATTAAATTTAAAAGAAAAAGTATGTTTCGAAAACCATGAAGTTCTTCTATGTTTCAGGCCCACTCCATATCCTTTCATCCAATTGGACTTTTATATTTCTGTTTTTGTCTTGAAATCCACTTGGGAATGTAACTTTTCTTTCCCAAATTTTATTTTTTAAGGAATGTGCATATATCTTTTTTTTATGTATACCACTGAAATGTACGTTTATGTTCTTTCACATTTTTAATGTGAGGTATAAAAAATCAAACATGTGTTGAAAGCAAGGGTATCAATGCCATCTATTTATTTCATGATGCATGTCAAATCAATTTCCTTGATATAAACCTCATTTTAATTTCTTAAAGCATAATATGAAATTACTATGTATGTGTAAAAACTGTGGACCATGGAACATTTGCTTCCGAACAAAGTTTTTCTTTAATGCGAGAACTAGAGGTAGGAAACAATTATATAACCACTATCTTGGAATGGCTTTGAAACTATTACAAAAACAAAGATTCTTAACTACTGTGGCTCAATTTAGTAATAGTAGAGAAAAGGAGTAGAACAGAAAATGTGGAAAATGTTTAAGGAGTAGATGTTACCACAGCAAAGTATCTGGTCCACCCACATGTTACCATGGCAAAGTCATCCTGGCCTGCCCAATCTACCTATTTAGCCTTTCTTTTATAACAAAACTACTGCACGAAGACAGCAGAAATCAATATGTGTATAATGCAGGATGCTGTGCACGTGGGAATGAAAGTACCAACCGAAGTGAAATCTGCTAGTTTCCTGGCCCATTGGGTTCTACCTACATTGATACTTCTGCAATGTTTTGCAGCTTAGGTCCTAAATGCCTCAGGTATATTTCGCAGCTTAAGGTCCTAAATATCTTGGCTATATTTTGCGACTTATGTCATGATTACGATGAACTGAACATGATGGGATGTAACAGGAAAGTCTAACACATATTAAATGGAGCTATTTAGGGACAACTTAACATGACGTAAACGTAAGAGTTTAGCAATGCCAAACTTTTCCTTCATGTTAAGTCAAGTTTGGAGGTCACAGACTAATACCAATCAGCAAGTAATACCATACAGGTATAAATTATGCTTCTCTGTGTAATTATTTGCATCAAAACTCTTTCGCTGTCTCTTTTGTTTAGCTCCTAAAGGAGGTTATGACCTTCTCCATAGTACTTTATTTGCCATTTAAAAATGTTTTTACTTCACATTTTAGTATTCTCTCTCTTCATTTTTGGAAAACAGAATCTCTGATTAGAAAATGAGAGCAGCTTCAAATATCCACCATGTCTGCCGAGTAGAAGAATAACCCAGAATAACCAATCAGAATAATTCCCATTGTGTTATGTTAAGTGCATCCTAATAGGACTTCTAGTTTACTTCACGTTACCTCCTGTTGCATTGTCATGTTAAGTAAAGTACATCATAATCCTGGCATTAGGGTCCTCAAATCTCTCAGCTACGCTTTGTGGCTTAGGGCGGGCAGTGTTTGTTAGTTTCTTGTTGGCATTTGTGACATCAAAGCATGATATCTGTAAAGTCAGTGCACACTGTATATGGTGAATATAGCACATTCTGGAGTTGGGCCAAAGTAGTAAGAATGTCTAAAAATAATGTATGTCGAGTGATGCAGTTCTAACATAACAGTCCTCAAACTTTGCACAAAAATAATTTTTAGGCATTTTCTCCATTCTCAACTTAGAGGGTATGCTGCATTACAGTCAACATTACAAGTAGTCTGTTTAGTCAAGTCGCATGCAGTTAGGCCACATCTTTGAGGAACCCTAATAATCGTCTTACAACATGGCCCCTTCCTCTTGAGTCCTTTCAGACAGAGTTGCTACATTTTAACATGAACCTTTGTAGCTAATGAAAAAGAAAATAACTGGAATTCAGAATTTTGGCAACTGAGACTTCATGCAGATTCAACATGTAACCGTCTCTCCCTTAAAATCAGGGCTGCTATTGGTCTTCAAGGACAAGATAGAGGTTTGCCTTTTTTGAAACATGAAGATGGATTTATCACAGTCATTATAGTTGTAGGTAGCGCACATTTCCTTTGAGCAGCAACTGCACACGCATTGAGTAAACAGACTCTACAGTCTGTTCACCAGCTCATGGTCCCTGGTAGGAATGCAGCGAGCCAGTATGTCAGTAAACAATTCCAGATAAACAGCAATTTCTCACGCTTCTGGTCACCCTTGCTGTAGTAGTACCAACTTTGAAATGAGTATTCATGCTAGATCAAAGCAAAGAAGTCACTCAAAATACTTCATGCTGCAATTTAGCTTATAAAATGTAAACAATGATTTCAACTACTCCGTCTTTCTCCCACTGATAATTTCCTACTTTTTCTATATTTTTTAAAAACCCTGCCAATCTGTTTTGGTCACAAATGATATTCTCACGTGTTATATTGTGCAATTCCTATAAGAATAAGTCATCCATTACATTTCTCTATTCATTCTATCTTGGCCCAAGCTAGTTCTATGGCTTTGAGATCACACAAGTATGGAGGCAAGTAAACAACGGTGTGGCCCAATACTACAAAAATATATCCGCTTTAAGAGATTCCTTAGGTTTGTTTTATTCAATCATCCTATAAGATCTGTTTTACATATAGAACTGTCACTATGAATGCAACCACAATGTCATAGCAGATTTCACAGCACTGCTAGGTTGGGGTTTATCTATATCTACACTCATTTTTTCTTTACTCCTGAGATAATGTTACTGACTCATCCAATTTTTAACTGAAATTAAGAGAGATTAGCGTATTAGCAAGCAAACATAGCGCAAATAACATTGGACAGAAGTTGGCAACTTAACTAGCAGCAATGTTATCTAGGGTGTTCACAAAAACACTATGTGGAATCTCTCTCCTCTCCTCCTCAGTCATCTAAGGTCAGGAGCTGGTGAACAGTATGTATGTATGATGTAAGGAATGAAACAATTCCTGCTTCCAAATTTCAATATAGGAGAGCACCCATCGGAAATATTCTGATCAATCAGAAAAGTTACTTAAGACAATATTTTGGAACATGTAAACATTAGAATTGTAGAAACTGATACAAGATGGGCATCCCTATGGTGATGATGGACATGAATTCCTATAACGTTAAGTTATGTGAGCAATAATTATAATCAACATTTCAATTAAATGTGGTATTGGTATTGTTGATGTTATGTTATGAATGTGCACAAGCATGGTGGACACAGGAAGGAAGGGAGAGAGCAAAATCGCAAAATGCTAGATTCTAAGTCAGTCAAGCATTATTGGATTACGAAAATCTTGTTACGCTTGTGCATAAAAAGTGAGTGGATTCTTTCTTTCTTTACGACATTACCCTCCCCCTATGTAGGACTTACTTGCCAGGTCCTAAGCTCAGACACCTGTCGGACAGCTGAGGAACCTATGTACCAGCAAGAGTGAAGGCCTGGAAGTGGGTGGTCAGCCAAGCACCAAGTACGATAGTAAGGAAGAGGATATGAAATGCAGGTGAAATCGATGAAGGGAAAGGTAATGATGGAGCAACTGGTGGAATGAGTGGCGGGGGAAACCAGAGAACCTGGAAAAAACCCGCTGCTTCGTCCACCACAAATACCACATGCAGGTCCTTAGGATCAAACCCGGGCTACCTAGGTGGTAGGCAAAAGCTCTAACTGCTTGGCCACAGCACTGCCTAAACGGATTTACCTGTTATTTTGGAACTGTTACAGAAAATAACCATCTTTTCCCACCTCTATAGTGCAGTACAAAATTAGGAATAGACATTCTTTTCTACCTTCGCCCATTTTGTATGTCTGCTGTGCACTTAGGTTTATTCTTTTTTAATATAAGCTTACATTAATTAGCTTTGGTTACACTAAAGCATGTGAGTGTGTGCCCCTTGACAATGCTTAGGATTGAGTATTTACATAAGCTTAGGTTTCTGACTCATGCAAGGTTAGGTTAGGTTTAGTTTATGAGATTACATTAATCTTCATCGTAGCAACATCTTATGCTTAAACCACTCCTTAACTATTAAGGATTATTATCATACCCTGTTCTTACTTATGTAAGATATTTTTGCCATTTCCCAAGTGCTGAAAATTGTGCCAGATTAATAAAGGATATCCAAAGGAAAATTGGTGTGTGCGCGAGTATAGGTGTGTGTGGAGCAAATTTCAAAATGTGGTAACATCTATTGCTTTGGTTAGTTGGAGCATATGCAATATACATCTTTAATTAAATTACTAAAAAATCAACTTTAGAGAAATTCATATATAAAGCTATTTGACCACTTTCTGTCCTGCATCATATCATGACAGCATCAGCATGATTCATGCAATTTGTTATGTTAATACTTTAAACATTTACTGTGGAAAGTTCAATTTTTTGCTCACAAAAACACTTCAGAATGTGATAAGGATGTGTTTGATGCGCATAAAACACATTTTAAAACAAATTAATCACCGGGTGCTCAGTAAACAATTACTGCTTATTTTATATCATTGCTGGCATACAAAGCTATTAATGCCTTAAACAAATAGCACAAATATACTCCTACTGTAAAAGCTGTTATGCTGATCCAACACTACCATAAAAAGATTAAATGTTACGATTTAAATGACTCCTCCAACAGAAAAAGTGAAGGCTCCATACTGTGAATTGATTGGGGTCTTAGGAGATGCACACATATACAGGAAATCATCTGACTGAAGATGGGTTCTGTTTAGAGTAGGTTCGGACGCCGAGCGATGTATTTTCGGTAATGAACGCAGAGAGCTCTCTATTGATGCAAGTATCTGACGGAACTGGGGACGTTCATCACGATTCAGCTTGAGGCAGTCTTCAGCGAGACGCCTGAGGGCCTTTGGTGTATCTGAACGCAGATTATTGAGATCTGGTCGAAGATAACCTCTTGCAACCATGTACAGAATCTGGTCCTGAACTTTATCATTAGCCACAAAAGGGAGCTGTCCTGCTAGAATCTCATACAGCACAACCCCAAATGCGTACACATCAGACTGGAAACTGTAAGGGTTTTCTTCTTGCATCCTAATGACTTCTGGTGCTAACCAGAGCACCGAGCCTGACAACTGCCGAAACTGTTGTGAACCTGACCAACGGGTTTTTACTGTGGCTAGTCCAAAGTCACCTATTTTTACTGTTAAGTCATCATGAAGGAAGATATTGTTACTTTTCAAATCACGATGTATAATGTTTTTAGCATGGAGATAGTCCATGCCTTGGGCAGTTTGCCTTGCAATTTCTATTAAAGTCAAGAGCTCAAACTTTGTTTCTAATACGTGCAGATGTTTGTAGAGACTTGAACCCTCACACCACTGAGTAACTATGGCTAATTGTGGCTTGCTCACACAACCCATAAAAAGAAGTATGTTCACATGTCGAGTTTTCCTAAGGACTGCAACTTCATTTTTAAATGCCTGAAGCTGGGAGGGAGTGGGATCTTTAACATTCAGAGTTTTCACTGCCACAGCACCATGCCAATGACCTTTGTAGACTGTTCCAAATGATCCTGATCCAATTCTAACACCAATAAGAATTTCATCAGCAGGAATTTCCCAGTCTTCTATTGATTCCCTAGGAGTGCGGATCTTGTTACCGCTTTCATCTGCACTGCGAGCACGAGGACGCCATGGTCTTAAGGTGTTTGTAGGAGATGCCTGTGCACTCTGGCTGTGTAAAGGTTTAGTGGGACTGCTTCCTGGACTACACATAGTTAGTGTACCTCCACTAGAAACTTGTTGGGTTTGACTTGCTCTAGCAAATTCCTCCAATGATGTCCCCTCTCCACCCATGACTTGACTGACTAGATTGTAGCATACATTTGGAGCAGAACTTGATCTTTCCCTTGCACCCATAGTCTGAGGTGGCCCTCGTCTTGGAATAGACTGGGACTGTGAAGGTGATGTAGCTCGGCCTGCTCCAAAATTTGATGGGGTGTGCAGAATTCCTGCCGAAGACACCGGATTCTGCGCCAATAATAT
Organism: Tenodera sinensis; assembly: GCA_030765045.1. Taxonomy (NCBI): domain Eukaryota; kingdom Metazoa; phylum Arthropoda; class Insecta; order Mantodea; family Mantidae; genus Tenodera; species Tenodera sinensis. The sequence goes on along the minus strand of CM060961.1, from coordinate 32,380,100 downwards.
CTGATAATATGTATTCTGCATTCGAACTTGTTGACACAGAGCTGGCACACCTGTTGCACAACGCTGGTGAAAACGATAACCACAGGTTCTGCAATGGAACCCTTGAAACAGAAGCCGACCACAGCACTCACAAAATGCAAGAGAGAAAAATGTTTTGCGCACAAAGTTATGTGATATACTTGTTGTTATTGAAAACTTATCCGAAATTTCCACCGTTAATTCTTCTCCTTCGAGAGTTGAAATATCCGCATCCCAAGGAATTGTAACTTTGCTTTCACCTTTGTACACAACGCACATTTCAGGAGTGAGCTTTCGGAGCTTCATAGCTTTCGCTAGCGCTTCTCTTACGGTTTGTCCTGGGCGCACTTGAACACTAGTCCTTTGTTGATTCGGAAGATGTGCCCTCACAACAGACTTCAGTGGAGACCTAGGTGCAAGCTTTGGCGAACTGTCACCTCCACTACTTTGATCTTGGAAATGACGTTCACACGGATCTTGCGGGCTTTCACGTCCACTGTTGAGTAGTTCTATTAATTCCTGTTCCTTTACTTCAAATTCGTGTAGCTTGCTAGTTAATTCTTGATATTCTGTAAGGTACATGGATGGCGGATGTTGGAATCCAGCAAACTTTGCATTTAGAGCATCTATGTTCTCTCTTGTCAAACGAATCATGCTTTGAATATTATGAAGTTCATCTTGAATAGGATCTAAATCTTCAGCTCCACACGACTTTGTAGGGCTGTTAAGTGACAGCGTAGGAACTGTCCCGTTAAATTTAGCAGATTCCCGTATTACAGCCATCTTCTTTAGTCGTCCACTGCCAGTTAAATTCCTGTTCCGATGCAGAAACCTGACTAAAAGAAAATATAAATATTTTCAAGGAAGATTGATATAAATAAAGTATTTTTTCTGTTATATGCCATAATTTGTAGAGAAAATCTTCTATATTTCATATTATGCGATATTGTTATTTCAATAATATTCTAATTGGCTACGGAGATATAACCACTTTGCCGGTCGTCAACATAACTTGAGCATCGATTACAATACATATGCTCCTCCATATTTTGTTTTACGCAAGCCTTTGGCGGGCGTTTTAAAGGTTACATCAGTACGCCATGAAATCGTAAAGAAAGTGGGGAAGTATAATATAAAGTGTAATTCATTTTTAAAAAATTTATAACATTGGTGCTTGTTATATTACTTATAATAAACTTTCATTCAAAGGTAGAACTGGAACAGAAAACACCAACAGTAAGTTTGTTGGCATAAATAAATAATAATTTCATTCAAATCTACACATGCCTTTCGTCATTACTAGGGCTAGGAAGTTCATGCATTTGCATGTTTTTTCATAGGGGTTAAAAATGTATGCTTTTACATTATGTGCACGAATTATGGAATTTTAAGTTATTTGGACGTGATTTTGTGGTGCACATAACTGCATATTTTCTTGATTTTGATAAATGCATATTATTTCAATACTATAGCCTCTATATAGCATATTTTAATGATTTTTTTTTCCACCTGGATAATATTTTTCATATTGGTAGTGTTGCATATGATGCTGTAACTTGCGAGGTGGCGAGAAGCAATGCTGAGTCATGTTATGTAGTGAATCCCCTGTTTCCATCCTTTCATTGTATGTGCGTAGAGAATAATCAGTGCGTTATCTGAGAGGTTTATATTAACAAAGATAAAGTGCAGGTCAACGTTTTGAGCAGCACGATTATAGCAACGCTTGCCTCTGCGTGGTCTTCAAACGTAACAGTGTTGTGAACTGGTTCCCTCCAAATTAAATTAGGCGTATGAAATGTTAAAAAGCTCTTCAAATGCCGAAAATAAAACCAACTTAGAGTGCTAGATTAATTAATTTACAGAAAGAGTTTTCGGGTGATTTAATATCTACAGATAATAGGGCACTGTTTTGTGGAGCGTGTGTGAAAAATGTTGTTGTTAGCTAATGCTGGATTTCTGACAATGAAGTCATTAATCCTCTTGCTCTCCAATATTTTTCACTGATGGATGGGGCACTAGAAGTGGCCGGGCATATTTGAAGGTGGTCTCGATCCATTTCCTCTTGCAGATCACATAGAGGACAGAGTGGTGAAGAATATATCCCAATTCAGTTAAATGTTTTGCCAGACAATCATGTCCTGTAATCAACCTGAAGGTTGCAACTGCTGTTTTTCGAGGATACTCAGGAATCACTGTTTGAACGTTTGGTAGTTCCCATCTTTTATTCTTTGATTTTTCATAGTAATATTTTGCAATAATTTTGTTGAATTCAGAGTTGACTAATCTTTTAGCTGCATAAAATGGTAGATTAACTATAGATTTTTGTACACCGCTGGTACCCTTTTTTGCAAGAAAATCAACCTTCTCATTACCACTCAGTCCACAGTGAGCCGGTATCCATTGGAAGACTAGGTGTTTTTGAAGTGCTTTTAGATGGCTAAGCATCTTCCAACATTCTATAATAGTTTGGTTTTTTGGTGACAACTTGGAAGTAATTGCTATAATTGCTGCCCTGGAATCTGAGAGAATAACTGCTTGCTGAAAATGTGAAATTTTGTACAAAAGATTTTGTAGGGCCATTCGAATTGCTTCAATTTCTCCATCAAAGATTGTAGTTCCATAACTTAAAGATTTGTAATAGGAAAAGAGGTGACATGTGACTCCAGTACCTGCTCCATCTTGGTTTGATATCAATGATCCATCAGTATAAATATGGAGCCACTCATGTTCTGGAAATCTAGTATGGATTGTCTCTAATGCCAATAATTTTAGAACACTAGTTGGAGTATCCCTTTTTTTAACTTCTTCTGTCAGGTGTAAATAATATGTGATGTCTAATGTATGTGTTGGATTGACTTTAGATATGAAGTTTTCCTTTGAATTAGGAAGGTGTACATCCTTCTTGATGTGAAAAATGTAGGGAGTGAGAAAATATTTCAAATAGTTCAGCACATAAACACAGCAAAACATAAGGAGAATTTACTCAGAAAACTTGCAAACAAATAACCTGTTCTAAATCAATTAGTAGAGTGTTTAGGAAGTAGGGTTACTGAATTTTCCTATGACTTGTGCCAAGCATTTTTAGCTGCTGATATTCCCTTGTTCAAAATTAATAATCCGATATTTAAAAACTTTCTTGCCAAATGTACTCAACAACATGTGTCTGAAGAAAGTACACTGCGTAAGACTTATGTAGGGCATTGTTACAATAATGTATTGTCAAATATACAAAATTTAGCGGATCAGTTTGTGTGGTTGTCTGTTGATGAAACCCCTGATTCTGAACGCCGTTCTATTGCTAATATAATCGTGGGTGCCTTAAATATTGAGTAAAGACTACAGCTTATCTCCTTAATATGTGCAAATTGTCGTTCACTGGCAACGTAACTGTGACACAGTTTGTGATGGACTCTTTGAAATTACAATGCCTATGTGAAATCGAATACAACTGGTTGCTTTTATTTGTTACCTTATATGGTAAAATCAGGAAAAACTCTGAAAGGTATTTTTCCTAACTTAATTCATATAACTTGTTAGGTACACGCTCTTCATCAAATTTCTGAGACAATACGCGATTCTTTCCCACTGGTAGATAGATTTGTGTCCAGTACAAAGAGAATTTTTGTTAAATCTCCTAAAAGAGAGATCAACAGCACCTAATATACGATACCTGCACCGGTGTTAACTCGATGGGGAACATGGGTCGATGCAGTTTTATATTATGCTGAGCACATAGAAATAATCAAAGAGGTTGTTAATTCATTGAGTTCGAACGATGCTTCATCAATACAAACTGTGCAAAATATTCTGTCAGGCACTGGGTTAAAGAAGGATCTTAGTTTCATATCTGCTCATTTTTCTTTCTTACCAACAGCCATAACGGCATTGGAAGCTGTAGGATTTCCTTTGCATGAATCACTTACTGTGCTTGAAAAAACAATATGTGATCTAAGTTCGGTTCCTGGCAGCATAGGACAAAAAGTATGTAATTTCAAACAATTCTGGTTATAAACAGAATTTTTTTTTCCTTTTTTAATTAACGTCCTCCAACATTATGTCATATCGGATGAATGAGTGAAATGAAATGGGTGAAATGATGCACAAATGAGTCCGAGGTCCATGGAGCTTTAAGTTACCCGACATTCGTCTTCTCAGGGTAGGGAAAACCTCGGAAAAAAACCTTACCCGAATAACTTACCCTAAGCGAGATTCGAACTCGCGACCTCTTGAACGTGAGGCAAACACGCTAACCATCACGCTACCGAGGCGGGCATAAACAGATGTGCGATATTCGAGACATCCTCGAAAGAAAACCATCTGCCACACCAAGAAAGTTGACTCTCTCTGTGAAACAGTTAACATTATTTAAATATGCCCCTTTAACATCTTGTGACGTGTAAAGAAGTTTTTCACGTTACAAAAGTGTTTTGCCAGACAATAGATGACGTTTTACTGTTAAAAATTTGTGTAGTGTTGGTTGTGAACTGCAATTTAGCAGTTAATACTAGCAACAGAACCACTTCTGCTTCAACCTCTAAGGAATAAGGTAACTTTATTATTTACACTAACTCGCCTACTGCAAAGAGACATGAACTGTTCTAATGAAATAGTGCATATTTCTTGGCATATTTTGAAGTTTTTAAGAGCATATTTCAGTGTTTTTAGAGCATGAACTTCCGAGCCCTAGTCATTACATTTTAATTAAGGCTTTAAAGTCTTGAGCGTACATCTGTGTATAAACTATTGCATATGTGGATGGCTAAGTGATCCTTGATGACCAAAGGCCAAAATAATGATGATGATGATGATGATGATAAATAATTATAATAATGATGCTAATAATACTTAATGATAATAAGTAATAATCATGATACTGATTCTGCTGATGGTGATGACAGTGACGATGACGACATTGGTGGTGATGATGATTGAGGATGATGACGACTACGACGATGAAATATTGTAATAATACTGATGTAGACTGATCAGCATGATAGGTGGATCTCAAAGACTAGGAATGTTCGGATTGTTACAATAAGGTTACAATCATTTCATTTCATCATCCATGGGATACTGACTGCAGGTTCAAGTTCCGAGTTTCTTTGCAAGCCTCCATCAAAGAGTGAGTTGTTTAAGGGCCCATCGACAATTTGGTCATTAGGGCTTGAAGTCCAAAAATAAAACAAGCAAACAATAAACCTCACCCTAAAAAGTTAAAAAGTGAAAGTTAAAATAACTAAAACTGAGAGCTAAAACAGTTAAAAGTTAAAAACTAGTAAAAAAAATAACTTGCTAAAACCGTAAGCTGATAAAACCTTTAAAAGGTAAAAAGCAGAATAACAACCAAAGTAAAAACACCCTAAAAGTCTATATCCACCAAGATAAAAGAAACCTTACACTTGCGTACTGTATTTACAGCTACTGGGTCGTTGCCTAACATGGAATACAGTGTCAGACCCAGGCCAAAGGACTGGTGCTCACGAACACACTGTGGACAATCAATGACATGTGCAACATTGCACATTGCAGATGGGAACTACCAAACATTCAGACAGTAATTCCTGAGTATCCTCGAAAAACAGCAGTTGCAACCTTCAGGTTGATTACAGGACATGATTGTCTGGCAAAACATTTAAACAGAATTGGGATATATTCTTCACCACTCTGTCCTCTATGTGATCTGCAAGAGGAAATGGATCGAGACCACCTTCAAATATGCCCGGTCACTTCTAATGCCCCATCCATCAGTGAAAAATATTGGAGAGCAAGAGGATTAATGACTTCATTGTCAGAAATCCAGCATTAGCTAACAACAACAACAACATTGCACATTGCACAGAGAGGCTCCAGATCACCGTGCAAAAGGTGTGCACGTGTCATTCGAGTGTGACCTATCGTCAGGCAGGTTAAAATCACCTCCTTCCCACCTGGAATCCCTGTAACATGTTTGCCAGGGTTGCACCGTGTCCTTGATTGTCTGTAACAGAGTGCCAGCTAACGCTTCCCAAGATTCCTGCCAGACAGCATATAGATGGTGACGGAAGTTCTTCTGCACATCTATGTAAGGGAGCGTATGGGTGGAATACTCCGGCAGGTGATATGCAGTCACATAAAGATACATAAAGATTACAGTGTAAAATGTATATTGTGCAAGTGCACCTAAGCTATGATATGTATTTTCATACTACAATTATAATGTGGATGTGAAGGTTTGTAATTTTCTGATAAGTGAACAAAATGTAGCAAATTCACACGGAATGTATTTAAAATAATTATTGTTAAGACTAACACATTAGATTAATCATTGCAAAAACCATGGTTTATTTCTTTATTTTTTATGAAATTATTTGTTTTGCATATTTTATTATTCATTTATGTTCAGGGTTGCCATGTACAGGTTTGTCTCCCTTTTTAACGAAATATCCATGTGTTCCAAAAAAATTTCTTAGGATATCCAGGTGTCTCATATTTAGCTATAGAAATAAAGAATTCAAAAACTCAAAACTCATTTTCCACCGTTGCACAAAAATTTGTTTTGTAAAAATAACAAAAAATTGACTCTTTGTATCAATTGTTGGAATATGAAAGAGAACATATGCTAGCTAATGCAATGCAATGGTTTCTTCTCCTCACATGAGATGTGGGCTGCTGCTGAACATGTTCCACATTGTAGCTGGTGAAAAGGATTGTGTAGCAGTCTGCCGCTGGACTATCACACCTATAAACTTCTCTGTGTACCACCATCAACAGCTGAAAATAAGTACAATTGGTCATTGCATGGAAGGATCCATAGTAAAATAGAAATAGGCTTTCTTCTCCAACAATCAAAAGGTTAATTTCCATGCAAGGAACTTACATTATATGGAGGGCTTCAAATGTTTGGAAGCTCCACTGATTATACAAGTTCAGATTGAATACACCAATAGTGATCATGAGTAATGTTATTTTGAACCAAAAAGTACAATTTTTATTTTGATCACAGTGGCAAAGTCATCATCCCAGTTTTTGGTGATAATTATGTTTGAATTTCTCATTGAATATCTTAATTCGTTATATTTTGTGTTATGTTTCTTTCCCTGTCAATGCTACCAGTAATCCTGCCATTTAGTATGTCATTTATACACTGTACCAAAACTACTAAACCGTAGTTTTGGTAAAGTGCAACCCTACTCATACATATATAGATCTGCCACCAGTGGTAATATGGAGTTGGCCATAGCCAAACCTCACATGTGTTGATAAAACTTGTTAGTGAACATGAAACTGTTTTTAATCAAGGCTTCACGGGTGATCAGCCATGTCAAGCTTCAAGCTTTCGGCCATTGCAGACTCTATGGCCTTCTTCAGGATGAAAAGACTGTACTAGACTAGACTACTAGATGGCAGGCTGAGAACAGCCCGAGGTGTGTCATTCGTGTACCTGCCCTTTTAGGGCTTAACCACTGTATGACGGGATTAGGATGTTGTAGGATGGCTGGTGAAGAATGGGGATTGTGGGTTGCTAGGAGGTAGCATAGGTTTATGCTCCTCGTCGGGTGTTAGTTTCAGTGTGCAACTACCGTTGGTGGTCCAAATATGGATATTTGGCGAAAATTTTGACTTCCAATCTTCTCTTGGAAGGACTGTAAGGAGCTCAGCTTGCGCTGTTGATGGGGTAGCTCCTGTGTTACCCGGTGTCGCACAAGCATGCGTTCTCTACTGATGTAGTCCCCAAGAGACCTAACCAGGGCGCTCCGATGTTGTGGAAACTGGTCGTAAAATTTGGTTGCCCGGCACCTAATTTTGTCCTCCACATACGGGAGGGACGAGGCTTCGTGCAGTAGTCTTGTAGGGAATCTACGGCATACAGAATAGATTACCCGAAGACCTCTGTTCTGTATATGTTGTAGACGCAGGAGATGGGTGTCTGCAGCCATGCCCTAGATTTCACAGGCGTACAGGAGGATAGGGATGATGAGGGCCCGAAAGAGGCGTAGCTTTAAGGGAATTGGCATCCCCGACCGCAGCATGGGGTACAGTGAGGCAATTGCCCCGCTGGTCCGCGCTGATAGGTCGTTGATGTGTTCCTGAAAAGTTAGGCCTTTATCAAGCTCTGCTCTCCATATATATATATATATACTATTGTTTTGTGAGAGGGGCTTGTGCTGCCCTAGCCAATGAGTGGGTGATGATTTGTGATTGGGCCGGATGTTTGGTCACAATTTCAATTGGCTTTAGTTTAATTTATATGACCATTGATTCATTTAGAGATTTTTCAAATTTACTTGTATATTCTTTCTAATTTGCTTTTTTAAATTTCCATCTCAGTTTATGGTTTAATTGAGTGAAAGTTTTCTTTTAAAGTTGAAGAATGGCATTACAGTTGTGTCTTCAACCAGAATCTTCTAAGATTTATGTGGAGGTTTCTGTGCATAAATTAGAGCAGAGGTGGGCAAAAGCATATTCATGAATTCATGTGATTCGTGAACCTTTTGCCATGCATATGCAACATAATGGTACACATTCCCATCCTTAATTGATTTGAGGAGTCTATAGGTCACGACCAGTTGTTTTGTAACCAGTATCAGTGGAGGAATTATGTCTTTGTCAACATTGTATACACGAGTGTCGGTAGACATTTTTCCAGGGGAGGGGGCCACACGTTTGAAATTTGCCATCAAATAATATTAATTCATTATTTTATTGTCAAAATTTATAATATTTGTTGCATATAACCATATTAATTTGTGCTAAATAAAAATTGATATTTTAAAATAGTAGTTTAATAGTCAGTAATTGATTTCACATTAACTTCCAGGGCGGGGGGGCCACGGCCCCCCTTCGAGATCCCCATGATTGTCTACCTCATTTGTAACAAGATATATGGTTTACTTTGAGCCAACAGCGAACCATTTTATTACAGATATCATGTTGCATACAACAAGAAAACAGTTTTCTGATCTACATTTTTATAAATATTGTGTACATTTTCTATTATTATTACCATTATTTTATCATTATAATACTTAAATTAATAAATATATTATTTTATTATTATTATTGTTATTATTATTATTATTATTATTATTATTATTATTATTATTATTATTATTATTATTATTTGTTATGATTACAGATTTAGAGTGTGCCAAAATTCTAAAATGTTTACAATTTAAATATAACAAACATACCATGCCACATGACATCTCTCTTAACCATCAAATCCAATTATGAAATACTTATTTCAAATGTATAAAATCACTTGGTACTGTGTCAGAGGACAAACTAATTATTTATATTCCCATTCTTGAAGACTTAAAAACTGAGTTTACTTCACATAGATTCCGTGATTTCAGGAATCTTGAGAATGACATTTCAATGTGTGTTAATCCTTTTATTGTAAATGTAGTCAATGTAAGAGTTAACTTGCAATATGAACTCATAGATCTACAAACAGATCTAGTGACAAAAAGAAGTGCAGAGATTTAGTTGAAGCATATGTATTCAAAGAACTGTGTAAAGTAAAATACGCTGGTTTGAGAGAATTTGCAGCTTCTATTACAGCAATATTTTGCTCCACGTGTCTGTGAACAAATTTTTTTTCTGATGAACATAGCAAAATCAAAACTGAGATCTGTGTTTCCGATAACCACCTCTTGGCACAATGTCCCAGATATTATGCCAGAGTGTGAATGTCCTCTCATACGTTCAGATGATGACAATGTGTGTAATTCCGATTTCACATAGTAAAAGTATGACCACCTTTTCCTGTTTGAAACAAAGGCGTTGATTGCTAACTGTATCACTCCACCACTGTCAAGTGTTTAAGAAGCGAAGAGGTATCACTCCTCCAACCAGCAAGAATGTTATGTGGGGTTGCGTGCGCAGCAGAGCAGACACTATTCTGTCCATTCCTGAAATAGAGGGTACTAAAAGTAGCTTAGGACTGGTACCTGCACCAGAATACTCCATAAAACTATATGGATCTTTATGGTAAATTAATTCTACAGCTGTTATATTTAGTACATCTTCCAAGATTTTTCTAGTCCTTTTTGGTTCATTATAATTCCACTGTTTTGAATGAGCATTGAAACCTGTACTTGAATTTATTATACTGGGTGTCCACTTAAAACAGCAATAAAGTAAATGGTTTAACTGGGAATGTATAAGCCAAAGAATAAATCTAGTCAGATTTGGTAGTGCAGATTTTGCAATTAGTAACACTGTAACAACGGTTGCCATGGGGTTGTGACATTGAGAAATAAATAACAGCAAACTATAGTGCTTTTCAAACGGGAAGAGTTCTGATCTGCAGCCAATGAGATACATTTACATGCACAGCACTGCAAGCTCATAATCCCCACTCTTCATATTCCTTGGCCCGTGTTAAGCCCCACTTAAGGGGAAAGCAATATTACAACACAGCAGGACTCTGGTTACCAGCCTGGAGACGCTTAAGGACAAACTCCTTCCCATTTGAAAAGCACATTAATTCTGTAGAACTAACCATGTGGGCTATTCAGTAGAAAATCTTGTGTTCTTTGGTTAGCAGAAACAAAGTCTCTGAAGGATGTTCCACACTGATTTTATTTGGAATACAACCTTCAAAGGCATGATCCCATTCCTGACTGTAAGAGAATAATGGCCTGGGGTGCAAAATGAAGTGAACAGGAAGCTTGTTGCTAAGAAAATCATAAAAATCTGCTTTACAAGAAGCCCAAGAATATCAAACCGATATTACTACTGATACTACTCCAGATTTGTTGCAGTAGTGTTCACAATATTGTACATAAAAGGCTCCATCTTCAAGCATACAAAATTCAAATCAAACAGAAAACCAAGCATGATGACAAACATAAAAGGTTAAATTTTGTTGTGTTTTGAACAAACCTAATGAAAAAAACTTATTTCATATCTGTTTCTCTGATGAGTCAACTTTCCACGTATCAGGAAAAGTTAAGACATAATTGCACAATCTGGGGGAGTGAGAATCCTTCTGTTGTGTTTCAACATGAATGTGATTCAATCAAGTTTATTTCGGTAATGGTGTAACAAGATTCTATGAGCCTTTCCTTTTTGGGAACCTCCAGTGACTGGTCGAACCTATATATGTATGTTGGAGTTGTATGTCGTCCCACAACTTCATACAGGAACCATTTAAATTAAATTGTTTTGTTGTAATTAATGTTTTTCCACACAATAGCCGTGTGTAGGACATGATTGGAAAGGGTAGAGTGAGACTGAAAAATTGAATGCCATGACTAGGATTTGAACCATGGATCTACCGGTTACTATCTGGCTGCTCTAACCACTATGTTATCATGACCAACATGCTATCTTATATATTTAAACAAGCAATTCTTGTATATAAATATATTCCGCGAAACTTGGAAACGGCTCTAATGATTTCGATCAAATTTTGTATTCAGATAGGGTTTTGCTTTTTAAGTTCATTTATATAGGTGTAATTCCCGAAAAAACGCAATTTTACATAAAAATAACATTTTTTATTCCCGCTTCTACAGAGCAATTCTTGTATATATTCCCGGTATTTCAGAAACGGCTCTAAAGATTTGGTTAAATTTTTGTACACATGCATATTACATCCACAGTGTTTTCCCTACTCACTTTTAGGTAACACATTCACATCTCTTTCTCTATTCACTCTTCTATAAACAATTCTCCATAAAAAACGTGATTTTGCACCAAAAACATTTTTATCCCCACTTTTAAAATAAGTCATGTGATGTTCTGTATGTTTGAAATAGAAATGCTATTACATTCACACTGTTTTCTCTTCCCACTTTTAGGTAACACATTCACATCTCTTTCTCTACTCACTCTTCTATAAACAATTCTCCATAGAAATGTGATTTTGCACCAAAAACATTTTTATCCCCACTTTTAAAATAAGTCATACGATGTTCTGTATATTTGAAATTGAAATGCTATTACATTCACACTGTTTTCTCCTCTCACTTTTAGGTAACACATTCACATCTCTTTCTCTACTTACTCTTCTACAAATAAGTCACACAATTTTCTGTATGTTTGAAATAGAGATGCTGCAAATTACATTCTCAGTGGTTTCTCTACTTACTTTTAGGTAACACATTCACATCTCTTTCTCTACTTTCTCTTCTATAAACAATTTTCCATAAAAATCGTGATTTTACACACACAAAAAAATTTTTTTTATCCCCACTTTTAAAATAAGTGATACCATGTTCTGTATGTTTGAAACAGAAATGCTATTACATTCACACTGTTTTCTCCTCTCACTTTTAGGTAACACATTCACATCTCTTTCTCTACTCACTCTTCTATAAAGAAGTCGTACAATTTTCTGTATGTTTGAACTAAAAATGCTACATATTATATTCATACTGTTTTCTCTACTCACTTTTAGGTAACACATTCACATCTCTCTCTACTCACTCTTCTAAAAATAAGTCATACAATTTTGTGCATGTTTGAAATAGAAACACTACATATTGCATTCCAGTATTTACCCACTTATAGGCAACACATTCACATCTCTTTCTCTGCTCACTCTTCTACAAATAAGTCATACAATTTTCTGGATGTTTGAAATAGAAATGCTGCATATTACATTCACAGTGTTTACTCTATTCAGTTTTAGGTAACACATTCACATCCCTTTCTCTACTCCTCTTCTACAAACAATTCATATCACCTACATATATCTATATATACATAACTTGGATGTTTGTAAAATACATTAATTATTATACCAATTCATATTAAATATTCAAAAAACTGTAATAAACCATATCCACCTAACTTCTAACTGTTAATCTCGAATACCGTTTAACCGGTCACCACAAAATTTGGCACGTATATGTATTTTTTCATGGAGAAAGTTTTTATGGTACCAACTTTACTACACAATATATTACTTTCAAATGGTTTTCTACTTGCTTTTCTTTTACGTAGCACATTCATGTGTCCTCTGTTTGCCCTTCAACATACAATTCATATAATATTCTATGATTGAAATAAAAATGCAACATATTACATTCACATGATTTCCTCTACTGATTCTTCCTTTACGAGACAAAATCAATCTTCTTTTGCTACTCGCCCTTCAACATGCAATTCATACAATTTGCTATATGTTTGAAACAGAAATACAACGTATTACATTCATACTATTTTCTCTACTCACTTTTATTTTACGTAACAATTCACATGTTATTCCCTATTGTTTATCAACTCCATACATACCAACGCTTATATATATCATATGTTGAAGAGTGAGTAAATTCCATAACAGGTTGACCGATCGCCATGAAAAGTGAAATATTTAATTGTTTTCATGGCGAAGGTTTTTATGCAATCCATTTTACCACACGTGTTACGTTCACATGCTTTTCTCTACTCCCTTTTCTTTTACCTAACATACTACTCCCTCTTCTACAAACAATCCATACATTTTTCCATACACTTGAAATATAAGTGCAACGTATAACATTCACACGGTTTTTCTACTCATTTTTCTTTTACTAAACACAATCACATTTCTTTCACTACTCCCGCTTCGACGAACAATTCATACTATTTTCTATGTGATTGAAACAGAAGTGTGCAGTACATTCACATGGCTTTATCAACCAGCTTTTCTTCCTGTAGTATTTGTTATTGTTCAACACTGCTTTTGCTTAGTGTCACTCCGGTGTTTTAATAAAAAGTAAAGAAATACATAGTTAAAAAAGTAAGTAATCTCAATTGGTGTCAGTAGTGCGACGAAAAGCACGATATGGAATAGTTGATGAAACAAATGAAGATGAACATAATGGGAAATGAAATGAATTCTGGAATGAGGCAGAGGAAACAAATATGAAAACCAAATTGGAAAAAAAAAATGGAAGCCACATTGAAAGTGTAAACTCCGAAACGGAAAAGATGAAGGCGGGAATGTCCAATACGAACATAGATCTATCGGAGAATACTAACGTGCAACTGGCCGGGGTTAAGGAAGCCTTGGAAGAACTCGACAGAAAGATGAAGGACCTTGGCCAACGTGCTAATGCCCTGGAGTCAATCGTAGCAGCAAAGAACTGAACTGGAACAAATGCTCGAGGAAAACCTCAAACTAGGTGGATATCTATGGGGGAGGTCTGCGTTCAGCGGTAGACGTTTTACAGCTGAAATGATGGTGTTTATGAAATATTTGTATGTATTTCTATATCTCTTGTATCTCGGAAATGACTCTTAACAATTGCGACAAAAATTGTTATTTAGATCATGTTTTGCCTTTCAGGTTTATCTAAATAAGTATCTTCTCCCACAAAAAACAAGATTTCACAAACACAGAGGCAAAAAACCTCGAGCGAAGCTCGATCATCCAGGTACTGACATTAAATTGTCCAACTTACTCCAACTCATATTAACACGTTGGCCATGATAGCTTAGTGGTTAGAGCAGCCGGACAGTAATCGGTAGATCTGTGGTTCAAATCCCGGTCATAGCATTCAATTTTTCAGTTTCATTCTACCCTTTCCAAATTATTTTGTTTAACAATGCTGTCAATTGTCAGGAACTCATTCAGCGTCGCCGGTATGCCGATATTTTGTCTTGCAGGAGTTCTTTCACATGCCAGTAAAGCTACTGGCATGCAGCTGTTGTTTTTAAGCACACTTAAAGACTGTCGGTCTGGGCTGGATTTGAACCCACAACTTTGGGATCAGTAGGCCAGCGTCTAATCAACTGAGCCACCCAGACCCACCATTATCAGCAAGCTGGTGGTGCTCTTCACTTCGCATTGGAGCAACACAAGTTTCTGAATGACAATTTTCTTACACAATGGATTAACAGAAGATCTGAGACAATCGCTTGGCCAGCAAGGTCATCAGATCTATCACCCTTGGACTTTTTCTAAGGGGATTCACCAAGGTCAAGTTTACAGAATACTAGTGGCTAACATGATGATTTGAAATTCAGAATTTGCCTTGCAATTCAAAATGTCACGATTGCTATGCTGAGGAATACCTGGACAACAGGCTCGACATCTGCCGTGCTATAAATGGTTGTCGTGTTAAAAATCTATTGAAACTGCAGCTGTTTAGCTAATAGAAAACGTTAACGATTTCAATTATATAACTTTTCTTATTGAGTTATAATAACCATTTATTTTATTGGTGTTTTAAGTGGAGCACTTGGCATTATTTTCAATATTAGGGGTGTTAAATACTATAACAGTGAAGAATTCTTCATGTCTGAGTTTTTTTACACTCACTTCACTTTTAAAATATTGGAAACACATTTTAAAAGTGAAGGTGAGTGTAAAAAGATTGAATCATAAAAAAATATGAGTATTGTTTGGAGGATTATAGTCAGGACACATTTTTAGGTATGATGTTTTATTCTTTCATATATCCAATTTAATTATTTCTATTTTATCTATGTCGTTCATTTATTTAATGACTTTAAAAGAAGTCAAATTTTTTGAACTCCCAACTAGAATACCCCTGTTCTTTTGTCATCCTTTGGGGAGTAAGTTTGCACTAAAGTCTTAGAACAGGTAATATTTCAGATGATCTAATGTTAAACTTGCTTCTTGAATTGCGAATATACATATTAATACTATGGTTGCATATAATTTTAGTCAGTTCTAGTTGTTTTACTTGTGTAGTCCTGTATACCATTGTAAAATTTTAATAAATTGTGAATATTCTGTTGTTTTCCTTAAAATAGATCCCCACCTGCAAATCTGAATGTAGGATTGTTATATTTCTGAGATTATTCTCTTTCCAAGGAGATATCATATGGTGTTTCAAATGTAGCTGTAACCACTTAAAAATGTGGATCATGATTAAGAGTTATATCACCCTAAGTAGAGGAAAGTATGGACAAGAAAGAAAATGAAATGATTACTCTAATACGACGGTCACTACTAAAGGTGAGGAACCTCTCCCTTTAGTTCGTCACTTCTTTTTCATCTGATTATCCTCCCCATATGGAGCACTGACATCCCCTAGGACTTTCAAGCCTGTGCCTAGAGTCAGATGCCTGTTGGGGAGCAGGCGAACCTATGGACAGGACAGAGTGAAGACCGGGAAGTGGGTGGTCAGCCCAGTACCACATATGAGAGTGAGGAAGAGGATATGAAATGCAGGCAATAAGGATGAATGGAAAGGTGATGGAATATGTGTATTGATGGAATGAGTGGTGGGGGAAACCAGAAAACACCTCAGATGCTGCTTCGTCCACCACAAATACCACATGCAACTCCCTGGTATCGAACCTTAGTGATAGGCAAACAACATAACTTCTTGGCCACAGTACCGCTACTAGATCATCATATGATTACCAAAAGGCACTGGATACTGAACATTCTGTAAGAGTACGTCTTTTATTTCGCCACAGATTATGCATATACACAACATAATCAAGTTATTCCATATACAATAATTTAATTTCTTAAATAAAACTTAAAGCATTTTAAATTAAATTCTGATATCTTAATAAATAATGATCAATAAGTACAGCAAATATTCACCTTGTTTAAAAAAAAACTACAAGCCATAAAATTGAGAATCTTGTACATATTTACAATTTAAAGATAGTGATGCACTTTTAATGACAAGACAAAATAAAAACATTTCAAAGAACTTACAATTTAAAATGAAATGTTATATCCACGGAAGCTTTATAATCAAGTATAACCTTAGCTGGCCAATTCTATTGGAATACATGTCAATGATGATATATCCCTTTGATTAAGCATGAATACATAAAGCACCAGTTTTCACTATGTCTTTAATAATTAATAAGTAATGAAAAAGTAAACTTTAGTAGCTGATGACTATTATTGTAATTTTCTTTCATAAAATATGTATGCTTGTGCTTGCTCTGAACTCTTGTCACATATGAAAACTACGAAGGCATTTTTCCCACTGAAACAGATCCTAGCAGTCATTTAAAATGGTGGAAGTGGTAACCAGTTGTATACCTTGATAAGATTGAAAAGCTTTGCAAACAGTTTTTTCTATCTTTCATAGATTTTAGAAAAATGCTTTTAAATGCAAAGACATTTGGTAAATGTGGTGGGAAAATTCACACTTGACGGGCAAGTACAAGCCACCACAGATTAAAATATGCTAGGTTTCTGATGTTGCTGCATTACCGGGACAATACATTTTAGTGTATTTTCAGCAATACTTTTAATGAAAACTAATAGTTATTTCCTTGCTAAGGAACCATGGTTTATCTAAAGCCTCCTGTCCAAGTAGTTTATCTGCCACTACAGTAGACATCTTCAGTGGCATAGTAGAAGTCTCCTCAGTTAAGCTTTGGCTAACAATGATGTGTTGGCCAGAATTGAAATAGATTTTATATTTATGGAACTCTTTAACTGCCACTGTTCTCAGCACTGCCTGCAGTGCTGTAGTAGTAAAAGCAGGCATTAAACACTACAAAAAAAATAATGTTCTCAGCATCCTTTTCTATATTGGACATGAAAGACAACTTAATTTTGCTTGGAGTCCTCTATCAAGCTTGAGGTTCTTTGTGAACAGGGACCAACAGCTTTACTTTACTTCCAAAGGAAGCCATGCCAAGGATTTTTATGCCTGAAAAAAGCCATCTCCCTCTTTGGGTATGAGCCGGCAACCTTGGGAACCAGAGGCCAGGATGTTACCCTTAGACCACAGAGGACAATATTGGTTGGCCAGAAGACCTGTTTGTTGTATTTATGCTTGCATTGCCCGGGGGCGCAGTGCAGCTACTTACCCCTGATTAGTTTAGGTTTGCATGATTTCTCCCTTTTCTGCTTGTTTAATATATTCAGTTATCAGATGTCACATTCTATTTAGTTTGATCCTTCTTTCCTGTTGAAATTGTTTGGTTGTTTATAAATTTCAATAGCCTTGTGTTGTAGACTAGCAGAAGTAGCCATGTTCAACACTTGTTCTTAATGCATATGGCAGCACAAGGTGGTGGATGCTGACACTATATGAAATGAAATATAGTTAGGGAAAGAAATTTGACAGGGAAATGTTCCAGACCTAAATTTAGGGTAGTTCCCCAGAATTAACCAGTTATGAGGATTAAGGAAAGCCAGGAAAAACCAGCCAGAGAGGATAATCTTAGCACAATTTGAACCAGAGACCTCCCTCCACTTACAAATCCATGCCTTATGACAACAGCAACCCATGTCTGGTGAAATAAGAGTGACATAAATGAGAGGATGTTGGTTTTATTATAATGTAGGACATGATCTCCATCTGCTAGTAGCATTTGTTTTGAAACTGCAGACTTTTTGGTTTGGTAGTACCTTTTCTGCTCTGTAAGTGGGTGTTGATGCTTTGCTTAGTGGTGACTACATGCACCGCAACCAAGAGCAGGCATTAAGATAAATGGCAGCTAAAGAGAGCAGGTTCCTTGAGTCTTTGAGTATTATAAACTCTTAAGCTTCTCATGGCTTTGAAAATTACTGATATTATGTTCCTTAAGTATACATTCAATTTGGTCACTCACATTGTTAAAATTATGGAAATCCTACTCAATTTTTTATATTTATTGAAAGCACACTTGTTTAAGTTTGAATAAAACAAAGAAAAAACACAAACTTCAACATTTGATTATATGCTTGATGTAAAAACCAAATAGGTATAGTACTTTATAAAAATCAATACAAAAACTGTAAGTGCAGATGAAAATATTCAGTAAGAACAAATAAAGTAAAATAGATACTTTTAATTTAACAGCTTAAAGAAATGCAATAAAACAAAGTAATATTTTACGTATATTTTAATAAGCTAATAACAATGATATTAATCTAAATTATAATGAAAATTGAGTCGGTGTTGAAACATTACATGTGATGTTAAGTGTTGAAACACTGACTCAATTTTCATTATAAAGTAATATATTATTTCAACATTTAATGAACTATATTATTAACTAAATAATTTTATTTATATTTCAAACTTCAATAAAAGGAATTAAAAAATAATGTAAAATGCTGTTATACTGAAGATGCAAATGACTCATTGTGAGTGGCTGAGACACGTGAATGGTATATGTGTGTGTGTTCAGCGATTCATGAAGTTGAGAGTTATGCAAGACAAAAATGCTAAATTGTGACAAAAAGAGAGGTTTAGGAAGCAATTGAAGAGGATAATGTATAGGTTATGTTCTACCAAATGATTCCATTAAACTTGGCTTAACTGTTCCATCTTTGATTATAATGCAATGAAAGGTGTGAGAAATCTTGGATTTTTCCTGTTGAAATAAGCATTCACAGATAAGAATGGTATCACAATTTTTAATTGTTTTTGCACATTGAATCACCTAAGAAGATGACAACCCTTTCCTCTCAATACCTTACCATTTTGAATATATAACATTTTTTGGGTGGAAACTATAAGTGAACACATATGAGAGTAGCTCTTTTACCTCCTTTTTTAAATTTGGTCTTAAAAATGGCTATGTTCCATGTTTAATAAACGTATGGAAACTACCAAGTACAACCATCGTTAGAAACCAAGTGTTTGATTCAGTACATATTACTGAGGCAATAGAGCAGAAAATTGTGAAAAGGATACAGTTCATGGAAGGATAATTTTTGTTTTTAATAATATCTCCTTCCTTCCTAAAATGTAAAAATGTTTCCGTTCTAACCAAATATTATTTGAGAACATGAGATGAAACCAATACATCTTCTAAAGAACATTTCCATTACTGGCCAGCTTTCAAACTAAAGATGAAAATTTCATTTAAAAGCATACAAGGATGATACTATGAGTATTGAAATTCCACCTATGGAAATCAATTAAAACTGACACTCCTACTCCATGCAGGAACCTTTACCACAGTTTTACTATGCTCTATCAACTTTCTAGTAGTGCCTTCTATTGTATTGGCCCAAAAATAAGACATCACTACAAATAAGCTGCAGCCCTACATTTTGAAGAAGAAATTATGCTTTCACTCTAAATGGTTGTTTATATTGGCATAAATTAGGCTTTCTTAGCATTATCCATAAAGAAAATAATGAGAGTAATATCAATGCTGATAGTGATGAGTATCCAGCTGAAACTGAATTATAAACTAATAAAACAATACTAGTAGACCTACACAATATTAATACCAATGAGATACTAGTAAAAGTTTGTACTGTTGTGTAACAAAATGCCTTGCTGTCAGTTTCAGTTACTGTATGCCCACGACAAGAAGGCTAGAGGGGAATGAAGGGCAGAGGGGGCTTGAACTGTGTATCTACTCCGGTAGCAGACCTGTTTACTAGGAAATGAGTGTATGAGAGTGCATATTTCTAGCTATAGGTGAGTAATGTGACAACATTATGTATTTTAAGCGAGCCTAGCATCGTTGTCATACTCGGAAACTAGGCATAGACACCGTGCGGGAAGCACAAAATGATTACGCTACACATTCCTAAGACTTGCCTTCTTGTCCTGGGCATACAGTACAGATGCTGGTTGTATTGTTGCAAATGAGCATAATTTTTTGCAGTAAGGATAGATATGTAAAAGGACAAGGTAGTATATATAAGCTGCAGTCTAACTTTTCGAGGATAAAATTTGAATAAAAAGTTTGGCTTATTTTTGGACCAGTATGGTAAATGCAATCAGAGCAGCAGTGATGACTGATGAGCAATTAGCCTAACATCTGCTAGATGATACCAGAGAGAAGCACAGAGTTATTTGGCATAAAACAATAGGTAAATGTGCTCTCAGAGGTCATTTTTTCAGCATAAGAGGTTTCTTTATGAGCAAATAAGCATCCATGAGACCAATACATTTATTTCCCTTCCTTGACCATGCCAACTAGAAGCTAATAGGGTAACCACTGCACCATGGACTAATCACAAAAATGTGCAACCAATTCTTAGGCTTAATTAAAAAACACCCATAATAAATATTATTAATGCTGCATTACTTTCACCATAAAGCCAATGCAATTGAATTTTGCTATGTACACATATCCTGTACCTGACCATCATTGTTTGTTCCTGACTTTGTGCACAGAGGCTTGACTGCTCAAGTCACTTCACTGCGTGACTGACTATAAGAGTAAAGTTTTTGTATCAGAGTTCCTCCAGCACTATTTTTCAATTTCTGAGTGATCCTTACGCAGCTACAGTAATAAGTTACAGTTTTTCAGTTTGTCTATGTGACTTTTTCCTTGTTTCTTCAGCTAATGATATATACAGAAATGCAAATTTTGACTATTAAAGAAACAGTCCTCTTCATTTAGCTGGCAGAAAATGTTGATAATAGTTTCTTGTGAAGTCCAACATCAAGTCTTGCATACATTCTGGAAGTTCTCCTACACAAACACCTGGTGAACCTGCATACCGTGTGAATGAAGGCACTACTGTTTCTGGTGGCAAGATGGTATTATCTTCAATAACACAGCAATCCTTCAGAACACATCTCCGCCCCTAAAACAAATAAGTATATGTTGTAGCAATTCTGGGATACTACCGCAGTTCAGGCATGATATGGCTGTCACGTGAGCAATGTATCACCCTGTTAAAACCTATCAAGCATGCTTCACCATTGCATATTCAGTTTGCAGGTCCACATTTTTGTATTAACTTATATTTACCTAACTAATGGCTTCATTGCCAGATGCAAGGCACTAGAAAACAACATATTTACCTAACTAACCTATAAAAGAAAATCTTTACAGCCAAGGAGGAGCATATCCTTTTTTAATTTTTTTCCTTATTCAGTTGCATGAACAATTTCATTTGTTTCATCAAAAGATTAGATTGCTATGGGAAAAGATCTCTCCACTTGATTACTGTTTAGGGGATACACTAACCCTTGATGTAACGGACCTCCAACTAATGGACTGTGGATTTAAGGTTCAAATTTTACTAATGTAGCAAATGTGATTGAGAGAAAGAAACTGTCGAGGCAAAAAATTCAACTAGATTTTTAAATGACAAAAGCAACTGTAATTTGGCATATAGCAATGGTTTTTGTGGTTTTCACCTTGATTATGCACAGAACAACAGTGCTTCCCCCACTGCAACTCATTTGGAATTTTGGGGGTATTTATAAAAACTGATGCACACTTGTAGTTTCAAGTGTAAGTGCTGATCAATGTGCCATGCATTTCTTAACATTTTCGAACATATTTGGCACTGTTTTCCCTAGAAAATAGCAGTTTTTTGGTGCACACTGCTGCATTTATTACAGTGTCATAAAAATTATTTTAATTTGTGAATGTCTCAAATATAAACAAGCTACTCTAACTACTTATAATAAGTCTGTAGTTTAACAAATGTGTGTAAAGTTGAGCACAATGAAAAAACTGGACCATATGTTGCTCAGTTTATAAACTCAGTTTTATGAAACGATTTCAGATATTGTGGATCACGGCTTCACGGGTGATCAGCCGTGTTAGGTTTATAAATGTCGAGCTTTCGGCCATTGTAGACTCCATGGCCATCTTCAGGAAAGATAAGTTTTCAGATTTCAGATATTCACAAAAATAAGGGAAAACTAACAGCTTTTGTTAATTACAGTGTCAACAGCTCAAAGAGTGGTGCTTCAATACAAGATGGAAAGCACATGAAATTTGTCATACTAATGGTTGGAAGGGGCTTCATACATGAGGCTTGTTCAGCAGCATTCTGTTGGCACTGTTGTTGGAAGAGTGGAATTACAGGCTGTTGCCAATAAATTTGCAAAGCTAATTGGCATAGAATTTTGTGTGAGTGAGGAATAGCTGTGGTACTTTTGGTAATGACATGGTATCAGCAATAACAAAACATATTGTAAATCATTAAGTGCAGACATGAGCCCTGCTCAGGGGTAGCCCAAGGTCTATCAGATTTAGGACCCAATAAATATTAATTAATTCATTCATTCAAGTGCAGACATTAAGCAAGCTCAACTATTTCGTAATTGTGCTAATGAACTGATTGAATTGAAGGCCTCATTTTGGCTCAGATTTATATTGCAGACAAGACTGGTCTTTATTATTGTGCTGCTTCTGAAAATGCCCCTGTGCACAAACATGAATTCAGCACATCCAGATGAAAACTAAATAAAAAGAAACTTTCCATGCTACTTTGTACAAATGCTAATGGCACAAATTGGCTGATACCCATGGTTGTTGGAAAAGCAAGGAAACACTGTGTTTTGAAGAATATCATGGATCAGTTGTTCTGAAAATCCTGCTTGAAAATGTGAAATCTATTTTGATTCTTGACAACACCCTGCTCAACCTAATGCTGAGGACTTACTTATTAGGGACAAAAGAATAAGATATATTTTCCTCCCTCCAAAAACAACTTTGCTAATACAACCAATGGACCAGGGGGTCATGGTTGTCTGCAAAATATTGTACAAGAAGTAGTTCCTTGAAGAGGTTATGATTATCTTGGAGGATGAACATGATGCTACAAATGATACGAGAGTAGTAGAAACAATATATTCCGGGCTTATGGACCGTGGTCTACTGGGTTTCTTCTTCTTCCCAGATGTTTCGTCTGCGACAGCTGTTGAAATCTCCTCTAGGATACTTTGACCTCGCTGCCACTGATGTCTGCCATAGTCTAAGACGAAACGTCTGGGAAGAAGAAGAAACCCAGTAGACCTCGGCCCATAAGCTCGGAATATATTGTTTCTACTATTGATACTGGCCGTGAAAGCCTTAGAATCTCAATGATACGAGAGTATTCAGGACACTACAAAAACTTGGCACATGTAACAAAGTCTGCCATTTTTAATTTTGCAGCCGCTTGGAATGAAACATAAACAACATTAGTGGTTGAAAAGAGCCATTAAATGGAATGGAAGGGGAAATCGATTTCAAGAGGTTTGAAATTGGTGATCTTTATGAAACCTTGCTGAAGTCTGGAGAAAATGTCAGTGACGACAATATTGAGCAGTGGATAAACATGAAGGATAATCCAGGCTACTAGATACTCAACCAGGAGGAGATAGTAGAAACTATTATGAAGGATGATGAGGTCAGTGATGATAAGGAAGAGGAATCAATCCTAACTGGTCCTACATTTATCATAAGTAAGAGGACATACGGGTGACACAATTGCATACGTTGAGAGATCTTCAGATATCAAAGTGTTGGTTTATTAGGAACAATTCAGGAGTTTTGATCTTTGGTCACTAAAAAAGTACAGTGGGAGCACAACTAAAGCTTGATACTTTCTTTCAGTCTTCAAATAAACTCCATAAATTGGTTTTTGTTGCTAATATATACACAATAAATATTTTACATTTACAACTTGTAGCACAATGTCAAGGTAATATTTTGTTTTAAATGTTTATTATTATAGGATTTGCAATTTAATGGAATTCCAATTTTACGGACATTCTTCTGCCTCCATTGTTTTTTTAACAGAGGGTTTACTATATTTGAAATTTAGAATCTTTGTTGTTGTTTTCTAGTGCCTTGCATCTGGCAATGAAGCCATTAGCATTCGTGCTTTCCAATACTTTTGAACTGTATAGGACTCATATTCATGTACGTGGCTTTCATGTAACTGTTTTCTTAACAGGAAATATGCAAGCGTTAAAATTGAAGACCATTCTTTCATTTCATATGCACAATAGTGTAATAGTCGTGATAATACCATTTTTAAAGTCACCTCCATATAGGATTCTGATTACATATCATATGTATGTTTAGAACATTACAATATCTTTGTTGTACATTCCTGTTCAAAATTAATTTGTTTGATTTGCTTGATTACATTTAACAGCAGCAGTAATGACAAATGAAACAGTGCAGTATTTAATATCCTTTACAATCAACAATTTGAAGAAATAAAACAAGAAAAAAAGGAGAAATATTCAGCAGGGCTTGTACTTCGAATATGAAGTTGCTGGCTTGGGAACTCCCTACTTTACCATGAGCCACATATGTACACTTCTTGGCAGTATAGCAAATGGTTGTGTACACTATTGCGGTGCATCAATAATGCACTAGCTTAAATTTATTTTTGCTTATTACACAAAATCATGCACTCTAGGGCAATAATGCGGTATCTACAATTTTCCTGAAGAACCACTATAATCCCTTAGGGTTAATCAGTCGAATTCTGAAACACCTGTATATACTGATTCAGATAACGAAGTTCATGCAAGGGAAGGTAGATGAAAGTATTTTACGTTCATGTCAGTTTTAAACACTCTTGCAGAAACATATTTAGAAACC
This sequence comes from Tenodera sinensis, assembly GCA_030765045.1. Lineage (NCBI taxonomy): Eukaryota > Metazoa > Arthropoda > Insecta > Mantodea > Mantidae > Tenodera > Tenodera sinensis. The sequence continues at coordinate 32,354,918 of CM060961.1, read as the reverse complement.
TAAACATACCTTGCCCTCAAAATATGTCTATGAATTAGCCAAACACATATGAAAATTATAATAATTACTACATAAAACAGAATACGCATAATCATGGGACCAGGGCTCAAAATTACCTTAAAGCACCATCATATAAACTTGCCTTATTTGAAAAAAGTCATTTATCTTATCCTATAGACCTCTGTATACATATAGAGATTACACGTATTGTCTCAGAAATGCGATGAAGAGTGTGTACCAAACAAGTTATATGAATTAAGTTAGGAAAAATACCTTTCAGAGGCTATCCTGATTTTACCATATAAGGGCCTGCATCAGTAACAAATAAAAGTAACCGGTCTTATTTGATTCCACATAGCCATAGTAATTTCAAAGAGTCCATCACAAACTGGATCACAGTTACATTGTCAGTGGCCGACAATTCGCACACATTAAGAAGATAAGGTGTAGTCTTTTGTTCATTATTTAAAGCACTCACGATTATATTAGCAATAGAACGGTACTCAGAATCAGGGGTTTCATCAACAGACAACCACACAAACTGATCCGCTAATTCATTTTGTATATTTTACAATACGTTCTTGTACAATGTCCTACATAAGTCTTACGCAGTGTACTTTCTTCAGGCACATGTTGTTGAGTGTACTTGGCAAGAAAGCTTTAAAATGTCGGATTATTAATTTTGAACAAGAGAATATCAGCAGCTAAAAATGCTTGGCACAAGTCATAGGAAAATTCAGTAACCCTACTTCCTAAACACTCTACTAGCTATTTTTGAACAGGTTCTTTGTTTGCAATTTTTCTGATTAAATTCTCCTTATGTTTTCTGTGTTTATGTGCTGAACTATTTGAAATCTTTTCTCACTTCCTACATTTTTCTCACACGCTCCACAAAACTGTGTCCTATTATCTGTAGATATTAAATCAGCCGAAAACTCTTTCTGTAAATTAATTGATCTAGCACTCGAAGTTGGTTTATTTTTGGCATTTGAAGAGTTTTTTTAACATTTTAGTTGCCTAATTTAATTTAGTGGGAACCAGTTCACAACACCAGTACAACTTATGTTTGAAGACCATGACACAACTGGTGCGTAGGAAAGTGTTGCTATAATCATGCTGCTCAAAACAATGACCTGCACTTTATCTTTGTTAATATAAACCTCTCAAATAACACACTGATTAATCTCTATGCACATACATATAATGAAAGGATGGAAACAGGGGATTCACTGCATGACAACATGACTCAGCATTAGTTCTAGCCACCTTGCGAGTTGCATCATCTTGTGCAGTACTACCAATATGAAAAATATTATACAGATGGAAAAAATAATAAAAAATCATAAAAATCATTAAAGTATGCAATATAGGAGCTATAATATTGAAATATTTAAATCCAAATTGAACATTCCTAACACCAGAGAAAATCTACTTATAAGAGAAAATCCATTGGAATTATTGCAACCTACCTTCAATTTGGAATTAATAGAGGAAATAAGTAAATCAGACACACCAAAAGAAATACAAAAACTTCTAGCTCTGGAAACAATCAATACTAGGTATCCCACAGAAGAATGGCTGCACATATATACTGATGGATCCTCCAAGGAAAACCTTACTGGAGCTGGAGTTACGTGTTCACATTTTTCCTTTTATCATTCTGTTGGCAGAGACACAACAAATTATGATGGAGAAATAGAGGCTATATACATTGCTCTCCGACAATTATTAAATCTTCCCTTAAATAAATTTAACAAGGCAGTAATTCTTTCAGATTCTAAAGCTGCAATTCAGGGAATATGTTCAAATACTACAAAGAAGTCAACAAAAATTAGAGAATGCTACAAAATGTTAACACAACTCCAAAAAGTTAATAAAACTGTTCATCTCCAATGGATTCCAGCACACTGTGGAGTCATGGGGAACGAAGCTGCAGACTCACTTGCAAAGAAAGGCACAACAATAAAACAAAAGTCTAAATTCAATTTCTCATATTCCTCAATAAAACGCTTGATCATAAAAAATTTTTGTCATTCATATCTACAAGAAATAGAAACAAATGCCAAAGATAAAAAATGGATTACACTACTTTCCAATCCAGATATAATCCCCCAGAGACCAAGGAAAACAGCTGTTGCAGCCTTCCGACTATTGACAAATCATGACTGCTTGGCAAGTCATCTCTACAGAATAGGTATCTCAGCCTCACCAATATGTGTCCTGTGTAACGATCCAGCAGAAATGAACGAAGACCACTTGAAGACCTGTGAAGCATTAAGATCAGAAGAAACTACAGTTCAAAAGTATTGGAAAGCACGAATGCTAATGGCTTCATTGCCAGATGCAAGGCACTAGAAAACAACAACAACAACATATTGAAATATTATGCATTTATCAAAATCAAGAAAATATGCAGTTATATGCACCATAAAATCATGTCCAAATAACTGAAAATTCCATAATTTGTGCACATAATGTAAAAGCATACATTTTTAACCCCTATGAAAAAACATGCAAATGCATGAACTTCCTAGCCCTATAAATAACTATTCTATGTGGAAGTAAAAATTTATAATACACTACCCAAAAAGTTGTTGTTAGCTAATGCTGGATTTCTGACAATGAAGTCATTAATCCTCTTGCTCTCCAATATTTTTCACTGATGGACAGGGCACTAGAAGTGGCCGGGCATATTTGAAGGTGGTCTCGATCCATTTCCTCTTGCAGATCACATAGAGGACAGAGTGGTGAAGAATACATCCCAATTCTGTTTAAATGTTTTGCCAGACAATCATGTCCTGTAATGAACCTGAAGGTTGCAACTGCTGTTTTTCGAGGATACTCAGGAATTACTGTTTGAATGTTTGGTCTACCCAAAAAGTATACAAAGATTAAGCACAAAAATAAATTTCTTAACATACTAAAAACGATCCTTACTGAACAAGCATACTATTCAGTGAAGGAATATATGGAAGACAATTTCTAGTAAACCCCAGTGCAACAGCCCATGAAGGGCCAAGGCTTGCCGCCCAGCTGCTGTGTCTCCCACCTCTGCCCTAAACAGGCATCATTGCTGGGGTGCAATACTGGAGGGTGGTACATCCCAAGCCCTCCCAGCCAGTTATACAGCCTTCTTAACCTGGGGCTGCTACTTCTCCATCAAGTAGCTCCACCCTTCCCCCTCGACCAAACAAGGCTGAGTACACTCCATGTCAGATCTCTCAGCGGGGAAAAAATCCTCATGCTGGTACCAGGGATTGAATCCAGGTCCTCCATGGCAGAGGCAAGCACGCTACCAACTGCGCTATGGAGGCAGTCAACAATTTCCAGGACTATATTATATTATAATAAGGAGTTGTGCATAAATAAAATGTAAGCATAGCTTAAGCATTTAAACATGAGTAAAAAATGTAAAAGTCACTGTATATAGTTTGTATGTACACATGTTTTTGTAAATGGTTACATGCTGTTATTTTTACATTAGCTATATAATCTGAAAAATTTCCAGTTTACTGGTCTAAGCCCAATATGTAAATTATGAGACAAATAAAGTATCTTATCAAAATTAATGTCTTCACAACTGATTATGAATACAATGGACTCTTCAAATAATTCCTTTAGCAATGGAATTGCTATAGCAAGATAATGGACATCACATACTGCAGGCAAAAGTGGAGCCTTAAGCTCAAAACAACTATATGTTAATGAGAACTGGATGTCAGTGTCATGTGATTTTGTAGTGTAGCTAAGGTTTTCGGGGTGTTGCCAAGGTTCCTCAACCTTTACAAATTTAACTTTCGTTTTCAAGCAGGGTTTAAAAAATTTGTATCTTTTTCTTTTATTTGTAAATTGTAAATGCAGTAAACACTTGATTTAACAGACCTCTGTTCAACAGACTAAACTTGGCGTTGGTTATAAAATAATTTGACTAAGCACAGTGGTGTGTAATTGAAGGCGAGTGACAGGTGATTATGGCATTTTTGAAAGCGACATGGCATTACTAACAGAAAAGCTTATGGTGAATCACTTAATGCTGATACCGAACAAATCGAGCTATTTTGTAATCATCTAATGACTCTAATTGAATCAGAAAACCTCTCTTTGTCTCAGCTGTATAATGGAGATGAGACTGGTTTTTTCTATTGTGCGGTCCCCATAAATACTCTGGCGAGCACATATGAAAGCACATCTAGGCAAAAATTAAACAAAGAACGGATTTCTGCACTAGTTTGTGCAAAAGCTGCTGGTTTGCATCGTCTAACACCAATGGTGGTTGGCAAAGCAAGAAAGCTTAGGTGTTTAAAGAATATTCTTAATCACTTGCTAACCATTTATTCCAACTCAAGGAAAGGATGGTTCAGCTCCGATTTTTCAGTGAATGCCTTTTTAATCACTTTGTACCAGAAGTGCAATTGTATAAAGAAGAGGTCCTTAAAATCCCAAGAAACGATGTTAAAGCCATTCTACTTTTGGACAATGTGCCAGCACATCCTAAAGCTGAGAAGCTGGTTTCTAGGGATGGAAGAATAAAATGCATTTTTCTCTCTCCAAATAAATCAGTGCTACAACCCATGAACCAAGGCATCATTGCTGCTTGTAAAAGATTGTACAAGAAGTTTCCTGAAGAAGTTATGGTCGTCTTGGAGTAAGAAAACGACACTCAAAATGCCACATGAGGAGCTAGGACACTGGAAAATTTACGGCTTATAATATCAAATCTGCCATCTTTAACTTTGCTGTAGCTTGGAAAGTGATGAAGACAACAACATTAGCTAATGGGTGGACACAGTTATTGAAAGGAATTGAAGTCAAATATGATTCCAGTGACTTCGAAACATCTGATTTTTGTAATACACTGATGAAGGCAGGGAATAATTTAAGTGAACATGACTTGGAAGAGTGGCTGGACATGGATGAGGGTGACCCAGGTTACCAGATTCTAAGTCATGAACAGATCACTGCAAGTGTTCTACAAAAGGATGAAGATGAAGAAGACAACAGTGATCTTTGGATCTTTGAAATGTGTACCTAAATTATCTGTAATAAGAGACCACATGGATGATTTGATTTCTTGCATGGAAAGATCTTCAGACCCACAAGTGCTAGCCTATTATGAACATTTCAGACAGCTTCGCTCCTTAATCATAAAGGAGCAATATTCAAGTGGGAAGCAAATGGGTACTGATACTTTTTTCAAACCTACAACTTCAAAGGGAACGACTTCTAAGAGTAAGTCATGTAAAGTAAATGGTATGTACCAATAAAACTGTTTCAATTGTTTTTGCTTCATTTTCATTCATTTTTCGATTTAACAGACTTTCAGACTTTCCGGACAACTCCTGGCCCTTTAGGTCCACTAACCAAGAGCTTACTGTACTATGAAAGAATATACAAGTTGCACTAATTTGTTTAATGGTATGCATATCATACAGAATGTGTCATACTTACAATAACACAGTTCTTTCAGTTTTCTGGACAACTCCTGGACCCTTTATGTCCGCTACACCGAGAGCTTACTGTACTATGAAAGAATATACAAGTTGTACTAATCTGTCTAACGGTATGCATATCATACAGAATGTGTCATACTTACAATAACACAGTTCTTTCAGTTTTCCAGACAACTCCTGGACCCTTTAGGTCTGCTAACCGAGAGTCTACTGTACTATGAAAGAATATACAAGTTGTACTAATCTGTCTAACGGTATGCATATTATACAGAATATGTCATACTTACAATAACACAGTTCTTTCCAATGTATACATATGATCCAACTACTGCAGCATTAACTACAGAACGTTCTCCAACAAAGACATGGTCACCCATATGCAGAGGGAAGAATGCCACACTATAACAGAGAAGTAAAATTTTTCTAAACCCACAGATCTAAAGAACTATTAATTTAGTTTAAATAAATAATATCACTTGACATCCAGGGCAAGTACTTAATATTATGCTCCAGATCAAGAAATAAAACATTGCAACAGAATATGGATATATAGGATAGGAACCAATATATCTTGCAAAATTTAGCAGATCTCCAATGGAGCAAGTAACACACCTTCTGATTATTCTTTTGTTACCACAAGCACCACACTAGAGCTCTGACAACGTTACAGCTCAATTACAGAAAATAGGTTGCTATTGCAGCATATGTTGAATGCCTAACATAAACAATGTCAAGTTATACACAGTAAAACCTTCCTAAAACAGAATGTGATTGTTCCAGCATTTCCTTTTTCGATGTTTATAGGTTTCTGTCTTACAAAGGGTTGTATTTTGATAAAACAAAGCACAAAAACACTGGTATATAGGGTATTTTAATCAGAATTGTTAGAGCTGCTTTTTTTCTTTTCTTTTTTTTTTTTTTTTTCTTTCTTTTTTTGAGAAAACCAAAATTCTCAAAACTTTTTCCATGTAAAGGGTATTTTGTGTTCTGGGAGTTTTCTTGAAAATCTTTGTGTTGCACTCTTTGAAGATTTTGAGCTAGACTTTTCGTTTTTGAGTTACGTTGTTTGCAGAGACACAGACAGATACAAAGATTCAGGGAGTCTGAAAACATGTATTTAAGATGAGATCTCTGTGTTAAATTTTTGGGTGGAATATAACACTCCCTCTACTTACTGTGGGTATAGGTTGCACGTTCGTTCTTGACGAATGACCTTGAGCAGAAATCCAATGAGTGAGCCTACCCTTAATAAACAGGTCAGCAAATGTTTATGCTACGATAACAGACACCTCTGTTTTCCTCTGTCGCGTTTGTGTATACAGTCGACTGCAGAAGTTTTGTGCGGTACGGATGTATGTATGCATGCAACGAAAATAGCAATTCAGACGAGGGAGAGATGTCGGGAATAGAATAAATGCAAGAAAGTTAAGTGGAAACAGTTATAGAGGTATAGTGTATAATACGTGTGGCTGATATTACTGCAAGTGTCATAAATTGATTTGTAGTGTTGTACTACTTCAGCTCAGAAGCATGCGCGTCATCTCACTGCAGACTGTACCTCCTCTCTCTCGTTCCCGCAAAAGCTGAGTAGAGACTCGCATTCAACCTTTCATATAAAATGTTCATTCGTCAAGAAGTAACGCGCGACCTATACATAATAGTGAAAGTAACATTGCGATCACAGTGAATTACAATAAAGAAATATTTAAAATAAAAGTCTCTTAATAAAAGATAAGTTCAAACGTACATTTTGCTTACATATAACTACGGAGCAGATCCTCATACAGGGAACAAAAAGTTGCAATGTATGGATTACAGGAAGCGGGAGGGGTCAGTCTGTCACATGATCACAGCACATAGGAGACCAGGTACAGTCGATGTATGAACCTTGTAGATAATGTTGTTGCATAACTTACATTCAATGCGGTCATCATTTGCAATAAAATATTCACTTTCAAATTCTTGTACAAGTTCAGCAATACGTGAATGTTTTGATTTTCATGCTGGAGGCATTTTACTCTGTGAACACATTTGAGAGACAATATGCACTGCAGGCAGTGAGTCCAGTTGTGTTTTGTGCTGTCACTGTACTTGTGCAATGATGTCACGCTCTGCCCATGTGGCACGTAACTTGTGGTTGCCTCATTTCACGATAGCTGTATAAAGGTTCCAGTCCTACATATAATCAATTTACTTACACTACCACTCAAAAGTTTAGGAACAGCCTGTTAATTAACAAGTGTATAATGCCAAATAAAGCCAATGTCATATTATGCATGGTAGAAATCCATGAAAACAATTGAAATTTAGTATCCTACCTTTTGTTTCTCAACTATGCGCATTTTGAAAATATAGCATTTGTTAACCCTTATTCGAACACTTACTCTAATATTGTTTTGCATGTCACTGTATGTCTGTGATTCCCTAGATGTCGTTCACAGACGTTCTGTAAATAGGTATTGGCTGTAAACAGCACTTCAGTGCTTTATAAGCAGATGAATGGTACACATTGTTATTGTGCGGATGAAAAATCTGAAATGGATAAAAGGGAGCTTTCAGCAGAAAAACACAGTCAGTCATAGTCAGCTTACACAAAACAGGCCATACCATGTGTCAAATTGCCACACAAGAACAAGTTTCCTTGGGAAGTGTCCATTACAGTGCAAAGAGGTATGTAACTACAAATAGCAATAAGGATCATTATTGAAAGGGGAGGCCTAGGTGACCTCAAAAAGTGAGGATAAACATTTAATAGTGGCCAGCAAATGTGATCGTTTCAAAACAGCACCCATGCTGACAGCGGAGCTGAATTTGTTGAGGAATAAATCTGAGTGTTTCTACAGTGAAGAGATGACTTCAGGATGCACATCTGAAAGGTTGCACCGTGGCAAAGAAACCCCTATTGAGAGTTGTCAGTAAATGGACAAGATTACAATGGGCCAACTGACATGTAAGCTGGAATGTTGATTAGTGGAAAAAGGTGTTATTTACTGATGAATCCAAGTTTGATCTATTTGGCTCAAAATGTTGCCAGTTTGTCCAACATGTAAAAGGTGAACGCATGGCACCTCTGTGCATATCTCCTACAGTTAAGCATGGAGGTGGTTCGGTGTTGGTATGAAGTTGTTTTGGTGGCAATAGGACAGGCGATATTGTGAAAATAGAAGGAATTATGAAGGAGCATTATCACAACATTTTCCAATGCCATGCAAAACCATCTGGGATGCGGTTAATTGGCAAGGGTTTCACTCTGAAGCAGGACAATGACCCCAAGCATACATTTTTACTCTATAGAAGACACGTTGAACGATTGGAAGAGAGACAAGACTTGAAGATCCTGGTTTGGCCCCCTCAAAATCTTGACTGCAAACCTACTGAACTACTTTGGGATCATGTGGACAGAGAGGTTAGAAAGAAACAACTCATTAATGTAAATGTATTGTGGAGTCATGTGCAACACGTATGGAAGGATATTTCTTAAGATACAGTGGTGTGCTTAAGAGGGAAGGATGACCAGAGTGTGCAAAGCGGAATTAAAGCAAGGGGAGGCTACTTTGAAGAAAGCAAAATCTGATGTGTATTGCTGATTTTTATTAGATACACTGCTATGACTACATATTATGTCTCTTTTATTCTATTGTTTCAATAAATCCTAAAGTTGAACTGTGTTCAAAACCTTTTGAGCGGTAGTGTATAATACAATAATTTCTCTGATAGTTTCTATTCCCCATAAAACTAGTACTAATTTAAATCTCACATAAACAGTTCTTAAAACTTCGGTGGAAATAGTCGCATTCAAAATTAATGGTCATCACTTTAAAAATTTAGCATGTAGCTATGCAACAAATATTTGGAGACTATAAGCTTCATTTATATTTGTATTTGGTGTAAGTTGTTGAGAATTAAACACAAACCACAGTTTTGTGATACATATATCACACTCTAAGTGCTACTCTTGTTTATACTGATCACCATTGTTACATACGCTAAATGTCTTGTATCCTTTCCATGCATTGTTTTGCATTGAAAGCAGGACAGATCTGTTAACAGAATCAATTGACAGTATTTCAAATTCATTATGCGGTCCTTATTTTTCAAAATGAATATCTTTCAGGGATAACTACACATCACCAGCTACTCTGTTGGTGTTTCCTGAACATCTAACTCTAATTACCAATGGATCAAAGTTTCTCCATTTGACTTCTCCTTGTAACTAATTCTGTGGCACAGCAACAATTGGCATCCCACACAGCTCTACCTCCATGCATGCTGCCTATCCATGGAAAACAACAATGACAATTATATGACAACTCCTATATCAAATTTCATTGTTATAATATCCTCTATCAGACTGATGTTGGAAACAGAATTTAGTATTCATTCTGCACTTTTAAAATATGTATGACTTTCCTTGATCATCAACTATTTGATGGTTTAACTGAAAAAAGTTCATCACAAAGTGGAAGAAAAGGAAAATTAATAATGTTGAGAAAAAGTTACAGGTGTAACCGATGCAATAAATATATTGTGAAACTAGTTCACGTTTAATTTCAAAAGCTTGCAGCAAATGCTAAGATAAGTGAAGCTCATAGCAGATATTTCTTATACTTGTAGAATTGTATTGCTTCACTGTTAACAGCTTCAGTTTTTTCATAATATAAAAGTTTCAGGTGTAATTTATAATTTATCTGTTTTCATTCAAGCTTGGTATATTTGCTGAGGCACATACTAATGAAGCAGAGATAGAGCTCCATAATTAGAAAGGGTGCCTTATTACTCACCAAATTCATAGCTTCCTAAATAAAAGGGGTAAATTTCTGAGTGTAAGTCCCATCTTAAAACTGAAAGAACTATAACGTGACTAATGCTTGTTAGCAGTTACTTTAAGAGTTGATGTGAGCACTTTTAGAGCCTGTGACCTACCTGTCAACCACTATTACAACACATTTACAAAACGAATCCAATGGTTTGTGATCCCTAAGCAGCAAAGTGTAGCAGAGGGATTGAAGGGCCTAAACCACAAAATATAGCCAAGGCCACAACTGTGGAATGACAACAAAGAGTAGCCATAAGTCTGTAAAGCTAAACCCCAATGATAGGCTTTGAAAGCGGTCACACAAACTCTGAAAGCAACTCTTAAGCTATTCTGGTAACTTTTATTTCCGTTCTAGTACTTTTTATTCATTTTAAAATAACCCACACCTTTTTGCCAAAAGAATTAATCCTTACCCTTTACTAAATTTTTTAAAAGGTGGTCTGATCACAGCATGCTTGCTTATTATGCAATATCGACCGGCTCTCACGTTGGCAAGATCTCCTCTAATAATCGCATCAGATTGAACAATTACTTTGCCGCTCAGCACAATGTTCTGTGATCCACAAAGAACTGTCTGACGGCTGACCTTGTTACCGGATGCCTAAAAAACATACAGAGAAAACAAATGCTGCATTTTTGTTATTTTATATAACTCCATTAGTTCCGAGAACGAGTCATACCTCGTATGTTCAAGTAAGTCATAACTCGAGTTTCATGATTATCACCAGTTACTCCTGTCAGTAGGTTATGCGTACCTACCGTTTCCACATATTCAGCTTTGTTGTAGTATATGTCCTGAAGTTCCATTTTAAGAGCTGGATTTGTTTAATGTAAGTAATTAACCGCTTGATCTTGGAATTCCTATTGTTTTAACTGTAAAACATTCTCTTACTCAGAACTACCATGTTTACATTACTCATACATACAGCTGTCATCTGTTACTGCCACACAGTCATACCAACATCGATCTCTACTTGCTTTATTTCTCCACAGATACGAATATCCCTCGGAAAGTACCTCCAAAAGGTGAATAATACTAAATCCAATGTAGCTCTATATCTGAAAGACTAAACTTAATTTTCAATTATTTATTTAAATTAAATTACATTATAAATAATTATTTTCCAAAATGTTGTCATAAGTCTATTTTATATAGTAAGTGAGTTTTAAACTTGACTTTTCTCAGGGCCATCGATAATTGGCCGAGTGTTGTGGGACTGCAAAGCAGTCTGCTGCTGTAGTGGGTACGGGCATTAACAGCCATGGCGGACGAAGATACGAACATGAATGACGATGCCCCCGGCTCGGGGGATATGAATACAGTCTTTGGCTTAAGACTTCGCGGAAGGAAAGGAGCATTAAAGAAGAAAAATGTGTACAACGTAAAGGATCATAAGTTTATTCCACGATTCTTCAAGCAGCCAACTTTCTGCAGCCACTGCAAGGACTTCATATGGTGAGTGGATGCATCAAATTTGACGTTTCAAATTCCCGCAAATATGGACTTATTGTTGCATTGGCTCTGTTAAAGGATTGTCGTAAATGAACAAATGCGCAACATTATATGAGTTTTTATAATAATGATTGTTCACATGTTGGATCCATATACAAGTGTTTTACGGTGTACATGTATGTTTTCCCGGCATATTCCGTCAAATTTTATTTTCTTAATTTTTCTCGGACTTTGGGGGTTCTTGTGGATTTAGAAACTGAAAGATAAAATGGTAATTTAGGAATTAAAAGGGGGAGGAAAATGACCGACCTAAGAGAAGTTTTAGCCCACATGGCAGGTCTGCCTTAAAAATGCAGAGTAAATAATTATGCGATTGTTGCCCTGCATAACCGGTTTTCTGTTGACAGTGAGACGTTTAATGATAGAAATGCAGATATAAATGTAATAAAGGTATTAAGATATGAGGGTCATTTTTCTTCCAAACAAAAAGCCGAGCACCGTCTTCTTGCATTTCAGTTTTCATTTTCCGGAAATTGTCAACAGGACATTCATTTTGGAGGAGGGGAGTAATCTGCTTAAACGTCACTCAATTATCTTTCATTTCGGAATATTTTTAAAAAAAGTTCTATATGGAGAATGTTGATTACATTTAACTATCAATAAGCGGCGCTGGTAAAAATATGCTGGATAACTATCGTGTAGTATTTTAAATTCGTGACTTCGCATACCCGATAAATAAAAGTTAACAAATTAGGAACACCACCAAGTCAAATCTTGACATGATTATAGAAGTTAAAGGAAGCTATAGAAATAAAACAATAAAAAAAAAAGGAAGAAACTTCTCGTCATGTATAAAAATAAAATAATCTATAGTACTAGGTATAAAGAGAATTTGTGTGTATACAATGTATAAGGTAATCTCAAAAGCTACTTGACTAACTTTGATAATTCTTTCATAATTTAAAATCCCTGCTCCTTCTGACGGACATGGAGATATAAAACATCAAAATTCAATTCATAAATTACTAAGCGGCTAACAAGGATTTATAAAGCATTCATTGAGAATATCATGGACAGGAAATAATCGCTGTACTCCACAGAAAAAAAAAGAAAAAAAAAAGACTGTTGCATTTTATTCCAAGCCATATACAATGCACATAGATGTCCATCATGAAACACTTAAAGTAAACATAGAAGATAGCTTTAAAAGCAACAATAAATCCTGTTCGTAGTGAAGTGGCCAAACCTAATAACCCTCAAGTGTGAAAGTTTTGCTTTATTTCCTTTGTATAGTTTATTGTAATAAAGTTCGTTAGCAGTGCATCCTAACAATTGGTATTTAGAGAACGTTGATCTCTATTTACGTTGATCTCTAACAAAAGTCAATGAACCGATGTTTTATACGTAATTAAGAAGATGAGTTTTCTCAGCAGTGGAGACCTTTTCCAAGGAGATTAACTTGCTGGCCTCAGAATGTGAAATCTTCGTACTCACGACTTCGCTTCTATTTCGTGGTATAAACATTTAAAATTTAACCTACCTGTTGTAATTATTACCAAATTACGGCAGCAGGTATGCAGGATTTCCAGAACTTGGAGGATTGTTAAATGTTAAAGAAATTAGACGTTCTGCCAGTATTATACATTCTTTTCACGAGTGCCAGGAGATTTTTCATCCGTCGTTAGGAATAGCCAGGACTACACAAAAGTACTATTATAAAGGGTAAACGGTAGATTAATCGTGTAAATCCTTTAAATCATTTACATTAATTTAATAAAGAAGCTGGATGAATAAACAAAATTGACTCATATTTCGAGTTTAAAAAACTAACCGTGCTAAGTGTAATATTTCAGTGAGTATTAGAATAAAAGGTGAAGCACGTTGGAACATTCGATGTTGAAACATGCGTTTATAGATATTTTTAATACTTTTTATTTTCGTAGATTCGTGTTTTTTTAAGTGCGAAGAGAAATGAATTGAACGATTTTAAATTACGAAACGAGACTAAAAACCTTTCCTGACAATTATTAAAACGAATACTTTATGTGTGACGAAAGTGAAACAAAGAATATAAACAAATTGTAATGGTTTTATCAGTGAGTAAAGTAATGCTTTAACACTAATTTTTATGCAATAGTAATTATTTTCTCCGCTATTTCATGGTCTCGGGGTAACATGCTATCCTCTGGCTCCTCAGGTCGCAGGTTCAAACCCGGCGGAGGGCGAAGCAAGGTCGGTGGTCCCGTGTCATAGATTTACGGCACGTAAAACAACTCAACCCTGATAGAGGCCTCTGAGTAAAACTAAGCCGTCTTTCACGCCCAATACAAAATGAGACGCTGAGAACCACAGCAGTTAAGAGCGTCCATAAATAAAAACTCAATTTCTGCTATTTCAACAGACTCATTTTAACTCTTTTACTTCCTCTACAACTTGCCCTTGGAATCTAATGCTATATAAATGGCCGAATAACAACCGAGCATCGTTGTCCATACTCCAGTGTTACCACTTGTGTATTTCATTGGATCGCCTTACCTTTGTTGCTATTCTCTTGCGTTATCAAATCGGTTTACTTTTGTTTTAACCAACTAAAACGGCAATTTTAAGCACTAAGTACCTGAAGTATCTATACCCAGTATCCATCACGAACTCCTGTATAAGTAGAAGGAGATATGTGTTTAGCGTTTTACAATTGTGGAAACTACAACCCACGGCTTAATATGCTCTAATTTAAAGTAGAAGACATGAGCAGTCCCGTTGCCGTCTTTGACAACGCCATCTGAAAGCTTAAGATGAAGTGTGTAGGAATAGTACCTATAGCAGTACACTAAAAAATTCGATACCAAGATTTCTCTGGAAATACCATTTTGAGACCGCTTGAATAAAAAATGTTAAAAAATTCTGTGTTACACTCGCATGAGCTTCTCTACTCACTCTTGTCTAAACTATTCTTGCAAACGCTTATTCTTTTACTCTTCTTGTTAATCTAGATAAACATTTACAGAAATTGTCTTATTGGATATTTCCTTGTAGGTGCAATGGGAATATAGTAGACTTTAAGCAATAGTCAATCCTTTAATATCTGTTCCCTATGTGATGGCTTTGAAATTCCGTTGTATTTGCATGACCAGGAGAAAGAAAAGCGAATAACCACTTCCCTTCTCTATCAGATTACTTTCCCCGTATCGAGGACTCCCTAAGACTTATAGGGTCAGATGCCTGTAGGGGACCAGACGAACTTATAGACCGGACAGAGTGAAGACCTGGAAGCGAGTGGTCAGCCTAACACAAGGTGTGAGAGTGAGAAAAAGGATGATGTGAAATGCAGGCGAAAGGAATGGATGGAAAGGGGGTGATGGAGCAGTTAGTGGAATGAGTGGTGGTTGAAACCGGAGAACCCGGAGAAAATCCACCCAGACACCGCTTCGTTCATCACGAATCTCACATGCAAGTTCCTGGGATGGAACCCGGGCCGCCTAGGTGAGGGACAAATGGTCTAACCTCCCGGCCACGGCGCCACTATAACCACTTCCCATTTGAGAAAATGTTAAGTACTTAGAAATTCAAAGGAATATGGTTAACTCAACCAAATATACCTCTTTAAAACCTACAACTTAGGTCAAATAAAAATGTGTGGCGTCAATCATTTTCAAGAATGTTCCTTTGTTATTGGTTTGATATTTCAATATTTGCCGACTATACATATGCATTTTTCCCTACCACGTACATAGTATGAAGAAAAGGTACTGTGCAGGTGTGTGTGCCAACTCAAACACGAAAAGTCGGATATTAACCAAATTTGGTATTTAGGTGCAGTATCTTTCAGAACATGAAACCTTTTCAAAAAAATTTTCCATCGCAAACTACCCTTTAGATGGAATAATTTATAACATTTTTTGTTTTCCCAAAAAGACTCCTAACATTTTGATTAAAATACCATATATTACAGATATTTACATTTTCACATTTTACCTGGAATATTCTGGGTTTACGGAATAGCTGTGAAGCCTTCTTCTTTGGAAGGAATTTTGCATAATTATTGTATAACGGTATACGATAGCGCTGCTGCCTACCAAGCGGGAGACCAGGGTTCGATTCCCGGTACTCCTGTGGGCACTTTCTCCCGCTGGGAGATGCGGTTCGTGGTGCACTGAGCCTCACTAGATCCCTGAGAGGCCAATTGAGGAGCTACTTGGCGAGGACCACATAAGCAGCCGGTAGTGACCGGGGCGCCAACTACGTCTCGCCCTCCAGTACTGCACCCCACTCATGACGTCTATGGTGGGCAAATGTGGGGGACGTAGCGGCCGGGCGGTAGCTTTGGTCCGGAAAGGGATGTTGTGCCGCGGGATTGGTTTTTAAGGTGAACGATAGACAAAAACAGGCACTACACACAAAAGAATCTGATGTGTTGCACTCACATGACTTTCTCTACTCTTGTACTAACCATTCGTACAAACTCTTATTCCTATATCTTCTTCGTGTTAGTTGAGATAAACATTTGTACAAATTATCTTATTGCTTATTTCTTTATAGGTGCAAGGGGAATATTAGAATACAGTAGGCTTAAGCGATAGTCAAATGTTTTAAAGCTTTGAGATTCTGTTCTCTTTGCACACTTAACAAATAAAAAACTGAACAACGATGTTCCATTTCACGAAATTTTTGTTTTCCGAAACTCGCACACATAACAAGGAATATCTCCGAAATGGTTCACCCTACAAGAAAATTTATTTGAATATAAATTGTGTATTTTAGCAAGATCTACATTTTTGGTATAGGTAGTATGATTTGGTCTATCTCTAACGGTTTAGCAGTTATGCAAAAGAGTAAATACGACTACAGGGGCTATAGCCAGAAAATTCAAGATATACATTTCATTTGTCATAAAAATATCTCAAACATAGGACATTTTAATCAAAATTGTTAGAGCCATTTTCAATAAAATCAAAATTTTCGAAAAATTTTCCATGTAAAGGGTAGTTTAGGGTGGGGCTATTTTCTTGAAAATCTTCGTGTCGCATCCTTGAAAGACATTAAACTTAAATACCAACTTTGGTTTCTAACCTATTTTTCGTTTTTGAGTTATGCTGTCTATGCTGTTTTTGGATTCAGGGGGTCTCAAAACATATTTCCGGTGAAATCTCGACATCGAATTTTTGGGTGGAATACAATACTTCCTCTATTTACCAGTAGAGAAAGTAAAAAAAGTTCTGGTGTTACATTCACGTGACTTTCTTCACTCATTGTACATAATTTCACACAAAAACTTGTTCTTCTATCTACGCCATGTAGTCAGCATAAACATTTGTAGAAGTGGTTTTGTTACATATCTCCGCATAGGGAATAGGGGAAAACAGTAAGCTTAACAGGAGAGAGAGAGAGAGAGAGAGAGAGAGAGAGAGAGAGAGAGAGAGAGAGAGAGAGAGAGAGAGAAGGAAATGTATAAATATTGGGAAATTCAAACCGATACAAAGGAATATCTTGGAAATGGTTAACTTCAGAAATAAAATGTATTTGACATATATTGTGTGCTTTAATGGCATCTGGGGGCTCTAATGACCTAGCTTTCGACGGGCCCGTAAACCCTGCTCACTCACTCACTCACTCACTCACTCACTCACTCACTCACTCACTCACTCACTCACTCACTCACTCACTCACTCACTCACTCACTCAATGGCATCTACATATTTGGTTTATCTCTTACGGTTGCAGTTATGCAAAAGTCATTCAGAATCAGGTTCTCCTGTACGGTATGTTTATCTGCACAGCACCTAGCCGCTTATTGCGACTTTATCTATGCAGAATACAAGGTGGTAGAATGAAGATGACTTTAGAGGCTGTTACCAGAAAATTCAAGCTTTACATTAAATTTATCATGAAAATATCTTACTCATACGGGATTTTAATAAAAATTGTAATTTTTTTAAAAAAATCAATATTTTCTAGAAGTGTTCCATATAAAAGAAAGTTTACGATGGGCGATTTCTCTTTTTTAATTTTGTGTGTCGTCCTTGGAAGATGCTGAGTTTAAACAGCAAGTTTGGTACTTCAACTACATATTCCGTTTTTGTGTTATGCTATTCAAACCCTTTTTTTTTTTTTTTTCAAAAAATGTTTTATTATCTTCTCTACACTTTCTGGCTATAGCCTATATGGTCCTGTTTAGTCTAGATGACTTTTGAATAACTCGTAAACCGTAAGAGATACTCAAAATCTTAATATTAAAAATAAATGTAAATCTCGCTAAAACGTGCAATTTATGTCTCAATAATTTTTTTTTGTAGGGTGAACCATTTCAGAGATATTCCTTGTTACTTGTGCCAGTTTCGGAAAACTTAAAACTTAGGTGAAATGGAACATCGTTATTCATTTTTATATGTTAAGCGTGCAAAGAGAACGGGATCTTAAAGCTTTAAAAGATTTGACTATCGCACAAAGCCTACTGTATTCCCATATTCCCCTTGCACCTACAAGGAAATAAGCAATAAGATAATTTGTACAAATGTTTATCTCGACTAACACGAAGAAGATATAGAGAAAGTCATGGGAGTGCAACACATCAGATTTTCTTTGCTATAGTATGTAAATAGTATGGATTTGTAAGACCAGCACATAGCATCCGGTTCTGAAACATTTGACTAACGTTGTTTCCTTTGCATGTAATGCGAAATGTGTAATGTAGCTATTTCTGCAAAGTTTATTTCGATTAACATGAAGTAATCGAAAAATAAAGTAAAGGATTTTATACTCACTAATACACCATAGACTAGAGAAATTCATGTAAGAGTAACATATCAACAATTTTTTATTCCATTTATATGCCAACTTTACCCACAGTGGTCACATCGGCGACTTCTTACTCTCTCTACTACTTATAGTAAGTAGGGGAAGTATTGTATTCGACCCAAAAAGCCAATGTTGAGATTTCACCGGAAATATGAATAAAAAAAAGCATTTTTAGAAAAAGGTCTTAAACATGAAATGTCGGCTAAAGTCGAAGTTGGTATTTAAGTTTAATATCTTTCAAGGTTGCGCAACGAAGATTTTGAAGAAAATTCCTCCACCCTAAACTACCCTTTACTTAGAAATTTTCTCAAAAATGGCTCTTAACGATTTTAATTAAATGCCATATTTTAAAGATATTTTTATAGCAAATGAAATGTATATTTTGAATTTTCTGGCTATAGCCCATGTAGTCCTGTTTACTCTTGATGACTTTTGCATGACTGGTAAACCATTAAGAGATAGACTAAAACTTACTACACAAATAATGTTGTTGTTAGCTAATGCTGGATTTCTGACAATGAAGTCATTAATCCTCTTGCTCTCCAATATTTTTCACTGATGGATGGGGCACTAGAAGTGGCCGGGCATATTTGAAGGTGGTCTCGATCCATTTCCTCTTGCAGATCACATAGAGTGAAATAATAATTACATAGAGTGGTAATAACGTAGATCTCTTTAAAACACACAGGTTATGTGCAAATGCATTTTTTATTGAGTGAACCATTTCGTAGATATTCCTTCTTATTATGTGAGTTTTGTGATACTTCAACTTTTCCAAAATGCAATTTCGTTATTCACTTTTTAATCTCTTGGCCGTGCAAAGAGAACGTAATTTCAAAGCCTTCATATAGCGACCAGCTTTAAAAGATTTGACTATCGCTCAAGGCCTACTGTATTCCCATATTTCCATTCACCTACAACAAAATTACAATACGATAACTTCTGCAAATGTTTATCTCGACTAACATGAAGACATAAGATCATAAGAGCTTGCAAGAATAATTAGTACAAGAGTAGAGAAAGCCATGTGAGTGCAACACATCAGATGTTTACCTTTATTGCTTATCAATAATGAGTGTTAACTCATATACATTTGCTTTCCTTCGGATTTTATTCTTTAGAATTAGATCACACATTTTCATTCATACTTCCAGATTTTAAATTTTGACCTAGGGCCCACATTCTTTTTTTTTTTAAATTAACGTCCTCCAACATTGTGTCATATCGGACGAATGAATGAAATGAAATGGATGAAATGATGCTCAAATGAGCCCGAGGTCCATGGAGCTTTAAGTTACCCGACATTCGTCTTCTCAGGGTAGGGGAAACCTCGGAAAAAAACCTTACCCCGATAACTTACCCTAAGCGAGATTCGAACTCGCGACCTCTTGAACGTGAGGCAGACACGCTAACCATCACGCTATCGAGGCGGGCCCTAGAGCCCACATGACCCAGCTGTCGACGGGCCCTTAAACTCCACTCACCCACCTCCTTTCATACTTCCAGACTCTGGAAGGCTCCAGCGCACGCTGCTCTCCAATAAGGGAAACTACGATGGTAGTTCTACCTCTCTCTCGGACTATGACAAGCCCGGAACACGGGAAGCAAAAGCACAACATGTGAAATGCGTGCAGTATGATACACAATATTAATGCAAGCAAGTTCGCAAATCCGTCTGTCGTAATATATGTATAGTATGCGGTGACTTATTAGTTGTGTTAGTATATGGATATATTATTTTCAGAATGAGTCAGCATTTAAAAAAATCGATTTACAAATTCGTTGACATTCTCTTAATTTTAAATCCGAATATTCACATTATTTCCATAAGCATTTTGTTGCGATAGTCTAAGCAATGTTTTTAAGACAAGGCTACACTGAAAGTTTGGTAAAATGTTTAAAATCTTGGAATTTTCTTTTTTTGGCATTGTTTGGTAGCTTAGGATGTGTATAAATAGAAGACATGCTCACACTAGCCTCGCTGGAGAGACAGGGAATAAACCTTGGCTAGAGAAAAATTCCCACAACCCCCAGTAGGGAATCGAACCCAGTCCCTTCGTACAGCAGGCAGAGGCTCGACCTTCCGAGCTACGAGGCCAGCTCATATCAAAGTTTTAGAGAAATCGATACCGAAATTTCACCGGAAGTGTAGGTTTTGAGAATCTTGGCTTTAAAAAGGAAATAAAGTAAAATAAAGAAATAAAACAACACATTTAGAGAAGAGTAGGTGGGTGGATGTGTTTTTGTAGTCAGTATAACCAAAAAACGTAAAGGCGATTAAATATTAAAGTTGATATTTAGGTTCAGGTCTTCCTAGGTTGCGGTATGAAGATTTTTCGAAAAGCTTCACCACACCAAACTATTTTTTATATGGAACATCTTCGAAAATTTCGATTTTCTCAAAAATGGCTTGCACCATTTTGATTAAATTACCATATATTTAAGATATTTTTGTAACGAATTAAAGGTATACCCTGAATTTTTTGGGAATAGTTTCTGAAGTTCTTTGAAACTTTAAACATAGATCAGAACTGAATGAAGAACAGACAGACACGACTTTTTAGTCTTAATTATTCAAATGAAAGAAAAGGTAATATATCACCTTTTTTAAACGGACAAGTAGCCGCATACAGTTTCATAACCCCATACAGGTTGTCCTGAAAATAAGTGATTGTGAATTTTTAAACTATGAAAGTCTTTTAAGATTTAAAACGAAAACCCTGAGGCGTATGCAGTAGATAATAGGAGTGTAGGAAGCAGCTGCCGTTGAGAAAACTCGCACAACAGCTCATATAATTTACTGTGCAATAAAAGTGTTATTGACAGGAGAACTATTCATGCATCAATTGTCTTAAACACCAATGAATTTCCCTCCACCAATCAGCGACGTAAGAGAGTTCCGTTACAATGTCTCTGTCTGTGGTTCCCTCCCTCTGATATTTTTACAACAGGTTCGATTTAGTTTTGGAGGATTATATCCTCTCATGTATGCCCTATACAATAAAAAATAAAATATATTTATAAAAGGAAAATCTCTGCTTTACCGTTGCCCTTACCTCTATAATCTTCGCAAAAGTTAAAGGCATATGGAGGCGGGCCGTAGTGCAGACTCCAGCGAATCCTAAGCTTGCCCCTCCTACCAACGCTGCCGAATGTGGTACATATATCTCACGTGCTCTTATGTACACTACGCTTGGCAACAGCGTTCCGCTTGAGCATTGGCCAGCGTTCACATGCCTTTAACTTTTGCGAACAGTATAGTGTCTATACCAGAACATAACTCTAATACAGAACAATTTTACTTTCTTTATAAATCTCTTGTTCCTAATATAATCACTTGTACATCGCAGGTAAACCTTAATCTAACATTTAACTAACGCTAATTGACTAACCTACTATTTGCTGTTTTAGTAGCGTTACCTACAATTTTCTTCATCTTTGTGGTAGTGTTTCCGTTGTATCAATAGTTCCCCTACATGTTTACAGTCTAATCTACTTACACGTCTTTAGAAAAAAACTATTGACTACTGAGTCCATGTTCCACTAGAAGTCAATCCTTAAGTATCCTTAACCTCTCCTCAAAAGAAATCACAATCTTGCACTAAACATCAAGAGTAAGATTAGTTGGTTAGCCGATTCGCCTAGCATTTATTCATAATAAATCCAAATCTAACTTCTCTGTTCCTTTTCTTCTTCTCCTACTAGCTTCTATCCTCTCCATGGATATTCATAGCTGACTTTTCCGATTAATCGTCGTAGGTAATGTCTGAGATTGCTCATCTATTTTTCTTTCGTCTGTACTTATTATCTGTTTTATCTCTTCATCCCTTTGTGGCTGTAGTATAGTCGACCTTCTAGGTAAGTAATTTCTCCTAAATCCTTTCTGTTGGTCTTGATCACGCCTGTGATAATAGTATTCCTCCATCCTTTTCGCTGATACAATATGCGAACCATCTATTCTAATGTCTTAGTCACGCGTATTCCCATTTCCCACATTCTTTTCCCCCTAATAGCACTCTTCCCTCGCCTAACAATTCATTTCCTTGACACTCAAAGAGCGCATGTTCTGGAGTATCTCTAATCTTGCATGCATCACAGTTATCATCCCTATGCCCAATCTTCTTAAGCTAGGTATTGAATGGTCTATGACCCTTTAAATATGCGATAAAAGTCAACTTTAATTTGTTGAAGAAAGAATTAATGATTCAGTGACGTGGACATCCCTTACTGGGGGAAAAAAAAAAAAAAAAAAAAAAAAAAAAAAAAAAAAAAAAAAAAGCCAAGCGCCATTTAATATTGCACTGTGGATTGGTTAAAGTATATGGGTCAACCACCAGAGTATAACATTTCGCTTCACATACACCTAGGAGCCAATCCTTCTTTCATATGTGTTGTAGTGAATGGACAGGGTAGTAAACAGAGAACCCGGTCGGGGTTCGTTTCACTCGACTGCTTTTGGCACCTTAGGTGATACGTCGGTCTAATTTTAAAATGTACAACACATTTCTCTGGCCACGTGTTATACAGTTGTTGGAGACATAAACATCTAGACTGGAGTGCAAAAGGGGCATGCAGTAATGCTGTTATGTAAAGGTTGCATACTGGTGTCAGTAGCACGTGCAATAAATATGTTCAACTGTCATTTTTACTTTCTCTGCCATCTACCTTTAGCAAGTAACAAGGTATTATATTTCACCGGTATTTCACTGGAAATACACGTTTTAGAGGTCTCTTGAATGAATAAATAAATAAAAAACAAGATAAAACATAACTCTGAAGTCTTAAAGGTACAACATTTACAGAAAATAGCCACACTCCATAATATCCTTGCATAAATACTATGGTGACAATTTTGTTAGAATTTATAAAATCTTGAATTTTCTAGAAATAATATGTGAAGCTCCTTTCATTCAGAAAGAGTTTTGTGTTATTTTTTTTAAACTGCAAATCACAAGAGAGAAAACAAAAAATGCAGATCTCTTTAAAACACACAATTTATTTCAAATGTTTTTGCGGCAAAGGCTATTTCCGAGATATCCGTTAAGTTTGAAGGTTCAATAGCTTTGTCGATTTTTAAAAAGTACCGTGGGAAAAGTATGGAATTTTAAGGCCAGCACATATCGGCCACTTTTGAATCTCTAGTTTCCACTACCCCCTTCCCTTGTACAAAGAGCAACAAAGAAAATCTTGCTGCACCTCGCGTCTACGTACATTAACATAGTACGAGGCCATGGTCATTTCATTGCTTTAGGGATGGTGCAAGGCTGCACTACTCCTGGTAAATATTTACGCCAATAGCCGCAACAAAATTTAAAAAATGGCGTAGAAACGAAACGTATGTTTACGCATCGGCTAAAAGAGAAAGAGGTAGAGTGAGTGCATTCAGTTTGACATACAAACCACTTATCATGATTTGTAGCCACATCTTACCGGTTAGAGTAGGAAACGCCTTTGAAGGGGTTAAAGTCTAAGGAGGAAATTTGATAAGCGCCCAGGTTAACGATGTAGCTCACGCCTGAAAAGACCCCAGAAAATGATAGAAAATCTGCCGAAGATTTTCTTTGTTGGTCTTTGTAGGTACCTAATACAACAAAATGTGTAATTAAACTACTTTTGCAATGTTTATCAAATTAACAAGCAGAGAGAAATGTGAACTTTCGCAAAAAAAAAAAAAAAGTCTATAGTAGAGTTACCAGATTATTCTATGGAAGTGGTAAACAATGTAGAGCATCTGGCAAAAATGTAGGATATCAGTCCGTGCAAAAATAATATAAAGTTTTAATTTAAATGCTATTTATATAACCCGAAGGTATATACATTTATATTTTCTTAAAATCTTAAAACATGCTATGTTAAATGTGATCTGATCATTAAGTCACTCATACTTCTCCGAAGAATTAATCTTTCACAGTTAACGTGACTTTAGTTTGGTGAATATACTTTTACCTTCTGGTCGACTTATGCCACCGAAATTAGTGTTGGTATGGTTACCTCCAAATCTACACGCTTCTTTTCCATTTCTAATTCTACTCAAATATCTCGCATATATTATGAAGATACTGTTTCCATAGATTTGTGTTATGCGTGGAGATGAACAACTTGAAGTTCAAGTGTTGCCTCTGAAGTGTTAACACGATGTGCTGCCTCTGTGGACTGAGTAAAGAAACCCTTAATGTCTGCCATACCGGGGCATCTTTGTGAAGTTTTTTTTTCCCTTAGAAAATAGACTAAACTGTCCGCTTGCTTATTACTCGATAGCTAAAATGTAAATGGACGAGCGAGAATAAAGCACCTCTTTGCCTCTACAGAACACCAACCTTTCTGCCTCGGAGTGCAAATGCTGTGTTGCCAACTTCTTGTTCAATGTTTCTAATGCGTGAGTAGTACTTGGCAAAGCGACGGTCGCTTCTTATCTTGCTTACTACAACAGTGAAATATCATAACTTGTTGTATAGTCAGTAATGCAATGCAAATGAATATCTCGCGCCTGCCGATGAGATGTCCTGAAGATATGATTGTATCTGAACAGAGTGTACATTATGCTCTTTGGCTATAGCCTGTGTAGCCATTTTACCATAACGAGTTGCAGTTGCAGCTAATAACCAAAATTATTCATATCTATTTTCTCAGTTTCCAGTTCATTTTTAACGACCACTGCTTGTTTCTGAAAATGTAGGACATTAGAGACTTTTCAAAAGTTTCTCCCGGACGCCGAATAGACGGTTAAAATGTAGCACATGTCCGGGAATTTCCGTACGTCGGGTAACCCTAGTCTATAGAAACTATGCAAGATTTTTAATAGTATAAGGGAAAAATGCAATATCATTCACATATTCTAGCGCTTTTCATTATTCTTTATTTTAGTTATTTTCCCCCACCTTTCTTATGTGCAGTATTTCCAAAATTAACTTACATGCTTTAGTAGAGGATTTTTGTGTAGCACATTAAAGTCTGATCGATTTAATTATGATTGCCATGGCCGAGCGGTTAGCGCGCTTGTCTACCACCTAGGCGGCTCGGGTTCGATCCCAAGGACCCGCATGTGGTATTCGTGGTGGACGAAGCGGCGTCAGGGTGGGTTTTCTCTGGGTTCTCCGGTTTTCCCCGCCACTCATTCCACCAACTGCTCCATTATCACCTTTCCAATAATCGATTTCGCCTGCATTTCATATCATCTTCCTCACTCTCATACTGACCACTCGCTTACAGATCTTCCTCTCTCCGGTCCAGAGGTTCCTCTGCTCCCCGACAGGCATCTGAACCTAGGCACTGACTTGTAAGTCCTAGGGGGTGTAAGTCCTACATAAGGGGAGGGTAATCAGGTAAAGAAAGAAAGAAAGCAGATTGTTAAAGTTCCTTGTCAGTGCTTCACTTTTCAGGAATTCATAAATTTGTTTCTCCACCAATTTAAGTTCTATTTTGGGTGTAGTTTCCCGGCATTACACAAATTTATTCTATAAAGGTGTATGGGTGCGTTAATTTTAAAAATCTCACTCGTAATAAAGTGTCAATGGGGCAAATATATTAAAAACTCTGGACTTAATTGTTTTCAAGAACTAACAATTCATTGTTAAGTAAATACGAGAACATTTAAAGGATAGCTAAGAGAAATTAAATATTTTTTGAAATTACAAAATGAGTGAGGATTGTTGCGATCATAGGACTTTACCTACCCATTATCGTTTAGTCATTACTCTTACGAAAGCTCATTGTTCTATTTACTTCACGTTAATCGAGATAAATCTTGCGTAACACATTTCCTACTAGCCATAAGGAGCATAGAGGAGACTGAATCGATAGTCAGATATTCCATATCCTTCCCATGAAATCACGAGAAACAACTGAATTGCGACATTTTGAACAATGGGTACTGAAAAAAAGCGAACTAATACGGAAGTGGCTGATCTCACAAAAAGTGTCATTTGAAATAATTCATGTCTTTTGTAGTAGGCTTTTGTCTCTTGACGTTTGTAGGTTAAACAAAGTTCCTTCAAAATGAAAAGGACTTCATAGGTTATTTCCAAAAAACTCAACAAACATTTTATCTATCGTTTGAGCAATTTTTTTTTTTTTTTTTTTTTTGAGAAAATCAAAAGTTTCGAAAAATGTTCCATGTAAACGGTAGTTTCGGTTGAGGGATTTTCTTGAAAATCTGCCTATTGCATTTTTGGAAGATGCTGAATTTAAATACCAAGTTTGGTATTTATCCGAGATTTCACTTTTTTTTTTATTTAGTCATGCAGTTAGCACAGAAATCTTTTTGTAAAGTCCTTTGGGAGGGGGATGGTGGTTTCAGAGGCCTCAAAACATGATTTCTCGACATAAAATTTGGGTGGTATAAATTATTTCTCTTGCCTAGTATATAGACAGATAACACAGAACATAATATATCGACTGCTGTATTATTGAAGAAAGGAAATGAAACAAACAGATTAACAATCCTATTTTTAGTAATATCAGTGAAATGATATTTGTTTGTTAAAAAAGAAAGGAATGATATGCCAGAACTCGTTTAGCGTCCTTGAGAAGATTGGGACAATCGCACCCTGCAGCCTTCGACTGTCGCCCTTTCTGACGCCGTTCTTGTTTTCCGCAGCCGTTTAAACTTCAAAAGGGTTCCAGCTTCATTTATAAGCTTTTTCCATTCCTTTCGGTCCTTTGCCTTATCTCCAGTTCTAGCTTTGTGACTACAATATGTTCAAATAAAGGAAAATGGACTTCTTTATTTTGGCTTTGGTTGTGTCCAATGTTACAAACTTCTTTTACAGTGCAGTCGTTCTTTGCGTGTTACTTTATGGAAAAGTATTGACAATGATGTCATCAAACGATTTTAAAATGTTAGTAGTTCTACATATTCTGAACATGTACCCCTGTAGCTATAGTTTTGTTTCTGGTCTAATTACTGATACTATTTCAAAGAGTGCATGCATTAGCCCACAATTGCCAGCTTCTACGGGTTGCCCGTAAAATATATAGGAGGTCTGTTTTCGACTTTATAGCAGAGGCATTTTTACGTCTCTGTGAACAGATTCACAATGTTAAAGACTAACCACGGACATGACAAATCATTAAATTTTATTGCATTATGTTGCAACTTAAGATTGCAGATTAAATGTACTGCGCTAATTGGTATAGATATAGTCATGGAAATAGGCATTCATACAGTAGAACAGTTAAGTGATTACTAATATTTCCAGATTAAATTAAATAAAAACACTAAGATTTTGACTAGAAGGTTACCTACACCATTAAAATAGATCTTATAATAGTAATATAGCCTTGAGTGTTAAATAAACACACTTTAGGGGGGATGTATGCGGTTGGGGTCAAAAAAATCAATTTTTTGTTTATCAGCTTATAAATTAGTTGGATACCATGAGAATATTATCCAAAAGTTTCAAGCTTATATTCCATCTAGAACTGTGTTAAAAATGTGTTTGTTTAAAGGGTTGCATGAGGTTACACCCCCATTCTGTCAGATATCACTCACAAAAAACAAACAATTACTTCCACTTTCTTTCCTATTTGGGCGGGCACACTTTCAGGAAGTATAGTTACCTGGTTCAAGAACACTGTGGCAAGATGGCAATTTGTGTGTTTTGTTTTTAAACAGATCTGCTACAAGTTATGCTTATGGCCAACATTAAACAATTTTTCCCAGGTACATCATGTTTCCATTTTTCTTTTTCAGTTTGCTGAAACTTACATTTCCATTATGTAAGGTACATGTTTCTCCAAAAGTATTTAAGCTATTGCACTGAAATTTTGCACAGTTATTAAAGATACCAAAATGCATTTTTCTGTGGAACAGAATTTTGCTAACATTCTTAGAAGGTAAGATATTGAGAAATACATGTGATAAAAATAATCCTAAAAATTAACAAGATGATAAAATATTTTTTAAAAAATAACAAAGACGTTAAAAAAATTCTGTTCCACAAGATTTCTTATTTATCTCTATGTAATATCTGAAAAAAAGCTGAAAAGAATTGCTTCAGTAGTTTTCAAAAAAACTGTACCCTAATTTGATCCTGTATTTCACATATTTTAATCACCATAAATTAAATATAAAGTAATCATTTGTTTTTAAATTTTATGGACATATTTTACATGTGGCCTTCTAACAGGGTGCAAAATTTGGTAATTCTATCTCAAACAGAAGTGAAGTTATGTCAAAGTTTGTATGGGGCTGCATTTTCGCATACGTCCCCCCTTAAGAAAATCAGCAATCTCCCTATTCTGGCGCTATTTGACGGTACAAAACGTTTTCATACACCACTAGAAATGTAAACATAGAAACCAGCAACAAAGAACGCCTTCAGTGAGAAGCTGCGCCTCTTTCGTGTTGGTTCTGAGTTGAGTGCCGTGCAATAGAAAAATTGGCCGCAAATAAAAAAAACTTTATTACTGGAAAGGCAAATACATTGTTATCTTCCCATATAAAAAGGGAAAATCGTTTTCAGAAATTCCCGATATTACTGGAAGAAGCCGGGCAACTGTGCAGATCATAATAACGCTATAAAGAAACAAATATTGTCATTAACAGCGAAATAATAGTTGACCACAGAAGCTAACGCAAAGAGAAAATATGTGTCAATAAGGATGGTCACAAAGGATGCTTATGTATTGTCTGTGTATGCTGGGAAGGAAAACACAAGGGCTGCTTGCTATATTCTAAGCAGTGCAGGTTATGGAGCTAGGGGACCTGGAAGTAAACCGCGTATCAGCAAGCAGAACAAGAAATTAAGACGGGTTCGCTCAAGGATATAAGCAAGAACAAGGTTTCTGCGACAAAGTACTGTTAACAGATGGAAGTAAATTTAACATATTTGTAAATGATAGCAGACTTCTGGTGAGGAGAAGACCAAGTACTGAGCTTGAACCCAAACCATACAGGCCAATGTGAAGCACGGTGGTGGAGGAATTATTACATCAGGGTGCATACGTAGGTAGATCTGGTGTTGGACAACATGTATATATTGCAGTATTTAAATATCCTAAAGGAAAATCTGTAAAAAGTGTTGATATCTTGCATTTAGGCTTAGATTACTAACACCAACAAGGCAAAGACCCTAAACATACAGCTAAAATTGTTCGTATGTGGTTGTTACATTATATTTCCATACATTATCAAGTTTCCAGCACAGATAATATTGTGACATGGCTTCTCCATGTCATTAAGACTCTTTGATTTTCAAGGAGGTTGCCATAGAGACAGTTTGAGTTGTTGAAGATGAAGAGACAGAAACTAGTATGGTGTGAGAGTTTGGAAAGATTAAGAGACAGAAACTAGTAGTGTGGCTGTACTTGAAGCTTGAGAAAATAAAAAGATTTGCTAAATTTGTTACATTTGGTGTCAGGAAGTGGGATGGAGGGATATTCGGAAACCAGGATGATGGCAATGATGAAAGAATTATTTGCCAAAATGGAAACGAGAAACGACAACCTCGCTGCCGAGCTGAAAGAGATGAAGACGGAGCTATCGGCGAAAATTGACGGGCAACTGGCCGGCGTGACGGAAGGCGTGGAAGAACTCGGCGAAAAGGTGGAAGACCTCTGCCAGCACGTGGACGTCGTGGAGGACGACGGGGAACGTCTTGGCGCCCTGGTAGTAAGAGTTGACGAGAGCGTCAAAGTACTGGATGCCAGGGGCAGACGGAATAGCGCGGAGCCGGGGAGGGAGCACCTAGTGGCCGAGGCGACAGTTGCGCCCGTTTCGGACGATCAGCAGGGAAGCGCACAAGCAAACGAGCAACACGCGAGAACCGACTTGGCGTGTGACATGGGGGGACCGTCGGGGCCATCCAATCACCTGACGCATAGTGCCGTGAACGGAAGAATGGTGGACATCATCGTGGACGGCAGGATACAGGAGAGGCCGTGCCGAGCACGAGTGAACACGAGTGCAGCGGTGGACGCGACTCGCGCGGATGTGGTGGGGTTTGTTGCCGGACCCATCGGAAGCAAGGTGGCTGCGAAGGTGCGCCAGAGAGGTCGGCGGACATGGTACCCAGTGAGCCGTTTCAAAGTGCGCAGGATGGCCCGTCAACACACCAGGAAGAAGGGCAACTGGACGAGGGACCGTCAAGACCGGCGGTACTGTTGCAGAATTTCGAAGCAGGATGGCATACATCGTCCTACCTGGACCAAGGGACACTATCCAACAGCGATACCTAGGATCGTGCCCCCTGGAGAGCGAGGTCCTACTGGCCCTCAAGGTTTACAAGGATTCCCTGGCCCTCAGGGTCTGGTAGGGTTGCCTGGAATGAAGGGTGAACGTGGATTCCCAGGAATGAAAGGTGAACAGGGCAATCCAGGACCTCCAGGACAAGCTGGTGCACCAGGACCTGAAGGACCTAAGGGTGACTCAGGCTCTCAAGGACAACATGGAGCTCCAGGACAACCTGGTCCACAGGGCCCTCCAGGAGACAGAGGACTTCCAGGATTACCCGGCCCAACAGGACCTGCTGGCCTCAGAGGTCAGAGAGGTGCACAAGGTGAGACAGGTCCACCAGGGAAGCCAGGCAGTGAAGGACCTCCAGGACCACAAGGTATTGCAGGACCTCTAGGACCACCGGGACCAATTGGAGAACAGGGACCAGAGGGAGCACCAGGTAAAGCAGGAACACCTGGTATTGCAGGAAGACCGGGAGATAAGGGACCTGTAGGACCTTCAGGACCTCCGGGAACTCCAGGGGCACCAGGTCTTCCAGGGCCACCTGGTCCAAATGGACCTCCAGGACCAGCAGGAGAACGGGGTCTTCGAGGAGAAACTGGACCACAGGGTGTAGAAGGGCCACAGGGAGCTAGAGGAAAGCCAGGACCTCCAGGGCCAGAGGGAGGTAAGGGTGATAGAGGAGAAGAAGGTCCAAAGGGGGCAAAAGGACACCGTGGTCTCATTGGTCTACAAGGGTTACCTGGACCTCAGGGACCTCCAGGAGACAAAGGCATGACTGGACCTCCAGGATTGTCGGGAAAAGATGGTGAACCTGGAACTAAAGGTATGCCTGGAAGAGATGGAAACCCAGGACCTCAAGGTATACCAGGACCACCAGGCCCTCGTGGACCACCAGGAGAAGAGGTTCGATGGGTTAATCCACCGGGGCGCAAGGGAGATGCCGCAGTGATAGTGCTGGTCGGGACGACCAGCTCTGAGGAGGGAGCAGTGTGACATGGCTTCTCCATGTCATTAAGACTCTTTGATTTTCAAGGAGGTTGCCATAGAGACAGTTTGAGTTGTTGAAGATGAAGAGACAGAAACTAGTATGGTGTGAGAGTTTGGAAAGATTAAGAGACAGAAACTAGTAGTGTGGCTGTACTTGAAGCTTGAGAAAATAAAAAGATTTGCTAAATTTGTTACAATATAGTTGAACATCCTTAAGTGCAATTAAAATGATAAAAAAGATGAGATACTAAGTAAGACGGCTCTGAAACAAAATCTACAACAGGAATGACAAAATATTACTCATTCCATGCCAAAGAGATTAACAGAAGAGATACATTGAAGAAGAATGCCCATAAGATATTAACATTGTTTTATATGTATATAAACTGTCATTTATGAGTGTATGTATGCCACTTTCCCCATTGCTTGAAGCTAGCTGGTACAAAATTTTATTTACTTTTTGCGGAAGACTAATTTGGTTAATATGTTTATACATACTGAATAGGGAGGAAATCGCATGCTGTTAGTTTACCAATTAACATCTTTGGTTTTGATCTTTAGTTCTAAGAAATAGTTATTCTACATAAACAAAGGTTTATGAATACTTTTTCCACAACTATATGTATATACTGCGATAGGCCAGAGCATATCTGCATGTGTATTTTTTAACATGGTCATGGTCCCCCTTCAATGGGCTGCAACAAAATATATATATGTACATAGCGCGCAGATTTAAATTCTGATTATGCCATTCTCTGTTAACTAGCACTAAACGGACGCCACCATTCAGTGCAGCCTTAGGATAAAAAGTTAGATAACATTTGTGGTTATGTTGTTGACATATGCAAGCGAAGAAAAGTGTTTTCTCACCAGGCATCTGGTCTTTTGTTTACACGTTGCCTGTGAAGCTTTCCATGTAGACTATAATGTTAATTTTTATCACATTTTTAGAGGACTTTTAGAGAATACAAACATTCATAAAATGATGTAATGGTAGCAATTAATGTCTCTACTCCTATCATTTATTATTGTTTATACTTATACAAACTATTCTTACGAAAGAACAGGCTTTAATGAGTTCTGTGTAGCACATTTTCGTTTATCACGCGCTTATTACAGTTACACAAGATTATACAACATTTCTTCGCAATGAAGAGTTCTTCACAGGATATTCCCAGAAAATTCAAGATATGTATTTTATTTGTCTTGTCAGTATGTTCGACATATTTAATCAAAACTGTTAGCCATTTTACAGAAATTCAAAATGTTCGAAAAATTGTGATTTTCTTGAAAATCTTCATGTCACGTGATGAAAGATGTTGAGTTTGATATTAATGTAAGTTCAGTGTTGAACCAACTTTACGTGTTTGAGTTATGCTGTAAACACACACACACGCACGCACGCACGCACACGCACACGCACACGCACACGCACACACACACACACACACACACGCACGCGCACACACACACACACGCGCGCGCGTTTTTCTAAAAGATCTGATATGTTGCACTCGAATGACATTCTCTACTCACTCTTGTACAAATATTCTTACAAATACTTATCTTACTATCCACTTCACGTTAATCTAGATAGTCATATTTATGTAGAAATTGCGTTATTACATACGTATTTCCTTGTAGGTACAATGGGAATAGGGGAATACATAGGCTTAAGGTATAGTCAAATCTTTTAAGAGCTGGTCGCTATGTCTATGAAGGCTAATAAAGCTATATAAATAATTGTATACGGGATATTTTTCATTATTTTTGTTTTCTCAAAAATAGCTAAAATAGCCCTTAACGGCAATTCTCTTAGCCTCCTCTATCCCCTTTTTACCTAAAAGTAATGAGTAGGTAGGAAAATAAGCGTTTGTAAAATATATCACAGAGAACATATAAAAGTAAAGTAGTTCTAACACATTAGTTTTTTATTTCTATTTCTTCAGCATATAATCAGGAGAGGTAATATTGCATTGCACACACAAATTTTAATGCGAGAATTCACAGAAATACAGTTTTGAGCCTCCCTGAATAAAGAAAGAAAAAATGGCAGAACATTACCTTGTGTGAATGTGAATATAAAATTTATTTGGATTAACAAGAAGCAGCTAGTTTAATAACAATTTGTAAGAATCGTTTGTAGAAAAGCTAACAGAAAAAGCCACGTGAGTGTAATGTTGTTTTACGTTAATGGCTCGTAAGGATACCGGAGTTGCTGTTTCTGCTGGCAGACAATGAAACTATTCTGAATTCGTAAACATAAATAGTAACAATACTATGTTACGTTCACATAACTTTCTCTGTTAGCTCTCCTACAAAAGCTTATTGTACTAGTTACTTCTTGCATTGGAAAATTTACTGACAACACTGAACCGAAAAAGAGCAGAGATATAAACAAAATTTTATGGTACAGGACCCATGATAGATTGATCATGGACAATGTGAAATTTCGAAATAAGACACGTCTTCACAATTCATGGCTTATCTGCAACAATACACCCTTTCATGAATCACCAAGTGTGACTATAAACTATGTAAACAAAAATCCGACGTGTTGCACTCACCCTACTTCAGTACTTTTGTACTATTCTTATAAACTCTTATTCCTCTGTCTTCACGTTAGTTGAGATAAACATTTGCAGAAATTACCGTACTGCTAATTTTCTTGTAGGTGCAAGGGGAATATGGGAATACAATAGGTTTGAGCGATAGTCAAACTTAACGCTGGTCACTATATGAAGGCTTTGAAATTCCATTCTCTTTGCACGGCCAAGAGATAAAAAAGGTGAATAACGACCTACCATTTGAGAAAAGTTTAAATATTGCAAAACTCTCAAGGAATATCTCCGAAATGATTCACTCTACAAAAAATGTATTTAGACATAACTTGTGTGTTTTAGAGAGATCTACTTTTTTGTATAGTAAGATTTGGTCTATCTCTTACGGTTTACTAGTTATGCAAAAGTTATCAAGAGTAAACAGCACTAATAGGCTATAGCCAGATAAACATACGCCATTTTAATCAAAATCGTTAGAGCCATTTTTGAAAAATTTTCCATTTAAAGGATAGTTTAGGGGTGGAGGAATTTTCTTCAAAATCTTCGTGTTACATTCTTGAAAGATATTAAACTTAAATACCAACTTTGGTCTTTAACAGGGTTTTCGATTTTGAGTTATGCTGTTCACAGTCAGACAGACAGACAGACAGACAGACAGACAGACAGACAGAGACACACACATACACACACAAGCACGGACCTTTTTCTCAAAATACCTTTTTGGAATTCAGAAGGCCTCAAAACACATTTCTGGTGAAATCCCAACATCGAAATTTTGGGTCGAATACAATACTTCTATTTAAAATACGTAGTAGAGAAAAAAATGTGATCACTACCACCTAAAACTCTGCATAAAAAGGATACGGTCAATAAGTGAGTATGCAAATACGTGAAAGTGCTGGTGAATGTAATGTAGTATTTTAAACCGAATATATTGCTATTTGGTGGTAATAAATATATCATTCATTAAATTGTGCAGATGAATGTGGAGTGGTTTCCGTGATGTTTGTGAAACTACGGGGATGTTACAGGTGGCATGTTGTCTGGTATCTAAGGGTGAAAGGAAACGCCGCTGAAAAACGATGTGCACGACCGGGTCGTGAGTAGGTACCTAAAATGTGATGAATTTTCAAGTGAGACCTTGACACTCAAGGATAACCAGATACGGTTGCTTCTTGCGCCAGTGCGAATCTGCAGCAGCGACAGCAGCTGCTGGACCTGTTGTCAAACTCTGCAACTAATATAGTAAATAAGAGTTTATGGGGAGGGAAGCGAGCTTAAAAAGTAGCCGACATTTACTTCCCTCTTCTGCGAAAACGGGTTGAGACATTCTAATACCGAAATAATATACACATTCGAATAAATCATTTAAATAGAATTTAAAAATAATAGAGTAATAATTCTAAAAAAAACTTATGTGTTGCACTCACATGACTTTCTCTACTCTTGTACTAACCACTCTTACAAATTCTTATTCTTCTATCTTCTTCGTGTTAGTTGACATAAACATTTGCAGAAATTACCTTATTGCTTATTTCCTTGTAGGTACAAGGGGAATATGGGAATAGTACAGTAGACTTTGAGCGGTAGTCAAATCTTTTGAAGCTTTCAAATTCCTTTCTTTTTGCACGGTTAACATATAAAAAATGAATAGCGATGTTTCATTTGGCAGAAGTATAAGTTCTCCAAAACTTACACAAGTAACGAGGAATATCTCCGAAATGGTTCACTCTACAAAAAATGTATTCGGACATAAATTGTATGTTTTAGCAAGCTCTACATTTTTTACTTTCTTTACTGGTAAGCAGGGGAAGTATTGTATTTCACTCGAAAATTCGATGTCGAGATTTCACGATGTTTTGAGGACCCCTGAGTCCAAAAAAAGCATTTTTAGAAAAAGGTCCGTGTGTGTGTCTGTGTCTGGACAGCATAACTCAAAAACGAAAAGCCGGTTAAAAACCAAACTTGGTATTTAAGTTTAATGTATTTCAAGGATACGACACGAAGATTTTGAAGAAAATAGTCCCACCCTAAACTACCCTTTACATGGAAGATTTTTCGAAAATTTTGATTTTCTTGAAAATGGCTCTAACGATTTTGATTAAAATACCATATGTTTGAGATATTTTTATGACAAATTAAATGTATATTTTAATTTTCTGGCTATAGCCTATGAGTCCTGTTTACTCTTGGTGACTTTTGCATAACTGGTAACCCGTAAGAGATAGATTAAATCTTACTGCACAAAAATGTAGATCTCGTTAAAGCACACAAGTTGTTCAGGTGCTTCTTTTTTGTTGTGGACTGAACATTTCGGAGATGTTCTTTGATTTTTGTGTGAGTTTTGCAATACGTATACTTTTCTCAAATGCAAGGTCGTTCTTCACTTTTTTATCTCCTGCAAGGAGAATGGAATTTCAAAGCCACCACACAGCGACCAGCTTTAAAAGATTTGACTATCGCTCAAAGGCTACTGTATTCCCTTATCCCCTTTCTACCTACAAGAAAATTAGCAATGAGATAATTCCTGCAAATTTTTATCTCGACTAACATGAAGTTAGATGAGTAAGTGTTTGTAAGAATAGTTAGTACAGGAGTAGAGGAAGTCATGCGAGTGATTTTTTTATATCGAAAGAACGGTGCAAGGGGGTGAAGAAATTGAAACCTTTGTTCGTTTTTTGTAAAAAATTATGGATTGTGTATTTTTACAGAAGACAATAAGAATGAGTGACCATATAGTTTCCAGAAATGGTAAGGAGTAGTCGCATAACTGTTAAACGTTAGATTTTAAAAGCCGTTTCAGTTTTATTCGCAGATTTTCTCAGTGTTGACCTAGGTGAAGTTAAGATGCCTCAGACATATCCCTAAGGCTATGACATGTTGTATTAACGTGCATGAAATGATCGTGGAATCGAAAAGCTCGGAACTGACGTTCAAGTCATTGCGTAACTCAAGGTTATGTCTGATCCAACGTTAACAGACGTAGGTGGGAATTGTAGTTGTGACGTTCAGGTTGTCTTCCCTTCCCGCCAGTCTCGCTACTTTCCTTGTGCTGGGAGCGGGGTTTACCGTATGCTACTTCCCTTGTGCTGGGAGCGGGGTTTACCATATGCTACTTCCCTTGTGCTGGGAGCGGGGTTTACCATACGCTACTTTCCTTGTGCTGGGAGCGGGGTTTACCATACGCTACTTTCCTTGTGCTAGGAGCGGGGTTTACCATACGCTACTTTCCTTGTGCTGGGAGCGGGGTTTACCGTACGCTACTTTCCTTGTGCTGGGAGCGGGGTTTACCATACGCTACTTTTCTTGTGCTAGGAGCGGGGTTTACCATACGCTACTTTCCTTGTGCTGGGAGCGGGGTTTACCGTATGCTACTTTCCTTGTGCTGGGAGCGAGGTTTACCATACGCTACTTTCCTTGTGCTAGGAGCGGGGTTTACCATACGCTACTTTCCTTGTGCTGGGAGCGGGGTTTACCGTATGCTACTTTCCTTGTGCTGGGAGCGGGGTTTACCATACGCTACTTTCCTTGTGCTAGGAGCGGGGTTTACCATACGCTACTTCCCTTGTGCTGGGAGCGGGGTTTACCGTATGCTACTTTCCTTGTGCTGGGAGCGGGGTTTACCGTATGCTACTTTCCTTGTGCTGGGAGCGGGGTTTACCATACGCTACTTTCCTTGTGCTGGGAGCGGGGTTTACCATACGCTACTTTCCTTGTGCTGGGAGCGGGGTTTACCATACGCTACTTCCCTTGTGCTGGGAGCGGGGTTTACCATACGCTACTTTCCTTGTGCTGGGAGCGAGGTTTACCATACGCTACTTTCCTTGTGCTGGGAGCGGGGTTTACCATACGCTACTTCCCTTGTGCTGGGAGCGGGGTTTACCGTATGCTACTTTCCTTGTGCTGGGAGCGGGGTTTACCGTATGCTACTTTCCTTGTGCTGGGAGCGAGGTTTACCATACGCTACTTTCCTTGTGCTAGGAGCGGGGTTTACCATACGCTACTTCCCTTGTGCTGGGAGCGGGGTTTACCGTATGCTACTTTCCTTGTGCTGGGAGCGGGGTTTACCGTATGCTACTTTCCTTGTGCTGGGAGCGGGGTTTACCATACGCTACTTTCCTTGTGCTGGGAGCGGGGTTTACCGTATGCTACTTTCCTTGTGCTGGGAGCGGGGTTTACCATACGCTACTTTCCTTGTGCTGGGAGCGGGGTTTACCGTATGCTACTTCCCTTGTGCTGGGAGCGGGGTTTACCGTATGCTACTTCCCTTGTGCTGGGAGCGGGGTTTACCGTATGCTACTTCCCTTGTGCTGGGAGCGGGGTTTACCATACGCTACTTTCCTTGTGCTGGGAGCGGGGTTTACCGTATGCTACTTCCCTTGAGCAGAAGCTGGGTTTACCATACGCTACTTTCCTTGTGCTGGGAGCGGGGTTTACCGTATGCTACTTCCCTTGTGCTGGGAGCGGGGTTTACCATACGCTACTTTCCTTGTGCTGGGAGCGGGGTTTACCGTATGCTACTTTCCTTGTGCTGGGAGCGGGGTTTACCATACGCTACTTTCCTTGTGCTGGGAGCGGGGTTTACCGTATGCTACTTCCCTTGAGCAGAAGCTGGGTTTACCATACGCTACTTTCCTTGTGCTGGGAGCGGGGTTTACCGTATGCTACTTCCCTTGTGCTGGGAGCGGGGTTTACCATATGCTACTTCCCTTGTGCTGGGAGCGGGGTTTACCGTATGCTACTTCCCTTGTGCTGGGAGCGGGGTTTACCGTATGCTACTTTCCTTGTGCTGGGAGCGGGGTTTACCGTATGCTACTTCCCTTGTGCTGGGAGCGGGGTTTACCATATGCTACTTCCCTTGTGCTGGGAGCGGGGTTTACCGTATGCTACTTCCCTTGTGCTGGGAGCGGGGTTTACCGTATGCTACTTTCCTTGTGCTGGGAGCGGGGTTTACCGTATGCTACTTCCCTTGTGCTGGGAGCGGGGTTTACCATATGCTACTTCCCTTGTGCTGGGAGCGGGGTTTACCGTATGCTACTTCCCTTGTGCTGGGAGCGGGGTTTACCGTATGCTACTTTCCTTGTGCTGGGAGCGGGGTTTACCGTATGCTACTTCCCTTGTGCTGGGAGCGGGGTTTACCGTATGCTACTTTCCTTGTGCTGGGAGCGGGGTTTACCGTATGCTACTTCCCTTGTGCTGGGAGCGGGGTTTACCGTATGCTACTTTCCTTGTGCTGGGAGCGGGGTTTACCGTATGCTACTTCCCTTGTGCTGGGAGCGGGGTTTACCATATGCTACTTCCCTTGTGCTGGGAGCGGGGTTTACCGTATGCTACTTCCCTTGTGCTGGGAGCGGGGTTTACCGTATGCTACTTTCCTTGTGCTGGGAGCGGGGTTTACCGTATGCTACTTCCCTTGTGCTGGGAGCGGGGTTTACCATATGCTACTTCCCTTGTGCTGGGAGCGGGGTTTACCGTATGCTACTTCCCTTGTGCTGGGAGCGGGGTTTACCGTATGCTACTTTCCTTGTGCTGGGAGCGGGGTTTACCGTATGCTACTTTCCTTGTGCTGGGAGCGGGGTTTACCATACGCTACTTTCCTTGTGCTGGGAGCGGGGTTTACCGTATGCTACTTCCCTTGTGCTGGGAGCGGGGTTTACCGTATGCTACTTTCCTTGTGCTGGGAGCGGGGTTTACCGTATGCTACTTCCCTTGTGCTGGGAGCGGGGTTTACCGTATGCTACTTTCCTTGTGCTGGGAGCGGGGTTTACCGTATGCTACTTTCCTTGTGCTGGGAGCGGGGTTTACCATACGCTACTTTCCTTGTGCTGGGAGCGGGGTTTACCGTATGCTACTTTCCTTGTGCTGGGAGCGGGGTTTACCATACGCTACTTTCCTTGTGCTGGGAGCGGGGTTTACCGTATGCTACTTCCCTTGTGCTGGGAGCGGGGTTTACCATATGCTACTTCCCTTGTGCTGGGAGCGGGGTTTACCGTATGCTACTTCCCTTGTGCTGGGAGCGGGGTTTACCGAATGCTACTTTCCTTGTGCTGGGAGCGGGGTTTACCGTATGCTACTTTCCTTGTGCTGCGAGCGGGGTTTACCGTATGCTACTTCCCTTGTGCTGGGAGCGGGGTTTACCGTATGCTACTTTCCTTGTGCTGGGAGCGGGGTTTACCGTATGCTACTTTCCTTGTGCTGGGAGCGGGGTTTACCGTATGCTACTTTCCTTGTGCTGGGAGCGGGGTTTACCGTATGCTACTTCCCTTGTGCTGGGAGCGGGGTTTACCGTATGCTACTTTCCTTGTGCTGGGAGCGGGGTTTACCATACGCTACTTTCCTTGTGCTGGGAGCGGGGTTTACCGTATGCTACTTCCCTTGTGCTGGGAGCGGGGTTTACCATACGTTACTTTCCTTGTGCTGGGAGCGGGGTTTACCGTATGCTACTTCCCTTGTGCTGGGAGCGGGGTTTACCATACGCTACTTTCCTTGTGCTGGGAGCGGGGTTTACCGTATGCTACTTCCCTTGTGCTGGGAGCGGGGTTTACCATACGCTACTTTCCTTGTGCTGGGAGCGGGGTTTACCGTATGCTACTTCCCTTGTGCTGGGAGCGGGGTTTACCGTATGCTACTTCCCTTGTGCTGGGAGCGGGGTTTACCATACGCTACTTTCCTTGTGCTGGGAGCGGGGTTTACCGTATGCTACTTTCCTTGTGCTGGGAGCGGGGTTTACCGTATGCTACTTCCCTTGTGCTGGGAGCGGGGTTTACCGTATGCTACTTCCCTTGTGCTGGGAGCGGGGTTTACCATACGCTACTTTCCTTGTGCTGGGAGCGGGGTTTACCATACGCTACTTTCCTTGTGCTGGGAGCGGGGTTTACCGTATGCTACTTTCCTTGTGCTGGGAGCGGGGTTTACCGTATGCTACTTCCCTTGTGCTGGGAGCGGGGTTTACCGTATGCTACTTTCCTTGTGCTGGGAGCGGGGTTTACCATACGCTACTTTCCTTGTGCTGGGAGCGGGGTTTACCATACGCTACTTCCCTTGTGCTGGGAGCGGGGTTTACCATACGCTACTTCCCTTGTGCTGGGAGCGGGGTTTACCGTATGCTACTTTCGTTGTGCTGGGAGCGGGGTTTACCGTATGCTACTTTCCTTGTGCTGGGAGCGGGGTTTACCATACGCTACTTTCCTTGTGCTGGGAGCGGGGTTTACCATACGCTACTTCCCTTGTGCTGGGAGCGGGGTTTACCGTATGCTACTTCCCTTGTGCTGGGAGCGGGGTTTACCGTATGCTACTTTCCTTGTGCTGGGAGCGGGGTTTACCATACGCTACTTTCCTTGTGCTGGGAGCGGGGTTTACCGTACGCTACTTTCCTTGTGCTGGGAGCGGGGTTTACC
Organism: Tenodera sinensis; assembly: GCA_030765045.1. Lineage (NCBI taxonomy): Eukaryota > Metazoa > Arthropoda > Insecta > Mantodea > Mantidae > Tenodera > Tenodera sinensis. The sequence continues at coordinate 32,313,284 of CM060961.1, read as the reverse complement.
GTATGCTACTTTCCTTGTGCTGGGAGCGGGGTTTTCCGTATGCTACTTTCCTTGTGCTGGGAGCGGGGTTTACCGTACGCTACTTTCCTTGTGCTGGGAGCGGGGTTTACCATACGCTACTTTCCTTGTGCTGGGAGCGGGGTTTACCGTACGCTACTTTCCTTGTGCTGGGAGCGGGGTTTACCGTATGCTACTTTCCTTGTGCTGGGAGCGGGGTTTACCGTATGCTACTTTCCTTGAACAGAAGCTGGGTTTACCGCGTGTCGCTGACGCATTATCTTTACGTGCTGCTTTATGTAATAGACCAGAGAAAAAGTTGTCGATCTGGGTGGCTCAGTTGGTTAGACTGTGGCCTACTGATCCCAAGGTCGCGGGTTCGAATCCGACCCAGATCGATGATTTATAAGCGTGCTTAAAAACGTCAGCTCCATATCAGTAAATTTACTGGCATGTAAAAGAACTCCTGTGGGATTAAATTCCGGCACATCGGTGGCGCTGATGTGCTCCTGACAATTGACAGCGTCGTTAAACAACAAAATAAAAAAATCTTATGTGTTACACTCACATGACTTTCTCTACTCTTGTACTAACCATTCTTACAAACTCTTATTCCTATATCTTCTTCGTGTTAGTTAAGATAAACATTTCTACAAATTATCTTATTGTTTATTTCCTTGTAGGTGCAACGGGAACTTAAAATACAGTAGGCTTTTTGCGATAGTCAAATGTTTTAAAGGTTTGAGATTCTGTTGATATTGCACACTTAACATATAAAAAAAATGAACAACGATGATCCATTTCATGGAAGTTCTAAGTTTTTCGAAACTCACACACATAACAAGGAATATCTCCGAAATGGTTCACCCTACAAGAAAATTTATTTGGATATAAATTGTGTGTTTTAGCAAGATCTACATTTTTTGTAGAGTACGATTTGGTCTATCTCTAACGGTTTAGCAGTTATGCAAAAGTCGTCCAGAGTAAATACGACTGGCTATAGCCAGAAAATTCGAGATATACATTTCATTTGTCATAAAAATATCTCAAACATATGACATTTTAATCAAAATCGTTAGAGCCATTTTCAAGAAAATCAAAATTTTCGAAAACTTTTCCATGTAAAGGGTAGTTTAGGGTGGGGATATTTTCTTCAAAATCTTCGTGTCGCATCCTTGAAAGACATTAAACTTAAGTACCAACTTTGGTTTTTAACCGACTTTTCGTTTTTGAGTTATGCCGTCCACAGACTGATAGACAGACACACAGACTGACACACAGACACACACACGGACCTTTTTCTAAAAATGCCTTTTTTTTTTTTGGATTCAGGGGGTCTCAAAACATATATTTCCGGTGAAATCTCGACATCGAATTTTTGGGTGGAATACAATACTTCCCCTACTTACCAGTAGAGAAAGTAAAAAAGAGATAGAAATAGGTTTAAGGGTGCTCAGTATCGAAGTTGCTAATTTCTAAATATCATAATCAATGTAGCTGATATTTTTACTTTTTCTAATAGGTACGTGTAGTACTACCCGTAGCACTATGGAAGTGGGTAATGCTTAGCTTGTTTTAAACTGTCAAATTCTTTTTTGGTGCAGTTCATTCATTCTGAAATTATCATTGTTAGGGAAAGATGAAAGGGAAGCTAAATCGATACTATTAGAATAAATAATATTTGCATCGCCAAAATTTCTCTCCTAGTTAACTGATATATGAAAAACGCGTCTGATAGAGAGATGCGTGCACAGACGAGTTAATCTAGGTTCTAGAGACAGAACTGGGCTAGACACCAGAGAGCAGAATGTTCAAGTCCGTATTATCTGGTAGTAAGATAACTACCTTCTTTCTGACAGCAAAGCCGACATGGGATACAGCGGCTGCGATTCATTTCTTACTTTACAATTATGCTAATCCTCACCTTTAACCGCATAATTGTAATTTCGTACCACTCCGTACGAAGGAGGTTTGTTTTTGAGTCCCATGAATGTGCTTGGCTCGACGAAAAGTAGTAGGAGACAAATCCACCCTCCCCCTTTTAGCATAAGGTTGGGCATCACTAGTTTAGATCACAGTAGGTGAAATTTTAACCTTTGTACCTTTTCTTTGGTTCCGCAGTTATTTAATAACATAAATGCTACCTAATTTTTACGTAATATGCTTTAACGTATACAAGGAAATAGAGATGAAGCTAGTGAATATGAAGATTCCGCACTTCTAGGCCACCAAGTGAACCTCTTTAGAAAAGACTCAATGTGTGACTATCGAGAAAAGTAATTTTTAAAGTTAATTATGAAATATGCAATGACTGATTTCTTATGTTAGCAATTATGTTAGCATTGTTCAATTATTTAGTACATCTTGTTAACAAACTTGATTGCAGTATACAGAAGAAATAAAGGAAACTGTTCTTAGCTGAGAGGTATATAAATATTTTGCTATTGTAATCGCATGCGTATGGTCCTCCAACGTAAGTTCATATCAGACGGCGAGTGAATGGAAACGGGTGAAATGATGCTCAAATGAGCCCGAGGTCCATGGAGCTTTAAGTTACCCGACATTCGTCTTCTCAAGATATGGGAAAACCTCGGGAAAAAACCTTACCCGGATAACTTTACCCTAAGCGAGATTCGAACACGCGACCTCTTGGACGTGAGGCAGACACGCTAAACGTCACGCTACCGAGGCGGGCCAGTTTATGTGGAGCAATAACTGTTTTCCACTCCATGACATGATCAACGAATAACAAAAGCTTTCGTCGCACGTATGTTTTATAAATCCATTGTGTTCGTGTTCTATTGTACGGACTTTGTAAATCCTTTGTAGTATTTTAATATTTTAGGAATTTAAATTAAAATATGTTCGTCAGAAAAAAAAATCGGGCCTTTCAATGGTGCATAGTTCCAAATGGTTTTCGATATTCCACACGTACACGCACGTGCGCACCCCCTCCCCCCACACACACACACGCATACGCGCACACATGCACACACACGCACACACACTCTCTCTCTTATATATAATAGTCTAGATTCATATGTAATGCTAGCAATAAAATAGGGATGTTTGAACATGATAGATTACGGAAATTCTCCCTATTCCTAAGCAGTAAAAAAGTCTTCCTCCCCGCAAGAAGTGGCAAAGTTACACTTTGAGATGAAAATGTTTCTGTCTACTAATTTGTCAACTTGTGATTTCCCCGTGGGCTAGGTCTCTGTTGTGCATAACCTGTTCTGGCGCCAAACTTTTTTAATTTCGCCTCTATTTGTTTGTAGATGAGCTTTTTTAAATGGCCAGCTATATCGTATCTGGAGTACTGTGGTTGACTTTGGAGTGTTCTCTGAGATCATTTGACAAACAGATTTAGTTGGAGGTATTTATTACTCGGAATCAATAGTTTCACGAGAGCGGTTTTCACTTCTACAAAATGAAAGGAACCCGGTCTTCGAATTGTAGTACTTAACTTACATTTCCTAAGAACAGGCCAAGCTTCAGCAAATTGATAACGTGTAGGGGTTTGTACGATCCTAGCGATTTTTGAGAAACGTTGTGGGATCAGGCTGCACCGTACCTATTTACAAAGGACGACTATTTTCCTTTCTTTATCAGCAAATTCATCTTTCTCCTGACTTCACTTGCCCTTTGCGAGTTCGTTTCTCTGTGCTAGGAGAAACAGAGATGTGTTCTCTGACGTTACGGGGTACTTAGTTGATTGACTGAGATAGAAGGTGCAGTATTTGTCATCTTAGAAAACGCATCATGACTAAATTAAAACAGCATTTCGCACAAGGGATTTAAATATCGTTACGAGCACAAATCTATTCTTGACAAAGGTGTAACAAGGATACAAAACGAGCACAGATTAGAATGTTGAGCTAAATTTAAAACGTTTTGTTTTGTATGCGTGGCAATTTTCTTTGCCGTTAAAAGCAGCTGCACATCAAAAGCAACCAGAATGCCTGTCTTTAAACGTGCCTGAGGCAGTACTGATGTTATGTGCTAGATATATCTTTATTTCGTTTTATTAAATCTTTAATTCGTTTCTTCTATTATTTGAATGAAATCGAGGTTTTTATTGCATTTCATTAAATTAAGGAAAATGCTTATTTTACTTTTATAACTGTTCAATGAATGTACACAAGCTTTTTTCTGTATCTACCATTAATGGCGTGGTTAATGGATCTCAAGCCAAATATGTTGTAAGCATTTACTTTGATGTCGCCTGAGTCTTTAATAATATGTGGTGGCCGGAATTGTTTAGAATCATAAACAAAAATGTATCAAAGTTTACTGTAAAAACACAAGAATAAAGGTTCTTGGAGAAGATTGTGAAATTATTAAAGATATAACTAAAGGGTGTCCGCAAGGATCCCTGTTTTGGACCTCTTTTTGAGATTCCTTCGGAATCCATGGTGGAAAAATTTGCAAGAATGCAAGTGGTTAGAGAGACCTACGCGTACGAAGATGGTATTATGATGCTTATTAGAGGGAAAAATCGAAAAAAATTGGAAGAGAAATGCAGATTGCAATTCAAATGTTAGAAAATGGGTGTAAACTGCAAATTGGAGATTGCGTCATCGAAATCTGAGTATATGATCATGAAAGGTAAATTGAAAAGGAATCCTAAAGTTAAAATCGATAATCGGAGTATAAGAAGCGTAAATGACTAAGTATTTGGGAATAAACATGTATGAGAGGATGAACTTTGATGCACACACACAGTATGTAAGAACAGCTACAAAAGTAACCATGAAGCTGTCATCCATAGTGGAGAGAAATTACAAGATATCTCTGGTTATTGTCAGACCCCATCACATCAGCATTGTGACACATTATTGTATGTGGAGCAGACCTGTTGGTACACAAACTAAATTAAATAAAAGCATAATAAAATTGAGATCAAAACAGACTTTTCTTAGTAAAAAGTAAAAGCGCAGTAAGAACGACACGAAATGTATCAGTGTTGGTCATATTAGCGATCTGGCTGATAAGATTACGGGGACTCTGTTATTGGCTTAAGAAGGGCAATATAAACAAGATTGAGGAGACTATCGGAAAAGATGTCATAATAGACTAGAAATAAGGACAAAATTATTGTTTTGGCAAGAGAGATTGAACAATACGGTAGTTGGAAGACGCGTGTGTGACGTTTTTCAGAACATCAAGGAACGGTTGTGTTTAAAGAGGATTAAACCAACTCGTGGATTAATACACTGTTTGACAGGACATGGACCATAGGGTACTTATTTTAAGAAAATAAACCAATGGATAGTGATTTTGCTGGATATGTGAAGAAAGATATTCTCCAGAACACGTGCTCTTTGAGTGTCTGAAGTACCATGATCTGCTAAGAGAAGGAAGAACCATGCTTGCAGGAAAGAGGACATTGACATTTTCAGCATATGGCAGATGAAGTACGTATCGGCGAGCGCTATGGAGGAATATTTGGAATAAAGGAGAACTGGAAGAGTTTCATAGACAACCGGAAGGAATGATTGAACCCAGAAAATCAACTAGATCACAACTTAGAGAACACCAACAAGAGGAAACTCACGAACTGGGTGGAGGAACATGGAGTAGGCGGAGACCATATTGGACATTAGGAAGGCAATAAATAAAAGAAGAAAAACACGTCCTTTTTCTTTCTATGTTTTGTTCTTTTCTGTTTTGTTACTTATTGTTTATGTTGTTTAGCATTTCTGCAACTATTGTATAGAGTTATGTATAGCGAAGAATAAACTGGAAAATAAAATGGATGCTGTGTCCTGGTACCTACAGGTGGTAGATGCCAAGATAATAGTAATGCAAACTTTTTTGTATTTACCATTTACAAACTACATTTTCTTGGCACTCTCCCCCCCCCCCCCCCTCTCTCTCTCCCTCATTCTCAAGCTAAACATGTGATTTAGACTTGTTTTTTTATTAAATACAGGTGCTTTCAGTTTTAGTTGGGTTCATTACACATTAAACATTTTGCTGTAAATATCAAAATTTTGCGAAGTAAATATAGGGATTGGTAGGGAATTCTATTTATCACCAGCATATTATCACTTGCGGATAAGACCAGGTATCTTATGAAAACAGTTGCCTATCTGCGCGATTGCATTTTGTTAGGTTGTTTTTTAATTGTTCCATTTATATCCCGCCTTTAACTGCAGAGGTCATATCGGCGGCCTTGCCTATTGACAAATGGTGTTTACACGTTTACGTTGGGTTTTTCTATCTTTGGGGGTTTTATTCTTTGAATTCACACATACACATTAACACTTTCATGCATACTTCCAGACTTAGGGAAGCATGAGGAATAATCCTGGCTGGAGAAAAATTCCTACCCCTCTGCCGGGAATCGAACTCGGGACCCCTAGCACAGCAGGCAGGTGCTCTACCAACTGCGCCACAGGACCAGCCATTTGTTAGGTTTTGTTACGTTGCAAAAACGTGTTAAAGGAATATCTGCAGTTGCAGAGGAAGAATCTACATTCGGCATGTGTATGAACTGGCCTTTCACACTTTAAATTTGAAGCTTTCTAATTATCCATGGAGTAAGTGCATTTTATACGTTAAGTGTAAAAGAAGCTGAGATGGTAGTCAACTTTAAAAATTATGGACACTGTTGTGATAATTTTTTATTGCATATATTGTTCGTGAGAAACAAAAGAATAGTCAGTTCAAGTTTCAGTATCAGTACGTGTAAAGAATATTTCTCAAATGATTAATGCTATGTTTTTAAATATAGACTGAATATTTCAATAATATTTTAATTGTTATTAAGCCGTTGTCTCTCGTGGTTTCGTCATATAACATTCACAGTTAACTCACAATTTCAATATTTGAAAAATAGGCTAATTTTTTCAAAATTTGTCATTTTTGAGAAAAACTATTTTTCATGTAAGTGGTTGCTTGGAATGGGGTAGTTAATTTAAGTTGACACCTGGAATGCTCAAAGGTGAATTAAATGGTGACATGGTGCTTATTTCAGGAAAAACGTAGAGCTCCTATGCAATTTCCTGCCACCCCTCTCCTCCAAAAAGTTGCCCTCCGTTTCCGGTTCAAAGCCGAGGGCGATGGATTATTTTTGGGCGTAAAAATCCTCAGCATGACTTCCTTTAGAAGGGAAATAAAGCCTGTGGTACCATGTGGATTTACGGCCAGATAGAGGCCTCTGAGTGGTCTTTCACGTCCAATATAGAATGGGACGCTGAGACCATAGCAGTTAAAGGGCGTCCATAAATAACTGTTTCATCCCCCGATCACATTATATCGATATTTTTACTTTCTCTATTGCTTTCCTGTAATATTTAGAGTATAGCTTGCTTCATATCTACAAAAATTTGATATCGAGATTTCACCGGAAATACAGCTTTTGAGACTCCTGATATCCCCTTTTTAAAAAATAATGAGAGAAAGAGAGAAGTGCACAATTAAAAATGAATGTCAGATAAATACAAAATTTAGTTTAAGTTTATGTCGAAGATCAAAATCATCCAAAAATGCGATACGAAGATTTTCAAGAAAATGTCCTCAATCCAAACTACTCTTTACATAGAAAGGTTTACATTAGTTTTGATTTCCTCAAAAATAGCTTTTATAATTTTGAAAACTATTTGTATGATAACATATGAAAAGTATATGCTAAAATTTCTGGGAATAGCCTTTGAAGTCCCCCTTCATTCTGAATGACCTTTGTATAACTGGTAAACAGTAAGACAGACAAACTCTTATTATACAAACAGTGTAGATGTTAAAACTCTTTTTAAATATTTGCCCAACTTTAGTCGCTTGTATCCCACCTGTACCTACAACGAAATATGTAATGAAGCAATTTCTGGAAAATAATATCTCGATTAACATGAAGTAGCTAGAAAAACAACTTTTTGTGGGAATATTTATAAGAGTGGATGAAGAAAGACATGTGAATGTAATACAATTCTTTTTTCTTTTACTTTGTAAGAGCTTGCTTCTGCTACTCCTGGAGTTATTCCTCTATGCTTCTGGTATAAACACGTGAATGCTGCTTCCGCATATTGTATGTAAATAGGCACTTGTAGCTTAATTCTAAGTTATTTGTGGGCAAGATGCTTCGTAAATAACGTGACGTGAATAGAGGAGTCACTCTTGGTGAATACTGTAACGTAAGGTATGTGTAACGTAGGTGTATCACATATTTCTTGTAATTTTGGAAAGAAAATTCAGTCATCAACTTCAAACTCTAAATATAGCAGTATTTCTGTCTACTTGCGTCAACTAATGGGCGTTCTCTGCACACAAGCTGAAGTTGATATTAAAACTCAAACCTACGAAACCTCAAAATTACCAGAGACACATGTCATATTGTGAAAAATGCAACGTGGTTGTCGGAACTCGTAGCGCGGACCTCTGGCTCGTGTGGTTGTTCTGTCACTGATATACCTAACGTGAACAAGGCCTCCATATCTTTTCCGTGTTGGCTATAAAAGCATTCACATCCGGAAAAGAGGATCTAATTTCTTCCGCAACTCGGTGAAGACTATGTGCTAGACAAGTTTTAGTTTTGGAAATGCTTACTGTATTGCTGTGGCAGCTTTCTTCATATAGGAAGTCCCGTCCATTACAAGTAGTAAACCATTTTGTGTTACTGGACAGACACAATAGAGAGAAGAAAAAAGAAAACAATCAAATATAACATACGACAGTCGTAAGAAACAGGCTGTTGTGTAGGGGTGGGCGTGTCGTTTCCTCAACCCTCACGCTAGCTGCCGGCTCTATACTCCGTGCTGTTAATATCATTCCTATGTTTATCTACTAAAACCCCCTGGCAATGTCACTAGTTGGATATTAGTATTTTGTTGTTTAACGACGCTGTCAATTGCCAGGATCACATCAGCGTCGTCATTGTGCCGAATTGTCAGAAGTTGGAGTATCTTCTGTTAATTTCTAATTTTGTTCAATATAAAATTTGTCAAACTGATTCTAAACATATTTCCTGTTTTATTCTGTGTTCTGAGATTTCCCTCTTCGAATTATTTAATCTATTTCAGCATTAGATGCTTCGCCGAAGCGAGAGTAAGCCATTTTGACATTTAAATCTGGCGGCTCCTTTGCATCAAATTACGTAAGCTTTTGTGCGTCTGTAGGACAGTGCAGACGTAAGAAAAGCACAGGAGGTGTTAATTAAAATTCAGAGGAGATGATAATGAAATTTGATAAATATTTTCGTGAACGAAGGCTGTCATTGGTTGAAATTTGAAATTGTTATGCACATGATTAGTTGATTTCTGCCAAGTCACATATGAGTGGAATACTCTTAAAATTTTCTCCTCATATCCTTGCAAGATACAGGTATATATCATTTTAGGTTTTTGTGTTGTGGTGTTCACACACATACAAACACACAGGAAGTTTTTAAAATGTAAGAGAGCTCCGGGACAAAATGCCGGCACACCGGTAGCGCTGATATGATCCTGACAATTACAGCATCTTAACAACAAAATGTTTTATTTTTTACCTACAAAGTACGTTGTCGAGAAAGTCATTAGTTTTGTCGAGTTCGTTTTGAACATGTTCGAAAAGTTCAGGCTTGGTAGCTCCATGGGGGAATAGGTAATGTTTTCACAGTCAGTGGGAAAGTAAGACATTACTTCTGGATTGGATCCAACTTTTTGTTAATGTGGAGCTACTGTTTACACTGCTTCTTTTTTACAGCGTAGCTTGGGAACGTTTGGAATGGTCACGAAAGCTTTTCCGATGAAAACACAGTAAAGTCTTAATTTGCGACGAGCAATGCCACGGTAATGTCCCTGTTTCTTTTGGCCTGCCTTTTTTTTCGTTACGATTTCGCGTTACTCGTTTCTTTGGCGACACTAATGATGGGAAGGGGAGGAACGTTTTAAACGCTTGAATCCAACAAAAAAGGAGCTACATCTTTAAATAAATTGGTTTTACTTCTCTTGCGTCATTAACCAGATCTTGACTGCTATTCTAATACAAAATTTCCTTTCGAGATGTTTTTATCCCTGCCCGTTAAAATGCCAATTAGCAGCGTGTATTTTATTAGTCTGCTTGATTGCTTATTGATTTTGCAGACAAGCTTGTTCACCTTGGAGTAAATCTTAAGATAATTGCATTTCGATATTCCACAATTCATATTAAAGTTCCACAGTGTTCTAATATTATCAGAATGGCTTCAGTGCTTCCTCACAATCGAAATAATCGTGGTTATGAATAAGCTAATCATCGTTTTTATGTATATAGATATTAGGTGTATATGAAAGAATAAAATATAATATTTATTGTGTGCGGAGATACAATGTGCTGAAAATTTCAGAGTAGAAAGACAAAATAAGCACTCTGTGGATAAGAACAAGGTTCACAGAAACTTTCACCGTGCGGCAGATGTTAACGTTGAATTCGTCATGAATCATGATAAGGGCGAAGCATTTTCGTACCTACCTCTTCAAGTTTAGTGCACACGAATCGTAGCCCACGAAATGCCGGACAGTGGCAGCGTAAATAAAATTGCCTCTTATGTTGCCTCTCCATCATACGATGTACAGTGGCGTACAAAGTAAACGTGCACCCTTAGATGATCAATTAATTTGGAATTACATGCAGGGTTACAGGGTAGCCATTAAATTCCACATTAATTCCACGTTAAGAATACGTAAAAGGGACAGTACAATAAAAAATTACATAAATGTGACATTGAATTATTTACCTATTCCATTCATAAATTTATACATATTACAATTATTTTCGTAACCTGTTGCAGCCAGGGTAGCCATTAAATTGCACATTAAAATACGTAAAAGGGACAATAACATACAAATTAAATTATATATGAGGTTTAGTTATTTACTATACCATTCCTGTCGAGGAGCACAGGAACCTACGGACCGGACAGAGTCAAGACCTCTAAGCGGGTGGTCAGCCAAGCATCAGGTATTAGACTGAGGAAGAGGATGATATGAAATGCAGGCGAAATCGATGATTAGAAAGGTGATAATGGAGCAATTGGTTGAATGAGGGGTGGGGAAAACCGGAGAACCCGGAGAAAACCCTCCCTGACGGCGCTTCGTCCACCACGAATACCACATGCGGGTCCCTGGGATCGAACTCGGGCTGCCTAAGTGGTAAGCCAACGCTCTAACCGCTCGGCCACGGCGCCGCCTAACCTGTTACAATATATGAAAATGTAAATTTTCAGTGTCTCTAAAACAAAGCTTGTATGACACACCTTGCACGTAATGTTTTCTCCATCTGTAAAAAATGCTTTGAATGTAACTCCTCTACAATTTTGTACATCCATTTATAATTAGACCTGCACTAGAGACACACTTAAATATTTATTTCAATTGCGAATTAATCCTGAGTTAGGTTCCCTATTCGCAAATACTGCACTATGCACCTGAACCGACTGTGTGTAATACAGCCAGTGCCTGATCTTGCCCTAAAATCCGTGTGATCGCAACCTGCAGTGTTCATCTGGGACCTGAAAGGTACAGAAATGTCTGGTCACGATAGTGCCTCAAACTTGAAACCTGTTGGTGGCGTTCAGATGTAAAACATCTGATGTACTCACATGACTTTCTCTACTCTTGTACAAACTAATCTTACAAACTCTTATTCCTCTTTCTTCTTTATGTTAGTCGAGGTGAGCATTTGTAGAAATTATCTGATTACTAATTTTCTTGTAACTGCAAGGGGAACATGGAATACAGTAGGCCAAAAATAACATTCAATTTCAGTGCACGCACATCTGTCTATTACTGAAGATAATTTAAATCACTTCCTTTCTTACAGTGCATTAATTGCCCATCCAATGGAAATAATTAGCAAACTCCTGAGAGATATCCAGTCAGTTTTTATAGATTTTATTCATTTGTCTAAAGAACAAGTTAGTAATTTGCTGACCCATCTTTAGGATAGGATAGGATAGATAGGATAGACAAGGTTCGGATGCGGGACTTAGCATCTCGACAGTATGCGCCTCCCAGGAAGGAGGTGTGAGAGTATACACAGAATAGTCGGGCTTGAAGAGAGACGACAGTGGAGGGCAGGGTCCCTAACAACTATAGATGTAAACTCCCGGGGGCTGCTCGCACACCGGCTCTCTTCCACCCTTGTGGGCTCAAAGATTCTCCGGGGGGTGGGGACGGGACTCGAGACCTCCCCCGATCCGGAGAACGAAGATTTATAGAATACTTGCCATCCGCGTCGAAACCCCCGCCGACATTTGGAACTCAAACAATCAAGCAGTTGAAAGGTGAGGTGAAATGAGAATAGAGATGATATGGAGCGACAGGAAATTTGGCGCATGTAACCTTCTCGTTTTAAGCATTTGACCATCGCTTCATCCTTCTGGATCTCTCTTGTACCTGCAACAAAATACGTGCGTAATGAAACCATTTCTGCGGTTAACATGAAGTAGATAAAGATAGCTCTTACAAAAAATATTTTATAGAAGATAAAATAAAGTATAGTGGAGAAAGCCATGTGAATGTAATATATCCGTTTGGTGTTAAGTTTAGAACAGTCACGTATCGCACGCATGCTCAGATTATTGCATCGGAGAATGCGTATTATATCGTTCATCAGTTAGCATGTGGACAATTTTCCAGCTGGGGCACCACCACACTTTGCTAATGTAGTATGCCATTCTTGAACAGGCAATTTCCTGGAAGATGGACTGAAAGAGGATTCCGTAGATCACATGGCCTCCCAGATAACCAGATCTGACACCAAATGATTTTTTCATGTGGAGATTTGTTAAGAACCAGGTCTATAGGATTTGACTGACTTACGACAAGAGTTTATGCTGCTGTCGACAATGCTACATCAGACTCTTCGTACCACATGGGTCGAGGTTGAATACCGGTTGGATTTTTCCCATGACACTAATGGCAGCCATGTTGAGGTTTATGAACCGTTAAAGTAAAAAAGGTTCTCAGTTTTCACTATTTTTAGCAATTGGTTTCATCTCTGAATTCAAATTAATTCAGAAGTTATACCTATTTCTTTTGTTGTGTCTATAAGCGGAACACCCTATATATAATTTGGAAAGGCAAGTCATCTCACCGAAGTTCGAGCTCGGGTTCTCCAGAATGAAGTCACATATACTGTCCTTTACACTATGAAAGCGGGCCAGAGGCTGTGGGTTTGACACGTATGCGAAAGAGAATCGAAAAACAGTTTCCTTTAAAACATTATTGAAGCTTTTCTTTAATGATTGATTCAATAAAATTTGAGAGATTAATTTGGGCCACAAATCTGATACTTGAGGGTATCTCAGAGATGTGAATATTGGACCGTATCCAGAGTCCTGCAACTTGTCAAACCGGGCTATTACTGGAAGACTGTACGTACAACATGAAGAACAAGTGAATGATCTGACTCCCGCCGCGATGACGACACCAATTTGCCCAGGGTGCCTTCTACATGAATAATTATATGAGAAGAGCTCGCGAAGAAAGAACTTCAACAACAGATGAGGGCAAAATAATAAAAAAAGCAGGAGTGGGTCTAAATTATACGGAGAAAGAGTAAATAGAAGGAGGAGGGGGGGGGGCATGGAAGAAAAAGAAATGAAATTGCCTAGCAAGTTTGAAGATAACAAGCCCAATGTGTAATAGTCTCAAGCTTCCTTTGCATCACCGTTCTAACAGTCCTACATACTATTGATATACGAATACGCCTAACTTTCACTAGCGTGAAATCTTCCCAGCCAGAGATGGAGGAAAAACAACCTCATTTTTTCTCTAAATGATTCAGATTAAAGTGTAACATTTACGAGTGAGTACTGGTGTTAGAAATGAAAAAGTCATTTTTTGTCAAACACAAATTATTTATTTCTCACCATAGTCTCCTTTTAGGGATGTTTACATGTATGTTTATATATCATGTGTGTGTGTGTGCGCGTGCGTGTGTGTGTGTGCGCGTGCGTGTGTGTGTGTGCGCGTGCGTGTGTGTGTGTGCGCGTGCGTGTGTGTGTGTGCGCGTGCGTGTGTGTGTGTGCGCGTGCGTGTGTGTGTGTGCGCGTGCGTGTGTGTGTGTGCGCGTGCGTGTGTGTGTGTGCGCGTGCGTGTGTGTGTGTGCGCGTGCGTGTGTGTGTGTGCGCGTGCGTGTGTGTGTGTGCGCGTGCGTGTGTGTGTGTGCGCGTGCGTGCGTGCGTGCGTGTGCGTGCGTGCGTGCGTGCGTGTGTGCGCGTGCGTGTGTGCGTGTGCGTGTGTGTGTGTGTGTGTGCGTGTGTGCGTGTGTGTGTGTGTGTGTGTGTGGTGTGTGTGGTGTGTGTGTGGTGTGTGTGTGTGTGTGTGGTGTGTGTGGTGTGTGTGTGTGTGTGTGTGTGTGTGTGTGTGTGTGTGTGTGTGTGTGTGTGTGTGTGTGTGTGTGTGTGTGTGTGTGTGTGTGTGTGTGTGTGTGTGTGTGTGTGTGTGTGTGTGTGTGTGTGTGTGTGTGTGTGTGTGTGTGTGTGTGTGTGTGTGTGTGTGTGTGTGTGTGTGTGTGTGTGTGTGTGTGTGTGTGTGTGTGTGTGTGTGTGTGTGTGTGTGTGTGTGTGTGTGTGTGTGTGTGTGTGTGTGTGTGTGTGTGTGTGTGTGTGTGTGTGTGTGTGTGTGTGTGTGTGTGTGTGTGTGTGTGTGTGTGTGTGTGTGTGTGTGTGTGTGTGTGTGTGTGTGTGTGTGTGTGTGTGTGTGTGTGTGTGTGTGTGTGTGTGTGTGTGTGTGTGTGTGTGTGTGTGTGTGTGTGTGTGTGTGTGTGTGTGTGTGTGTGTGTGTGTGTGTGTGTGTGTGTGTGTGTGTGTGTGTGTGTGTGTGTGTGTGTGTGTGTGTGTGTGTGTGTGTGTGTGTGTGTGTGTGTGTGTGTGTGTGTGTGTGTGTGTGTGTGTGTGTGTGTGTGTGTGTGTGTGTGTGTGTGTGTGTGTGTGTGTGTGTGTGTGTGTGTGTGTGTGTGTGTGTGTGTGTGTGTGTGTGTGTGTGTGTGTGTGTGTGTGTGTGTGTGTGTGTGTGTGTGTGTGTGTGTGTGTGTGTGTGTGTGTGTGTGTGTGTGTGTGTGTGTGTGTGTGTGTGTGTGTGTGTGTGTGTGTGTGTGTGTGTGTGTGTGTGTGTGTGTGTGTGTGTGTGTGTGTGTGTGTGTGTGTGTGTGTGTGTGTGTGTGTGTGTGTGTGTGTGTGTGTGTGTGTGTGTGTGTGTGTGTGTGTGTGTGTGTGTGTGTGTGTGTGTGTGTGTGTGTGTGTGTGTGTGTGTGTGTGTGTGTGTGTGTGTGTGTGTGTGTGTGTGTGTGTGTGTGTGTGTGTGTGTGTGTGTGTGTGTGTGTGTGTGTGTGTGTGTGTGTGTGTGTGTGTGTGTGTGTGTGTGTGTGTGTGTGTGTGTGTGTGTGTGTGTGTGTGTGTGTGTGTGTGTGTGTGTGTGTGTGTGTGTGTGTGTGTGTGTGTGTGTGTGTGTGTGTGTGTGTGTGTGTGTGTGTGTGTGTGTGTGTGTGTGTGTGTGTGTGTGTGTGTGTGTGTGTGTGTGTGTGTGTGTGTGTGTGTGTGTGTGTGTGTGTGTGTGTGTGTGTGTGTGTGTGTGTGTGTGTGTGTGTGTGTGTGTGTGTGTGTGTGTGTGTGTGTGTGTGTGTGTGTGTGTGTGTGTGTGTGTGTGTGTGTGTGTGTGTGTGTGTGTGTGTGTGTGTGTGTGTGTGTGTGTGTGTGTGTGTGTGTGTGTGTGTGTGTGTGTGTGTGTGTGTGTGTGTGTGTGTGTGTGTGTGTGTGTGTGTGTGTGTGTGTGTGTGTGTGTGTGTGTGTGTGTGTGTGTGTGTGTGTGTGTGTGTGTGTGTGTGTGTGTGTGTGTGTGTGTGTGTGTGTGTGTGTGTGTGTGTGTGTGTGTGTGTGTGTGTGTGTGTGTGTGTGTGTGTGTGTGTGTGTGTGTGTGTGTGTGTGTGTGTGTGTGTGTGTGTGTGTGTGTGTGTGTGTGTGTGTGTGTGTGTGTGTGTGTGTGTGTGTGTGTGTGTGTGTGTGTGTGTGTGTGTGTGTGTGTGTGTGTGTGTGTGTGTGTGTGTGTGTGTGTGTGTGTGTGTGTGTGTGTGTGTGTGTGTGTGTGTGTGTGTGTGTGTGTGTGTGTGTGTGTGTGTGTGTGTGTGTGTGTGTGTGTGTGTGTGTGTGTGTGTGTGTGTGTGTGTGTGTGTGTGTGTGTGTGTGTGTGTGTGTGTGTGTGTGTGTGTGTGTGTGTGTGTGTGTGTGTGTGTGTGTGTGTGTGTGTGTGTGTGTGTGTGTGTGTGTGTGTGTGTGTGTGTGTGTGTGTGTGTGTGTGTGTGTGTGTGTGTGTGTGTGTGTGTGTGTGTGTGTGTGTGTGTGTGTGTGTGTGTGTGTGTGTGTGTGTGTGTGTGTGTGTGTGTGTGTGTGTGTGTGTGTGTGTGTGTGTGTGTGTGTGTGTGTGTGTGTGTGTGTGTGTGTGTGTGTGTGTGTGTGTGTGTGTGTGTGTGTGTGTGTGTGTGTGTGTGTGTGTGTGTGTGTGTGTGTGTGTGTGTGTGTGTGTGTGTGTGTGTGTGTGTGTGTGTGTGTGTGTGTGTGTGTGTGTGTGTGTGTGTGTGTGTGTGTGTGTGTGTGTGTGTGTGTGTGTGTGTGTGTGTGTGTGTGTGTGTGTGTGTGTGTGTGTGTGTGTGTGTGTGTGTGTGTGTGTGTGTGTGTGTGTGTGTGTGTGTGTGTGTGTGTGTGTGTGTGTGTGTGTGTGTGTGTGTGTGTGTGTGTGTGTGTGGTGTGTGTGTGTGTGTGTGTGTGTGTGTGTGTGTGTGTGTGTGTGTGTGTGTGTGTGTGTGTGTGTGTGTGTGTGTGTGTGTGTGTGTGTGTGTGTGTGTGTGTGTGTGTGTGTGTGTGTGTGTGTGTGTGTGTGTGTGTGTGTGTGTGTGTGTGTGTGTGTGTGTGTGTGTGTGTGTGTGTGTGTGTGTGTGTGTGTGTGTGTGTGTGTGTGTGTGTGTGTGTGTGTGTGTGTGTGTGTGTGTGTGTGTGTGTGTGTGTGTGTGTGTGTGTGTGTGTGTGTGTGTGTGTGTGTGTGTGTGTGTGTGTGTGATTTCTGTCAAGCTTTCTGACATTTTTTAGGAATTGCCAATCTCGATAAAACTTGCCTCTGTTTCGGCAATGACCTTGATGATGTAAATGTTCTTTCCGCGAGGCATTTCATATATGGGGACAAAAAGAAATCGCATGGAATCAGGTAGGATAATTTAATAATTTTATTGTTTAACGACGCTGTCAATTGCCAGGATCACACCAGCGTCTCCGGTGTGCTGGAATTTCGTCCCGCTGGAGTCCTTTTACATTACAGTAAATCTACTGACATTGAGCTGTCGTTTTTAAGCACACTTAAAAACCACCGGTTGGGCCAATTTGAACCCGTGACTTTGGGATCAGTAGGCCAGCGTTTAAACAACTGAGCCAGACTGACGAGCCAGCTAGGGTGAATATAGGAGATGCGATAGCAATTCATTCGTAACGCAATTCATGCAGTTTGATGACAACAACACCGGGTGAATATGCCTCCGCCTATATTTTAGAGGAAATTTTACTCTACAAATTGATACTGTTATGTAAGGAAACTTCTATGCTCAAGTCGTGTGGTTTCTTTCTTTATAAATATACATAATATACATGTCCATGTTTTCACCATTTTTGCTTTGACAGCTTTTTCTGTGAATGACATTTTCTGGTGTAAATAACCGTTTTATCAGACTAACTATTAAAGACAGATACTTTACATTTTATAGGGATATAAAACAACTTTAAGTGCTGTTGTCGACCTATTTTGGTGTTAATAAGATGCTCGCATATTTAAATTGCTGTTAAATTTCAATCAAAAGCTGATACAATTGAGAAAATCCTCCGATCTTCGGTAACAATCAAGCCTATTAAATCGAAGTACATTAGTGGACTAAACATTTCAGCATATCTTAAATAGTTTCTGAGTCACAAATTTAACAGATTAAATAGTCGCGAGATATTGCCATACGGGCATTAGAGATGAAATCACATCTTAGAGCAAACTAACATACAATGAAATGAATAACAAAACATTTATTTACTGTTTGTAAATTAAGACATTAAACTGCCCGTCATACTCGTATATCGCAAGGGAATTATCAGAATCCTTATGCCGAAATCCACGCTGAAATTCTTGTGACAGAAACAATGTTATATATGGAGGCCACGCCCAAAACATCAGCTGTCAGTTTTAATTGCAAACAGTCGAAACAAACCCAAAGTTGCAATTAATCGTTCTTGCCCACAACAGATGTTTGTAGGACAGGATTGAAAAGAATAGAATGAGAATGAAAAATTCAATGTCATAGCCGAGATTTGAACCACGGACATGCCGGTTACCGTGCGGCTACTCTAACCACTAAGCTACCATGGTGAACGTGCCGATACGACATTGAATTCTCCAACACACGCGCGATTTTCCCGGTAAACGACACAAGGGGCTCTCAGGTCATATGAGATAACATACCTTAATGGCGATTTACAATATTGTAAGTACTAAAGTCCCGAGCCCTGAGAGGCCTCTCAGCCCGGAAGCATATTCTTCTAATTATGACTGGCCGTGAAAGCCTTCGTTTATTTCTATATATTTCCAGCCTCATTCTATCCTTTCCAATCCTGTCCTACACACGGCTGTTGTGTGGAAGAACGATTAATTGCATTGATTGACGTTATAGTTGGTTAAACTTAGGCGGTAACGTCTGAGGCCCAGATTCGAGAGGTGTCGGTTCTATGCACCGACCAATCCGATTGTTTACTTATATACCGGGTGTTTAAGGAAAAGTGTCCGATATTGCAACAGGAGCCTGGATTGGCAGTTGTCAAATTATTCTGCAACTAAAATAAATGTTCCTATGAACATATGTTAGGAAACAAATACCTGTTGAGATATGAGCCATTTTACTCATGTTGAGTGTGAGTTGCGTTTGTTGGAGCAGTCATGTCGTTGAGGCATCAGAATCACATCGGTCTTAATGTGGGCACGAATTGTGACTGACAGACTCCTAGAACCATGCATTTTACCGAACACATTAATAAGTGCTGTGTATCATCGATTCCTGCGTGATGCGTTACCCGTGCATTTGGAGGACATTGTGCCTGCAGAAAGACAACGCATGTGGTTTATCCATGACGGAGCACCACTCCATTTTATACTATCGTGCGAGAATACTTAAACCAAACATTTAATAGACGATGGATTGGTCGAAGAGGTCCAGTAACATGGTCTCCCCATCCGAGGGAGCTCAATCCATTGGGTTTCCGGCTATGGGGACATTTAAAGACATTGATGTATGCCAAACCCGTCGAAAATGTGCATACGTTGCAAGAGCGTGTGACCAATGCATGTGCCCAAATCGGAGAGCAACCAAGTGTGTTCGAAGGAGTTCGGGATTCTTGGAGAAGAACTGCGTCATGTGTAAGAATGCATGGTAATCACTCCTCTAGTAATAGGGATATAACTAGTGGATGTTACCACAGGACGAAATGCCAGAAATTATCAGAATTCCTGTTAGGTGTTTATGGATGTTTACCTAATAATTGTTCTGTTAAACGTTTGTGGGAGTGAAGTGTTCATTAGAGCTCGCTAGTGGGATGAAATCCAGTCTGGTATAAATAATGGCACGAGTAAAATGGCTCATATCTCAATATGAATTTGTTTATTTCCGTATTTTTAAATTACTTGCTTAGTTATAAGAAATTATAAGTTATAAGTTATTTATTAGAAAAGTGTTGGCCTGGTGCCGGTACAATGGGCCCGGCTTACAGGCTATATTTAACATTTTTATACATTTGGCTTTGTTTATATATACACTTTTTCGGTGTCTACAAAAAACCCATACGGTGACCATCTGTAGGTCACCGAGAATAGTTTTCTTTTGTCTTTTGTCTGTTTCGTCTTTGGGTTATATATACATATGTACATATTTACAAATTATATATAGACACATACACGCACGCATTCACCCACACACACACTCGTACACACATACACACATCTTCACTGGGCACACCAGAAATATGCGTTCCAGCGCACTACACTATTTACAGTTTTGACACTATATACACTGTCCCGCGGTGGCAGCTCCTGAATATTTTCCGAGGCGAGGGCCTCTGCCGGAACATGTATGTGGCTTAGGGACGAGGTTGCGTGGACGCGCATTAGTCGGCGAGCCGAGCCGCTTCTAGAACATTTTTATCCTAGTATGCTTGCGGTGCTTCGGCTCGCCTTTGCCGATGTTAGCGATCACGTCATTTTCGTGGTTCCTAATGCGCGTCCATGCCGCCATTGCTCTTTTGTCTATTGCCTCCGGGATGAACGGGATATGAGTTTCGACGTGAAGAGTTTGGGTGGTGGTGAGGAGTGGAGCAGAGAGGATTTTTCTGAGGGAGAGGTTTTGGAGGGTTTGGAGTTGTTTGAGGGCAGTTTTGGAGGCATTAGCCCAGGCCACACATGCATACAGGACCACCGAGAGAATAAATGACCTATATAGTATAAGTTTTGACTTTAGTCGCAACTGTTTACTACGGAAGATGGGGGCGCACAACTTTAGCCGCTGTCTGCCTTTATTGGCGCTATTTTTTATGTGGGTGGACCAACACATTGTGCGGTCCAAGGTGACACCTAAGTATTTAACTTGCTGACGGCAGTGCAATATTTGACCACCGACCGTTAGGTCCGTTGCCAAAGTGTGACGCCGCTTAGAAAAATGAATCAGCTGGCATTTGTCGGGATTAATTTTGATTTTCCAGTCATGTTGCCATGAGAGGAAGTTGTTCACATAACGTTGCATTTCTGCAAGGCCGAAACGTGGATTTCTATGGTGGTTGTATATTGCAGTGTCGTCAGCATACATGGCGACCTTACATCTGGCGTCCACTGGGAAATCATTGGTGAACAATATATACAGAAAAGGGGACATTATTGCCCCTTGTGGGACGCCAGCCCGCATCACTCGCTCCCGTGAGGAGGAGCGGCCCACTTGGACGTAAAATTGCCGATTTTCTAGAAAATTGTGCAGCAAGTATAGATAATTTTGAAGAGCCGGGAAATTGTGGTGCAGTTTATAAATAAGGCCATTGTGCCAGCACCGGTCAAATGCAGCTTCTACGTCCAGAAATAGCGCCAACGTTGAAGCCCCATTGTTAAATTGCTCTGTTACGTCATCAGTTAGTCTGAGGAGCTGTAGTTCAGTGGAATGTCCTTTTCTAAAGCCAAACTGTGAATTTGAAAGTTCATGTGTTGCCGAGACTTGTTTTTGAAGTCGAGAAAGGATACATTTTTCCAGCAGTTTACTAATAGTAGACAAAAGACTAATGGGACGGTAGTTTTGCGGTTGTCTGGTGCTTTTCCCTTGCTTTGGGAGCATGATAACCTTAGCTCGTTTCCAAGTAGAGGGGAAATAGCCTTGCTGCAAACAGGCGTTAAATATCTTTGTTAGTTGCACCAGAGCTTTTCTCGGGACATGCTTAAGTTCCTCATTAGTCACTTTGTCTGGACCGGCAGCTTTCCCATTAGGCAATTTCCTAATGAGCTTGTAAATTTCCTGCGGTGTTATGGTGGGTAGTTGTTGCTCTTGCTTCTGCGCCACCCAGGTTTGTACCCATGTCTGGACCTCCCGTTCTATTTCACAGTTGGTCACTGGGTTTTCGGTGAATCTGTCTTGGAGACAGTCAGCGAAGACCTCGGCTTTCTCCTCTGCGGAGAAGTGCAAGCCGCTTTGAGTGTGCAGCGCCTCAGTTGCGGAGTTGACGCTCGTGGAAACTTTGAAAGCCTTGAGTAATTTCCACAAAGAAGAGTCCGAATGTGTGGTACTCAGCATTTTGTTTTCCAGTTGTTCAGTTTTATTGATTTTAATTTGTTGCCGAATGATGTTGCGTAGCCATTTTGCTAGCACTTTATATTCAGGCTGACGGGTGTATCGCCACAGTTTTGTCAAGCGTCGTCTCCGCGCAATGAGTTGCTCTACCTCGGGGTACGTGCAAAAACCGGGTGGTCTTGTGGTGTATGTGGTAGCATTTCTCTTGGCTGTGTGTAGCGAGGCAGTAAAGTTTTCAATGGCGACATCTATGTCTGCCTCGCTATAGTATGACAGTCTGGGTTGCGCCATCCCGTGCATTTCAATGGTGAACTTATTCCAGTCGGTCTCGTGCCCAAATCGGAGAGCAACCAAGTGTGTTCGAAGGAGTTCGGGATTCTTGGAGAAGAACTGCGTCATGTGTAAGAATGCATGGTAATCA
Source organism: Tenodera sinensis (assembly GCA_030765045.1). Lineage (NCBI taxonomy): Eukaryota > Metazoa > Arthropoda > Insecta > Mantodea > Mantidae > Tenodera > Tenodera sinensis. The sequence continues at coordinate 32,291,068 of CM060961.1, read as the reverse complement.
CTCCTCTAGTAATAGGGATATAACATGTAGATGTTACCACAGGACGAAATGCCAGAAATTATCAGAATTCCTGTTTGGTGTTTATGGATGTTTACCTAATAATTGTTCTGTTAAACGTTTGTGGGAGTGAAGTGTTCATTAGAGCTCGCTAGTGGGATGAAATCCATAGTCTGGTTTAAATAATGGCACGAGTAAAATGGCTCATATCTCAACATGAATTTGTTTATTTCCGTATTTTTAAATTACTTGCTTAGTTATAAGAAATTAGATTCAGATTATTTTATTAAAAGAATTTTGTCTGGTGCTGGTACATGGGGCCCAGCGTACAGACTTAATTTATCATTGGATTACGCAATTGTGGACATTTATTTATAGGAACATTTATTCTAGTTTTGACCAATCCCAACTCCTGTTGCAATATCGGACACTTTTTTAAAGCGTCCTGTATATTAAATTCTGGTTTTCTTGAGTCGCCAAGGTAAATCCTAGACAGAATAGTTAATACCATGACCCCAAGTTCCACCGTAAGTCTAAAATAATAGTGAACATGCAAAATAATGATTAATAGCGAACGCTCTGCCATCTAGCCACAGATGATGAAAGCAGGTTGAGCGGACGGCACCATAATGCCATCTCTCTGGCACGTGTGGAAACAGAGATACAATTGCTATTCACTAGACGTATGGCAATGCCGAAGCTGCCATGTGCCCGTCACGGAAGTAGGGATACACCTTTCTAGCACTAAGGCCTTTGTGAACATGTGACGAAATAAAAGATGATGGTACAGGGATGAGACTTCGAAGGCTAATTTCCCGCTGTGTACCGATCCAGAGGTATTTCGTGATAGATCCGTCACGAATTGTCCACTTGGTTATAGCGAGGTAACATAACCGAGAGGTGAAAGTACTCGGGAGATAAAAAATATTTTCAAAGCTGTCTGAGTAATGACTAAAACATAGTTACAACTAATTACACTGTATAATATTCTATGCCTATTAATAACCCATCGTTACGTCGTTTCGATGTTGGCGGTGTGTTTGATAAGCGCGCATTCTGAGTAATGATGCGTATTTGTTATATTATTTCCGTTTCTAAGGCAAAGTAAGGCCGTTATGGCTTTACATGAGTGAATTACTTTGGAAATTTTAGCGCTGTGTTTTAGCTTGTGATTATATTACACATAGTAGGCCCTTCTGGTCAAATGCATGTGATTTTCATCGAAAACGTTACATATCGACATGTTGTGTATCATAGTATCGTGAGTAATGTTGGTGTGAATACTTTAATGTTTTAAAATTGGCACTCCTGGGACAGGACTCAGTTCACCGTTTCTATGTTGCAAGTGGGTGGTCCGTTCCGGTAGTTCAAATCCCGCGCGCAACATTGAAGCTTGCCTTTGATCCCATCTGGATCGCATAGTGAAGTTCCGTTGGACATTTCCAGATAAGATTTCGAAACCTTGAAGTTAAAACTAGTAACGATGTTTTGCGTGTGGTCTCCTTATATTACATTGCTGTCGTCACAGGAATTTTAGAGTGGGTTTTGCCATGAGGGGTCTGACACCTTGTTAACTGGCGAAGACGTCACAATTAGCACCAAAAACAAGGTAGCATAGCCCTTTAGTAACATCTAATGTAACAAGCTATTGAGAGCCGAAAAATGTCAAGTTTAAATAAACATTTCCGCAGTAGAATGAAGCTATTCACATAGACCCAATCTTATGCCACTATGAAGTCTGTGAACTTCCAAGGCATAATGAGAAAGGCAAGTTAAATTAAATTATTTTTGTTGTTTAACGACGCTGTCAATTGCCAGGATCACATCAGCGTCGCCGGTGTGCCGGAATTTTGTCCCGCAGGAGTTCTTTTACATGCCAGTAAATCTACTGACATGGAACTGTCGTTTTCAAGCACACTTAAAAACCACCGGGCTGGGCCGGATTTTAACCCGCGACCTTGGGAACAGTAGGCCAGCGTCTAACCAACTGAGCCACCCAGACCGACGAGAAAGGCAAGTGTGCTCTACCTGAATGTCCTTAACTGTTACGTATTTAAAGTAAACTTTGGACTTTTTTGTATGCATTCCTGGATCCAACCTGTAACAATGGCATCCTCTTTCATTAAAGATCAACATTTTGATCTTAAATACAAAGAAAAACGAAAAGGGATTTCTGGATATCAAAACCAGTAACTTGCTGAATTGTTATGCTTTCGTATATGTGAGTCATTGGTCACTGTTTCCCACACTTGGATTTTAATCCATGTCATAATTTTGATTAGAGGTATTCGATGCCAAATGTCTAAAATTTTTAATCAATTTACTAATACGTTTATCCATATTTGTTTATAATTATAGCAAAACTCTTCGTGGTCCTTTATACTTTCCAAGAAAATAATGTAGCATGAAAACCCTAGTCTCGTGTTAGTGGCTCCATATAACATATTTTATTCCTGGAATAAAGATCTAGCGTCGGCGCCGTGGTCGGGCGTTCGCCTCTCACCAAGACGGGCCGAGTTCCGCATGTGGCATTCGTGGTGAATAAGCGGTGTCTGGGCGGGTTTTCTCCGGTTTCTCTACCATTTAAGATTAAATTCGGTGTAACATAAAAATTTTTTCTGGAAAAAGTATGTAACAGTTGTAACTGTTTTTAAATCAATCGTATGTTAAATTACTAAAACAATGAGTTCAAAACCATACTTCACATCAAGAGAAGGATCTCTTCACCCAAATTGAAAGTACGTATACAGAAAATCTGAAATTAATTGAACAAAAATTGTCATAAGGTGCATTTTAAAATAGCAAACTTTTAGAAAAAAAGGTTACAAGAAAATAGTTTTAAAACTTCAGTACTATTTATACAGGTACGTCCATTTAAACATGTGTTTGGACATTTAGATGCTCAGAAAGCTAAAGCCGCTAGTTGATCTCTGTTTTGTAATGTTGGGATCCTTTCAATGAATATTATAAAAAAGTGAAGTTTTTTTGCAATTTTTTTGTAATTTCAATAAAGTATCATTAAATAGTAATAAGAGCTTCACGGGTGATCAGCCGTGTTAAACTTAAGAAGGTCGAGCTTTCGGCCATTATACTCTCCATGGCCATCTTCAGGACTAAAATGGCCGAAAGCTCGACCTTCTTAAGTTTAACACGGCTGATCACCCGTGAAGCTCTTATTACTAACGTTCGCCGTGAAAGCTTCAAATCTTACAATATATCATTAAATAACTTATTTTATATACTGTTGTGGAATCAGATCTTGGATTGATTTACAGAAAGTGATTCACTAATATACTGTCCAGAAAGTTGCAGCTGGAAACAGTTGTGCATCTAAAATTAAGTAGGAAGTAAAGAGTGATTCAACGAAGGTGCATTTTATAATTAGACTATCATAACTAAGGGGTTCGCAGCAGTAAAGCGCAATCAGCTCCTATCATGTGATTTACTCTATGTGGGGAAGATTCTGATGTCCGTGATTGGCTAAAATTAGATATGAATCTATCCCTACTGGATGAAAAGTGCGGTAGCACCGAACTCCAACCAAAGAAGAATGCGGTCGCAACCTGCAGTAAATCATTTGATAGGAGTTGGTTGCACTTTACTGTGAACAACTTGGTTGCGATTCCAATCTAATTATAAAATGGACCATACGTGTATGGATAAGTTTTGATAATAATTCTATGAATAATGTAAGTCAATATACGTATGCTGTGGCATGTAATTCTAAATTGTTTCCGAACCCAAATATTTTTCCAACCCTTACCTTCTGATGCATTATAATATTACGTATAATCGATTCATCATATAAGAGGAGTAGAGAAAAGGACGGGCGAGGTAGAATAGGGACGAAATGTGAAGCAGGACGATTTCAGAACTTGCAACTGCTTCCCGTCTTGAGGTGTATCGGTTTCCTGTAGTTTTCAGCTTCCTGCACCAACAACAGGCAAACCTGCATCGGTGGTAGGTCAAAAAGTCAAGATATGAACCTTCTAGCCGTATAGGAACCGTTATTTTCGCTAAAATACAAATAGCGCAGATGAAACCTCATCGTTCATACTCTTAATATTTATTATGACATTGTTTCTTAGTTTTTCTATACGTAGAGTAGTAGCGTAAGTATTGCATTCGACCCAAAATTTCAATGTCGAGATTTCACAGGAAATACCGGTTTTGAGGCCATCTAAATCCGAAAAAAAATATTTTTAGAAAAAGGTCCGCGTGTGTGTGTGCGCGCGTGTGTGTGGGGGTGGGGTGTGTGCGGGAGTGTGCGTGCGTGTGTGAACATCATAACTAAAAAAGGAAGGTCGGTTAAAAACCAAAATTGGTATTTAAATTTAATATTTTTCACGGATGCGACACGAAGATTTTGATGAAAATTCCTCCACTTTAAACTACCCTTTACATGGAAAATGTTTCGAAAATTATGATTTTCTCAAAAATGGCGGGGCCCTAATGACCAAGTTGTCGACGGGCCCTTAAACCCGACACACTCACTCACTCAAAAATGGCTATACGGATTTTGATTAAAATGCTGTATGTTTAAGATACTTTCATGGCAAATGAAATTTATATTTTGAATTTTTTTGCTATAGCCCATATAGTTCTATTTATTCTTGATGACTTTTGCATAAGTAGTCAACCGTAGGAGGGCAAACCTTATACAGAAAAGTGCAGGTCTCTTTAAAACACACAAGTTATGCTCCAATGTATTTTTTGTGGGGTGAACAATTTCTGAGATATTCCTTGTTATTTTTGTGAGTTTTCCAATACTTATACTTTTCTCAAGTGGAAGTTCGTTATTCACTTTTTTATCTCTTGGGCGTGCAAAGAGAACGAGATTTCAAAACCTTCATGAAAGAGTCTTTAAAAGAATTGATTATCGCTTAAAGCCTACTGTATTCTCATATTCCCATTGTATCTACAAGAAAATTAGCAATAGCATAATTTCTACAAATGTTTATTCGTATTAACAATGAAATAGATAAGTGTTTATAAGAATTGTTTGTACAAGAGTAGAGAAAGTCATGTGAGTGCAACACATCAGATATTTTTTCTTCTTTACCATATACATAATAGATAGGTAAAGAAGCTATTGCATTCTATCAAAAATTCGATATTGAGATTTCACCGGAAGTACACATTTTGAGACCCCTGAATCCAAAAATTAATCATTTTTTAGAGAAAAGGGTCTCTCAAGTGCATGTTGGGTAGCATAACCCAACAAAATGCTCAATAAACACCAAACTTTATATTTAGATTCAGCATCTAGTAAGAATGTGACACGAAAATTTTCAAGAAAATTCCCTTACCCCAAACTGCCCTTCACATGGAAGACTTTTCAAAATGTTGGCTTTTCTCAAAAATAGTTTTAATGATTTGGATTAAAACACTGTAGGAACATGTTTAACAGCGTCAGAAAATGAAGCTTACAAATTCAAAGAAAGCTTGTGCCTTTCTCTTTGCCGATGAAGAAGAAACGACGTTTTCATTGTCCGCATCCAACACATCACTTGAATTATGTACGAATTTACGCAATTTTCTTTCAGTATAGCACCATTTTGTCTTGAAACTTTTTATGAAAACCATTCTTTACATACAAATTTATATTTGCATTATGTGGTGAATGTCACTAGATTTCTACAGAAAGATTCAATTTCTCAACACATTGTTTTAAGCTTTCAAAATTTGAAAATTTAGATTCATCACTATCTTCTACAATATTCAGCACCTTAAAAAGATAAAAAGGTAAATAAAATATAACATCTAAAATTATAACATTTATATATTAATAATTATTACATTGTATATTATTATTATTATTATTATTATTATTATTATTATTATTATTATTGTTATTATTGTTATTATTATTGTTATTATTATTGCTATTGTTATTCTTGTTATGTTCTTCTTCTTCTTCTTATTATTATGATAATGATTGATTATGATTATGATTATTATGATGATGATGATGATGATGATGATTATTATTATTATTATTATTATTATTATTATTATTATTATTATTATTATTATTATTATTATTATTATTATTATTATTATTATTATTATTATTATTATTATTATTATTATTATTATTAAACCCAGTGCATTACTCTTTGTTCCATTGAAAACGTTTATCCATTATTATTATTATTATTATTATTATTATTATTATTATTATTATTATTATTATTATTATTGTTATTGTTATTGTTATTGTTATTGTTATTGTTATTGTTATTGTTATTGTTATTATTATTATTATTATTGTTATTATTATTATTATTATTATTATTATTGTTATTATTGTTATTATTATTGTTATTATTATTGTTATTATTGTTATTGTTATTATTGTTATTGTTATTATTTTTATTATTATTGTGATTCTTGTTATGTTCTTGTTATGTTCTTCTTTTTTTCTTCTTCTTCTTCTTCTTCTTCTTCTTCTTCTTATTATTATTATTATTATTATTATTATTATTATTATTATTATTATTATTATTATTATTATTATTATTATTATTATTATTATTATTATTATTATTATTATTATTAAACCCAATGCATTACTCTTTGTTCCATTGAAAACGTTTATCCATTACCCCTCTTCTACCAGTGCTATAAAAATTATGGCAAATTTGTCCTACCTTCTACTGGATACCTTCATGGAGATGGAAGTAACGCAGGCAGGCTAGAAACATTTTCCTGTTCTCCTAGTGCAGAGCATCATTTTCCGATGAGAAGAAACGTTTAAACTCCTCCGAAAAGGATAACATCTTCAGAAAGTCATTCCCACTTTTTGGTGTTAACATTTATTATTCGCCAAAGCTTCCGCTTCGGCAACTTAATTTTGACGCAGTTGGTGATTCATTGGTGAAAACATGCCTGATTAGCTTCATGCCGCTATTGTAGCTTAGATTTCGTTAGATATTGTGGCATCAGAATGCTAACTTCCTTAAGTATACATTTTGCTATTTTAGATGACGTATTTGCCTCGCGATTTAAGCAGTGCTATTAAAATGTATTGCTTTAAGTAATTTTCAACTCCATCTCCGATTGTAGAAACCCTTTTACAAGTGACATGTTTTGCGTAGAAATCGTTGTGATCAACGAGCGTAATTCATTTATAGCGATCTTTCCATTTTTTTCAAATAAATCCAAAGTATGTTCTGTGCTGTTGGAGAATCCAACATAAACTTCTATTCTTACCACAGTACAGCACAAACTACCAGCTTTGACAATTTATGCTAAAAGCATTTTAAAATAAAAGAATGCAGGGTTTCGTTAATTGTTGCGTTGACATAAACCAGATGCCCCCATGTCTCGCTCCTTCAGTGCCATGCTTGGACTTGGCGCCGGCGGTTCGACCATAGTCAGAATTGCTAGATGAAGAATAATGAACTGAAATGCAGCATTAGAAAATGCTACTGTAAATAGATAATTTTAATCATGGTAGACGTAAGTTGTTGAAATAGAAGAAAAGGCACCCCGAATGCTGTTAAAACCAGACAATACCTCAAACCTTAAAATACGAGTCGCTTGGCAACCAGAGATACTACACAAATTAGTTATTTTCTTCCTGGTTAACCTTAAATAGTTAATCGTGTTCTCATTCATCTGTTATTTTGTCAATGACCATAGTTGTTAAGTTTTCTACGGAAAATGCGCTCAGATATCGTGAGAGCTCGGACACCACCTAAGATGTAAAGTAACGCATACTTATTATATCGAATGATGAGTGTAACAAATATGTCTAATACAATTATTGTCAATAAAGAACTGTTTTGCGAAAAAAAGAAATAATTGTGTGACATATTTGGAACCATCTAGCTTCTTGATAATGGATATAAATGGTTCATTATTTCAGTCACCCAACCACTATGCGGACAATGCTGTAATGTATTTTTATGCTCTGCCACACCGAAATTTATTTATTATAAGTCTGATAGCAATCCTTTAATGGATCTCCTTAAGTTCAAAAGGACTGGTCTTCATCCAATCGGACAGTTCAATGTTCATTAAAGGATAGGTGTTCCACCAATCAGAGAATTTCCATGCAGCAATAGCAAAGAGCAATATCGATAAATTCTCGAAACGCAACTAACGGGGGGCTATTGCCTCCCTGTACCCCATGCTGAGGTCCGAGATGCCAGTCCGCCTAAAACTACACCTCTTCCGGGCTCTTGTAGTCCCCCTCATGCTTTACGCTTGTGAAGTGTGGGGCATGGCTGCAGGTAGTTGGCTCCAATGGCGCCAAAGGGTTCAGAACAGAGGACTCCGGTCCATCTTCTCTGTCCCCTTACCCTTCCCCGTGAGACTACTTCACGAAGCCTCATCTCTTCCATACGTGGAGGATGAAATAAGGCGCCGGGCAGCAAAATTGTACACTAGTTTACCAAATCACCACAGCGCCCTAGTTAGGTCTCTAGGGGACTACGACCCCTCAACACGCCGCTTCAAGGCGTATAGGGTACCCCGCATGGCTTGCGGGCACGCCCCATAACCAAGGAGAACATCCACCAGCAGCTAAAGCTGAACTCCTAAGATCCCTACAGAGAGTTGATCCTCTCCAAAATTTTTTCCCCAATCAAAATTCAAAATTCACAAAACACCAATTTAAAACCGTTTAATACACTCCAGAACGCAGACATTGTTGCGTCCTGCAGGACATCTGTCAAGGGGCTTTAAAGCTCCCTTCTAACTTAAACTTAAAACAAAGTCACCCTACAAAACCTCTTATCCTTAATTTCCTACCTGCGGTTAAACCCCAACAGGGGTAGGCACGCAGCAAAAGTCGTCGGGCTGAACCTCAGCCTGCCAGTAGCTCGTCGTCGTCGTTGCAACTAACGCGAGTTCAGAAAACGCTAAAATGTCTGACTCTACTGACAGTGAGATGCAACTTACTCCGCCTAAGTAAGATGCAACTTACACTCAACACGGCATCAACTTCCAAAAATATTGCACTAGGCACAGTCCCGTAAACTAATTTCACTAATTGTATAATAAATAACTTATAGGTACATGAAATAAAGTTTCATCTGAAAACCAATATATTCAATTTGCATTCCAAGGTTATCATTTTCATCATGCAGCTGAACTGTTTCATGTACTGGAAACGAATCGATAAATAAATAAATAAATAAATAGATAGATAGATAGATAGATAGATAGATAGATAGATAGATAGATAGATAGATAGATAGATAGATAGATAGATAGATAGATAGATAGATAGATAGATAGATAGATAGATAGATAGATAGATAGATAGATAGATAGATAGATAGATAGATAGATAGATAGATAGATAGATAGATAGATAGATAGATAGATAGATAGATAGATAGATAGATAGATAGATAGATAGATAGATAGATAGATAGATAGATAGATAGATAGATAGATAGATAGATAGATAGATAGATAGATAGATAGATAGATAGATAGATAGATAGATAGATAGATAGATAGATAGATAGATAGATAGATAGATAGATAGATAGATAGATAGATAGATAGATAGATAGATAGATAGATAGATAGATAGATAGATAGATAGATAGATAGATAGATAGATAGATAGATAGATAGATAGATAGATAGATAGATAGATAGATAGATAGATAGATAGATAGATAGATAGATAGATAGATAGATAGATAGATAGATAGATAGATAGATAGATAGATAGATAGATAGATAGATAGATAGATAGATAGATAGATAGATAGATAGATAGATAGATAGATAGATAGATAGATAGATAGATAGATAGATAGATAGATAGATAGATAGATAGATAGATAGATAGATAGATAGATAGATAGATAGATAGATAGATAGATAGATAGATAGATAGATAGATAGATAGATAGATAGATAGATAGATAGATAGATAGATAGATAGATAGATAGATAGATAGATAGATAGATAGATAGATAGATAGATAGATAGATAGATAGATAGATAGATAGATAGATAGATAGATAGATAGATAGATAGATAGATAGATAGATAGATAGATAGATAGATAGATAGATAGATAGATAGATAGATAGATAGATAGATAGATAGATAGATAGATAGATAGATAGATAGATAGATAGATAGATAGATAGATAGATAGATAGATAGATAGATAGATAGATAGATAGATAGATAGATAGATAGATAGATAGATAGATAGATAGATAGATAGATAGATAGATAGATAGATAGATAGATAGATAGATAGATAGATAGATAGATAGATAGATAGATAGATAGATAGATAGATAGATAGATAGATAGATAGATAGATAGATAGATAGATAGATAGATAGATAAATAAACGTTGTTTGTTTAGCGGCTGTCAATTGTCAGGATCACATCAGCGACGCAACTTAATCGTGGTGGACGAAGCGGCGTCAGGGCGGGTTTTCTCCGGGTGCTCCGGTTTCCCCCGCCATCTCATTCCACCGGTGCTCAATCTTCATTCCATGTATGATCAGTGTCACCGCCTGCGGTGCCGTAGCAGTAAAAGCGGACGTTAAACACTACTACAACTACAACGACGCAACTTAAAAACCATCAGTCTGGGCTGGATTTGAACCCGCGACCTTGGGATTAGTCGGGCAGCGTCTAACCAACGCAGTCACCCAGACAGACAACCTCTATGAATCAGAAGCCTGTGTTTATGTAAATACTTAATCGTTAGATGTTGAGGAAAACATGCTCTCTTCATTGCGTGATTTGACGTAATCACTGGTTGTGACTTAATATAAGGTTTTATATATAACATGCACAGTGAGCGAGTATAATATGCGTCCTTAAAGAACACACTCATTCACTCTCTCACTCATTCACTCTCTCACTCATTCACTCTCTCACTCATTCACTCTCTCACTCATTCACTCTCTCACTCATTCACTCTCTCACTCATTCTCTCACACTCATTCACACCACTCATTCACTCTCTCTCACTCATTCACTCTCTCACTCATTCACTCTCCCACTCATTCACTCTCCCACTCATTCACTCTCCCACTCATTCACTCTCTCTCTCATTCACTCTCCCACTCATTCACTCTCCCACTCATTCACTCTCCCACTCATTCACTCTCTCTCATTCACTCTCCCACTCATTCACTCTCCTACTCATTCACTCTCCCACTCATTCACTCTCCCACTCATTCACTCTCCCACTCATTCACGCTCTCTCACTCTTTCACGCTCTCTCACTCATTCACTCTCCCACTCATTCACTCTCCCACTCATTCACTCTCCCACTCATTCACTCTCCCACTCATTCACTCTCTCTCACTCATTCACTCTCACACTCATTCACTCTCTCACTCATTCGCTCTCTCTCATTCACTCATTCACTCTCTCACTCATTCACTCTCATTCACTCTCTCACTCATTCACTCTCTCACTCTCCCACTCATTCACTCTCTCTCACTCATTCACTCTCACACTCATTCACTCTCTCACTCATTCGCTCTCTCTCATTCACTCTCTCACTCTTTCACTCATTCACTCTCTCACTCATTCACTCTCATTCACTCTCTCACTCATTCACTCTCTCACTCTCCCACTCATTCACTCTCTCTCACTCATTCACTCTCTCACTCATTCACTCTCTCACTCTCCCACTCATTCACTCTCTCCCACTCATTCACTCTCTCACTCATTCACTCTCTCACTCATTCACTCTCTCACTCATTCACTCTCTCACTCTCCCACTCATTCACTCTCTCTCACTCATTCACTCTCATTCACTCTCTCACTCATTCACTCTCTCACTCATTCACTCTCTCACTCATTCGCTCTCTGACTCATTCACTCTCATTCATTCTCTCACTCATTCACTCTCTCACTCATTCGCTCTCTCTCACTCATTCGCACTCTCTCACTCTTTCACTCTCTCTCATTCACTCTCTCTCATTCATTCTCTCATTTACTCTCTCTCATTCAATTCACTCGCTCTCACTCATTCACTCTCTCACTCATTCACTCTCTCCCTCATTCACTCTCCGTACACTCATTCACTCTCTCACATGCACATTCACACATACCACATGTGCGCGCGGAAATTTTCCTGAAGATGTCCTTTTGTGCCTCAAAACATGTATTTACGGTGACATTTCGATATCGAATGTTTGTGTGGAATAAAATACTTCCTCTATCTATTACAGGTAAAACAGTGGAGAAAGTAATTTTGTATAGTATGTGATTTAACTTGTAACATGAATGTGGGACTTTGTTGGAGTATTTAACCATTTCATATTCCGTGAAAGCAATTTGTATGCCGGTCCGTAGATACGTCACTATGCTCAAACCAAAGAACGAGTAATTGCTACATTTTACAAACATGAAACAAACTCGAGACCGTAGTAATGAATCATGGCTGTCCTCAGGCCACCATGTAACCGGCTTGCCAGATCTGGGACTGACACTTTTTGGAACATCTCCAGGGTGTCCCTCCCTTTTCATTTCATTCTCCCTCTTTTTGTTAGGAAAAAGCCTTTTTTTTTTTTCTTTGGTAACTGCGTTTCTTTCAGCTAGGGTTGTCATAACTTTGTTCCACAAAACCAGAATAAGAATTTATTGATGTCGTTAAAGTTGTAGCAGGCAATTTTTTATTATGTAACACCACAGAAGAATTTTTAGAGGTTAAAGTTATGTGTTGTCATCATTCTCTGTTGTTGAATTACTTGGCATCTATCGATAGATATAAGAATGAAATGAAATCTATCTCCTTTGAAGTTCACTATTACTGACACCTTTAATAATCTCTTTGACGATGTTTTTGTTCCCCTCTCACTGCGTGGCAATCACACTGATGCTCAGATGGTTTATTTCAATAACAGCTACCAACCTAACTTGTACCCACTGTTTTGCCTATCTACTGCATTAGTGCTCTACCAGGCTTAAGACTTTAATATTTTTGTTATTACTGGAGGCAGGCATTGTATTTTGTATTCTAAACCATGTATGAGAACAAGTATTTTTGTTTTGCAGTGTTTAGAATGGTATGTGACAAAGGATCTTGAAATGTTTTATATTAAGACGATTTTCATATTTCTTCGTGGTTTTTAAGAGCCCGACGCTTGATGACGCTAAGGGATGGAAGAAGAAAGTTCCCTTAAGATGTTTTGCTTTTAAAATAATTTCCATTTGAAATGAATCGAGCTTTCCCCATATTCCATTTCGGAGTTTTCTGTGAAAAAGATTTAGAAAACCCAAGCCACTCTTGGAAAAAATTTACTATCCATTCAACAAGTCGAGTATGGTTAAGCAAATTTAGCACTTCTCTGTGACGTCACTTGCGAAATTAAAGGCTCTCTATTCCTGAAGAATTTTATTTCGCGAACCGGTACTTTTATGACACATTGTGACAGAAGCGACAATTTGTGTGACAGTTCAGTCCAATTAGATGTTAACACAGTCTACAGTCTTTCGTGATATTACAACTCACAACTGTTTTCTTCTTGTAATCCTGACTCACCCCTTTGTCTTTCTTCACTTTCTCTGTCTCTTAAACAGGTGACTTTGACGATACAATCACCAACACCCATTAACTGTTTCGCTATCTTCCTTTCGACGCAATTGTACACACGCAGCTGACACATACTTACACATACACACACACTAAAAGCTGGCTCAAAACTCCCGTTGCCTCGCCTCCTTATATAGTGAGGATGACGGAACACGGATCTTCCTTGAACTTCTAAAATACGCCAGCGACCGGACACTTCTCGAATAATCTCGAAAACTCCTTTGACGTACCGCGCTTATTGTCACGTGTTCACAGTCTTGCGAGGCAGCCTGACCTTGAGCCTCTTTCATGCACGTACCGCCCGTGGAGTGAGGCAGTCTGGCCCCGAGCCTTTGTTGTGTTGCCACTGCCGTCGGCCGTCGTCACAATATTGTAATTAAGGATATAACAAACAGCAGCTTCTTTCTTCTTTTCTAAGTGAAAGAGTTTCACTATGATTGAAATCTGTATACGCCGTATAATTTGATGTATTTCATTTTGTTTTATTATTAAACATGGATAAAGGTCTACAAAGCCTATTTTGTTTAACTAATGACGTAAACCTACTCCAAATTCTTTAAGTATAAAATGTTTTGCGTTTGAAATATATATTTCTTAATATTTTACGAGTTTTTTCTTCATATTGTCGTAGCAAATTTTTCTTTATATTCTACCTCTGTAATTATCACAGATATGGAGTATGTCTATAAGCCTAATTAAATTTCACTATTTCATTCTATTTTCCCAAAAGCTGGGATAACTAACCTGTTCCCCCTTTGTTTACGCCGCATGTCAATATTAACTGCTAGTCATCTCACACAGTCGCCTAATGTGATATCAATTAGTTTAGTACTCAAAATAATACTTCTTCTACATTTATGTAACGACTGTCTTGAATTACGCTTCTCCCAATTGCTGACCGAAATAGGTATACTTAGAGTACACAACAGTGGTGAAACGGGCGGCAACGTTAACCCCAATATTTAAACTCGCAGTAAGATTACTCATGTATGTGAAATACTGCAGTTGACTTGTACACTCGCTTCCATTTATGCCCTCCTCACCTCACGTGCAGAGTTTAGATTATTGATATATGAATATGACACATACCCACAGTTCTTCCTCGATACACCTCCACAATATTTGCATACATCGCGTTCGCCACAATTAAGAGAGAGGGACTTAATTTTCTAATTTTTTAAAATTTTAAATCGATTTACTTTAGTATTAGTATACTTAATATGAGTAAATAAAGTAATGACATTGCAGAAGCTCAAAGGTCTAGCTCAAATAGTTTCTTAGATAATACAATTAAAATTTTCAATTAGCGAAAAAAATCCATTTTTTAAGGACTGCCCTAGGCCTTCACAAAGTGAAAATAAAGGACGTATTTAATTGAAGTTAATGTTATTACTTGCTAAGAAATAACTTATTTTTATAAAATTGGGTGGGATTAACATTACTTTTCTTTCCAATATAAATTAAACTTTATGACCCAATGAATAAAGTAATTCTTAGATAGAACGTTCTAAGATTATGCATGCAAATTGACATACAAATCAGAGCAAAACTGAAACGCAAGGAATTTAGTAAGACTTCAAGCTTTCACGGCGAGCGTTATTGACTATGGCTTCAAGGGTGATCAGCCCCCTACTTAGTAGCAGCATGAATTGGGACAAATGCCCAGATGATTCATTTAGTTCCTGATGAAGGCTTTGGAGTTTGATATGGCCGAAAGCTTGACGTTCATAAATTTGACATGGCTGATTACCCGTGAAGCGATAATGAAATATAAGAAATAAGATTAATTTGGGAAAAAAAGAAGAAAGAAAAAGAAAGCAAAACTGAGAAAAGAATCCATACAGAAAGGGGAAATGGGTGGTCAGTGGCGTTAAAAAAGGAGCGCACGCATGTCGCTGGACGTTTAAAAATCGCGAATCGAGAAAAATCTTTGGTCAAAATGATTCACAGGTGTCTCTAGAAAATTTATATGATATAACTTAAAAACCGAAAATTTTGCCACTCTCACCTAAAACCCTAGACGCAGGGTCATTAATGCACGCCACTACTCGGCTCAACAACAAAAGAAAAAACAAATTCAGAACTATATTTTGGTTTAAAAAGGTATTGCGACTGGGTCGCTACAACCATGCACACACTCATTTGACGTTGGCATTTTTAAATTAGTAATATTTTTAAGGAAAACATATACTAGTTAAATATTTCCGACTCATTGTATACGTAAAATTTAGAAATGTGAAAGAAGGCGTTTTTCTAAGTTAAGGACGTTCCAAACTGAATATTCCAAGGGATATTTTTTCTTTTCATTGTTTTCTTTCGTTTTATTACACAACTAATTTTTTTCAAACCAAGCTAAGTGTTTTACCATGATGAAAATGAGTCTTGCTTCTAAAATTCGTAGAATTTTTAGCATATTCTACTATAGGAGCTTAGAGTAACCAATTTAAATTCAGAGTTTGACTCTTGAAACCCTCCACTTCCCAGTTGATAATTGCGACATTTTGAAACTAATTTAGGTGCTTAGTATTTTCATGCAGATATTAGTTTCAGTTATGATTATGCACAAAATAGTAAGAATTTCTCCTAGGGTTAAGTATATAATATAATAATGCAAACAGAAAATGGTTAGCTGCGTCTCGCTTTTCGTTTAGCGAAGAAGAAGAAGAAGAAGAAGAAGAAGAAGAAGAAGAAGAAGAAGAAGAAGAAGAAAAAACAAAAGGTTACCTGGGAAATAAGGAATCTTCAACAGTATTTTCAACCTTGTTAGCACCAAGAACTATCTCTAGATGGCAATCTTACTGTGAATAAATTATTTGCGGTTTTTTGCCGTAATGTTTGCCCATAACTCACAAGTGGATCGAATGAATCCACTTTTTAGCGTGACTGGATGAGAACTTCCCCCAACTTTAAAATTAATTATCACGAGGAGGCTGGTGCCATTTAAAAATACTAAGTGGGTTGGCCGGGCTTAAGGGGGAAATCTAATATGTAATCAATATTGGCTTCAAACTTCCCTCCTTGATATCTGAATGGAGCTCTTCTTGTTTGAATCGAATTTACTGTAATGACCTCGAGACAGGAAACTTTTCCAATGACATAAAATGTGCTTTTAAAACTGCAAAATAATATTTCACAGTACTCATCGGAGATGAATCCTGATGACCTAATTAATCCAACGCGTATAGGGTGTCTTAGAATTCAACCAACGGACTTTGGAAAATTATAGCAAAGTATTGGGCGAGAACTTTGATATAGGTCACTTAATGGTATTGGGATTCATGGTTGTGTTTTTCTTTCTTTCTTTACCTGATTACCCTCCCCTTATGTAGGAATTACATCCCGTAGGACTTACAAGCCAGTGCCTAGTGTCAGATGCCTGTCGGGGAGCAGAGGAACCTATGGACTGGAGAGAGTGAAGACCTGGAAGCGGGTGGTCAGGTATGATATGAAATGCAGGCGAAATTTATGATTGAAAAGGTGACAATGGAGCAATTGGTGGAATGAATGGTGGAGGAAAACGGATAACCCGGAGAAAATCCGACCTGACGCCGCTTCGTCTACTACGAATACTACATGTGGGTCCCTGGTATCGAACCCGGGCCGCCTAGGTGGTAGGCGAACGCTCATGGTTGTTTTCAAAAGATCAAAATGTATAATGAACCAGTTCGCCACTGATAAAACTCCATTGAGTTGTGGCTAGTTGTAAGTTTTCGTGGCCATTCAAAGTGAATAGGGAACACATAAGCAATTGGTCTGAAATGACCTTGAAAGTACATATGCGCAGCTGTTAGGTGCACATTTGGATACCTGATACTTACCAGTTGTTACAACCTGCACACAAGAAAACTAATTCTTTCTATGCAGTATATTCAAATATTCAATGTGAATACCTATGTAATATGTACTTAGACTTTGAAGGAAGCGCGAGAAATTAAAACATCTGATATGTTGTACTCTACTCCTGTACTAAATATTCTTAAACTCTTATTCCTGTATCTTCCTCGTGTTAGTTGAGATAAAGATTTGTACAAATTACCTTATTGTTTATTTCCTTATAGGTGCAAGAAGAATGTGGGAATACAGTAGGCTTTGAGTGATAGTCAAATCTTTTAAAGCTTTAAACTTCTGTTCTATTTGCACGGTTAAATATAAAAAAATGAACAACGATGTTCCATTTCACGAAAGTTTTAAGTTTTCCGAAACCGACACAAATAACAAGGAATATCTCCGAAGTGGTTCACTCTACAAAAAATGTATTCAGACATAAACTGTGTGTTTTAGCGAAACCTACATTTTTGTACAGTAAGATTTTGTCTGTCTCTTACGGTTTACGAGCTATTCAAAAGTCATCCAGAGTAAACAGGACTATATAGGTTATACCCAGAAAATTCAAAATATACGTTTCATTTGTCATACAAATATCTTAAATATATGGCATTTTAATCGCAATCGTTAGAGCCATTTTCAAGAAAATAAAAATTTTCGAAAAATTTTCCATGTAGTTTAGGATGGAGCAATTTTCTTCAAAATCTTCGTGTCGCATTCTTGAAAGACGAACTTTGCTTTTTAACAGAATGTTCGTTTTTGAGTTATGCTGTCCACAGACTGACAGACACACACGCTCACGCGGACCTTTTTCTAAAAATTCATTTTTTGGATTTAGGGGGCCTCAAAACATATTTCCGGTGAAATCTCGACATCGAATTTTTGGGTGAAACACAATACTTCCTCTACTTTACTATACGTAGTAGAGAATGTAAAAATATTCACTCCAAATGTATGTCATATATCTGTTTGGGGGAATGCTTAATCCCTTATAAAGGACCACCAGATTGGTAGTAGAGCATACTGTTTGTGCTATTACTACAGCTAACTGCTGTTTGTGCGATTCTCCATGTGAAAGTGGAAATATCAGTGATGGCATAGCCTTTTTCAGAAACCCATAAGTTTGAAAATGCCACAATGGTAGTTATTTTCGAGCTTGCAGAAGATAAAGTTAAGTATTTTAGAGTGGAAATCAATATCACTATCATATCAAGTCTTCATTCAATTTCATTTATCAGTTTCAATATTCAATTCAAGAATCACCACATAGTTTCAAAGTTTGTCGTCGCAGACCTTAGATGTCCTGTGTCAAAGTGTAGTCTGCACCATCCCTCTGTAACCTCGGAAACTTTCTTGGTCGAATTCTGTAACACTCTTAATAAGGTTTTTGCTTGTATACACGGCCAGGAAAGATGCGGTGATAATTTAGTTTTAGACCAACTTTCTTTCCAACCCTACAAGGCTGTCATTAGCACGATGTTTGAGATACACACAATGCACCACAATTTAGTTTCTTTAAAAGGAACGCAGTTTTGGTGGAGTACGAAGGAAATGCTCCTGCTCCCTTTCAACTATCAATGTTTATAGTAGTCACTTTTTTCAGAAAAGAAATGCTATTAAAAACGAAAGCCACCAAAGATTACGAAGAATATCACTGAGAAAGACATTCGACTTGGAGTTGACTATTCACTGACATTTTTTCGCAATATTTACAAGCTATGATAAAACAAATGATGTATGTACCAGCGGAGCAAAAAACCCCCATACGGGCTGCGCGGTGTTTTGCCTGTCCGCTTCCTCAGCGCTTGTTGCCGTCTGCCACCATCATAGAAAGGCGCGGGTGAAACGATACAACATTTTAAAACTAATTTTAAAGGCTTTACTGACCAGCTTTATGAACGAAGATACTGAAACTTGTGACTGTCGTCCTATAATTACATTTTTGGCATCTCTTTAAGAAACTATGCATCACTCGCCGTAGTTCACGTTGAGAAATGCTGACAATTTCCTGAGAGATATTTTGTTTAATTCTTCCAGGGTGTGTGGGTTTGTCTTGTATACTTAGTTTTAAGTTACCCCAGAGATAGAAATCGCAGGGGGTTACGTCGGGGGACCGAGGGGGCCACAAATCTCTACTAATTCTGTCCTGAAACATACATTCAATTGTTCTCATCGAAAGATTGGCTGTATTAGCTGTTGCAGTCTTGTTGAAAAAAAGGCAAAATCACGGTCCCTATCAGTTAATTTTCAAAAAAAGAATACGGGGGGTGGGGGGAGCAAAATTGTGTTCACATAGGTATTGTTGACTCGGAAAAAAAAAAAAAAGAACTGGCCATATAACCCATTGTTCGGTGGAATTTAAAAAAAAATTATTTTGTTGTTTAACGACGCTGTCAATTGCCAGGATCACATCAGCGTCGCCGGTGTGCCGGAATTTTGTCCCGCAGGAGTTCTTTTACATGCCAGTAAATCTACTGACATGGAGCTGTCGTTTTTAAGCACACTTAAAAACCATCGATCTGGGCCGGATTTGAACCCGCGACCTTGGGATCAGTAGGCCAGCGTCTAACCAACTGAGCCACCCAGACCGACTGTTCGGTGGAGGTAACATACTATCGTTACGAAGTGTAGGCGTAATGGATGATTGGAATGGTGACACTGGAGCATTTGGTGGAATGAGTGGCGGGGGAAATCTGAGAATCCGCTCAGATGTCGCTTCGTCCACCACCATGCCACATGCGGGTCCCTGGGTTCGAAACCTTGGGGATAGGCGAACGGTCTAACTGCTCGGCCACGGCGCCGCCGTATAATAAATCTACTTCCCCAAATGTTTATCTCGATTAACACGAAGCAGCTAGAAGAATAAGCTTTTGTAAGAATAGTTTGTGGAAGAGTAGGCAGAGAAAATCATGTGAATCTAATGCATCAGATTTGTACTTTCCCTACCAAGTAGTGAACTATCCCTAGTAGTTAGAGGAAGTATTGTGCCCCCTCCCCCCCAAAAAAAAATTGATTGCAAGATTTCGGAGGGAAATAGAGGTTTAGAGGTTCCCTGACTAAATAAATACATAAACATACATACCTGTAGGTGCGTGTGTGTTTGCGTGTGCAACAACAATTCAAAAACGAAAAGTCGGATGAAAACCAATCTTAGCATTTAAGTTCAACGAAGGATACGAAGGATGCGACATGAAGGTTTTCAATAAAATGGCCCCACCGCAAACTACCTTTTATTTCGAAATTTTTTTGTTATTTTTTATTTTCTCAAAAATGCCTTCAACGATTTTGATTAAAATACCAAAGATGTAAAATATTTACATGACAAAATGTATGTTGAATTTCCTTGTAATTAGCCTGTAAAGTCACTTTTTTGGAATGGCTCTTGTATAATTGTGTATAATTTGTAAACTATAATATAATGACAAAAATATCTAAGGTTATTCATCTATTGAATTTTTATGCGATTGCTTGTGATTATTGTCCGCTGTAGTGATCTATCGTTCCACTGTCCTTCTTCTAAGCTAAATATATTCCATTAGCTTCTTTTTTAACACTGCCACACCAACTTAAACGATCTCTTCCTCTTTTGCTTCTTCCTGTGGGAGACCAAATTATCTATCCGTCTGGGCTATTTCTCCTCCTGTATTCTTTGTACATGCACATACCACTGTAATATCTGTTCTCCAATAAAAAAAATTACACAGGTTCCCAGTGATTTTTCTGTTTTGGATTCTGAAGTCCTTTTATGGTTAACTTCCAGATGCTGATTCCAAAAATGATGTTCATTTTGTTCTATCATATACCGTCTCTTTAGAAATGTATATCAAGTTGCATTCGTCTGTTTTATATGAATACGAACCATTGTTCGCTTACATGATCATCAGATGATTAGGTGATTTGCAAATGATCTGCATGGTATTAGATCACCAACAGGAATTCACAAAATCCGTATGCTATTGGTGCGAATGGGATATTAGGGCAAGAGACAAATATTGAAAATAAAGACAATGGTCCTAAACAAAGTTTAACACCAAGTAATAGGAATATAATAAGCTGTAGCCTATTGGATAATAAAGTTCGTTTGCCATATTCAACTTGTTATGAAAGAATTAGTCAAGGCACCTGACAAAGACTGTTTTAAATATCTCACCAAAAATACGCTGCTCTTTCGGATGCAAAAAAATGTTATGTCCGCAAATAAGAGATCCTGTTAGACAAGGAATTTCAAAAAAATGAGACTCCTATAGGAAAATATGTTTGGAATGCCTTTAAAGGAGTTATTGTAAATGTTCTAAGAGACAGAGACTCAGAACTGTGGGATGCAAAATGAGCTTCCAATTAAATGTTCTCTTTTCACAATTGGATATAAGTATTCCATAACAACCTCAAGTCAAACAGTGAGGTGCAAGAAGAGAAATTCTGGCAAGATATTTGGACCATAGAAAGGTGGTGCCAAAGACGCTGGAGTGCAACAATGGTTGTGAATTACTGCTAGATGCTGTGTAGGGATTTTATGGAGTAGCAAAAGGGAAATCCAAGAGACAAACATTTAGACCAAACGAACAAGATTCTACTGATGTGGTGTATATAAAGTGAACTAAAATGTGGCATTGAATAATGAGAAGCACATTTTAATTTAACCTTTCACAAATCTTGAGCTTTGTACATTTCATAGAACAATTTGTGTAAATGTTTCATTCTTGATTTTTAAAACATCCCGATGTGATGTAGAAAAACGGAGTAATTTTTGAAATCAGTAATACTAAGATAATTAGAATCGTCTTCCAAGTGTAAAACAGCTCTCAAAGTTTTAATTTATAGACCTGTGTTATCAATAATTCTATAAGGGATTTTATCATCGTATCTTCTACTTCCATGCACGTTCTAATATCATTTCTTGAAGCACGAAGTCGAGAGTACCTCATATTTTCACGTAACCCATGTATTTCGGTACTCCTCAACTTTTTGTTCTATTAACCCTTCAGAGTCTAACATTTGATCCATACATAGCGATTAAGGACTCTCTATCTTTGTTTCCAGGATACATTTTTGGATTATTGCGATATTTCTCTTCCATAGGACGCCCTTTAAGGTTCGGTTACATTCCTTCCTCGGTTGATTCTATTGCCAATTTCCTTGTACCAGAATGACAGTCTCACTCTACCTTCTCCAATCCTGTTCTAGACACGGCAATTGTGTGGAAGAACATTAATTACATTGATTGACTTTATAGTTGGTTAAACTAAAAGCCCGGGGCTTAAGTACTTACAATATTGTAAGTCGCCAGTAAAGCATGTTATCTCATATAAGGTTGGATCCCCTTGTGCGGTTTACTGGTAAAAATGCAAGTGAGTTGGAGAATTTAATATCGTGTTGGCATGTTGGTCATGGTAGCTTAGTGGTTAGAGTGGTCGGACGGTAACCGGTAGATCCGTGGTTAAAATCCCCGTCATGGCATTGAATTTTCTAGTCTCACTCTGCCCTTTCCAATCTTGTCCTACACATGGCTATTGTGTGGAAGAACATAAACTACAGCCCCATCGTTTGAGTAAATATGCACCAGGTAGTGGTTCTCCCACTCCAGGAATTCCAGCAGTGCAAGGATGAACAACCCGCGGTGCGTAATCAGTCCCTGCAATGGAGCTTGCAAGAGAGCATTTTCACTCAACGATTTTCTACGATCTTAAAAGTGGGCTAAACCAATGCCAAAGTATTGAACGTTTGTCACAGGCTTTTGAGTATATTGCGCCTTCCCTGGCCACAGTTTTTCGGTGGCTTCAGGAATTTAAAAGGTGCCGAACATCTTTGAAAGATGAGGAGAGAAGCGCGCGACCGGCATCGGTTGCAGCTGAGGAAAACATCGCAGTGTTGAGAAATATGCTTCACGAAAATAGTCTCATAACATTTAAAGAAATTGACTCAGCATTGCAGATTGGATCGCCAGAGAAAATGCTGAGAAGATCCGATGGAGGGGACTTAGACTGTGCAGAACAGGGCGTTAAGAACAATATATGACACCGGGCGTAGATTCCCGTCTTACATCCTCCACAACCAACCACTCCGGACTACCCTACATCATGGACTCGGTGAGGGAGCGATCCCGAACCATGCACACCAAAATGACTTCCCACACCAACCAACTGGTACGGGCACTAGGTCAATACGACCACAGAGTACCCCGTAGAAGGAAAAGTTACCGCCTGCCTAAGGATGCCCTTGGGTAACGGTAATGCCTCTCCCATTTTCTAATACTTATTCACCCCAACACCTATTCCTGCCCCCTTCCTGCATCCAAACTTAGGAATGTAGGAAGAAACCATGCCCAAAGACACAAAAGCTAGAAACACCTTCTATACTGCACAGATAAAATAGCACTAAGCGGCTAGGTGCTGTGCAAATAAACATGCCCTACGGGAGAACCTGTACGACGTGTTCTCGAATGCTGGAATGCAGTCGGGTTTCTGACATGGTCACGGATGATGAAACCCGGATTTATTAGTTGGATTCGGAGACCAAGCGACAGTCAGCGTTTTGGATATTTTCCGATGACAATCCATCAATAAAAGTCGTGTCGTCAAAGTGTCCACAAGAAAATGGTGGCCTCATTTTTCCTAAAGGGTGGTCTTGTGGCAACCATTTCTCTAGAGGAGCAAAGCATGGTTACCGCTGATTGCTCGCCAAAGGGTTTTGCTAAGCTTGAAGAATGGTGGCCACGCAAGGAACTGCGAGGGATCCTTCTCCATCACAACGCGCCCGCACACACGCCAACTTTACCGTTCAGCTCCTGGAGTCTACAGAGGTCAAACTTATGGTTCATCCATCATACGGTCTCGACATGGCCCCATGTGACGTTTTTCTGTTCCCGATGATAAAAAATTGCAAAAATGTTCTCTTCCAAACTCCTGGTTACCTGCGCGCCGTGGGTTATTCATCCTTGAGCTGCTGGAATTCCTGAAGTGGGATAGTCACTATCTGATATCCTTACTTACAAAGGATGGGGCTATACCAACCTGTATCCAATTTGAGTGGATCATCTTTCATTTTCTCACATCTCAAAACTTTCGTAGTGACCCTCATATGAATCGCAAGCTGTGATTTTTTTTAAGGTCATGGAAAGGACAATAAATGATCTCTTTCCATCAAGGTTTAAATTGTGACACCTTGCTAGTGGAACCACTATGTTGAACACTCACAGTAATTCATTTTATTTTCGCGTAAGTACAATTTTTACGTTCTCTAATGATGATGCACTTACCGGACTTGTATTGAAATATACTCTTGACGCAAGACTAGCAGCTAAACCAGGGAGGACAGGAAGTGCCAGGTGTGACGTCAACTCACGCCGCTGAGCATGCTCGCACTGAAGACTAGCTCATCGCGCTCGGTACTGCTGCCGCAGGGGAGAGAAAATAGTTTGAGGTAAGCGGGATGCAGCAATGTAAGAAAGACGGAAACATATCTGGAATTAATAACACAACTAACATCTTGATGTTGTAACACGCACTGACTGTTTTAATTATATAATTGTTTACAGCTTATGCATAAACATTACATTATGCTATGTATGCTATGAGAAAGCATAACACTGATACTTTATATGAGAACGGTATTTTATAAAGTAAATGGAACAGAACATGTCATTTTCTCTGCAAATTAGAAGAGAATTACGTGGACATTTTCCGAACTTTCTGTTTATTTTTTCTTTAACTAGTCTACCAATGTTAAGACGTAATGTGTGGGACATGTGTGACTGAAGACTGTATGTACATCGGGATTTGGACTTAGCGTTTACTTGTCCTGGACATGTTACTGTCATCGAGAGAACTACACCTGGCTGAACCTTCCAGTTCCGTGCTCACAGCGCCGTTTATCTAGGCAACATAGTATTGCTCGGTTGTCGTTTATCACACGAATTGATAGCCTTCGTTCTAATATGCTACACAGCTTGGAGCGGTCTTCCTCTGAGCTACACCATCTAGATCTGGTGGGAAAACCGCTAAATTGGCAATTCTGGTTCTCATGTGAATGTGCTTTTCCAGTTAGAGAATTAGTGTGCGTTTGGTTCGGTAAATAAGACACGTTTTCTCTTTGTTACTTTGCGAACCGCAGGTCCTATGTCCACTCGGAACAGCCTGGGGAAGAGACTAACGAGATACACATGTCCTGTGTTTTGCTGTGATAACAACCAATATTTGCACCTCGATGTGTACCAGGTTACATCATTTATTAAAGCCGTCTCTCGTCTGCTAATCTGTACCTTCTGGGCGACCTTTGCCATTTCATTAATATCTCATGAAGCGGCACTAGCTTGCTGCCTCTTTAGTTATGACTGATGTGTATGCGACCTGTCGTGCCTTCATACCGTGGATGTTCACTTCTTAGGCGGGATCCTCCTTTACAAGACGTGTACTGAGGGGAAAAGTCAGGCCTCCTCCAGACTACGCGAGTAAAACTGCTTCCGCAGGCAAGCTTATTGTTAGTCTCTGCAGGTTAATCCTATAGCAATTTTATTGTATAAATAAAAATGCGTTCTAAACATTACACTTATGAACTTTTATGCAGCATTTAACCGAGCGAGATGGCTCCACGATAATGTATGAGGCTCGCGTTCAGGAGCTCGTGAGTTCGATTCGCGTGGCCGACCTACCTGACCCATGGAGTTTCTCGGGGATTTCCTCGGGTCACCAGGCGGATGCTGGGAAGGATAATTACATCTCCCGAGTTTCCTGTCCTTCCCTTTCGTTTCATTAACCATTTCATTCATCCTTCATCCTCTTGATTCTTTCCAGGTTCGGAAGTGCGAGCGAAGGCGTTAGGTGCAGCTTGGCAGGGATGATATGCACACAGAAACTTTTTCCGTCCCTCTTCCGTGGGATCCGGGTGGAAAAGGGAGCGGTATATGGGGTGTTGGACCCCATGCCGATGTCCCCCTGAGTTGGCCTCGGAATATCTAAGGACTTCGAGGTGTAGTCAAACTTGGGAAATCTTAGGGACCTCTGTCAATGTCTGTGCAGTTAGTCTGAATCTGGCCGCCCGGTCTCTCCTCACCTTATCTTTCCTCCCATATTTACTTCCTCTAGCAATTACTTGTACGTAGAGTAAGTATTGCATTTCATTGTAAACTTCGATGTCGAGATTTATCGGAAATAAGTTCTGAAGTGTTCTGATCCCAAAAACAATAGCATGCTTACTCTCTCTACTGCTGTCTATGGTGAGTAGAGGAAGCATCATATCAATCCAAAAACTCGATACCGAGATTTCACCGAAAATATACTTTTGAAGTCTCGTGAATCGCCCATCCTAAAAAAGAAATAATTGTTACTTATAAGTAGAGGAAGTGTTGCATTTCATACACAACTTCCATGTCGCGATTTCACCAGAAATATACATTTTGCAGTTCCCCGTTTCCAAATAAAGAAAGGAAAAGCAATGTTACTTTATTACTAGAGGGCGAATGAGTGCAAAAAGCTGCAAGTTTAGTACACATGCGCTCCATTGTTGCTCTCTCGCATGTACACAACTACGGGCGCCTGCTGATACACGTGCATATGTACGGCTGCGCGGTACCGGTTACGTCATTCATTCTCCGTGCCCAACTAACCTGTATCGCATGTGACTGCCCACGGCTCCGCGCTCTTTTAGTTACTTACATTGCATGTTAAGTAGAGGAAGTGTTGCATTCTATCCAAAAATTGGACACTAAGACGTCACCATAAATATGCGTTTTAAGGCTCCCTGAGTGAAAAGAATTCGTTTCTGGAAAAGGCCCATGTGTCTGTCTCTGTATGTTCTGTGAACAGCATAATTCAAAAACTTGTTAAGTTCAGTCTCTTCTAAGGAAGCTTTTCCTCCACCCAAATTAGTCTTTACATGGATTTAAAAAAAAAAAAAAAAAATATTTTCTCAAAAATAGGGATAGCATATCTACTTTATATTCAAGAAGTCCTGAGTTCGAATCTGGGTTAAGGGCAGTTACTTGTAATAAGGGGTTTCCCTTATCCTGAAATCATGGCTGTCGAGTCACTTTAAGCTCTGTGAACCCTGGGCTCAGGAGGCGGCGCCGTGGCTGAGCGGTTAGATCGCTTTACTCTCACCAAAGCTACAGGGGTTCGATCTCAGGCGTCCGCATGGACACACCGGCGCAGGGACGGGTTTTCTTCGGGTTCTCCGGTTTTCCCATCATTCCACCAATTGCTCCATCATCTTTCCTATCATCTTTCACCATCATTTCATATCATCCACTTCCTCGCTCTCGCACCAGGCTTCGGTCTGATCATCCATCTTGGTTTCTCTGTATGATCAACTCCTGTTACGAAGCGCGCATATACTGGCCGGGAGGGCTCGGGGCAATGACCACGTGCCATTTTCCACCACTGGACCCCGCTCATGACGCCTGTAGTGGGCAGAGGTAGGGAATCCAGCGGCCGGGCGGTAGGCCAAGGCTACACTCAAAGGGCTGTAGAGCCATAGGACCCCGGGCTTATTTGAGTATAATGGCGTCGACCTCAGTCACTCATTGTGTTACCTACGGGGTTAAAGGACGATAAATTGTACTCCTATTTTAAAAAGTAGATAAGTATGCGTCTTAAGGATAGTTTGTAGAAGAGTGAGTAGAGCAGGTTATATGCATCCAATGCGTACTATTTCTTATGCCTTTTTTTTTTCCCTTATAAAATGCCTCTAAGGTAGATTTAATGTAATTCAAGTCTTTCCTTATTCATGCGCGCGCTTCACACTGATCTGCCGGGTGACGTTAACAATCCCTTTCTTTAGTTCTATTGATAAACCTCTCTATTCCAAATGAATGCTAAATACCAGGTGTTTAAACAAAGTCTGATATTGCAACAGGGGTTGGGATTGGTCAAAACTAGAATAAATGTTGAATTCAACATGTCCGGAAACAAATACGTGTCGAGATATGAGTCATTTTACTTGTGTTGAGTACCTACACCAGACAATGGACTTCATCCAAGAAGCGCATTCTAGGAAACACTTTACTGTCACAAACGCTTAACGGAATAATTGTTAGACAAACGTCCATGAACACCAAACAGGAGTTGTGATGATTTCTGCCATTCTGTACTCTGGTAACATATGCACGTCATGTCGATACTACTACAGGAGATCCTCCATGTGGTTACCATGCATTCTTATACATGCTTCAACTTCTCAAAGAATTCAGAACTCTTTCGATCACATCTGGCTGCTTTGAGATTTGAGCACATGTATTGTAAGTACGCACATTGTTGAAGGGTTTGGAATACACCAATGCCATTTAATGTCTCCATAGCCAAAAAATCCACTGGATTGAGTTTCGGCAAACGGAGAGACCATATTATTGGAAAAACCATCCTTCCATTGGGTGAAGTCCATTGTCTGGCATAAATGCTCAACACAAAATTGCTTTCGGTGACCTAAAGATGGTCACCGTATGGATTTTTTTGTAAACTAACAAACTGTAAGTATTATAAATATTGCTAACTATAAGTTAATCATAATTGTAGCCTTTAAGCCGGGCCTAATGTACCGGCACCAGGCAAAGCCTTGTCAATAAAGAAAACTGAAACTGAATTGCTCAGATCTCAACAGATATATGTTTTCGGACATGTTTATAGGAACATTTATTCTAGGTTTGTCCAATCCCAACACCTGTTGCAATTTCAGACACGTTAGCGTCTTTGGGCCAATGGAAATTCTACGTTAACAAATCCTTCCGTAATTAAGGAATGCCTTGAAGACATACTTGTAAAGGTTAAATGCCTGTTTGTCAATGCTTTGTTAGCGTATGAATCGACATCAGAATATCAGCAATGCACCTGAACATTATTACAAAAGGTTTACTTCTCGTGGCTGGCTCTACTCGTCTCTACTACTGCAGAGAAACAAACGACGCCTACCAAACTTTTTATTTGTGGAACCGAGGAAATTTACGGTTTATTTAATAATAATGGAAAGAAGAGGAGAATTTTATTGTTGTTTTATCACCGTCGGGATACGTGACTACAGCAACACTTTGCTTATCACATTTGGCACACGGAATAGAATTTGTTTGCACAAGAGAAACACATGAGATCTGGCGGCGATTTTATTGTGGCTTTATTCTTATTGACGACGTGACAAGGTATCTGAGATGTAGAAAATGTTTCAGATGCGAAACAAGGAATATTGTGTTCCTCGTCCCAAGAAGCTCGCCGGGGATGAGGGATGTTTTATACATTGATTTATGCAGACTTTGAGGAGCCTGGTTACATCTTATACATTTTCAGTATATCTAATATTATGAGACGTCTAGAAATTGCAATTATATTAACTGGTATCCAGCGAAACTAGGTACCGGTAGCCAGCACATTTAACTTTTATCACTATAGGTGTTTATAAGCTTATCTACTTAAATTTTACCTTTATATTTTATTTCATTAATAATTAATTAATGTTTTCTATTTTAATAACTAATTATGTACTATTTTTAATTGTCTACGTTTTATTTCTTATCTTAGCTATTATTTCCTAAATATCCTCTGTATGTTTGCATTTAATATCATAATTTCGTTAAAATTTACTTGCTCATTTACATTAATTAGGCCCCATTATTTGCACATAAGTTAAAATTTAAATATATTTGTAACTATTATTATTATTATTATTATTATTATTATTATTATTATTATTATTATTATTATTATTATTATTATTATTATTATTATTATTATTATTATTATTATTATTATTATTATTATTATTATTATTATTATTATTATTATTATTATTATTATTATTATTATTATATATTTATTTTTTCTATTAAACTCTATTTCTTGTATATAAGCTGTAAATTATATTATTTACACTTAGTGTTCTTAGAGCCTATTTATTTCCTTTTTCTTCATTTATAACTTCACTTTTAGTAAAACTTATTTTTTCTAAACACCATCAGTTTCCACTTTCCACATTTCATCTTTCACTGCACTAAACATTTAAACATTAAACTGCATTTATTTTCTTCCTTCACTCAAGAAGCCGAAGGATGAAAGTGTCCAGAGGACATCCTGTTTTTCCCTGCCATGCAACGCCGAGACCCCGCCGACCCTTACTACCCTAAAAGAGCTTATCCAGATATAAGGTGAAATGAAATGTGAAGTGAAGTGAAATGGAGAGGCAGAAAATTCGGGGGATGTAATGAATCTTCCCAGCATTCACCTGACGACGCAGGGAAAACCCACGAAAAAACCATGGATCAGATAGGCCGGCCGCTGTGATCGAACCCGCGACCTCCCGAATGCGGGCCGCAGACGAAACGTCTGAACCATCCCACAGGATATAATACAGTTTGTAAGAATATGGCACTTACTTAAAACGTTTTAATATCAGCAACTCTGAAATGTGCACCAGATGCAATACAGAAGATACTCCAGAGCATGTAATGTTTAACTGTCAGAAATACAGTGAAATAGCACAATCTAACAGGGAAAAGCTCATGCACCTCACTTTATCGGAAATGGTCAGGAATAAGGAAAATCTGAATACTTTAAATGAGTTGGCGACTCAAATCAGTATAGCAGAAAGATCTTTAAGACTAACTGAACAAGAAAGAGCTCTCCGAAATTTTGCTAGACTGTTGCACCATCACCCCGTCGATCGTTAAGATTGTCAAATCAATATAACCGAAACCAATTGCCCCAAACTCCTGAACCTGTTATACCAAGAACAATTACATACAACAGAAGAAGATTTCATTGGATCACTGGCATTACCGACAACTGTAAGCAGAAAGGAGAAGAACGAGACCAAAACGACACCCTGATGAGGCTTGGACCGCGTATCAGAGACGAGTAGCAGTGGCTAGGGAACAATTGCATGAATTATTCTCAGATCTCATATATAACTTGAAATTGTCATTAATTTTCGTTAATGTTATTTAGTTTAATTTAGGTTAGCAACTTCTGCACATTCTATTGTGAACAAATTGTAATCAATAAGAGTCAATAAATCAAAATATCCGCACACTACGTCCAGATATAAGAAATTAGGCATCTGGACACAGCTGACAGATGTTATTTTTATATTGATTTTTTTTTTGTAAGCATAGTTTGCAGGGGCGTGAGCAGAGTCATGACAATGTAACATTAATTTCAAGTTGGCCTTATGGAAATGTATAACAAGAATAGTGATCATTTTTAGTTTCTCTACCATATATACAATAGGTAGTGAAAGTATTGCATTCCGTCCTTAAATTCGATATCGAGACTTCACTGGAAATGCACATTTTGAGGTTCCGCGCGCTTCGGTTAAAAACCCAACTTGGCATTCAGTTCAGCGATTTCCAAGGACATAACACGAATGTTCTGAAGAGAATGCCACCACCCTAAACTACCCTTTAACGGAAAAGTATTCGAAAATTATTTCCTCAAAAATGGCTCTAACAATTTTGATTAAAATACCACTTGTTTAACATAGCTTTATGACAAATTAAATGTATATTTTGAATTTTATGAAAATAGCCTGAATGGATTCTGCGGAACTTACAAACTGTAAGAGATAGACAAACTATTAAAAAAACTAAACACATAGCGCAACTGCCCATGGCTTGCTGCCCAGCCGCTGCGTCCTCACCTACACTCACTACAGGCGTCATTGGTGGGGTGCAGTACTGGAGGATGGGACGTGGTCAGCGCCCCGAGCCCTCTCGGCCAGTTATGCGGCCTTCGCCACCTGGGGCCGCTACTTCTCCAAGTAGCTCCTCAGTTGGTCTCTCCGGGACCTAATGAGGCTGAGTGTACCTCTTGCCAGACCTACCAGAGAGGGAAAATCCCCATGCTGGTACCGGGGATCGAACCCGGCTCCTCCGCGCCAGAGGCGGGCAGACAAAACTATTACTGCACAAAAAATGTAGATCTCGCTAAAACACACACTTCATGATTTATTTTTAGTGGGTAACCATTCCAAGATTTTTTCTATTGTTGGTTTGAATTTTCCAATACTTATTTCTCAAATAGCAGGTAGTTGTTTGAGTTTATTTGTTTGACCATGGGAAAAAAAAAAAAAAAAAAAAAACGGAATTTTAAGGGTATCACATAGCAACCTACTCTTAAAGAATTTGACTGTAGCTTAAGCCTATTGTATTCCCCTAATTCCGTTGTACTTGCAAGAAACGTGCAATGTGATGCTTTTGTAAATGTTGATTAATATAAAGTAGATAGAACAGTAAGTGTTTGCAAGAAAATAGTTTCTACAGTCATGGACAAAATGATTGAGCGCATTAGGAGAGCAGAATATTTCTAAGTCCCACATCAAGTTACAGCGCAGTTTATACAAGTCGATAGTTCCAACATGCAGCTGAGTTTATTGATAATCTCTGTCCCATATATTATTGTCTGTCAAACTTACAAATAGGCTGTGTGCGACAGACGATAACAAAGCAATAAACTCAGCTGCATGTTAGAAATATCGACTTGTGTAAACCACGCTGCAACGCGACGTGGGACTTCCAAATATTCTGTTCTCCTAATGCGCTCAATAATTTTTTCCATGTCTGTACAAGAGTATATAAACTCACGTGAGTGCAACACACCAGGGCTTTGTGTAATGGACCTCCTCATTCCTGTATACCATTTTAAGTATCTTAATATTCTTCTGGAGAGAATAAGTAGCATGTTGTCAATAATAATTTCAGAATAGCCTGGGAGATAGAGTGTAGGGAGGAAGAGATGAGAAGGAGTAATGCAAAGAAGTTTCCGCAGTTAATCCTATAACGCGAGCAAGCTACGATCCTGCTAGTAAATTAATAAGAAGACTAATGCATTAAAATTAATGATACCATCGAACTGGTAACGAATTAATCAGAACTGAAGCCTTCTGTTATACTTGTTACATTATGATACTGATGTAGATTAGTTAATTTGTTAGTTTGTTGTGTAAATATGCGTCTTTATGTCAAGATGAATTGGTAGTTTGCCTTTTCAGTAATATTAATGAGAACGGCTAGGAGCCTGAAAGCTTCATTTATTATCTCAAAATTAATTCCTATGACTGCTGGCACATTTATCCCACTGACAGATATAACGGCTAGCTTCATACCGCAAAAGCTCATTAGATGTTAGGATATCCAGCAAATTGCGAAGCAAAAAGATGAAATGTCCACGAATGTCTGTTTTAATGTCAGTAAAAGAAAAAAAACTTTTTGCATTCACTCAAGTTTCTCTACTGCCTAGAAACTATTGTTACAAAATATTGTTCTACTCTTTACTTCTTGTTAATCAAGATATACTTTCAGCAAACATTTACACATTTCGTTGTGGGTACAAGGATATAGTAGGCTGAAACAATGGTTGGTTGATGATAATAATGAAGCTTTGAGTGGCCGCAATAAAAGTTTGGACATAAGCTCTTGGAGTCCTTTGTACCTTATAACCTGGGAATTTGATCAAATACAATGACCGGGATAAAACGGGCCATGTTCTTGATATCTGCCCTTCTTTTATTCGGGTTCCAAACGGGAGCAACCTAGGGATAGGTACATGTCTATGCATAGCGAATGCTTCATATTCGCATAGTGTATACTGGGAGGTTTCGTATGCACTCCTACGTGTGCTGTATAAGGGCTATTGAGTAAGTATCATTATACATAAATGTGTGTGTAGAGTGTTAAATTGCCAGAAACTCCTGAGGTTAGCTCTAATTAAATTCAGGAGAAACTCACTCTGTTTACCGCCAGACCCGAAATGAAATCACGTGCTTGCCTGGCGATAGTTGTTTACTCCGGATCCAAAGATAAACCCTCACAGAATGTTGAGTTTTCTTATACTTTGCACTGCTGGGAGACACATCACAAAAGGGCCCGGCATCCCTATTAGCAAGTGTGTCCGTCATCTTATTATCTCTAATGTCGGCATGCCCTGGAACATAAACAAAGGTAACCGCACAGCTGGCACAGAGTCTATCCAACATCCTTCGGGTCTGCCATACCTTTGAGTGCTAAAAGGGTTTTCAATCCTACCATGCTATATGAGCCAATGTTCGCCTCCTTCCAGAAACTCGGGCATCTCCTTCGTCCTTGTGAATTAACTATTTTAGTCTTGTCTAGGTTAACGGACAAACCTGCTTCTTTACAACATTGCTCTAGAGTACGCAAGGAGCCGTGTAAGAACTCCGAGAAAGTACTTGAGAAGTTTATACTTGCTACAAGGCGTGTCTTAGGCAGAGCCTTGTGCATATTCTGTTCTGACCAGTAGTTCATTCATCACCATATACCATAGATAGAACTCCGTGTGAGTAGCCCCTGGGGGTCATCAGACCGAATCCTATGCTCTCCAGACACGTTCTAACGGTGCTTAAAATCATGCAATTAAAGCCACCCCCGATGTCCAGGAAAATAACCATGGTCAGTTTTCCACAATCCAGCGTCGCCTTCAGCCTTACTATCATCTGGGGAACGCCGATTACGAGATTTACCCGGCCAGTAGTGTACTAATGATAAAGTGTAAGGCTGTTAACCAATATCCCATCGCTCAAATGTTTAACCCCTTTTCCAAAGCCTTCAATATGAAGGGTGATAGATTAATATGACAAAAACCTTTATGTCTGCAGTAGGATTGTCAATCTAGCTTAGGTATAAACACCACTTTGGCCTGCTTCTAGAGGTGACAAATAATCCTCATAGCAAGACAGATAGTGAAAATCTTCCAGGAGAGGAGAAACGATCTTCAGCCCACCTGAGAAGTATTATGAAGATTTCATTGTCATCCGCGCTTTTCTCGAGGTCGCGGGTTCAACTCTGATGCAGGGCGATAGGCTTCTTTGGGGGCGTAAAATCATTAGCACGATATCCTTTGGAAGGGAAGAAAAGCCAGTGATCCCGGGATGTAAAAGAATTTTAAGCCTGTTAAAGACCTCTGAACAAAATTAAGCGGTCTTTCACGTCCAATATAGAATGGGATGTTGAGAACCATAGCAGTTTAAAGACCGTCCATAATTAAAACGTAACATTTAACGTTTTTAAAAGCTACTATCTGTTCCCGCGAAGGCCTGCGTGTCCCAACTAAGGCTGGTTCTTGGTCCATGATACAGGTCCCAAGGAAGTGAGTTTCAAACAACAGCCTCACAGCTGCACATCCAATTGCATTATAATTCCAGAAGGGGCCTCCAAAGAAAACAGGCTGGCCCCACCGTCCGATACAGGTAGTTTCTGTAATCGAGCGACACTACGTTTGTTTCTGAATATTATCACAGAATGCTTCAAATGTTCCTCGGAGGCCCTCTTGGTCTCTCTATTATACTTTCTCTAAGCTTCTATATAGGAATTCCATATTACCTGACACTTAGTAGCCCTATATGATAGAACGTATATGTCGTTTTCTGGATGTGTCTAAAACGAATTTCATGTAAATTAGTTTCTGTCCTTACATCACGAATGAGGGAGCCGTTTCTTTTATGAGCAGAAACTAACGTGTTCGTGAAAAACTCTGCGTACCATTCCATGTCCTCGGCATTCCTTATGCTAATCTAGGGTTGGAATAACATTTAACGTTTCTGACCAGGGTGCAAAAATACACTATTTATTAGCCTCTTTTAAAATTATCAACCAATGTAACTGGTTGTCAATTCTCACACTAGGACACGCAATCCTAAGAAGCAGCTCCCGTAGTTCTCCCTGTAACATCCGACAGCAGATTGTGCAAAGGCGGAGATAAATCGGAGAAGGCAGTGGATGTGTGTTACACTGGAAGAAACAGTATAAACTCTTTCGAAGAGAAATGCTGTACCCTCAGGAGAGAGCAAACCCTGGAATATAAAACACAGTCACATTCCAATTTAAGGGACATCCAAGTGGTGTCCATCATTTAGTTTCCTAAATGTAATAGAAAAATTGAAAATAAATTGTAAGATTTAAGTGGAGTTAAAAAGACAGTTATAATTAAAGCAGACAGCTCAACCATTAAAAAAGGCAAAACAACTAGTTCTATGACTTCCAAAAACCTCAAAACACGATTATGTCTACAGATCTTTCGATTTGTTGCCTCGCAATTTAATGGAAGTTTGCCTAACTCCCGGGCTCTACTTGTGATTCTAATAAGCAGAGAAAGTTATGCAAGAATAAACATCACATTTTAATAGAAGAATATACGTAATAACTAGAGAGCAGGCGACTCAATTCAACAAAGAGTTACTGGCCGGAACTCTACCGACAAAGTTCCCAATGCCCTCCAGACCAAGTTGTGGAGGAGGTAGGTTGGGGATTCCAGTCCATAAAGCAGAGTGGACCAAAGTTGTGTGTCTTGTTAATTGAATCTCTTATTTCTAAGAGCGAACAGTTCGCAGTTTGCGGTGTTTCAGAAGAAACAAACATACTGCTGTAACTTTGCATGGAAACAAAACGTTTATGATATCGATGTTAAAATCCTTCATTGGAAGTGTATACGGATAATAGGAGATTGACAACAATGTAATTGTTATTATTTTTATAAACTAGATTTGTGGCATAAAGAGGCGAAAACAAGCATTTGTGTGAACATAAACTTATTGTTAACACAAATAATTCTATGAAAACTATATTATTTATTTACTTTCTCTACTACGCATCTACTAGATAAGAAGTAGTATCGCATTCCATCCAAAAATGTATTTAGAGGTTTTATCGGTAGTATGTATTTTACACAAAAATATATATCTCGTTAAACCGCACATCTAATTATAAATACACTTTTTGGGGGAGTGAACCAGTTCGAAGACATTCCTCATATTTGTCCCAATTGTCCAATACGTATACTTTTCTCAGATGGGAAGTCGCTATTTTATATTTTTTTACCTTGCAAAGAGAACCAATTTCAAAGTCATCACGTATCGACCTAAGCGGCCCGGGTTCGATCCCAGGCAACCGCATGTGCGATTCGTGGTGGGTGAAGCGTTGCTGGGGTGGGTTTTCTCCGGGTTCTCCGGTTTCCCCCGCCATCTCATTCCACCAGTGCTCCATGTTCATTCCATGTATCATCAGTGTCACCGTCTGTTGGCACAAAGTAGTTAAAGCGGGCGTTAAATACTGCAAAAAACCCATATTGACCAGCTTTAAAAGATTTGATTATGGATTAAAGCCTGCTTGCTGCATTCTGATATTTCTCTAGTAAAAACAAGAAAATTAGCAATACGATGGTTTCTGCAAATGTTTATCTTGATTATCATGAAGGAAATAGAGCAATAAGCATTTGTAAGAATAGTTTGTACAAGAGTAGAGAAACAGTAGTGTGCAACAATCACCCTTTTATTTTCCCTGCTACGTATAGTAAAGTAGAGGAAGTATTACATTCCACCCAAAAATTTGATGTCGAGATTTCACCGAAAATATATTTTGAGGCCCCTGAATAATAATAAAAAAATAAAAAAAATTAGAAAAGGTATGTGTGTGTGTGTGTGTGTGTGTGTGTGTGTGTGTGTGTGTGTGTGTGTGTGTGTGTGTGTGTGTGTGTGTAGGGAGAGTGCGTGGGTGCGTCCGTGCGCGCGCTTGTGTTTGTGTGTGTCAGGCTGTGGACAGCATAACTCAAAAACGAAAAGTCGGTTAAAAACCTAAGTTGGTATTTAAGTTTAATGACGTCCAAGGATGCGGCACGAAGATTTTGAAGAAAATTCCGCCACCCTAAACTAACCTTTACATGGAAAGTTTTGATTTCTTGAAAATGGCTCAAACGATTTTGATTAAAATGACATTAGTTTAAGATATTTTTATGACAAATGAGATGTAAATTTTGAATTTTTTGGCTATGGCCTATGTAATCCCGTTTACTCTGGATGACTTTTGAATAACTCCTAAACCATAAGAGATGACCAAATCTTACTATACCAAAAATGTAGATCTCGCTAACACATAATTTATGTCCAAATAAATCTTTTTGTGGAGTGAACCATTTTGGAGTTCTCCATGTTATTCGTGCGAGTTTTGCAAAACAACGCTTTCGTCAAATGGAACATCGTTATTCATTTTTTGTGTTCGCCGTGCAAAGAGAACGCAATCTCAAAGCTTTAAAACATTTGACTATCGCTCAAAGCCAACTGTATTCCCACATTCCCCTTGCACCCACAAGGAAATAAGCAATAAGATAATTTCTGCAGACGTTTATCTCAACTAACACGAAGAAGATATAGGAATTAGAGTTTGTAAGAAAAGGTGGTAGAGGAGTAGAGAACTCATTTATATGTAGAGATCAGAAACATTTTATATGTTTATTCTTATGATAATTATCTTCGGAAAGTAAGTAAACCCTAATGTTTATTCGCCCTTAAGGTATTCCATGAGCAAAAATCGTCGTGTTATTTTCACACCCAAAAATAGCTGCCTTTCATAAATGCAGTTTGGCGTGATAATCGGCCATCTTGGTGGCATTAGTGTTAAACAGCAGGCATTACTAGAAAGTTAACCGATTACAGAAAACCTCGTCATACGTTCCTACGTGTGCCAGTTAGGGTGACAGGTTTGAAGATTACAAAAATGAAATACGCTGTGTTTATTGACAAGCCATTAAATACTGATAATTACATTGTGTTGCTTTTGTTATACTATCATTGTTTTGAACTCATATAAAACACTACCTGCTGCATACTGTTATATACATTTCTTTGTCTCCTTTTGTTTTTCCTGTCTACCGCCACTACTACTGACCCATTGGGAATGGAGAAAGTGTAGTTCTATAATTAAAATTTTATGAGTTACACTCACATGATTTTCTCTACTCTTGTAATAACTATTCGTACAAACTCTTGTTCCTATATCTTCTTCATGTTAGTCGAGATAAATGTTTGCAAAAATTACCTTATTGCTAATTTTGTTGTAGGTGCAAGGGGAATATGAGAATACGGTAGGCTTTGAACGATAGTCAAATCTTTAAAAGCTGGTTGCTATATGAATGCTTTAAAATTCCGTTCTCTTTGCACGGCGAAGATATAAAAAAGTGAATAACAACTTTCCATTTGAGAAAAGTATACGTAGTGAAACCTCGCACAAATAACAATGAATATCTCCGAAATGGTTCACTCCACCAAAAATTCATTTGGACATAATGTGTGTTTTAATGAGATTAGAAAGATCTGGTCTATCTCTTAAGTTTACCAGTTATGCAAGTCATCCAGAGTAAATGGGACTATACAGACTATAACCACAAAACTCAAAATATAAATTTCATTTATTATAAAAATATCTTAAACATGAAATTTTAATCAAAATCGTTAAAGCCATTTTCGAGAAAATGAAAACTTTCGAAAAATTTTGCATGTAAAGGATAGTTTAGGGTGGAGGATTTTTGTTCAAAATCTTCATGTCGCTTCCTTAAAATATATTAAACTTAAACACCAACTTTGGTTTTTAACCGGATTTTCATTTTTGAGTTATGCTGTCTACAGACAGCCCCCGCACTCGGACATTTTTCTAATTTTTGTTTTATTCAGGGGTCAAAAACCCATTTTTAGAAAAAGGTCCTGTGTGTGTCTCTTGTGTGTTTGTGTGTCAGTCTGTGGACAGCATAACTCAAAAACGAAAAGTGGGTTAAAAACCGAAGTTGGTATTTAAGTTTAAAGTCTTTCAAGGATACGACACGAAGATTTTGAAGAAAATTCCTCCACCCTAAACTAACCTTTACATGGAAAATTTTGATTTTCTTGAAAATGGCTCTAACGATTTTGATTAAAATGCCACATGTTTGAGATTTTTATGACATATGAAATTTGTTTTCGCCAACGGTTAAGAAAATGACAGTTTTCTAGTCCATCACGAGATGCAAACTACTGGACGTATGTGTCAACTGATAGGTCTACCTGCTTGCTTTGCAAATTGGCTAGCGACTTGTGATAGCCAATGCAACATAACAGAAACATAATAGTCTACCGTTCTAACGCCCTCTAGTGCAATTTCGGGGACGCCCCCCCCCCCCTCCTCTTTCTGCGACAGCAACTTCTGGTCCAACTACCTCACAAATGGATACTCGTCCCACTAAGGATGATCAGGTACTATGCTTAAACACTGAAATGTAGCAAACCTTCAGTTCTCACACAGTAAGCAAACAATGGTATACTTACTGTGCCCTTAGCTACGGTAGCCGCTCCTCACGTCTTATAAAACGCCGTATTTACTCAACCAATAGCGATTTAGAACACCCACTTCATCAATACTTAAGCAGGATAGTAGGTAGATTAGGACAGAGCTGGACCACTTTTTTATGGGCAAGATGGCCGCCATGCGTAATCTAAGCATTACTAGGTAAGGTGGTAGGGGAAGCAGGACGTTGTAGGCGTTTGAGGCTGACTCTAGGGATAATGTTTAAGGTCTATAGCAGTGCATGTATGTTTATGAGCGTCC
This sequence comes from Tenodera sinensis, assembly GCA_030765045.1. Lineage (NCBI taxonomy): Eukaryota > Metazoa > Arthropoda > Insecta > Mantodea > Mantidae > Tenodera > Tenodera sinensis. The sequence continues at coordinate 32,250,367 of CM060961.1, read as the reverse complement.
ATGGCAGTTGAGTATGTCGTTCACTGTATCGATGCAAACCTCCTAACGCAAGAGATTTCTATCTTGATTGAATATGTTACCCCAACATGACACCTCGCCCCACATAGTGGCCCTAACCTAGCCTAAGCCCCATACTTCTACTCGTCTAACCTATCCTAACCTAACCTAGCTCCCACTCTTTTTTTACTTTGAACTTTCATAATTTAACATAACCTAAGCCCCATACTTCTACTCGTCTAACCTATCCTAACCTAATCTAACCTAGCCTAAGCCCCATACTTCTACTCGTCTAACCTAACCTAACACCTCATCTAATGATTTATTCTTCATCCCTTTTGCTCATCTAATCCCTACTCTTTTTACTATATGGTCTTTCATAATTTCACATAACCTAAGCATCATATTCTAACCTAACCTAACGTTACTTAACCTAAGGGAGCGCAAACCTTCCTATTTATTAACCTGACTTAACCTAGCCTATCTCATCCCATTTTACACGAGCATTATATTCTTCTATAACCTATTCTGACCTTTGCAACATGCCGTTTCAAGCTTAGATATTTCACTTTCTTTTGGAGACGTTCCTCCAACAACTTTAGCTACCTTGAAGGTATTACACCCCCGACATGCGAGCCCTAACGATTTCTTAACATTTCATGGTATGTTAGTGCTATTTTAGGAGTTGGTAAGTATTTTAGCCATTTTTGCGGTATTCTAGAGATTTTCAGGAATTTTTTGCAGCTTCGTTGATATTTTCTATGTTTTCACGTCGTTAGTATGGTTTAATGTTTTTAAGGAGTATATGGAGCCCTTTTTAGCGATTTGTTATGCTTTCATGACCAAATTCCATCCTTTTGTAAATGTATTATGTTCTCGTCTAGAGAATTGCTTACAGTCTTTCTAAGACTAACCTAACTTAACCGCAAACCTCTTTCCAGACATTTCTTCAACGTTATTTAACATTATACAGGCTTCTTTTTCTCCTCCCTCCGGCTCTTTTCGTAAACTAACATTAGAAGACGTTGTAACCTTGTTATTCTAATAGCTATTGTATCCGTCTTTGTACACTGTTCCAGTATGCTATACATGCCAACTTCATTTAACGATTCTCTTGCATAATTCTGTAGGTTCTAATGGTAACACGTCAAACGTTGCACACATTCCTTCTAAGACTATCCTAACCTAACCTATCCCACCACCACCACCACCACCACCACCACCACCACCACCACTACCACCGCAACCTCCACCACCACCACCACCACCCAAACCTAACCCAACAAAAAAAACCATCATCACCAGCGGCGCTATAACTTGCAAGACCACAAACATCTCCAGCACCAACACCTCCACCATCACCAGCGCCACAATAACCTACATCATCATCATCACCAGCGTAACCATATCCTGCACCACCGTCATATTCTGCAGCTATTGTATATAGTATGTTTGACATTTTCTCCATATCTAACCCGAGGTAGTCCCACGTTCTTTTGGAGTATTATTTACAGCTTTAGTCTGCTTTGATTTCTCTCCCTCCTTTATAGGGCTTTTAAACTTCCACTAGATCTCCTAACCATTGATGTTGAAGTTCTTGTTACAGCTACCTTTGCCCTCTGTCACAGAATTGTATACAACTGTATGACTCTTTTGCTTGGTTCTGTATGTTCTGGCGGTAACATCTCGAACACTACATGCAGTTTTCTAAGTGTAACCCCACCTATTATGATCTAACCTGCTTATTAAGTGTTCTTTGCAGCTTTATTCAACTTTGTTTTCCTAACCCTTTATAGATTTTTAAACTTATCACTAAAAGATGATCTATCCGCAGATGTTGAGGTACTTATAGCTCAATATTTTTAAGAGATATTCAGCAATACCTTTGATAGTATTTTAACACAATCTTCTGTTTATATAAAGTTAATGAGGGTATACTTACTTTAAGGTAGTAGGGTATACGCCTCTCCTCTTTTATCTGGGCTGGAGACCAGCACTAGAGTTAAAGTCTAGTGGCAGAGTTAACGCCCCCTTTTATAATTTCTATTTTTATTCTTCATTCTTCGACAAGCATCATGGGAAGCACGGAGAAGCCAGGTGAGGATTTTTTTATTTTTTCTTCCTTCTTCGTCAGACATCATTGGAGGCGTGGAGGAGTCAGTTGATAAAATTTTCATTTTCTACAGGAGACGTAACGGAGAAAATAATTATCTTGAGATCTAAGTTGTATTCTCTTACGCATGGGTTGCGACGCTGTAATGCCCGTACGCATACGTTGATATTCCATCCTCTGCAATTACTCTCTTGTCATCATGAGGCGACAGAGCTATTTTATTAGATTCAACTGTAGAAACATTATGATGTTGGGATAGGATTAAGTTCATAGGGGTTCTTACGATTTTCAAGGTTTTAAGGCACTCCATGTAACTATCGAAGCTGATGTATTGCTTAATGGCGCTATGTTTTATGCCTTTGATCTTTTTTATCACAGAGCCATCAATATCGAGAGCATACATTTTAGGTCTGAGACCAACGAAACGGCGAATGATTTTACCACTTGCTTCATCTTTAAACTTTCCCAACACTTTCTTGTTTTGTGTAGAATAGCATATATGGTTAGCAGGGTAGTCCGCTGTGTCCAGATGTTCAAGCATGTGTAATTTATCCTGGTATATATCAGCTGTAGTCACTCGATGGATGAAGGAATCTGTATCCGTATACAACAGTTTAAGATTCTCAGCTCCATAATATGGAAGTAACACATCGTATTGATACGAATACATTAGTGTCTTGGAAATGTCTAGTACACTCATTCCAATGTATATAGGCTTGTTGAACACTATTTTACGAGAAGTCATATGAACAGCTGCAAGATTAGGACCGTATATGGTTCGATCGATAAATGTAGGCTTGGCTATTAGTTTTTCTAATGTTTTGCAGTTTGACACAAGACGTATATCCATACGATTACGAATATTTTCCATTGTTTTCCCAAACATCGCATTATTGAAAAGTTTGTACAAATCCTTCTCGAAATCGTTTCTTGCTTGCTGTCGTAGGCGATTATTAAATTCGACGTAAGGCTTTAACCAACAAGATTGATGGAATTTTAGTGCTCGATGAATCTTTGACAGTCGTAGACCATGACTAAGAGCCTGTTTCAAGGCCATGTAATGTACCACATACTTCTTTCGAGATCCAAGATGGGCAATTAGTTTCTTTGAAGAGGATTCCCCCGGTTTCATACTCTCAGGCAGAAAGGGTAAATCATTATGAAGTTCATGCAGCTCTGCAGGATATTCCACGTCAACCTCCAAGATATATCCAAAGGAATCATCCCCATTCAACGAACCGAGATGTATATCCTCAGGAGAAACCCACGTAAATCCACCATAAGGAAGGGCGTGACACATAGCCCAACCGTACTGGTTATTGGCGTCTTCGTACGTAATAAAATGAGAGGGTTTACGAGGATCATACTGCTCCATATAGATGTTGTTAGCCTCCGCATACCGGTGAGAAACCTGGCATAACCCTCCTCTTATACCAGATTCAACCATGAGTAGCTGATCGTAATCAAGAAGCAATTCCAACTCGATTCCAGTATACAGCAGCATAGCATCCCATGTAAGTCCCGGAGAGGTAAAATAATGTGCAGGATCCACTTTATGACTTTTCAGGGTTTGGTCTCTAAATGTCTCGAAGACATCCGCTAGGAGAAGAACATCTGAAATTAAGTACAAGTCACTGTACTCGCCAAGGTTTCGGACGTTAAAGTGCTTCCACACGTTCAGAGCATGATCATAGTCCTCACTGCTGATTTCTTCGCTGTTTAACCTGTTGTAGAAGGCATTCCTAGAAGGCAAACATGTATCGTTCAGGACATCCCACGATGTTACGTAATCATAGGGAAATACCCCCTTACGAGTCATCAAACCAATATTCTCTGCTCCGAAGTACTTTGCTGTTTCAGGATACGTTTCAAGGTTCTTTGCGAGCTTCTCCAAGCTCGTACTGAGAAAGCGGAAAGTATCGACAAATCTGAGTTTAATATCCCCAACATACTTGGAGAATGATATATAACTTTCCTCTGAATTTGGTATAACCTCTATTCTTTCGCTAGTACACCCTAGCTGCTTAACAATGAAATGAGAGTCATACCCACTCAGGTTATGCATGAAGACAGGTATATAATTAGGTGTTTTACAAGCCAGGTTACATTTATTGTGTAAAGATCCTCTGTACGCCCCGGACACATGATCGTGATCGCGAACCTTCCAATTATCTTCTGTAAATCCATGTTCACACAGATAGCATATTGTAGAAGCATCGAATGATTCTTGTTCTTCAGCTGTAAGATTAAGAGGTTTAGCAGATTTGTATAAGTCGCTTATTTTATTTGCCAGATCCACCAGGCATCCCATAAACCTCTGTGCAGCGTCAGCCCCTCGGTAAACATATGGTTCAGTAGGAAGAGTTGTTTCTAGTTGTTCAACACTGGACGAAGGCTTCACATAAACACAAAAGCTCATGGGAGAATGACTTTGATAGGGAGTTGTGTAGGAGGTTTCAGGGTTAGAGGAGCAGGTATGGAGAGGGGTAAGAATGCATTCAAAATCGGCGTAGATAACATAAGGAAGTTTCAACATCCTCTCAACATTCTTGAATTTAACGATAGAGTTATCCTTTGTAGGCATAACGCATCTAGCAATACCATGTTGTCTACATATTTCTCGGTGCTCTTCTAATTTTTTCATTCCACTTTGTCCGTATCGGTCATCAAAATGGCTGAAACATCTTTTACATACATAAATTCGACCATCATGTTTGGTTTTCTGCTGACGAATAAGTCTTTCAAAATCCTTTATATAAGCATAGTGATATCTGTCAGTAGCATTACTCAACAGAAGGAGATCGCGATGATCATCTAATTCTTCATCAATCACCTTTATTGGAAACACTTCATGTTTATCATCCACTCCAAACACATTTATGGATATATTATTGAGTTTTTCAAATTTAGCGATTTCACCCAAGCTCGTAGGAAATGAGACGCATGAGAAATCGTATTTTTCTTGGAGATCCTTATACTTGCTAACACGCTGAGGTTTATTTCGAATGAACTTAGCCAGAACAGCGTACATAAAGCATTTCTCATCGTTGTAGTTCTGAGGGTTTATACAGGCTTTCTTCGCATCCAAAGATGACGGTAGAGGAATATAGCTGCTCCCTCGAAGAAGATTATACTTGTTAATACGTAGTCGAACGCCATCAACACTCAGAAGAGCCCAATTACTGCCTTTCAACTTACTTTCCTCCATTTCAACATGAAGTTTCTCGAATTTTTTTTCCAAGATGGCATCCAAGTCACTGTCTAAAAACACGGCATTATTACGCGTTTTGAAGGCTTTGTTAGTGATGTCCCCAACAGCATTCACAAACGTACATTCAGCCATAATGTTAATTTTCAAACTTTTATGAGCCCGCAGCTCCTTCTGAACAGCATGAATTATGCGCTGCTTCACCTGCTGCAAGTATGAATTTAGATCCTGACTTGCTGGACATTGGATGAAAAACGATTTCAGCCGATCCTGAAAAGCCGTTTCATAGTCTACAACATCATCTTCATCAGGAGACATTAACAATAATTTATGCTTAGTAGGTTCGAATTTGACTTTCTTAGCATCTAGAGCCCTATCACAGCGCCCTTCATGTACATCCCTTCGATTTTCAGTACCGTAAACATCACCACAATGTCTACACTCGAAAAACTCACCACATATCAGCTCATGCCTCTTCTTATGGTAGTCGCGTAGAAAACTCTTTTCACATTTGCTGCACCTATAATCTGGTATGGCAGTCAGAACCGATTCCATTACTCCACCATTCCACATCTTTATAATAGGTAGTGCAACACTTGTAAATTATATAAGTCAATAAATGCTTACAGCACTTTCCACTGACTCGCCTTGATAACTTGTCAAAGCTATTGAACGGTAATTTCACTAAGAAAGCTGATGTGCTCGACTCGAAGGATAATTACCGAATGCCTATCTAAGACCGAGCAATCTGTATTTATTCTGAAAGCATGCACCTCTCAGGAAACTATATAACTCAAAAATCGCGCTTGTGGCGCCTTATAGCGGCTTCAATCAGTATTAAAACGTATATTCTGCTTATATGGGGGTAAATTATATATTAGTCATCAACTATCCGTATTTTTATTACTTTTCTCCGTTTTTACCTACTTTGAAACGAATCCGGCATAGAATTAAGACGCGAAACGGTGGGTATGTATCTTTAAGTAACAAACACCTTTTAACGATATCTAATGACAGCAATAGAAGCACTTGAACATTATTTAAACGCTTAAAAAACCAATTTTTTCGCTTTTATTTCATCAATTTAAGCATTAGAGTCCTATGACGTCACACTCAAGCATCGACGGAATGTCTGTTACCTCCAAACATGTTCCTACAAGTCTAATGACGTCACGGAAGCACCATGCAGAAGACATAATTCAACGACAAAGACATTAATTTTAACTATACATTCCCACAAAGAAATAAACCTATTTGAAAGCGTCTTAACACGTTAACTTCAATGCATGTATATATAAAACCTCTAATATAACAATGAAAAGAAAGGCAAAGAAATAAAGAAGAAATAAAATAAAGGGAAAAGGAATTAACAGAAAACGCCCTTAGAAACGTGTTTATTCCTTATATTTCATCATTCAACACTTGTACACCCAACTAGCATAGCTAAATGACGTCACACAGTAGCGGCGACGTTCTGTCTACACTCCTTCAAAACAAGTTCAGACAGGAAAGTCTCCCCACCCTCGAATCCACGTAGCAACATTATGAGAAGGCCGGCAGTAACCTCCAAGCCACCAGAGTGAGTATATGGAACGTGAACACCCGACAGCGCTTTTCACCGTTTAAGCTTATTTACATCGTAATTTTTCAGGTATTCATCATACTTTTATACTACAACACGGCATATAGATCACAATACTTAACGCTTTATGATATTATTTGTTATGACCACCATTGTATACTCATTTATTGATTTAAATTCAACATTTCTAGCGTTCACCCTCTTCTTCTTCCTCTCCTTCTTCTTCTTCTTCTTCTTCTTCTTCTTCTTCTCATATCACACCTTTACCTTAGTCCTATTCTCCTCCTTCGTGCTGTCAAGAAATATACGCGTAATTGGACGTTATTAGCTTAAATATTAAAGAAAATAACAGCATTCTCCGTCAATTATATCTAAACGGCTTTTTTCCAAGTTATACGTATTTTAAGGTTCTAGAATCAAGGTAAGCAACGCTTCTCTCAATAAGAACGTTTGATACTTGATTTTTAAATAATATCACTAATTCAAACCTTATTTCAAGCCTCTAAGACCCATAGTTTGCAAGGTATTTAAATGGACCCTTAGAGATTCGAACTAGACCCTCAGTATAAAAATTACCAATTTATCCATAAATCAGGACCAGAGTATTTAACTGAAGCGTTTAACTTTTTATTTCAAAGCGCTATCTTTATTGATTCGCGAATAAATCGACTTTGGAGTAATTGCCCCCTCCCGGTAATCGAACTATGAGTCGTAGGGAATACAATTTTCTAATATATAACTTTATGCGTCAAGTTACCCTAATTTATCTTTACATTACTATTCCAAGTGTAACAAATCGCGATATAGATCGAAATTCAATAATTCTCCGCAAGGTAGGAATCGAACCCACGATATCTCAGCTCTAGCATGTTAGAAAATAATTTTCCTTAACGAGTATTACCATATAAAGTTTATTTCAGTCTTCTAGCTTAAGCGATTCTCGAATAATTAAATTTACCAAATCAGGATTGGAACCCAAGACTCCAGGATCCCGAGCATACCACAGAGGAAAGTCCATAACAATACCAATTTAATAAAATTTATTCGAAGTTTTTATCACTAATAGTTTAGGAATTATTCCAATAACAAAAGTATCGATTGCCCGGGAATCGATCCCTAGACCCACGACGACCTTCAAAATCAGATCAAAAGATGCGCCATTTTAATAGAACATAATCACCGTTTACCGCATTTCGATATCTCATTTAGTTTACGAGTAATCAGCGATCAAACGTAGTAGGGTACTTTTGCCGGTTTGAACACACTTTGCATATCAAAGGGTTGCAGTAGGGTACTTTTGCCGGTTTGAACACACTTTGCATATCAAAGGGTTGCCGCTAATTGATTACACGTGTTTAACACGTGTTTTTCACACCCCCCTTCCCTTTGTCGGTGAAAAGCCGACAAAGGGGCAACCCTCATTATCTGTCAGATTACCATCGACAAGGGTTGACAGGTTAATTGCCCATGTTAACATGTGTTTAACATGTGGTCAATTATCGGGCGGCATTGATCTCAAAGGGTTAAGCCGGCTAAAGTACCCTACTACGTTTGATCGCTGATTACTCGTAAACTAAATGAGATATCGAAATGCGGTAAACGGTGATTATGTTCTATTAAAATGGCGCATCTTTTGATCTGATTTTGAAGGTCGTCGTGGGTCTAGGGATCGATTCCCGGGCAATCGATACTTTTGTTATTGGAATAATTCCTAAACTATTAGTGATAAAAACTTCGAATAAATTTTATTAAATTGGTATTGTTATGGACTTTCCTCTGTGGTATGCTCGGGATCCTGGAGTCTTGGGTTCCAATCCTGATTTGGTAAATTTAATTATTCGAGAATCGCTTAAGCTAGAAGACTGAAATAAACTTTATATGGTAATACTCGTTAAGGAAAATTATTTTCTAACATGCTAGAGCTGAGATATCGTGGGTTCGATTCCTACCTTGCGGAGAATTATTGAATTTCGATCTATATCGCGATTTGTTACACTTGGAATAGTAATGTAAAGATAAATTAGGGTAACTTGACGCATAAAGTTATATATTAGAAAATTGTATTCCCTACGACTCATAGTTCGATTACCGGGAGGGGGCAATTACTCCAAAGTCGATTTATTCGCGAATCAATAAAGATAGCGCTTTGAAATAAAAAGTTAAACGCTTCAGTTAAATACTCTGGTCCTGATTTATGGATAAATTGGTAATTTTTATACTGAGGGTCTAGTTCGAATCTCTAAGGGTCCATTTAAATACCTTGCAAACTATGGGTCTTAGAGGCTTGAAATAAGGTTTGAATTAGTGATATTATTTAAAAATCAAGTATCAAACGTTCTTATTGAGAGAAGCGTTGCTTACCTTGATTCTAGAACCTTAAAATACGTATAACTTGGAAAAAAGCCGTTTAGATATAATTGACGGAGAATGCTGTTATTTTCTTTAATATTTAAGCTAATAACGTCCAATTACGCGTATATTTCTTGACAGCACGAAGGAGGAGAATAGGACTAAGGTAAAGGTGTGATATGAGAAGAAGAAGAAGAAGAAGAAGGAGAGGAAGAAGAAGAGGGTGAACGCTAGAAATGTTGAATTTAAATCAATAAATGAGTATACAATGGTGGTCATAACAAATAATATCATAAAGCGTTAAGTATTGTGATCTATATGCCGTGTTGTAGTATAAAAGTATGATGAATACCTGAAAAATTACGATGTAAATAAGCTTAAACGGTGAAAAGCGCTGTCGGGTGTTCACGTTCCATATACTCACTCTGGTGGCTTGGAGGTTACTGCCGGCCTTCTCATAATGTTGCTACGTGGATTCGAGGGTGGGGAGACTTTCCTGTCTGAACTTGTTTTGAAGGAGTGTAGACAGAACGTCGCCGCTACTGTGTGACGTCATTTAGCTATGCTAGTTGGGTGTACAAGTGTTGAATGATGAAATATAAGGAATAAACACGTTTCTAAGGGCGTTTTCTGTTAATTCCTTTTCCCTTTATTTTATTTCTTCTTTATTTCTTTGCCTTTCTTTTCATTGTTATATTAGAGGTTTTATATATACATGCATTGAAGTTAACGTGTTAAGACGCTTTCAAATAGGTTTATTTCTTTGTGGGAATGTATAGTTAAAATTAATGTCTTTGTCGTTGAATTATGTCTTCTGCATGGTGCTTCCGTGACGTCATTAGACTTGTAGGAACATGTTTGGAGGTAACAGACATTCCGTCGATGCTTGAGTGTGACGTCATAGGACTCTAATGCTTAAATTGATGAAATAAAAGCGAAAAAATTGGTTTTTTAAGCGTTTAAATAATGTTCAAGTGCTTCTATTGCTGTCATTAGATATCGTTAAAAGGTGTTTGTTACTTAAAGATACATACCCACCGTTTCGCGTCTTAATTCTATGCCGGATTCGTTTCAAAGTAGGTAAAAACGGAGAAAAGTAATAAAAATACGGATAGTTGATGACTAATATATAATTTACCCCCATATAAGCAGAATATACGTTTTAATACTGATTGAAGCCGCTATAAGGCGCCACAAGCGCGATTTTTGAGTTATATAGTTTCCTGAGAGGTGCATGCTTTCAGAATAAATACAGATTGCTCGGTCTTAGATAGGCATTCGGTAATTATCCTTCGAGTCGAGCACATCAGCTTTCTTAGTGAAATTACCGTTCAATAGCTTTGACAAGTTATCAAGGCGAGTCAGTGGAAAGTGCTGTAAGCATTTATTGACTTATATAATTTACAAGTGTTGCAGTACCTATTATAAAGATGTGGAATGGTGGAGTAATGGAATCGGTTCTGACTGCCATACCAGATTATAGGTGCAGCAAATGTGAAAAGAGTTTTCTACGCGACTACCATAAGAAGAGGCATGAGCTGATATGTGGTGAGTTTTTCGAGTGTAGACATTGTGGTGATGTTTACGGTACTGAAAATCGAAGGGATGTACATGAAGGGCGCTGTGATAGGGCTCTAGATGCTAAGAAAGTCAAATTCGAACCTACTAAGCATAAATTATTGTTAATGTCTCCTGATGAAGATGATGTTGTAGACTATGAAACGGCTTTTCAGGATCGGCTGAAATCGTTTTTCATCCAATGTCCAGCAAGTCAGGATCTAAATTCATACTTGCAGCAGGTGAAGCAGCGCATAATTCATGCTGTTCAGAAGGAGCTGCGGGCTCATAAAAGTTTGAAAATTAACATTATGGCTGAATGTACGTTTGTGAATGCTGTTGGGGACATCACTAACAAAGCCTTCAAAACGCGTAATAATGCCGTGTTTTTAGACAGTGACTTGGATGCCATCTTGGAAAAAAAATTCGAGAAACTTCATGTTGAAATGGAGGAAAGTAAGTTGAAAGGCAGTAATTGGGCTCTTCTGAGTGTTGATGGCGTTCGACTACGTATTAACAAGTATAATCTTCTTCGAGGGAGCAGCTATATTCCTCTACCGTCATCTTTGGATGCGAAGAAAGCCTGTATAAACCCTCAGAACTACAACGATGAGAAATGCTTTATGTACGCTGTTCTGGCTAAGTTCATTCGAAATAAACCTCAGCGTGTTAGCAAGTATAAGGATCTCCAAGAAAAATACGATTTCTCATGCGTCTCATTTCCTACGAGCTTGGGTGAAATCGCTAAATTTGAAAAACTCAATAATATATCCATAAATGTGTTTGGAGTGGATGATAAACATGAAGTGTTTCCAATAAAGGTGATTGATGAAGAATTAGATGATCATCGCGATCTCCTTCTGTTGAGTAATGCTACTGACAGATATCACTATGCTTATATAAAGGATTTTGAAAGACTTATTCGTCAGCAGAAAACCAAACATGATGGTCGAATTTATGTATGTAAAAGATGTTTCAGCCATTTTGATGACCGATACGGACAAAGTGGAATGAAAAAATTAGAAGAGCACCGAGAAATATGTAGACAACATGGTATTGCTAGATGCGTTATGCCTACAAAGGATAACTCTATCGTTAAATTCAAGAATGTTGAGAGGATGTTGAAACTTCCTTATGTTATCTACGCCGATTTTGAATGCATTCTTACCCCTCTCCATACCTGCTCCTCTAACCCTGAAACCTCCTACACAACTCCCTATCAAAGTCATTCTCCCATGAGCTTTTGTGTTTATGTGAAGCCTTCGTCCAGTGTTGAACAACTAGAAACAACTCTTCCTACTGAACCATATGTTTACCGAGGGGCTGACGCTGCACAGAGGTTTATGGGATGCCTGGTGGATCTGGCAAATAAAATAAGCGACTTATACAAATCTGCTAAACCTCTTAATCTTACAGCTGAAGAACAAGAATCATTCGATGCTTCTACAATATGCTATCTGTGTGAACATGGATTTACAGAAGATAATTGGAAGGTTCGCGATCACGATCATGTGTCCGGGGCGTACAGAGGATCTTTACACAATAAATGTAACCTGGCTTGTAAAACACCTAATTATATACCTGTCTTCATGCATAACCTGAGTGGGTATGACTCTCATTTCATTGTTAAGCAGCTAGGGTGTACTAGCGAAAGAATAGAGGTTATACCAAATTCAGAGGAAAGTTATATATCATTCTCCAAGTATGTTGGGGATATTAAACTCAGATTTGTCGATACTTTCCGCTTTCTCAGTACGAGCTTGGAGAAGCTCGCAAAGAACCTTGAAACGTATCCTGAAACAGCAAAGTACTTCGGAGCAGAGAATATTGGTTTGATGACTCGTAAGGGGGTATTTCCCTATGATTACGTAACATCGTGGGATGTCCTGAACGATACATGTTTGCCTTCTAGGAATGCCTTCTACAACAGGTTAAACAGCGAAGAAATCAGCAGTGAGGACTATGATCATGCTCTGAACGTGTGGAAGCACTTTAACGTCCGAAACCTTGGCGAGTACAGTGACTTGTACTTAATTTCAGATGTTCTTCTCCTAGCGGATGTCTTCGAGACATTTAGAGACCAAACCCTGAAAAGTCATAAAGTGGATCCTGCACATTATTTTACCTCTCCGGGACTTACATGGGATGCTATGCTGCTGTATACTGGAATCGAGTTGGAATTGCTTCTTGATTACGATCAGCTACTCATGGTTGAATCTGGTATAAGAGGAGGGTTATGCCAGGTTTCTCACCGGTATGCGGAGGCTAACAACATCTATATGGAGCAGTATGATCCTCGTAAACCCTCTCATTTTATTACGTACGAAGACGCCAATAACCAGTACGGTTGGGCTATGTGTCACGCCCTTCCTTATGGTGGATTTACGTGGGTTTCTCCTGAGGATATACATCTCGGTTCGTTGAATGGGGATGATTCCTTTGGATATATCTTGGAGGTTGACGTGGAATATCCTGCAGAGCTGCATGAACTTCATAATGATTTACCCTTTCTGCCTGAGAGTATGAAACCGGGGGAATCCTCTTCAAAGAAACTAATTGCCCATCTTGGATCTCGAAAGAAGTATGTGGTACATTACATGGCCTTGAAACAGGCTCTTAGTCATGGTCTACGACTGTCAAAGATTCATCGAGCACTAAAATTCCATCAATCTTGTTGGTTAAAGCCTTACGTCGAATTTAATAATCGCCTACGACAGCAAGCAAGAAACGATTTCGAGAAGGATTTGTACAAACTTTTCAATAATGCGATGTTTGGGAAAACAATGGAAAATATTCGTAATCGTATGGATATACGTCTTGTGTCAAACTGCAAAACATTAGAAAAACTAATAGCCAAGCCTACATTTATCGATCGAACCATATACGGTCCTAATCTTGCAGCTGTTCATATGACTTCTCGTAAAATAGTGTTCAACAAGCCTATATACATTGGAATGAGTGTACTAGACATTTCCAAGACACTAATGTATTCGTATCAATACGATGTGTTACTTCCATATTATGGAGCTGAGAATCTTAAACTGTTGTATACGGATACAGATTCCTTCATCCATCGAGTGACTACAGCTGATATATACCAGGATAAATTACACATGCTTGAACATCTGGACACAGCGGACTACCCTGCTAACCATATATGCTATTCTACACAAAACAAGAAAGTGTTGGGAAAGTTTAAAGATGAAGCAAGTGGTAAAATCATTCGCCGTTTCGTTGGTCTCAGACCTAAAATGTATGCTCTCGATATTGATGGCTCTGTGATAAAAAAGATCAAAGGCATAAAACATAGCGCCATTAAGCAATACATCAGCTTCGATAGTTACATGGAGTGCCTTAAAACCTTGAAAATCGTAAGAACCCCTATGAACTTAATCCTATCCCAACATCATAATGTTTCTACAGTTGAATCTAATAAAATAGCTCTGTCGCCTCATGATGACAAGAGAGTAATTGCAGAGGATGGAATATCAACGTATGCGTACGGGCATTACAGCGTCGCAACCCATGCGTAAGAGAATACAACTTAGATCTCAAGATAATTATTTTCTCCGTTACGTCTCCTGTAGAAAATGAAAATTTTATCAACTGACTCCTCCACGCCTCCAATGATGTCTGACGAAGAAGGAAGAAAAAATAAAAAAATCCTCACCTGGCTTCTCCGTGCTTCCCATGATGCTTGTCGAAGAATGAAGAATAAAAATAGAAATTATAAAAGGGGGCGTTAACTCTGCCACTAGACTTTAACTCTAGTGCTGGTCTCCAGCCCAGATAAAAGAGGAGAGGCGTATACCCTACTACCTTAAAGTAAGTATACCCTCATTAACTTTATATAAACAGAAGATTGTGTTAAAATACTATCAAAGGTATTGCTGAATATCTCTTAAAAATATTGAGCTATAAGTACCTCAACATCTGCGGATAGATCATCTTTTAGTGATAAGTTTAAAAATCTATAAAGGGTTAGGAAAACAAAGTTGAATAAAGCTGCAAAGAACACTTAATAAGCAGGTTAGATCATAATAGGTGGGGTTACACTTAGAAAACTGCATGTAGTGTTCGAGATGTTACCGCCAGAACATACAGAACCAAGCAAAAGAGTCATACAGTTGTATACAATTCTGTGACAGAGGGCAAAGGTAGCTGTAACAAGAACTTCAACATCAATGGTTAGGAGATCTAGTGGAAGTTTAAAAGCCCTATAAAGGAGGGAGAGAAATCAAAGCAGACTAAAGCTGTAAATAATACTCCAAAAGAACGTGGGACTACCTCGGGTTAGATATGGAGAAAATGTCAAACATACTATATACAATAGCTACAGAATATGACGGTGGTGCAGGATATGGTTACGCTGGTGATGATGATGATGTAGGTTATTGTGGCGCTGGTGATGGTGGAGGTGTTGGTGCTGGAGATGTTTGTGGTCTTGCAAGTTATAGCGCCGCTGGTGATGATGGTTTTTTTTGTTGGGTTAGGTTTGGGTGGTGGTGGTGGTGGTGGAGGTTGCGGTGGTAGTGGTGGTGGTGGTGGTGGTGGTGGTGGTGGTGGTGGTGGTGGTGGGATAGGTTAGGTTAGGATAGTCTTAGAAGGAATGTGTGCAACGTTTGACGTGTTACCATTAGAACCTACAGAATTATGCAAGAGAATCGTTAAATGAAGTTGGCATGTATAGCATACTGGAACAGTGTACAAAGACGGATACAATAGCTATTAGAATAACAAGGTTACAACGTCTTCTAATGTTAGTTTACGAAAAGAGCCGGAGGGAGGAGAAAAAGAAGCCTGTATAATGTTAAATAACGTTGAAGAAATGTCTGGAAAGAGGTTTGCGGTTAAGTTAGGTTAGTCTTAGAAAGACTGTAAGCAATTCTCTAGACGAGAACATAATACATTTACAAAAGGATGGAATTTGGTCATGAAAGCATAACAAATCGCTAAAAAGGGCTCCATATACTCCTTAAAAACATTAAACCATACTAACGACGTGAAAACATAGAAAATATCAACGAAGCTGCAAAAAATTCCTGAAAATCTCTAGAATACCGCAAAAATGGCTAAAATACTTACCAACTCCTAAAATAGCACTAACATACCATGAAATGTTAAGAAATCGTTAGGGCTCGCATGTCGGGGGTGTAATACCTTCAAGGTAGCTAAAGTTGTTGGAGGAACGTCTCCAAAAGAAAGTGAAATATCTAAGCTTGAAACGGCATGTTGCAAAGGTCAGAATAGGTTATAGAAGAATATAATGCTCGTGTAAAATGGGATGAGATAGGCTAGGTTAAGTCAGGTTAATAAATAGGAAGGTTTGCGCTCCCTTAGGTTAAGTAACGTTAGGTTAGGTTAGAATATGATGCTTAGGTTATGTGAAATTATGAAAGACCATATAGTAAAAAGAGTAGGGATTAGATGAGCAAAAGGGATGAAGAATAAATCATTAGATGAGGTGTTAGGTTAGGTTAGACGAGTAGAAGTATGGGGCTTAGGCTAGGTTAGATTAGGTTAGGATAGGTTAGACGAGTAGAAGTATGGGGCTTAGGTTATGTTAAATTATGAAAGTTCAAAGTAAAAAAAGAGTGGGAGCTAGGTTAGGTTAGGATAGGTTAGACGAGTAGAAGTATGGGGCTTAGGCTAGGTTAGGGCCACTATGTGGGGCGAGGTGTCATGTTGGGGTAACATATTCAATCAAGATAGAAATCTCTTGCGTTAGGAGGTTTGCATCGATACAGTGAACGACATACTCAACTGCCATGGACGCTCATAAACATACATGCACTGCTATAGACCTTAAACATTATCCCTAGAGTCAGCCTCAAACGCCTACAACGTCCTGCTTCCCCTACCACCTTACCTAGTAATGCTTAGATTACGCATGGCGGCCATCTTGCCCATAAAAAAGTGGCCCAGCTCTGTCCTAATCTACCTACTCAGGATCAATCTGAACGGTGATCCAAATCCCAAGATAAATCGTCTGGAGACACAGTATCGTGAGGACCAATCCTAAATATCCAAATTATCAGTGGTGACACAATCCTTAGGTTAATTTTTGCTACCTCTTCAGAGCCATGTGAATGCTAACCCGGACAACTGTCTTTCGCATGTTACCAATTTGGTAGTTTATTTTTTGAAAATTAGAAAAGGTCCTCTAATGTCACCTGGCTTGAACATAAACTGATGTCGGGTATTGTGCTACCAGTACACAACTTGTGGACCGTTTTCACAGATATGTCTGTGGTTAGAACTCACCAGTCTCTGCCATAAATTCTGATACCCTGATGCTACTACTACGGCCCTTGAAAAGTTTCTTCAGTGGGCAGGTTGGATTTCTTATATAATTCCAAGAAACCGTGTTTTTAATAAACAGGAGAGTGAAATGTTTATGGTCTAATCAATACACAACTCAATATTCCAAAATAAAGACGATATCTTGAAGGCCATAGTAAGCAGCAGATTTTAGGCGGAACATTTATAGTTACAGATCACAACTAGAATACTTATAATTACCTCCCTCTACCCATATTCCTGGCATTAGTTGCCTACAAGAAGCTAATTTCTACACTTGCTACATAGCTCCGATATTTCATTACACTGGATACCATAAAAATCGCCTCCACTCTCAGCAAGTTCTGATAGTGGGTGGTGTTGCAACATGTGTGCTTGAACATTCCAAGAAAGAAATTGTCCTTCAGACCCGTCTGGAAGTTACGACTATCTCTTTTTCTCGCTGAGATATGCATTTGTAACCTCTATCTACCAAACAGCGCTAGCGTCGACCTACAAATGCTCAGATTTGATCCAACAATTACCCTCAACTTTAATTTTACTGGGACACTTCAACCATTCCCATTACCCTCAACTCTACCTTCAATCTGTCAAAATATGAATTACTTATTGCAGCATCGAAGAATAGTTTGAAAAGACCAGAAGTAGTCCATTCTTTTCTATTTCTGAGATTCTGTAATACATTTCACACACATATGATATACACTGATTTTTGCACCACTGTGTGTTTTATTATGAGTGAATTTTTAATGAAGGCAACCATTTCTAATAAACTTCCTGTCCATCGTCACCTCAGATGCCAGTTCAACGCTATAACTAATACGATGTATTAGTGTAATCTAATAGGTTATGCGTTAATTGTTTTATAGTTGATGCCGTGACCCAAAGCCGTTTTTAAAAATAAATTGGCAATAATAGAAATTCTGCATTTCAAGAGGAAATTTGATGTCGGAGACGTGGCTTGTGAAGACTCAGATATTTAAGAGGGGTGAAAAATTGGAGTTTATTTTACTTCCCGCCCTTGTGTACATTGTTATTACAGTTGCCAAATTTATGTTGGCAGATATGGGTTTCCTTGGAAATGAATTTATGTGTGGGCTTCTCTGTAAATATGTTGGCAAGACCTAGAAAACGCACGACTGTGAAAAATATATAGTAACTCATGTTAGTATATCGATTAATAAAGATTTAGATTGTTACTTTATATCTGCATTCCCTAAACAAAACTCCTATTTAGGGGCTGTTATCAAGAATATGTAAAACAGTCCATTCATTAATAAAACATTGAAACATTAGTATAAAGGAGAACAATGTCATCAGTTCAAATAGTTTGTTCACTGCAACAGTAGACAATGCTATTCGGAAAATTTAGATGCTTCAGATAAAATGCAAACGGTGTCATTCTTAACTTATATACGAACTAATCAAATTGTGATATTGAAGAATTCTTTAGATTTTTTATTTTAAGCGGGAAGTACAATATAATCGATTACATATGTATACGTTCCAACGTATGTATTACATCATTGTAGCTAAGAAACCGTGCTAGAAAGAATCAGTTATGAATGATTTTAACCAGGTTCTAAGATCTTAAAGCTTAGAACTACTTCTGGTTATGACTGCGGCGCTTAAAGCTTCGTTCCACACTCAATCGCCTCCGGCCTCTTTCAGTAGGTCTTGAGCGATAACTTGATGTGCGTTCTTTTGTTGAGTAAAGTTTCAGAAGACGAGATATGCTATGTGTGCATGTAAATGAAAATCGTTAAATTTAAAGTGCTGGACACCACGTGCAAAGAACTGTCAGGGCTAGCCTGTCGCGTCACCTCATCCAATTAACGTCATCCTATTACACTCCATAATTACGTTTGCTGGAGTTGAGCACGTTATCGGTACGCTCTTCAGAGTCCCCGAGGTCTTGTATTCAAACCCTAACTAGGGCGAACGTGAACCCGTCTCAAGGAGATACAAACCCAGTTCCTCAGATTCACTTGCATCCCTTAAATAGTTGCATCACGTGAACAGTGAATCCAGTTACAGTTTATGTAGAGGACTGTTTTCTCTATGATATTCGGACTTGGAGAACTGCCGTTGACTAATTAGCAGAGTTTGGCATTAGGAACTGCAAGACTCTCCAGGAGAGTAACAAACCGTTATTTTCGTCTTACTGTTGTAATTGCCGTGAACATATCGTATAAACTCCTTGCTTAACACGTTACCTCTTACCAGTGGCGGTAACTGCTACTTTATTTCTGTTATTCTGTGTCAGACTGCATTATACCGGCAAATAATGATTACAGAGTAAGTTATACCTTAAAAATTAAAATAAATGTTTACATTAAATGTTACTCAATATTTTCATAATTTGCAATTTGTAAAACATATTTTATTTCCGCACAAGTCCCATTAATGCATTTGATATAACTCCACATTGTCTAGTTTGTATGCCTCTTATTCATTTCTTGACCAGACTCGTCGGTTGGCTTGAAAGAAAGGCAGAAGTTGAGCTATAACGAACTTATATTTGCAAACGATAATGCCAAGTTATCTTAAGGAGCGGTGTAAATCTGCGTAATTGCGTTTTATTAGTACTTCCATCAGTTCTTAATGTTATTCTACCCGTTAGAAATAATCTACACATACATCTAGACAGTTGAGTCTCAACAAGTCGAGTTGACTCCTGAGTAACAACAAAAGAAACTGGTCATTCTTAATGTTGCTTCTATTATGGGTCAACAACTGTTTCTTCCCTACTTTTTCTTTTTCTTTTTAATTAACGTCCTCCAACTTGTATCTTATTAGACAGTGAATGAATGAAATGGGTGAAATGATGCTCAAATGAGTCCGAGGTCCATAGAGCTTTAAGTTACCAACATTCGTCTTCTCAGAATAAGGGGAAACCTCGGAAAAATCTTATCCGTATAGCTCACCCTAAGCGAGATTCGAACTCGCGACCTCTTGGACATGAGGCAGACACGTTACCACCACGCTACGGAGGTGGGCCTTTTATTTTCTTTAATAAGTTTTGTCTACTTCTTGTGGTTTCCAAGTTACCCATATTAAATTGAAAATCAGGAGAACTTCGTAGGTTAAAAAAATTGTTCAGGTCTTTTTTTATTCCATTTATACCCCACCTTTAACTTAATCATATATTCATGCGTTCCAGTCAATGGGGAGAATAGGGAACAATTGGTTAGAGAAAAATGCCCTCTCCCCAGCCGGGAATCCAACCCTCGCACAGCAGGCAGGTACTCTACCGATCGAGCTAGTTTATATTTTGTCCTGCTAATATTTCAAATGATTAGCATTTAGATAAAATCATTCAGAGACTATTTTGAGAAAAATAACGAACACTTTTCCATATAAGGGGTTCAGAATAAGGGAATTTATGCCTCATTGAAAGATGCTGGACTAGCATACAAATTTTAGTATACAAGTTTTCATTTTAGCTATACGGTCTCTCTCTCTCACTCACACACACGGACATACACCCAAACATTCCATACACAGGTAAGCGGGATAGAAAGTAGAAAAAGTAAGTCTTTTGTTCATTGAAGATTTTTCCTATTTTAATTTTGCCCATGTACAAAGATATCGCGTTTATTCCCTTTAATAATGAAAGATAAAACTTATTGATTTTGTTTCGCGTGATGTTAGATATTCATGAGCAGTTAGGATGCATACGGCAGGACCCGTGGACGAAAACCTGGTACAATAAAACAATTGAAGTAGATTACAGATAATGGTCGTTTTACTTCTTAAAGTGGCAGCTGGCAAATGTGGCAGCATTCAATCAGATAACGGGGTATAATTTGTTTGTTTCACGAAACTAGGAGACACGAGACGTTAAATAAACTATGTATTGCGTGAGCTATTAAACGTTAGAATTTCTTGCGGTCGTTGTGCTTAATCCTTCTGAAGATTTGACACTCAAAGCGAAAAGTCTGGTTTTTTCATGTCATTGATTTTCTCGATAAAGAAACTGCTAATTTTCTGCTTTTTAAATTGTATTATTTTGGCAGTGTTGACTTTGTTGAAACGTGATGTAATATTGGGCTTTCATTTTTATTTTCTCTGCGTAGTTAATATAGAGGAAGTGATATATTCTACCCAGAGATTCAATATAGAACTTTACAGGGAGCGAGAGAGAGAGAGAGTAAGTGAGAGTGGGAGAGAGAGAGAGAGAGAGAGAGAGAGAGAGAGAGAGAGAGAGAGATGCCTAAATTCAAAACGAAAATGGTTAACTTCATTCAAATTTGGTATGCAAGTCCATAGTATAACAAAATTCCCACAAGCCGACACCATCCTTTAATTGTAAGAAATGTATATTTATTTTCTGAAGATGAACGTGTACATTAAAATCTCGGTTAAGCTGAGACATTAGAATTGCGAATAAAAAGTGCACGTCTTGTATTTTCTGTAACCAACCCATGAATTCCACCTAATTCATATTGAATTTTATGTAAATCTGAAATGTTGGAGGTAAATAACTTCTCTACCCAAGCAAATATTTGCATCTCATTAAAGTAGGTAGTTCTTTAAAATACCTTTTTTTGCTGTAACATTAACCGTTTTTAAATGCTTTGTTTGGTTCTGAGTTTCGTAATATTTTAAATGACACAATTTTGAAATATTGTGGATATACCTCTTGCATGCACCTTCCTAAAGAATTAAGCCACTCAAAAACCGAAAAATATGTGCTACTCACATACCTAAAAGTAATACAGTCGCTTAAATTTCGATTAAATATATTACACTGGACAACTTTTCTTCGGTAAACCAATATGAGGAATAGAATAAGCAGTAACATGAATTTCAAGTAATTAATTTGCACTAAAATAAACAGTGACATCGTTGGACATTGTTGCTGCACGATTAAGAATATTGGTAGGTAAAATATTTACAGCAGTTGAACAAAAAAGAGGCACCAAAACTGAGCCTTGTGGCACAACGGTAGAATTGATGTACCCACTGAAGAGAATTGTATTAAGCTTCGTGTAGCTTTGCTTATATCAGAAACATTTGTTAAATCATGTCCACAATTTTTATAAGTGCTATCCACCAATCTTGGATCAACATTACTTGCACATATGAACACACAGAAAACGTTTCGAAAGGATATAAACATTGTGCTACTAGGAGTATTTTAATAAGCAGGAAAATGCCAGAAAAGACAGAGCAATAAAACTGCATTTTGTTTTGTACTGCAATATATATTATGCTACAACCTGGTTCCTTCTCTCCTCTGCTGATATTTTCAGTTTTTTATAGTGCTTCTGTCTTGCCTTTCTCATGCTATTTTTGCTTTGTTTTAGTTTCTCTAGCACCTAAAGGTAAGAAGCAGCATTATATTCCACAAAAAGTCGAATAGGTACATATGGAGATTTCACCAGGAATTCGCTTTAAATATTTCCTGAACCGAGAACAGCAACTCAAGCAAAAAGTAGATTCACGTTTAGGATCTTTACAAAGATGTCCGCTGTCACTGGCATTGTTTAATATAGGTATACATAAATGCAGCCGTAGAATGGAAAAGAGATCATACCACAGGAATAAACAGAAATAATGTGCTTGAGAACACTGTTACTTGCTGATGACCAAATTATCTTAGCAAAATCAGAAGACAACTTACAAAAATGTATAAATATCATCTAAGGGTATCGTCCATTAAGACAAAGCCAATGGCATTTAAAGGGGAAATCATGCAAGATGTAAAACTGAATTCGAAAGAAGAATAATAGAACTATCTTCTTTTAGATATTTGGACTGCAACATAACATACTTAAAAATACATAGAATTTAAAATTAATAAATTTCAGAGGATATGCCGAACAATACGAGAACACTAAAAAATAAAACATTGCAAGATACACGAATGAAAGTTTACAAAACAATGGCTATTCGTCTTTTAACTTATGTATGTGAAAATTGGTTCTTAAATAGGAAATAAAAGATAAAAATAGAGTCTAGTGAGATGAAGTTTTTAAGAAATATAGCTGGGATCAGCCTACTGGACCATTAAAGAAATGAAATATGGAAGAACCTAAAAGTATTTAAACTAATTGATAGAATACAAGTAAATAAACAAAACTGGTACTCCCACATTATCAGAATGGAATAAAATAGACTACTCAGATTTTTCTTAAACTACCAACCAAGAGGCCAAAGAAGTGTAGGAAGACCAATTACTAGATGCACTCGCATTGTTCCTGAAGTCGGGCTAAACCTTGTAGTTGAAGATCTTCTGTTTCTACCCTTAACTACCGTTTACATAAATAGATATCTATACTTTTTATTTTCTCAAAACGGCTCTAATGATCTTGATTGAAATGTCATATGTTGAAAATATCGGCTTTTACTTAATTTTCAATGTTTGTTTGTTCGGGTCAAATCGTGCAACTGAATTGTAAAGCATTTATCCTCAGCCGATTGAGCTGAAATGCATAACAAATAACAAAGAATATCTCCGAAATGGTTAACTTCTAAAAAAGGTCATGTAACATAAACTGTGTGTTTTAACGAAATATGCAATTTTGTATGATTAGATCTCTTACCAGTTATGCAAAAATAAACAGGGGTAGATAGGAATACATGCGCTATGGTCAGAAAATTCAAAATACATTTAATTTCCCATAAAAATATTTTAAAAATATGGCATTTGGCATTTTAATCAAAATCGTTAGCAATTTTTGAGAAAATAAAAATGTTCTAATAATGTTCCACGTAAAGGGTAGCATAGGGTGGAGAAATTTTCTTCAAAATCTTCGTGTCGCATCCTTGAGAGATATCAACTTTGGTTTTTAACCGACCTTCCGTTTTTGGTTATGCTGTTCACACACACACACACACACACACACACACACATCCGGGCGCGGATCTTCGTCTAAAAATGCTTCTTTTTTATTAAGGGGGCTTCAAAACTTATATTTCCGGTGAAATCTCGACATCAAACTTTTGGGTCGAATACAATACGTCTACTTACCATACGTATAAGTAGTAGAAAAAGTACAAAGTGTCCACAATGGGTTTAAAAATGCACAGAGAGATAAATTCGAAGTACTTTAGGCATGGAAGTGAAAATTCGCATATATTTACAATATTGAGCCCTAAGTAAAGCGGTAGCATTGGGATATCCTTCCTGCGCCGACCCTGAGAGGAAGTATGAAGGGCCCACCAGCAGGTAGGGAGGTGAAACAAGATTCCTATCGTGTTTTATTGGGGTGAGGCGCGTTATGGCAGCGGTGTGTAGGAACGTCTTCATGGGTTCTGTGGTTTCCATGCATAGTTCTGCTTCCAGCTTAAAATGCAGGTATTCTCGGCTACTGCCGCTCCAACTTCCAGGCAAGGAGTTCCTGCAGAATTATCACGTGAGGGGTGGAGTTCATCCGGCTCAAATTGATTATATTTACTTTACTGCTATCGCGTTTCCCTCTGCTGTATAATCCTCAAGTTTTTCATCAGTACTTCAATTAGAACACAAACTTTAATGTTGCATAACCTGAAGATTTGATTCTTTTTATTTTATTTATAAAATTATTTTTTATTACTTATTTTTGCAATCTGGTGTGCGATGTACAATGCTTTTCTGTACCAGTGACAAATTCACATATATACATTTTACATTGTAATATTTATGTGAAAATCTGACGTGTTGCACTCACACGACTTTATCTTCTCTTGTACTAACCATTCTTACAAACTCTTATTCCTATATCTTCTTCGTGTTAGTTCAGATAAACATTTGTACAAATTATGTTATTGCTTATTTTCTTGTAGGTGCAAGGGGAATATGGGAATACAGTAGACTTCAAGCGATGGTCAAATCTTTTAAAGCTTTGAGACTCCGTTCTCTTTTGCTAAGATATAAAAAATGATTAAGGACCTCCCATTTGACCAAAGTATAAGTATTCCAAAACTCACACAAATAAAAAATTCAATGGGA
Source organism: Tenodera sinensis (assembly GCA_030765045.1). Taxonomy (NCBI): domain Eukaryota; kingdom Metazoa; phylum Arthropoda; class Insecta; order Mantodea; family Mantidae; genus Tenodera; species Tenodera sinensis. The sequence goes on along the minus strand of CM060961.1, from coordinate 32,225,322 downwards.
CATAAATTGTGTATTTGAATGAGATCTAAATTTTTTGTATGATGGTATTTGGTCCATCTCTTACAATTTACGAGTTATTCAAAGGTCATCAAGAGTAAACAGGACTACATAGGCTATCACCAGAAAATTCAAAATATACATTTCATTTGTCATAAAAATATCAAAATATGTCATTTTGATCAAAATCTTTAAAGCCATTTTCGACAAAATCAAAAATTTCGAAAAATGTTCTATATAAAGGGTAGTTTAGGTGGAGGAATTTTCTTCAAAATCTTCGTATCGGATCCTTAAAATATATTGAACTTAAATATTAACTATGGTTTTTAACCGGCTTTTCATTTTTAGTTGTGCTGTTCACAAAAACACAGACACGCACACGGACCCTTTTGTAAAAACATATATTTCCGGTGAAATCTCGACATCGAAGTTTTGGGTGGAATACAATACTTTAAAGCTGGTTGCTATGTGATGGTTTTGAAATTCCGTTCTTTTTGCATGATCAAGAGATAAAAAAAGAAGTAACGACTTCCCATTTGAAAAAGTATAAAGTATTGCAAAATTCAGGCAAATAAAAAGTATAGAATCGGTAACCTTCCACAAAAAAGAAAGAAAAAAGGCGAAATAAGCGGTCAAAAGGAATATTGCGAACTAAGCGGCCAGAGCATTGTTAAACAAACTAGTTATAACGGAAATCGTAGATGCGAAAAAAGCGGTCATGTATCGTACACTGCATGTCAGATAGCATCATAGCACGTAAGGGAGAATGTTTACTAGTGTTTCATTGTGAGTGATCGGCTAGTTCTGATGGAAGTAAGTAGTACTAATAAGAGAAAGCCATGTTCGCTTCCCAAAGGTTATGCATACCGGAAGTACCGAGAAATTCTAAGTGGTGTAATAACTTGGGTCTGCGTGAAAGAAAATCCAAGAAATGTGGCGGAAGATTAACAAGTCGGAACAGCGATATTTTGAAAGCATCTGAGCATCAGTGAGAAGCCTATTTGGAGGTGAAGAAGTGCACATGTTAGGCGAAAAGATAACTAAGGAAGAGCGCTCTTTAGTATCTCAGTCATATAGAGGAATTGGGAGAACTCCACCCTTACCTATCTAACCTAATCTATTTTTTCGCAGACCTCAATTTTCATAAACCGGATGTTTCACCACCACCACCATCCTACATCCCTCTTCTTGTACCTGTTCGAGGAAGGTTGAGCGCTTTTTTCACATCTACAGCATTTTTCATTGACCACTTTTCTCGCGACATAAAGGTACTTCAAAATCATTAGAACCATTTTTGAGAAAACCAGAACATTGGTAAAATGTTTTGTGTAAAGGGCTGTCTTAAAATTTATCTTAAAAATCTTCGTGTGGCATCCTTGAAAGACCCCGAATTAAATACCAAGTTTGCTATCTAACCGATGTTTCGTTTTTGGAGTCATGAGTTCACACACACGCACAAGCGCACGCGCACACACGCACTCGCAAACACGGAGCTTCCTCTCTCTCTTTTCAATATTCACTGGTTCTCGAAAAATGTTATTTCCGATGAAATCTCGATATCATTTTTGGGTGGAATCCAATGCTTCCCCTATTATTTAGCAGAGAAACTAAAAAAGTTTGATCTATTTTTTATAGTTTCCTTATACAAAATCCAATCAAAGAGAAATTCGCAGACTATTCACAGAAAATCCAAAGCTTAAATTGTATTTCTTGTGTCAGTCAATTAAAATGTGAGATTTTAATAAAATATTTAGAGTTTTGAGGAAATAAGATATGTGATATGACAGGAATAACTAAACAGTTGGCTGTCCAAAATGTGCATGGATACCATTTCTGCCAGCATTACCATGATTAGCACGAAGTAGATAGAAAAATTAACTTTCATGGAGTAACAATGAATGATAGTGGGTAGAGAAAATCATGTGATTGTAACACATTAAGTTTGATGAAGTCGAGGTTTGTCAGAATTGTCAACGTTATGCGTTTATGCCAACAGGATGGTGGGGTTCGATAATGCATAGCCAGGGAGAGAATGTTGAATTTCCAAATTAAACGCACGCGGCTGCAGTGTTGACCTTGCACATATCAATATCCTGGAGATAACGGGAATGAGTTCCTGTGAGAACAGGAAATCTCTGGCTCCCAGTTGCTGATAGCCTGAAATGTATGATTTAATTCTATTGGCACACAAACTTGCTACGGAGTACCTTAATTTAATACTAAAAGAATACCAAAAGGCACTCCTACCTCTTACATCTTTTTTCGACTCAATTTCGTTCTCTTAGAAAGTGTCCTTAACTGCAATTTCAGTGTAGAATTGTTGGAAATTACTGCTTTCATTTAGAACACGTTCATAGATTTCACAATTTGATGTTGCTAGATTGATCAAGGGACCCTGGGACGACCGAAAAATTATCAAGTTGACGACTTTTAGGTTTATGCACATAAATGTTCCCCAAACCTTCAGTCATCGTTTGGCAGACATTTTAAGATTCCACTATTTTTAAAGGTGTAGTGCAGTGTTTAAATGACCCTAGGCACTGGGTTCTAAGTCCTAGGGAGTGTAAGTCTTACATATGGGGAGGGTAATCTGGTAACGAAGTGCCCTAAATTTACGCGTCCCTTTTCTGTTTAAATTTTCAGAAGTATTTGAACAAAATATGAGCAAATAATGGCTCAAAAACAACCAAATTCAGCGGAAAGAAGTGACAAATCTGAGGAGAGAGACTATTAGACAAAAGAGGGAAGGTGTGACAACGAGGTAATCTGATAATTTATGCACGTGTGAAAAAAAAAAAAAAAAGGTTTCTCGATTTTACATTTCTTAATAATATCTGCTCCGTGCGCATTAAAGTTTGAGCTATGCTCCTAGAATTTTTTCAGCTTGTGCTCCATTTATGTGACTTTTAACTTCAGTCTTTGGTTTCAAAATATGAAAATTTGTTTAGCGTTAAAAAAAAATTAAGAACACAAACAAGTTAAAAAACATTTCCAATGTCCATCAAAGCAAAGAAGTCAAGTACTTTAAAAAGTAATATTTTTTCTTCCTGCCAGAGACTGACGGTGCTTGTTGGGCAATTAGAGTTTATAAAATAATAAAACTGTTGTGATATTTTAGTTTTTAATGCGTACGGAGTATTTTTTTAATATTAAGCTATTTTATCGTTGTGAATAAATTGAATAATTAATTCCCTAAAAACTATAAAACACATTGTGCTAGAGTTTTGTGTGGTAGTTTATGACAGACACACTTTAAGTGTGCAAAGTATTCATTTCATACCTATAAAAATACAGAAAAGTCAAATTTCAGTACCAGGGTCCTTAAGTATGGTAACGAGAAAAAAGTGACACGTTCAAAGAATTAGTAAGGAGTATTCACTAAATGAATACATACATAGACAAATAAGTTGATGGTAAATACGCCCAGGGTATCAAGATCGGTGCCATCACTCAGTGAAAACAAATGACACGTACCAAACGGTACGCAAACCCTTTCCATATAACTTTGTCCCTTAATTTTTAACTACCCCATGCACTAGGCTCCTTTCATCGGCGCTGTCGAGGCATAGGTTGTGTGATACAAACTACTTTCTTATTAGCATGACCAGTTATCTTAATATATTGGAAGAGAAATTGTCAAATGTGCATTTTCAAAACTGTAGGAATAAAATATTGTGACATTGGGTCGTTCAACAATATACGAGAGGTGACCGGGTGACCTTGGATACGGCGAGCGACTGCGTATCTGTGACAACAAACAATGCTGCCGGCAAAACATAAAGGAGGTCCGGGGCTACAGCACATCTGGCGCCTGTGTGTACGAGATCGAACAGCGTGATAACACCGTAGTGTGTAACAATCTCTAGAATCTTCTTTCCTGAGTCATTTACACCTGCGTATGGAAATAACTTCAAGGAGGTTGCGTCACGCTGGCTCCGGCGTAAATAGCACGGTGAGCAGAGTTGGTGTCAGTTTTTAGAGTTGAGTGAATGATAGTTGTTTAAGTCGTGTACAGTTAGTTTTAGTCACGAGAATGCATGTGTCATCGAGTGATTGTATCTTAATAGTAAACATTTAAGAAACTGTGAAACTGGAGAGACATTGAAAGACTGAGAGATTTTATCGGAAGAAGAATTGTGAATTGTAATAGTAGAAAAGTTTATAAACTGTGTTAGCAACGAGAAGGAAATTATGCCTTTGTAGTAAAATTAAGAGGGAATAAAGGATTAGAAAAGAAACGGACTTCGCGCTTTTCGTCGATTTTGTTACAATATATTACTTAATAGTTGATGCATCTGGAATGCATGTAAATCTTATCAATACATAGGTAAGAAGATCCCTTAGTTTAAAGTTGCCTTTCAGGATAACAAAAGCACGTGCATCTATCATGGCTGTTTTTACCGCTTCTATTGTCTTACCTTACATTATAGAATTTTGAATGGTATAAATAATACAATCTGTCACACATAATGCAAGTTTTCATTATATTGTACCTTTTACTTATCTGAGTGTGCAATTTAATAGCTACTCTGCATCTTGCTGTAACCCTGCATATAATTTCAAAGCAGCTGCTTATCTACAGATAGATGTGCACTTTACACGCGCATAAGAACCGGATTTGTTGACGTCGCTGCCCGGTATTTCGGGGGCTATATCCTTGAAGAGACAGATACAGAGGTGCCTAGTCCTGGTCACCAGATTTGTATGGTGCTTAAAGCAGCTTATTTTTTAATCACGTAAGAGGAAAACTAGTAAATCAGTCACTTTAGATGTAATTAACAGTGCAAAATCAACTTAGGTTCTTCAAAATTTCTGAAATTTCCCACAGGTTTATATCATACTCCCCCTATTCAACAACCACTTGAACTCCTTTGCAGTTATTTATTAGAATTGTGCTGCTCATATATGTGTGCTTGTTCCTCCCATTTCCAGTTCTTCTTCGTTTCTACGACGAATGAACAGATGTGTACATTAGTGTATATAGCTTATCAAACTTTTTCCTTTTCTGATTATCTCTTTATTGTTCCTCCAGGGGTTGAGATTACATTTTTATTCCGGTACCGTTCAAGGCTCCAATAAAGATGGTTTATAGCTCCTCTTTCCTCACATCATGGACACGAATCTTCCCCCTTACATCATCTTTCCTTACTATTTTCTCTTAATCTCTTTTGCTTTCACTTTCCAATCTATTTTCCTCCACAAGAGATAAACATTTGCTAGTGCTCATAGCAGAAATTCAATTTGCATTAATGAAGTATCGATTTGGACTTTTATGGGAATAGATTTAATGGCAATGCTATGTATGTTGCAGGACATGTGCTCAGTTGGATTAGAACCTATAATTCGGGGACTGAAATTGGTGGATCTTTATGGGACTAAGCATGCAGATAGGAGAAGACATTGATAAAAGCAAAGCGTTTGAGACAATACTGCGAACAGTTTTTAATCTTACTAGGTTTAGGCGACGTTTACTGGGTAGCGTTTAATGCATTTAATTTACTTTCCCGTTCTTTATGCACTTTTTGTATAAAGATTTAGAGGCTTTTCATGGCGAATCTAGCCCTTTACCCGTTACAATTGTAATTTCGTACAGCACCAGCTATTCCTAATAATGGATGCAAAAAATTCCGCTTACATACAGAAGAGTGGAAACATCGGCGGAACGCCTGATTTAATTTTCCAGTTTCTGGAAATGCTGCATAGCTTATAGATACTCCTTGTGGTAAAACAATCGTCGGAAGGAGTGATAGAGTAATGTTAGGATAATTACAGTATGTGAAATGTTACACCTTTTAACCTTCTTGGGTCTCGCAGTTATTTAATTACATAAGAGCTACATCGTTTTCACATAATTCAGAAACCCTAACATATACAGCGAAATTGAGTGAAGATTTCGTACCTACTCCTAGGGCACAAGTTAGCCTTTTAGGAAAAGAAGCATAGTCTGAGAGCATTGTTGCTGTTCTGTTCTTCTCAAGGCATTCTTCAAAGTTGCATGTGTTGGCCTTCTCAACAATTCTTTTCCAGGCATTTCTGTTCGGTATGATCATTGTGCAGTTTCACATTATTAATTTTGTCAACTCTTTCATAACATCATCTCCAAAACGAATGTTCGGTCTACCAGCTGCTCTAACTCCCAAGGGTTTCCACTTGCTATATTGCTTTCACTAGCCTTTGATCTTCCATTCTCTTAACATGTCCAAGCCAGTTTATCTTATTGCTCTAATGAAATTTACAATAGTTTGGTTATGTATTAATTTATTTAATTTTTTATCGGTTTTTATTCTCCAGTTGCCATCTCTATGTTTAATGGGCCAAACATCCTTCTTAGGATTCTCCTTTCAAAGATCAACAATTTTTGTTTCATTGACCTTTTCAGTACCCAAGCTTCACAACCGTAGGTGACAACTGCCTTTATTATAGTCTAATATAATCTCAATTTGGCTTCTTTTGTTATTAGTTTACTTTTAATTATGCTTTGGTTGGTAAAATAGGCTCTGTTATCATGGGCAATTCGTGTTTTGATTTTATCTTCTATGCAGTTATTTCGATTTAGTGTTCCTAAATATTTATAAACTTGTTCAATCTACATGTCATTTGATTTTCATGGTTTTTGTATTAGGATTTTGGTAGCCACATTTAATATACTTGGTTTTATTTTCATTTATTATAAGAACAAATACTTCAGATTCTTACCATTTAGTTACTAGTTATAAACTATGTGAGCAATTTTTTCTCTATACATTTATTTAGCATGACCTACTAACAAACTTAAACGCCCTTAAACTATGCGAATTTAATTTGTGTTCTCTTTTGTTCGTTTCAGGTAAGAATTCTGATAATCTCTTAAGATACCTTAATGTTGGGCGGAAGGAAGTTCTCAAACCTGTGATCCACGCTTGGCCAAATACAGAACTTCTTGATCATCAGTGCTATCGAGCTCGCTTCCATTCAATATGCATATTAGAACAAAGCTCGTCTACAAGATGTGCAAAGGCTAGGAGTTCTATTGGTAAGTCCTCTTTCCTCAGTGCTGAACGAGACGGAACGAATTTGGCAGCCCCTTGATATATTATCCTTCAAGTGTGGTTTTTATTCTACAAGTTCACAGATCACCACTGCTAATGAATATTTGCTTGTGGCCCGTTAGAATTACATCGGGATTAAAAAAATTAAAGTAATATTTAACCTTAATTTATGGGAACACAAATCTGTTGTCACTGGGGTTATATTGCAGGAGGTTTTAATTTGTTATCAAGATTTAATAACACCAACAATAGAACTTTATGAGAAACAAAATTATCCGCGCCTGTTTTTCAGTGCGTGATATTTTTATCATGAAATTTTTCAGCCTTCTTGCTGAAATTTTGAAGATAAATATGTACACAAAATTACAATAGTTCCAAATAATACATAATTTCTGTAATTAAGGGTTCGTTTTGAAATAATATGCTAATAATAGATTAACTGAAACTTATCTGAAACGTTTCTTGTTTTCACAGGAAAACATTGTTTTATAAACCCGAAAAATCACACGGAAAACCCGGAAATGTAGTCTCTTAGGAATACTTTAAACTACTCACAGAAAACATTTGATTGAAAATATTTAATTAATTTGACACACGGGATATTTTATATAATGAACAATATTTACAATAACATAACAATTTTACTATTTTCAGCAACCACATGAAAACTTACTTACATTATTACGAGGTAATCTAGTTAGCAATGTTGGAAATGTCAAAGAATTGTGTGCTTTCTTTTAGCGCCCACTAGATATTAAGGTACTCCTCATCAATGCTATAATTTACAAATATGAATAGTGCAGGCCATATAAAATTATAGATACGACTTAATCTTTCTACTCTTTGTTATAGAACAAGAAACTCACAAATGTAATATCTTGGATGTACCCTTTATCTGTACAATACTTTCTCACAGATTTTACGAATTGTATAGTACTTTAAAATTAAGATACATTTGGTTATAACTTGGATACAAGAGCATTCGAATTTTCAAATTTACGGGTTATGCTGGATACGAGAGAGTTGCATCTCATTGGCAATGGCAAGTAAGTTGTATATTTTTACTTTATCAAATATTCAACATGGATATTTATTCGGAAATACATGTATTGAGGCCCCTGAATAAAATGGACAGCATAACTCAAACGAAATTTCGGATGAATACAAAAATTGGTATTTAAATTATGTTCCAAACATGTGACACTAAGATATAAAAAGATGTGTCTATCTCAAGCTACACTTTACATGGGAAAAAGTAGTTATTTTTTCACTTTCTCAAAAATGTTCTAACGATTTTTATTAAAATACAATATATTTAAGAGTTTTACATAAAAATAAAATGGGTATATTTAATATATCTTAGAAATAGCCTTTGAGATCCTCCTCGTCCGGTAGGAACTTAGGTTAAGAATATGTATGTCTGAAACTTTGAAATATTGAACTAATAATACTAGCTTTTTTAAATTTGTATCACAGATGTAACGTATTAAACACGTTAACAGCCTAAATTTCATCCATTTTGCTCTAATACTTAAGGAATTATGATCAAATTTGTTATGTCACTAAAAAGCACCTCGTGACAGAAGTTAACAAGTTCAAAATACATCTACTTTTTAAAATTGCTCAGTTTCTCTGTGCCTCCTTCAGTTTAGGCTGCAAAATGTTTTAAGCTTGCTGATATTTTGCCTAAAATTGTAATTTTCATGTTTAAAAATATATGCTTAGACACATCTGACAGTAAAACTTCAGGCAATTTAATTTTTATTTATCTCTCTGTGGAACATGTATAGCAAATTTCATTAGTGCAGTACAAAAACTGCTACACAAAGAACATTTTACAGGAAGAAAAAAGCTGAAAATATAAACAGTCAGAAAACAGTGATAAAAGTTTTGAATGCAAAGCTCGCACAAAAATCCACGCGACATTTAAACATACGGTTTACGGCATTTAAAAATAGCGTGCGCAGACAAATTATGTAGTTTTAGCATTCGCGAATGTCCAACCATTTTATAGAATTAGAATAAAAAAAATGTTTCTTTTTACCGGTTTTCACGAAATTGGGTCATTCATATTTTTAATTCTGTGTAACTGGTGAACTATAAGAGGTAGACAGAACCTTATCGCACAAAAGTAGTAGATCTCGTTAAAATACTTCTTATTCAAAATAACTATGTGGCATCAGCTGTTTTCGAGTTACCAGTTATTATTAGTTTAAAGTCTTGAATACTTTGTAGCTTTTCAAGTGCTTTCACCATTCAAATATTGTTTCTCGCGGTTTCATGGAAGACTGAATTGTCAAGGCTAGGATATAGCTACTCGCTTTTGAACATCTGACTGTCGCTTCAGCCTCCTGTATCCTACTTGTAACTACAACGTTGTGTGTTGTGCCAATCTTCGCCAATGTTGATCTCGATTAAGGTGAAGTAGATAGAGGAGTAAGAATAGTTTGTATAAGAGTGGGTAGAGAAGGTGATGTGAGATTTTCCATCATGTTGAGAGATTAGAACGCGGTACTGACTGGAGAAAGGAGCAGGTCGCTTTATTATTGCTGAGCTTGGTAACGTTGACAATGAAACAAAAAGGAGATAATTACACATTTGGTTTGCTGTGGGCGGTCGATAGGCACGGTTCTGTGTCTCGGTTGGTTGAACAGCCTCTCTCTGGGATTGATTATTACATTGCTGGCGTATCCTGTGCGAGTGCGTGCCCTTCATTTATCCACGCATCGCTAGTTCTTAAGGTACCTACTTCATATGTGCTTCTGTCAGACACAATGACCAGCTAAATCTTTGTGGACAAAGCCGAGGCTGGCTGGCTGGCTCTGAAAATTAGAAAATCCAGTGTGTTGCATTCACATGACCTTCGCCACTCAATCTTCTACTAACTGCTCTTACAAAACCTTCTATTATTAATCGAGATAAACTTTCATTACACATTACGTTGTAGATGTGAGGGATGCAGTAGACTAAAACAATAGTCAGATTTTTAAACTGCGGTTCACTATGTGATAGCTTCGAAATCTCATGCCCTTCGCATCACCTCGAGCAAAGCGAAAAGCGAGTTCCATTTGAGCGAAAAAGAAACAGTTTTACATTCACATGACTATCCATATCGTTTCTATATGACTTCTATGAACTGTTCTTATAAAACCTTAATTTTTACTTTCGCTACTGGTACTGGTAGGATGGGAAGTATTGTATTCCACCCAAAAATTCGATGTCGAGATTTCACCGGAAATATATGTTTTGAGACCTCCTGAATCAAAAAAAAAAAGCATTTTTAGAAAAAGGTCCGTGTGTGTGTGTCTGTGTGTCAGTCTGTGGGCAGCATAGCTCAAAAACGAAAAGTCGGTTAGAAACCAAAGTTGGTATTTAAGTTTAAAGTCTTTCAAGGATGCGACACGAAGATTTTGAAGAAAATAGCCCCACCCTAAACTACCCTTTAGATGGAAAATTTTTCGAAAATTTTGATTTTCTTGAAAATGGCTCTAACGATTTTGATTAAACTGTCATATGTTTGAGATATTTTGATGACACTTGAAATGTATATCTTGAATTTTCTGGCTATAGCCCCTGTAGTCGCATTTACTCTGGACGACTTTTGTATAACTGGTAAACCGTTAGAGATAGACCAAATTATACAGTACAAAAAATGTAGATCTTGCTAAAATACACAATTTATATCTGAATAAATTTTCTTGTAGCGTGAACCATTTCGGAGATATTCCTTGTTATGTGTGTGAGTTTCGGAAAACTTAGAACTTTCGTGAAATGGATCATCGTTGTTCATTTTTTATATGTTAAGTGCGCAAAGACAACAGAATCTCAAACATTTGACTATCGCACAAAGCCTACTGTATTCTAACATTCCCCTTGCACCTACAAGGAAATAAGCAATAAGATAATTTGTACAAATGTTTATCTTAACTAACACGAAGAAGATATAGGAATAAAAGTTTGTAAGAATGGTTAGTACAAGAGTAGAGAAAGTCATGTGAGTGCAACACATCAGATTTTTCTATTTGCTTTATACTAAGATAAACGTTTATGGAAACAGTTTTATTACATATTTCGTAGTATGTACAAGGGTGTTAGAAATAGTCACGATGTAAGCAAATAAACTAAAGCTAGTTGCCTGAAGCACTCCTGCTTATAAACATATTGCTTAATGTTGAGCACCTACCCTGCCCTGTAAGTGATGTTTTGATGACGATCATCCAAAGTGACCAACTCTGGCCATATGTCACCAGTTTCATAACAAAAATTTTCCAGAAAGTTGCTAGATTTGTATGCATGATTTATAATTCTGCCATATTTGCAGATATCTTGCTCATGTTTTAAGATTTTACCGCTCCTAAAATCTGGTACCTTGGCTTCGACCTCTCGACAACAGAGGTAGTATAAAGTACTCTCATCTCTTACACTATTCCATATTTCATGCTTTTTAATGTCTTCGATTGTTAATTTTAGTCTATGGTGATTATCAATCCCATCCGCTGGAACTTCTTGGATTACTTTTCTTTTATTATTCCTATTGTTATTATGCTCTTTCTGAAATAGCCAGGATGTTGATAGTATAATCCTGTTGGACTGGCTTAGGAAAGACATGCCTCCCAATTATCACTGACATTTTATTTAAAAAGCTGTAAAAAGGCGTCGTTAGTCGAATTAGGTGGGCACATTTTGATGATAAACGTTGTTGGCGTCCGCCCAGAGGTCGTGGGTGGGGTGCAATAGCCCCAGGGGAGCTCGGAAACATAACAGATAAAGGTCGCGTCATACGACACTCGGATATGGCCGGATATGTCCGCCGTAGCGTGACCAACCTCAGGTCGGTTTCCTTGCATTCACGTGGGCAGTGACGTCTGCCTAAATCCGGGTTTTCCTATCTTTCACAATACTGCACTGATCCTATCTTTAAAGCATTTGTTTGATACAGTGCTGGCAACGAGTATCTGATAAGACGATACAAGGAACCACAGTTTCTAAAAATGACATTCTGTTGTTTTCAGAATAAAAAACAATATTATTTACTAGAAACAAACACACACACACACACACACTCTCTCTCTCTCTCTCTCTCTCTCTCTCTCTCTCTCTCTCCTACCCGGTATCCTCGGAGGATGGGAGTTTAGACGACAAGGTGTCCACCATTACATGCAAGATGCAACTTATCTGGGATAATTTTCCCGTATGTGTGACCTAACCTCTAAGATGAAGTCCCCGAAACGCTTTGAAAAGCTTTCCTCTGAGATCGCGAATATTCAGATATCTTTCCATGTTCACTTTCCAATCTTCACTAACCTAACCTGGATCGCTTTGCATATACAGCATTCTTCATTGAATTACCAAGAATTTGCTTGCATGAAAGTCTTCACCAAACCTCCAGAAATCGCCTTGCATACAAACATTCCTCACTAAAACACCACGAATAGGTATGTATACACGATATATTCTTCACCAAACCTTCCGGGATTGCTTTGCATAAATGTTACTGTTCACCAAACCTCCAGGGAAGCTTGTATACATGATATTCTTCACCAAACCTTCCGGGATTGCTTTGCATAAATGTTACTGTTCACCAAACCTCCAGGGAAGCTTGTATACACGATATATTCTTCACCAAACCTTCCGGGATTGCTTTGCATAAATGTTACTGTTCACCAAACCTCCAGGGAAGCTTGTATACATGATATTCTTCACCAAACCTTCCGGGATTGCTTTGCATAAATGTTACTGTTCACCAAACCTCCAGGGAAGCTTGTATACATGATATTCTTCACCAAACCTTCCGGGATTGCTTTGCATAAATGTTACTGTTCACCAAACCTCCAGGGAAGCTTGTATACATGATATTCTTCACCAAACCTTCCGGGATTGCTTTGTATAAATGTCATTGTTCACCAAACCTCCAGGGAAGCTTGTATACATGATATTCTTCACCAAACCTTCCGCGATTGCTTTGCATAAATGTTACTGTTCACCAAACCTCCAGGGAAGCTTGTATACATGATATTCTTCACCAAACCTTCCGGGATTGCTTTGTATAAATGTCATTGTTCACCAAACCTCCAGGGAAGCTTGTATACATGATATTCTTCACCAAACCTCCTGGGATTGCTTTGTATAATGCCAGGCGTCATCAAATCTCCGCGGATTGTGCTTTGCATACATGACATTGTTCACCGGCTGCCAGGGATTGCCTTGCTTACATTACATTCTTTAGCAAATAGCGGAAGAAAAAGAAGGATGGCCCTGTAGCTCAGTTGATAGATCACCTTTACTGTGCAATGTGTCCCGGGTTCGATTCCCGGCTGGGGGTGGGAATTTTTCTCCAGCCAAGATTATTCCCAATCTTCTTCAGAGTCTGAAAGTATTTATGAGAGTGTGAATGTTTGCGTGAATTTAACGTAATAAATCCCTAAAGACTGAAACCCCGTTAAACGAGTAACACATTGCCGTTAGGCAATATGTTGCACACGGAAAGCCGCCGATATGACCATCGGAGTTAAAGGATGAATATAAATTGAACAATTAAAAAAATGATGATGATGATAATGATGAAATCGTGTGGTTTTTGAGATTAGAGGATTTGCAGACCAATAGAATTGGTCCACCTCGATGCACAACTTAGTTGTTGCTAAACACATTCAAATAATCTGAAATTTCATTTTACTTTAAATACTACGTGTTTACAGAAATTAGAGGAAGTATTCTACGCTACACAAACATTCGACACCAGATTTTACACGAAATGTCCGTTTTGAGACTCCCTGAATCCAAAAGAAATATTTTTAGGAAAAGATCGGTGTGTCCGTGCATCTGTTTTCTTCTCTGTCTCTGAACATTATAACTCAAAAAGAAACGTCGGTTACATACCAAACATAGTATTTAAGTTCAGCGTCTCCCAAAGATGCAACATGAAGATTTTAAAACATATCACCCACATCAAACCATCTTTACATCGAAGCTTTGTATTTTATCAATAAACGGCTGTAATGATTTTGATTAAATTACCATATTTCTGAGGTTTCTTCATGAAAAGTGAAACGCATATCTTGTATTTTCTGGGAATAACCTCTAAAGTGCTTTTCATTCTGCATGAATTTTGCATAATTGCTAAGCAGTAAGGGATAAACAAGATCTTACTGTATAAAAATGTAGAACTCTTTATATCATACAGTTTGTTAAATCTTTTTTACTTGGAAGTTGTTATTCCTTTTCCCCCTCCTTGGCATGCACAAACATGGAATGTCAAAGCCATCGCATAGCGAACTCTTAGACGATTGACTATCGCTTAAGCTACTGTATCCCTTATTCTCATTGTACCCACAAGGAAATATGTAATAAATATAATAATAGTATTTATATAAATGTCTATCTCAATTAAGAGGAAGTAGATAGAATACGGTTTTGTAAGAATAGTTTGTACAAGAGTGAGTGGAGAAAGTTGTGTGAGTGCAAATATCGGGTTGTTTTTCAATGAGGTGGTGCACCATCATGTTAGAACAGATGTCTCTTACATTCCTATTGCAGGAGGTTGCGATATTTAGAACAAGTTGTACATTGTGCATTTCTAACCTATGAACAGCGATTTTTTATACTTTCATCCCTTATCTGGTAGGTCCGGAAGTGCTATACATCCCTAAAAAATATTGATATCCTGATTTCACCAGAAATACGTAGTTTTAAGTTCCTGAAAACTGTATGTGTGAACAGTATAACTCAAAAACAAAATATTGGATAAATACCAAACTTGATATTCACTACCATCCAAAAATGCCACACATATACCCTTTGTATGGAAAACTTTTCGTAACATTTAATTTTATAAAAATGGCCAACGATTTTCATTAAAATCTCAATGTTTAGGATATTTAGTATTTAAGATATTTATGACAATGTGTATCTAAAATTTACTGGAAATGGCCTGTGAAGTCCTTTTCTTGTTGAACAGATTGACAGTTGGTAAACTGTAAGGGTTGGACAAAATCTTACTATACTTACTATCTCGTTAAAAATATAATTTCTCATTTTTTGTGGCATTAATCATTTCAGAGAAATTCTAAATTATTGGTTTGAATTTGCAATTATTCGCACTTATTTTCAAGTGATAAGTCGCCATTCAGTTTTCTCGTGGTCATGGAAGGAGCTTGGAATGTTTTAAGGCATTACATTGCGATCCGCTTTTCACTAATCTGAAAACTCCTTTAGCCTACTCTATCCTGCTTATACCAACAACGAAATATGTAGAGAAAGTTTCTTTATCATCAAGAATAGACACATAAATAAATGTTAATGAGAATATTTTGAAGAACAGAAGTCACATCACACATTTATTTTTGTGTTCCCAAATGAATCGCATAGCCATAAAATACACGGTGTTAGAACATTTCGTGCAGCGCGAGCAGGAACGATGGGCGACCTCACCCCAAGTATGCGCACCAGGAAAGGCAGAGTTGATGCGATCATAACTAACCGTCTAATCATCTAATGCTTTGCTGGCTTCAGAATGTTTCTTTTGAGCTGAGTGATCAGTCATAAGTGCGTCTGACGCCCGTGTTTCACATCTTATGCGTCATTGGTTTATTCACTGAGCCTCGAATTCAACCCTCCTACACCTCCACGCCCCGGAGGTAGTGGAGGGGGTGATTGCTTTCATACAGTGGTCTACCCAAACACTTTGACACAAGTCTTAAGGGATTGGAACCATTTGTCTAACAAACGAAGAAGGGGGAAGTAATGTCAAGCTATATGTAAGGGTTGAACAGTAGACTAACGAGCTAGGAGATGGTGAGGGACCTAGACTGTCATGGTCTGTCGTTCGATCTGTAGGTTGGCTTTAAACATTGTCCTAAGTATTCTTGTGTAGTAAATTATGAATGACTGACGTGCAGGGGAACCTATCACCTTGACCCCCAGGAGACCTTTCGTGCTGTCTCGTACGGAGAGAGGGGGTGGGGGCGAGATGAGACGAGACAGTGCGGCCGAACAGAGCAGAGGGTACAATCTCTTCAATTTCTAATTTGAAGCTCCCCGGCAGCGTCTACAGTGTGTGAGGTTTAAGTTGAAACATGGAAAGTAGAAAGAGATAGTACTATAGTCCACATGGCGGTTGGTAATTCTTAACTGCCTAATCTCAAAACTTGTACTATTGAAACTTACTATTTAAACTCTGAATTGCAAAGGTTTTCCTATATACCAACACCCGCTTGTATCAATACAAAAACTAGCGAGGCAAGGATAACTAAACATATCGGGATATTTTCCACATTTCTGTAAAAACTCTTCCCTATTTCAAAAGTATAACTGATTCTAAGAGACTAGGCAATAGCGATTGACTGTGACAGTGTTTCTGAGCACTTGAACCGTCATTAACGAACCAGCCCCTCCTTACCCTGTGGTTTATCTTGTCTCGAGTCTAAAGAAAGAGAAAGATATGTTGAAAAGAGAAGCAAGTACTCATCCGTCTGGCGTTGGTATTATGGGAAAGGTGGGAGAGGCTCTATCCCCTCCATCACATCAGTGGTGGATTGTGAACAAGTAGCAATACCTCCATCATCTGCGCTCACACTGAAGTAGTCTGACACTGAACACAACACAAGACAAACTGAGAGGCAGTTTTGCTACCGCAAAATGTGTTTTCTACCCCCACTCCTAAGTTGTAAGGGGAAGTGACTTGACACTTTAATGATCCTCGAGCCAAGTTAGCCCACAGAAGGCATAGAACCGTCAGGCAGTAGCACAAGGTCATGTTTCAACTTAAACCTCGCACTCTCTTCCCTGCAGGCTTGCACCAGCCACTGGGGGCTCGGAAATTGGAGACCGTCACGCCGGGAAACGGAGGTTTACAGAGAACACCCTTTTCCCCTGCCATGCAACGTCGATGAGCTCGCCGACACTTGTAACCCTGAAAAAAACCAGCAAATGAAAGGTGAAGTGAAATGAGATGTAAGGTGAAATAGAGGGACAGAAAACTCGCAAGATGTAATTCACCTTCCCAGCATTCGCCGAATGACCCGTGGAAACCCCCGAAAAGACTATGGATCAAGGAAGTCAGTCACGGGAATCGAATTCACGACCTCCTGAATGAGTCACGCGATACCGTCTGCACCACCTAGCTCGGTATTGGTAGATTAGCTATTGGGAAACGACATTTCGGCTAAATTAGCAGTAGTGCAAAGCTTCCAACAATTGCTTTTACACTATTGTAAACTATTCCCCCAAGTCTCTCCTTCCCTCTTGCATTTGCTGCAGCAGAAGGGAGAGTCTGCAGTCAGTATCTCTGCATGTTTTGTTCATGTCTGACGTGAGAGAAGCTCAACCGACTAATTTTCAGGAGTTACGGAGGAGTGTTAGGCGAGCACTTACCTGTAGTCTTTGGGTTTGTGGTTGTTTCAAAATAAAAAAACGAGTCAGAACGCAACTGTTGCAACTTTCCTGACTTGCAGATAACCGTAGCCGTGCTATGCTCAAACATTTCACGTGAATACCTGCATAACATGTAATTTAACTTTGAAGAAACGGGAGAAATTAAAATACTCGTATGATTTGCTTCAAATGTACGTCATTCATTTGTTTGGGGCAGAAATATGTTTTGACATCTTGTAACTATTTTCGCGATTGTGAATGAGTAACTAAGTATTTTAGAATAGAAGTCAGTACCACATTCATATTAAGCCTGTATCTATTTGCATTTATCAGTACGAATATGCCAATGAAATTACTTACGTAGGTAAGTTCAAAGTTTGTCGATACCCTATATCAAAGTGTTCATATACCATACCCCTGCCAGAAATTTGTCGCTTCAGTGCTGAGAGTGCAGTTGTATATATTCAAGTCTAGCTTAAAATCTTACTGTTTTACAGTAAATAAAAGCTACGCTTATTTTAATGCGTATCTTAGCGCTAGTCCAAACCTAAACAAACGTAGCCTGGTACTTACTGCTAGTATTTTGGGTTCGTACAAACAGTGAGTACTTATAACTGGGATCCTAAAATTCTATTTTGAGATCTTTCATTTGAAACCATAATGTCACAACAATGAAACAATGGCGTACTCAGTGTCTTGAGATCTTTCACTTGAAACCATAATGTCACAACAATGAAACAATGGCGTACTCAGTGTCTTGAGATATTTCATTTGAAACCACAATGTCACACCAATCCAATACTGGCATGCGCAGTGTGATGAGATCTTTCATTTGAAACCACAATGTCACACCAATCCAATACTGGCATGCGCAGTGTGATGAGATCTTTATTTGAAACCACAATGTCACACCAATCCAATACTGGCATGCGCAGTGTGATGAGATCTTTCATTTGACAATGAAATGCTGGTGTGCCCAGTTCTTGAGTTATTTCATTTAACACGACAATGTCACATAAATGAAAGACTGGTGTGCCCAGAGAAGATAACTTAATATCCTCAGAAACGGCTAACGCGAACATTTTATTCTTGAAGATTACATGATCATATTCCTGCTATAGAGAAACCGAAGCCAAAATCTTTTTGGAATCTTAGGTGCACTTCTGTGAAATCTCAATACTGAATGTTTCGGTCAAATGAATTTCATGAACGCGACGTTTTCTAGCCACTGTCTTATTTTTATATAGGTTGCTTCCAAAACTATACTTACAAAAGACTGTTTTGCTTCCAGAAACGGTTACAGGAATGGTTTGAGTACACATTTCTTGCAGGTTCAACAGGGATAAAGAGGCTGAAGCGTTAAGTCAAATACTCTAAAAGCTGGTCGCTATATACTGAATTTCTAACTCCATACTCTTTCAATGACATGGCGAGAAAACCTCAATAATGACAGCGTTTTAAAAAATAGCCCGCCTCTGTAGTGTGATGGTAGCGTGTCTGCCTCATACCCAAGAGGTCGCGAGTTCGAATACCGCTTAGGGTGAGTTATCTGGGTAAGATTTTTTCCCCAAGGTTTTCCCTTATCCTAAGAAGACGAATGTCGGGTAACTTTAAGCTCTAAGGACCTCGGGCTCATTTCAGCATCATTTCACCCATTTCATTTATTCATCGTGCGATATGACATTACGTTGGAGGACATTAATGCACAAAAAAGAAGGAAAAAAAAATCAGAAAATGACAAAGTAATGAATAACAACAAATACCTTGGAAACGGTTGATGCCACAAAATTATTTGAGATAAATTGAGTGTTTAAGAATGTTTGATTTTTTATGATTTGCCAGATAAACAAAACAATTTCCCAATGAAAAGGACTCCGCAGGCTATTTACAGTAATTCAATGTTTATCAATGTTTATCAATGTTTATATTTTATTGGCCATGTAAATAATTTGAGTATATGGTATTTTAATAAAAAAGAACATAAAGGCCTATTAGAGAAGAAAAAGTAACGAACATTTTCCCAAGCAAAGGGTAGTTAGGGTTGGCTAAATTGTTTGAAAAGTTTTGTGTCGTTTATAATCTGTTGAACTCAAATGCACATTGTGCTATTTATCAGACTTCTATTCCTTGTATTGTCTTGTTTACAGACTGGGGACGTTTTTTCTATTTTTTAAATTCAAAATATGTATTTCCAGTGAATATTGCATCTTTGGTTTAACGCAATACTACCTCTATGTATAGCTTATAATAAAATCTGATGTGTGCGCTCATAACTTTTTCTGCTCGCTATTATACACACTATTCTTAAAAACACATTTGTATTTCATGTTAATACGGATGGCTCCTTGTAGAAATGACTTTCACACAATTTTTTACACGCACAATGAGAATAGGATGACACAACAGGCTTGGGCAATAGCCTGATCTTTTAGGAGCTGTTCACTATGTGATGGCTTTGACATGCCATTTTCGTTGCGTGTCTAGGACATAAGAAACCAATGATGACTTCTCAAGTGTAAGTATTGGAAAATGCAAAGAAATAACAAGGAATATCCAGCAAATGGTTCACTCCACAAAATATGTATTTTACATAAATTGTGTTTTTAACGAGATTTACATTTTTGTATAGTAAGATTTTGTCCGTCTCTTTACGGTTTACCAATTAAGCCTGAGTCATCCAGAATGAAGAGGACTTATGAGGAAATTTTTTGTTGAAAATCTTCGTTTCCTATTCTTGGGATATGTTGAAGTTAAATACCAAATTTGGTATACCACCGACTTTTTTTTCAATTATGCTGTTCGCAAAACACACACACACACACACACACACACACACACACACACACACACACACACACACACACACACACACACACACACAGAATCTTTTTCTAATAGGCAAGTTTTGTTTTCGCCATTCTAAGAACTTCATATTCTAGAAAAGTTAATCTTGCAGTTAAATGACGAAATGATTTCATTTGCTTCACTCCATTATTTATGAAATTATTTTACAATGATCCAGAAGCCATTTACGGTTAATCCTCCCCTTTGTCCCTTATTACTGTAGTTTTCATACACCACCTGCTATTACTAATAACGGATGAAAAATTTTTCAATATCCGCATAAAAGGATGTGAAACATCTGTGAAACGTTAATTTACGTAACATAACATCGACAGTCTTCCAACTTCCGGAAGACTATCTATAAGCTTCCCTTTGGCGGGGGAACAATCACAGGTCGGAATGTCGACTATGTTTTTATGTAATTATAGTAGGTGAAATTTTAAACCTTCGCATGTTCTGTTTAGTCCCACAGTTATTTAAAAAAAACTACGTGGTTTTTCACAGAATGCAGAAATCCTTAACGTATGAAATAAAATAGAGCTGAAGCTGGTGAATTCGAAGATTCCGCACCCTCAGGCTACCAAGTGAACAGCTTTGGAGCGGGGGGGGGGGGGGGGGGGTGGGGGGAGAAAGCTGTTGTATACATCGTCGAGAACATCTTCTCACTTATAAGATTCGGAGCTTTCAGGGCGATGATTATTGGTTAGAGCTGGCCGAGAGTTTGAGATGACCATTTATTGATTATTCATTTCTTGGTGATGGCCATAGCCGAAAGCTCGAGCAACTTCATAAATATACACGGCTGATAACCCGAGAAGCTCTAATCAATAATCTTTTGTTAATTATAAAATATTGGTTCACCGATTTTTACTTTCTCTACTGGTAAGTAGGGGAAGTATTGTATTCCACCCAAAAATTCGATGTCCTGATTTCACCGGAAATATATGTTTTGAGGTCCCCTGAATCCAAAAAAAGCATTTTTAGAAAAAGGTCCGTGTGTGTCTGTGTGTCAGTCTGTGGGCAGCATAACTCAAAAACGAAAAGTCGGTTAAAAACCAAAGTTGGTATTTAAGTTCAATGTCTTTCAAGGATGCGACACGAAGATTTTGAAGAAAATAGCCCCACTCTAAACTACCCTTTACATGGAAAATTTTTCGAAGATTTTGATTTTCTTGAAAATGGCTCTAACGATTTTGATTAAAATGTCATATGTTTGAGATAATTTTATGAATTAAAATCTATATCTTGAATTTTCCCCCTATGGCGCCAGTACTCGTATTTACTCTGGACGACTTTTGCATAACTCGTAAACCGTTAGAGATAGACCAAATTATACTATACAAAAAATGTAGATCTTGCTAAAGTACCCAATTTATGTCTCAATAAATTTTCTTGTAGGGTGAGCCATTTCGGAGATATTCTTTTTTATATGTGTGAGTTTCGGAAAACTTAGAACTTTCGTGAAATGGATCATCGTTGTTCATTTTTTTATACGTTAAGTGTGCAAAGACAACAGAATCTCAAAGCTTTAAAGCATTTGACTATCGCACAAAGTCTACTGTATTGTAATATTCCCCTTGCACCTACAAGGAAATAAGCAATAAGATAATTTGTACAAATGTTTATCTTAACTAACACGAAGAAGATGTAGGAGTAAGAGTTTGTAAGAATGGTTAGTACAAGAGTAGAGAAAGTCATGTGAGTGCAACACATCAGATTTTTAATAATAGCAGTTTTCTCCTTTTATATAATTGCACATCATGTCCTGTATTTGGAATTAAATATCGGCGGCATTTGCCTTATTTCATACGTATTTTCTGTAGAGTTGGAGCAGTTATTTGCTACTCCATGGCATTATCAATGGCAAGCTAGTCGTGTATAAACCTTATAAATCTTTCAGATTTTTGGTAATTTATAAATTGAAATTATAAAGTGGTTTACAGCTTTGCCAGGCAGAATCAATACGGCTTTCATAAACGGATATGCACGTGCATACATTTTCTTCATATAATAATTTTACCTCTAGGTTGGGTGAATCTTTGAGTAATATAACAATGGGCCAAGTATCTCACTGCTGCGCAGAAACCACGCAAGAGAAGCGCATTGCATGTTGTGATGTGTAGCGGGATAAGAATTGGTGCCACATCAACAAGTGGTGGAATAATGGATGTGGTTGGCGTGTTCCATGCACGCACGCACGCACGTACGTCACAAATGTGCTTAGGCTAATTAAGTTATGACAAAATGTTCCTTCGCTCTAAACTTGGCTCACGTTTGTTTATACGTTTGGAGAATTTTACGATCACGCTAGAGAACTGGCACTGGCAATGGGGATCGTTTCTACATTTCTGTTTAACTTGTCATTTATTTTAAGCCACTAGGAACTTTTATACGCTTTTATTTTTTTGGCAAAGCATAGGTGCAAGCAAACATGTTTGGGGCAAGAAATAAAAACTGCATTTCAAGCTGCACCTTTTCGGAAAAAATAGATATGTACTCATAGTCTCACTCAAAACAGAAATTGACTAATTGAGACTAGACGCAAAGGCATCTACGAAGTATTTGGACCGCTACAGCTTATGTTCATACTAGTTGAAATACTTGGCGTTGCCTAGGTTGGATTATTTATCCCTAAAACTTTCTGACTTTGGTTGCACTTGCCCTATAGCCTTGTTTCTTTGCACACATTTAAAAATATTACTTAACACACTTAAATATTTAATTAAAGCTCTAACGATACTGTAAGGAATAAAAAATAAAGTAAATACATAAATAACACCGGAAAGACACGGTGCAAAAGCACTGTTGAACGACCACAAATACCACGTCATAATATAGAATTAATTGTTTGTACAAGAATGAGAAGAGAGATTCATGTGAATGGTTTACGTAAAAGAAAACTGAGCAGAGAAAACCGCGTAGGTATGTAATAGGTTGCATTTCTGTTTCAAACGTATAAAAATTATATGAATTGTATGTAGAAGTGGGTGTGGAGAAATAAATGTTTCGTAAAAGAAAAATGAGTCGAGAAAACTGTGAATGTAATACGTCGCATTCCTATTTCAGTCGCAGAAAATTGTATGAATTGTTTTTCAAGGGCGAGTAGAGAAGGACATAGGAATGAGTTCCGTAAACGATAAGTGAGTTAAGAAAACCATGTGAATGTAATACGTTGCATTTGTACTTCAATCATTTAGAAAACTGCATGACTTGTATGTTGAGCATGTTGAGAAGAATATATGAATATATTACATAAAAGAAGAATAGAGAAAACCATGTGAATGAAATACCATGCATTTCTGTCCTAAACACATCTGTTTTATGGTACAGTTCACTTTTGTATTTATAAGACCATAGCTATGTCAGGTTAGCATCCTTCCGATTTCCGTGCAGTGTATATTAGAGTACCTGATTAAGCACGGTGCCCGCTCGCATTATCAGCAGGGTCTTGTTTATTTCCAGGAAGGGAACAGAGATGTTACCCCCGCCATCAATTTGCATGACATCACTCGCGCAGATCCTAACAAGGTCGTTCGCCACGTCTAAAGAATACCTCTGTACTGTTTGCAGAAGTGGGAGTAGAGAAAGAAGTGCGATGGTGAAATATACTCTTTTTGTGGTCAACAACCTGCTATTTAAAGATTTTAGTATAGCTTGTAACATGAACGGAATACGCAATGAAACTATTTCTGCTAATGTTTATCTCAACGCGAAGCAGAGATAAATAATATGTATAAGAATACCTTTTAGAATACATACCGGGTGGAAGGGATGTCATTACATTAATTTTAACCAGTAATAGATCTCGGTATTTGGAACACTTTTTGTATCTTATGTTTTTGTCTCTGACCATTTCCTACGGAGATATTTTAGTTTTCTCGAAAACAAGCTGGCAACACTGCAGATTATGTGGGCGTCACTTTCCCTAGCTCAGTACATAAACCAGTAACGGTGCTTCTTGAGAACATAAACAAATACTCTGCCTTGTCCTTCTGTGTTTACTGCGCGAGTGTAGGCCAATCACAAGCGTTAGCTTCCAAAACATTAAAGCGAAAGCGAAAGTGCCCGAGCTGTTTACATCCACAAACCAGATCGATTCCCTGACCAACCTCAACGCAACGTTGTCGACTTACTGCACGTGTGAAAAAGCTGCTTGGAATATTCCTTCACATCTTTTAAGTGATTAATTATTTCGAAACCCTGTGTGATGTCCTATAACCATTACCAAAGTCATGTCAGAAATAAGCTACTCTACGCATCCTACAAGTAACAAACTGTTATCTTCCTACATTCCTGTGGAATTACGCATCCAAGTTGGATCAAAAAACAGTCATTTTTTCGAAATCGGCTGATCAAAGAACAAAATCCCATTAGACTTTTTTGTTTGTAATGCTTCTATGAAGTACGTATTAGAAGGAATGTAATGACTTCCCTTCCATCCTGCATAAAATGAACGACGTTGTATAGAGAAAGTCACGTGAGTGTAACAGCTCGTATTCTTTGCAAATGCGGTGGTTTTTCTTATTCCCTTTGTCCTAACCTTTGTCCTAATTGTCCATTTATATGCCGCCTTCAACATCGAAGATCGTATCCATGGCTTTTGATCTTGTAGAACAATTACTCAACAGCAATGGTGTTCACTCACTTAACGGTGGTTTTGAACTTTGGGTTTCTGTTACTTATTACGTTAAATTCACACACATATTCACACTCCCGTTCATACTTTCAGACTCTAGTGAGGACGGGGAATAGTCCTAGGACCATTCCTAGTTAAAGAAAAATTCCCACCTTCCAGGCGGGAATCTAACTCGGGACCCCTTGTAGAGCAGGCAGATGTCCTACCTACTAAGCTACGGAAAATGCGGTGATGTTGATATACATTGTTGCTCATTTGTTCGGCAAGCGTTGAAGTTCCTCGCGAAAGACAGTAAGGTTGTTTTTTACGTAGGTTTAACGTTATGTTTTACGTCATATAAAAGGATGAATGAAATGACGCTCAAATGAGCCCGGGCTCCATAGAGATTAGTTACTCAACATTCATCGTTCAGGATGGGCGCAAACTCCGGAAAAACTTATATCCAGGTAATTAGCCCTAACCGAGATTCGAACTGGGAACCTTGTGAATGTGAGGCAGACACGCTACCTCCACGCCACAGAGGTAGTAACAAGAGTGTCGTCTTTTTTCAACTAGAACACCTGACCTTGGTGGACTAAATTACACCGAACGAGAGGCATGAATTATGTCGGCAGGGATGGAACAGTTGGCTGAATGAGTGACAGGATAAACGGGAGTGCCCGGAGGAAACCTGCCAAGTGCACTTTCGTTCAACTTATGGCCAGTGAATATCACTACTACTCGATCAACTCGCTAGTTTTTGGAACTGTTATTAGTCACTTTGGTGGATTTTCTGTTATTGTTTCGTTTACCCTGCCTCCGCCTGTGATCACAATAGCAGAATCGAGAAGGACTTAGCCATCCATTAGAGTTACTGAAACAGTCTGAGATGTAGTTCATTCTACTTTTCACTTCTTATTACTTGGATGTTTTCTTAGCCAAAAATTGCTATGTTCTGCCCTTTCTTAATACTCCATGCAAATATTTTAAACACACGGCAGTTTAATCAAAATCGATAACCATTTTGAGAAAATAAAAAATAACCAACAATTTTCCATGTAAGAAGCAGTTTAGTGTAGGGGGATTATTGAATTTTCTGTCTTATTTTTGGGATGCTGGTCTTAAATATTAGATTTGGACATTATATTAAATTTGAGTTTTGGTTTTTGAGTTTTGCTGTTCTACACACATGCGCGCGCGAATCTTTCACCACTGTTTTCTTCAGGGGACCTCACATATGAAATTTGAAACTTCATGTTGAATTTTTAGTTGGAGTGCAACACTTCGGCTACTTATAGATCATTTTACAATTAGTCTGACATCCCTCAGCTCGATGAAAGCAAATACATGGGAGGGATGGTGTTATAAATTTACCAACGATTACTTAAAATTACTTGGTGTGCCCCTGAAGGAGCTTGAGAACATTTGTCACAGAATCCTTTAAAATTTAACACAATGTTAAATATTCATTTATGCTCAGGATTTTAAATGTTAAACATGGCATAATCATATGTAGTGAAATTACATTTTAGCTCTTACATTTATTATTATTATTATTATTATTATTATTATTATTATTATTATTATTATTATTATTATTATTATTATTATTATTATTATTATTATTATTATTATTATTATTATTATTATTATTATTATTATTATTATTATTATTATTATTATTATTATTATTATTATTATTATTATTATTATTATTGTTGTTGTTGTTGTCGTTGTCGTTGTCGTTGTCGTTGTCGTTGTCGTCGTCGTTGTATCATTATTTATTATTATTATTATTATTATTATTATTATTATTATTATTATTATTATTATTATTATTACTATTATTATCATTATCATCATCATCATCATCATCATCATCCTTAGTATCATTATTGTCTGTCATTTAGGTGTAATTTTTGAAGTTTTGTTAATTTGGATAATAATTTAATTTGTTTAATTGTTAAACTTCTTTGTTGATGATTTTTAAAAATGAATTTATTGTAATTCTGTTTCTGTTCATTGTATTCTGGATTCATGTTGTGAACCTCACTGGAGGACATACGATTTTAATTACATATATATATAGCAAAGCAGCAGAGAAAGTAAATAAGTCGCATTACAGTATATAGCAGCATTTTATTGCCACGATGTATATCGACAATTACTACAGCAGGTGACTGGGTCTCTTGTACCTAAAACACAAAGCAGGGCTTAAAAGGAAGCATAACTTAAGTATTTTCGAGTGACTAACTCGCTTCCGCTGGCGAATTCCAAGTGAATCGTTAAGAAATATACAAGTGAGTTTGAGCTGCTTTTAAATGCCTTCTGCTTGAGTTATAAGGAACACCTGTTCAGATGGTTTAGGACTCCAGACAATCTTTATTTCAACTGTTTCCATCATGCGTTTCACGTATCTTCTCATGAACTATTAACTGCAGAACGAAATGCATGCACTGAAGGCACGATTTAAATAGGATTTGCCTCCTTCGCATCAATACACCAACCGCCACCTAAAATAACTTGCATTGTTTGTGATTTTGATTAAAATAGCTAAGTTGAAGAAAATGCTGCAGAAACATTTATGGTTGTTAAATCCTATTTCGTTTTTGTACGTGATTTAGTGTGCCATAAATGTAGTTATCTTTTAAAGCTATCGTACGTTTAGTCATACTTTGTTGCGTTATCCACTTCTGAAATGCTTTTTCTAAGCTGACATTTGTCTGAATTGGAGCTGGAGTTTTTTATTGAAAAATTTCCTGTTTTACCGACAGACTTTTAAATTTTCAGAAGCACTTAACTGAAGCTCTCAACAGATAAAAATTTGATGTTACATTCACATTAATTTTTATACCCACTATTGTTTTTATATAGCTGCTACAGACTATTACTGCATAAGCTAAATTCTTGTATTTATTTCAAGTTAATTGTGATAAATGTTTGCATAAATAGTTTCATTACACATTTTATATAGGTGCAAAGGAGAAAGTGATGGTCAAATGTTAAAAACGAATCACTACATGCTAGCTTTGAAAATCCATGCTCTTTATGTGACATCGCGAGAAACAACTGAATGGCGACAGTACTTAAAAATAACACCTGAGTAGAAACATTGAAAACAATAATAACGGGTATCTCTAAAATGGCTGATGCCAGAAAAACTTATTTTAAATTGTATTTTAAACACATCTACATTTTTCTTAGGTAATAGTCTCTTGTTCATTTACCAATACAATTATAAAATTTCGTTCACAAAGAAGAGCAGTGTACAAGGCATTTCCAGAAAATTCAACTTACGTTGGTTATGTAAACACCTTAAATGTGTGGCATTCTAATGACAAACGTTAGAGTAGTTTTTGATCAAATCAAAAATGGAAATATTTTCAATTTTAAGGGTAATTTAGGGTGATAGATTTGTTTAAAATCTTCTTGTCATATTTTGAAAGATAGCGACTTTAAATTTCAAGTTTTATATTTATCAGATTTTTTTAGTGGGGTGCAGGGTCACATGCATTTGCGGTGAAAACTCGATACCGGATTTTTGAATCATTTGAAATACCTTTGCTCTATCCATTGCTGGGAAACCACACTTTAGTTCCTTTAATGAAGATGCATTTATATTAATTACGAATTGCTAACGAATGACTCACTGATACCATTTACTGAAATTATATTATTTTACATTTATCTATTATATCTTAATAATTTGTATGTCGTAACATTTGTGGTACGAGCATTAATCATTCCGCAAAAAGGAACTGCTTGTGGTGCTTGGGACAGCTCCAGATACGTGTCTGCAAACCTTTGAGACTGGAATGCGTAACAAGGTTTTCTACCCGGAGCTGTAACTGTGGCCAAAGACAAGGAAAGATTGCATCCGATTGGCACTCCCTTTATGGGTGTTTCATTAGGCAATACCCCTCGCTTACGCAGGGAAGGAAGTGGTTATGCCACTAATATGCTTCAATTCAAAGGGAAGACCGCTTAACTCGCTTGTACTAGCTGTCGAGGATCGTATCGGGGTACATCAAGGCGTGAACATAACTCCGCCCAGACCTACCAATCTCCCGTTGATATCAGGACCAACTTCATCGTCAAGGCCGACACAACCCTCCCAGCTATCGACGGCATGGTGGCTCAGATGTTTGGCCCGACGTACTTATACTAAAGTCAGTAATGCCAGTAGTGCTAGTGTCCGCACCACGGGAACTGTACCGAGCGGTAACATCAGTGGCCCGCGTTCGGGAGGTCGCAGTTTGATTCCCGCGGCCGACCTTCCTGACCTCAGGTTTTTTTTCGGTGGTTCTCCCAGGTCACTAAGACAAATGCTGGGAAGGATCTTTACCTTACATCCACCGTTTCACTTTCTTTCATTCTTTCAACTCGGTCTCTCTAGATTGTAAGATTTAGCGGAGTCGCCGGTGGGCTGCACTACGGTGGTGCTTGCGCTCTGGAAATATGGGGCCTGGCTGTGGTCTGCCGGTCCTTCCAGGAGACCTGGCTTGTGGCGGCTCTCTATGGCGACCTGGAACTCTGACGGGCTGAAGAATTTGCCTGCACCTGCTAGAGACTGGATGCATTCAAGCCGCCTGTAGGGTACTTTCATCTCATCTTCCTCCCGGAGTCTCACGCACAGTAAGCCAAGGGCTGACGTGTCAAAATCCCTACCTTGACAGACAGACCACGGTAACTGTAGAGGCCAAAGGTCCATCTTATTGAATGAGAGTTGGGGATATAAGGAACGCGGGGTATGCCTTTTAAGTTTTAGACCCTGACGTCCATGCTGGACCATCAGTCAGGCCTACTAGATCCAGAAGATGGCGAGGCTAAGCGAAGCCGGGGATCCTGAATATTCTTAATTGTGTATATCCTGACGTCGATGATGGTCCATCTTGGAGCGGTTCCAAGACAGGTGGTACAATCAATCGGGCGCAATGAAGGTGCCCTTTTTGGAGAGAAAATTTCAACCCCTGGCCTATCCCCTCGTTGCCCGATCCTGTAACCCTGAAAGAAAATGGGTATGAAATGAAACGAAATGAGGGAACTACCTATCCTCGTTCCGCAAATATTTCAGTTTCTGGTGTGAGCACCTTACTAAATCAAATACATGGACAGAAACATCCGCACCACCACGTGTGGCTTTGCACCCACGCGTATTTGGTGCTGAGAACTGGAAGACTAAGCCGCGACGTCGAACCCAATTGTTCTACACAAGGCTTTAAAACAACACTCAGGCTCTCTTTGATGTGGAATATCACAATGTTAAAAGTTCCATCATTTTATCGCTCATGAGCTGATAATTAACAATTATCATATTACAGCTGTTCCTCATAGAATTACATTAATGATGCATAGTGGACCAGCCACCATCTCTGAAGAACTGCAATGGACAGAAGAAGGTGCGTTGAGACTCGCACATAAATTCTTTGTACCAAGTGAGAGGGCTCGCATTCGGGAGGTCCCGTGTTCAGGAGGTCTGGCCAATCCGGACAAGTTAAGCGATTAAAAAGCAATGGAGATATACGTGAAATAGGAATGCGACTAGGAAACTAAGGCCATCTATTCTACATAACAGTAATTCCAGACACTTTTCGGTTAAATCAACAGCAACGATGCTCAGGATGTTACTGCGTTACTAAGGACATGTTCATAAAGTTACTGAAGTAGGTTGTTCAGGAAGACGACTACACAACTGAGGACATGTACGAGTAATGAAGTTAGTGCAGGAAGATTGCTACATAACTGAGGAAGCTTATCATTACATTACTGAAGTAGATGACGCAGAAAGAGGCTACATGAGTGAGAACATGTATCATCAAGGTACTGAAGTAGATGGTGCAGGAAGACAGCTACACAACTGAGGACCTGTATTATCGAGGTACTGAAGTAGATGATGTAGGAAGACTGCGACACAGCTTGTTGAGTTAGTGAAGTGGATGGTACAGAAAGACAACTTCACAAATCTGTTTTGAATGTATGCGTTAATAATAGCGCTGTTTCTTGCACAAAAATATCAAATCATTTGATTTACTTACCCGGCGGGTTTTGTTTATTCTCTACCAAAGTGACTTGTTTCACTTTAGCAATGATATCGAAGCAAACTGCAAGACACGTAGTTATTTTCCTGTATTCGCCATTTTTCTATGAAGCAGTGTGTGGTAAGTGTTACAGGAATGTAACAGTTACAAAGTAAGCACTGTTACTTTGTCCCTTTCAACAGTATCTACGTTGTAAAGCAGTGTCATTCGGGTGTATAAAGCGATGGGAGCATCTCTTTAAGACCGACCGATGTTCCATCGGAAGGAAGTGTAACCGCCACTTGAAAATGAATGTGATTGCAGTCGATGGTCGGCTTTAGGCAGGATATCGGTGCCATTAATCTAGTAGGTTACATCATATAAATAACAAGAAGAGCAAGCTTGTAGCTGACCCTCTACAGGAGCTTGTTGAGGCCAGAGTATTGATCTCTCAGAATAGTACAGCTGTGTAGGGTGGAGGTAAAGCTTCTCTGTGCGGTACAGGGACTAGGTACTAACATTTTCTCAATTTCCAACAGCCCTTCGGACAAGCGGTAATCGATAGAATTAGAGACGCCGAGTCCCGAAACATCCCTAGCATTTTGGGTACAGGATGGGCGTTACATTCCTTTCAGCGGCAACACTGGTGATATTCACACAGGAAGACACGATTTTACGATCTTCCAGTAACCTAGTATGCATGGAGGTACATTGAAACGACACCAAGTGCAAACCAGTAACCGGTTCGAAGCGCCGCCGCCAGTCCTCGTGGTCACGTTAGCAAAGGTTTTCGCTCTAGGGCTTCGAGGTGCGGGACACTGCGGCCGGTTCGAGTCCAGCTTCTGCGTCTGTATGTGCGTGTGGAAAATCAGATAATTTGCTGGTACAGAAAGTGGATGTGCAGTGAATTTGTGTGTGAATAATGTAGAGCAAATGCAATGGTGTGTAATCAATCAGGGATGGTAAGATTGCCTTCGTTCACCGGATCGGCAAATACACATACAAAACTCATCACATAATCTAGTAACAGATGAAATAAAATTGATGCCAGCCAGAGAGCGAGAGGCACAGTAGCTGGAATCTACGGAGTCAGCCTTGGAAGATATGCCACAGTTTTTCAAGCTGAGTGTATGCCATAATCATTTGCCTCCTTGAGATTTTAAAGAGATGGTACAGAGTTAAAAGAATCTTTATTTTTAGTGCCATTGAAACACTCATACGCTCATACCACTAAATCAAAACTAGTGTAGGGCTGCTGTCAAATACTTGCGCAACTGACTGCGAAGAATAAGGTAAAACTTATTTGGGTGTCAGGACATGCATGTATTGTAGAAATGAAAAAGCAGACCAGCTTGCAAACCTGGGAGCAACCACAAATTTCTCGGCCCAGAGCCACCCTGCGGTATTACAAAGAATACTGCAAGGAGGTTAATTAAAACATGGCCAGAAAAAGAAACCTTACAAAAGTGGGGAAATCTGTTAGATTTGAATCACACAAAGCCAATAATTCCAAGGCCTTCAAACAAATTGACACCTGATGTACTTGCGCTACAAAGGAATCAGACGAGGTGGGTGGTGGGTTAACTGTGCACTGTCATCAGCAGAAGCACCTGCATAGACCAGGAATTCTTAAAGATGACCCAGTCTGCAGGAAATGTAGAATGGAGGAGGAAACCACCTTTCTATTATATTCGAATGTGAAGCTATTGGGCACATTGGATACTTTATATTCGGGCCACCAGAAACCAAAATGGAGACTATATACATAGATCCCATCAAATTCTTGTTCGAACTGACAAAGACATCAAAGATCACTGATGGAATCTAGGAATCTACCTGGGGAGCGTGGTATGCCAGTGTAGGCAGGCATCATAGCTTGGGTGACAAGTGGATCCATTCCACCAGAGAGAGAGAGAGAGAGAGAGAGAGAGAGAGAGAGAGAGAGAGAGAGAGAGAGAGAGAGAGAGATGTCATCGCGAATCTCGTTTTCGCTGCCCCTGGTGCAGATTATCCTAATGCTGTGGTTCTTTACATTCCTTATCATCTTTATCTCCATTCTGGAACTTGAAAAAGCCAGAAACATCCTATAGCCAGCGGACTATCCGCTGCCACATTGTACGGCGCAAGAGAGTTGCAAAAAGGTGATGTGTCTAATACTGAAATGTTCTTGGTATAGAGAAAAGTATGTTGATAAAGTAAACTAGGAAAGAGAGGGCATAGCATGAGTATGGGCTATAGTATGGAAGTTAAGAAATGGTTTTATACAGGGAAGTATCCATTATATGGCGTGAAGGAAGACCTACAACACATAAGTTTGATTATAAAGGAACTAAAATCTGGAGAAAAGAATTTAATCACAAGTGATTTGAAAAAGACAGAATATCAGTTTAAAACAGAATATTTAAAGAAAGCAAGATGTTAAAAATAAGTGAAAATGGACTGTAGACAGAGGAAATTTAATTGTAGACAATACTATTTAATTATTAAATTTGAATGCATTGTATGATTTGCCTATTAAATCCTGTCCTCCTTGGTCTAGGGATAATATACTTGCCTCTAGTTTGAGGTCGTGGGTTCAAACCCGGCGGAGCGCCATGAATTTCTTTCAGGCGTACAAGTCCTCAGCATGGCTTCCTTCATAAGGAAAATAAAGCCGTTGGTTTTGTGTCGCAGATTTACGGCACGTAAAAGAGCCTGAAGCCTGATAAAGAGGCCTTTGAGCAAAATCAACCGGTCTTTCACGCTCAACATAGAATGAGGCGTTGAGGACTACGGCAGTTTAAGAGCGTCCGTAAATAAAAATCAGTTTTCAGTAGATAACCAATTGCAACTTTTAGTAGTTCACCAAATGAGAAATGAAAACAGTGTGTTTTGCACATGTGCACATGTAAGCATTGCTTTATTACATCTTTTCACTTAATTCTGAAACATTTGCATTCCTACCATTTGCATGTTGATGGTTGTTGTGAGTTACACACACTATTTTTCAGACGACTGATTAGGAAAGTGGTAGATAAAACCGTCTGCAAATGTTACTGCAGTTATGCTGGAACTACTAAAGCCCCTAGAGCAGTGGGAAACAAAACAATCGTCATAACTACAGAAGTAAACAAACGAAAACAGAGTTTGACTGTTTACAAGTTTGTACATTTTCAACCAATATTTGATTTAACCATGACAGATTAGAGTGGCATGGACAACGTGAAGCACAATTACTACATGGTGTCCAAGAGCCAGCTTTTACGGTCAGTCCCGCATTTTTATTTACATAATATCTATTACGAGAATTGTTACATTAAATACTTCTATTCCGAGATTCTATCGTAAATGTACGTTTTGAGATCTCCCAAAATAAACATTATATAGAAAAATAGGTCTGTGAACAGCAAAGCTTGAAAACAAAATGTTGGTTAAATACCAAGCTTGTTACTTCAGTGCAGCAACATACAACAATAAGACACTAAGATTTTAAAGGAAACAGTATTGCTTGGTTATTTATTTTCGCAAAAAGGGACTCTAACGATTTTAATCAACACACCAAATGCAGTCATCAAAATGATTTATACACTCTTTGAAACATTCCAATAACATTTCAGTATCCACTTACGTTCATCGAATGGTAAATACATCTCCATGTTTAATTATAAAAAGATTGTTTTCTATGCTTTTCAATCACAAACTTATTTCGTTGCTGAGAAATAATGTTTCAAAGAGTGTGTTTGTCTATTTTGAGTCACCTTTTTAACATATTTTCTGGCAGAAAGTATATCTTGAATTTTTTAGTAATAGTTTGTGAAGCCCTCTTAATTCTAAATTAATTTTTGATACTTTTTACGACTGGTAAACATAGGAGATAGATAAAGGCTTACTATAGAAATGTATATCTCATTAGGACACACAATATACGTGAAACATTTGTAGCATTATTCATTTTCTGGATATTCGTTGCTATTGGTTTCAAAATTTTAATACTTAAATTGTTTGAAGTACTAAGCCACTATTCATATGTTTCTTGTGGTCATGCAAAGAGTCACATGGTCACATAGTGACCCACTTTTTAAAACATTTAGCAATATCTCTTGTACAGCCATGGAAAAATGAACGCAAGCAGAGTAGAATATTTCTAAGTCCCAAGTCGTGTTGCAGCGTCGTTTCCAATTCGATATTTCAACATGCAGCTGATGGTTTGTTCCATATGTTACGAGTATCGTCTGTAGGACACACAAATAGGCTATGTCTTGAATTGCCACTTACATTTGTATTTGCGATCGTGTGTATACAAACGCGACTGATGATTCAAGACAGCCCACAGATTATACAGCCTATTTGTTTTCCGATAGACGATGATAACACATGGAAGAGAGACTATCAATAAACTCAGCTGCTTGTCGGAGATATCTAATTTTGTAAATCGCGCTGCACCATGACGTGGGACTTCGAAATATTCTGCTCTCCTAATGCGCCCAATCATTTCTTCCATGGTTGTACCTACAACGAAAAGTAATGAACCCATTTCTGCAGACGTTTATCTCGATTAACAATATGTAGATACAATGGGTGTACTGATTAACTACCTCCCTCCCAAACATTTTGTGTAGATATTCTTTATATGAAAGTGATAAATATGTGAATTACTTTAATCCATAGGTAAATGGAAGATATAGAAATGAAGTCGTTTTGACATAATTTGAAATTGTATAATATGAGATGAAAAAAAATTTAAAAAGATAAAACAGCACATACATAAAATTGAGTTTAAACCAATTGAGCCTTGCAACTGGTAGAGGAATGTGTTGTTTAATTCTGATTTGTATTTTAGCTAAATAAAATGCCACGTAGCTTTCTCTTTTTTGATCATGAAAACCGTGTTTATTTTCCTATCTGTACACGTGAGCTTTTGTTTAGTAAGGAAGTATGCTACTGAAATTACAGTAATATGCTTTACAACTCGGTATTCTTGTGCTAACTTTTATAGCCGTAAAATGCAACCAGAAATTCTTCTTTTTTAACTGGAATGGTTTCTGTGGCTCTCAAACCAAACCAGACAGACACTTTTAATGTCGCTGATGTTATCTCGTCAGTAAAATGTTTGTTATTGCTTTCAACTTCAGTGTTTTAAAAGTTTGTTTTATATGTAATTTGACTTATATTTAAGTTTCTTACGCTATAACGAGCATTCTTTTGGCGTTTCAGGTTTTATTAGTGATAGAAGACAAATTTATGATTATGCTACACTAACCTTACTGTCGGGTCCCGTTGTAGGGAGATTTTCCTAAAGTTTCCTAAGTTTCTCTTCATCGAAGATGATGTAAACGACAAGGAAATGCATTATAGTTGTGCTTTGAAGAAATTGGACTTCGATTAGCTCAGCAAGTTTTAAATGTCTAAAAGAACGAAAAGGATTTACAATGCCTAAATACTTGAATATGAAAATTATGGATTAATAATATTTATGCAACTAGAGGCATTTAAACATCATTATTGCTGTACGCGTTTTGCAAGAACAAAAGAGGCGTAAGCCGAGTTCTGTAATTATATGGGATCGGTAATTATGCTTATCCCGCTAGTTGTATACAATATTTTATCCAAGGCCATTTAATAAAAGCTACCTACCTTATCTGCGTTCACGATGCGGTCGTTGATTTGTAAATAACAACATCATCATTCAATAAATATTGCAACACTCAGGATTTAGTGTAAACCAAAGCGTAGTTAATATTTCGTTGATCACAGAAAACTTGATCTAGAAACAAAAGAACTATTTTAAGATATTCCTTTGTTTGAGATAAAAATAAAATTTGAGCTGTAATGCCCAACCTTGTGCGAAAGAGGGGAAGGCGGATTTGCCGTCACCTACTTTTCACCAAGTTATGACGCATTCATGGGACTCTCTTATGCTTGGTTACCTGAATGAGTTAAGGGCAAATTCTTCTTGGATAAAACCAAAGAGGTGGGATGAAGCTGCGAGTGACGCCATTAGTACAGAGAGGTTTGGGCATCGCTGGTATGGATTATCCGGAATCACAAAAACGGCTAATTCGTTCTGTATGAGTGGTTCTGAAGAAAGTATCCTTTCTTAGAATATTTTGGTCTGAAAGATAATATAGTACCTAATTCAGAATTCTTCGGACAATTTTACTTACCTAATCATCTCGTATGTGATTATTCAATATGATCTTAATGTGTGTAATAAATTATATATTGATGTTCTACTTACAACCATCCGGTATTCATTATTTTATTGCAAGAAATGTCATAAATGTAATAATAATAATAATAATAATAATAATAATAATAATAATAATAATAATAATAATAATAATAATAATAATAATAATAATAATAATAATAATAATAATAATAATAGTAATAATAATAATAATAATAGTAATAATAATAAATATTATATGTTAAGTATATTAATTAATTACCATTGTGATATGGTGATGAACCAGGCAGTCATTATTAAATGGTGGCGTATAAAAGAATATATTTGCGAAGGTGGCTTTGGCTCTTCTTTGAGAATGACACGAAGTACAAAATAATAATTCGCTACTTCACAGGAACTGCATGTAAATATAACGCTAAAACCGCGGATACTTCATTGCAAACTGGTTACGATTAGCAGCTAAGAAAACGAGGCAGAAACACAAAGGGAATTGATTCTGCTTACAACAGCACTGATGCATGTTATATTATTTTATTCCAATACTGCAAATGTCTGCAAGGTTCAGCGTTAGAACAGCTTAACAAACCTTTTATTGTAACTCTACAGAAGTGGGCATTTACTGAAACTTCTGGATGCTAAAAACTTTCATTAAGTTTTGTATAAGATAGTTTTGTTGTACTGAAGCTTATTACCTATTAGTGTATGTTTGCTTATATAAAAACAGAATGTTGTTTCGAGTATAATAGCAGAAATTGCTGAACCTATATTTATAAGCAATTGACTGAGAGTATTATTTTACTCAATTAAACACAATTTTCCATTTTTAAACGTTTAAATTTGAATTATATTCCTCAGTTTCGACCTATTTAGCTGATGTTAGAGGTTCCTGTTCTGTGAAAGTTGTGTAGCGTTAACTTTAATTAAATGACGAAAAAAAAAAAAAAATACAACAGTTTAAAATTTCATGTGCTGGGGATTATCAAAACGTTACTCCGCCATTTCGATATTTTCTCAGCCGTAAACTATTTATATTTAGAGATCTTATAACTTTCCAGAACTTAGAAGATTGTTGGCAGTATTCCGTCAGCATTTCATACATATTTCTGTAAATATCAGTTCATTGGGATACAATTGGGATTTCACAAAATTAGTTTTAGGGGATTAAGGGGAAAATTCACATTACAAATCTTAAAGATGTATATAATACTTTCATGACATTATGGATATGTATGACTGAAATTTCATGAATATCCAGAAAAAACAACCTATTTTATTTTAGTTCTGTTTAATAATTGAAACATTTGTGAATATGGAAAATGCATAATCTGCCCCCAGACGCCATTTTAAATGCCCTACTACATGTTTAAATATAGCATGCACTTTAAATGTGGGCTATGAATTTAAATCCTTTAACGCTATTGATATTTTCAGCATTCTTCTTACTGCAAAATGTTCCTTACAGAACAGTTTTTGCATTGTGTTAATGAAATTTGCCACACATATTCATAGAAACGTAAAAAATAAATATTGCCCTAGGGTTTATTGTCAGATGTGTTTAAGCATACATTTTTAATTTTCAAACTCAAAATTGCAATTTTTAGGCATAAGATATATTTGTAGGTTTAAAATTGTTTGGAACCTAAGCGAGGCGCAGAGAAACCTAGGTAAATTTTCAAAAGTAAATTTATTTTGAACCTAGCATTAAAATATTAGATCAAAATTTAACATTTTTTATCGCCAGGAACTTTTTTTTATTGAAGCAACAAAAAAAAAAAAAAAAAAAAAAAAAAAAAAAAAAAAATACGCATTTGATCAAAATGGACAAAATTTAGGCTGTAACATCTTTACATCACGTTACACTTGTGGTGTACATTTTAAGTAACTAGCTTTAGTGATTCAGACTTTCGAATATTCAGTCATATACGTATATAATCAGATGTGTAGTAATGATGAAGCCTTGCGTTTGCATTGGTTACAACGCAATCAGTTTAAAGCAGAAGGAAATTCGGTGTGTTTGTCCTGTTATTCTGAGAAGCAACTCTTGGAAATGGGAGACTTTCTCCTGGTTGGTAAATGTTTATATACTGGCCAAGCACATGGAAGCTTCCGAGAATGACAAGACTGGATAAATATTTGCGTCATACTTGTAAGTCGTTTTTTCTGCGACGGACCTCTTGGAGAAGACGAGTTCGTCCCTCAAGGCGCGAGATCCTGAAGCATCGCGACAAAACCACGTATTCAGGTTTATTGATGACGTACACACGGGAGGGGAAAGTAACCTGGTGCACAGAGATAATGACTTTGGAATTTGATAATACTCGCACGCCTCTGACGACATATTCCGCGTAAAGTTGCGTGTCGAGGCGATAACGACGCACTAATAGATCGCTTTGCTGCAGGCAACAGAACACAGGGTGTTTGGAAATTCTCTTTGGCAAATCATTGGACTTTTAAAAGGGGACTGAGTACATAAAAGTTCGGATTGCAACCCATTTTCGGATACTTTCAATAATATTTACATTAAGTCGAGTTCTGCTGGGTGTGTGTGCCTTTTGAATATTACATAAACGCGATTTCAACATGATGGTGCACAAATTAGCTTTACAGGAATACATGATGGATGGACCAAGGAGGCCCGTATGTGTGGCCTTCATTATGGTTGGATTTAATTCTATTCGACTTTAGGCTCTGTCCAAAGAAGAGGTCTGTACGAACCAGGCCCGATATCTGAGTATAGTTTACTGTCCGGTTTGACTTGTTTGTGCATTGAAAACAAGAGTTGAATAATTCCGAAGGAAACTATAACAATTCTGCTCTTCTGGCTATACATATATGCTATTTCATAATCCTCTTTCTCCTGCTTGTTTCAGTAGTTATGGGAATTCACCTGTATCTGTTTATTGCCTGGTCTATCCAAATCTCTCCTAATTGGATGAGCATTGCCATCTTGTGTAATACTCTATTGTCGACATTCTGTTAGTGCATTGTTTCCATTTTACTTTACTATCGTGTACTTTTTCTTAATTGGAAAATATATTCAAACCTAATGTTAAAGCTTCATTTCTTATTTTATCAGTCCTAGTACATCCTTTTACATATGTCACAGTTTTCATCTTCGGAAAATAAATACTCCTTTCTTTTTGTGCTATTGTCCAGAGTCGGTGTGGTCGAGAGAGCTAAACAGACAAGATTTGTTGGTAACCGCGTGGAAAGTCAAACGACTGTCGGTAAATGAACAATTTGGGAAGAAAGGGATGTGCCATTATGAAAGCATTTCTTTTCCAGGATAACATACATTTTGTTATTTCTATGCGTGATATGGTGTAATAATGTAGTAGGTTATAATTATTTTATTAATATCATCATAAATGCAACATTTACCTAAATCAGAACTTTCGAAGTATGCTAGAAGCAGTTTATGATATTGTTAGTCACAGCAGCCGCTTGCGTGAAGTATAATTTAAGTTGCACAGCAGATCTATAGTATTTTTGTTTTCATCAGTGCACTCCAAGTCCCTTCTTCCCCGCTTCACAACCGCGCCCCCACTCCAGAGAATGAGCATGAGAGTGGAGTATATGTTGTTGTTAGCTAATGCTGGATTTCTGACAATGAAGTCATTAATCCTCTTGCTCTCCAATATTTTTCACTGATGATATTGAAGAGAGCAATAGCAGTAATAGTAACCGCTTTTTAGAGAGCACCATATTTTTATGTTTTGGCGGTCACATCGCTCTCTCACAACCCCCAGAATGTCTGGAGGACCACACCTGTCGTTGGTTTACGGGTCTCACCGACCTGACCGGGAGAATTATCAAAATAAATTCACCAACCATATCCTCTGATCACCAATCAGAGGACGTATTACATGCCATGACAGGTCAGCATGTTAGGGAGCATATACGTACGTGACCTTGAGCTGACTGGCCAGAGTGAAACCACTATATTATTGCAGTCGTTGCGATGGATTGCTTTACAATTCATGTATTTAAAATGTTGATACTCCAAATTAAAAGAATAATTTTAAAATAAAACTATTACACATAGTTAGGTTAATGCTTAAACTTAATTTCTATTCTCTGTATATTGTACATATCAAAATTCTACCCCAAAAATTTAGATTGCTTGTGAGGTCAAATGGTTAAGTTCTTAATCGTATCATAAATTCCGTTATGGAGGTTTTTTTATTGCAAAGCTACAGCGGTTAAAGTACACTATAAGATTTAGTTCCACATCAAACTATTTAGGAGGTAATAGTGTTAAGTACTGATAAGAGGAAAGTTCGTTTATGTATTCGCTATAACAAGCATGTTTAATGCTTAAGTGTTGGCGGGATATTAAAGTTGTGAATGAAACTATGAATGAGCTTTAATAACTTCAATTGTGGTGGTCTATCTATGCTCTAAAGTATTCCAAAAACTTACAGGTAGAAGTGGTATACATATGGTTTTTTAAATTAGAGAAAGTGAAAGAGTGCGAGAGAGAGAGAGAGAGAGAGAGAGAGAGAGAGAGAGATGGCTGCATTGAAAGTGCTTAATAGCGCGGCAATTTTGTATCTTAGAATTTTTAAAAAATCTTTGGAAAAAGGAGACTTTGGCAGCAGCGTGATTAACCTTGTAGGAGAGCGAGAATGCACATTAGGATGGGTAGGCAGATCGTCACGTTTGTTTGACAGCAAAAGATGGGGTTGAATGCACAAAAAGTTTCATATTTCATAGTATTTTGGAAAAATCTTTATCATATTTATTCGCATTTAAAATAATTTCCGTTAGCAATAAACCGTGCTTTCCATATATGCTATTCCGGCAGTCTTTTGTGAAATATTTTGAAAACCCAAGCCACTCTTTCAAGGAAACGTGTCTGGAAAAACCCGTTCCATCTTTTCCTAAATTCAGTAATAGTTGAGGAAATATAGCATTTCCTCTGTGTGACGTCACGTGTGAAATTAAATACACTCTATTCTTGAGAGTTGTTTTCGCGAACCATGGCATATTGCAATTAGTACTCGTATTAAGCAAGGACAAATCAACCAGTAACTTCTGGTTTTTCCAAGTTTAAAGGTTTCACGATTCTCAAAACCTATAAATTCTCTGTATTTTGTTATGTCATTTAATGTTTTATTATTAAATATAGACAAAAATCTGGAACGTCTATGTTTTTAAACTAATTAAGTAAAACTTCTTAAAACCCTGGAAGTATGTTTTGCTTTAAAAATGTATATTTCATAATATTTTAAACTTTTTCCTTGATATTTTGCATACCTCTAATTATAAACTTAAAGTTTATTGGAATTAGCGTTATTAGTATCTCTCCTTGCCGAGTATTTTGCACGAATTCTCTGGAAGTACATTTCAATTCGATTACCTCACTTGCGTAACATTTTTAATGAACATATACCTGTATTTGCAGAAAATAACAGCTCATGTGTAACGCAGATTTTCACGCACATGACTATAAACCCAAGGAGGAGGACCCGAGTTTCTCTCGGACTGGTATCATTTTACGAACTGGTGGAATCTGTTATTTTTTGTCGAGTGATGGGGGGAAAAGTTTTAAGTGCTGCTCATTTCGTGGTATTTTTCAATTCGCGTTGCCGGTCTTCTGCTTTCTTTCTTCTCTTCAGCAACAATTACTTCTCGTGATAAACGAGTTCTTTCGCTTCTGTAGCCGCTTCTATTTTCAGCTTTTATTGCAGACAAGTATTCTGTTTCCTTCATTGCATTCCCAATCCAAGCTTTTACCACATAGAGCGAAAGAGTCGGGCAAAAAGAGATGGCGGTCACGTATAAACATTGTGTTGTTTGGCGTGTTATTCTCCTTTTTTGTGTGATCTTATCAACTGGGCTTTCCTCTTTAATTTGTTATATATTTTATCATTGAGGACAAAACACTCAGATTAAAAATAATTCGCATAAATCGTAGTAGTGTAGCCGTAATTTTATATTGTGGATTCTTCACCAAGGTCAAAAAAGTCATCATAACTCTTACACATTTTGGAGTAGAGGGGCAAACTTTAACCTATGTTTTAAGGGAAGTTTTATTCTAAAATTAGTACTATGTTAAGTATAGCAGCTTATTTGTACTTCAGTCATGCAATTTCTTTCTTTACAAATAGGTATATAAGCTTTTGTTTTCTGCATTTTTACTTTGTATAGATTTTTCCGCGTGGCTAACGAGAAAGGCAGGTTACAGCGCGAATCGGAGTTATGTAGCAATGGTAGTCTGAAACATGGCTAACATTGTATACCACAATGATATAACTGTATCTTTTGTATAAATTCAACGACCAATTTGTTTGGCTTTCTAGAGTATGTCACTGCAGTTCGCGCCGTAGCCCGTCTTTCTCGTTAGCCATGTTTTCTGTGAATGACTTTCAGGTATAAATGACTCACTCTTTACAAAATATGGAACACAGCTAAGTCAAATTTTAAGATAACAGCCCCTAAGTGTTGCTGTGGACCTACCTTACTGTTAATAATATACATTTTAATCAAAATTGTAATACCATCTTCAGCGGACAATCCCCCTCTTTGTAAGACTTGCATCCCCCAAGGAGTCAGTAGTGTGTGGAGGAGCAAGCAAACTCAGGATGGGTGATCAGCCCAGTGCTTGGTATGGTGTGGTGAAAAAGAAAATGAACGGATGTGATGAAAGGGATGATAGGAAGATAATGCAACCCAGCATTTGCCTAACGACCGAGGAAAACTGCAAGGAAAAACTTCGGTCGGCTCCAGGGGTTTGAACCCAGGACCTCCTGAGTGAGAGGCGACTCGTTACCGCAGCGCCATCTCTCTCGGTAGCTATGATATGATTGAGAAAAATAATCCTATGTGCCTTAATAAGATAAAAATATATTGGTGAATTTAGGACGCATTCTTCATCTAGGAAAATTTCAGTCTGATATCTTAAATAGTTTGATATAGTGAGTCGTGAATTTAGCAGGCTTAACTTTGTCAGGGTAGGGCTTTTAATTTTCCTTTAATCATTTAAAATGTGAAATTAGCTAATACCTTTCATTTTTAGGGCATGCATGCACGGACAATTCCTGTCTGTACGTCTATCTGCCTACCTTTCTGCAGATATGAAATAAATGGCTGAAATAAATTTAATTATTCCAATTTTGGTACGTCGTACTGCTGTTCGGTAAGAAAAACGTTAGGTTTCAGCAAATCATGGCGCCTTGTTGCTAATTTATAACAAACGCCCACACGAAGAATGCCGTGTAAGAAAGCTAGTCTGAAATTAAATACGTTTTTGCCACGTTTACCCTGCGCCAGGAAACACGCAGTAAATGTATTAACTTGTGATCTTCATTTTCAAAGAGTTTGCTATAGTACGACATCTGAGCGTTACAGAAACTGCACCGCAAAGCTGGCGAAGTCTTAATTAATATCAAGTTAGAAGCTCTATACCTACCTGCTTCATAATGGTTACATAAGCTTCAATCACGCAGCAAGATT
Organism: Tenodera sinensis; assembly: GCA_030765045.1. Lineage (NCBI taxonomy): Eukaryota > Metazoa > Arthropoda > Insecta > Mantodea > Mantidae > Tenodera > Tenodera sinensis. Next base: position 32,180,823 of record CM060961.1, on the reverse strand, counting down.
GGCCGTGGAAATTCAATATTCAGACTCTCGCAAAAACCGATATCGGTAGTTCAGAGACTCGTGTCGAACCCAGCACATCCTGTAGTTTGCTTTAACACGTCGTTAGCTAGCAAATTAGTAGTTACGAAACAAGAGACTGTAAAGAACACCGGCTTCGCTGTCTTGAACAGGTTTGTTGTGTTTGCTTCGAGCTGTTCAACGTGCGTGTTTGATTCCAGCGGAAACGTGACCTATCTATTCTCAAATTCCAACATATCTGTTCGTTTTGATTGGCTGTAGAAATGTTCAGTTATGTTGGTCAGGGTGAAACTTAAATCCGAATGCCAGTTTCTCCAAATACTGACTTTCTAAGTTTAATATCCCGATTGTGGATATTTACTGTATATGAAAATATGTACTGTATGCACGTATACCTTTAGCGTATTTTATTTACGCTGCAGTAATTTTCATACATTTACATAGTCACATAAAAGCAGAATTATTAATAAGTCACCATCCAACTTCCTTAATGCTAAATTACATAGGCTAGATGTCGCATTATTGGAAGAATTTTTGTGCATTTAATTCTACACATATAAAAAGTTGTTCCCGATATAACAAGAGTAAGTTACAATATGAAATTTCTTATTTTGCCGTGTCTTGTTATAATATATCCCGGTACACAATAAAACACAAATATTAATGTAACATTTTCAGTATTTTGTAGTACCACTAGAAATACTCTGTTCGCAGGTATTTTCTCGGTTTCCTTAGTCTGTGATATCTGCTTCTGGGACACCTAGATTAAATATGGTATCAGGAGGCTCGCGCCAGCAGCGTCACGATTGCTGTCATTCTTACATCGTTAGAGACTCAATCCCTGCTAGCGCACATCGTCGTCCAGATCTAGTCGCCCTTCGGATTTCCCCTTCATCTCTTTCTCATAGAGGCCAAGTAGGTCACAAAGGGCATAGAATGGCCTACGTGCGGTGATGAGCTTCAGTGGTCTGATTAATCCTAATCCTACACTAACCTTACCTCTCCTGAACCTTAACTCTTTTTACCATGGAGGGCGGTATTTAATATTTTGTTCCTATCTTCTGTATTTCACACGCAGAAATTATGTTTAAAACAAAGGAAAAGGATATAAACAAACTGGCCTGTGAAGTGCAGTGTTTATTACAAAAGCAAGTTTAATGCAGCCGCTAGAAACTGAAGCCACAACGTTCGCTGCTCGCTTACTGGCAGGAAGCTTCTTCATGGAGTAAACAAATCTACAAAGACGCTGCTTCACAAAGAATTGGCAGCCCATACTCTTATATGAGTAAACAACTTCGTTCGTAGTGAGAAATTTCTAAAGAAAGGCGTTGGTGAGAGCTTTCTGCGCTTCAGAGACACCCCTAATATAATTTGAGATGTTTTCATACCGCCCTCAAGCTATAAAATAGATGTTTGCTTTACTAAAGTTTAATTTTTATCTATTTTAGTTTGCTAATTATTTTACTTTTCTAGCGACTGTTGCATGGTTAGCTTTTTAATTCAGAATGACGCATTTGACTCATTGGCCTGTTTCCGTTTTTGTGAAACTATTGTACAATGTATAGAGGATTTTGTAACGAATCCTTTGCTTTGCCCCTTATAATTGCAATTTCGTAAAGCGCGGCTTTTCCTGATAACGAAGGAAAATCCCCTGATATTCTAAGCAAAAGGATGTGGAACATTGGCGGAATGTCTGACTTCCTAACCTCCTCCCCGACAGTCTTCAATCTCTGGAAATGCTGTATACCCTATAAGTACGTTCTAGGGGTGGAACAATCATCTGTTGGAATGCTCGCGTAATTTTTTAGATAATTACAGCAAACTTTGCACCTTCTCTTTGGTCCCATAGTTATCTCATAACATCGCCTACAACGTTTTGATGAAATAGAGAAACCCTTAACATATACGACGAAATGGAGATGAAGCGGTAAATATAAACATTTCCCACTCGCAGGCCACCAAGCTTTGGAAAAGTGACATAGCTTTCTCAGTTCTTAGTTATACGAGGGGACTTCAAAAAGTGACACGTGATTATGGCAGACCAAGTAACTTTTATTGAGCTGTGCTACACTGCAAAGTGGCACACATACCTGACACTATTTTTCGACAGTCACCAAGTCTCTCTAAACAACGGCCTGAGCATTCCTCAGTGAGATGCAAATCGCACTGTGCATGATCTAGACTGTATGCCAGATCCTTCCACATCTCCTACAGAAAACACTGAAACAAAGGTTGTGTTATGCGTATCATGTGAAGTGTTGTATTGTAGAGCAAAGCATTTACACAATTTCACTATAACTAGATGCGACATTGATTTGGTCTTCATAGCGCAGAATTTCACGGTGAATCTCTGCAATTTCGACGTTTTGTCCACAAGAATCGCGCCGTCCCATGTACTTCAACTTTGGAATATATTTCCAGTTGACGCGCCGTTTCGCTCGCACACTGTGTTAAACCTGTTATCAGTAGCGTTGCAGAACTCTGCAGGAATTCCGGAACATGAGCTCTAATCTGACAAAGGGCCGTTCTTGTTGCGCGATTGTCTTAGCGTGGGACAGCATGTGTAACTTACTTTTTGGAGTACTTTCGTAACATATTGGTCGAATGATTTCTAATGCTAGCCGAACACAGTTGCCTCTCTATACCATTATGTATTTGGCATACCTTGCTAAGAACCTTGAAGGTAATGGAGCAAAACTTTCTTACGCGAGCGTTATTAAAATAATTTGGCATTGTTGTCCCTTGGGTATGGACTACAAGCAGCTTCGATTCAACTTCTCCTTGTCTTCTATTTTCTAAGTTGCCAAATCGTGATAATCCAAACACATTATCTGGAATGAAGTATCCACTCATTTTTTTATTTATGTATTTTCTGTAGAGCAACACCTTTTCTATTCCATGGCATTCTCAATGAAAAGTCAAAGGCTTTTGCGCAAATATGTTATTTTATAACTCAATTTGTTTTTACTCGAATACTGAGGTTTCGTACATACTTTTTAGTCTTGTAATTGGTTATACTATTTAGTTGAATGTGCCGGTTGTGGTTGATTGCGCAAGCTGGCTTCATGTATATAATTTTTCTAGTTTTTTTCGCTTGTAGTAATGCGTAGTAATTCTATAATTTAGTTAAATGAAGAGCTATAAGAGTCTATTTTATAAGGTAAGGGTTTTACTCAGTGAGTGCAATAACACACGAATTATTTTGTCAATTCTTCTAATTTATTGCAAAACATAAGATGTTATAATTGCAATCAAATTAATCCTTAGGTCATGTGAATTCAAGTTTTGTAGGTTCTTAAATGTGTCGGTTAAGAAATCTTATGAATTATTACAGTAAGTTAACTTGGCGATATATCTTTTAATTATATAATAGTTATTCACTATTTTAACTCGACTACAAACTTCCTAAATAACAAGCCTTTTCATTATCATAAATAATTGTTGATTCGTAATATTTTTAGTTTAGTGTCTAGTAACCCCTGTTCAGCAGGAAGAATGGGTGTTTTCAATGGTGAAAGAATTATTAAAATCGGTTGAGTGTTTTTGAAATTAAACACACGCATTCACTCTCCAACGCTCACGCACTCGCATGCACACGCACACAGAAGCATGGGACGTTTCCTAAAGCATATTTTTTGAAATTACCGAACCCGAAATAAGTATTTCCGGTGAAAACTCAATACGGAAGGCGGCGTCAGAAAATAAGCGAGGAACTGAAAATGCGTATAGAAAAAGCATCCAAAATAAGGAAACTGGAGACACCATGATGGAGTGGAGATGACCAAAACCACTAAAAGAATGCGACTCATCAGGTAAAGTAGAAAGCCCAAGACGGAGATGGACCAAACTTTGAAGCGATGGGACCATGTGATATAGAACTGTCGAAAAAATAACTGAATAATCCTGAAAATGTTTCGAATATCTCGCAGAAATTGCGTCATTTAGAACTTGAAAATTGGCAATTTTAAAACATAAGGCTGAAACGACATAGGTCTAGAAAAGTATAATACCTGGTTCTGGTCCCTTTAAACATGTTTGGTGTAAGTATGAGTATATTAAATATCTGAAATAAATATTCGTAAAATTTCCTTTGCGCCTTCTCCGTCTGAATCCGTCCTTAGTTTTGAAATGTGTGAACGTCGATGTAATGACTGTTGGAAGGGCGAGAATTTCAACAGATAGTTTGTTGCAGTATGAGTAGGGCTCTGTCACTATAAGATTTTTATAGAAAATAAAATAGAAAATTCAAATGTTCACATTTCATAGTCTGTTACGCGAAGAAACAATTTTCTTACTAACAAATATCTGGGGCCGGACCGGGGAACTCGTGGAATAGCTTGTGCGATCTTCATTTTTTAACCTACTAAAGGCGAAGCACAGTTATCAGTGCAAGGTCGTGAGCGAGCTGCGCTCAGAGAGTAGCAGTTCTCCACATCTGGTCTGGTGCAGTTTTCATAACACATCAACCGTCCAAATATGTTTTATTTACAATTAAATTAGTAAAATAAGTACAGTAATTAATTTAATTTGGTCACCTCACCTTCACTGCGTCAACTTTTCCGTTCGTATTGAAAATCCTTTAAGTCCCTTCTCATCATTTCGCATTGTCAACCCTAAAAGAATAAAGAGAGCAATATTTATCCTTTCATTATTGAGAGGGCAGGCTAATAATCCGTACTGAATATCCTTAATATTGCCCCCGTTGAGCATTTACACTCCTCCCTCCTTTGGGGTTAGCTTTTTTACTTTCTCTATTACGTAAAGTAGAGGAAGTATAGTATTCCACCCAAAAATTCGATGTGGAGATTTCACCAGAAATATATGTTTTGAGGCACCTGAATTAAAAAAAAAAAAAAAAAAAAAAAAAAAAAAAAAAAAAAAAAAAAAAAAAAATCCGTGTGTGTGTCTATCAGTGAGTCTGTCAGACTGTGGACATGCAAGCATATCTTTTGTTTCGCGACTCGGGTTTTTCCCGCTGGGAAGCGTTAGTGTTTTTGTTGGGGTTCCTCTCGGTCTTACAGCTGGGGAGACAGTCAGTCGTGTGTCTCTCCTTTCTTGGTGCACAGGGTAAGTGGTTCCGTGTTGTTTGTTTTCACTAAGGCTCAAGGCATGCATTTTAGAATGACTTTCTGACCGCCATTGCCTGGGAGGCGCTTCTAGCGCCGATGAATTAAATGTTTAGGGAAGTAATTCTCGTAACCGGTAAGATATGTACGTGAATCATCTGGCCACTTTCAGGTAGGCTCGAATACTGCCCGACTCCTCGTTTTGCTGGAGTTGAATGGAGTAATGTGAAATTATTGTTTTTCTCCCGTATTTCTGTTGTGCGTTCCGCCTTCTATTTTGTTTAAAGGTCCGTTAGGCCGATAAATCATTCATGTCACTAAATGTATAACTTATTGATCTATAAAGGTTAAAGTTCTTGAAACTGTTATTGGTATTTTCTCCTGCATTCCTACCCCCCCCCCCTTTCACAATTGTACCTAGGCCCCTATGGTGCAATAAATGGTAGCAGAGCGTGGTTCATTTATTGCCTAGTAGCATAATAGAAGCTCCCATTACATACCGAGCGAGATGGCTCCGCGGTAATGTGTGAGGTTCGCATTCGGGAGGTTGTGAGTTCGAATCCCGCGGCTGGCCTTCCTCACCCATGGGTTTTTTTCGGGAGTGTTCCCGATTCACCAGGCGAATGCTGGGAAGATTATATTCCCCGAATTTCCCGTCCAACGATTTCATGGAAGGGTTTGAAGTGTTGGCGATGACGACTTAGCGCCTTGTGTGGGATTTGCGCCCTGTAACATGTGTTCTCGACGGATGGGCGGCCTTGTAGTAGCCAGGTCTGCCGAGAGGACCGCTGTCGAAACCCAGCTGGTGACTACTTAGCCGAACCCTGGTGTCGAGATGAAGACTTTGTGGCACACGTTAGGGACCCTCACAACGGTTCGCTGCTCGTTCGGGTTCCCTCACGTCATTCCATTCCGTCCTCCCAGGGGCCTGGCACTCATTAGCCGGCTTGGTGCTCAATGTGGAATCCCCTCCGTCCTTAACTTCAACCCCCCGTTACATCATGTGGTTTGCAGCATTCTATTTCAACAATTTTAACTGGAAATATTTAATCTCCTGCCCGTCTGAAAAAGCTAAAGCTATTTGCGGCATATGTAACTAGAATAGTATGAAGCCTAGCCAAAGTAATCAGTAATTTATTTTTCTCAGCATAAAAAATTCACGTGCTGAAAGATCATAACATACGTACTGCGAGACAAGGTTGGTAAATGCCTCACAACAGAATCGAGGACAAGTGTTTCTCGGCGATCGTTATGATTATGTTAATTGTACCTAATGATATTTACTCAGTTCCTCATTAACATCTGTTTGAAGTATCAAAACGGTTGGCAGCACCAACCTTAAAAGTATTGCATATGAATGCCTATTTCGTGAACAATTTTATTTTCAAATAAACGCCAGATTGATTGAAATCAAACAGGCAAAGTTCATTGTCACCAATTATTATTTGAGACTGGGATTAGGAAAAAAGGAAGTTCCTATCGTGGTAGCAGGCTGAGTCAGAAATTGATGAGGCTGACAAACGACGTGTTTCCTTAGTTCCTAGTAAATCCAAATCAAGGTACAATAAGAGGATTTACTATATTCAAAAAGTGATTAGATGAGAAGAATGAAATGAAGGTTACTCCACTGGTTTCTGTTGCCATGCTAGTCGAAATTCAACATAAAGCGAAATAAATGATATTAAAGATAATAACATAAAGAATGGCAGGGAAAAGAGTGAAATGATAACATTTTAATTAAAATATTACTATATAAGTACATTAAAAGCTTATGGATGTGAAGTAGTGCTTATAGACTGCAAAAGTAACAAAACAGATACTTAGTTTAGGTTGGCTGCAGCGAATGAGGGAAAACCGACATCCCAGACACGTCACTGCAGATGGTTAGTTCATGAATAAACACTATCCCCCCTCCAAAAAGACCAACTTTTTGTACCGTAATACTGGAACTGTCGATTCTTCTTTGTTCTTTGAATGCAAGTACAGAGTGTTTTAAGAAGTCTGATATTGCAACTGGTTTTGGGTTTGGGCAAACCTAGAACAAATGTTCATACAAACACATGTCCCAAAACAAATACCCGTTGAGGTATGAGCCTTTTACTTGATTTGAGTGTTTACACCAGACAATGGACTTCATCCAACGGATGGATTGGTCAAGGAGGTCCAGTAAAAAGGCCTCCCCATTCGCCGGACCTCAATCCGCTGCATGTTTGGCTTTGGAAACATTTAAATACATTGGTGTATGTTAGACAGTGTGCATACGTTACAGAAGCGCGCGACCAATGCATGTGCCCAAATCTGAGAGCATTCAGGTGTGCTGGAAAGAGTTCTGGATTCTTCGAGAAGAGGGGTTGAAGCATGTGTAAGAATGCATGGTCACAACATGGAGCATCTCCTGTAGTAGTATCGACATAACATGCAGATGTTACCAGAGAACAGAATGGCAGAAATCATCACAACTGCTGTTTGGTGTTTATGGATATATACCCAGTAATTGTTCTGTTAAACGCTTGTGCAGGTAAAGTGTTCCCTAGAATGAGCTTGTTAGATGAGGTCCATTGTCTAGTGCAAATACTCAACACAAGTAAAATGGCTCATATCTCAACACGAATTTGTTTCCAGACATATGATTATAGGAACACTTATTCTAGTTTTTACTAATCCCAATTGCTGTTAAAATATGTCTCCTTTTTAAAACATTCAGTATAGTCATTGTGATGCTCGACAAATGACCTTAGTTGCGTAGTCGCCTTCCTGTACCCCAATGTATTTTCTTGCAACTGATATTTGTGGAATGTGGAGTTTTAGGAAAGTGGAACTGCTGATCCTTCTCTGTTCTTTGGGTGTAGGCTTATTAATTGTGATGCTGGGCACATGGTCTTAGTTGCGTAGTTGCCTTCCTGTTATACTTGTGTCCACTCTTTTCTTTTGTAGGTGGAATTTTGGATCTGGTATTCTATACCGAATCCAGCATTTATCCGGCAAGTGAGCGAAATCATGAAAAAGTTAGGTTCCTCACATGAATGGACTCGCAGCTCTGGCTATCGATTCAGCTTGCTCTATTGCCTTTTACCTACAACAAATTGTGTTGCATTCTGTAAATGTTTTATCTCGATTAACAGAAGTAGATATCTTAAGAATAGTTTGTAGAATCCATCTAACAGTAAACAATAAATTGGGTAAACAATGTCGTACCAGTGTAACAGATCTGTAGGTATACTTTGATATCCTGGAAAATTCTTCTGTGTTGTACCTTGCAATAGAATTAATAACTTTAAGAGCTTTCATTTGTTTAGCGAAATATTTGCCCAGAATGGCATCCGTAGAGTTGCATCACACTGTCCTGCAAGTGTTTGCGATTTCAGATGGGGGCCGGAAGGCAGCAATACCCATTTCCGTTGTATTTGATTAGTGTTGAGGAAGCTAATACATTGCTCAAGTTCAGAACCACTGCGAACCACCATGAAAACAAATCCCTCTAATGCTTTAACTTCCCTCCAAACTGCAGCATTCTGCTAGAGCAGCGCAACTGCAGGCAGTTTGACGAGGATCCTGGCCAAAATTAAATTTCAGCCGAGCTTGTTTAATGATTTATTGATTGACTGTTTCACGCTGTTACAAGATATATATAATTAATAAAAAACAAACAAAAGAATCGCGGTACAAGGCAATAAAATGAATTGACGTCAGCCTCTATTAGACCGCTTTGTGAGTCAGTAAATAAGCTATAATCTGCTAAACTATTATCCCTAACAAGAACTAGTTTTACTTTTTCTATTGCATGCTTACAGTAAGAAGAGGATGGTTTGTATTCCGACCAAAGATTCTATGTCAAGATTTCACCGGAAATACCCGTTCTGGGGAGAACTTGAAACAACAACAACAACAACAACAATTTTTTAGAAAAACGTGCACGCGCGCGTGTGTATGAGAGTAGCATTACTCAAAAATGAAAAGTCGAATAAATACAAGTAAACGATACTAAAATGTTCAAGAAAATGCCCAATATGAAGCATCCTTTACACGGAGAAGATTTCGAAAATTAGATATTCTTAAAAATGGCTCTTCACGATTTTTATCAAAATGCCAAATGTTAAAAATTGAAGCAGCATTCGCCTGTCGTCAGTGCAACAATTTTGAAGCCGAATTAGCGTTTTGTAGGTCACACGTTGATAAGACCGTTTGAAGCAACAATACCTCACGCCGCCTAATAATGTCTTAGTCCTTTGGTTCAGTACCTTTTCGGCTGATAGATCACGTGATTTCTCTCCCTGGTATGTGTGTATTTTGTTTAGAATGGATGACACTAATTATGATAACGTCTTTTAATAAATGTTTTCAATCTCTTCACTATTTGCACTGAGACGTTGTCAACAAACGTATATTATAAAACAATGCACCATTAAAAAAAGTGACACTCCGTTCAACTTTTTCAAATTCGTGAGGCCACCCACTTTTTACGTTCGTTCTCTCCAGTTTCTTTATTGAGAATTATTATTTTAAAATTATATTTTAAATAATTAGTTATCTGAATATATAATTCAAGATATTTAAACGACAAAATAAGTTTAGAATATTCTGGAAATGACCTCTGAAGTGCTCTTCAATCGGAGGGAATTTGTATAGCTTATGGACCATATTAAGCACTGACGAAAACGTACTATACAAAGATAAAAAACAATATATTTAACACAACTTTTTTTGGTATCATTCATTCGCGAAATATCCCTTGTTGATGGTTCTAATCTAATGCGTAACGTTTAAATTAAGAAGTACTTCTTGCAAATTGAGATAAAGATTTGCAAAGATGCTTTCATTATAAATTTAGTTGTAAAAGTAGGACAAGATGGATGCAGGAGACTGAAGCGATGGTCGAATATTTAAAACTCGATCGGTACATCCTGGTTTTGAAATTCCATGCTCTCGCGAGAAGCATAGCATAGCATCGTGAGAAATAACTGAATTGTAATATCACATCAAAAAATGTATTAAATATTGCTCAGTTCAAACCGACAACGAATGTCTTGACATATTAATATCACTTATTATAAGTAAACTGTGTGTTTTAAGGAGATTCACATTTTTGACGAGAAGCTTTTGAGCCTGTTTTCTCAATACTCTCAGACAATTGAAATACAAATCATGTTCTCATCATTTTTAGGGGTGGTAGAACGAAAACTACGCCAGTAAGATAGGGGAAGAAAAAGACTGGGGCAATTTTGAGATTATTCAGGACGAATAGTCCTGTTTTCTCAATCATAAAAGGATACATTTTCTATACTTTTTTATTTAGAAAAACCACTGCTTATTGGGTTGAAAAATGTTGAATGGGAGGCAAATTGGTAGATTTTCAATACAAGAGGAGAACTTTGGTGCATTGAAGATAAACTAAAATTGAGCTAAATTAAAAAAAAATGAATACCAGCAATATTATAATTCTTTTCATATAAGTGATAAGGTAAGGACTACGGAGGGATCGTATGGCCTTTTGTACCTGTACCCCACAAGAGATCGCCCCGGAAGGGAGGATTGAGGTGAGAAGAGACGGAGGGCTGTCGATTCCAACCTCACAGAGCAGAGAGCAGGGACCCTAACATTTCCAGATAAAAGTTTCCCGGCGGCGTCTAGTTCAACCGGCATCCTTCGCTGCTGGATTTGGACACATCTGCCAGGGAGGCTCAGAAACTGGGGACCGCACCTACGGGGGACGGAGGCTTATAGGCGGCATCATTTTCCCTGTCATGCAGTCACCGAGACACCGGCCGACGCCAATCAGTCCTAAAAGAGCCAGGTGAATGAAGGGTGAGATGAATAAAAATAGGAATAGGAGAGAGAGGAAGGGGATTCGACACTGAAGACAGGCTTATTGTACCTATGCTCCTAAGGAGACATCCCCGGGAGGAAGAATGAGGTGAGTGGAGACACCTGGCGGCCAGATCCAGACTAACGGCACAGACATTGACAGAGGTTCTTAAGGTTTCCTAAGTTTGACGACCCCTTAAGTTCTTTAGGTATTCCGGGGACCTTGGAGGGGGACCTCGGCTCAGCGCCCAACGCCCCCAGATGCCGCTCCTCCTGCCCGGATCCCAGAGACAACGGACGGAAGGAGTTCCTGTGCGCATATCATCCCTGCCAAGCTGCACCTAACGCCTTCACTGACACTTGCGAACCTGAAAGAAACAACGGGATGAAGCGAAATGGAAGGACAGGAAATCCGGGGGATGTAATTATCCTTCCCTGTATTCGTCTAGCGACCCTGGGAAGCCTCTGAAAACATCCATAGGTCAGGATGGTCGGCCACGGGAATCGAACCCACGCTCTCCCAAATGCGAGTATTACACGTTATAGCGGTAAGGTTGAAATGAAATAATGGAAAAGGAAAATCTGGGGTAATAAACCTTTGCAGCATTCACCCAGAGACCTGCTGCAATCGGTCAGGAAGATCGGCTACGGGAACCGAACCCACCACCTCCTGCGCGCTATCTACAGACATTACCGTTTCAGCCATCCCGCTGGATAATAGTAAACAATTATTTGGAAAACTGGTATTTTACTAAAATCGCGAAAGACCCGGGTCTTTTTGCTTGCATTTTAATAAACTCCCGAAGTAATAGTTTCCGAGAAAATAAAAGAAGTAAAGGAATTATTTATGGGGGAGATATAACGGTAGCAGTCAGCTGTTCAGCTACTCGTATACAGAATAAGTGGATGTGGCGTGATCGCGTGTTCAACTACAAAGCAACAGGTTCGCTCCATATTTCATTCGCCATGAAGCATATCTACTTGTTGGGCTCGACACGAACTTCAGCTCAAGATATGGCCATCACTTGCATATGAAATTACTTATAAATATATGATCAGCTTCTGGCAGGCAACTAGGGCGCTTCATACCTATGCAAACAATACATTGCATTTATACTTCCAAAACACAGTTCACGTTTTGATATATTGCACATGCACATTTTTATCATTAAATTTTACCGTAAAAGTTATGGGAGTGGAGGCTTTGTACGACTTTACGGCGATAGATGCTTTTTTGCGTTAATTTTTTTTGGGCGGGGGTGGGGGAGCTGATTTAAACTTCGGATTTTTCCATTATTATCATCATCATCATCATCATCATCGTCATCATCATCATCACGGTATAAGCCTCGTGGCCCGTTCCGACTTCAAGGAAATGATCTTGCCATTTTTGCCTGTATGCAATGATTGTTTCATTTATACTCTGAATTTTCAATTCTCTTCTAATATCCTCGTTTGTTTTCTTGTCTATGAGTCTATAACCTGCCACCTGTCTCAGAAATTTCATCTCAGCAGCCTCCACTTTCTTCTGTTGTGAGATAGTCAAGACCCAGTTTTCACACCCATAAAGCAGGGTTGGGATCGCCATTATTTTATACAGTTTTAACAAAGTTTGACGATTACAATTTTTAAAAGTTCTTTTTATTGTGCCACATATTGTTTGGAATTTGTTTATTTTGTTTTGTATATCTCTATTGCTGGTATATGACACAATATAGCCAAGATAATTAAAATCACTTTGTTGTTGGATGGGTTATGCAAATTTTTGCTCTTAAATGGTTTGTTCCTATAAAAGCCATTATTTTTGTTTTTTTCATATGAAATTTGAAGATTATATTCTCTTGTAATATTATTTAATTCATGTATGGCTCTTTGTAAGTTATCTTCCGTCTCCGCAATTAAAATCTGGTCATCAGCGAACAGCAATGTGTCAACACTTCTCCCCTTTATATTAAAATGTGTTCTGAGCATAGTTTGCCATCGTACAACTGCGTCATTAATATATATCTTAAATAGGGTAGGTGACAATGGACACCCCTGTCTTAGTCCTAAATTAATCTCTACTAGGTTATCTTTTTCTATGGATTTCTCCAATTTAAATTTTGTATTTATATACATACTTTGTACTGTTCTTACTAAATGTTGAGGAAATCCATTTTTAATCATTATTTCCCATAGCAGATTTCTTTTTACTTTATCAAAAGCTTTTACATAGTCTATAAAAGCTATTAGAGTTGGTAGATTATATTCTCGTCGTTTCTCCATAATCTATGTTATTGTGAAGATACAATCATTGCAGGAACGCCCTTTTCTAAATCTATTTTGTGAATCATGCAATTTAGTTTCTGAGATTGGAGCAATTCTTTGTGTTATGATTTTTGCATAGATCTTGTAACCTGAGTTCAAAAGATTGATTCCTCTATAATTATCACATTCAGTTCGGTCTCCCTTTTTAAAATTTCCATTATAAAACATTAATTTCTATTACATTATATTATAATATTTTTATGATAATAATGTAAGGCTTCTTACTAACTTAAGATTATAACACATGTACCGTGCGAATAATATATAATATATAATTCAACTATCCTTCATGAACAGCGATGCCCAACCTTGTCTCATGTGCTAATGACGTCAACTAGTCGCTTTACCTACCTCACTTCGTTTTGGGTGCGAAGCATTTTCCCTTAAGTCGCTTGGGTAACCAGCATTAGAGAGGTTTGTTTTTCAGCCCTTTGAATGTGTCACAGCTCGGCGAGCGTTGTTACATAAGCATATTTGATTGTCGGCTTTTACCATGTAAATGTTACCTGAGTCTTTGCCGCAACTCAATAAGGTCAACTAGGTATGGACAATCGATTGCCAATTCGCCACCGAGGTTGACACTGTGACAAAAAGCGACAAAAGTCCAGTCCAGTTACTTTTTCTGTCACTTTATTCTCCTTCAAAACTTTTGCACTACAACACAGTTCTCTTCCCAAAACACAATCTATAGCCTATCGTGATATTACAACTCACAAATGTTTTCTTCTCATAACCATGACTTACTCTTTTCTGTCTTTCTTCACTTTCTCGGTCTCTCAAACAATTGACTCTGTCTATACAATATCTTGACACTCATTAACTGCTTAGTTATCTTCCTCCACGACGCGCCGGTTCTTACACCCAGCTGACACACACGCACGCGCACGCACACACGCACGCACGCGCACGCACGCGCGCGCGCACACACACACACACCCACACACACTAAAACTGTCCCTACTCGCTTGCCTCCTTATATAGCGACGATTACCTATCACGGATCTTTCTCGAATTTTGCCTTTCTGGAAGACTACAAACCCGCTGGCCGCCGCACACTTTTCGGTAATCTCGAAAATCATTCACGTGTTTGCTCGTGTGACTGGTGTATAACGGCTTGACCTTGAGCGCCTTTGACACGCGCCGCGTCTGTTACGTGGTACGAGGCAGCTTGGCCCCAACCGTCCTTTGTTGTGCGCCGCGGCCGGTTTACAATACTGATTACCTTACTACTGGAACTTCCATGTTCAACGGCTGATTAGTATACTTTATTTTCACCGAAGTACAATTTGTATTATTCACTATCGTTGAAAACAGTTTGTAATACACATGCGTTAAGTGCTTTTAGAAATATCGGACGTGGAAAATACGAAACTTTATCTCGTATTTTCAAATTGCTTCTCGTTCTCCAATAGTGCAGTTATCAAAATGGTATCGTAATACACTATTCCTATAGTGTCAACAGTATGCCATCTATAAAACACAATACGATATTCTTGTTTTATTGTGTATTGGTTCATTTGGAACAAAAACTGAACAAATATATGTGAACAGTTGTTCTGTTTTCTGTTGTAAATGTATTGCTTAATTTGAGTTTTTTTTTTTTTTTTTTTTTTTTTTTTTTTGTCAAGGAGGTAGCGTGAGCAAGTCAAGTGAATAAAGAAATAACTTTTAGTGAATGTCATATTACTCCTATAATATAGGATTATGTGAAGTTATGGGAGGAGGAGGTCGTAAGGAGTATGATGCATCCCTTTTTATTTGGATATGATTACCGCAAAAACCATCCAATAGAGTTCAGTTTAAAACTGAGGTAATATTTAAAAAATGTATTTATACGATAAAATGCCTAAAATGGTCACTGTGTATTTAAATATGCATAATAACTTATTAAAACTTTTAGGGTAAAATAATGAATGTTTGTTTAGATTCAAAGTTGAGGTATTCTGCACTGCAAGACTGGTAGCCTCTGCAATCTCACCTTAAAATGTGCAGTTTCTGCCAGATGTTTCAAGTCGTTTCGCCAGATGGCCTGGTTGTAGTGGCGTGTTAATAGGCGATTGTTGCGCACTACCATTAAGGCAACGAGTTGCAATTTAATTCTTAGTTAATGAACACGAAAGTGAGGTGAATATCCATAAACCTTTATGTGCAGTCGATAGGAACATATGGGGTTGTGCGCTGGAAGTGAAGAAACTCATCTTCAAGATCCTGCAACACGCTGAACAGTGACATATATACCGATGTAGGCATTAAAACACTTCAATTGTTCAATATATGTTGTTTTGTTCTGAAGTTAGCCATTTCTGAGAAGTTAATTGTTATTGCTTTAAATTTTTAGACGTATTTACTTTTTTCAAAAGAGAAGTCCTTATTCATTTCTTTCTCGTGGTCGTGCATTTCAGTCATCACGCACTTTAAAAATCGCTTTACTTACCGTACCCTGCAGCAAAATGTTTCAATGTGTAATTAGTTTATCTGGATTAACAAGAATTATTAGAATAACCTTCTGTAAGAATAGTTTGTACAGAAAGTCATGTGAATACAACACTTCAATTTTTTCTGTCCAATTCAATAAATTGCAGACAAATGTTGAGCTAAAGTTAAAGTTATACAGGCTTGCTCAGAATGATGCAAGGCAATATTGCAGTATGATTAACAGGCGTAGTGGAGTATTAATACCAAAATGTACATATATATGCGAGGTGGGAACATGTACGATCCGCACACCGGCGGTCCCGGGTTCGCACCCTGACTTGAGCTTTTCCATGGTTCCCCCATGTCACTTAGGTGAATGCTGGGGTGCTTAATTTCATATCACTATTTCCTTGCCATCGTTCAGATGTGCTTTCAGGTGCGTGGTGTTTGATAGTGACGGACAGATGGCGCGGATACTTGCGCATTGTAACTAATGTTTTTGGCCCTAGGTGGCGTTGGGCGACCGCTTTCCTCTGTGGGTGGAGACGCTTATGTGACGTCGGACCCGCAGGGTGGTGCCTGCTCGGCGGGGCCTGGCACCGGGATGAAGAGATCTAGCATTTGTTAGGGACTTCTGCAACTCTCCGAGGCCCCTTCTGGCCGCGGCCCTGTGGCACCCTACGGCTCTCGCATTTCATCCCTGCCTCCTGGGGATGTTAGCCAAACTATAGTGTGACATAGGTCACAGTGCGCGAAGTGCCCCCCCCCCTTCATATATACCCTTTATATTTTTTATTTTTTATTTAATGTAGTTGTCAGTTATATCAACATTCCGAAGAATAAGAAGACTAAATGCATATTAAAGAAATAAAAAAGCCATACATTTTAATAATGTCAATCTAAATTTATAGCAATTTAATCAAAGCCTTTGCATTTTTTTCCTGCAGAAAATAAGTTTAAAAATTAATGTGCTATAGTTATATAATGTTGCTATTTGGTGTTTATTCCACTATTATTACAAAAGATTGTTCTATCTACTTAATGTCAATCAAGATAAAGGTTTGCAGGAACAATTTTATTACACGTTTCATTGTATAGATACAGGCGGATACCAGAGGCTAAAATGATAGTATATCTTTAAAAAACATATCCCAGTATGTTGGCTTTAAGAATCCGTATCTTGGATGATATTACCAGAAAGAAAGGATTTATGACGAGCACTATACAAAAGATGGGAATAACTTGAAAATGTAGGACAGAAAATATGTATTTTACATGAAGGGTGCGTTTTAGCGAGATTACATTTGTGTGTGACAGCTTTTGCCTATCTCATATGACTTATTAATAACAGAAAATTGTACAAAGTTTATTCAAAGTGCAGAGGACCACGCAAATATCTCAAACGTGATATTTTATTAAAATAGTCTTTCTCGAGACAATCAAATATAGCGATGTATTTTCCATGTAAAAAGTAAGATTATTTTGGAATGGGGGATTTTCTTGAAATGTCGCATGCTTGAAAGGGGCCGAACTCGATTATCAAACTGTATATTTAATCGAGCTTTGCATTTACGATGAAATCTCTATGTAGAATTTTTGGATAAAATATCGTAATTCCTCTACATGGTACATGTAGAATCCTGGTAGAGAAAATACACTACCTGAGACACAACGTCGTACAGGTGAATACTATCGGTGGGTACTTAGATGATTGGAGTTGCAATGCAACAATGCAATTAGAGGAGGCGCATCTTACTGGCAATTTGGTCTTGTAATGTCAGGCTCGTTGGATATACATATCTATTATTTTGTAATCATTGAAATATAGTTATATAACCACTCAACACGATAAAGTTTAATTTCATTTCCTTCACTCCTTCTACTTGAATTTCTTTGTCGGGCAGTGTAATAACCAAAGTTTCTTCGTGTACACGAAAAAGCCCTCTGCTCATCTCCGTAGGCCGGTCTGCCTTCTGCGGCTCCTTCACCTCATCCTTTCCTCTTGAGGATGGTAAGGACTAAAGATTCGTATTACGATGAATGAAATTAACATAATAAATAAATAAATAATAATAGTTATAATAGTAATAATAATAGTTATAATAGTAATAGTAATAATAATAATAATAATAATAATAATAATAATAATAATAATAATAAATAATAATGATATTGAACCAATAATTTGAATTACTTATTCTACAATGTTTACATGTTATTATTGGAACTACTTTTCTAATTACGTGTTTATCTCGAATATTATACATTTTACTTCTAACCAAGAGATTTTATGAATTTTTATGTATATATTAGAATAATTAGAGAGAGAGAGAGAGAGAGAGAGAGAGAGAGAGAGAGAGAGAGAGAGAGAGAGACGAACAGTTGGTAAAAATGAATCTTGGAATTTCAGTTCAGCATCCTCTAAGCATGCCACACGAAGATATTCAAGGAAATCTCTCTACCCCAAACTTCTCTTTGCACGGAAAAAATGTCATTTAATTTATCAAAAATTCCGCTTAACGTTCTTGATTGAAACACCACATGTGTTAATATATTTCCATGACAAACAAAATGTATACATCTTAAATTTTCTGGAGATGGATTGTGAAGTCTATTCATCCTGAATGACTTCTGTAAACCATAAGAGAGTGGCAAAATCTTACATCAAAAACAAATGCAGATCTCTACAAGTTACCGCATTTATGCAAAATGAAACTTTTTGTGGCATTAAGTATTTCTGAAATATTTTGTTACTGGGATGTAATTTCAAATACTTTGCTTTTTTTTCAAGTGGCACTATATTATATATAATGTACCTATATTTGTGCCTTATGGACTGCTACACCATTCATTTGAATCCGATGAAAATTGGCAAATCTAAATGTTTTTCATAGGGGTTTTCATGCTATCAATTTTACTATGCAATGTATTACATTTGCATGGTTTTCTCTACTCGCTTTTCTTTTACGTAACACATTTACATGTATTTATCTTCTGGCTCTTCTACAAACAATTCTAATGTTCTTTATATTATCGAAATAAAACTGCAGCATATTACATTCACGCGGTTTTCTCTACTCACTTTTCTCCGTGTGATATTTGTGGTTGTTCGACAGTGCTTTTGCACAGTGTCTTCGCGGTGTTTTTATTTATTTAGTTTATTTTTTATACCTTATAGTATCTTGAGTTTGAATTAAATATTCGTTTAAGCGTGTTAAGTATCTAGTTTTTAAATATATCCAAAGAAACACAAGGCTATTGGGGCAAGTGCAACCTAATTCTAAAAGTTAGGAATAAATCGTCAAACCAAAGACAATGGTGGGCATTTCTGCTAGTATGTAATAAAAGTTTTATGGCGATTAAGATGTAACAAGCCTGCCTCTGTGGTGTAGCTGTAGCGCGTCTGCCTCACATTCAAGAGGTCCTGATTCAGAACTCGGTTAGGGTAAGTTATATATTTGTTCACCCATTTCATTTATCGTCCTATATTACTTACCAGACTAAAGGACGTTAAAGTTAAAAGGACAGAAAGATAAATCTTTATAAGAATAGTTTGTAAAAGTGGAAAGAGAAATGTGAATGCAACTATTTGTTATTTATTTATTTTATTACTGTTATCTTTTTTTCTTTTATTACTAATGAGGGGTTCTCTTCAGTACAGTTCAGTTCAGTTCAGCTTGACTTGCTTACCATCTACAAAGAAATGAAAACCAAGTGTGACAATGTCAAAGAAACTTCAGCATAGGTGCGAAAATCTCGTTTTCACAATTTTGTTTCAGCCACAGAAGAACGTGATTCGTTTAAATTTAAACACCGTAGATGTTCAATATCAAATGCCTGGCACATCCACAACTGGGACAGTCTTCCATATTCAGTTGTTTCCATTGTGTTGCAAATTGTAAGCGTTATTGTAACCGACAATATTGTTTTATGAGGCCACGCTCTGGTGTTCTGATCGCGTCCTTGAACCCATTTTCGTTGAATTAGTTGAACGCGTCCCTAAGAGTATGCGTCGCTAACACGTCACCGCAATATGGTCGTCATATACAACATTCCAACTTGTGGGAAATTTTCCTGTTATGCTCTCCGCATTCACAAGTGGTTATTAAGTCCATAGCAAAATCCCCGTCCTACACGGCCCTTAACGCGTCTTGGCCATTCCAAGCCAACTTGCGTCACAAAAGAATTGCACAGAATACAGCAAAGCAAGAAAACTGTTCCTCTCACGAGAGTATGGCTGTAAGGAATGTGTTTGACAGCAACTCTAGCATTTTCTGAGAAAGATTACGGCTAGAGTGTCACCATATCAACAGGGCTGTAAGGCTGAAAGGAATGTGTTTGACAGCAACTCTAGCATTTTCTGAGAAAGATTACGGCTAGAGTGTCACCATATCAACAGGGCTGTAAGGCTGAAAGGAATGTGTTTGACAGCAACTCTAGCATTTTCTGAGAAAGATTACGGCTAGAGTGTCACCTTATCAACAGGGCTGTAAGGCTGAAAGGAATGTGTTTGACAGCAACTCTAGCATTTTCTGAGAAAGATTACGGCTAGAGTGTCACCATATCAACAGGGCTGTAAGGCTGAAAGGAATGTGTTTGACAGCAACTCTAGCATTTTCTGAGAAAGATTACGGCTAGAGTGTCACCATATCAACAGGGCTGTAAGGCTGTAAGGAATGTGTTTGACAGCAACTATAGCATTTTCTGAGAAAGATTACGGCTAGAGTGTCACCATATCAACAGGGCTGTAAGGCTGTAAGGAATGTGTTTGACAGCAACTATAACATTTTCTGAGAAAGATTACGGCTAGAGTGTCACCATATCAACAGGGCTGCAAGGCTGAAAGGAATGTGTTTGACAGCAACTCTAGCATTTTCTGAGAAAGATTACGGCTAGAGTGTCACCATATCAACAGGGCTGTAAGGCTGTAAGGAATGTGTTTGACAGCAACTATAGCATTTTCTGAGAAAGATTACGGCTAGAGTGTCACCATATCAACAGGGCTGCAAGGCTGAAAGGAATGTGTTTGACAGCAACTCTAGCATTTTCTGAGAAAGATTACGGCTAGAGTGTCACCATATCAACAGGGCTGTAAGGCTGTAAGGAATGTGTTTGACAGCAACTATAGCATTTTCTGAGAAAGATTACGGCTACAGTGTCACCATATCAACAGGGCTGTAAGGCTGAAAGGAATGTGTTTGACAGCAACTCTAGCATTTTCTGAGAAAGATTACGGCTAGAGTGTCACCATATCAACAGGGCTGCAAGGCTGAAAGGAATGTGTTTGACAGCAACTATAGCATTTTCTGAGAAAGATTACGGCTAGAGTGTCACCATATCAACAGGGCTGCAAGGCTGTAAGGAATGTGTTTGACAGCAACTCTAGCATTGTCTGAGAAAGATTACGGCTAGAGTGTCACCATATCAACAGGGTTGTAAGGCTAAAAGGAATGTGTTTGACAGCAACTATAGCATTTTCTGAGAAAGATTACGGCTAGAGTGTCACCATATCAACAGGGCTGTAAGGCTGAAAGGAATGTGTTTGACAGCAACTCTAGCATTTTCTGAGAAAGATTACGGCTAGAGTGTCACCATATCAACAGGGTTGTAAGGCTGAAAGGAATGTGTTTGACAGCAACTCTAGCATTTTCTGAGAAAGATTACGGCTAGAGTGTCACCATATCAACAGGTCTGTAAGGCTGAAAGGAATGTGTTTGACAGCAACTCTAGCATTGTCTGAGAAAGATTACGGCTAGAGTGTCACCATATCAACAGGGCTGTAAGGCTGTAAGGAATGTGTTTGACAGCAACTATAGCATTTTCTGAGAAAGATTACGGCTAGAGTGTCACCATATCAACAGGGCTGTAAGGCTGAAAGGAATGTGTTTGACAGCAACTCTAGCATTGTCTGAGAAAGATTAC
This sequence comes from Tenodera sinensis, assembly GCA_030765045.1. Classification (NCBI taxonomy): domain Eukaryota; kingdom Metazoa; phylum Arthropoda; class Insecta; order Mantodea; family Mantidae; genus Tenodera; species Tenodera sinensis. Next base: position 32,159,293 of record CM060961.1, on the reverse strand, counting down.
GGCTAGAGTGTCACCATATCAACAGGGCTGTAAGGCTGTAAGGAATGTGTTTGACAGCAACTATAGCATTTTCTGAGAAAGATTACGGCTAGAGTGTCACCTTATCAACAGGGCTGTAAGGCTGAAAGGAATGTGTTTGACAGCAACTCTAGCATTTTCTGAGAAAGATTACGGCTAGAGTGTCACCATATCAACAGGGCTGCAAGGCTGAAAGGAATGTGTTTGACAGCAACTCTAGCATTTTCTGAGAAAGATTACGGCTAGAGTGTCACCATATCAACAGGGCTGTAAGGCTGAAAGGAATGTGTTTGACAGCAACTCTAGCATTTTCTGAGAAAGATTACGGCTAGAGTGTCACCATATCAACAGGGCTGTAAGGCTGTAAGGAATGTGTTTGACAGCAACTATAGCATTTTCTGAGAAAGATTACGGCTAGAGTGTCACCATATCAACAGGGCTGCAAGGCTGTAAGGAATGTGTTTGACAGCAACTCTAGCATTGTCTGAGAAAGATTACGGCTAGAGTGTCACCATATCAACAGGGCTGTAAGGCTGTAAGGAATGTGTTTGACAGCAACTCTAGTATTTTCTGAGAAAGATTACGGCTAGAGTGTCACCATATCAACAGGGCTGTAAGGAATGTGTTTGACAGCAACTCTAGCATTTTCTGAGAAAGATTACGGCTAGAGTGTCACCATATCAACAGGGCTGTAAGGCTGAAAGGAATGTGTTTGACAGCAACTCTAGCATTTTCTGAGAAAGATTACGGCTAGAGTGTCACCATATCAACAGGGCTGTAAGGCTGAAAGGAATGTGTTTGACAGCAACTCTAGCATTTTCTGAGAAAGATTACGGCTAGAGTGTCACCATATCAACAGGGCTGTAAGGCTGAAAGGAATGTGTTTGACAGCAACTCTAGCATTTTCTGAGAAAGATTACGGCTAGAGTGTCACCATATCAACAGGGTTGTAAGGCTAAAAGGAATGTGTTTGACAGCAACTATAGCATTTTCTGAGAAAGATTACGGCTAGAGTGTCACCATATCAACAGGGCTGTAAGGCTGAAAGGAATGTGTTTGACAGCAACTCTAGCATTTTCTGAGAAAGATTACGGCTAGAGTGTCACCATATCAACAGGGTTGTAAGGCTGAAAGGAATGTGTTTGACAGCAACTCTAGCATTTTCTGAGAAAGATTACGGCTAGAGTGTCACCATATCAACAGGTCTGTAAGGCTGAAAGGAATGTGTTTGACAGCAACTCTAGCATTTTCTGAGAAAGATTACGGCTAGAGTGTCACCATATCAACAGGGCTGTAAGGCTGTAAGGAATGTGTTTGACAGCAACTATAGCATTTTCTGAGAAAGATTACGGCTAGAGTGTCACCATATCAACAGGGCTGTAAGGCTGAAAGGAATGTGTTTGACAGCAACTCTAGCATTTTCTGAGAAAGATTACGGCTAGAGTGTCACCATATCAACAGGGCTGTAAGGCTGTAAGGAATGTGTTTGACAGCAACTATAGCATTTTCTGAGAAAGATTACAGCTAGAGTGTCACCATATCAACAGGGCTGTAAGGCTGAAAGGAATGTGTTTGACAGCAACTCTAGCATTTTCTGAGAAAGATTACGGCTAGAGTGTCACCATATCAACAGGGCTGCAAGGCTGAAAGGAATGTGTTTGACAGCAACTATAGCATTTTCTGAGAAAGATTACGGCTAGAGTGTCACCATATCAACAGGGCTGTAAGGCTGAAAGGAATGTGTTTGACAGCAACTCTAGCATTTTCTGAGAAAGATTACGGCTAGAGTGTCACCATATCAACAGGGCTGTAAGGCTGTAAGGAATGTGTTTGACAGCAACTATAGCATTTTCTGAGAAAGATTACGGCTAGAGTGCCACCATATCAACAGGGCTTTTAGTTTCTTAGAAAACAAACTCGTGTGCTAGCAATGTTGAGATACTACGATATTCTTGCTAGCTTAAGAGCTGTGTTTTCTAAGAGACCTAAGCCCTGTTGATATGTTAATATTCTAACCATGATCTTTCTCAGAAAACGCTAGAGAACACTCCATATAGCCAAATTCTCTTGAGGAACACAGTAGTTAATATATATAGATATAATATATATAGATCTACAGTGTCGTCGGTCTGGGTGACTCAGTTGATTTGACGCTGGCCTACTGATCCCAAGGTCCCGGGTTCAAATCCGGCCCATACCGATGGTTTTTATGTGTGCTTAAGAATGACAGCTCCATGTCAGTATATTTACTGGCACGTAAAAACTGTGGTATGAAATTCCGGCATACCGGCGAGCTGGTGTAATCCTGGCAATTGACAGCGTCGTTAAACAATAACAATAATATAATCACCAGAGTCATGTGCTACTGTTCCCCTTTCCTCTCCTGAGAGCAGAACACACCTCAGACGTATTTAGGGCCGATATTCTAAAGGAGGTTTTTAGACCGTTGATAGTAAAAGTCGGACTTTTTGCAGTTCACGACAGTGTTAAAGGTATAAAATTCTACCACTCAGTGCTCAAAAGCATTTAAAACGCCGGTAATGCCAACTTTATTTCCTTGTAGAATATCACCATCGCCTCATTCCAGTAGGCCGTGAATCTAAGTTACGCAATGCTTGTTTAAAATGGCGGGTCATTTGAATTTGAATATGAGTTTAGAAAAAGTTGAAATATTAATTAAATTTCGTTACGTTATTTTCGTCGTTTTATTATTTCCACTGCCTCCCTTATGTAGAACATTATGGTTTTGTAAAAGTCATGTTACCAACACTGATACATTGCAAGGCAAATGAACATCGCAACCCTAAGACTATCATTACCATGAAAAGGGTAAAACAATACCATATACTTATATGTAATCTACAATATATCTATAAATATTCAGGACTACCTAAAATAGTGTATGATGCACGGGTTAAAAGACTTTTGTTTTGTTCGCAGGTTTGCTCAAGTTGGCCTGCGGCCTCGTTTCATAATCACACCTACTCACAAAATAAAATCTTGCTTTTAAACCTTGTATAATAAATAACTCTTAAACTCTAAGTTAGGTTTAAATTATAGTTCAAGGGTTTCCTTCGTTTTGTAAGCGCTAATCTTTAGTTGAAATAAAGTGTAACTACTGGAACTCATGTACCGTTTAACTACAGTTTAACGCTACATGTAAGATGGCGGCCCCATACCGTACTCATCAAATAGTTTTGTTTTAAGTTCATCTTCACTTTCTTGTCACAGCAAACTTCATTTATCACAGGCACAGACGGTTTTATTTAGCTACACTTGAAAAAATTTAAAGCAATCACAATTGATTATTTTAATTGATCACTTCACCTTCATGATACCAAATTTCCTATTGGTACTGAAAATCCTTCAGATGGGCTCCCAACCAGCGTGTTTGAACCTCATCCCCCCCCCCCTAGTGTGGGTGGTTTTTCGCTTTACAAAGCTTGAAAGAATGAAAGGATGAACCTTTATTGAATATCTTCAAAATTGCCTTCGTAGAACACTTTCCACCCCGTCTCCCGTACTAGTGGATTTATTTATACCACTCCCAAAATAATGAAGGGAACATGATTTATACTGTTATTTTACGAAAGTATTGAGAAAACAGGCCCTTTCGTGCTGAACCTCCTGTTTGCTTTCCTTCGGAGTATTTCACCCTTTCTTCCTTCGGGAGTCTTTATGATGATAACTCCCCACAGTATTTTTACTTTTCTATTATAGAATGTGTGTAAAATTTTCCAATCATAGTGAAAATTCTCCAAAGTGCCTTCCCATCGAAAAATGTTCATCCCTATCTCCCATTCGCGCTGAGAATTCTGAAAATTGCCTCATATTGAACGTTTTCCACCCCCTATTCCGTAGAGGATAAGTATTTGTGGCAGCATGGCGGAGTATTTTTACTTCTTCTTCTTCTTCTTCTTCTTCTTCTTCTTCTTCTTCTTCTTCTTCTTCTTCTTCTTCTTCAAGCTATAGGCTTTAGGCCTGTTACAGCTCCTTTATTTGTTGAATCCATCTTTTTCCAATAGGTACATATTCAACAGCTATTGAGTATTTTTCCTCTTATCCTAAATAATATGTGTGCCAAATATGGTAGGAAGCGGTACAAGGATGTTGGAGCCCTTAAGTGAGAGGGGGGAAAAGAGACACACAATACAATCTATACAGAAATGTGGTAGCGCTACAATATTTAGTGGCGAAATAGTTGAAAATCATAAATTTTTCATATTTTTTAAAAAGGGTTCTCCACATTCAGTTTGTATGCATTACTCCTTCATCTCTGCGTATTTCTAAAGATGGAAACTACGTATACTGTCTTTTTAAGTAGTGTTCCACCCATTTTTTGTTTGTTGTTAAGCCCAGAAGCATTGTTTGGACCATATACGTTTAATTTTAGACTTTCTTCTGTTGAGAAATAAGGCAACATATAATGTGAAGTTGATGACGTAACGGATCACTTCATACGCGTGCGTGTACTTGATTCTATCGTGACAACTGGAGGCAAGTTTTATACAGCGTGGCCAACTCTACGGTGTATAAGTGACTCTCCAGTCCTCTTTTTAAATATATAATACGCTTTTAAAAGCTATTGCATGTACTCCCAAGTGGGTAAGCAAGGTAAAGTTGAATATACCTTTAGTAACGCCAAAAGAATTCGTTTCCATTTTAGAAAATGTTAGTACTCTGCTTACTCTTCCAATTATTTACTACGTTTCCATGGCGAATTAATACGTATTGAGTTCTCTTACAGGATTGAATACCGCATGGAGACGCGGATTGAAACAAAGGTCAACTACTGGATCCGATCCGCTCATTTCGTGGGATCGTATTGAAATTGGTTACATGGAAACACGGGTCGAATTGAATCCCCCATGTTACTGTTCTCGTAACATGCTGCACTCATTTAATTTTCATGGAGAAAGTGGTGTAATAAAAGAAAATAATAAAGCCACTTTTATTGTTTCTGTAATCTCACAACACATTTCTCTCCAAAACATTTACTAACTTCAAAACCTTGTTAAAATTGGCAGAAAACATACTTTTACAGCTTCGCCAACATAAACCAAGTGACCAACATAAAAGTTTGAATTATTTCTGTTTGAGCCTTTCATATCCAAAGGATTTTATTTCCGGATTGAATTCAACATGGAAACGCGGAACTGAGAATGTACTGAATACATTGAGGTTGAGGTTCGTAAATCTAGGACATGGGACCACAGGTTTTCACTTCCAAAGGAAGCCATGCTAAGGATTTAAAGCCCGTAAAAATCCATTGCCCTCCTCCAGGTTTGAACCCGCGACCTTGGGAACCAGAGGCTAGCATGTTACCTCCAGACCACGGAGGACGACGTTCGTTGCCATGCAAATTCTTTCAAGTGCACGTGTGCACCTAGCTGTCACAATGGTCTTGTTTTATTGTAACTACAATCACGCAGTGCATCAATTACACGAAACAAACTTTGTTAAACTCCCGCCATTTTTGGCATTAAACTTTACCTTCCTTGCTGGTCTCATATACCTCTCCTGCTTATTGTAAACATAATTGCAGCTTGAACTCTTGACCTTGACCTCGAATCTGGCTTTATATGTTGCGTAAAGTGAAACATCTTATTTTGTAAATTTTTAACGTCAGTTTCGCAGAAACATCTCAACAAAATGTTAATTTCATGTTAAATCGTAAATAAACGTTCATTTCACGAGTAAATATCGCAATAAATTATTAATTTCATGGTAAATCACAAATACTCATTTTGCGAGTTGCATTAAAATTCGCGCTTAATCGTGATAGTAAGCGATGGCAATTATGCGGTCAAACTCAATAGAATTGATTCTGAAACCTTTTTATTGTGTATTAACATATTTCGTGTTATCGCGATCCAGCAAAAAGTTGTGTCCCTACCTATAGGTAATGATCTTAACTGGTAGAGATACAGTGTTTTTTGCGTTTTGTTCATTAGGTAACGCTCTCATTCATAATTCCAAATTATGTTGGCTAGAGTAACATTTCTACCCCCTCGGGACCTCTTATACAGCAGGCAGGCACGCACGCACTCTACCAACTGAGCTATGGGGACAGCCCAAGGTGAAGTGTTTTATTCCATTACAAAAATGCTATATGGAGATTTCACCGGAAATATATTTGGAGGTACTCTGAATATCTTTAAGGCAATTTAGAAAATACGCCCATGTATCTGAACAGCGTACATCAAAAACGAAATGTCCAACAAACACCAAACTGATGTTTAAGTTTTATCTTACAAAAATGCCACATGAAATCTTCTACTCTTTATTTGGGACAGTTTTTGCCCTTTTGCTCTTAACGATTTTGATCAAAATGGCAGATATTTAACATATCTAGGTGACAAATTATCTGTAAATCCTTTATCACCAATGGCAAGGAGAAGGGAGAATAACCTACTATTTCGCAATAAGCTATCTATATTGCCACAATCTTGCTTGTCCCTTTAGTATTATAACGCTTCTAGCACTTTAAAGTGTATTTAACAAGAATAGGAATACTATGCATATAAAATACCTTGACACGTTGTCTCAGGCAGATCGGTGTGACTTATTTAAATGTATTCAAACATGTCTCTTTAAGCCCTCATTAATACTGAAGCAAAAGGTAGTTGCTGTACACGAGAGCGACGCATATCGTGTTTTGCAACATTTTCACACTATCACTTATCTGTAACTGCAGGAAGTGGTGAATTTCAATACGATACCAAACTTTCAGCGCAAGTATGTGTTTTGAACCTTTCTGAGCATAAAAGCAATTTTAAAAAATCTGATGTGTTGCACTCACATGACTTTCTCTACTTTTGTACTAACCATTCTTACAAACTCTTATTCCTGTATCTTCTTCTTGTTAGTTAAGATAAACATTCGTACAAATTATCTTACTGCTTACGTCCTTGTAGGTGCAAGGGGAATATTAGAATACAGAAGGCTTTGTGCGACAGTCAAATCTTTTTGACCTTTGAGATTCCGTTCTCTTTGCACGATTAACACATAAAAAAGCTAAAGTTCTAAGTTTTCCGAAACTCACACACATAACAAGGAATATCTCCGAAATGGTTCACCCTACAAGAAAATTTATCGAGACATAAATTGTGTATTTTAGCAAGATCTACATTTTTTGTAGTGCAAGATTTTGTCTATCTCTAACGGTTTACCAGTTATGCAAAATTCGTCCAGAGTAAATACGACTACAGGGGCTATAGCCAGAAAATTAAAGATATACATTTCATTTGTCATCAAAATATCTCAAACATATGGCATTTTAATCAAAATCGTTAGAGCCATTTTCAAGAAAATCAAAATTTTCGAAAAATGTTCCATGTAAAGGGTAGTTTAGGGTGGGGCTATTTTCTTCAAAATCTTCACGTCGCATCCTTGAATGACAATAAACTTAAATACCAACTTTGGTTTTTAACCGACTTTTCGTTTTTTAGCTATACTGTCCACAGACTGACAGACTGACACACAGACACACACAAGGACCTTTTTCTAAAAATGCTTTTGTTGGATTCAGGGGGTCTCAAAACATGTACTTCCGGTGAAATCTCGACATCGAATTTTTGGGTGGAATGCAATACTTCCCCTACTTACCAGTAGAGAAAGTAAAAATGTATGGGAGGGAGGCAGAGAGAGAGAGAGAGGGGGGGGGGAGGAGGGAGGGAGAGAACAGCTTATGCTCAAAACAAAGAAGTAGGATACTTACCAATCATGGTATTGAAGTTCTGTATCTTCCAAAAATGCGACACGAGGATTTTCAAGAAAACCCAAGTACCCAGACTACCTTTAAGTGAATAAAGTCGCTATTTTTTATTTTCTTCAAAATACTTTGACGATTGATTAAAAAAGACACATTTAAGATATTTGTGTCACAAATGGTATATTTTTATTTTTCTGAGAAAAACCTGTGGAACGACTTCGTGTAATTCTGTATAACTGATAAACCAAAAGAGATAGACAAAATCCGTTATACAGTAAACGTAGATCTCTTAAAATACAATTTATTTGAAAGAACTATTTATGACGTCAGCCATTTCCGAAATATCCATTGTCATGAAATACAACTGAATAACGACACCAGTTAAATTGTGAAGCATTGAAACATTCTCATGCAAAGAGTATTGAATTTCTGGTTCAGTATTATACAGACCCTATTTAAAGGTTTGACCGATTCGGTTTCCTCTATTCCCGCTGTCCTACAAATACACGTGTAGATTATTTCTACAATAGCGTGATCTGGATTAACATGAAATAGTTCCAACAAGCTTTGTAAAACTAGTTTGTAAAAACTTAAAACAAACTATAGTAGTAGAATATCTGCATTTTATATTATTAAATACAATCTAATATGTCGCTTTAGAACTTAACAGACCAGCATATACCTATGTAATTTGTGAATCTTGAAAAGTCATTCGATAGATTAGAGCTGCTCTATGTTTTACAAATTTTAGAAAATAACAATGTGCCGAATAGGATTATTAAACCAATAGAAAATATATGTTCTAATAATTTTAGTCAAATAAAAATTACAGGACAATTAACAGAGAAAATACAAATAAAAAGAGGGATAAGGCCAGGCGATTTTTACTTTCTCTAGTGGTAAGTAAGGGAAATTCGATGTCGAGATTTCACCAGAAATATATGTTTTGAGACCCCCTGAACCCAAAAAAGCATTTTTGGAAAAAAGATCAGTGTGTGTATGTCTGTGTCTGTGCGTCTGTCAGTCTGTGGACAGCATAACTCAAAAACGAAAAGTCGGTTAAAAACCAAATTTAGTATTTAATTTTAATGTATTTCAGGGATGCGACATGAAGATTTTGAAGAAAATAGCTACACCCTAAACTACCCTTTAGATGAAAATTTTTCGAAAATTTTGATTTTCTTGAAAATGGCCCTAACGATTTTGATTAAAATGTCATGTTTAAGATATGTTTATGAAAAATGAAATGTATATCTTGAATTTTCTGGCTATAGCCCCTGCAGTCGTATTTACTCTGGACGACTTTTGCCTAACTGGCAACCGTAGAGATAAACCAAATCATACTATACAAAAAATGTAGATCTTGCTAAAATACACAATTTATGTCTGAATAAATTTTCTTGTAGGGTGAACCATTTCGGAGATATTCTTTGTTATGTGTGTGAGTTTCGGAAAACTTAAAACTTTCGTGAAATGGAACATCGTTCATTTTTTTGTATGTTAAATGTGCAAAGAGAACGGAATCTGAAAGCTTTAAAAGTTTTGAGTATCGCACAAAGCCTACTGTATTCTAATATTCCCCTTGCACCTACAAGGAAATAAGCAATAAGATAATTGTACACATGTTTATCTTAACACGAAGAAGATATAGGAATAAGAGTTTGTAAGAATGATTAGTATAAGAGTAGAGAAAGTCTTGTGAGTGCAACACATCAGATATTTTTAATCCAGTCCTATTCTCCAACGTGATGGATACAATAATTAAAGAAATGAGAGAAGAATTGGGATACACTATGGGAGAAGAAAAGATTAGTAGTATGTAATGCAGTTGATGTTGGACTTGTGGCAGAAACGCAAAGAATTTTGTATGAGTTTTATAGAAAATGGAAAAAGTTCAATATGAAAATCTCCATAAATAAAACAAAAGTATTAACAGTTAGTAAAGAATCGTTGAGATTAAACTAGAAATTTAAATCAACATTATAGAACAGGTAATGGACTTTAATTACCTCTGTATTAATATTACCAATGGAAAGGTTTAAGAGCGCTCAACTGCTAGGTCATCTGCGATTACCAGTGGAGGAAATCTAGCCCAAGAAATCAGTAAGTAAACGTTTATAAAGCAGTAGTCCAATCAGTAATAACTTATGCATTATAAACAAGAACAATACTAGAAGAACACGACTAATGATGGAAACAACGGAAATGAAAGTCTTAAGTAAGATAGCTAGAAATATAGTGTACGATAAAGTAAGAAATGAAGAAATCAGAGAGATACCGGTAACTGAATGGGTAGATGGAAGGAGGAATGGAATGCCCATATATCCAGGATGTCAGAAATAGCGAGAGACAAAATTCCGGAAAGAAGTACATAGTAGTCCGACCAAGAAAGAGATGGAAAGGTGGGTTGATTCATGCATAAAACAGTTGGTTACGCCAAACATGAAGAGAAGACGGAAAAAAAATTATATATATATATATATATACACTCACTTTATTTCCACATTAATGCTCCCAGACTCTGTAGGGCAGTACCCTCCAACTTTGTGCTTGGACACATTTAACTCATGCCTAAGTAGGCGCGGGCGCCATCACAACCACCATTGCCCGAGTGCACTTCTTTTGAGAAGAAAAAGGGGAACCACTGGTTAGGGAAGTAATAAATACAGCTTTAGGTGTACAGAAACATACTTCATGGGTGTGTACTGGTAAGATACTTGGGAGGAAATAGTTTTGTCATGAAACTAATGAATTAATATTATAAATCGTTGGAGTAAAACTGTTATTATGAAAGGCGCCAGAAAAATACATCACGGACAGCGCTGCTGTAGGGGATAGGGGTTAAAATAAAGTTCCTCGGTCCAGTCGGGAATAGAATCCGGGATCTCTGGGTATGAGATGGCTGAACGCTGTAGAGGCTGTTCGCTTTGTAGTTCCGAAACTCTTATTCCTCTTTTTAAGAGTCTGGTGTGCTTGACATTTTACGTGCGGCCCTTCTGTTAGATGGTTTGCCACTTAATCACGTGTGATGGGGAGTAATCGGCGCCGGAATGTTCACTCTTAGGACTTATATTAAATGCACTTCATTAATATCAGCTAATGAGCGAATATACTGGCTCTCCTCTCACACCCAGGTTCTGTATGTTGTTGATTCTTCACAGACATCTTACACGTGCTGTAAAACACACCATAAGAGAAGTACCTAGCTGGCACTCTTAAATAAAAAGTACAATCCATTTCTGTAATTATTCGTATCAGGGAAAAAAAACCTTACCTTTTTAGAGTTGCCCTTTTCTGAACGTTGTGGCTCAGGCAATAGCATTTGAAATTCGCATTCGGAAGACCTCTGGTTCGGTCCCTGTTTGACTGAACACATTCCTCCGAGTGTGAATTGTATACTATTTTCTTGTCGTTTCCTCTCATTTCATTCCCCTCTTCCTATTTCAGGGTTTTAGGGCCGAGCGCGGTGGACGGTGCTGCGCGACGTATGGTGTTGAAGTAGGAGAGATATCCTTATTCCCAAAATAAAATCTTTTGCCCCCAACCTGTCCATAAGGATAGATAGCCATAGAAGGAGCAGCTGGTGATGTTCAATTGGGAACCTTATGGTCCCCGCTGCTCTGCGCCTACCGCTATTTGTACTCTCTCATCTCACCGCTTCCTCCTGGAGGTTCAGTAGGAGCAATAGGCCTAGTCGTGGTCGCAGTCTTTCAGTCCTCCTCTGTTCTAATCCTTATCCCTAGTTTAAAGCTGTACATACAGGTACTCCGAAACTATTCGCTAAAATTAATGCAGGAACTAGAGAACATCAAAACAAATAGAATTGATTAGGGCACATGTCTCTGACGGCAATTTCTGATGCTAAGGACGATTTACACACAGGGTAGTTTAGCCTGCTAATTGTAGCAGGATCGAATGCGCGACCATTGGCCTCTATGTACATAATATATCGTCGGACCATCGATTGTCGTGTCTGGTCGATCTCCTGGCATATCTGCAATGGCACCAACAGCGACGTCAATCCTAGCGTCGAGGTCTTCTATTTCTACATTGGATTCATAGACCAGCTGCTTCATGTGTCCCCAAAGGAAGATGACCTGGGTGGCCAGGTCGTAGGGCTACTTCGGCCGGTTTATCGATTCCCGAAGGGGGCTCTCAGATGATATGTCACAGCAGTGCCGAAATGGTCTGGGGCCCCGTCGTCTGGAAGTACATCCTTTGTCTAATCAGCAGTTCTGGCAACACATGCACCACGAAGATGCGATAGCTCTGTCCGTCGAGGTGGAATGGAAGAATGTGTAGTTCAATCAACCTATGACCGTGATACTTGCGAATGAATCTGAGTGCTTACAACTCGGAGCCAATCGTTCATACACAGAGCAGGTTTGAAGATCAGCACGTAATCCCAGTCAATGACATCGACACAGCAGCTTACGTCAGCACCACTGTTCCCTAACAGAAAAAATTGACTTCAGACCATAAATGCTGCTTAGCGAAATATACTTGTTTTGATGTTTTCTACCCCCTGTATTAATTTCGACGAATAGTTTCGGAACGTTGTGTGTGCATAGCTTCGTTTATTTTTACCAGGTTGCAAGGAAAGCTTATATTACCATTTTGTTGAATAAAATACTAATGGTATGTGATTTGTAAGCATCGGCTCTATCACTGGAAGCAGCAGAAGCCTCTTTCAGGATCTAAGACAGTTAAGTACTTAATGATTGTAGATCATGTCCATATTTAGTTCATAATAATGGGGATTGAATCAGAAAGATTAAGCAACAGAACTTGGCCATCGCTCAGTCACCTGGAGCTTCTCAACAATGTGTTCTCCGCAATAAAACATATCTCCATCAGGATGATGGAGATGGTTCGGCCTTCCCTAATGAAAGTTTTGCTGGCACAACCAGGCGAAAAATAATGAAGTTTTTGTTTCCAGTTATACCCTACGTTAAACTATAATGGTCAATTCGGTGGCCTTTACCTTTGGAACATATTGCAATGGTAATGGTGTTAACTCGTATAGTACTTACTATGTATAGTAAATAGGTTTTTAACGCACACGCACTCGCACGCACACACGCAATCATATTTCCAGACTCTGGGGAGGACAGCAGATAATCTTTGTCAGAGAAAAATTTCCATTCACAGCCGGGAATCTAACCGGGACCCGTCGCACAGCAGACAAGTAGGTATTCTACCGACAACTTTTGAAAGACACTATGCATTCGGTAGTTGGTCAGAAGAATTTCAGGTTACAGAGGAACATGAAAAGGAACCCACTTGATTTTACACTTTTATTATTATTATTATTATTATTATTATTATTATTATTATTATTATTATTATTATTATTATTATTATTATTATTATTATTATTATTATTATTTATTATTATTATTTATTATTATTATTTATTATTATTATTTATTATTATTTATTATTATTATTTATTATTATTATTTATTATTATTATTTATTATTATTATTTATTATTATTATTATTTATTATTATTATTTATTATTATTTATTATTATTATTTATTATTATTTATTATTATTTATTATTATTATTTATTATTATTTATTATTATTATTTATTATTATTATTTATTATTATTATTTATTATTATTTATTATTATTTATTATTATTTATTATTATTTATTATTATTTATTATTATTTATTATTATTTATTATTATTTATTATTATTTATTATTATTTATTATTATTTATTATTATTTATTATTACTATTATTAACACTATTATTATTATTATTATTATTATTATTATTATTATTATTATTATTATTATTATTTATTTATTTATTTATTTATTTATTTATTTATTTATTTATTTATTTATTTGAATGCGTACGCATATTGTTATGTACCTAAAATTTTAATTAAAATGTTAAATAAGAATTTTCTTAAAGAAAAACAAAATGCTACTAGCAATACATTTTACCGGCTTCATAGATGGCATGATTATCTCTTCAAAAACCACGAATTTGTTTTCCAACACTGAAATTATAATAATATAAAAATAAATTAGAAATACGTTTATTATTGAGTGTGTTCTCGGATATTCCTTGTGAACCAAGATTCAGAAACCTAACCTGTGTGGAGCGGACGCTCGTCTCTTGGTCTTGGCTGTTTCCTCATTCGACCATCAATCACTGTGTCTTCAGTTGGGAAGTTGCCAGCTAAACCCAATAGCCGTTTTCGTTATCGCCAACTCTCCATGGCTCATCAGGAATTAGCGATTGCACCGGGTGTTGATTTTCAATCTGTAACAAATGGGGAGTTACGGAGGATATTAGCATCTCAAGCCGCCAGTGAATAGTAATGAAGCGAAAACTGTAAGTGTACCTATCCAAAATTAGAACTGGACACTAGCTGAATTTTAACGCGTGCAATATTTCTATTTTCTTATAACAATTTGCCCTTATTTTCTGTCTCTTACCTTAAGTTTTGTATTTCACCCTATAGGATAGGATGGTATAAAGTAGGAATAGAAAAAAATAGGACAACATAGGGCAAGACAGGATAGAACGGGATAGGACGTTGCGGAAAGGATTCGGCACGCCGACCTATGTCCCTTGCGAGGTAACCTCGGAAGGAAGGATGAAGTGAGATGAAACAGAGGGTAATCTATCCAAGGAGTCACGACAGAGCAGAGGCCAGGGTCTCTACCGTTTCCAGATTGCAAATCCCCGGCGGCGTGTAGTACAACCGAATTGTCGCCCACGTACGGTCTTGGACATCCCGCGGACTGGTTCCGAGACCGAAGACCACTCCGCTGAAGGACGAAGGTGTCACAGAGTGGGTATTCTCTGCCGCGCAACGTCGAGAACCACGCCTGAAAGATACCAGCCGGACGAAAGGTTATTAAAAATTAGTTGTGCTAAGTTATTACTAGTACACTTTGGGGTCTTATGGAAGTGGCCCTGGCCAGTTCTCTAGACTGCCGATAAAAAATATTTAATTACATTTTCAACTTTTAAATTCTAAAATCTTCCTCATCCCCCTCTTTCACATAACATGTTCTCATTTCATTAATGCCTGCCCACAATCTTTGTTTTATTCGTATCCTCATATATTCCTTTGGCAATTTTCCAAAATCTTTCTACCATTGCATATCTGCCATATCTGCTCCCATATATTCCCTAGCCCGGGAAGTCTTAGTCTTACTCAACCAACAATCATAGTTCAAACTCTTTTCTTGGTATACTAAACAACTTTTCAAAATATTATCATCAAAGAACTGACTTAACCTGTACCATATTTCAATATTCTTTCCATCACCATTCCTCTCACCTAGGGTTGCCATAATCCAAGAACCAAACTAAAGGACATAGTCCAAGCATTAACGCCGTCGGTAAAGGATTGCCATTAATGAGGAAAATTAATGTTAGTTTGCGTTGAATAACTTTTTAATTAGAACATTAAACATAAATTACTAAAATATACACAATTGTGTTGCTACAGTTGAGATGTATCGTACGCTAAGATTTGTACCAACATATTTTTCCCTGAGCGTTGAACAGAAGAAAGAAACTTGCTCTTATTCTGAATGAGTCTGTGAAAATGTTAACCTCATGCAAACCATAGAACGTACAAATACGAGACAGACACTAGAAATAAAGGAACCGGAAACAGCAAAATCACAGAGAATTGATTATAAGCTTGTTTCCGCTGTCAGTGTTAGCGCGAGATCGGCGATATATCGATGGTCTTCGTCAGTCACGGTGTTGCCATCTGGAGACTTCTGTCCTAAGGAATGGTGAAATACTTGAACGGCGTTACCATAAAAAATCTGATGTGTTGCACTCATATGACTTTCTCTGCTCCTGAATTAACCATTCTTACAAACTCTTATTCCCATATCTTCTTCGTGTTAGGATAAACATTTGTACAAATTATCTTATTTCTTATTTCCTTGTAAGTGAAAGGGGAATATTAGAATACAGTAGGCTTTGTGCGATAGTCAAATCTTTTAAGCTTTGAGATTCCGCTCTCTTTGCACACTTAACTTATTAAAAAAATGAATAACGATGTTCGATTTCACGAAAGTTTTAAGTTTTCTGAAACTTACACACATAACAAGGAATATCTCCGAAATGGTTCACCCTACAAGAAAATTTATTGAGACATAAATTGTGTATTTTTAGCAAGATCTACATTTTTTGTAGAGTATGATTTGGTCCGTCTCTAACGGTTTACCAGTTATGCAAAAGTCGTCCAGAGTAAATACGATTACAGGGGCTATAGCCAGAAAATTCAAGAGATACATTTCATTTGTCATCAAAATATCTAAAATATATGACATTTTAATCAAAATCGTTAGCCATTTTCAAGAAAATCAAAATTTTCGAAAAATATTCCATGTAAAAGGTAGTTTAGGGTGGGGCTACTTTCTTCAAAATCTTCGTGTCGCATCCTTGAAAGACATTAAACTTAAATACCAACTTTGGTTTTTAACCGACTTTTCGTTTTTGAGTTTTGCTGTCCACAGACACACACACACACACACACACACACACACACACACACACACACACACACACACACACACACACACACATTTTTTAAAAATGTTTTTTTTATTCAGGGTGTCTCAAAACATATATTTCCGGTGAAATCTCGACATCGAATTTTTGGGTGGAATACAATACTTCCGCTACTTACCAGTAGAGAAAGTAAAAATTATGTGCAAAGTAGTTGGACATGGGCCTATTTTGCCCAACGTCCACATTTCAGAACCAATTGTGATAAGATAGCGAAGGATAGAAAGGAAGCGGAAAGTATTCGAGTAATATAGGCGTAAGTCACTACTGAACACCATATTATTCCCGTTAACTTTGGTAGCCGCTGTTCAGTGTTTTCCAGTCTTCTCCATCCATTACAAATTCGCGATATATTGTTTCTATAAATTATGCAAAATAAGCAAAAAAGTTACATAAACATGCAGAAGTTCGTTAAAACTTTTATCGGAAGCACTGGAGGAATCAACTCGGAAGTCGTAGTGGAAGAATACTCCTAAATTACTCCTTAAGTTCTTGAGGAGTGTTTCTCTTTGTATTTTGGATAATGTAATCATACTCGCACATAAGGTTATTTTTCAAAAACTGCTAAACCACAAAAAGTATATATATTCTTTTTCTGAAGTTAAATTTCTCTCTCTCCCTCCCTCTCATAGTATTCTGGTTTTAAAAGTGCCTACCTTATATGTTTCGTGTCCAAATGTCAAACATGGTGTTTATCAAAATCCACAGAGCCGTGTTTGAGAAAAATTGAAAACAATTTTAACCTTAAAAATAAGATATGAAAGGTATGTTGTGTGTTACACCGGGTTCAAGATTATAAACAAAGATACGTTACGATACCAAGACCGCCAGAAGAGTAGTACATATGGAGTTTGATACTCGGTACTCACCACTTCACAGCAGTAAAGTGGTGTTCGAGGAACAGACGTACCAATTATTCATGGACAAGAAAACCCGAAGGTCTCCGCAGCACTTAAAGCAATGACTACCAATGTTGCTGCTGTTAGAACTATTGGTGGACGTATTCGATATGTCACAGTGAGTTTGATCTTAGGCTCTTGCTCTTACGAATGTAACTAATGAACGTAAGATATTATAAGACCGGTAGTCGATGGGAGATGCATTGAGGTAAACGCACCGACTTTTAACGAGCAAATTCCCGGAATCAACAGAAATGGTTGTGACAATTGCCATAGATGCAGTCACCAACACGGATTCAATAATAGGCCCAACAATCCACATTAATGCCCTGTTTCATCCATCTTTGAGAAATGTAATTCAAGGGGCATTAAACTAAACTGTCCTCAACGCTAATCATGCCAAACTGACAGTACGCCAATGTTGACCGTTCCCAATTTAAGTAAGTGAAGATTGCCAACAGACATGTTTGCAGCGGTTTTAGGCATCTCATTGACTGCGACTGTGGTTTTTTAAAACAAAAGAGAAGCCTATGGTTTTGATGATACCATCATGCTACCTCGGGCTCTTCACGATGTTCAGGAAATGTATCATTAAATAAAGTAAGGCGTTTGAGAGTCATTGCCGCCTAACAGAATGCCCCAATTACGTCTTCCTGTCTGGAATAGCACTTTAAGTTGACAACTGTAAAACATAAAACCCTGCAATGTACTACAATATTCGCAATTAGTAAACTTGCATTGCAGACTGATTGGATGTTCAGGGAAAGGTGTGGCTTTATGCACTGTGTGCATCGGGTGATAAAACGAATGCATGTGTGCAGTGCTTACAACGCAGGGAAATTCCCGAATAACCGTAGTAGCATGTTCACCACTCAGATACTTAAATAGCATAGGATTAAGGAAGTAATATTGTTTCGAATACTATGTTCCTATGGCTGCACATAGAGGATTTTAAACATTTGTTGCAGTGACCATTCGTAATATGGAATGACACTGTGGTGAAATATCGGAGGGGTTAGTAGAATTTGTTGTATCGTTGGACTTGCCTGATACGTTGGTAGGACATATCAATGCTGGTTTATTTCTTCCAATATTTTGAGCACTATCTATTTTTATAACCTTTATCAAACGTGGGAGATGACTCCGCGGTAACGGAAGGTCCTGCCACTCTGATCTTAGGTTTTGCGCAGCTTTTCCAGTTTGATCTTCTATATCTCGTCCCTCTACCATATTACCTTGCTTCCTTGCGCGTCCACAGAGGCCTTAGTGCTAGACAACTGTATCTTAGAGAGGGTAAAATGGCAGATTCGACACATGTTCACACACAGTAATTTGTGCATAGCAACTGGATCTCTGATTTGATACGTGCCGGGCAGGGGACATTCGGATGATGTCTAGTCTGCCAGTCTTCATTATCTGTAGATAGAAGGCAGTGCATTCACTATTACCACTATTCTACTTTGGGTCATGGTATTTAAAATCCAATCCATTGGTGACTGAAGATTAGCCGAACCAGGTGGTTTGAACCCGGGACCTCCCAATGCGAGCCACAGACCTTATCCTAAGTCATCACGCTAGGTTCACTAAACTTAAATTTCTACAATGTTTCCATTTTGATTTCGCAAATCTATTTATTGCTAATTTTTTACGGTTTTGTAAATTAAATTGGGTACATAGCTACCGGAATGTGGAATGTCCTTATGTTCGTACAATTTCCGTCAGCTGGCACTCGTAAAAAGAAATTTCATTTCTGCCACAAGCTGTGTAAAGAATAATTATAGTAATGCAGCCAATTAATTTAACTGTCACTCGTTAAACTTTGAACAAGCGTTTAGTTAGTTATTCACATACCTAGCTTTTTTAGGATGTTTAGTTTGCCTTAAGTACACAAGAATCGCAAGGATTAATAAAACACAACTATGGTTTATCTAGTTTTTATTTGTCAGCACTTGCAATTGTTTGGAACGTATCCCTAAAGGATACTATTTAATAAGACAACATAATGCTTCTCCTCTTGCTAATATGAACACAACCTTTGGGAAGGAACCCGCCCCCAGAAATGAGCTATGTTTCATCTTTAACCTCTTCTCATTCCATCTCAACAGAATTACATTTCCAACCTCTTACACACCCGAGGCTTGATTTCACCTTTTACGGGAAACGCGTAATTTCTGTGAAAAGATCCTAGAATGCAAGATGGAAAATTGTGTCTTTCGGGTCATAATTCTAGAAAATTCGTTTGGTGAGAAGCAAACTTTTTGTTAACAAATCTTTGGGCACTTACCTCAGAACCTCTGAGATTTGACGCCGAAAACAGATTTCAATATATTTTTTCGTTTCTTTTTTTAAGATGTTAAAATAAAGCTTAAGTTTCATGAATTTAAAGGTTTAGTATCACGCACAGTGAATCAATTAAACGGGCAGTCTGACATTAATATGCACTACAGAGCTATTTTTGAGGAACTGTTAGATACAAAAATGTGACTCGGACAGATAGTATTTGATTTATATACATAGTACTGGGTTTTGAAAACTACATTGTTAAGATGGCCTCCATTTCTCTGTACACGCTCTCGATCGCAAATCATCCATCACACGCAACTGAGAAGCATTTCGACGGGAGTTTGAGACACCATGAAAATTCTTTGTGAGTCCTTCGACATTTTGCTGTGGAGGATGACGGAAGACTGCTTTGTAAGTATCCCCACAAGAAGTCTAATAATGATCTTGGCCAAGGAATATTCCCACACCTGGAGATGACATAATAGAGACATCCCATTAAGGGTAAAGGTATACTCGGAGGAGGACATACCTGAGCAGTTGGCTGGTCACTCCGTCATGCTGGAACTGTGTCCCCCTATTGATCATGGATGTTCGGCAGTTTGAGGCGTCAGAGTTATCGATCATCGCTGGGCATTTACCGTTAAAAATTCCCGTTCTCGTCCTTTTGATAGAAAGAACCGATGATTGCAACCCATGACATACCAAGCCATACATTGACATTGTGGCACTAATTAGATTTTTGGTGTAGCTCTTCAGGGTTAGTTGGTGAACTAGTAGCGACATTGTTTATATAACCCTATAGGTGCTTCATCACTCATTAATTATTAGGTTATGAACGGTGTTTTCATTATCACTTGTGAGTTAAAGGAATCTGGCAAAAGCTCATATAGTTTTTCCACTAGCTCATAGCTCCTGGCAGGAATGCAGCTGTCGTTACGTCAGTAAACAATTCAAGGTGCACAGCAATATCTGAAGCTATACTCGTGATGCTTGTTGCAGTTATGATAAAAATGCCTTTAAAGCAAAGAAGTCTCTCAAAATAGCGGAACTCATAATCATATCATCATCATCATCATCATCATCATCAAGGTAATAAACCATTTTGGTTTGTTCCGCCTTCATATTACTTGGTCTTTCCACTTTTCCTCGGCCGTCCCACATCCCATATGCCTCTTGGTTTGTATTTAAGAATCACTTTACGTGTACCTGAGTTTTCCATTCTCTCCACATGCTCTCTCCAATTTCTTCTATACTTTTCAATCTCATCTAGTAAACTAAATATTCCCAGTTCCTTTCTTACGTCCTCATTCCGTCATGTGTCTTCTTCCGTCTTAACACAAATAATAGAGAAACACAGAATTTAATATTCCGACCTTCATAACATTTATCAAGTTTAAAAAGGCTTTTGACATGATCGATAGAGAAGAAATTTTTAAAGTTATGGTGACAGAAGGATGTCCTGAACATCTAGTGAGGGTGGTTCAAAGTATGTATAATAACACGTATATAAAAATGAATGATGAACACTAAGAGAAATAAATAGAGCAGTGAAACAAGGTTGCCCGCTATCACGAACATCTTTTTAACATATATATTGACCACGTCTTTCAAAAGTGGCAGGAAATTTTAAAACTCTTCGCAGACGATCAAATAATATAATCTGAAGACAATTTGCGAAAAGCTATATTTTATCTACATAATATCGTAAGAGGCTACAATCTCAAACAGCGTAACTTTAACGTTATTTTCACTTCAATGAGTATATTTAGCTTACTAAGCGTAAGCGATGTTTTCAACTATTGCCTTTCTCTCTCTGATCATTTTCTACCTAAACCCTGCTAGTGTATGTCGGCCATAAGTGTTATATCTTCAAGCGTTATATCGTGCAATCCCTGTAAAAAGTCACCTGTTACATTTCTTTAACTATTCATTTTACCTTACACATGTATCGTGGCAAGCAAACTACAGTGTGGCCCATGACAGAAAAAGTGCGTTCGCTTTAAAGATCTCTTTGGGTTTGTTTCAGTAATCCTGTTTTATTCATAGAACCTACAATCTGAATCCCTTGCTCTGCAACCACAATATCATAGCAGATTTCATAGCACTTCTAGGCGGAGGTTTATCTACTTCTGCACTCCTTTTTTCTTTACTTTCTACATAATGCTAGTGACTCGTACGAATTTACAAGTGAAATTAAGAGAAATTAGCAGCGGCTAAACATAGCGCGAATAAAATTGGAAGTTGGTAACGTAGCCAGCAGCAACGTTTGCGGACAAGTTCACAAAATTCGAGTCACACTACATGGAATGTCTCTACTCTGCCCTTCACTCCCCAGGGTCATGAGCTGGTGGGCAAACAGTACTTTGTCACCTTCTGTTACCTCCTGAGCCATTCAGATTTTGTATGTATGGAAGGAACTTGAGATCCTTATGTAGAATTTTGGAATGAGTGCAACGTGAGAGTCTAAGGGACACCGAGTGGCATCGCGCTGAACGTTCAGGACTACGCTCGAATATGTCTTCCTTCACTCTTCGCACACTTTTTATTTCCCCTGGAGGCGTTTTCTTTAGAGCAGAGCCCGTCTCTTCAAAATTTTAAGCCATGTTTTGATAGCTTGAGCAGAAGGCACTGGATCATTACCATGGATATCGTAATGCTGCCGAAACGAGTGCTGTGCACGGCAGAACTATCCCCATTCTTGTAACAAGCCCTAATTGCAAACGTGGCGCACATCCAGCCACATTACAGCCCTCCATAGTGACTAAACGCTGCACGCTTGACAAGATAACAATGGAAACTGTCGAATCGACATGAGCTTATCGGAAATAATCGAGATTTAAAATCTCCCGTTTCTTCGGTCCATTCTTTACATAGTATTCTAAAGGATAAACTACACAGCCAGAGTCAACACTTTTGAGCGTCTAACTTCAAATTAACTTTTATAAATAATTTATCAACAGTGTGAACATTACAGGTTTCCCAAATTACAATGTTCACATAAAATATACAATATCAGTTTGATTACATAATTAAGTGGAAAAAAAAAACAAAATAAGTAACTATAACGTCACAAAATCAACTACAAAAGAAAAATCATAACAAAACAAAACTTAAACACAAAATACAAAGTTGATAACATTGATTCACAAGTAAACTAAATCTATCGGTCTACTATTGGTAATGAATAATCGCAGGATATAGCAAAACTGGTGATATTCATATAAAATATATCAATGTTTAAGGGACGTAATTTATTGTATAGTGATTGCATTCTAAGCAAAGTTGAACACTTAGGTGAATCACAGTTAGTTCTCTGAAGGAGAAAAGTAATACGAAATCTATTTAAGTTTTTATGTTCCAAACATAAATTTCCAATGTCTTAGGTTAGGATCGTCAATTATATTGTGCAGTAATTTGCAAAAGAAAAGTAACAAACGGCAATTTGTTCTATGTGATAGACGTTTAAACTCACATAAGTGATGCAATGACTCATGCAGTATAAACTTAGGAAAGCAATGAAAATGTTTGAAAAACACATACCTACCTCAGGAATTCATATTTAATAAATCAATAAGTTTAATATGTTGGATCCATACAACAGAAGCATATTCGAGTCTGGATCACACAAATGAGTTATATAATATAAACAAAAGTCTTGTATTGCTGAAGTAGGATGAATTACAAATGCTAAATCCCAAATTTCTATGTGCTACACTGACTACTGTGTTAATATGAATGATAGGTCTTTATTAAAGATAACTCCTAGATCAGTTTTGTTTCTACAGTTTTTAAATTAATTTCGTCTGTTTTGCAATTAAAAACATTACTTTGAAGCCAGAGGACCTCATAACCTGGCATTTTAATGTATTAAAAGGAAGGTTATTGTCTATGCTCCAGTTATTTAAGGCAGATCCACTTCATACGGGCATTTAACTTCCTAGCTCTTTGATTTAACTTAAATTTGTTTTAGGTTTTATGCACTTTAATCTGTTCACTTTTTCTACTGACTACCCATAGTAAGTGGAAAGTAAAATTGTAAAAAGCTCAACATAAATATTTCTCCGAAAACACATGTTTTGTGGCGTCCTAAACAAACAAAAAACAAAATTTTTCGAAGTTCCTTGTGTTCAGATATTTATGTGAACAGGATAACTCAAAAACGAAATACCGGATAAATATCAATACTTAAGTTCAGTGTCTTCCAAAGATGCGACATATTTGTGGCATCAGCTATATCTCTGATATCCTTTGTTAGTTTACATGTCCAGTGATTTGTAATTTTTAAAGTGCAGTCGCCTTTTGAAGACGTCATGAAAACAGTATGAACAAATTTAAACGCCCATAAATATGCAGCGACATTCGAGTATTGTCGACTCGTTTTTGTATTCCTAATGTATGTACCTATAGCTAAATGTATAATAAAGATATTTCTCCAAAGGTTTATTTCATTAACATTAAGTAACTAGAAAAATAAGCGTCCGAAGGAATAGTTTGCAGTAGGTATATACCCAAAAGTCACGTGAGTGTAACGCAATAATCTGTTTAATTGCATCTTGAGCTTTAAAAAAATTAAAACCTATTCAACTAAGGTAGCTTTACGTGTGATTGTAAGGCAATATAATTTTAATGCACAACAATAGTCCTTAAAGAAAGCACAGAATTAAATTTTCAAAATGTTATTACTTTCGTCATTCAGAAAACATTTTTAAATTGTGTTACTTTCGCCTGACTCTCTCTATCCATTCTTCTAAAACTATTCTTACAAATGATAATTTTTCAGTCAGCTTCTTATTAGTAAGCACAAACCTGAAGCATGGTAATGTAATAGCTTGGGGAGGGGGGGAGGGGGGGGGGAGGAGAAAAGAAAGAAGAAAGGAATAGCGAATTTACTACCTATAAAGTTTACCAAAACTTGACACACTTCTAAGGGAACCGCTCTCTTTTGCCGCTCGGTTATTATCATTAGCTAACAATAGGCGACCCTCATAAACAGGGCGAGAGGTAATGAAGCCGTAGTTCCTTTGTTTTTAAACCGCAAACCTTGTAAAGCCCATACCTCAAAGAAATGCCGTTATTCGCAGCGGAGTGTGGCAGAGGAATATTTTGGTAATAATTATCATTGAAAAAAGTATAAACGATTTGAAAATTCCAACCAATAGGTAATAAAGACTAATACCTGCTTAATACCTTATATTACATGTACATTGTTGTTTGTCTTATCTCTTGTGGTTTATAGTCATACAAAATTATTTTTCAATGAGTACTTTGTATAGGCTATTCGCGTAAATGCAGGTTGCTTATTTTATTAGTGAATATCTTAAATATTTGCATTTTTATGAAAATTGTTTTCATTTTTAAGAAAATAACTTGGTAAACGATGTCTTGGTGTTGAAAGATTTTCTTGAAAAACTTCATTTTACATATTTGGAATATGCTATTTATGTACTTACATAGCAACCTTGGTATTTATCCGCAGCTTTATTGTGTCTAAAACTGTTTTTTAAACCAGGTAACCTCAAAACTAGTGAAATATCTCAATAGAATTTCTAGGTGGGATATGATACTTCCTCTACTTCATATGCGTAGAGGAAGCAGTGAAAGTAATAGTAAATTAAACTTTAACTGCCACAGTGGTTGGTTATCATTGTTGTAGGCATAGTGAGTGATCTGAGAGGATCCACTTGATGTGGAACTCCATTGCTTGAAATAGCTCACAATCCCAGATATACATGCATACCGATTTTTGTGTGCGGACTTCTCGGTTGCGAGAATAAAAGCCTACTTAGGTTTAATGACCTGTCTGGTTGGAGCGCCTTCTCTGACGTCACACTCGGCATTATGTATGTGCATAAGGGTGGTTTTCGGGACTGACAACGCCAAAAGATAGCAACGTGTTATTTTGTTGCGAGTGTGGCTGTGTATCGATTTTATAATTAACTGCTCTCTGGTTTCGATAATCGCTTTTACTGAGTAATAGCTTCGAAGTAATGAACACATCTCGCAGAAATTAAAGTCTCTGATTTTGTTGGGTTCTCTGTCTTGTCTTTGCCATTAAGGGAAGTGATGGTATATCTTCAGTGGCGGCTTGTAATGGATGAAGGCAATAATTCGTCTTTCTGATTTGGCCGCCTTTCTGATTATTTTAATTCACTCGGCATTATAAGTGATAGATGTGAATTAGGAACCAACTGCACGTTGCATTAACAGCAGTTTTATTAATATAAATAGTTCTGGGTGCGACATGTAGTAAAACGGCATTTTAAAAATATGCGGTATTTAATTTTCGACAAAATTTCGGGAAAAAAAACTTTTAGAATATAAAAACATTTTAGGATTAGAATCCAGTCGGATTTGTCTTTCTATCCATTTAAATGCACAAACATGAACATGCATACTTTTTTAACATTTTAAAAGCAACTTCTATTTGGTTTATTTCAAGTTTTCAGTATATCTTCTGTGAAGGTGATTAGAGAGATCTAAACGTCTTTTTCGTGATATCAAATATAGTTTTCGGATTTTTAAGCTTAATAATTCAGCATATTGAACGATTGTACAGAATTAAATGGATGCACACCTTTCATTAATTTTTTCCAGAAAAAATTTTTTGTAAATTTAATCTTTGATTGTAAACAACTATATTCGAGGAATAATATACAGCATTTTAACTCACTTGGGGTATTTCACAACAGACCTGATTTTGATTATTTGAAAAGTTAGCTACCGAAACGATGGAATTATGCTGAACAAATCTGTGATAAAAATTTGAGCAAAATTAGCCATTTCAGTACCGAAAACTCTTAAGAGAATGAGAATATTTTTGAAAATATACTTAAAATCTCTGGTCAGATCCGCACCAGTTATTTCTGCTTCTGCTAAATCTTGAACGACAATTTAATTTCAATCAATTCCCCGTATTGTTCATGACATTATTGTACAGTTGTCTAGAACTTTCTAGTTCCTGCCCTTTAGCCTTTAGAATTCTGTATTTCGTAACGATGGACCTAGGTTCTCCCAATATTCATGGATATGGGGAATGAAATACTAAGCATGTCTTATTTTTAAGCACCTTAACCTCCGTAGTCTGGAAATGTAGTGGTAGAGAACATTAGAATGATCGAGTAAGCTTCAAACAAGCCCTTAAGTTTGAAATAGTGGGCCAAACCGACTAATATGAAGCTACTCTTTTATTTCCCAAAATCCAGCAATTATGTAAACGTTTTGAACTTGATATACAGTCTGTAAATCTCGAGTAAAGCAGTGTTCTTATTCGTTAATTGTCGTGGTTTGTAAATTGAGAGTTTTGACAATGGGCAAGGTTCTTCACACTTTTTCCAAATCTAGAACTGGAGAACTGACAGTATGCTTAAAAACGATATATTCACCTGGCATGAGCGGATTCGTGTTACTGGATTAAGTTACTCTAACTTCTCCAGAATCACCTTGCAGAACCTTACGATCGCTTCACTGGATGGTAGCCAGGTCTCAGTCATGGCTACAGCCCAATACACACAATCTAGCCGCTCCCTCCCACCAAAAGTATCTTCATACTATGGGATTAAGGTGGGTGCTCAAGCGGAGCCGCATCGATGCATCACCTGGAAATTACGCACAGTAAATAACTCATCTGCCCATTCCCTCTTCCCTTCCCTGGCGGAATAAGCCAATCTTCGCCTCTTTCTCTATATTTACGATAAAAGAAAACCAAGCAAACAAAAATGTGACCTGCCTTACATGTATCCAACACTCCCACAAAATTTATTCGCACAACAGGAAAGAGAAAAGTAATAGTCAGCTCTGAGCCGCCATTAAATTTTGTCTACCACAATTCTCCGTTATAAAAATTAAATTTTAACGTAATGTTTTATTTCTGTGACTGCAAAATCTAGGTTTATATTACCTCACTATATGGACCGAACCTTTACACTTACGAGAATACTGGATGTCTTGAATATTAAATTTACTTTTTTCTCATAATTTAGTCTGTTCAGAATTGAAAACCTAGAATGTTAGGTGTTCGAGATTTAGTGTATTTACATATGTCTAAAGCAACTCTAAATGTCTACCGATTGTAGTTTGGGAAAACGGATGTCATTATTATTGCCCTTGCAGGCATCTAAAGTTTCCCAGTATTTTGTTTTCATTTTGAGATAAATTGTTTAAAAATAAAAGCAGAATGGAATTGGTAATTTAAGATATCAAGAGCGGACAAGTGAAGCAACTTTATTCCTCCCCGCCCCTTATAAAGATTACTCTGACATAACATGTCACGTGATGGGGTGCACGTTTGCATACGAAGGGCTTCAACGATTGCGTTTCAATCTTGGCTATTTATAACTAGACAGTAAGTTACATAAGTCACGTGGTTTACGTGATTAGTGTCTCTAAGGCATTTGGTCGGTTATTTAAAGCATTCCCTCGACGGCACAAACCGTATCGAACATATGGACCCTAAAAATAATATGGAATGGAGGAGATTCCAAACGAACCGGCGGGCGCGAGATTAACATTAGCGACATGTTTGTAAACATTTGCCAACCTCTCTCATATTTACATGATGAGAACACGCTCTTCATTAGGTTGTTATTGTTAGGTAGTAATATTTGCCCTCGTCTAACACTTAATGACTGACATGACTGATGACATAGAGTAGATTAGGTGCGGAAGAGGGTTTCGGCATGGAAGCATTTAGCAGGCCTATTGACCTACTGTACCTCCGGGAGGAAGGGGTGAAACGAGGTGGTCCAGAACTGGGACGGCAGACTCCGACGCAGTCGGGGTCCATAACGTTTGCATATCTCTCGAGTGTGAGATCTTAGCTGGAGGGACTTCCATATAGGCCTTCCTCCCCAAGGAGAAGTCTCGCTGATGGTTTGAGAAACAAAAGCTCGAACACATTCCATCGCCACACGCCTCTACATGCGCACCCTCCACTCGCCCGATCCTCCGTTAGCATACCGAGGAAATGAAATGACAGGCAAGCGGGGACAAGAAGATTTGTGGCATTACAGGAACTATCCGAGAGAATGGCCGCTCCAACTGAATTGAACACGGGATCTCCCGAATGCGAGCCAACAAACACACTTGGCAAGAGTAAGAAGGAATACCCCAGCTTGCGCAATAGGATGTAGAAAAGTGTCTGTGGAGATTGTTCATTGATCTAGTATAATAGATAGGTACCTAAATTAAAGTCTTCTGGAAACACGCTGACTAGGCCAATCGATTGGGCAAGTTAAGTGGTTAACAATAAAAGGAATTGCTTAAAGTAGCGGAAACAGGAAAAATATTGGTCGAAGAAGAGACTATTTGGCATTTCATGGGCAACCGGAACTTCCGCAATCCTACAACAAACATTTGCAGCTACAAAAGCCAGTACACCGATGTCAGTATTCTGTCTTGTTTCCAGCTCTGGAGTGCAAACAGATGAAGCTAACTTTGGTGGCTAAAATATGAACTTGCTAACACATGTTTGCCCGATGGACTACTTCAAGTTATGCGTTAAGGGTGGGATGTAAAAAAAATCCTATTAGATTGAATTTCACTAAAAGACTGATGTTTACATTTACATGGCTTTTCCCATCCACTCTTCGAAAACCATTCTTGAAAAAACGTATTCTTAATCGAGATAAACGTTTTCAGAAACGTTTGTATTGCACTTTTCGTTCTAGGTACGCCGTGGAAAAATTATTGAGCGCATTAGGAGAAAAGAATATTTCTATGTCCCGCGTCGTGTTCTAGCGCGGTTTACACAAGTTGATATTTCCGACATGCAACTGAGTTTATTGATAGTCTCTGTTTCATACAAAAGGGCTGTCTCTTGCATCACCACTCGCATTTGTATACTTGCTCGCAAATATAAAAGCGAGCCTATACGTGTGTCCAACAGATGATAACTTATGGAAAAGTGACTATTAATAAACTCAGCTGCACGTTGGAAACATCGACTAGAGTAAACCGCGCTGCAACACGACGGGAGACTTAGAAATATTCTGCTCTCCTAATGCGCTCAGTAGTCTTTTCCATGGCTGTACAAAGTGAATAGAGCAGACTGGCGTGATGGATCTTTGAAAAGCTAGTCGCTATATGCTGGCTTTGAAATTCCATATTGCATGACTAAGAGCGGAAAAACGAATGGCGACTTAGCTATTTAAAATAAATATATAGTAGTACTTAAAAACAATGTTAATGATGATCAATAATAATAATAATAATAATAATAATAATAATAATAATAATAATAATAATAATAATAATAATAATAATAATAATAATAATAATAATAATAATAATAATAATAATAATAGTAATAATAGTAATAATAGTAATAATAGTAATAATAGTAATAATAGTAATAATAGTAATAATAGTAATAATAGTAATAGTAATAATAATAACAGTAGTAATAGTAATAATGGACATGTCGAAAATGCTAAGTGCTACAAAAATATTGACCTATATTGCCTTCACATGATCTAAACCTTTTGTTTTCGTTTATCTCTTACGATTTACAGGTTATACAATATTTATTCGTGTTGAAGAGTAAGTAATTCGTAAGTAGTCATAGAAAATTCAACATGTACATTTTATTTCTCCTGTAAATACCTTAACATGTGGTATTTTAATCAGAATTGTTAGAATTCGTTTTGAGAAAACAACTGGCTGGTTAGTAAGGTTATATAATGTGCTTCATAGAAGCGATTGTAGGGGTGGCCATATCCAAAATCAGCAATGTGTCAAGCCTGCAACGCTAGCAGTATAACACTAGGACTGCATGAACATAAGCGAAATTTCACTTCATAAAACATCTTTATTTGCCAGTCACACAACAGGAATTATATAACGTAATGTCTCATCTAATCACTAGGGACAGACAAAATATAAAGAAACATTTGTCAAAATACGAACTTTTTTCTTCGAAATAAGAAAACAAGGAAAAAAATCCCATTGATATATCTTGAAGCCAAAATCTCCTATACTTTAAGGGCATGAAACAGGTTAACTCTATTAGTTTAAGAAGAGAGACTGTACGTTTTTGTCCGTATTTAATAATAAAGCATCGAGAGAAACACCACTAAATTATAGCTTACATATTTTAATTATTGTGACAAAC
Source organism: Tenodera sinensis (assembly GCA_030765045.1). Lineage (NCBI taxonomy): Eukaryota > Metazoa > Arthropoda > Insecta > Mantodea > Mantidae > Tenodera > Tenodera sinensis. The sequence continues at coordinate 32,128,701 of CM060961.1, read as the reverse complement.
TTAATCCTGGAAAAAGTAGTTACTCGTTGTTTTGTACTTGCTCAATTCTGATTAGGTGATTACAATAAGCCAATTAAAACGCGGTTCGAGAAAATAAAAACTTTTCTAGAACAGTGTGTGTTTAATATCGCATATGACGTCACATAGTTTTCTAAACTGCACCTGGCTTAGAAAGTGCAGCTTGGGCTTTCTAAACGTGTTTTACAGAAAAATGGAAAGTCACATGGATTGTTTTTAAATGAAAAATCGCTATAAAGAAATAATTTTCGTCAAATATTAATTTTACCAAAGTATTATGATGTTTATTGCCAAATGCATTACATTATACACACTGTAAAACGTAAAAAGCCTGTTCCCCTAATGATAAAGCATGGTTTAGAATATGAATTTTCATATTTCATTGGTCTCTACTAATCACAATGATAAGCTAACCGTTGCATGAGCGTACTTTACTGAATAAGGCCGTATTTAGGCACCATCCAGTAGGCGTAACACACGCACGCACACGGTCCGCACCCAATACGCACAACATATTCTTCTCCATCTATTCCACAACTCTGTGTTGTAACCGATATTACATCCCAAATAATTAAAATAATACGCAAGTTCCAATACTTCATTTTCTATTATTATTTTTGAGCGTATAGGTTTATCTTATGGAAGTTTTGAGGTGGCAGTCACTCCACCAAAACACTCGACTGGGGTCCTGATTTACGAAGCATACCTACCCGAACTCTTCACGTGAAACCCAACAGAACAGAAAATGTTGCTCATGTAACATATACACCATATCTGTATCCGCCTGCTATGAACGGAATCTATCAGTTAGAGGCAATTCCGGTGGAATACAAATTCACAATTGACTCGAAATTTGCAGATCAGATTACAAAGCCATTACACTGGCTCGCTTTGGTTATTTTGCTGTCCCCAACGTGTGATATCAAAAATAATTGTTTCGCGAATCTCTTGATTTCTGTATCGAAGCGTGTTTATGTTGGAGTACTAGTGATGAGTAACATCGTTTTGTGAAGACAAGAAGGAATTTTATTTATATCTATGTTGAATCCTACAATTTCTGTAGGCAGGAGATGGTGAGGCGCAGACAGTCTGGAGGTAAAAGCAGAGATAGAAATGAAAATGAAGTAAAGTTGAGCGTTCAACAAGGCCTACAAGACAGACATGCGCGGTCGGTAAGTCGAAATAAGATAAAGCTGCAAAACACCAAGTAGGTATAGGTATAAGAATAAGATCAGTTTATTGCACGTTTTACATTCAATTCCATCAATAAAATATGAGATTACCTGCTGTTGATCAATTAAACTTAAAATCTGCATTTTATTTTGTCTCTTCCAGTAAAACTTAATTCAAGTATTAATATAATATTCCGTGTTAGATGTAAAAGTATAATAAATAAGATGATACAATAGATACATCACTTAAAATACTTGGGATGTGATGCTAGTTATAATTATGATTGAGATCTAAATATAAAGTTACAAAGATAACAATGATGTGTGGGACAGTAAGAAGAAAACTGAGAATTACACGGAAAGACAATTGAAGTTTTATAAAGTAATGACAGTGCCAACATTCTATATGGAAGTGAATCATGGATGCACAAGAAAAAAGATGGAAAAGGCATCCAAGTAGCAGAAATGAAATTTCTGCGAGCTGTTAGGGGATGTACCAGAAGGGATAAGATACCAAATGTTCAAATAAAAGAAGATTTAAATATGTTTGCAATAAAGAATAACATTTTACAGTGTAGACAAAATTGAAGGGAACATCTGCAGCGAATACTGGAAGCTCGTATCCTAAAGATGGCCTTAAATTATCAACCTCTATGGAGAAGGAACGTGGGAAGACCAAGGAAGAGATGGGAATGACACCGTAACAGGCCCAAAGGCCTAATACCTGAAAGGAGGAGGAAGAAGAATACAATATTTACTTGTTACTTTCTCTTACCTTCAGTAAATAGGTTATCGAAATATTGAATTCCAATCAAAAATTGATAAGATTTCACAGAAAGTACACTTTTGGGTGTCCCTGACCCCCCCCCCCCTCTTAAATAAAACACCTTAAAAGAGAGGTCTGCGCGCGCGCGATTGCTTGTGTTTGTAAACAGATACATTTGAAATGCTTTGAAATACGATGATTTTCAAGAAAACCCCACATCCGAACTATCTTTTACGTGGAAATATGTTCGTGATTTTTGTTTTCTCAATAGGAATTCTAACAATTCTATTTAAAATGTCACATGTTTAAGCCATATGCAGGAGAAATAAAATGTACATTTTAAATAGTCTAGGAATACCTAAGAATTACACCTCATCATGAATGGAGAGTTCACCCAGATCTCGTGGGGTAACAAAGGAATACCAAACTTGTACAACTGACCTAAGTGGATAAGAAAACTTGGTTACCCGAGGAGAAATGGTTCTACCACTGTGAAAACAGAACAAGCATGACTGCCTAAACCCTGCAAGGATCATGATTACGATAAAGTATAAGTTATGGTGTAAGTTATGAAGAAGTGAAATTATTAAAGGTAAAATTACAATCTAACCTTAAGCAAATTATTTAGAATTTTGGTTACTTCTTAAATGGGTTTTCTTACCTCATTTATCACGATTACAATTTATTTTCAAGGTGGTTGTTGTTATTATTGTTGTTGCTATTATTATTATTATTATTATTATTATTATTATTATTATTATTATTATTATTATTATTATTATTATTATTATTATTATCACTATAACGATAACGAGAACGAGGACGAGGACGAGGACGAGGACGATGACGATGACGATGACGATGACGATGACGATGACGATGACGATGACGATGACGAGGACGAGGACGAGGACGAGGACGAGGACGAGGACGAGGACGAGGACGAGGACGACGACGAGGACGACGACAACAACAATAACAATAACAACAATAACAATAACAATAACAATAACAATAACAACAATAACAATAACAATAACAATAACAATAACAATAACAATAACAATAACAATAACAATAACAATAATAATCGTCCTCGTCATTACTATTCCATTTAGCAAGAAAACATTAGATGGACAGTTGTTAGCGAGGAAAGAAATTCCTACACAGGTGTGTATGAAAGAAGCTACTTCAGGGCGTCTGAGAAAGAACACGTGATTTTGTGAAGGTTTCAACATAATTGCATTACTGGTACGTTCCGGAAACGTTTACCACGAGGAATCCTTACTGTCTGGAGTAATTAGTTTAGTTGTAAAGATATAAAGAGGCAGCACACTTTTGCTGTCGGCGAGGTTTTCAGGTCTTACTGGTCATTGGATTTGTCAGATGTCTGCTTCGACAAAAGAATGTCAGGAATCTGACAAAAGGAAGACTTGAATCGGAGAAGCTACGTATTATGAGTGAGATGTTTGTGTTATTCGCATTTCTGAAATGCCACAGAGCATAAGGAGACTACATCCCCGATTTCTTCTCTCTCAAATTGAAAGACGTCTCCGTCGCATATGGGCATTTTTGTACACACTTGGCTAAGCCAAGAAGCTAATAAAAACTAAACATACAACGAGGTAGATCCAAGGAAGACTATTAAAAATATATCTGATGTGCCACATTATAATGGTTTTCTCTATCCAAATACCCACTCTTTTAAAGTTAGTTCTACAAATGCGTACCTATCCTTCTATCGAGATAAACGTTTCCAGAATGTGGTGATTGGTATAGGCTGGCTTTGAAATGTCATAGTCTTTGCATGACCACTGAAACAAACTAAAGGCGACTAAGCATTTCTAAACTTTATGAAATACGTGCTTAAAAATACAAAGCAATATCTCGAAGATGGTCGATTGCCACAGCAATTGTTATTTGAAATAAATTATATATTTTGTGCGTGATAGGTTTTTGTCTTTATATGGCTTACCATATAAAGTTCATTATGAATTAATTTTAATGCACAATGCTTTTGCTGTGAAGGTATAGACTAACACTGTACTTTATGATGAAAGGTAACTATGAATCTTAATTGACAATATCTATGTTAGCAAGTGTTGATTACTACTGCACGAACTCGCAGAACGTAACTGAAATTGAACTAATTTTAAAATGTAACAAGCTTTGATTTTAAACCTTTGTCATATACACATTAATCAATTAAGATGTCAATGTGTTGAACATATACAGAATATAGAACATATTGTACAAGGCTCGATGCTAGATAGAAACGCACTATGTGATCATTTTGTGCATAACTCACTTCCATAAATGCATGCGCTAGAGCTTCCAAAACCCGAAGGAGATGTCTGTAGGGAAACAAATCGCAGACTTTAGTTTAATAGTTATTTAGAAGTTGTCTAAAACGTCGTGACACTCCATATGCGCAAGTGAGGAGAAATGCGGAGAAGTGGTGAGAGTGGTGGGGGAGCAAGTGACTAGAAGGTTATCAGAACTTGGAGGCAGTCACATATACAACACATGATCTTACTACTCTCACGGCAGCTGGAAGACTGACCCCACTTCTCTTTTATGCAAATGGACTGCTCAGTGCTATTACACATCTTTGTTTCGGGAGTGGGGGAATGTCAGGACGTTTTAGACAAGCTGTACCAGTGGTAATGTATGAACAGATGCATGTTGCTCATCATACCTACAACCAGCGGTAGGATGTACGGTATTATTCTGTTTAGTACTTTATGCTTTAGAGAATTCGTTTTTGTGGCTGTCATCAAGTAGGAACGAACAATGGCGGCCTTGTACACAAGTGTGTACCCTCACTGAGATGTTTCTCCTCTTTGGGGAAGCCCGTAGGAATGCAAGATAGTCTTGCCTAGCGTATCAACCACGTAACTCCAACAGACCTCACCCAGCTCACTCTAAGTTTCCAATTTGAAGAGACGCTTAAGAGAAGACCACTTTTGTTCTAACAAACATCCCCGTGGGCCTCTGTGGATAATCATATAATCACCGCTGTACGAAATATATCGAAGTTGCCGGCAACCATCGCGAGCAAACCCAGTAATAAATTAAAATGTTATCTGTTTACCCACACCATTTAGTTTCCTGTTTTACGTATTTTACATCCCATATAACCCATGTAACTCGTATTGCCTACGTTCTTCTCTGTATTTCAAAGACCCTAGCACATCCTATGCGATTCTGTACATTGGTTTATTAATAAAAATAATTATGACATATTCCACTTATATGTGACCTGGTTGAAATCAACCAATCATGTGCATGACAATTTGAAATCTCAACCAACAGCGGCCTCCGTTCGCGAATAACGTATCATATATCATTATCACCTCCTCTGCTTTTCTTATGCTATGATCAGGTTAGAGAACTAGTTGCACCATGCTACAGATGCGCAACAGCTTACGTAATTTGACGCAACAGAGCCGCTATTCAAATATAAAAAATGGCTCACACTCGCTTCGGTGAAGCTTCCGATGCTGCAATAAATGAAATAATTCGAAGACAGACTTTAAAACACAGGATACAACAGAAAATATGTTTGGAACCAGTTTGACTAATTTTGTATGAACGAAATTATAAATTAACAACAGATACTCCAACTTTTGACATTGCCAAAATCTTAAATATTTTTAGTATCAATATGAGAATCTTATAGGCCGTGCCAATGGACGCTGATGTGTGTATTTATGCTGCACCAGGCATGGGCAAGAGGGGTGGCAGGAATGCAATCGAGTATTTACCCTCTCCACTTATTGACACAATTTGAAGAATTGACCGATTCTCTGAGGTAGACAGACAATAGCGGGATGCGTGACCTGGTAGCCAACCGCTGTGAGGAAGTGGACGGGGTTAAAACTACGATATAGGGGAAGTGACACATTGAGTATGTTCTCCCTATCTATGTGCTACACGTTTCTTTTAAGAGGTTGGTAATTACAATACAGCATTTAAATAATACCTCATAGGCTATATCATCCTTTAATTCGTGAAATAGTCTTAACGAATGCAACTCGTGATAGTCAAATTCCCTAGATAAATTGATAATCACTCGTGGCATCACTTATCGGTCTACTTACCACCAATCTTTGTGAATAATTGTTGACGCCGTGTATGCTGTATAAATATATTGCGAAAACTTATTAGTATGTAAAAATTATTGATCCTCTCGTCATATATAGAATACCTAACATTCTACGAACTTTTGGATTCCCTGGCTCACTTCACGTAGACGGCCGATTCATCATAACATTATATGAGGGAGATCTGAAGATTAAAAAGTGCCTTGTGTTCCTGTTCCTCTCACTCCCTCTCTCCCTTTCCTTCATCCCCTCGTCCTTTCCTACATCATAGAATACAGGCTTCAGCAAGCTTCACTTGCAGAGATTTGCCTCAAACTCTGAAAGCAAATGGCTTCTCACTTCATGCGTGGGGGAGTTTATGTGTAGGTATATCTGTTGCATTTCACGCCTGGATACCGACAAAAGGCAACGGATTTGAACATTTGTTTAAAGACTAGGAATTTAGAGAGAAAACAAATCAATGCTGTAAATTTAGCAGAGAAGAGATTAAAATTCCATCCTTAATAATCACGATTAATCACTCATCGCAAAGTGATTCATATACGTTGGTAACATACCACGTTGGTAACACTAGATTATCAGCGAAGAAAAGGGATATTGCATAGGTTATGAGCACAGTTTTAACTGTCCAAATCGGACTTTTTATGTTCTCCAGCATGTACCTATAGTAGATGAGAGAGAGGGATATTTTTTAAGAGAGGTTGGTGTCTACCATCTGAATAGAATAACTCTAAAGCAGGAATGACGAACGTTACTCCGCAGGTGTGAAGAGAGGAGCGCCACCCTCCATAACTACAGTATAACGACTTCTAGAACCGGTTTTCGCTTTGTTTTCCCTGCTTTTCCGCTTTCGTGGTCACGAAGGAAGGGGAAGCAGGGGAATGTGTTCACACCTGCTGAGTAACGTTCGTTGGCCCTGCTCTAAAGCAAATGGCTTCAACTCATACATATGCCAGCACAACGGTGAACACTACATAGTACAAAATTAATGGAAACCTTGAGAAGGGACATTCGGGAAGAAAACGTTCCAGCCCAAAATTTAGTGTACTTCTACGGCATTTGCTAGTTATGACTGAGGATTATCTGACACCCCCCCCCAAAAAAAAAAAAAAAAAAAAAAAAAAAAAAAAAAAAAAAAAAAAAAAAAAAACCGGCCAGGAAGATGGTTCTCGTGATATTTCAATTGACTTTCCGTTCGCAAGTCCATGCCTTAACCACTTCGGTTACCAATGTGTGAATTGTTCAGATTGTAATGAACATTTTGTATACACACATATTGGGTCCTATTTAGAGAATATTAGCCAAGTGAATGCTCTTTGACGTCAGTCATCTTGCTCCTGGCTGTGTGTGAAGTGTAGGATAGATGAACCATGGGGAAACGCGAAGTTAATGCCAGTGAAGAGCTAGCCTCCTGTACCCTTTGGTATCATATATGATACCCCAGGTTTTGGATTTCTTTTTCTCCCTCTGTGAGCGTGTTAAACTCACGAAGGCCGGTGGTATCATGCTTGATACCTTCTGCATTCTACGCTTTCCTCCGCAGCACATACAGTCTGTACACTAACTCATGGCCTCTGGCAGGAATGTAGAAAGTCAGTACATTAGTAAATTCTAGATACAGCGATATCTGAAACTGGACTTATGCTTCTGGTTGCACGTAATGGAAGCACTGTCCCTGAAACTGTAATACGTCACACGAATATTATACGTCGCTCCTAATGAGTAGACTGACTCTTGGGCTGTAAGGCTTTTATTTTTCCCAAATGAACTATAATATCTTGTTTATTATTGAGTTTTGAAATTTTTTGCATAAGAAACATTTCTAAACATAATGTTTCTGATGGCATTCATCGTTCGATACAACTGTCCTCTTAGAAGACGTTAAACGTACTAAAAGTAAAATGTATGAAAGTACGAGCTGGCTTCGAAAAATGACAAGGATTATTTAAAACGTCATTGTTTCAAATTTTTCAGTGTTAGCAGAATAAAAGGGATCAAAAGTAGAACGCTATTGAGATTTGTGTCGTTAAAGAGGAATAACGGATTATATTCCCATGTGAAGTCTAAAGTCTGCAAAGAATGAGAGTGTGCTTCAGCAATGAACGCAGTTTTGTGATACAGGTAAGCGGCAGTTCTTGGGGAAAAATTGCCAATGTGACTAGTGAAGCACTGAAAACTCCGAAGATATCTACGGTAGTCTGAAAGGCTATTGTGGCGAGACTAATAAGATGGGGGTTTGAAGCGCATCCCCTTGGATAAAGCGCCTTGTAGGGCACGCCTTGGCGTTGCACAAAACGGAAGCCTCACTGCTGCCATCTCTACGTCAATAAAAGCTAGAAAGAGGATTACTGAGATTCATTTCTTTCTTCTTGTGCGCATGTGCAGTATGTGGGCGGAGATTGAGCCTTTAAGACAGACGAATGAGATGTTTGCTTGTCGCTTGTATTAGCTATTTGGAACCCTGCAGTGTAGCGCCTTCGGTTTTATTCCTGACAGTAAAATAAATACAGTTGCCCTACATGCACTTGAAGCTGCCTATTTGGTGTGCTATACACAGGAGGTATCAATGCCAATTCTGATTTACAGATATTAACAACTTTCTATAATGCTACCATTCTTTGCTGTAGATAGAAACTCCAGCATTAACTGTTTTATAATAAATTTATTGCTGCATGAAGTGTTGATATTCCATTTTATAGTTTCACTAGAGAAATATTCGGCGTCTGGCAGAACATTACGGTTTTGGTAAAACAAATTTTCCAAATAACTGCTTATGTACACTTCACTGAATTCAACACTCTTAATTTAATCACCTCACTTTCATTGCGCAAAATGTCCATTCGCACTGAAAATACTCTAAATTGTTTTTCATCCAGCATGTTTCCTCTCTGAGGAGCGATTTCTCGCAACACTAACTCTAAAAGAATGAAGGGTCAACATTAATGCTGTATCCTCAAAATCCCTCCCTCGCCCTGCCGAACAATTTCTGTTGCCTCTTCTGCTGGTGGCTTTACTCGTATCCCCAGAAGAATTTAGAAAACATAGTTTACTATTTATGTGCAACAGAAGTATTGAGGAAACATACCTATTTGTGTTAAAACAAAATTGGTTCCGACGGAGATCTTTTTGGCCACCCCCCCCCCCCCCCCCCCCCCCAGCATTTTCATTTAGAGGTGTTAGTGATAGAACCGAACAGTATTTTGTTCTTAATTAATGTGTGTGAAATTCCCTATTTGTACTGAAAATCCCTACAAAGTGCTGTAGTTGAACAATTTTCATTTTTGGGGGGTTCTGTTCTGGTCTCTAAATGAATGAGGGAATTTACATTTATCTTTTTGCTTTACAAAAACCTGAAGAAAACAAACCCAATCCTGAAAATCATCTCCCGTCAAACATTTTCCCTGCCATCCTCGGTTGAGGCAGTCTTTTATCACTCAATTGCTCTTGTTATAGAATATGTGCCAAATTTGGTCGGAATCACTTTAAGGATGTGGTAGCCTATTGGAAACACACATGTATAAGGAGATAACTGCTTATGTTTTACACATGCACAAACGAATGCAATACCATTCCTAATTACGTTTGGGTTTTGTCGTACTAGTTGTGCTATTGATGGATCGCACATTTTAAGACCTACTGTATTGTTAGAAGCTGTAGTACAAAAAGCACCTGTCAGGCGATGCTACACCGACATCTGTATGTTTACATCGCGCTGTTCCTGGAAACTTGGCCTTCAGCTGCGACGGCCTCTTCAGAAATATAAGTTTCTATCTCCTTTCTATATACAGAATGTTCCAAAAAACACCAACAACGCTTAGTATGTTGTAAAGGAGAGCAAACCGATCGGTTTTCAAATAGGAACCCCTGTCAGGAAATGCACGGTTTGGTAAGGATGCACGGTAAGGGATGGAAGTGTGAGATGGGTTCACAGTTTGTCAATAAACCCAACATCGAGCTGTATACATAACAAGTGTCGAACTGTGTATCTCCTATCATTGCAGAGTCTATTCCGCAGCGATGATCCTCATGCACATCATCCAATACGTGCGATTAGCTGTGAAGATTTTCATTCGTTTCGTGGACTCGAGCCATAAGGTCCTCCGCTGACGTTACAGGAGTGGCATACACCATACTCTTCATACGACTCCACAGAAAATAGTAGAGAGGTAACAGATCTGGTCACCGTGCTGGCCATGGAACTGGTCCATATCTACCAATCCATCAATCTGGATATGGGACGTTGAGCTGATTCCACACAATTACATCAAAGTGCGCTGGAACTCAAGTCGGCCATTTCAGCAGCTGTATACTGGTACGTGTCGCACTGCTATTAAAATGTTACTGTACTGGAAACGCACAGGTGACACAGTAGAATACCCAACAAGGACTCTATGGAGGAATTGAGGCATGCTCAGGAATGTTACTATGTTCAGGTCGTTCATCCCAGTACACAGATGGCTAAATGGTTGCATACCTTCCATATTAAGATACCGAATCAAATGTTAAATTGTCACAACCGTTCACTCTTAAACGTTGATGCTCTCCAGCGTCCAAGCCGTGCATTTTCTGACAGGGGTTCCTATTTGAAAACAGATCAGTTTGCCATCCCGCACAACATACTAATCGTTGTCCCATTTCTTTGGGGGGGGGGGGGACGCTTATCGGGACATCAGTAGAAGTTTCTATACTTCGCCTTTCTTCGGTCTGCTCTGAAATCCCTGAAGGTTTCATACGAGTATAAAAGAAACATGGTCGTCGCGAAGAAAGATTAAGGTTCAATACTGCGTGGTGTTAATTTATCGAATACTGTCTGCCTGAGGCTATAAGATGTGTCCTGTGTTCGAAAGTGAGGGTCCAAAAGGAAGAAGAGAGTTATTTGCGTGTTGTTAATTGAAGCACTATGTATATGGATAAACTGGCGAGTAGTTAAAGGAAAAATGGATAAAGTCACAGAAGCTATTTATTCCATTCCACCCAAAAAGTTGATGTACCACTAGATTTTATCGGGAATATATTTTGTATCCCCTGAATTCCCCCTCAAATTATAAAATATTGGTGAACAGCAACATAGCTAAAATGAAAATTGGGATAAATAGCATACCTACTTGGTGTTTACGTTACAAACATGAGATATGATTTTCAATAAAAATACATCTGTATGGAACTATCCTTTACATGGAAAATGTTCAGTCAGTTTTTTTTTCCCTCACAAATAACGATAATGATTTTGAGATTCTTGGAGGATAATTGAAATGTACATACATGTTGAAGTTTCTGTGAATTTCTCTACGTTTGCAATAAATTCGGTCGGAGTAAACCCTAATTTGTTTATATTCCGTTACAGTTGTTAGTTCCTTTTATGTTTCAGGTTATGTGTCCTCTGCCTTTCGAATTAAGGTGTTACTGTTAAGGTGTAATTTGGTTTTAAACAGCGAAACCACCCTTTTGGAAGCGGTTACAATTGTTTTATTTTGTTGAAAATAACGTTTAATTGTGTAAACATTTATACGTGAAATATTCTAATTAAAACGTTGGATAGGTTATATTCCCTCTAGGCAAATTTATGGATGAAATCAAAACATCTTTTAAAATAAAATGTTTCTCTGCTTAAATGGGCATTTAATTTTACTGTACATTTCTTTCGATTACATATTAAATATTCAAAACTTTCCAGGATATAAAGTATTGTATTTACATGAATTTCTCTAAGACTTGTTTTAATTTTATATAATTTCTATAAATTAAAAATTACTCTCACGAAGACCTGTTTTTCTATCTGCGTTATGTTAATTGAGATTAACCTTTGCAGAAGCACTTTCGTTACATGCTTCGTAAATAGCGGAAATAGAGGAAACCAAATCGATAGTAGGATGTTTAAAAGTAAGTGCATTGTATTCGTATGCTGGCCTTAAAATTCGATACTCTTTCCATAACATCGCAAAAAGCAACCGAATAACAGTTTTTAAAAATTGACAAAATCATTGAAACATTCAAACTCGGAAAGCCTGAAAAAAAAGAGAGAAATCGAAATCAACTTTTAGAGACGGTTACATTTCTTTATAAAGACGATTTTATGCTATCTTTCAACGGTCATCAACTATAGCAAGTTATTTTCGGCTAAGAGGACCTCAAGATTTGTTACCACAAAATGAAACATATACACTTATGTTTGTAATATAAATATCTTAAATATATAGGAAATTATTATTATAATATTTCATTTTCGAGTTACGCTGTTACTTATCTACACACACGCGCGCACACAGAAACACATACACACGTACACACACACACACACACACACACACACACACACACACACACACACACACACACACACACACACAAATGATTTTTATGATTGAAGGGTCGTCAAAACATATTCACTGTGAAATTTCGATATTTAAATTTTGGTTGGAATGCAGTGCTTTCCTTACCCATTAATATGTGATAGAGAAAGTAAAAGTAAATTGCACTCCTTCAAGAGATTAGCTCACTTGCACTTGCATATATTTCGATGTGCAGTTACCTTCATGAAGAAGAGAATGATCAAAGTAGTGTTCATTGCCAGGAAGAGCTTGTTTATTATATAAACTTTCCCTGCATTCCCGGCCAAGTGAAACTGTTTTTAAAATGTTATTCTTACCTCAAGGCCGTCCTGGTGGTCTCGTCCTCTAAAACGGGACATAGTAACCACAGGATCGCGGTTTCGAATCCGGCTTCGGTCGAGCATGAGCTAATTCTAATGCGTTTGTCAGTTGTCTTGTTTACTAGCGTGTTTTATGTGAAGGGAGAAATTGTATTGAATGCGTTTGGTTACTTCAGAATTAACTAGCACTTATATTCGCCCTAAAGCTGCTAAAATGCTACATTTCTTTAATGAAAACACCTTTAAGAAAGCCTAGATCTTTGCAAAGCAATTTTGGTATTAGGTTGTAAACTAAATATGTATAAATTAGACGATAAAACTAAAACAAATAACAAGAAATGGACAAAATATTTAATGAGGATGAATGAAGAAAGGATACCTAAGACGACCTTTCTACATAAGCCGAGCTCGCAGAAGATGGGCTCCACTGATGACTTCGCCGGAACGGGCTGCATAGCCTAAACCATGAAGAAGGAGAAGGCTGTAAACAAATGTTAAAAAACAATGAAAAAATCTGATTTGTTGCACTCACATGACTTTCTCTACTGTTGTACTAACCATTCTCACAAACTCTTATTCCTATATCTTCTTCGTGTTAAGATAAACATTTGTACGAATTATCTTACTGCTTATTTCCTTGTAGATGCAACGGGAATGTTAGAATACAGTAGGCTTTGTGCGATAGTCAAATCTTTTAAAGCTTTGAGAGTTTTAAGTTTTTCGAAACTCACACACATAACAAGGGATATCTCTGAAATGGTTCACCCTACAGGAAAATTTATTTGGACACAAATTGTATATTTCAGCAAGATCTACAATTTTTTGTATAGTATGATTTGGTCTAGGTATCTCTAACGGTTTACTAGTTATGCAAAAGTCGTCCAGAGTAAATACGACTACAGGGGTCATAGCCAGAAAATTCAAGATATACATTTCATTTGTCATAAAAATATCTCAAACATATGGCATTTTAATCAAAATCGTTAGAGCCATTTTCAAGAAAATCAAAATTTTCGAAAAATTTTCCAAGTAAAGGGTAGTTTAGGGTGGGGTTACTTTCTTCAAAATCTTCGTGTCACATCCTTGAAAGACATTAAACTTAAATATCAGCTTTGGTTTTTAACCGACTTTTCGTTTTTGAGTTATGCTGTCCACAGACACACAGACACACACGACATTTCATTTGTCATAAAAATATCAAACATATGGCATTTTAACCAAAGAGCCATTTTCAAGAAAATCAAAATTTTCCATCTAAAGAGTAGTTTAGCGTGGGGCTATTTTCTTCAAAATTTTCCTGTCGCATCCTTGAAAGACATTAAACCTAAATAGCAACTTTGGTTTTTAACTTACTTTTCCTTTTTGAGTTATGCTGTCCACAGACTGACACACACACACACACACGGACGGACGGGTCGACGGACCTTTTTTTAAAAATGCATCCTTTTTTTTTTTTAATTCAGGGGGTCTCAAAACATAAATTTCCAGTGAAATCTTGACATCGGATTTTTGGGTGGAATACAATACTTCCCCTACTTACCAGTAGAGCAAGTATAAAGGGGCTTTAAAAACTAGTCAAACTAGCTATTGACTCTCTTCTGCTTGCTTATAATAGAGGAAGTATTGTGTACCACCCAAAAATTCAATATCAAAATTCGCTTCAGCTCAAAACAGCGTGTTTAAACTCCGTATCTGTCTGTAAATAACGTTTTCTCAAAAAACGAAAACTGAGTTAAAGAATTGTGGTGCTGTTTGATCATGCTGACAAGCAAATATGTTGAAGGAAATTGTCTCTCCTTAAATTATCCTTCGCATACAACAAATTTCGTTCTAGTTATTTTCTCGAAAATGAATTTGATTAAAATCTTATTAGCGTGAAAAAAGAAATGGAGGTGGGTATATCTTAAACTTTCTGTGAATATCATGTTGAAAGCCCTTCACAGTGACTGTACGAGTATGTAATTTTGTACAATAGGAAAATTACAAGACATACAATTACTACAGGATCACAGTAGAGCTCAGTAAAATATCATCAACTTGTGTCGAATAATACTTTCTGAAATATTTTATGATGCACATTTATACTTTGGCAAGTTTAGTTTAGCATCTGACAGTCATGTTTGAAGCTTGGGGCGAAGTGGGGGGGGGGGGAGATGAAAACTACATCTTATTATACTCACCATCATTTTTTTATTTTACTTTATGTAGGGAAGTTAGCAATTCAGTACCACGGCTGGGACTCCATGGATCTTCACCATTCCGTCTCGACGCTCTTAACGTCGGTCTGGGTGGCTCAATTGGTTAGACGCTGGCCTACGGATCCCAAGGTCGCGGGTTCAAACCCGGCCCAGACCGATGGTTTTTAAGTGTGCTTAAAAACGACAGCTCCATGTCAGTAGATTTACTGGCATGTAAAAGAACTCCTGCGGGACAAAATTCCGGCACACCGGCGACGCTGATGTGATCCTGGCAATTGACACCGTCGTTAAACAAGAAAATAATTTTTTTTTTAAATCGACGCTCTTAACGCTTGAGTTACCATAGTGAAATGCACATTGAACACTCACTTGATTCTAGTATCCCAGTAAACTCAAATAGAACTTGCAGGGTTACTCGTGCTTTTAATTTCTGGGCTTTATGGATGATTTATTCAAGATTATGGGCCAGGGAGAAACAACCGACCAACAAGCACAATCCAGGAGGTGCCAACCGAGTGCCACTCCCGAGGGGACATTTTATTAGAGAGAACACCATACAGCCTTAAAATGCCATCCCCATTTACGCAAGGACGGAAGTGGATACGCCACTTACGCACGTAAATCCAAAGGGAAGTTAACGAGAAACCTCTGTGAGGGCGACAGTGACCACACCATATATCAGATTAGTATCGGAGAACCCCTCCGAGCCCAACCCAATCTAAACTACTTCTTCAAATGTACTTCTGGTAACGTCAGAATGATCACGCTGAGCACATCACAGCGGATGAGGGTCGGAACCTCTACGCAGATTCCGTCCAGAATCAAAAGGTGCGACGTTCTGGAGGGTTGAAGATCCATAGTTGAGTCTGGCCTTAGCAGTGAAGTTTTAAGTGTAATTCAATTTGCTGCTTAGTGCTCACACGTGGCGAGAATCAAATAACTATTACCAAAACAATTCATTATTCGGGTATCCTACATAGCGACTTTTACTTTCTCTGCCAACTATGTATAGAGGGTAAGAGGAACTATTGTATACCACCCAAAAATTGGCTTTGGAGAGTTAACAAAAAGACATGTTTTGAGAATTTCTAAATAAAACGCTTAGAAAAAAAGGTGTATGTGTGTGCGAGTGCGCACAGCGTAACTTGAAATCGAAAAGTTTGTTGAATACCAAACTTGGTATTTTTAAGTTCCGTATCTTTCAAGCTTGCAAAACGAAAATTTTCAAGAAAATCTCCTCACCTCAAACCGTCCTTTAAAGGTTATTCGGATTTTCCCCAAAATGACTAAGAATTTTAATTTAACTATGACCGCTGTGGATTTCAATTTAGCGAACTCTGGTAACTTAAAGTTCCTCAGATCACCGAGAGAGGCGCCTCAGTCATCAGCAGAGTTCCCTAAATCAAAATCCAACACTCAGCATAGGCTGCTGATGTTCGGATGACCTAACAAAATGCGTTCAGGGTAAATACTAACAATAAATGCAGGATAGATTATTAGTTCCACTCAGATTGTATTAATTTTGTGCTTCACTGTATCATAGCCTTACATTTTAAGAAAATAGCTCTTCTTTCAATACTGTAATAGTTGAAATTGTGCACAATGTGTAAGATGGCAGTACTATCGCTGGACTTAACTTCCTATTGCTCACCAATCAACTGGAAGGACATGCCAAATTGCTTTCAAGTTTCTCAAGAGAAATAAAAATGATGACTGCTGCAGCAAGGTAAACGAAAACGGTCAGAAGAAAGAAAAAATAATACCTTTCCTATCTTGGGTTTTTGCGAGTCTGCTTACAAAAGAAAAATGAAATATAATAAAGGCTTTACTGAAACCTTCCGACCATCAGCAGACTCGCCATCGTCGAGAAACGCATTCTAAAAGTACAGAAAACTATATAAAACACTCCAACGTTTTTATAAATTGATAAATGTATTCAAAACGCAATAAAACCAACAAAAAGGTATGCATATATTCATACAATGGATTAAAAATTACTTGAAACACATTTAAGAGAATTCAGGGAGCTCGAAATTTTGTTTCCCCTGAAATGTCATCGAATTTTTCAGTAGAATAGAATACTTCCTCTATCTTCGTGGGAGATAAAGTAATAATTCTTTCATTTCTCCTAAATGTTTAAACAAAAATATCTGATTTATTATGTTTCTGCAAATGTTTAATTTAAAATATGTGTTACTTTTCTTTTCATTCAGCGGTTGGGTACACGGGTGACATTTTCTCATTTCGAATTTCAAACTTCTCTTTTTGTTTTCCAATAAATACGCGTTAATAAATGTTCAACTTAAAATAGTTTCCTTTATTCAAGTTTAAAATAGGTATTTAGATTTTGGTTATTTTTATTAACCATTTAAAAGGTCAATGAAAACAAGGAGAAAAATTGTTCTGAAAATCAAAAAAGATCATAAGCAGAAGCGTTTTTTTAGGAGGGAGGTTCATTTCTATAGCCCACTTAACTGCGATCGCCACTCTGGGAGCTTTGACCGAAAAATTTAATTTTTTACTCGTGGAACTTTCAAGTTAGTTTACTGTACGTTTTCGTCGTTGGTACCTTATTTTCACGCTATCTTCACTCACATCCACACTTACAGACTATCGAGCGGTGGGAGTAACCCTAATTCAAGAAATGTACCCCGGCCAGGAATCGAACTTGTAATCTCCGGGTTAGGAGTAAGGTCGCTAACCACTGAACCATGGTAGTAGCTAAGCCACAAGATCTCAAATTCACACAGATATATGCCCTAATAGAAACTTAACAAAATTGGGTACTTTAAGTCCGAACTTCATAGTAATTTCCAATCAGTTTGAAATTAATTATTATTGTTCTTCCACAAGAAATCAGTTGGAGCATTTAATGTCGTGCCAGCATGTTGCTATGATAGCTCGATGGTTAGAGCAATCGGACGGAGACCGGAAGATCCTTGGCTCAAATCCCGGATATGGCATTGACTTTTTCGGTCGAGTTCTACGCTTACACATATTTTTTTTTTTTTTTTTTTTTTTTTTTTGCTTTCTTTACTACAAATAGTAAGTAGGAAGAGTATTGTATACCACCCAAAAATTGGATATCGATGTTTCATCTGAAACATGTTTTGAGGCCCCCTGGACCAAATAGATCCTATTAAAACACACACACACGTGTGTGTGTGTGTGTGTGTGTGTGTGTGTGTGTGTGTGTGTGTGTGTGTGTGTGTGTGTGTGTGAGAGAGAGAGAGAGAGAGAGAGAGAGAGAGAGAGAGAGAGAGAGAGAGAGAGACCTAGCTAGCTTTAGTTTAGGTATGGATACTTATCTATGTTTAGTATTTCTGACTTTAACAATTCATACTATTGTATGTTACATACAGTATTACTAATTAAACATAACAAGCTACCTACAATTGTCTTTCTATTTAGTGTACACTATATTCAACAAAATTGAAAATGAAAGCTTGTGGGATACTTTTTAAACATAACTCCTAAACAACATTTTGCCAATTAATAGATTTTTGGGTTGCACTTTCCAGTTATGCAAGACTGTCTGTGACCATTAGAAACGTAATCTTCGAAAAATAACAGTGCTTGGTATGTTCATTATGTGTGTATCTGGACTACATAGTAATATATAGGCGCTTGGACATGCACAGCAATTGATAAAAAGCAACCCATACTACGAGAATGTCATTAACGGAATCTATACATTCACCACGTCATGTATGGCGCGACAGAAAAAAAATGGACACTTCAACAGAATTGGGACCCTGTTATAATAAATCATTGTACTTGATAGTCTCGTTAAATTAAAACGTGACGTCGGTGTAGGTGTTATAGATGTATGGATCAGCATAAAACCAAATTACGCACTCTCATTAGAGCGCTGCAGGAGGCTCTGTTTAATTTTCATTGGCCAACAAGCGTAGCGCTGTCGTTTTCATGTCACTGCTAAACCAAAAGATCACCATTTTTACTTTGTCAATAAAAATATCAATGACTGGTTCATGCACTCGTTACATCATAGGAGAACTGTTTATCTTAAAGTTTTGGAGAAACTAGCTAATGCGGGACAGCTGCTTCTAAATGTCAGTATAACACATTTTTCACAGAAACACCTTCCAAAATTGTGTATTTGTTTATCCCCTTACTCTTACTCTTTGAGACCGTGTGTATATTTATCCTTAATGTTATCCTTAATCTTATCCAAATTTGAAGTGCAGTAAGAATGTTTATTGAAACTCTAGCGCAGGGTGAAAATCAAAACACAGGATATAGGGATTTAATATGTTTCCCTATTACTGTTACCCTGTGTTTCAAATGTGTTGCATCATCATCATCATCATCATCATCATCATTTTCATCATTATTTCTTCACGATATATTCATGAATTAGGAGAGGTCTCCTGGTCAGGTCTCATGTTCCTTTGCATCGTTCTTCCAATATATAATTGTCCATGTGATTGGTATTCATGTTAATTATCTTGGGATATCGCATACTGTGCATCCCCTGCAAAATGCTTTCTTCATCTGTCTCTACATTGCCATTTATAGACCCAATCGGTACATTATAAGAAGAGTTCAAGGTTAACCAGAATACAATATTAACACTTTACTTTTATTTAGTAATCCCTTTTATCATCAATAATTCATTACAGTGTTAACCAACTTTAGTTGCTTTTTATGGTATGTGAGAAAATTAATATAATTATCCCATAATATTTTTCGTGCCATGGTTCTAGTTTGTAAACTTGAGTCATGGCTCACGATAATACAAAAATAAATAAATAAATAAATAAAAATAAAAATAAAAATAATGTAAAGAAAATAAGTTGTCATTACTTTCGCTAAACTTAACAAACATTGATATCTAATATCTGCTTTTTACTTTCTCTATTGGTAAGTAGGGAAAGTGTTGTATTCCACCCAAAAATTCGATGTCGAGATTTCACCGGAAATATATGTTTTGAGGCCCCCCTGAATCCAAAAAAAGCATTTGTAGAAAACGGCCGTGTGTGTGTCTGTGTGTGTCAGTCTGTAGACAGCATAACTAAGAAAGGAAAAGTCGGTTAAAAACCAAAGTTGCTATTTAAGTTTAATGTCTTTCAAGGATGCGGCACGAAGATTTTGAAGAAAATAGCCCCACCCTAAACTACCCTTTACATGGAACATTTTTCGAAAATTTTTATTTTCTTGAAAATCGCTCTAACGATTTTGATTAAAATGTCATATGTCTGAGATATTTTTATGACAAATGAAATGTATATCTCGAATTTTCTGGCTGTAGCCCCTGTAGTCGTATTTAATACCGCCAAATTCGGAAAACTTAAAGCTTTCGTGAAATGGAACATCGTTGTTCACTTTTTTATATGTTAAGTGTGTAAAGAGAACGGAATCTCAAAGCTTTAAAAGATTTGACTATCACACAAAACCTACTGTATTCTAATATTCCCCTTGCACCTACAAGGAAATAAGCAATAAGATAATTTGTACAAATGTTTATTTTAAGTAACACGAAGAAGATATGGGAATAAGAGTTTATAAGAATGGTTGGTAAAAAAGTAGAGAAAGTCATGTGAGTGCAACACATAAGATTTTTTTTAAAATTCTGTTCCTTAATCTTATTAAAATATTCTTATAAATTTATATCACATCAATAAAGGAGAGAGTATCCGGGAAAATCTGATTTCGCACATTAAATCCCTATGCCCAGCGACCTGATGTTCATTTTGTATAGCCTATTGGGATAAGTTCGTGAACATCTGCTTGGCAACCGCTTGGCAATTTTGGCATGTGTGTGTAAAGCGGAAGGTCAAGGATGTAGACAGTAAATACTGTCTACGCGGGTCTCGTGATGACTTCTCGGAAAGAAAACGACCCCTCCCCTTGATACTTGTTGTAGCTGATACACACAGACACGTGGTGAAACCACGTGGCCTACTTTAGACTTTCATTTGTCGTAGGGTGAACGCGTGTATGGGTAACGGAAGCCGATTAGTAAACAAAACATTCGTTTGTTCAGTCCTACTCTGTTGACAGACTGTGAAGATAATGCGTTCAATAATGTTATATTATCTCTTTTACCTTTCCACATAGATGAATTTGTTATTGAAGTTCTTTATTCATCATATTTGAATCTATCGTCACGTGAAATCTGCGCGCTCGTACTCCTAACACTCTGCCTGAATTTTATACTTACGGCCCATGTGCTTCTGTCTGAGGGAATACCAAAGGCTACGAGAATCGGCCGCCCTTAAAGCACAAAGTGATGTGCAGTGTTATCCACTCAGAATAGCAAGACAGAAGCACCGCTATAAACAATTTAAGAGGGGATTAAAAGCCCTATCCCGCCAATGTTAAATCTCCTAAGTTCATGAGCCATTATCTCAGAAACCATTCAAGATGTCAGATTGAAATGTTTACAGGATATACGTGTATACATTATTATTTATTTATGTATTTATTTGTTTATTTATTTATTTGTTTATTTGTTTGTTTATTTAATTATTTGTTTGTTTGTTTATTTGTTTGTTTATTTAATTATTTATTTATTTATTCCAACAAACTTACTGCTGGTGTTTTTAAACACCACCATGAGTGGGCAATGTTTAAGAGGTGGAATCAAGACTGAAAAATTCAATGCCATCGCTTGATAAGCGGAAGATCCATGGTTCAGATCCCGGCTGTGGCATTGAATTTTTCAGTCCTGATTCCACCTCTTAAGTATATGTGTACATTTTTAGTTCATTGGTATTTTTATGCCATAAGTTTGTTTATTAAGGAAGACAGAATTATTTTCTTTCTTGCGTCATCTTTTAATTATAATGCATCAACAATCCAATCGCTTGTTTAAAAATAAAAAAAGCGTGTTATCAAAACCACAATAGATTCACAACACTTGGAGGTTGGCTTTATTATCTAAAACTTGATTTAGCTATCTTCTGAAGACGGGTAATTTATATTATAAGGTGCTGTCTATATTAAAATGAAGAAAATAAACTCGCATACATTTTCAAAGAAAGAAATCGAATGGTTTATGCACATAGGAGATGCCACACTTAACAGTAGTTCCAACCTGCAGAGCAAAACGTCCCTTAAAAGTGAGTTAATCTTGATCATTCTAGTCCAAAATGTGTGGACATAGAACTTTTTCCCTTCATATAGGCCCAGAATTTACAGTACAAAATAATAGATGCGCTATTGTAAAAAATGTATTTAAAATATATGTATTGTGCCTATAATAATAATAATAATAATAATAATAATAATAATAATAATAATAATAATAATAATAATAATAATAATAATATATATATATATATATATATATATATATATATATCAAATTAAAACGAAAATCTCAATGAATAAGGCTGCAATATATGTTGCCTTTAGAATATCACGTATTTCGTTTGTGTTAGTTACGCAAGTTACGAGATAATTGTAGGTCATTTTTCAAATTTTCCTCAAAACTGGCTCTATTTTTACTAAATTACCGTGTGTTTGAGATTTTTATTATTACAATATAAATAAGACGTATATCATGAATTTGCTGATAGTAGCCTGTGAAGCCTTCCTCATTCCGAAGGAATTTTGTATAATTTCGTATAACGGGAAAATATAACAGTAGCAAAAGCTTTACATAAACATGTATATCTCTTTAATACGCAATTTATTTCAAGTAATTCTTTGTGGAATAAGCAATTTCTGAGATATCCCTAATTAATGGTTGAGTTTTCTGAAACTTTGTCATTCTTTTAAAGCGCTATTGCTATCCAGTTGTTTATCACAATACCATGGAAAGAATATGGAATTCTAAGGCCAATATACATAGTAACCACGTGGCTAACGAAAAATACAGGCTGCGGCGCGAATTGGAGTTACGTAGTAATGTAGTCTGATACATGGCTAACATTGTATACCATCATGATGAAACTATCTTTTGTCTGAGTTCAACGGACAAGTTTGTTGCTTGTTTAGCACATGGATGTATCAGTGGCGGCTATTCAAGTGAAGCAGGTGAAGAGGTTTTCACCTGAAAATAGCAGTATTCTATTTTTGTTAATGTTGGCAGTATTACTGCCATTCTAACAGTTTAGTCACAAATTTCAACTGGTAGCAGCTGTAGCAGGGTCAGTGACCAACCCTTCTTTTGTTTGGAACTTACAGCCTGGCTGCCGGCAGGGAAAATTGGTGGGAGGGCACCCTCAGATTGGTTCCAAGGACAAGTGCATCAGTCAGGATTTACGGAAGAAACTGCTGCACTAAACAGCTTGGTTGCCATGGCAACATGACGTCACGAAACGATGAACTACGGGGAAATAACACTGGCATGCACATGTTTCAGGCAAACAAGAAATATTTGCATTTGGGTAGAGGCACAGAACACGGTAGAGGGGATGGTTTCTGTTTTCGCGCGCTTAGAAGATAGTATTCGTTTGCCTCGAGGAAGAGCTGGCGGTAAACTTAAAACGTGGTGTTTTAGATAACTGTGAACGGTAGGTATAATTTACGAGTTTGCTAGACTCCAGTGCTTTTAATATTTAAATTACGGAACATAAGTGTTTTGTTATGAATCCAGTGAACGATATAGTTTGCAATTTGCCAGAACCCCCATTTTCCAAGTGGAAAGGTGAAGACAAGAAGGATGTTTTAAACTTTGGGCGGCCCACTGATATCATTAATATAGCCCTTAAAAGAGAGAATAAGAAAATAGGGAAGACATAACATTAAATTCAAAAGCTCTTGGTTATGCTGTAGCCGTAGTTTGCAATCGCTATTCTGTTGGCCTTGTTTACTTTTTAGCAACAAAAGTAACGTGTGGGACAAAGAGAGATTCACAGATTTCATTAATATAACCCGTTCCCTTCACAAGCACAATGATTCGCCGGGACATTTAAAATGTAAATTACAGCTAAACACTTTTGAAAAAATGACTGTACCTTCCGACTGGAAAAAAGCCATTATCATCCCGATTTTAAAGAAAAACAAACCTTCAAACAATATTAATAGTTTCAGACCAATATCTTTGACCAGTGTTATTGCAAAAGTGATGGAAAGAATGGTGGCATCTAGACTTAACTGGTTCCTAGAATATTACAACTTAATTAATAGTTCACAGACCGGCTTCAGACAGAATCATAGTACAAGTGAAAATGTACTCCTACTAAGCCAAGAAATCAAGGAAGCTTTCAATAGAAAGGAGGATACCTTAGCAGTATTCATTGATTTCAAATCAGCATATGACTCAGTCTGGAGGAACAAATTAATTGAGAAGTTGCAATCAATAGGTGTGAAAAGTAACATGCTTAAATGGATTACTCAGTTTATTTCACAAAGATTTTGTGCCACAAAATATAATACATACATTTCCAAATATAAACAAACACACCGAGGACTTCCACAAGGTGCTGTTCTGAGCACAACACTCTTTAACATATATATAAATGACCTTCCATCAATAATAAAAACTTTAGAAACCAAAATTGCTTTATTTGCTGACGATGTAGTCATTTGGACTTCAGGCTCTCCAAAAAATCCTGAATTAATTAAAGACAGAATAGAAACAGCCCTAAACAAAGTACATGAATGGAGCTCCAAAAACCTCATGACTATCAATGTGGAAAAAACAAATTATGAATTATTTACACTAAAATACAAACCAGTTAATATTAACATAAATTATAATAGTAAACCACTCAAAGCAGTTGATGATGCCAAATACTTAGGCATCACTTTCGACAGAAAGCTAACTTGGAAAAAACATATAACAAACATCTCAGAAAAGGTTGAAAAGAAACTGCAAATCCTGAAAAGGTTAGCTGGTGCTAAATGGGGCTGCTCAAGGAGAGTACTTAACACAACATACAAAATGTACGTTAAACCAAACCTCTTGTACTGTTCTGAAGCTTTAATAACAGCAGCAAATGCTAACATCAATAAACTTGAACAAATACAAAATCAGGCTCTTCGCCTAATCACTGGAGCAGTTAAATCCACACCTATTGATGCCATGCTTGCCTTAACACGGACCCCATCAATAACAACAAAAATAGAAGAACAAGTATTGCTCCAACACGAAAAAATGTTACGACTGCCAAACTCTAAATGGACAGAAGAGAACTTCCCACCTTCAATCCTTAAAACTCATAGTAGTTTCCTAGAAAAGGTAACACAGATTAAATCCAATTTGAACATTCCTAACACCAGAGAAAATCTACTTATAAGAGAAAATCCATTGGAATTATTACAACCTACCTTCAGTTTGGAATTAATAGAGGAAATAAGTAAATCAGACACACCAAAAGAAATACAAAAACTTCTAGCTCTGGAAACAATCAATACTAGGTATCCCACAGAAGAATGGCTGCACATATATACTGATGGATCCTCCAAGGAAAACCTTACTGGAGCTGGAGTTACGTGTTCACATTTTTCCTTTTATCATGCTGTTGGCAGAGACACAACAAATTATGATGGAGAAATAGAGGCTATACACATTGCTCTCCGACAATTATTAAATCTTCCCTTAAATAAATTTAACAAGGCAGTAATTCTTTCAGATTCTAAAGCTGCAATTCAGGAAATATGTTCAAATACTACAAAGAAGTCAACAAAAATTAGAGAATGCTACAAAATGTTAACACAACTCCAAAAAGTTAATAAGACTGTTCATCTCCAATGGATTCCAGCACACTGTGGAGTCATGGGGAACGAAGCTGCAGACTCACTTGCAAAGAAAGGCACAACAATAAAACAAAAATCTAAATTCAATTTCGCATATTCCTCAATAAAACGCTTGATCATTAAAAATTTTCTCATTCATACCTACAAGAAATAGAAACAAATGCCAAAGATAAAAAATGGATTACACTACTTTCCAACCCAGATATAATCGCCCAGAGACCAAGGAAAACAGCTGTTGCAGCCTTCCGACTACTGACAAATCACGACTGCTTAGCAAGTCATCTCTACAGAATAGGTATCTCAGCCTCACCAATATGTGTCCTGTGTAACGATCCAGCAGAAATGAACGAAGACCACTTGAAAACCTGTGAAGCATTAAGATCAGAAGAAACTACAGTTCAAAAGTATTGGAAAGCACGAATGCTAATGGCTTCATTGCCAGATGCAAGGCACTAGAAAACAACAACTTTTGAAAAAAAAAAGAAACAGAAACACAATGGCTGACGCTCTTCAAGAAAACAGCAGACTTTTGCATGTGCGTTTCAATGGAAACGTGACATTAAATAGACTTTTCCTGTAGTTGATCATTAAACCAACATTGTATTTAGGTAAACAAGAGCTTGCATTCTGAGGACATGATGAGAGTGTGCTTTCGCTAATTCGGGGAAATTTCAAGGAGTTTGTGTACTGAAAGTCGATTCTAAATCTATACAAAATGAGGTGATTGGATGTATTTCGGAATACTTACAGACCTGAAATTAATGTCTCAGATTTTTTTTCTGTTGAAGTTGACGACACTACAGATATTTGTCAACAGTCTCAGTGCTCTATCATTGTGCATTACGTGAATACAGAGAGCACATTGGTTGAACGATTTTTCGGATTTCATGATGTGAGTGTTGACAGGTCCGCAGAAACATTGTTCCCTTTGCTGCATGGTGTTCTTAAAGAATTTAATTATGAACGTAAATTAGTTGCACATTGTTACGATGGAGCGAGTGTTATGTCAGGACATTTGAATGGACTTCAAAAAGGAATCAAGAACAATGCTTCTCAGGCAGTTTTGTACATTGTTTGGCTCACCGTTTAAATTTGTTTTTAAAACAAAGCTGTATATATTTGCATTCGCCATGTTTATTTCTCTCACTTACTACACGAACTGTCATATCTATTGGACCAAAATGAATCATAGTGTGACAGGCAGTTTCTTTTGTGTATAGCTCCATTGGATACAAAAAGTTTAGCAAAAAATGTTGGAGCGTGGTACACCGGCTTTGCATTGTATTTTCAGCAATCTTAAGTGAACTTCTTCACCTATTTTGTAAGGCACGAGCCGCCACTGTGTATTGGGCAATTATGGTTTTATTTCATTGGGACACGATCAGACTAGGAGAAGTACGTCACTACAGTTTGCGCAAACACATTGTTAACAAGTGAAATAGCTGGAAAGCGCTATAGTCTTTAGACATATGAATCGCAAAATTAACGAAGATGAATAGAAACAGTGAAAGTGTCCACGTCGACATTTTAGGTCTCGTAAAATAAGGATGACATAGCAGGTACTGGTTGCCTCGGGACAGTTGAAGAGTGATAAGAGTATCGTAAAACGGGGCAAACCTTTCCTCCCTTGTTTAGCTGAAGGGTGTTCTATAACCCTCTTTAGCTATTTGTGCACTTTGAAGAGCTACGAGAAAACAAAATCTAAACGTATCCGAAAATACATAAACGATCGCGGAAAGTGAATAAAGTTTGTAACTTCGATAGCTGCCATATGACATAAAAGGGGAAACTCGATGAAAGTTTGCGGCAGACAGACTTTTCTTGCGTCTCCTGTCCTATCTTGAAAGATTTACGTCACATTATAAACGCAGGCAAACCTTTGTTGCATGGTTCCATTTAGGCTCAACTTGCTTTCAAAGTTTATTATTTCCTGAGATGTTGTAAATTGTAAATCCCTCGGGATTACCCGAACGTATCCTCCGGAGTAGTTGGGGAACTTCCGAGGAATCAATACAAGCGAAGAAGATTACATTTCATGCTTCCCTGATCATGCCACGCCACGCCACCTGCTGTGCGTGCGTTTAGATAATTAAGTAAATTTTTATTGATTATTGGTTGGGTTACCTATGTCCTGATTTACTTACATAAAGTAGCTCTATTGAAGTGGTTACGAAAGAGTTATGCAGGCTTAGTGCGTTGTCTTGTAGATTTCGTATGTAATATCCTGTACTAAAATGCGAAACATGAGGGTTATTTCCAACGCCGGCTCGTGAGTGTACAGTTTGGGTGTTCACAAATTTTAGATTTAGGCAGCCCTGAAAATGTGAAATAGTATGCTGTATAAAAGATGATTATAAAAGTTAATGCAAGTGTACTTGCTCCCAATAATAATAATAATAATAATAATAATAATAATAATAATAATAATAATAATAATAATAATAATAATAATAATAATAATAATAATAATAATAATAATAATAATAATAATAATAATAATAATAATAATAATAATAATAATAATAATAATAATAATAATAATAATAATAATAATAATAATAATAATAATAATAATAATAATAATAATAATAATAATAATAATAATAATAATAATAATAATAATAATAATAATAATAATAATAATAATAATAATAATAATAATAATAATAATAATAATAATATTCTCTCGGATTCCAGGGCAGCAATTATAGCAATTACTTCCAAGTTGTCACCAAAAAAACAAAACAATTATAGAGTGTTGGAAAATCCTTACCCATCTAACAGCACTTCAAAAACACCTAGTCTTCCAATGGATACCAGCTCACTCTGGACTGAGTGGTAATGAGAAAGCTGATTTTCTTGCAAAAAAGGGTACCAGCAGTGTACAAAAATGTATAGTTAATCTACCATTTTATGCAGCTAAAAGATTAGTCAACTCTGAATACAAAAAAAAAAAAAAAAGAACAATATTACTATGAAAAATCAAAGAATAAACGATGGGAACTATCAAACATTCAAACAGTAATTCTTGAGTATCCTCGAAAAACAGCAGTTGCAAACTTCAGGTTGATTACAGGACATGATTGTCTGGCAAACCATTTAAACAGAATAGGGATATATTCTTCACCACTCTGTCCTCTATGTGATCTGCAAGAGGAAATGGATCGAGACCACCTTCAAATATGCCCGGCCACTTCTAGTGCCCCATCCATCAGTGAAAAATATTGGAGAACAATTAATGACTTCATTGTCAGAAATCCAGCATTAGCTAACAACAACATAATACTAATAATAATAGTAATAATAATAATAGTAATAATAATAGTAACAGTAATAATAATAGTAATAATAGTAATAGTAATAATAATAATAATAATAATAATAATAATAATAATAATAATAATAATAATAATAATAGTGATAATAATAATAGTGATAATAATAGTGATAATAATAATAGTGATAATGCATATCTAGTCTGAGAAAATATAGACTTGTTTTGGCGTGTTTTTATTCGAGTTATGCAAAATTAAGCCTAGTTTATACAAGTAACGTCTAAACTTTTTTCCTCCTTCCACTTGCATTCTTCTGCCAGCCAAACATTAATATTACTAATTTATTGTCCCTCACCAGATCTCGTTTTCTGAAGCAGGAAAATGGCATAATTTCTTCGTCTGAAAGGATGCCCTTATTTTTTTGCGGCTAACTTATCCTGATAATTTTATTTTCAATTGGCACTTAAAATAGCTTCAACAGAGCTCATGTTGACACTTTACCGGAATACTCCAATCTCTATTTTTATTAACCGCACATGTACACAATTACCTTGAAACTGGCGGTTGTGGAAGCAGTTAAACTCAAATACCGGCGTGTGTTTACCAACATGGTAACTTGACTGTGGGTAAGAGAAAGCCCACTTAATAGGCGCACTCTCCTGTTAGGAATACAAAATGAAGTTTGTATGGTAAAACCATAACTGAATATAACTCAGCCACAAGCCCACAAAATAGATTTTTCTACTTGCACAGTGATAGTCTGTGGACTCCAGCATTAGGTTATATTAATAATACATTCTGTTGAAGGAAATGTGTTTTCAGTTTACGGCTGAACCAATTTGGCTACTGTTAATTTGTGCCAGCATTTAAGAGCTTTATGATATGTTTATTTTCTCAATCATACGTATTTAAATGGTAGAGAACGAGTTGTATTCAATCCACAAATTCGATATTGGGATCATGTTTTGAATTCCTGAATAAAAAGCTTTTAGATAAAAGTTGTGTGTGTGGTGTGCGTGTGTGTTGTTGTTGTAGTGTTTAACGCCCGCTTTTACTACTACGGCACCGCAGGCGGTGACACTGATGATACATGAAGATGGAGCACCAGTGGAATGAGATGGCGGGGGAAACCGGAGTACCCGGAGAAAACCCGCCCTGACGCCGCTTCGTCCACCACGAATACCACATGCGGGTCCCTGGGATCGAACCCGGGCCGCCTAGGTGGTAGGCGAGCGGGCTAACCGCTCGGCCACGGCGCCGCCATGTGCGTGTGTGTGTGTGTGTGTGTGTGTGTGAGAGAGAGAGAGAGAGAGAGAGAGAGAGAGAGAGAGAGAGAGAGAGAGCGAGAGAACAGCATAAATAAAAAATAAGCGCACCATAAACACTAAACTTGTTATTCAGGTTATCTTCCAAGTATATGACGCGAAGATTTTCAAGAAAATCACCCAACCCCGAACATAGCTTTTCTCAAAAATAGCTTAACGATTGTGATTAAAATACCTATATTTGAACATATTTACATGGCCAATAAACCTATATCTTGAATTTCTTGAGATTAGCCGGTGTAGTCCCTTTCAATATGAAGACGTTTTGTATAACGCTTGCTACACAAAAATATATATCTCTCTAAAATGCACACTTTATTTCAAATGACTTTTTGTGGCATTAGCAACTTCCAGGATATTCGTTTTTATTGATTTGAATTTTTAATGCTTTATCATTTTCTGTTGAGTATATTATGATATTCATTTGCTCCTCGCAAAGTCATGGAAAGAGTATGGAATTTCTAGTACAGCATATAGCACGCCGGTTTTCGATACACTACTTTTTTCTCCGGAATGTCAAAAGAAATCCATTCCTCTTCATCTTTTTGTTTCTTCCGAAGAATTCTGGTAATTGAGGTATGCTGTATTCTAGTGGCATTAACAACTCTTGCATCTTCTGAACGCCTTTGTAATACTTCTTCTGCTCCTTCATCTGATTACTCTCCCCGTACGGAGGACTTACAGGGGCATTGCCTGTCGGGGAGCCGAAGAACCTATGGACCAGACCAAGTGAAGATCTGGAAGCGGGTGGTGAGCCCAGCACCAGGTATGAGAGTGAGGAAAAGGATGATATGAAATACAGGGTAAATTGATGATTGGAAATGTGATGATGGAGCCGTTGCTGGAATGAGTAGTCGGGAAAACCGCAGAACCTGCCGAGACGCCCCTTCATCCATCACAAATACCACATGCGAGTCCCTGGGATCGAATCCGGGCCGCTTAGATGACAGGCGAACGATTGTTTGGGTTTGGTAGTGTTTAACGCCCGCTTTTACTACATACGACACCGCAGGCAGTGACACTGATGATACTGTAATGAAGATGGAGCATCGGTGTAATGAGATGGCGGGGGAAACCGGAGAACCCGGAGGAAACCCGCCCCAGCGCCGCTTCCTCCACCACGAATCTCATATGCGGTCGCCTGGGATCGAACCCGGGCCGCTTTGGTGAGAAGCGAACGATCTAACCGCTCGACCACGGCTTCGCCTTTTTGCAATGCCAAGGAGAAAATGGTTCATTTGTTTAGCCCCTTCCTTCGTAATATATTCGTAAACATTTGCAACCGTCTCACGACTTTGACTATACAGTACTTTAACTTTTATATTACAGGTAGTATTCTCTGGGGCTATTATCACACTTTTCAAAACTTAACTGCATACATCCGCACCACTTCAAATCTTTCACTCAACTGTACACTATAGAAGCAAACCAGAAAGTGTGACCCAATTAACCGGTAGTAACAGTCGCGGTATGCCCAAAAAGTTAAAATAACGTTAAAACTCGCCAGTGGAATTATGAATATAACCCAGAAAGAGAAATGTCAAATCCGTTTCGGAAAAGAAAAAATTACAAAGACAAAATCAGAGGGAAAAGCCAAGAAAGAGTAGATAACGGAACGGAACAGTGCATTCTATTTTTATAAATACACTGTTTTCATTTTTGTTTTATTTCCTCTAGTAATGGGAAATCATTTTGCCTCATGGCAGGCTTTCTATAAAGAACAGTGATTGTTATTAGCATAACAATGTAAAATCGGATTAAAATTAATTAGGTAAAGAAGTTTTTGTTTCATTTATGTGACTGCCAAATGCAAATCCGGCGGCCCACGGGATGAGGTAAAAACGTTCAAATATTCGTCTTCTTTAATAATAATGTATAAGCGAATGCTGTAATTGAAAGCGACTTGTGCAAGTGCTGCAGTCGGTCGGCCACTACATTAATGAGAAACAAGAGGTAATATAATTACGGTCTACGTTGTAATGGAAATTTTAAAGTGGCAGTACTCAACTTGAGCGGGACGGAGCCGAGCAATAAGTTTTAATGCAGGCCTTGTGCGGGGTTAGAGTGCATGAAACTTGTTTATTGGTTTACCTTCTGTTTGCCAGCAGAGGTATTTATGCACTAGGAGATACGCTGGTCACCGTGGATACGATCGTAAAGGCGTCTGGCTTCGGCGTTTCGTGGCGTGGGTGGAGCTCTGCTTTCGGCAGGGCCTGTGTGTGTGATCACTAAAATAGAATAAAATGTAGAGTAACTTTTATTGCTACAGATATTCTAGGTAGCACCAAAATTCCTAACGAAGCTTATCTTTTAAACAGTCCTTAATTATGCGTTAATTTCCATTAGATTTGAAATATTCCTGCTTTTTACTTTCTTTATTACTTCTCTATAATACGTAGGAGTAATGCATGTCTTCCAAAATTTCCATATCTAAAATACACGTTTAGAGACCCCCAGAACCCCCTCCCCCCCCAAAAAAAAACATTTTTAGAAAAAAAAAAGTGTGTGTGTGTAGTGTGTGCCGTGAATAGCATAACTAAAAAAAGAACACTTGAAAAATTCGAGACATAAGAATTTAAAATAAAGTATAGTTTAAAAGGCTAAAAAAGACACATGTTAATAACAAACCGAACTAAAAAGTAGAAAATAGTTTTTTAAGTATTAAGTGTTTGTTCTGTAACGATATGAAGTCCAA
Organism: Tenodera sinensis; assembly: GCA_030765045.1. Taxonomy (NCBI): domain Eukaryota; kingdom Metazoa; phylum Arthropoda; class Insecta; order Mantodea; family Mantidae; genus Tenodera; species Tenodera sinensis. Next base: position 32,095,826 of record CM060961.1, on the reverse strand, counting down.
TGGTTCATTATAATTAATTTTTGTTTTAAATGTATAACAAATGTATAAAGTTATGTTAATAAAATAAACTTTATTGTAAAAAAGCGTAGGGTGCTTTTTGCGATATGTTTATCATAACTTTACTTTTATAAATAGCTAACAGTTAACTGTTTATAACATTTCATATCAGGCACTCCACGATTACAATAATACAATAATTTTTATCGTGGTGATCCTGGTCAGCACATTAGGACAAAATCATGATTAGAGACTGATGAATCTTCATACAGGAAACAAAAGGTTGCGGGGTTTGGACTACAGCAAGTGGGAGGTGTCAGTCTGTCACATGATCACAACACACAGGCGACAAGGTACAGTCGACGTAGGAACATTGATGATAACGTTTTTGCTTAACTTACATCCAAGGTTGTCACCATTTGCAGCAAAATATTCGCTCCTAAATTCTTGAACAAGTTCAGCAATATGTGAATATTTCGATTTTCGTGCTGCAGGCATTTTGCTTTGTGGAACTAGTGAACACATTCGAAATGTGTGTGTTTGTGTGTGTGTGTGTGTGTGTGTGTGTGTGTGTGTGTGTGTGTGTGTGTGTGTGTGTGTGTGTGTGTGTTGTGCTGTCTTGTACTGTCTTGTACTCGCGCAGTGACGTCACACTCTGCCCATGTGGCAGGTAACTTGCGATCGCCTCAGTTCACGTTAGCTCTATAAAGGTTCGAACCCTAGTCATGATATTACTATGTTGTCATCTGCCCTTGACACTTTGCAAATTTTCAAATCAATCAGAGGATTCTAAGTTGATGAAAATTACGTCGAAAGATTCCGTTACATTCATAAATTTCTCTTAATTTTTTAATCCTGGTGACTGTCCTGCTCGGGACATTAGGACAAAGACATGATCTTATTTTATTGCCATCGGTCATTGACATGTGCGCAAATTTTCAGGTCAATTCGGTGACTATAAGTTGGTGAAATTTGCGTCGAACGATTCCGTTGCAATGATAGATACATACATACAAGTGAAGCCAATAAAAGCGTGTTAAAAACGAACAACTTGGTATTTAAATTCAGCGTTTCCATTAATGATGATGATACATTTTCGATCATTTTATAGTTTATCAAAAATGTTTAACGATTTTAATTGAAATACCATCAATTTAAGATATTTGTATGACAAATAAAATGTATGCCTTGAACTCTCCAGCACCGCAAGTACCAAGTGCCTGAAAGCATACCTAAAAGATAAGTAAATTGAATGATGGGAAATGATGGAAAGGAAACCGTGGTATGAAGTTAGGCACATCAGGTTTCGCCTAGGTGACAAGCTGAAACCACGAGAAACCCAAGCCACAGTGCGCTGTCGCCGGGGATGGAATCCGGGACCTCCAGAATGCGAGTCGCTCACGTTGCGGCGCTACCTTGCTTGCTATGAACCGACTAATACCTCCGAGGAAGTTTTGACCATAACAAGACGAGATGCAAGTGTTCATTCTGATCGCTCGTATCTAAACAACACATGTAACTGCAAATATTGGGAAAAATCCGAATCCAGAATCACTGAATCATCGTACCTGCTGCCAGATAAATCTTGGCAGTTGAAGACTGGTTATCATTAATTCAAAAACGCTCTTTTGTTTATTATTTTACGATCAAGCATTTTGTTAAAGTTGGTATCACCGATCACTGCCATCTGGGTTTTGTTTATTACGCTGCAGAAGGTTTTCATTACAACTTCAGCGGTCTAGGCCACTAAGGTGTTACTTTTCGCTTGTTTAACAGCCCGACAAGCAGCTGTTTTAGAGAGCGTACTACTAGAAATACTTTTTGTGCGTAAAAGTAATTGTCTGGTTGTGTAGAAACGGATGTACATAACAGCTGTTTGCTACCTTTATTTATTTAAAAATGAATATCGTTTTTAATCTGAAACAGACATTTAATTATCCAATTGTTACAATGAATTAACTGCGCGCTCCTTTCTCCTGTGCTCTAGTTTTTGAATACTCACGAAACAGTGTAAACCTTATTGTAAATAATTCGAAACCGGAGAAAATAATTTACCTATACAGGAAGATTGGTATGCACCTTCACGATTTTAATCACTAAACATTACTGTACAAAGACCAACACTTAGTGAAATATTCATAAGCTGAAGAATAATTTTGGGATGTTTACCTCTCGCAAGTATTGGTATGTCTTTCAACTGCCTTAGGAACAGGAGAGATATGAATAGGGTTCGGTACTGAAGCTTTGCTTATTGGAGCTACGCCCCCAGGAGGCACCCCCGGGAGGAACGAAGAGGTGAGCGGAATCACCGAGTCCCAGGTCCAGATTAGTGGCACAGACCTTGGCAGAGGTTTCTAACGTTTACCAAGTTTGACGACTCCTCGAGGTTTTATGTATCTTCTCAGGGGGTCCTCGGTGGGGTCCAACGCCCCCATATGCCGCCCCACAACTAGGGACGGAGAAAGTTCCGGTGCAAAGAGCATATCATCCCTGCCAAACTGCACCTAACGCCTTTGCTGACACTTGCGACCCTGAAAAAAACCAACAGGATGACAGAATGAAATGAGCAATGAAGTACAATGGAAGGACAGGAAATTTGAGAGTTGTAATTATCCCTCCTGGCGACCGGGGGAAAATCCCTGAAAAAACCCCATGAGTCAGGAAGGCCAGCCACAGAAATTAAAGCCACGACCTGCCGAATCGCATGTTACCGTGCTCAGTCCGTTTCACCTACCTTTGAAACAAAAGAATAAGGGGAGTGGCAAACACTGGCGTCGCAGTTACTTTGCATTTACTGTTACAAATAACTAGTATTATGTTTCATTAGTGCTTTAGCTTTAGTTAACTGGTGTAAGCAAGTATCTGTGATAGGATAACAATTGCAAGTAGTGTAGCTTAAACATTAAAATAAACTGGTAAAAATATTCTCGGAGTTATTCTACCAACCTAATTTATTTTCCCATAAATGTACTTGAAGGCAGCGCCGTGGCCGAGCGGATGGACCGTTTGTATATCCAGGTCTACCCACTTCCAGGTCTTCACTCAGTCCGGTCCATAGGTTTGTCTGCTCCCCAACAGGTATCTGACCCTAGGCACGGTCTTGTAAGTCCTGGGGGTGTAAGTCCTACATATGGGGAGGGTAATCTGAAAAAGAAGATAAATGTGCTTGACCTAACGTGAGGAGGTACCATATGTAAATAATTTCCATGGCTTTCCGCTTTTGAAAGAGTTGATGAGAGGTATTTCGCTTTGAAAGAAACGCGAAGCTCATGGTCCCTGGCAGGAATGCAGCGAGTTCGTACGTCTGTAAATAATTCTGTTCACGGCGATATCTAAAGCATGATTCTGGTTGTGCTTACATTACGTCCAACCAGAGGCATAAGTCCAGTTTCAGATATCGCTGTGTACCTACAATTAAAATTTACCGACGTACTAGCTCGTTGCGTTCCTACCAGGGTCCATGAGCTGGTGGGCAGACGGTACAGGGAATTATAAATATTTATTAGGTTGTTGTTTCTTTTGCCAGATGACATTGTAGCTTCTCATTGTATAGCTATCCCTTTTTATTTGTTTATTTATTTTACAATATTGTGTTGCTGAGCTCGCACATAACAAAGGATGGACGGGTCAAGCTACTTCACACCCCATGCCGGGCCGGCGAGCGGGTAAGGTGTTCAAGGTCAGCTGCCTCGCGCAACTGCTTGTATGTACATGACTAAAAATCAAAGCGGTTACACCAAAGGGATTTTCTCTGGCGCCTTCGAGAAAGATCCAGCTGCTGCACTGCCGGCGTGTTTGAAGGAGTTCGCGAAAGCTTCGTGTAATAACCCCACTGTATAAGGAGGACAGAAATCACCAGTGAGTGAGTTTACGGTTACAGACATGAGTCCATCAGTGTGCGAGACAGGTGTGTGTGTGTGTGTGTGTGTGTGTGTGTGTGTGTGTGTGTGTGTGTGTGTGTGTGTGACGTCGCATGCGTCGTAAGAAGAATCTAACGGGCGTCGAGTATAACGTCGAAGTTCATGTATGAGAAATAGAGAAAGGAAGAAAGACACTTGAAAGGACTGAGGGAAGTTGGAGAAGTAAGCATTTTGAGTTATGATAGCCCGAAAGACTGTAAATTGTGTTAACATCGAGAATACTTGCATGTCTGGTAAAAAATTTAGAAGACAATAAAGTAATAGAAAAGTAACTGGACTGGTAATTGCCATTTTGTCACAATATGTTTTCTATAAAGATAATTATAAATAATAATTGCAAACAGAAATTGCCACATAAAGTGTCCACAAAATTACGGAATGAAACTGCAAAATTATAAATAATAATTGCAAACAGAAATTGCCACATAAAGTGTCCACAAAATTACGGAATGAAACTGCAAAATATAAAAAACTTTTTAGTAACAATAAGTTATTCTCTTCTCCTTCCTCACTGTATTGATGAGATAGCGTAAACATAACGTCTTTCTGGGAGAAGTTTTCAACCTCATTAGTTCCTGAGGTAGGTTCATTTTCTTTCGTTACTTTTAAGGAACCTCTGGAGCATTCTACTTTAATTCTACATCCATGTCCCACCACTGGCTCTTCATTATCACTCTTTTTTTAATCAGTGCCGTCATTGTCGTCAGAGATGTTTTGTTGCTGGTAAATTGCAATACCAGCGGGGTAGGACACATTTACATAATTCGTCTCGTCTTTTTCCTACCATTTCTCAGATGTAATTTATTTATATGGTCTCAACCAAATTACAAATAGTTGTCGCTTTAGAATGCAGAAAAAAATCTGATGTGTTAGATTCACACGACTTTCTGTAGACACTCATTTCCTTCACACCACAGTGTTTCTGCGAACTGTTCTTCCTAAACCTTATTTTAGTTTTACTTCATGATAATGGAGATACGCATTTGCAGAAATAGTTTAAGTAGACATATCTTTGAAGGTACAGAGTGATACAAAAGGTTAAAATATCAGTTAATATCTGTAAAAACCGAATTGATATATTATGCTAGCCCGGAAATACTATATTCTCCCCATGATATCCCAAGAAATATCTGAGCACTGAATGACAAAAGCATTGAAACAGTTCAAACCAACAACAAAAAATAACTTGGAATTAAGTTATGGCCAAACGTTTATTTGAAATTGCGTATTTTAAAGATATTTTTATTTTTTGCGAAATAATTAAGTTTTGTACCTGAGCTTTTATGATTATCAGATATAATATCATTATTCCGAATGAAAATGGCTTCATAGGTTATTCATAAAAACTTTAATATATGCATTTCATCAACCTTGTAAATATTTTAACATGAAAATTTTCAGATACTTTTTTTTAGAAAATAAACAACAAAGAATATTCCACGTAAAGTGTAATTTAGAACGAGCTGATTCTGTTCAAAGATGCATCCTTGAAAGATGCTGCTAAGTTCGAGTTATGCTGTTCTCTCTCTCACTCACACATACAAACCAACTTCTTTTTCTTCTTTTTTTGTATTAATAATTCAGGGAATCTGAAATCATAGTGAAATGTCGATATGGAATTATTGGGTGAAGTAATGCCTACTTCCTAACGTACTATAAGTAGGTGGTAGATAAAGTAAAAATCTAACTTGTTTACTTTCACTTGACTCTCTCTACTCTTTAGTTTATCAGTAGGCATTTCCAGAAAATTCAACATATACTTAAAAATTTATTTATCATGTAAACATCTCTAATCTCGGCGTTTTAATTAAAATGTTTAACGAATTTTGAGAAAATTAAAAATGTCAAAACATTTTGTATTTAAAGAGTAGCTTAGGGTTTGGGATTTGGTAGGATTTTTCCTGAAAATCATTGTGCGGTTCCTTTGGAAGACACTAAATTTAAATACCAAGTTTGATACTTAATCTGCTTTCCGTTGTAATGTTGTTTACTTGCACAAACGCGTGCGCGCACACACACACACACACACACACACACACACACACACACACACACACACACACACACACACACACACACACACACACGAACATCACACACGGAGACCACTTTTATTCTAAAATGTATTGAAGATTCAGGCGGCGCCGTGGCCGAGCGGTTAGCGCGCTCGCCTGCCACCTAGGCGGCCCGGGTTCGATCCCAGGGACCCGCATGTGGTATTCGTGGTGGACGAAGCGGCATCAGGGCGGGTTTTCTCCTGGTACTCCGGTTTCCCCCGCCATCTCATTCCACCGGTGCTCCATCTTCATGTATCATCAGTGTCACCGCCTGCGGTGCCGTAGTAGTAAAAGCGGGCGTTAAACACTACAACAGAAGATTCAGGGAGATAAAATGTCCAAATACTAAATTCGGTATTTAAGTTTATCATCTTTTAAGCACTTGATATGAAGGTTTTGAAGCAGATTCCGCCAAATTAATATGGAAACGTATTATTTTTAATGGATCTTATCGATTTTGATAAAAATACCACATGGTTAAGATATTGGCATTACAAATAAAACACATATCTTGAATTTTCTGCGAATAGCTTGTGATATTCTCTTCATGTAAATTGAATTCGTTAAAGAGACAAAAACTTATTGCAGAGAAATTTTCTATTTAAAACATTGTGCTAAGTCAGTACTATGTTTTCCTCTTTCCTCATGGTCATGCAAAGAGCGGGGAGTTTCAAGGCCCTCATATAGCGACCAGCTTTTTCAAGATTTGATTATCGCTTAAGATTACTGCATCCCTCTTGTGCCTACGTATAAAGAAATTGATAATGTAAGCATATCTGTGAACATTTGTTACAAATATCAAGAAGCACATTAGAGAATTTTATTAAGCCTTTGTGAGAATGATGAGAGCTTCACGGGTGATCAAATCTTACACTTTGTGAGAATGTTTTGGATTTGTGCACGGGTGGATAGAGGACATCATGTGAATGTAACGTTAGTTTTCCCCGGAAAAAAGCATCCTGGCTATGATTGCCCAATTACAGGGCAAATTTCTTTTTTAATGTGTATTTATAGCTACCAACTCATTGGGCTGTTCCCTGTTAGTAGT